>CP142129.1:40000000-42440000 GCA_036013995.1 Theobroma grandiflorum
AAACTACTTACAAAAAGCTAAATGATACCCCATACGTGACTTTAGTCAACCTACCATATTGTCTCACATATATAATTTTGTTTCAACAGTAAGAAAAGGCATGAGGGAATACTATTCATAAATACTTCGCCGTCAAGATTAGGAATCATAACGGCCCAAGGGAACAAACAAGCATGCATAAAACACATGCCCATGTACCCATTTCTGAGCATTTGAAGTAAAGATTAAAACATCATTAAACCTTTCATAGGTAGTTCTCAACAACCTTTGCTGGGAACCAAGGTCTTCCACAATTGCAGCAATTGCGACAAGCCAAACATAAAACATATATAATTGAACAATCATGTATACATGAAAATTACACCATATGTATTGCTTCCTCTTAAATGTGCATGTAGACTTCGATGGAAACAACTAATCTCTCTGTTATTTGGTCAAGATCATCTGATCATGTTATAAAAATGCCGGTTTAGCTTGTGAAACATTGTCTGTGGAGCTACTTTCACTCAATAGGCGCTTCTCTTCCTCCTCAAGTCTTTGCAACCATTTTAGTCCAAGGTCACATCCAGCTTGTGCTGCTACTTGAAACTGCTCTTTTGCCATTTCAACTGGGTCCGATGAAAGGCTTTCTACATTCTTCCTTGCTTTTTTGCCAGCAGAACCCCTCTTTGAACTAAGTTTTCTTAGGCATTCTGGGACTTGAACACCTGAGAAGTGGCAGTGAGAATAGAACCACTTTAGAATTCAATTCAGCATATGTCAACCAAAAGAAAGATGTAAATAAAGTTTCCACTTCTAGATGGGCCCTTTTATTATGATAATAAATGATCTCTCGATACAGATAACTACCAGTTATATTCATATCTATCATTAACTATTAAAAAATAAGCTGCCATTTGGTAATGTGTTTCTCTGTTATCTTCAATTTGAGTCATCCCCACTAATATGAATTACATGATAATATGATAACCTTCTGAAAACTAATATGGTGTCAAAGGAAAATTATGAGAAGGTGTGCACATTTAACCTCTAAGTAGCAGAGATCCATATGCTATGGCTGCTCCAGCATGTCCCTGCATATATTTAAAGTAAAGAAGGTAAGATCTGTTCATTATAGTACACACCAGTTGAAAATATAATATTAAGATTCCATGTATGAATTAGAACTTGTAACTTTCTTGTTTTTGCTGATAAAAATATTGGGTAAAAAAAATACAAATGATATACCTTATCATTTTATAGCACCACAGTTAGTTAAAATAAAAATAAATCTACTTTTGCCACTGTTTATAGGAAGGAAATTTAATCAGGCACCATGACCTATCACCTACAACTACCACCAGAAGTTGGTGGGAAATTCTGGCACGAATTGCTCATATAGAAAAGGAATCCCATCTCTTTTCATTACAGACATGTTCATGATTTAGATCATTCATTTTCAACTATAACTATTTGATTTTGTTGAGTTGAATTTAGAATAAAGTGTCAAGAAATGCTTTATTTGATAGCTCAAGAGGTTCAATTAACAAAGGTCACAATTCCCAATTCCCACTCCATGAACACTTAGCTATGGCATTCAACCTGAAGAAGTCCTTCCAAAAGTTAAACTGACTTCCAATAAAGTAGACTGTTAATCTGGATACCTCTGCTGGACCAATTCCTTACTCAACAGACCCAAAACCAATTTTGACGATCATGGAAGAATTCCCAAGCATAAAGGATCCATGTGTGTTAAACAAAACCACAAGTTATAAGAATAAAGAGAAGCCTTACTTTCTCTGATGCCCTGTGGAAACACCATAATGCCGAAGCAATGTCTTTCTTCACACAGTCCCCTGTCAAGTATACAGCACCTAGAAGGTAAAGAGCACCTGGATGCAACTATGACATAAGGAGTTTTAGTAAGGCTTTGAGAGATATCATAAGGGCACACATAGAAGTGACTATTAAAGAAATGTACCTGGTCAACAGCTTTCTCCAAATAATAGAAAGCTTGTTGATCTGATTGGACATAGTCATTCTGTCCAAGAAAACAACCCAGAATATTAATTCAAAAGATATCATGCGCAGTGCAGACAAAGTTACAAATTACAAAGGCACAATTAGGAAGTAAGATCTCCTTAAAAGAGTAATTGCTCGACAAAATTTGTTAAATCAATGTTCGCAGCTTCATACAAACTGCTTAAACTACTATAGTAGTGATATTTTAAGAAAAAAGGAGCCTAACCTCAATTCTTAGATGACAACCCAATTCATATTGTGCATCTGGATCACCCATATCTGCAGCTTCGACTAATAAAGCAGCTCCTCTATAATAATAAGGCAGTTAGTTTTAACAGTCATATGCATATAGATAATCTAATCTAACTTGTAATATTAACAAGATGAAATCAGCATAAAGCATCCAATATGAAAATCAAACATAATATATCATATACATAAAAGCAAGAATCACAAACAAACATTCAAAGTTTGAAATGTGACAGCACACTAAACCACCAAAATTTCAATCAATGTGTGAGCAAAAATGATTTCAATACAATAAGTGAACAACCTTACTTACATGGCTTTACATGCTCCAGGAACATGGTACTTCAAATGCAATTTGGATAACCAATACCTAGCATGTGTATTGGAATTATCAGCCTCCAATGCCAACTCAAAATTCTCCTTTGCTGCCTGAAGCATTAAAATTAGAAACATAACCAAACAGAAAATTTTTTGCAATGAACAAAAAAAAAAGTTTCCAATTCCCAGGAAGTACCCTAAGGAGAGGAATGAGGCGTTTATCATTGCGCTCGCAGTAATCGATGACTCTGTCAACTTCTTTCAAAGCACTCCACCCTTTTGCTATCAACTCCATCGCTTTCTTGTTCCTGCTATGCATCTCTCTCTGTAACAACAAGAAACCCACAATTGGAAATTAACCATTCAAATGAAAAATGGATTGGAAAAGTGAGAAAATTAAGGGAAAAAAGAGAGAAAAAGACAGATGACCCACGTGTGGGTTGAACTGAATGAAGCTGAGAGTGGCATGTTTCGCTGTTGATTTTGCGAAGAGCTGTCTCAGCATCTTCTCTCCGAGTGACTGAGTTGGGAAACTGAGCGGAAATGGTTGCTACTGGCGAGTTGCAGAGTCAGCATTTTACTGAAGCTCTGATGCATTTGCCTCTTAGGCTCTAACTTTGAGCGGTCCCAATGGCCTAAGCATAGCCCAACTACATTGGACCGGATGATCCATCTTTAGTTGAAACCCATCAGTTTGATGTTAACCGACTTACTCTAGGCTTCTTATTTAATTAAGACACAATATTTAAAAGTTTCATAAATTATTCAAAAAAAATTTAATAAATTTTTATATTTTTACTTTAAATTAAATAAACTCTTATAATTAATAATATCATAATCTAACACTTTATTTAAAAATAAAACTTTGTCAACGATTTATTAAAGTCGAATTATTACATGCCATTTGGCGTTGGTCAGCCAGTCGTCACTGTTAGGGCTGTGCTTGGGGACGGCAGACTAGGAGTTAGGTTAGGCTAAAACTAATACTTTATTAGTAAAATTAGGTTAAGTATTAATGCTTAAGTGGAGAGGAAAAAGGACATGAGCTTTAAAAGTGTGTTTTGTTGACTATGGCAGAATGGCGTGCCTTGTGGAGTCTGGTTAGCTTGGCTTAACGAAACAAGGTTAAGAAATCTAAAATGCGAAAACAAAACAAATTAAAATAGCAAAGATAGTTAGATCAAACAAACAAGGTATGAATGTATTGAGGATGATGATAATGACTTGATAAGTTAATATACTATAATTAATGATGATGTAATATGTTGATATATTGTAATTAATTAAAACATAATATGTTAATTTGATATGATAAAATAATTATACAACATTTTTTATATTTTACATTAATATCATATCAATATCATATAAATATAAAACAATAAATAAAATTTTAAGTATTAATAATTAATTATAAAAGACTTACTTGATCAAATATAAAATTATAAAGATTAAATTGAATATAATAAAGGAATAAAAATTTATTTAAAATTTTTAAATAATTTTTGAGATTTTTTGAATATTATATTTTTAATTAATTCGTTTGAATAAATATACAATTTTTTATATATTTCTCTCACTCCTAATTTTTCAATCCAATTGTAATATTGATTTAACTACAATATACCGCACTGTTTTTCTATTCAAAATTTGAATATTTTAGAACAACTCTTTAAATACATATTCTTCATTCAAATCCCAATTATTAAATTTGGTAACTTGCACCGAATCAGCAAGTAACGATAACATGCCTTGTTTTTTGGGATCCTAACTATCTTCGCTTTTTTAATTTGTTTTGTTTTCACATTTTAGATTTCTTAAGCTCGTTTCGTTAAGCCAAGCTAACTTATCTCCACAAGTCATGCCATTCTACCACAGTTAATAAAATACATTGATAATATTTAATACTTTACAATGCAATATAATTACAAGTAATATAATTATAAGTAATGTAATTATAAGTTATATAATTGTAAGCAATATAATTACAAAAAAAATAATATTACAATATTTAATATATAAGTAAAACAATAATTAAATTATAAAAAAAAACATTGTAACTTTTGATTTACAAGTATTTTATTAAGAATATAATGTTAATTTTTATAATTACTCTTATTTATTAAAATGTAAATTTAATATATTTATATTTTTTATTATTAATTTTTACATAATATCATCTCTTACATATTTTTTTAATATCATATATTTTTTTAATTTTATTTTAAAATAATATAAATTTTATTGACAGTCACCATGACTATTGAAAATCATAAAAAGATATTTCTTGAAATCTATATATAAAAAATTAAATTATAACATTGTAAAATATATTTAACAAAATAATAAAATTAAAAAATAAAAATATTTTTAATAATATTATAGAGTATAATGTAATCTGATTATATTAATTTTAAATTATAATCATATTATATCCATTAATTATAATGTAATTATATTATAATATTATGTTATAGTAATTTATTATAAAATAAATATTATAATATAATTTAATTAAACAAAGAAGTGCTTTCGCTTCCTCGTACCATTATCATTTCTAAAGCTACTGTCCTTTTTCCTTCTCCACTTAAACATTATTAGTTAACCTAACTAAACTAATAAAGTATTAATTTTTCCCTAACCTAACTCCTTGTCTGTAGTTTCCAGGCAGAGTCCTAGCAGTGACGACAGGCTGACAAACGCCAAATGGCATGTAATGATTCGACTTCAATCAATCATAGACAAAGTTTTGTTTTTAAATAAAGTGTTAGATTATAATTTAAATTAACGGTACGTGGTCTTCCACGTGATAGAAAAACATCAATCTGTCAAAAAAAATCACCAATCAGATATTTGAAGAGTGCCACGTGTAGGCTAAAGAATCGCAGTGTGCAGCGTTAAACCGTCCCCTCGAATCTTGCTCTCGTCAAGTCTGCCCCCACCACGACTTTGAAGATACAAAAAAAGAAAAATGAAAACGAGGCTTAGTTTTGATATGCCGATAACGTCAAAGATTGCACTTTGTTTGAGAAAGCTGCGGCTGTTTAAGGAATTATCAATAAACTTTTTCTATCCCGTTTATCATAAATTCGAAAAATTAGCTTGAGTGTTTATATATTTATATTTTTATTATTTTAATATAATGAAAATCTATAAATACTCATGTGACATATCATATAATGATTAACATAATAAAAAAGTTTTTTTAATTTATATTTTATTTTCAGTTTTTCTTATGCATGTTATTTGTTAATAATGTCCCTCTAAAATAAAAAAAAATTCCGAAGATTTAGAAGCTAACTTATTTTTTGTTGTGACTGTCGAAAGTAAACAGAATGATTTTTTAATGATAAAGTTGATTGGATCAAATCAAATATCATCAATCATTATCAAAGGGACTTCCACCAAAAAGACCATAAAAGAACAAAGATATTACTAATTTATATACATTGTCCTAACAAAAAATCCATCCATTGTTCCAAATTCCCAACAATGCCGAAGACGTAAATGGACGGAATAGCCACCATCACGTGAGAATACGAGGCCCATATTCGTCTTTTCAGCTGAAATCGTCCGCTTTCCTATCATTCTTTTCCCAATAATGTCCCCAACATTAAACTCCCATTTCCCGGTACAACTGGAGCATCCCCAAAAAAGTCTCCCGTCTTTATTTTAGCCGAACTTTTCAATATAAGCTCCGCAATTTGAAAGGTACCAATGGGAGCAACGAGAAAGATCTGGACCGCCATGGATATCGAAGCAAACCAAGCTAAGCAGAACAGCGGCAATTCTACCGTCGATGATTCAATCCCTCACTCTGCTCGCTCAGTCGATATCGGTTTTTCTTTTCCCCTCATGGTTTCTTGCGTCATGTTCGTTTTTTTCTCCTCCGCTCTTTTTTTTTTTAATTTCATTTCGAGCTCCTAGCGTAGTTTATGTTAGGGTTTGATTTTCATATGGAATTTGGCGGATCTTCAAAATTTATTTCATTGTTTGTAAGCTAAGTAGGACCAGCTCAAACGCTACGAATTTCAAATATATATCGTTTTTATGACATTTTTTTTGGTTTATACATTTTCACAGCGAGTTGTGTAAGGATCTGTTTGGGAAATGGGCGAAGTTGGACGATTCTTGCTTCTCCGTCGAGACTGTATCTGGTGGCATCACTAATCTTCGTGAGCACTCCGCTTTTTGCTGTTTATTAGATTTTTTTTTCGTTTGTCTTGTTGAGCTGAATGGAAAATTTTCGCTCTCTTTCGGGAAGCTTAATAGTGAGTTAATTTATTAGTATGTTTTTTAGATCGGTTTTTTCAATTTGATTTACAGTTATTGCGTTTAAAAATTTGAAAATAACAAGGAAAGAGGAAAAAGAAGGTCCGTACTACGAGGCTACAAAATGTCATTTGGTTGCTTTTGGTTATTTATAGTTTTATTTGATTTGTTCTGGTTTTATTTTGCTGCATATGATTGATTTTGTGGTAATTTATTCACTAAGTATGATTAATTTGATGCAGTGCTAAAGGTATCTGTGAAGGAAGAAAATGGAGATAATGTTTCTGTAACAGTTAGATTGTATGGACCTAACACAGAATATGTCATCAACCGTGAACGTGAGTTACAGGTATTGGCCCTATGCTTTCCACTATGTAATTTTCTGTAGAGAAAGTGTCCTCTGGAAATTTCAATTTTTAGCTGAAGGATATTGGTGTGTATAATATAATCATCAAGTTGCTAAAACCTTGCTTAAAATACATTTTCAAAACTCTTTTAATTTTGTGTTTCCACAGTCCGAATTTTCTCTGGAGTGTTTTGGTCAACTAAGTAATCAATGACTTAATGGACAAGTAATCTAATGTAGCTGAAGAATTTGGTGGTTGATGATTTCTTTTGAAATATTTTATGATATGCATGCAATTGTGTGGGTCAAGGATATCCTAAGAAATTTTCAAGTACATGGAAATTCAAAATGATAGTATCATATGTCTTTTTGATGTTCTTCCAAACTAAATTCTTGCTAATTATGATTTATCTCAACTTTTTTTTGTTTTTATTACTACCTTGTTTCTAGGTGATGAGCCTTTTTGTTCCATTCTTTACTTTGTGATTGCTCACTTTGTATTGTGTTTAGGCAATCAAATACCTCTCAGCTGCAGGATTTGGTGCCAAGTTGCTTGGAGTTTTTGAAAATGGCATGGTGCAATCTTTTATAAATGCGCGTACCTTAACTCCATCAGGTAAGAATTAGAGAGATCACCCATGGAAGTAGGACTTGCAAATGAAGTTGTGTTCTATAAATATCAGTAATTTGAGAGGGTTTATGCCTTTGAGTATCTTAAAATCTCATGTTCTATATGGGCGGCATCCTTAAGAAAGCTGTTTGCCTCATGAAATTTATGAAGGCATTGACTTTTGTGGCAACTAATTACTACCTTAAATAATAACGATTGTCCTTCAACTCAAGTGCAAGGTAGTGTTGGGCCCGCAAGCTTTGTACTAATATAATTTTAATTTTCCTTGGCAGACATGAGAAAGCCAAAGCTGGTTGCCGAAATAGCTAAGCAACTTTGTAGATTCCATCAAGTGGAAATTCCAGGTTCAAAGGAACCTCAGCTATGGGTTGACATCTTCAAGTTCTTTGAGAAAGGTTTGAAAACCAACTTCTTCGACATGGTGTTTGACAGTTTTTGCAGCTTAATATAATTTGAAATGGACTGCCTTCCAGTTGCAGTGGCTTCAATATCCATCTTCTTTGTTTTGTTTATTTTCAAGTTTTGGCTTTTAAGAGAGCACTTTTTGTCTGGAATTTTGATTGATTGTAGTCTGCTATTGCCAATGGTCCCCAGTAAGGTGGGGCACATTTAGTTTCTTCTCAAGATTAATGCCTAGTGGTACATGATATATATATCTAACGTTAGAGGCCTTCTGTTGCAGCATCTACTCTCCAATTTGAAGATACTGATAAGCAGATGATATATAAGACAATTTTGTTTGGGGAAGTGCATAAGGAAGTTACACAACTGAAGGTAAGATCTCTTTTTATATTGTTTGATTCATCTGGTGGTGATGAAGGGAAGGTGTGATGCGTCTATTGAGTCTGAGAAACTGTTGCTCATGTGCTGTTTGGTCATTGTCCTCTGGTTATATGTTGATTCTTGTAAGATTTAGAACTTTATCCCCATTTATGAGAGTGTCTCCTGATGATGGACCAGGAATTGACAGGCCTTCTTAATGCTCCGGTGGTGTTTGCCCACAATGATTTACTTTCTGGAAATTTGATGCTTAATGATGAACATGGTATGTCTGAACTTATAATTTTGAGTTTGTTCATTCTGCTAGTCCCACCATTTTTCCTCTTGCTCTGTTTACTCCGGAAGAACCTCCATATAGACTATTCATGTTTTGGTTGGTTCCCATTGCAGTAGACACGTTCTGTATTTTACATGTGTTTATCTCTCTCTCTCTCTCATAGAAAAACACTCACACACAATCATGTGAGTTGCACATGCGCATGCACAGTTTTTCACTCATGTTTCCAGATGAGTGTAGTGTCTTTATCCATAAAAATTTTCTGTATGTTGATATCTAAAAACTCTTGTAAAAGTAGTTAAAAACAAAACACTATTGCATGATAGATATGAAAATATTAAGATGCCAATATGAGACCTACTAGGCATAGGCTGCTGGCAGCGTGGTAAATCCTGCAAAAAATAATCTGTACTGGGTTTTATTTTTTCTTGTTAAAGATAAGGCATCGTTCAAAAGATGGATCATGATGCTTCATAGACCTTTCTTGTGTAATTCTGAATATTGCCTACTTCCAACCAAAATAAGTTTGTTTAATATGATTGAGATGTGATGGTCACACACTTCAGAGCATGTAAGAACCATCAAAAGCATCCTTGTGTGTGTATTTTCAAATGTTATTACCTGAAATTCTGTCAATTGTGCACTAGCTGGTGTCCAAGAAGTAGTGTCTATGTTTTCATCTGATACAAACACAACTTGAAACATGTTGTGCACAGTGACTGTGGTATGACACACAATTTTTATTGAACAAGACATCAGTGGGTTGAAGATCTGGCTTTATCATTATGAGAAATTTATTATTAATGTTACTGCTTCTACAACATTGGCATGTTACCATGAGAAACACATTTGATGTCTTATAAAATCAATAACCTCGAGACAGAAGCAATGCGATATTGTCTTGGTGCCTAATTACTGGATGGAATACAAGCATAGTTTCTTCTGCTTACCTATAAACTTTTTCCAATTTCTTGTTGTGTGTTTACTTTAACTGTTTATCTTATTAATGTCTAGATAAGCTATACTTCATTGATTTCGAGTATGGGTCATACAATTACAGAGGCTTTGACATTGGAAATCACTTCAATGAATATGCAGGCTATGACTGTGACTATAGCTTGTAAGCTTCTTCTATAGTTTCTGCTTTGCAGTTCTTTTCTTGCGCAACAATGATGAATAGTTGAATAGATTGCAACCTA
Source organism: Theobroma grandiflorum (assembly GCA_036013995.1). NCBI lineage: Eukaryota > Viridiplantae > Streptophyta > Magnoliopsida > Malvales > Malvaceae > Theobroma > Theobroma grandiflorum. The sequence continues at coordinate 40,010,074 of CP142129.1, forward strand.
CTGATTGTTGATCATGGTGTTAATGTAGGTATCCTAGTAAAGATGAACAATATCATTTTTTCAGGCATTATTTACAACCTGAAAAACCATATGAGGTATGTAAGAATATCTGACTCTTGCATTTGTGGTTTGAACCATCCTGTTCAAGTTTGACAAGATGGCCTTGAAATAGAGACATTGTCAGTTTGTTACAACTCACGATGGTTGAATCAATTCTACGTGCATTATTTGAGCCATATGGAGGTTTATTTTATCCCATTATTAATAGGAGTTACTGCATCCTTTATTTGGTATGTGTGTTAATTGAACTCATTGTTGTCTTCAGATGATTGGTGCAAACTGCATATGTTCTTTGCTATGACTGTATGTATGCCATTTATTAGCTAGAGGCTGCATTGATGTTAGCCTTCTTGGATGTTTGATTGATATGAAGGCCATTTCTAACTGTTATTAGCCACTTATGACTGATCTTACTGGTAACTTTCATAATACTAGATATCCAAATAGATTTTTTCATTATTATATGGTTGTCTTAGAACCACAACCGGGATTCCGCGTAACATACTTTTTTTTTTTTATCAGCATCGGTGCAAACAATCACATGTTCATCATTCAAGACTTTCTAAGTTGAAACTATGAAAAACCAATTGAAGATTGCTAGGAATTGATCTTGTTTGTACATTGGCCTTTGTGGTTTCAGAAAAAGAAGATAGTTTTGTGCTTGAGATATATTAAACTTAAAACGAATGATACTTGCCATGTTTTCAGTTTGAAAAATCTCTACATTTAAGCTCGTTTTGTTAACCACAGGTATCCGAAAAGGATCTTGAAGCTCTCTATGTCGAGACAAATACATTCATGTTAGCTTCACACTTGTATTGGGCTTTATGGGCAATAATCCAGGTATCTTTTTTCCCAGTTATGCATTTCAAAGCCCAAGAAATCATGACATATATCTAAGTCTTTATCCGTTTTTGCTGTTGATTATAGGCAAGGATGTCTCCCATCGATTTTGATTATCTTGGTTATTTCTTCTTGCGGTATAATGAATACAAGAGGCAGAAGGAGATGTGCTTCTCACTTGCGCAATCTCGCTTATCTGGACCTGGAACAGCATAAGATTGTTAGTGTACACGCAAATAGCAAAAATTCTTTATGTTATGGATTTGTAGGGACAGTGTTTTGATTCCTTTTGTCAGTATTCTTATAAAATATTCTTTTGAACCCATTTCTGAGAAACAAAATTGAAAATTAAGATGGAAAGAAATAAAGCAATTTCTGGGTGATCCTGGTTTAGCAGAACCATGTGTCTCAAACCCAAGTAGGTCGTCCGAGCAGCTGGGCGGTCCCATTTGGGTATTCCCTCAGATGTATCCTTTCATCTTTGATTGCCCTGCTGGACTCCCTATCATGTCTCGGATATCTGAACCCGGCATCCTTTCGCATAACAGGATTGAAGCAAGGTGTGTTTAGTTGGTAATCAGCTTCATATTGCTTATTAAATGGATATATTTGGTATTTTCTCTGGTACATAGGACGGTGTTCTATCATCAATCATCTTTTTCTGCTTTTTTGTCACATTGGGACTCATATATTACGCGAGCGGTAGTTTAGCCTTAATGAAGAATCCAACCCAGCACATTTACATTGATTTATCAGATACATTAATTTTGATAATTAACGCTATCCGTGGAAACTTGTGATTTGATTGCTGGAGCTCAATGGGCTGAGATTTAACGTCATATTAAGTTGCTGAGTCTTTTCCAAGGATATGCATATTCTAGTATTCTACCGCCATATCAGGCACCCTTGACATAAGATAGCTTCAACCTTACAACAAGCCACCGTGAATAAAAGTTAAAGCGGCGGAAAGAAGGAAAGGCTGAAATGGGCAGCAAGACAAAGTCCGTGTTGTAAATACTAACTACATTCGTCCCGTCAAGGCACCCATTGTTGCTACACGGTTTCCTGTTAAGTTTATATCGAAGCTTTGAAACGCATTACAGGGATAATGACAAATGAAATTGTCACACTGACCTGCTCATAAATGGTGAAAGATAAAAAGGACCGAGGCAGTTTCAGGCTTGCAATCATTTGACGAACTAAAGAACAAGTGAACAGGCTTTTTCAATTTTCTACATGTAACAACTGTGTATTATATAAATATTTGTAACACTAACCACCTAGCAAAAACAGAAATCCTCATTGATACCATCCATACCTCATGGTATATCCAATCCTTTGACATTGATAAGAACCTACAACAAAGGATTTATGTGCATGAGAAGCAACATTCTGGCAAGCTATTGGCTCCTCAACCCCATCACATTCAAGAGATACCAGAAGGCATGAACTACAGAGCCAATCCTATATTGGAAAAATTTACAGTCATTATGCTAGGAGAACCTGGCAGTGAACTATGTGGCTTTTCAGCCTGTTCCTGCCAGCAAGGCTAGACCAAAGATTTGTAACCAAGGTCTTGAAATGACCCTTCCCTGCTATAGTTTCCCATAAATGTTCAGCAGTAGCTCCCCTCAGATCGTCAGATTTTGAAACATCAACCAGGGATATACTCATATTATTCCGAATAATGCAAAGTTTTCCATTAAGCGGAACAAGAGCTGCCGCCTCCAAAGCCCGAGAATTGCCCAAATGTATCCTACTGTCAATATGCTTACTCCAAGAATCAGTCACTTCATCATAAACCCTAAGCTTACAACCATCCTTGCAGTCCAAAGCATAAAGGTGCCCGTTTAAGAAGGCACATGGGTTCCTCCAGCCTGCAACCATTCCATTATAGACAGGGTACCAGCTGTCAGTTTCTGGTTGGTAGACCTCGCTCAGCACCTGTCGGTGAGGTCCAAGCCCCTTCAAGAACCACTTCCCCTCATATACAACCCCAATGAAGGGCACCATTGCTGTGCTCATTTCTGAAATAAAAGACCATCTATTCTTGTTGGGATCATAGACTTCAGCTGACCTCAATGACCGATGTACCCCCTCGTTCTCTCCACCAGCAACATACAAGCAATTGTTTATAACACACGAACCAAAGAAATGTCTTCGACGAAGCATATCTGGGGCACGGTGCCATTTATTTGTTCTGGCACTATAATATATGACTCGTCGCATTGATCCCTTTAATGGATCCTTACCACCAAACAAATAAAGGTGACAACCACTGAGGACAGCACATCCAAACCCAAGGGCTTCAGAATATTCCTTAGGGACTGGAGGGAGAGGCTGCCAGAGCTGGTATATGGGATCAAAGGCATGCCAAGAAATTTTTCCATCCCGATCTCTCTTAATCACGTAAATCCATTCTTCAGCAATTCCAAGGCTCTTACGGAGAGAATAAAAGAAGTTACCAGACAAAAGTCTATACCATCTTTTGCAGACCAGACGGAGCTTTCTGTGCTCAACCCTGGGGACCCGTATTAGGCAAGCAATAGCAAGATCATCGGGGAGTCCTGGGAGCAGAGGAGATTGGTGACGGCTCCTATCACCGCGTGCTGGCTTGCTCCTTGTTGGATGAATAGATGGTTTAATATCAGGTTGAAGACAGAGCTTTGTACCAGGTACATATTTTTTTGCCCCAGCAACAGTTTTGAGTCCAGCATCTACTCTACATAAACAAGCGGTTGTATCAACCTGCCACAAACATTCACAATTGATGAGATTTTTTCGAGATAATTTCTTACTGCAGTAACAGGAAGGCTGTATGATGCACAAGCTGGTGTCAGCATCAACAAAGACATGCATTCCGAGCCACCAATATGCCAATTATATGATTTATTTGATGATAGAGAACAGTTCTAGCACGCATAATCTGGCTAATAATGTTCGAAATTCAATTCTATGACATTTTTACTTGTTTAAACTAAATGCCAACCTAAAAGCAACAATTACCATATTAAACAGATATCTCACTCTTTTTGTTTTATCAATATGATGAATGTGCAAAAAAACAGTATTGCAAGATTTAAAGAACAATCTGAACCATTTAGGACCTATATAGTGAGGCTTGTATCAGGATGAAAACCAAAGACAATTCCACCAACACTCAAGGAGCTTGAACCTTGAGTGGAATTAGCACATAGCAGATGCTTATTGAGTTCAACGCTGATAGTATAAGACAGCCAGTCGCATACACAAGCTTGAACCCAAAAAAAGCCCAGAAATTGATATAAAGCTCCTTACCACAAAATAATATGTTGAATGAAATTAAACGAAAGAAAAAAGGTTTTCAACTTTAAGGATAGTAGCACCCGAGCATTTGGCTCATTGGTTGGTACATTATCCCCTTGTCTAAAGAGCAAGGTTCGAATCCCCTTCCCCCAATTATTAAAAAAAAAAAAAAACTTTAACGATAGTAATTCAGTTTCTAAACTAACTGCACTGGATGCTAGTGGTAGGGCGTTGGTTCCTATTGCAATCATTAGAACACAGAAAACCCCCCTTGAGTTTGAGTAGGCTTTACCATTCCCAGGGATTCAGAAAAAGAGCCCCTTTAGGTTGGGATGGTTAAGACAAAGGCACGAAGGATGTAAGTTCCACAAACATGTTTCTCTGTACATTTCTAATGTTATGATAATCACGACTTCATCCACATATGCACGCACACTAAAACACCATAACTTCAATAAGATAACAAATCAGTCTACATGAGAACACTTTTGAGAGAGACTTCAGCTAAGAATTGTCAAACTATCTAGATAACAGGAGGATGATACAATCAATCACAATAGTCAAAAGAGAGCTAACTTTCCAACCTCTGAGAAAAATGAGGTCCATGTAGCTTTAATCAGTTGAAAATCAAACAGACAATGAATTGAACCACCCACACACAACACACCCAGTAGTTTATAACGCAACCATTAGCTATTATCACAAAAATCCGTTAAATAACACCTCTTTAAGCAGATAATATGATTGAATTCAAAGCAGAAAGGATGGAATAATTAACTCACCAAAGGAGGTTGAATCATTCTGTCCATGCTTTCCTCGTTCAACAACTAGCCAACACCAAACTCACCACAACCCACCTCCAGAATCAAGCCCTATCTCTCAATCATCATTCTTTCGCCCAACAAACATAAACTACAAATCACAAACTTCACTATCATCACCACTTCACTTCAAAGTTTTCCATTTTCGAACGAACAATCTCCGAGATCTATACAGAACAAGGAAATGCCTCTTAGTCTTTCCAAAATTCACAGCTTGAATGAAAATCCTAAATGTAAAGACCTAAACCTTAGCCATCAATTACCTCGATAATCTCAAAAAGAAGGAAATTTGCCAGAGTGAAAGAGGGCTCAGAGCTCAAAAACCGGTCAGCCAAATTTTTGAATACCACATAAATCCAACATTTTTACCAGTTAATCTGCAAAACTAGAGTGTAAAATCAAAAACCCAAATACAAAAACCCCATAAAACAACCTGCCATGGCCTCATAAGGGAGAAAACAGAAGCCCCAGAATCTTATCTTTTTCTCATTTAAGAAGTTAAAAAAAAAAAAAGAAATTGGCAAAAAAGAAAACTTAAAATGCGAGACAGCAAACAAAATGGGGGCAAAGAGAGCACTGAAAGAGGAGATAGAGTCCCATTAAAATGTTTCAGTGGAGTTAAGGGCCCATCTCACTCAACGGCACAACCTACCAAGCACAAGAGTTTATTCAACAAATGAGAGAGAGAGAGAAAGAAAAGAAAGAGAAAGACCAAAGAAAAGAAAAAAAGAAAGAAAGAAAGAAAAGCAAACCTAAAACATTAAAAGGAGGAGAGAAGGATGAGACTTAAATGATGACGCTTTGGTGGTTTGTTTTTACGGGAGAAGAGAAGCAAGAAATGCGTTTATAACAGCAAGTCACACAAGGGCGATAGCTGTTGCCTGTTGTTGAAGATTGAACAAGTCTTTTAGGACAAAGATTTTGTGTTCATTTTATTTTATTTTTTCAAAATAAAAAATTGGGAGAATTGGACAAATATTCAAAAACGAAAAAATATTGTGGGTCCCACATCTCCGCAACTCCAACAACAAATGGGTTTTTTTTTCTTTATTTTTATATAAATATGAAAAAGGGATTTTCTAGTTACATGCTGAACCACCACATTATATCTTTTGGGTTAATTACGGATGAGTGTAACCACTCCAAGTTAAAGAACAGTTGGTGTATTGATGAAGATTTTTTCAATGCAGTGTAATAGACTTTCTTTATTTTCCTCTTTCCCCTTCGATTGTCAATAAAATAATTGTTAAAGTACAAGTCTCAGATATAATATATCAATTATTGGCCTATTTTATGTACAATTTATTTCTATTACTATAATATCATAAACAAATATTAATATATTGATGTACACATTATATAACATAAGCTACATGTCATTATAATAAGATGTGCATATATATATATTGATAATTTATTTTATATATAAATATTAACATATTGATGTACATGTTCTATAATATAATATAATTTACACATATTATTGTAACCAAATGTAAATATTAATGAATCGGTCTAAACAATTTATTCACATCACTATTACACAATGAGTTATTGTATATTTTACATATGATGTACAAGTTATTAGAATGATATGTATATATCAATAACTTATTTAGTTAGTTTTTTTATTTTTTAAGTTTTGATAAGTTAGAAAAAAGACTAACAATAAAGCTATTATTTTCAATTTAATATATATTTTATTTATTTTAAAATATTAAAAAAAATACTTAAAAATTTACTATTAATAACTTATGATTTTTTTTTGTGTAATTCAAAGTTTAGTTGTTTAAATGAAAAGATTGTGATACCAAAAAAAAAAAAAAACTAAGAGATTGGTTGTCATAATATTGTGCTACAAGTTTGTATATCATAACATGTTTAAGGACAAAACTTTAAACTCCCACCAAATTAATTACACTGAACTAAAAAAAATTCTTAAGCATTACACCTGGAGTTTCATTTTCTGTCTTTATTTTATCAAATATTCCTTTTCTTGTCCTCCTTACACTTGTCTGCAATAAACCCAATGTATGACACACATCACCTAGTCTCCTGATCCACGAGTGGGCGTTGGGGGTATTTTGGTCATTTGTGGATCTTGTCTGAAGATGATGATCAGATTGGGCCATGCCAAGTAGATCTTCTTAGTGAAATATGAGATCACAGTGATTGGATTATGATAGCCATGTATAGCAGCTATCACATCTATTATGCTCTCCGCTTTCTTCTTTTCAGACTGAACAGTTTTGGAGTGCAATTTAACACTTCTAGTATTTTTGTTTCTTCTCATGTGTAGAAAGTAGAACTTGGTAGCTTGTACTTTGCAGCCTGGAGTACAATATTTACTTAATAGACAAGTAATCTGGTTAATTCTCATGTTATATGTTGATAATGAGTTTTCAATAGAGCCTATAAACTCAGAATAATACTATAATGGATGTGAATTTACCTTTTGTTGGTTTTAAGATAAAAGGTTTTAAATAGAACTCATTTGTTACATCAGATTGAAAGTGATTCTGTGATTGACAGTTGTCTATCTCTTAATTTTTAATTTTTTTTATTATATATATAAAATTTGAAATATATAATTTTATCATTTATAATCAAATCAAATAATCTATTTTAAAATAATAATAAATCACTCATATACAAAATTCTAGATTCGTCAATGTCTCGTACATCTTTTTCATGTCCTGTACCAGAATTAGGGAGATTGGTGCTTTTCCTTGTATTTCAAGTTAGTAGACTTGTGTAGCACAACATGATGCATTGGATAGAAAAGACCTCCTAGCAGTGTTAGCAGTCCCTTAGAGAAAGGGAAAAGGTCACTGGCCGATGAGTACAATTGTTGAAATTCCATTTGCTATTGCTTGGCCTATTATTGCTAAACAGTGGTGGTTGTATATTTAAGGCCTCTCCCTGTAAGATTTTCCTCTCCACAGAAAAATCAGGGTTGGACTTGAAATTAGGTAGTAAAACATTGTCTTCTACCGTTTCAGCAGGATATTATAGTTGTTTAAGTCAGTGGTTGGTTTGGAAAAAAACTGAAACAATTTTGGCCAATGGGTATGAGGTCATCTAAATAGACACTTCAACTATTCCACACACAATCTTAACAAAGTTCCAAGCATATAGCTAATTAGCAGGATATAAAAAATTAACCATGTCTGCATTTGGACCTTCCATTCAATAACAAGTATATATTCTGCTAAATTAACTGAAAGAGTCTGGGTTCAATTTCTCTATCATAAAACACTGTAATGGCCTGCCTTTGATGACATTGCCATTATGACAAAAATATGTTCCCATGATGCAAAAAGAAAAGAAAAAGAAAGGAAGCAGAGGGATGAAAGAAAAATCATAGACCACTTTCTTGAACGAACCCACATAAAATTAAAGAATTAAATCAGGCTGCACTGCATGCATGCTTGTGGGGGAAATGGATTTGAATTGATTGATGTTGAGGATTGCAACTAAGTTTGTCGATTTCAACTGAACTTACTTGTACAGAACGAAAAAAAAAAGAAAGAAAGAAAGGAACGAGCATCATTGAACTATGGCTACCGGCTCTCTTTCCATCTTATCGTTTTCTACAAAAGTCTTCCACCTTTTGCTTCCCCCTCCAATACATCCTGTGTTAGACAAATGAGAGGTTTGAGATAAAAACAAGTCTTGATCAAGTAAACAGGGGGTCAATATGTATGTGCATAATCCCTTTCTGCTCCAATCCCTGATGGGGAAAAGATGATGCCTTTTATTTTCGGCGCCTCGTTATTCTATCTATCAGAATTTTCAAAGTGTGTGTGCTTGTAACCATGTTGGTGATGCAAACTCTTAAGAATTATTCTGAGCACTAAGGACATGAGAATTATGATGCCTGCAAGCAATGCTTTTTCTTTATAGATCAGCTGAGATGTTGAAAGATGTCTTTCCCTATTCGGGGGACAAAACATGGTTGAGGTCTTTTGTGGGGCTTAAAACAAAGTCATTGTGAGTGGGGTTCACGTTTTCAACTTTCTCATACAAATTCATGCATTGGCCATCTAAGAACCCAGGATTAACCATGCTCATCCCAAGTGGGCTTTTTTCTTTCCTCTTTTAACTGTTTTCCATAGATAGGACTTTAGGCCACTTTCAGTTCAGTTCAATTCAAGCGCCTGATCCTGAGACAACTGTGGAAATGTAATATATTAATAAACTCATCAAGTTGCTCAACGTTAACCAGTCCCTGTGATAAAGAGAAAAATGCCTTCATGATTTCCTTTTTAGAATTGTTTCAAACTGAAAAATCCTGGAGTGATTTGTACTTTGTAGGTTGAATGTGGATTGAATGATGTCCTTTGCCTATTGCTAAGCCTGAATGAACTATGTAAAGCCCTAACCTAACTAAGTATCACCTGGCTGAACCTTTTTTCTTCTGAATTCTTTGACTCATTAAACATTTGGATTAGGGGGCAACTAAAGCATCTAGAATTAATATTATGCGCGTAAGAATAGTTCTTTCCTATGTGAAAGAAAAAGAACAGAAAGTTGTATAGCAGGAAAATTAAAAATATAAGCCAAATCTTTGGACGGATTCAAAGGTAATGCAGCCTTCCAGTCCATTCACACAATGAATTATTTATCACTATTCTCAGCCAACCCATCACCTACTACGTGAATATGAAGATATTTGTACAGATAACGAAGGATTCTTGCCAATTTTTTCTCTGTCTTTATCTGTTCATCATTTACTTCTCTCCTTCAAGAAGACAAGGTTTACAAGACATGAGAGGAGTGGAGTTGATGAAGTGTCTATTCATCACTGTTTTCTTCCGGTATTTTATTAGTGGCTTCAATTAAGACGAAGGCTTTTCTACGTTTGCAAAGCGACCAGCCGACCATTGTCAAAAGCTACAGTGCATAAGAAAATATGAATGGCTCACTCACTTGTGAACCAGTTGGATTGTTATTGTATATTGGCTGTGGTGACAAAACAGAATTCCAGTGCTTGATTTTTCTTCTTTCTTTTTCCCCAGAAAATGCCAAGCATTCATTATTCTATCACGAGATTCTTATAAAATTTTCCATTCATGTTATTAGTCGTTGATTTGTGAACCTAATGACAGACTGACTTTCACTCGATTGATGACGCAACTCCGCTTGCCAATTTCTTTGATTATGTGAAAGCACCATGCAATTCCACTCTGTCTAAATCCGTAGAGAAAGCAAATTTCAAAGACATGTCAGGCTCAGGGTTTACTCTTCCGGACTTGGGATATCATTATTTGATTATACTTTTCATTTTTCAAGACTTTAGGTATGACTTAAGGCTTTTCTTCCTGATTCTTCAGTCTTCAAATTGGTCATCGGTACAGATTTTATGAAATCATCGCCCAGTTGCAACTAATCGACAAAGGGAAGTATGGAACACGAGATTGGTGACTATAACAAGAAAGGTAAATTTTCACACTGTAATATGAAAACCACACTGTTTTTCGTTATATCCTCTTCTTTCAGTCCAGTACACTACTGAAACACAAGGGAATGCTCAGCGGAAGTGATGTGGTTCACTACAAAAGAATTTCTATCTGAAAGAAAAATACGATTAACACAAAAGTTAAAAGTTGAAGAGACCTGCCCTCCGTTTTTTATCATAGAACTCAAATCCTAAGATGCAAAAATAAGGTGCATCAAGCATCATCGAGGCAGGGTCGATGTTTCAATGTAAAATCACTGCCTGATAAAAGACAATCAGCTGTATCATCATTGGCATCGACAGGGTAAAACGCTGTCATGAGAAGCAAGGACAAGAACGATAAACAAAACTTCAGCCTATAACTGATGCTGCCAACTATCCATCTTTTAGATTGTAAGTCTTCATGTAAGTCAGTACTGTCTTTATACCAGAAAGCTTAATCTGTACGGAAAAATTCATTTTGTGGCCTAAATGTCTCAATCATGATATGAGGGTACACAACCAAACCAGCCATAAACAGTGTGAACTGCAGATAAACAAAATAGTGAAAATTAGACAGCTTCCACAAGTATAATATCAGTCAAGTGAAACAACAAAATAAGTGCTGCGATATGTACCAGAAGAGGAAGGGTCAAGAAACCCCAGATAGGCCACAGAGCAAAGCAGAGCCTGCATTAAATATGTTAGCAAAACTTGAAAAGAAAGTACATATGCCACCCAACAAATATATGAAGAAATAACACAATTGTTTCCCTTACAAGCAAAAGGAGACAAGTCCAAGCAAGGTAATAATTGGCAAAGCTGATATGCTTAATAATTCCCACTTTTCATCAAACCTCCTTACACTCCATGCCAACATACTTGTATAAAAGAAAATGGCAATATTCAATCCAATCCCTACCAAGCCCAGGTACAAAGGCATTCTGCACACGTATTAAATGACATAAGATGGGAGACATATAAGCTGAATCACACACATGAAAAAATACACAATATGTCAATGCTGAGCAGTGAGCAACTACAAACTGAATATGAAATAAACAATCATTACTGCAAACTACAAATTGAGAAAATGTTGCAAGTTGCAAATCATAACTAAAAGGATGATTGTGATTGTTCAAAAGTTAAGCCAGCCAGTTGATGAATGAATGATGAGAAGAATCGTGTTATCACAAAATTTACCTAAAACATAATGGATTCTGATGTTTGCTACATTACAGAGAATTTATACATTGTATGTTAGATAAAATTAAGAAGATGCTCAAACCATTGCATTTTGATTCACAGCCAGAGGAGATATCTGGATAGATGTTAAGAGCATGGAACAAGGTGAAAACAGTCATCACTCCAATTTAACATTAAAATGTCCAGGAGAAAAGAAAGAAGAAATGGAAAAATACTACTCTAATTCAAAGGGGGCAAAGATGCTACCGGTAATTTTTCCATTGGTCATGATATCATTGAAGAAGTCACAACAAGAAGGAGAAGTAAATTGCATTACTTGCACAAGTTCAATAATTTAAGATCCCAATCCCTAGCAAGCCCATCATCTCCATCATTTTAGGAAGTGATTATTGATCATGGTGGTACTTTCTTGATATAAAAACCGAATGAGGCTTGAGGCATAACTTTTAAAACGCAATTGACAGAACTCAAAGAGACAATTGTGTATTAAATTCAAAGGTTCCCACAAGTAGGCTGTTAGTCACTATATACGATTGAACTTCACTTTTTTAGCAATGTATTCAACATGTCTACATATCTGGCAAACAAAATGTGAAAGCCATATGAAGAACTTAAAATGCATGGTCCTGCATGATTACATCATTCAGACATTTGATTCTCTGATCTCAAAAGATACAAAGTTAGTTTATATCATGATCTATAATCAGGTTCTGTGCCGCCATAATAGATTGTACAGAATGATTGATACTAGTAAATTCAACTTCATCAGAACCTGGAAACTAGCTAGATAAAACGATTATGCCTTTAAGTTTGTCTAGTGTCATATCCATTATAAAGTCCCTGGTTAGAAGAAGTGCCTCATCACATGAGAGGAAAGTACATGATAAATAGGTAAACACTCCAAACACATGATGTTTCTTCATCATCTTGCAATTATCAACGAAAAGCCTTCATCCTGAAGACATAGTATAGGAAACAGTGTGACATATATAATAAAATCTTAATCATGACAACTAGATAAAATAAACCAAACACTACTCGTGCAGTAAAATGCTCAATAAACAAATTCAATTAGCTAATAATTAGGGATACATTTCTTACATTCTCTTGTAAAAATATGCTTGTTCATAAAGTGCTTGGTTTCATCACTTTGGTGCACATGCAAAAACGCGTTCAAACATACACACAGTCACATGCTCACATACATGAAGAAAAGAAGAAATTAGAAGATTAGACATTACAAGTTTCCTAATGATTATAAAGTATTCATATTAATCAGTTTTTTCCCCTATAATATTTAAAACAAACATTATCCCAAAAGGTAAAGTTTTTTTAAACAATTTTTCTTTTTTGCACATTTAAAAAAATCCACAAAAAAAATCTAATATCTTTATCCACAACAGAGTAGCCTCTATTACTGAGCTGCTCCATCCCGTATTGTGTACATAAGTTCCGATATCTGCTAAAATTTAATGAGCAGATGTTCGGCACACAAACAATCATTCAGCAACCCAAAAGATTGATATCAAAATAGAGTTAACACCAAAGTGAAAAGCGGGACTTGAAATGGATACTTGGAGCTCTGGCACAGCAATGTAGTTCCACTTTGTTGGCCACCAATTTAGTGGTTCAAGCACTTCTTGCATTTCAGCTACAATTTGCAAATGGCTCCGAAGCACTTTGACTTCTGAACCAATTGAAAGCAGCATTTCCAATAATCTCAGGAGCCCTTTGGAATTTTTGTTTTTAACTAGGTTCTCCCATTTCAGTTACAATTTTAATTAGCTCCAAGGCACTTTGTCATTGAAGCACCCAAAGCAAAGAGAATAGAGAAGCTTGTCAAGGGCCATAATAAGTTTTCAGATACCATAATTATATAGAACAGGATACTAGCAACTATTCGACAGCCAAAAAACAACATTCAAGAATAAGCACTTAACTAACAACTAAATCTCATAAATCATACATAAAACGCAAAATTAGAGCACTCTAAACCACACAAAGTATAAAATTCAATCCAGTCAGTTACCTTCTAATTCGCTCATCGTGCCACAATAGATATATCAAATTGGAGTGTCTATCACCAAAGTAGATAATGAACAAAGCTGAACCAACCCAAAGCACATTCTCCAGAATCTCAGTCCAAGTCCTAGTTCTCGGAGTTGCCGGTGACAAAGGATGTAACCTTGAGCAAGCGTCATCCTCGAGGTCCTCATTGCCTGATGCATAGCCTTGACTATGCCTTTGCCTCATATATCCACCACCTACTGGTGTCCCACCTGACATTTTTTACACCCTCTGACACAACACGAACTCCCTCAAAAAAGAGAAAAAAAAAATTCAATGTTTCAAAGAACTATTAAAAAGCCCGCTTCCTGGAATGAAATTTCCAACAAGAATCAAGTAAAATTTCGTACTTTTTACTGTTAAACCCTACTACAATGTCAAAATCACAACTTATTGAATCAAAACTCTAAGGAAATTGAATTTAAAAACTCAATAAAAATCAATGAAAAATAGAAAACCCACAGAGGAAATGAAATTACTCAGGAAACCCAGCTAGCAAATTTCAATTTTTATCATCTAATAGAATTCAATAAAAAAATCTTTAAAAAAATTTGAAAAATGAAGAGTGTCACTACAAACCCATCTACAAGCCCCACAAAATCTCCAAAACCCGGATACAGATTCAGCTTCTCCCCGATACCCACGTAATAGTTTCCATGATTCTGGTCATCAATGCCAAAGATTTTAAAAAAAAAACCCAAAAAAATCTGCCAAAAATTGATTTAATAAATGATACCCAAAAGGGTAGTTTAGTCTTTTGGTGTTTTCAGTTCCCTGCTAGAAAGAAAATGGTACGTCAAACTATGTGTCGTTTTATGGGTGACGAAGAGGATCTGTCTCAAACGGAATAAAAGGAGTTGAAAGGGTGAAGTCATGAAGTGATACGTTTCTTGTACTTCGAAGAAAGAATGTGTTCATATTTTTTCTTTTGGGGGGTGGGGAACTTCTATAAATTTTTACCTTTTTGGGAATTATTTTTTGTTTTTAGCTAAGAGTTATCATTTTTATAATAATAAATCTTAACGTGGTGGTTAACCTAAGATGGAGTCAATGATGATCGCTGATCTTTGGTCACGTAAGGGTGATATTTGATCACGTGGTGCGAGGTGATTGGTGGGAATGTGGAATGTCAACGGTTTTGTTTCTTTTGGCTTTGGCTTTGGCTTTCTTGCATCAAGGGAAAGAAAGAAAGGAAGGAAGGTCTTTTTGTGTTTTAGTTTAGCTGCTAGATTGAAAAGCAAGAATGGTTAGGGGTGGGGGGATGCTTGGCCGCCACTTCATTAAAGATAAGCATATGATTATCTTCCAATTCCAGCTGCCTAAATTAAAGGGGATGTTGCTTTTTCAAACTGAGCTGGAATGGGTGGACAATTGGATAAGATCGATAACCTGTCATTCAAAAGTTGCAAAATCCGTTAAGAAATTGGGGAAGTTGGGACATTGGTGCCAACGCACATGCCATTTCAATCACTTCTAAATTTGCACTTCATTTCTTCTCCAATTCTTGTCAAACGTAGAAAAATGAAATACAAGAAGAAAAAAGGTTTCTGTATTATATGTGCATGAAGTCAAATTTAATCCTTACAAGTGAAGAATAAGTGAAAGATATAAACAGAACATCAAACCTGAAAGTCACCCATCATTTTCATATAACAGAAATGTGAAGTCAGGACTAAGGAGCACTTTCCAGGGATGTTGCTTGGACATGAAGGCTCGTTCTGACAATTCTGATGCCACTTCTGGCCAGCTCTTCTTTGTTTGTTGTTTGAAATGGAAGTGACATTTTCTCTTTGGGTCAAATAATTAACGAAACGAAAGCGACCTACCCTGGAAATATTATCGTCTTTCCTTGCCGGCTTCTTTGCCCAAACCTGTAACCTTAAACCAGTTCTAGGCTGTAACCTCAAACCTGTAACAGTCGATGAGTAAAAGCACTCCATTCCAAATTCCCAATAGCTGGCCAGAAAAATTCAAGCAACGCGTAGAGAGACACAAACAAAATGTGGACGCTAGATGAGTTGGAGAAGAAAAACAAATATGAACAAATCTTCCGAGGATGGTTGAAAGGTACTTCACTAGAAAGGATACTGCTGATTTTGAATTACACACCTATTGAACACTAACCAGTTCATCATCATCACCATCAACAACAATCATCAATTCTTATCCAGCTGCCCATTTACAACAATCTATGCAATTAGTAAAATTTTTTAAGTCATCTATTGGTAAGAGAACCAAAGAATGAAAATACTTTCATGATCATACAGGAACTAATATTACAAGTAATGTTGATTTGCGTATAGGAACCACTTGAACGGGATGAAATGTTGAAGAAACTTATGCAGGCTCAATGGTTTCCACCTCCACCGCACAAGCTAACCAAGTCCATTAATGTTGAGTATAACACGTCTAAAGATAAATGCCCCAAAAACTTTCTATACTCGGATGCACCATCAGACATGTCCATTTGAAGTTTCCAATCCTGTGCAAATCCATCTTCCATCACTAACCACCAAGAGATGCAGCCTTGAATGTCTTCTGGGTCCACATGGGCCACCAGGCTAACAGTCTCCCCCTGTTCTAGCTCAAAAGTCAAGCACAGAAAATCACGATTTGTTTTTATTCCCACCATAAGAGCTTCCTCATGAAGCCAACGAATAACTTGGCTTGCAACCTGTGCCAGAGTCAGACATGTCAATCAAATGGAAGGACTATAACAGTAAAAAACCTAAACATGCAAATACATGCATCTTCTGATCACACCTCAAGAAGAATGTGCGTAAACAAGATGGAATAGCAGCATTCAGCCTACACTAAACTCGCCAAATAACAAAAGTTAAATAGACAAATTCACAGTTACTTAGTGATTATGCAACGACAACCTATTTTAATGTCAATAACTAAAATTTGTATCTGCTAGGAGATAAAAATGGGGGCTAGTGGGTAGAAAATGGAAGATAAAAATCATTGTTTCCATTGCTTGCTAGGAGAGAGCTGAGAAAAAAGCAAACATGAGAAATAGGGCCATATTTCTCACTGAGAAAAAGGGAAATATCTTTTCCTTTCACATTTCACTTTCTCCTCATGCTTCTCTATCATCCCTGCTTCCTCTATAAGCAGAGGCATCTCT
The DNA here is from genome assembly GCA_036013995.1 of Theobroma grandiflorum. Lineage (NCBI taxonomy): Eukaryota > Viridiplantae > Streptophyta > Magnoliopsida > Malvales > Malvaceae > Theobroma > Theobroma grandiflorum. The sequence continues at coordinate 40,026,926 of CP142129.1, forward strand.
TTCTCCACATTAATGTCTAATCACTTCAGTTTAGGTAAAAACTCTCAGGGTAATCACATGATTGGTGCTCACACAACCAAGTAGGTTGAGGAATTTGCACTGCCCTCTTTAACTTTCTAAGCATAAATTATGCAATCCTTGTCTTGATTCTGAAAATTTAAAATCTGTAGCTTTGCAGAACCAGAACTTCTGTACCACCAAGGGTCAGCAGACATTTCCATTAAGGTATAGCTTCCACACCATGTTTCAAATTTGCTCAAATTACAAAGGTATTCTCTCAACCATAACTGAGTAAAGTAACTATGACTAATGATTCATTTCAGCCTCTCAGCACAGGAAAGAGTAATGATTTATACTAGGCAAAACAGAAAGAGTACATTTAGACATTTTCTAAATAGTAGAATACATGTATTTCAAATATATCTATAATCCTATGTCAGTACTGAGGAGCAATCATTTTAATCTTATTATTCCAATATTAGGTTGTTTGGCAGCCTCATTACTTTAAATGTATATCAGATATCAAATGAGATGCAGATCATATCAGTAGTACAGTCTATTTAGAACTTCATAAACTGTTTCCCAATAAATCGACAGTCTTAAGATTGCAGCAATCCTAGAAACCGACAATAGCAACCTACCTGCTGCAGTATTATAACAGGAAGATCAGCCAAGTCACAGTCATATTTGTTTACAGAACATATGTCCTCAGAACTTCTTTTGAACAGTCTGACAACATTAGGAGCACCTTCCCCTTCAACATTGATACGGTCATCATTCACCACCACCTTGGTACGAAATTGTGATTTTATAGCGTCCTTCATGTTCTGGAAGTCTGATTTATGGGATTGGGACTCCACATGAAGAATGGACTGAGGAACTTTCATAAAGATTGTCCACGAAGATGTCCGAGAATGCCAAGTAGGATGGGTCATCAAATGAAGATATGGGACCCTACAAACCTACAGATATCATGGAAAGTCATACTAAGAAGTAAGAACAATGGAATCTAAAGAAAACCAGTCACTAATCCATGTCAAATGATTAATGAGGAAACTACCACATTTTCCAGCTTCATAAGAACTCTGTTTGAAAAAATTCTATGAGCCAGAGACAGACAGAAATGACCAAGAAGACCGGATCCATCCTTTCCTGATTGACCAGATACTCGAGTACCAGATGAATTTGGTCTATCCTTCCCTTTTATGAATGCATGTTCATGAACAATTTGCTGCAGATATATTTCACAACTGATACGATTAGGGAAACCCCATTTCTTTTCAGGAATATCATGTTTTCCTTCTCCTAATTTCACATCATCAAATGAATCCAAAGGTACTATTGCAGACTCCAAATTCTGGGCATTGGCGGTGTCAACAGCCTGATCATCACCCTTACTAGATGGCACAAGTGATATGAACAGAGACGTTCCTTGACCTATGCTCAATTGTAGATAATTTTCTCGTATTCCAGTTACATTGACTCCAGCAGATTGGTTGAATGCTTCACGATTCACCATATCAAACACCTGAACCAAAGAAACATAATTATAGTAAACAAATAAAAGCATATTAAGTAATAAAAAGGCTAAGAGAAAGCAAAATCTACCTGATCATTAAAGATTGATTGATGAACTTCCCGAAGGAGCAAATGGGTTTCTTTAACACTCTCATCATCACTCATTGATTCTTTCTGAGTGTCTCCTGTGGTCTGATCAACTGAGCCACGAGTCCTAATCTTACTTGATTCTTTTGGGATATCAGCAGGATGCACACCAAGGAAACCAAAATGAAGAGAGTGACATGAATTTGGAGGTAAGTTGATAGCCAGCATTCCAGCTGAATCATGTTCAATATGAATGACAGATAGAGAAGAAGGACGAGAAATTGTTGCTGAATCATATAATGAATTATCAAAAAGATCAATAGTGAAGCCTTCATTGCTGGAAGCTGGAGCTGCCAATCGTTGCCGTTTAACTTTCCAATTTTGCTGCAATCTATCCGCTTGTTAGGAAATAAGAAAAATGGAGTATATAAACGAACTAGGCTTGCACAACATCAATCGCACAAATGAGCTTATAGAATAATGAGTCAAGAAGATGGAATATCATAGCATCAACATTTCAAATAAATATTCTTTTACATGAATGCAGAGGGATACCTTATTAGAGCACCATAAAATCTTGCTTCCCTAGCAATCTGCTGTTCCAAAGCTTTGGCAGACTGTTTGAAGTATTTACCCAGATGCTGCAATATAGAAGTAAAATTGAACAGGAAATCACAAAATTGTTCCAATAAATACCTAGACAAATAGGCATATTTTCAATGAAAAGGATAATTACAACCCCATATGTTATACAACTCAAACTTAAATTGAACAGAGAGTTGAGAGCATCACTTCTATTTCCCAAAAGAAAAAGAAGAAGAATACCCGGTAACATTGTAGCTTGGTTGCAGCAGATACAGCAAGATCAGACAGAACCTCATTAGGCAATGGCTTTGGCCTTGTCATGCCAGCCACTGTTACAGCATCTTTAGCTTCCACCTTTAAAAAAAAAGAATAAAAATTTGATTTAAATGACTTCTCATATAACATTCAAAGAAGCAGCACTATACACTTTTAAACTCACTATATCAAGGAAAAGGAAACACAATTGGACAAAGAAGCTAAACAAAACTTCACCTATAGCTTTTGAATTCACTAACAAAAAGGAAATGTTTCCTACGACCCTGTTTACCTTCAGAACTCAAGCATTCAAGCCCAACAACAATGATGTGGCAATACAGGACACCAAATTTCAACTGTGATGATTCTAATTTTTTACTTGAGAAGAAAAAAAAAGTTTAAAAAATTGAAACAAGGCCAAATAATGGCATTAAATTCAATCAAGTAAAGTTTATACAATCAAGTAAAATTTATATAATCATACACAGTATACAAACACAATGTCTAGTTGCCTTACTAACTTTTTGCTTGCGTTTCAATACAAAAACAAAAGCAGACTATAAACTCGAAATATTAAAATTTCACGTTTACGACAAAATGCATGTTTTTACTTTGTATCCAGCAATTATTCTTAGCCCAATGTGTCATCTAATTATTTACGCATTTTCAGTCAAATGTAATTCTACTTTTGAGAATCCGAAAGGAGTAAGAAACAAAAGCAACAACGAAAGAAAACCTCAGTAAACCACCAATAGCTAGGGAATTTACCTTGTTGATAAGGTCGATGATAACGGAGAGCTCCTGGTGAGCCAATTGGAGATTCTCAACCATGCTCTGCCACTGCCACGTTGCGGTAGCATCTTTGGAGTTCTTCTTCTTCTGCTTCTTCTTCCTCTCCCTTTCTTCGTCAGTTTCCACCGCCCACGCGAAGTCTATTCGTCGTATCAGCGACACTCGCTTCTCGTCGTAGCTCAACTCGCTATACAACACAACATTTAAAAAAAGAAACACCGTTAGCACGCAGCGGAAAGTATATGAAGGAGGAATTTTATCAGAATGAAAAGCTTACAGAGGGTATCGTTCGACGCCGTTTTCTTCGATGGCATCGAGGGCCCTAACGGGAAGCTTATCCAGGGAGATTTCTAGGTTTCCGTCCATTTTTTTCCCGGCAAATCTGAGGGAAAATGTTTGAATCGAGCCCTAGAAGAAAGTGTTTGGAGTTCAGTGTTACAGAGATTTAGAAGTGAAAAGTCCATTTTGTCCATGGGATTTCAGGATTGACCGATGGATAGGGCCTTTTGTTGAAGTTGGAGAATAGAAGGGGAAGGCCCAGTAGGGAAGCAGGCTTAGGCTTATTTCACTTGTGTTTTTAACCCAAACCCAATTTACCAAGAAAGGAAAATGTTACATTTAGAAAGAATTAAAAAAAGGGATAAATAACATAACCTAATTTTCAAAAAAATATTTTAAAGGTTAAATTTAAAATTTTGATTTAGAAATGTTGATTTCAACTAGTAGATTAAAATATATGAAATAAATTTATTTCTCATTATATATAAAATTTATGAAAACATTCACATAAAATTAAAAAAAAATAGTGTTACATTTGAACTTGAATAATATCTTATACAATTAATCAAATTTACGTTGAAAAACTGTGTCATATTAATTTTGTGACGTTGTTGATATAATTTCACCATCTAGAAGAACACCATTTGAACGTAATTAAATCATAATTCCACTAATTTTTTTTATCAATCATTTTCAGTAGGAGAAGCAGTGTAAGTATGGAAGGCAATGAGGTACGTCATTTGAAAAGGTTTGTTGTTCCCATTTGCATATTCTATTTTCATTTTCTTTCATGCTTTTAATAAATCCAAGCGCATAGCAGAGTTTTTCCATGGTTAGAGGGTGAAGGTTTGAATAAAAGTTTAGGTCTAACCGGCCGGGTTATATGCAGAATGCTATGTATATATGCTGTTCAGAGTGTACAGCTCGAAGTACAACTTTTTAGTCGACATGATGTTGATCATACTTAACAAAGATTGACAATGTTTGAAAAATGAAACATGTTGCGGACCTGATATAGACAGCATTTGAAAATCATAGATATGCCTGCATCTGGATGGCTACCTGCCACGTTAATATCCATGAGGCTTTGGTATCTGAATTCAATTTCTTTCTCAACAACTACGTACTCTGAACTGATCAGTTTCAGTAAAAAGTTTTCTAGAAAAATGCTTGCTGATCCATGGACATACGGCATTGCCATATTGAACATTGACTTTCTGACAATTTTTTTCATTTTTACTGATCAACAGAACCGTGAGAAGGCTTTGGTCATAGGCCGAGAATCCTACTCGTGACCTGTGCCTAGTTTTGGCCTGCAGCAGGAAGTAAGCAAATTGCACAATCGGTGATGCAAATACGTTGAAATGGCAGTGATTTTAAAGGACCACACTGATAAGTCCACAAAGATTGGCGTTCGAGCAGACTTTGAACAACTTGAAACCAGTCATCACTAAAACTCTTCGTAGCTGCAGTGCAGTATGTAAACACTACTCTCTGATGTTTATAGGTAGACTTTTCTTAGCAGACTCCATAAATCATGTACCTACCCCCAAAAACATGATTGAATTTATTTAATTACCTGTACTAGTATTTTGTGCCTCTCTCTCCATTCCCCTCCCCGTTTTAATTTTCCTGTTCTCCTCCGCGACTTTCTTTTATATATAGCAAGCTGAATTCAGCTTTCAATTATGTATACAATAGAAAGTAGCTATTTTTACTTTTTTCAATCAATACAGTAAGGATAGGAGACATCCTAATTGTTGGGAGATCTATACAAGGAATTTAGGTTTTGGTTGTAACCACTTAAATGTAATAAGATCAAAGTTGAAATAAAAAATCACATAAGATTGGCAAATGTATGTGAACAATATTATTCATTCTAACTCAGCATTATGCAGACAGAACATAGTTTTGTTTTCCCAAAAGTTGATGGCTTTGATATAAAATTTTGGGTTAGGAAAGTCAAGGATTATTGTGTGTATCTAAAGACATATACAGTGAAAAACATAACATGAAAGCAGAAAGTATTAGTAAAATTGTTTGGCATCAGCTCAATGAACACTAGTGCACTCTATAACATTCAAAAGGGAGATCAATTTGAAGTTTTCTTTTGATGTTTGTCATTAGATATGGAATATTTAGGCACTGTCTGTTTTCTTTTTTACTGTTACTTCTTGTTTTTATTATTGAATGGCTATTATGTATGGTATTCTTTGAAATGACCCTCTACATTATTAATAAAAAAAATTTTTATTGATTGAGAAAAAAATGTAATATATAAATTTAGATATTTTTTGACACTTCAAAAAAATTTGTAATCATTTATATAACATACTTTTTTGCTATTTCTTTATACCTAAAGGTGTTTAAAACATTTTATAATAATTAAACTTTGTTACACCTGTGTTATACATAAATGATTTAATATGTAAATGGATAGATGTACCTTCAAAACATAGAAACATGCCTTTAGTGCACTGCATGCTATGTTTGTAGAGCCATTGGCTTAAATGTATTTTAAATGTCAAAATTATAAAACTATCATTTAAAATTAAGAAAACCAACATATCCAAAAATTGAGAAAAACAAAGAATATTGGATATCTTACTTTGAAAACTTCTAACCCTTTAATATATTCTATTCAATCTGATATGATTTTTTAATTAACTTCAAAGAAAAAAGATTGTTAATTAAAAAAGTAAAAGTATTTTCCTTTTAAAGATTTAAAAGTTATTGTATATTTTAATAATTAGTTTATCAGCATTTCAATTAAAAAGATTTTTTCTGAATAAAGTTTAATTTTTGTGTAAAGTAATAATAAAAAATCAATGGAATAATAATGAAGGTGTAATTGATTTGCCTTGGGTAGAGGCAACCTCTAAGTTTTTAGCAAACAAGGTGGTACATACCTATAGCATCCATAAACATGAGATAGGAAAATACAAATAAAAAATTTATAGAAAGGATATAGTAAAAATAATTTATATCTCGATAGATTATGATTTATATGCATATTAGATACATAATTGTAATGTATTGTAAACTATTATTTTAAAAATAACAGTTTAAATTTCCTTAACCATCATTTTGTAGTATTATTCAATTTTAATTGCTTTTTTCAATATTTTTATATGAGTTGTTCAATTATATTTATAAGAATGGTATCGATGACATCATTATTACACCATTATTTTTAATTAAACATTTAAATGGAGTAAGGTACCGTGAATTTCTTGTGACAGTATAATATATCAAAAATATATTGTAGAGGCGTTTTATAAAAAATTTAAAAACATCATTATTTTATTTTAACAAGGAATTGAACATTGAAAAGGAAAGGGGTAGATGACAATTACTAATTCTCTTTTTTTTTTAAGCTTTTAATATAGCCAAACTTACATTTTATTAAAAACAATTTATTTTAATAAGGACTTCAAATGTTTATATGAAAATTGGTAGATAAAAATTAGCTAATATAATTTAATAAAAAATTATCAATTAGGAAAAGTTTACTTTATTCAGGGTTTCGATGTTAATAAAAAAAATGAGTTAATATTTAAGTTAATAAAAAATTATCAATTAAAAAAAGTTTACTTTAATAAGAATTTTAATTGATGTGAATAAATAAATAATCATTATGAAATGTATATATTGTGTTAATGAAGGACAAAATAATTAATTGAATGATATATACAAAAATATAATATCATTAATTTACTGCTTTGCATTTTATATATTATTATTATAATAACAATAATTCAGACGATGTTAATTAATTTCTTGTGATAAGTGTAGGATCTCCACGATTCCCATCGATTACAACAAGAAGAATTATGTGGTCATGGTCGGTGCCCTGTCCTCTCTGCTTACCTCACATGTGCTAGACAAGGGTTATGGAATTGTTTTTTGTTTTCCTTTATGTTGGCCAAAGCTACTTTCACAACGCGTTTATTAGCGGATGTGAGTGCCTAAAACTGGCAGTTTCTTTGTCTGTCTCAAGAAATCAGCTCTTGCAATATTCTAACTTAATCCATTTATAGTGTTTCACGTCTGCTCAAGCACTGAATTCCATTGGTTCATTACTTCTTTGAGGCATGGAGCAGCATTTGGGGATTATGCAATTCATAGAAACATCAATAAATAAATGAAAGAAAATTTGGAGACCACCAATATTTTATGCGAAACACGCTTTGCCTACCTAATATACATTATTTAGGTACAATTAATGGAAAATGGACATCGCAATCGATACCGAAATATATTTAGCGTAGCTGCCTTGCTCCTTGCATGACAATGAATCAAGGGAAGACAGCGTAGTCAGGCTACAAATTTAATTAATTAAATTATTTATGTACAACACCAAAACGAAGGTATGAAGCTTTGAAAGGGTCAAGCTTAGATTAGAAATCTGTAGTGAATAATGGTTCTGTTTGGGGGAAATAAAAAAGGAAAAAGAGGAGGAAATTTCCTAGCATGCAGGAAAGGGGCGGAAAGCCTGAGCGAATTTTGATTGTGGTACGATGCTTGGGGATACAACCAAAACAACCTGTCAACGAACTGGAAGTAAAAAATCAATCGTTTTTGTTGCAAAGATTTTGTCTCATCAGAACCAAGTGACCGCCAGGGGACTCTGGTTTTAAGTTTGGCTTATGGATGAATAGTTTCACACGGTCAAGACAGCTGTTATGTCAGCAACGAAATTGTCGTACAGGATATATATATATATATATATATATATTACCCAGTTGTCAACGAAAAGTAAAATTGCTTCCTTATCTGTCTTTCCAATTACAAACGTGGAATCTACGTGTGATTGTTTAATGATGATAAGTACCGCCTGATTGAGAAATCTTGTCTTCATTTACCAATTTCGAAAAGAAAAGGGACAAAATGAAATCTGATCGAATGAGCGCATGCACATGGAAGATAACGCTTGTCAGTCCTCTATATATAGATGCATGGCAGAGCGATGTCCAATCTCCAAATATTTCATCTTCATCAAACCCTCCTTACTCGTTTCCCCACAATTCTTCGACTTCCATTTCTTCATCTTCTCTTTCTCTCTAAACATTACTCTTTGTTGCATATAGAAATTTTGCTGCAAGTAAGCTTGATTAGACGAAAGAATTAAAGGCAGCAAAACATGGAGAATCCTCTGCAGCTGAAGTGCCTGAATCACGTTTCACTTGTGTGCAGATCAATCGAGAAATCTCTTGATTTCTATCAGAATGTCCTTGGCTTCTTTCCCATCAAGAGACCTGGTTCCTTTGATTTCTCTGGTGCATGGTAATGAACTTTCTATTCAGATCAGAAGCATAAGAAAGACAGAAAGTACAAAATGAACCCCTTTCTTTTTTGTCAAGTTTTTTCTTAAACTTGTATTTTTATTAAATATTGATTCATAGTTTTTTGACAAGAATAGGCTGTTCAATTATGGCATTGGCATCCATCTTCTCCAATCTGAAAACCCCGATGACATGCCTAAGATCGGCCGTATTAATCCCAAGAACAACCATATTTCTTTCCAGGTATGTCAATTGTCGTGTCATATATGCTAATACTTACATATTACTATATTACTAGGAATATTCCAGAGTTAATAAGGAAGTTTAGGGCATAGACAGAACTTGTTTTGCAAACCAAGCAGCGCGAAGCTCGCGTTACGCGGCAGGTCGCAATATGCTTTTACCCTTGCAACAGGATTAATCGCAAACGCTAAGACTCCATTAATTCCTAACCAAGCAACATCCTGAAGAAACCATCCCCCCAAGCCCCAAATCTACTTCTCGGCCGGAAAAGCCCCAAAAGCCCCAAATCTCCATTCAAACACATTAACAGGCCCACATAAGAGAAAAACACCATCGTCGTCCAATAATCCCAAGCTACTGGTTATTTAATTTCCTTAACTCCCAGAGCAGTGAGTTGACCGTGTTTTAAGAGCACATTAGCATGTTTTCAGAACAGAAAACATATTTTTTATACTTGGTTTTCTGTACGAGCTTTATCATTGACCGATGTCGATTCGGATATTTGGTATGATTTGTAAATATATATTTATTGAAGTAATTGTTGTTGGCAGTGCGAGTGCATGACAACAGTGGAGAAGAAATTGAAGGAGATGAAGATAGAGCACGTGAAAGGCGGCGTAGAGGACGGTGGAATCCGCGTTGATCAACTCTTTTTCCATGACCCTGATGGCACCATGATTGAAGTATGCAACTGTGACAACCTCCCTGTGGTTCCATTGCCTCAAGGTGCGATGCAGTGCTGCTCACTGATCAACTGCAACATTCAGAGGAAGCAACAGCAACAACAGCAGAACATTGAACATGTAGTGAAGATCTAGTGACTTTCTTCGGGGTCTTGAAGATTAAAATCTATATTATGTATAGGTAGCGAAACAGATAATTAAAGATTGATCATTAATTAACCAACCTGTAAACATTTTCCCCTACATATTTCCAAGTCTTGTTGAACCTGTTGGCCGTTTTGTTAATTTCTTAGATATTTCTGGTCAATTAACAGAAAAAAAAAAAAAGAAAGAAAATTATGTTAATTCCTGTACTCTGTATATTTTTTTATGGTACAACCAAAACTTCATTAAATCAAGTAACGGTAGAGATTCAAGAAGAAACGGGGAGATCCTAGCCAAACAGTTGATTGCCAACTTCTTTGCACCAAAACACACTATTTCTTTTTCTTTTCCCATCAATTGATCATGGTCATTAGTGAGAATATACCAGCTAGACACAGGCTGGAGAATGTTTTTATTCATGCCTACATATTATAAGAGAGTTAGCTTGTAAATTCAATGAACTTAATTTCATCCTGCTATGTGGCTTTAATCAACGAAATTAACCTTAGCAGCTCAAACATACCAAGAATTGTATAGCATAAAAAACAGATTAGTAACCTGAAAGTTAGAGTCAAGCAACTCATCAATTGTTGTCAGTACAATTACATTACCAGACAAAGATTATAGAAGAAAGCAACTATTACTTTATAAAGTGCAGAAAAACACTGAAGAAAGCAAGAAACAAGTGCTTTATTATGCACACACCTCAAAAGTCCCTTACTACATTCAATGAGAGCTAAAATTCGTTTCTTTCAGTAGTGTTGCTTGTTATAATATAATTTCATCCACCTCAAGATCACTCCTGCACTGTCAAAAAGATGAAGGAAAGCCACACGATCAGAAAAACATCATATGAAGAGTTCATCAGATAACACCAAATCGCAAAAGTTCATAAGGAAAGAAGTCGGTTTTCTTGCTAATGACCAGTAAACACGACCATCTCAATAAATGGCTTATGATGTCGTGCTTTTAGCCCACAGATTCCTGCAAACAAGGGGGCCATTAAAAGCTTTGAAAGTTCAAGCCCCACCATGAAACAAACTAGATAGATTATTATTATTCTAAAGATAAGCAACCAGACTCCAAAAACTTCCATCTATTTCCCTCAAACAGATATGCCATCCCCATTCCCCCACATATTCATGTCACATTTATTAATTTGGAAACAGATAAACAGAAATGCTTATTTTTAATGTCCATGGCTTCGCTTTTGGCCAAAATTTATGGTTTACGAGAACCATATTGAAGGGTCACTGTTATACATATCATAGCCTCAAAAATTAAACATTATCCCATTTTCCTTTATTAATTGGAGATGATTGAAATTTCTTTGGTTTGATTCATGGACATGGATTCGGAGATCATCAAAGGATCCAAAATGATATTCAGCGACAAGTCAAATTGTGATGAGGAAGATAAAATAATAGTACTAGTATCATTTATCTAGGTTGGCAAGTATATAAAAATCCAACCATATATTGTATTTTAATTTGAAGGTGACCTTAATCCTTTTCTCTTCCAAGTTGCCCATACTCTACCTTCGATTGCATGTTGTCATTTGAATATGACATGACATTATTTTGAAAACATTATTAAAATTAATAAAAAAACAAAGTCATCAGGGAGTAATGAATTTGATACTTGAAGGAAGATTACTATAAGAAATGCAGATCTTGAGCAATTGAACTACATGTTGAACTAAGCAGTTTGGAAAAATTACAAACTCCTTTTTCACTTCGAAGTCAAGAAGGAAGAAATGCACATGCTCTGCCCTTGTTTCTAAGTCAATTTACTGAAATCGAGAGAACGTTACACTGTGAATCGTGCTAGGTCCAAACTAATAAACTTTTGTAGCCTTTTTCTCCCTTTTGGTTATCTTAACTTTTTTTTATATAGCCGACTACTGACAAGCTAATCAATAGAATGCCTCGATTGAATCTATGTGGTCCAATCACAAATACTCTTTTTGAGCCATTGGCATAAATATATCAGGATAAATTAGCAGTAGGGTAGATTAAAATAACCTATCTTGAGCTAAAACTAAAACCAAATTTAATATTTACTTTGATTTTTTTTTTTGCAGTAAATATGATATTGAGCTACACAACATGAGGTAGTCCTCCTTTATTATATCTCATTTCGTCTATTTTAAACTTCAAATTCATACTTCCAAAATTGAATTTTAAGCTCTAAGACCTGGTGGCCATGCCTACGGAAAATTATGTGGCCACTGGTAGTTTCTTACTTTGAAATCAAAATTATTAATAAGAGCCATCATTACTTAACAAAGATCGCAAACTCATCCAGAAGTATTTGATCATTGCTTTCTGTCGTTTGTTACCAGAAATACACCCATCATTATCTGTATAGATACCATATTTACTTATAATTGAATCGAATTTGTAGCATAAATTTTGGTCTTGTACAGTTTTTTTTATTAGATTCTCGCCACTCTATCTTATATCTATACTCTCATGTGCTACATAAAAGAAAAAAATAAGGATACAACAAACACAGTGACAGTTTCGATAGGTACCTAATGGAGAGGCGGTGGGGTGTGTAGGGAGGGGTCCATGTGGTGCTGGCTCTGCAGAAGCAAACTCGTTGGAGACAAATATGCCCCAAAACTCTAATCAAGTCTAAACTCATTACACTGATTATCAAGGAAAAACAAAACCCATCAAATCTCGTCAAAGCATCACCACCCTTTTATTATCCTCGATCACAGGCAATAACACATGGTTTGCTGCTATAAAGTATTCCATCCACTTTCTAATCAGTAGTATTATTTGCAAGGGTATTCCTTTTTGCTAATGATTCCCAAACACCTCCCCTGCTCACGTTATATATATCTGCACCTTCACATATAACAGAATAGAACATTACAACCTTTCTGAGAGAGAAAGAGAGTCTAAAGAAATTAATGGCTACCAAAGAGACTAAGCTGAAGAAAGGTTTCTTGAGCACTTTCTACTGGTCCAATACTAAAAGTCACAAGCCAAAATCCGAACCAGCTGCAGTAGTAAATATCAAGCCTGTTTCACAGAGTTCGTTGTTAAAAAAATTGGAAAATTGTCAAACTATAGAGCAGGCTGGCCCGAGAAAAATAGAAAAAGAAGAAGTTGGGGGTGGAGGAGGAGGAGGAGAAGCAAAGCTTGTTGAAGGAAGGAAGTCTGTGTCTCACGTCGAAACAAACTTGTCATCAGTGATTGCATTTCTTCAGGTGAAGGTTTTGGTTTCTGACATGCCTGGATTCATGCAAGTGCATGCCTTCCGCTGTGCCAGGAGAACTTATGATAGCTTGGAGAAGTTTAGCTCAAAACACATGGCTTATAACATGAAAAAGGTATGTTTCAAAAGCCAGCCAGTTCTTTCACTAAGTACCCTTCATTCTATGATAACTACCTCATTTAAGAATTTTTCATATTGTACATTACCTCATCACTGCCATATTAATATTGCCGGATGAAAAAAGGAATTATGAGCAAGTTTGTAGAGGAAAGATAGGTTTATTCTATTCACAGTTTATAGAGGTAATGGCAAAACTACTATGGCTAGGTAGATTGAAAGTGTTTTGTGAACAATTTTCTTGGCGTTTCTTTTTGGATTTGCCTAGTTTGAATGATTGAGTTCTATTCATGGAACCCCACAAGGAAGGAGACAATACCTACACGACAGCTAAATTGAGACTTTCTTTCTGATCTGTTTCTTTCAGCAGAACCTGAGGAGTTTTCAGGGGCACACGGAACCATTGACCAGTAGTTTATGCCATTCCTAACAATCTTGGAAACGGAAGTCTCATTCTAACAGAACTAATTAGTCAAATTATTGGAAAATTTTTCTCTCTTTAGTACCCTGAAGGAAAAAAAAAAAAAAAGAAACAAAGATTTTAACACGTCTCTCATCTGTCACCCACAAAACTGACTTATGTAACTCTATTTCCGATAGAATTTTGGGCTTTTTTAAATGAACTACTTTTGAAGTAGATCCAGTAAATTTCAATAGCAGAATCAAAAGAGTCTTAATTCTCAAACCTCCAAGTATGTGAATTAGTAGTGAGATCAGATCAGGATCCAACAGGCCATGTGTAAACAGCCAGAAAACCTCAAACCAGTACAAACAGTATCATGTTCTAACAATAAGATCTTATTCTTTTTCTTTTTCCTTGAGACATGTGTAGAACGGTGAAATAAGACATGTCAAAGTCCAATCTGTCTTGAGTCAAGTCAATCATTGCATTACCTTCTTTCTGTCCAATATATTTGTCTCATGGTTGAAATTTTTTGCATGCAGGAGTTTGATAAAGTATATGGACTGGCCTGGCATTGCATTGTGGGCTCAAATTTCGGCTCATTTGTTACACACTCCACAGGTTGCTTTCTTTATTTTTCAATGGAGAAACTGTACATTTTAGTATTTAAAACCAAAGTTCAGAGGGTTGCAAATTGAGTTAAATAGAAATTCAAGGTTTTTTAATCAAATATATAATACCTCCTTTTCTCAAGTTCTCATTCAATTATTTTCCCGTCATAGTAATTTGTTTTTCTTATTTTTTTCTTTTTTGTCTGCATGAAGTTTGTAAATGACAAAACACTGTGACAAAGTGTTAGATTTATATGAATTCTTACAAGCATTATTTAATGAGTTTAAATAAGAAATAGTATTGTATTGTCTTAAAGTCAATTAACTTTGTCAGATCAGATTACCTGTAGAAAGAATATAATTACTTACGTCACATGATGACTCATTATCTGATTGATTCAACACTACTTCCAGGCTATTCCAAGAATAGGAAAAACTTATATAATATTTAGATGGGGAAGATTTCAGATTTGGGATGTTCAATCATCAAGCTATGACTAATCTTGATAATGAATTTTAGCCAAAGGTGGTAATACTATAATATCATGTCCCCCTTCCCTTCCCCACTTCTTTCTGTTCTTCCTGGACTTCATACATACATATTCAGAAACAGGTAACAATATAGAAAAGGGCCCCTAGCTAGATCAGTCAAGGCGCAAGCATGATTGCAGCCAGACTTGACTCCTTTTTGGCCCCTCTGTGGCTGCTGACAGATTGAGTGATGGCTACGTTTTAATGGCCGGATTGATTTGTCCTTGCATAGCTGGAAAAGCACTGAGGGTCTAATTTGATTTTTCCTTTTGGTCTTTCCATCGTCTAATTATATTTTTAAGTGTTATATACTAAAATACGGAACTTATCTTCCTTTGAAACCTTGCATTTAGAAAAATCTTCTCGTTTCAGGTATTAACCTTATTGATATGATGGAAAAAGTCAATGTTTGATGAAAATATGTATTGGTATGTCAATGTGTATATATAACTCCAACAAGGGGCCAAAACGTAAAGCTTAAAGTGAGTTATCTTAAAACAATTTTTTTTTTGAAAAGGTCTTAAAACATTATTATTCCTCATACATTGGTTATTGGTTTACTTTTGATGAACTTCAACATGTTAGTTAGTTATAAGGCACACTAGCAAATTAATGAATTTTCCGATCAAAAATTTCATTTTGTCTATTTCAAGATTTCCACCTAATTGTAATTAAATTTATATTATATTTTTTACCTTCAAAATTTTTTTCTTTTTGAGTACCATAGATTTGATGGTTAAATATTATAGTCTCATCAACATTATCTTCACATAAACCCTACTTAACTTAAATTTTTTTTAAAAAAATAATAAGCAAAAGGTGGTCGTGTCACATTTATAGTCTTATTATTAAATAATTCTTAAAAAAATCGATGAGAAAGCTGCATACAATAATATATATATATATATATATATATCCAAGTAACTAACCCATTAATGTAAAGTCAATAAAATCAAGTTTTTAATTGAATAAAAATTACCCAGTAATCTTTTCTTGTATGTAATAGGCCGCCGCTTTTAATCATTGAGCTTTTTAGATTTTGTAAGCTTAAAGACAGCAGCACATACTTATTCAAGCAAAGACTTAGTTAAGTTTTTATCAACTTAATAAAACTTCCTTAGTTAGATCTTTGTAGACACTAAGGTTTGGCTAGAACGCGTAAAAAGTGGGGGACATAAAACCAAAAAAAAAAAAAAACAGAGAAAGTAATAATGAGAGAGAGCGTTGTTTTGATTCAATATTCTATGATGTTTCATTATCGTATTGCTGAGCTTAGGTGGGGGGACTAGAGGTAGGCCGCGGACGCCCCGTGCCCCATGCCCACGCTGGTGACCTTAATCAACTTGCACATTTTCCACGCAGTCATGGCTTCCATATTGCAACAAAGCCCATCTAAAAGATATCATGGAAACAGCCAAGCTGAGCGCCCTAAGACAAGAAAATTGGATAAAAACATCTAGAAAATGACCTTAATTGCTGACTATAGATTTCTAATTTCTTCGAGTTAATGTCCAAGTGGCCTGAAAATGAACATTGTTAATTAACTAATTTTTGTTTATATCTTTTTTTTTTTGGAACTTTATTAGGGCACAGGTAGGATCGGTGACGTACAGGCCGCCAATTAAATGATCTTTGTAGCATTGGCGATGAAAACAAACAAATTAGAAGTCGGCTACCTTACCAACTATATACTTACCGCCTACCAATGAAACTAAGCTAGGGCGTAACCATTAATCATTAAAATTAAAAAGGGCAGCATTAAGGTTTTTCAATTGTAAATGCCTAGGCATCAAGACAGAATTGAATCACTGTTCCAATTAGAATTATTGTCTGACCAAATCCATTCTCTTCAAGGGTCTATCAGAATAACTTTCAAGGAGAGGTTGAGCAATTAAAGCTAATAAATTTCGCTTTTGGTTCATTGAAATTATATCTGATGCATAAACTTGAAGACCAAAACTATACAAAGGAATTAGAAGAAAATCAACACAAAGCTCTGAAAAGAAACCATCTCTATGACAGAATCCCATGAAACAGAAGCTGTTGGAAACAAACCAAACATACAAGTTTGAGGTTTGTGCTTCCATACACCCCCTTTTTCTTTTTTTTTGGAAGAGATAAAGTGTTCAGCTGGAATTCTATGTGTGGAAATTTAACCCTCCCCCCCAAAAAAAACGAAAGAAAAAGGAAAATTAAAAAAAGAAAATTCACACATAATGGAATTGGAATGCCGTATATAGCATACTCAAAACATGTACAAAGCTATATTTCATCATGACTTACGTTTGTTTGATCTTCTGTTCTTGGCTGCGTCCGGTTTGCCGAAAACCCCACAGAAGCCACAACCGGAGACCTTAGGAGAAGGAGGGTCTACGCTCGGAGATCCCGCCTTCGCCGCCCTGTACATGTGTCCACCTCCCCCGTCCGATCGGGTACGTCTCATCATGCCATCTGATTGATTGTTATTATTATTAAGCTTCATTTGGTTCAGGTCTCCTGATAAGAACTTGTCATCCCATACTAACCCTGACGACCCTTGCCTCCTAAACGACGTAGTAGACCTTTGCAAACCAGTCATCTCCATCTCTTCTTACCTCTTCCTCCTCTGCCTCCTCCTCCTCCTCCTTCTTCTTCTTCTTCTTGTTTTTATGGACTTTTGGATGTGTTGTCTATAGCTTTCTACCGGGCAGAAGGTTGAGGACGTTAGAGTCCAAAGATATGTGGTGCAATACAACGTTTTCAATGTGTTGTAAGCATATAAAAGAGTGGGAAGAGGGGAAAATGACAAGTAAGGAATATGAGGCAAGTTCATAAAATGGTATCTACATGGGTACGAATGGGATTTTGGAAACTGTAATTATTAATTAGCTCCCTTAACGTTCAAAAGAAAAAAAAAAAAAGCTCCCTTAATTTTGGCAAGCTTTTTAAGCACCGAATCAGAGATTTGGACCAGAAAACTGTTTCGGTCCATGGTCTACAAATTGAATCGCGGATAGCCGGCGGCTATATAACCAGGAATAAAATTCCGATTATCAAACAAAGCTTTCTAAAATTCGTTGACCCATTTCCCAAAATGTTGTAACTGTAATGTTTTACTTATAATAATCCTGATTTCGGTTTGAGTTTGGTGTAATAAATTATTGAATGGCAATAAGCAAACGCTGAGTTAAGAGAGAAAACGTTTAAATATTCAAAGAAAATTCAAGGCTTGGTACTGGTTGCTCTATTAGTACTCAATTCCTTACATTTGATTAATCTTGCAAATTTCTTTGATCCTTCTATTTTGTCAATAAGCTTGATTTGGTGGAGTCATCATTGAAATAAAACCAAGTCAGAGTACAAGGGCAATGGAATTTCAACAGAATTACTTCCCCTACTTGGACCACGAAAATCCAGACGAACATGGCCAAAACAAGAATAAATTAATTAAGCTGTATTATCATAAAAAATTAAACTTGTGCTTTTGATCAACACTACACGCTGTAGCCAGGGAAAAAACAAAGGACATTCTACATGTCGAAGACGCCCATAGTTGGTAAGGAACATGCGGAGACAACAACTGAAAATCAATACACATAAAAGATGAAACAAACAGAGACGTTGACAGAGTCCTTTTAACTATTTGAACTAGTTAATCAGTGCCTTTACATGCATAAAAGCCAATAGAAATGCACGAAAATAGACATACAAAAAACCCTGTACAAGAAACTAGAGCTAGATCCATAGTAATGAACCAATGATCATGTTAGCAAAGTTTCTGGAAAGTCTACAAGGATAGGCCAGCGAATAGCCTGTTTCCAGATTGAGCTTCTTTCTCTGTAAGTGGGATATCAGGTGGCTACAAACGAGATACCGAAAGACTCCAAAAGTGGGTTGATTCCTTAGAGCCCTCGTCATCTTAAGCCAGTGGTAAGAGAAAAAGTTCGGAACAGCAGATTTAAGACTAGAGAGAATCTGCCAAGAGGTCTAACTAAAGCAAAATTTGTCATCCTCGTCTTCTGCAAAGGCATCATTTGTTTTTTGTAAATTCCAAAAAAAAAAAAAAAAGAAAAGGCTAAGGACCGTAATATCTATCAACTCCAAAAGTTTTTCCTTTGTCGCTAGCCGCTGCTAGAATTTCCATGCCTTACAGTATCTAGCCTCCCTTTGTCCTTGAGGATTTCACTCAATGGTTTTGGACCCAGGAAGTCTGCTGATGCAGTTCTGCCAGAATGCTTCATTTTCCCTCCATTTTCTTCAGTTCTTTTCTTCTCTTCTTTAATCTGGGCAAGGGTCTTCGGACCTGTAAAAGCAGTAGATGCATGTGTGGATTTCCTCTCTCTAGAAATCAGATTTCTAGAAATTTCAGATGAAACAGACTTCCGTCTAGGCAGCCATTTTTCCCTATAAGACTGCCTGGTGGAGTGTTTAGGCTCCAAGCGCTTGAGCCAGCCACACCGGTTGGTACCATTAGAAAAATAACCTTGGTCTCCTATTGATTCAAAAGAGTGCTTCCCCACTTTTGATGCTAATCTTCCCCTTAGTTTCCGACCCATTATATACGTTTGAGGCCTTTCTGAACTTCGACCAATCAGATGAGAATACTCGGCCATTGTTGACAAGAAATTAGGGTGATTGCCCACAACTACCCTGCGTTTACTCAAATAGTCTCTAAGATCTACTCCCATCTGTTCATCATCTGACAGTTCAGGCGAGAGTCTTCTTCTCTTGTGGATAAATATGGAATCCAACCTTCTATCTATGGGGTGGGCAGGAGGGTTTCTCGCATGATCAGAAATAAACTCATTGTCTGAACCTTCATAAGCAGCATACACATCTCGGTCATGCGGGAATTCTACTTTGGGGTACCTAGCCTCATGCTGAACAGAATCTTCATAATCATAACTCAAGAAGTGCTCCATCTGCTCCTCCTCAGGGACCGGTAGATACTCTGAATCATTCTCATAATCCAAATCCTCTGATTTGTTATCCACAAGAACATCAAAACCTGGGGAGGACTCCCACCGCTCCTCTGGCTCAACATGGTCATCTACTTGCTCTTCTGAACTTTTATCTGTGCATATAGGAGATCTGCTTTCAGTAATGCCACCCTTTAGAAGCAAGGAGCCTGACTCAACAAAAACAGATTCTTCAAATTCAATTACAGACATTTTTGGAGAGACACTCTTTTGAGGCATAGTTTTCGGGTTTGATTGTTGGAGGTCCTCTTTAAGCTGCGTACGCATCTCCTTGCTAGGCTTTGGGGCCATTTTAGATGGATTGGGATGTCTTTCTGTTGGAGCTGCTCCAGCATCATTTTCAAAGGATTTCTTCTGGTCCATAGGAAGAGCATCAGTCTTCAAAGCATTTCCAGTAATGGCATTGTCATCAGGACCATGCAAAAAAGAGCATCTGTCGCCTTTATTGCAGAAACCATTGAAGTAAAAGTAACAAGGAACATTGGTCGTGTTTGCTGGTGCAGAACATTGGTATGGCAATGCAGCAGATTCAGATGACACTTGAGTGTGCCCATCCAAGGGCTGTGAAACAGAAGAATTCAGTTCATATGACATCATCAAACAGCAAGTAACAATAAAAATAAGTCAATAATATCAATCAATAACTCATTCAAAAACGAGTTATATAAAAAAATTAAATCTGGGAGAAAGTGGCTCCAGCTCCATTACAGTCAAAAGGATAATGTATCAGCCGAAAAACACTAAGATTCCAATTGGTAAATGCTTTTTTTATTTGCTTTTCACTTATTTTTTGACAAGAAATGAATAGAATGCAATATATATATATATATATATATAAATATATAAGTAAAAAGGAAATCACAAAAAACAAAAAGCAAAAGCATCAACCAAATGAAGCCTAAGATAGAGCTTAGATGTCGTACACCAGTACTGCTTGTAAAACAGTTTATGGCCTAACATTTTAACAGATAATTGCTTCTAATGCTCCATGGTTGATGTTAACATGATGAGAATCTAAAACATAGAAAATAGATTAAATTCATGGCATGTCAGCAATAAAGGACATAACAAAGTTTTTTCAGGATTTTCTTCATCTTATAATTATCTAAAAATTTGGGGTAACTTAGAGAAGACTGTAACAAATGTATATGTCAAAACCATGTGCAATATCCAGGCGACATATCAAGTACTGATCCATAAATACGATCCTATTATGACACCTTTAGAGTTTTTCCCATGCAAAATTCTGTTCTAAAAGCTTCAACAAATGATAAATTCAACCGTGAAATACCAAAATGGGTAAAAATGTGATTCGCTCACCATATATAAGTCCAACAGAACAGTCAATATGAGCTTATTAAAAGAGAATGTGAGCTGACAGTGATTCGCTCACCGAATATCAGTTCAACAGAACAGTCAATATGAACTTATTAAAACAGAAGGTTAGCTTACAGGGTGCCGAAAACCACAAGTTGGATTAATACAGTTCCCAGCCAACCAGTACCAGCAGTCCCTAGGGTTGAGCCTGGCAATTTCACTATGTCGATACTCACAATCAATTCCCTGAAAACAAGAGGATTAAAAAAAAATGAGGCCATTCTAGAAACAATGAAACTACAAACCCGGAAGGATTGACAAAGCATAAAACGAGTACAGAAAACAAAAACATATATACGCCAAAAAGCTAACGATGTATATTCGTATCATCAATGTTTATGACTTTAGAATTTCAGAACCAGCCAAGCAAAAGGCCAAACGAGTAGAATTTGGAAACAAAAACACTAACATTTTAAAAATAATTAAAACTTAATATTATAATCTCTTCGAGAAAACATTATTCATGGTTATACATTTTAATATTTTTTTTTTGCTTTTCAAAAAAAAAATTTATAAACAATTATACATAAGATTATTTTAGTTTTTATACGTTTTGTTTTACCTTTCAACAACTTTTTAAGAAGGAAAATGTTAATACTAATATGAAACGAAAACGTCAATACAGATTCTTATAAGACTAGAATTCCCAATTAGTGAGTAATGGAAAAGCAAATTAGAAGAAAAAAAACACCCAAATTTCTTAAAAATAAACCAAGAGAGAGGCGTAAAAATTTCCAAGTAATGAAAGCTAAATTGATAAAAAAAGGAGAAAATTAAGATCGTTTGGTTAAGAAATAAACCCTAGAATCTCCAGATCCTTAAAATGCAGGACCAGAAATATATCACATTCCCTCAAAAAAGAAGAGAAAAGAACCGAATACGAAATGTGCGGTGAAAATTGGAAAAGAGTGAAGGACAAAAATCTCAGTTCCAGAGAACAAAACATCAGAAATAAAAGAGAGAGAGAGAGAAAGAGTGTGATTTAGATTGAAAAGGAGAACCTTCTTGCAAGTAAGAGGAGAGGCTAAGAAATAAACGCAATCGGTGTTACGTTTCAGAAATTCCTTCTCCATTATATTTATGCTTTGCATGAGAATGTGTCAAGGAAAACTCTCTCTCCTTATAATTTTTTTTTATCAAACAGATTGAAAGAGAGACAGAAGAGTTAAAAGGGGAGTGCTTAGGTTTGGGTAAAATGGGTTACATGGCGGAAACTGGAAAAGAGAGCGCAATCAGAGAGAGCGAGCGAGCAATGATGGCATTGTTTGGGTTTTAATGCAATTTCAAGGGGTGTGTTTGTTTTGAGAGGATGGTACACGTGGCTTTTTCATCAGCTGTTATCTTATTTTATATTATTTTTTGTTTTTTTTTTAAAAAAAAAAAAAAGAAAAGAGAAAACCTTTCTCAAAAACCACAATCATAATCTTTCGTGTCATTTTAATTTGTATTAAACCGCTTTAACTCGACGAATTAATAAGAAAATTGATTAATTGAATTGGTTTTTACTGAACCGAATGGGTTTAGCATATATCAACAACATCACTTTTCATAATGATTAGTTTAACTATAAGTTGTTTTGCTATTTAACCAAAATAATATATTTTAATAACTAAGAAAAAGTTATACAGTTCAAAAAAAAAACGTAAAAAAGCAAAAATTAAAAAAATAAATATACAGAAAGTTAAAATTAATAAAATGATTGCTGCAGAACTTGGAAAAAAATTCCTAACCCTTTCTTCTTCCTCTTTTAATTTAAAATGATTGATTATTCTAATAATACTTTGAATTAAATTTGGTAGTTAATTATATAAGAAGAAAGATGACTAATTAGAAATTAAATTTTGCAAGTTAAATTTTATATATTTTCTAAGTTATAAATTTAGACTATTTAGGTATGAAATTATTTGGACTTATAATATTTATTATTTACCACTTTATGTATTAATTTTATTAAAAATATTTTTCATAACTCTACTATTAACATGAATGACCCAACGACCTGACACCTAGAATAAGATGAGATTTTGATAAACTTTCGTAAGTTTGGTTGACCGAAAATGACCTTAATCACCGACTGGCTTCAGCCGGAGAGTTCTGAATGGGCAAGAAATAGGAATTAGTGTTTTGGGATGGTTAATTATGCCTTTGCATATTTTAAATATTTCTAATTTTGTTTTTTTTTTCAAATTTTCTTATTTTTGGTGGGTTTTCGATCAAGTCCTTCATGATTTTGCCCTTTAACAAACGAACCAAGGCTGGATTTGGTAGCCAGAGCATCGATCCACCAATCGTCGTGACCAGTTCGGGTCACTAGTGCGTTGGGTCGTCGCTGTCAACGACCGATCTAGTCGCTGGCAACCAAAATCAATTGTTGGTTGCACCGTTTCGACACACTAAAAGCGCGATCTGTTATAAGATTTTGGGCAGTGGTGGTTGGAGAGAAGAAAAAAAAATTACAAGAGATTCAAAAAAAAAAATTTTAATTTTAAAAGTAAAATGTTATCATTTAATTTAAGGGTAAAATATTTTAATGCTTATTCCTTGCATATTCTTTGATATGATTTTAGATAACTAAGATAGGGGAAAAGGATAAAAGATTGTTTTCATACTTCTCCATGGAGCCGTCTGTGGCCTCACCACATAAGTGTTTCATCATCCCAGGGAGACCAGAAACGTGAATAATTAAGTTGCAAAAAAGTGATAAATCCATTGCAGATTAAACTTCCTATATATGTGGAAATACAAAGAGATATAAAAAAATTACTAAAATATTTTAAAATGTTAGATTTCTACTAAGAAAATAATTTCTCAAAGTCTATAAATAAGAGAGAATAGATTAGTAGAAATTTACAATTAACTTTCAAGATTTCTTTATAAAATTTTTTTGAGGAAGTAAGTTCTCTTTATAATAATGTTTTTTATACTGATTCTTCTTTTTTTTTTTTTATCTTCTGTTGCTTTCATAGGAGAAAAGGTTGTTTCTCTTTTCTCCTACTGCAACATATCTTTCATAAGAGAGAAGGGAAAGAATTTTTGTATTGATGATAATGATAATGCATGAATACTTATCTGATTGTTTGTTATTCGTTCTTATAGGGACTTTATATTTTCATCTTATGATCAAGACTCGTTTGTGATGATGAGCTTGGGAAGACTCCTCTTGGTTACATCTTCACTTCTTGTGCCTCAAAATTAGGATGATGGTGTTATCAAGGAAAACGAGAGGATTGCTTTTAGAAAGTAGTGCATGCAAAACAAGTGGATATGCATCCATGTGCATCTATTAGCTATTATTGAGATTGTATTTATAGTGAAACCGCTTCAGATAAAACATGTTCCATCTTAAGAGCGTTGATATTGAAGTTCAAATTTGAACATGGTGAATTCTCACTTTCTATTACTAAATTTAGATCTAACTCACAATAGATGCCAAGTTGATGAGATGAATGGGTAGAAAAAGGCTTCAAGAATTTCATCTACGTGACTTCTGTCAACCATGCAGAAGTCTTTGATGCTGTGAGAGTCACTACTAAACTTTGTATTCATAAGGAAACTAGAATTGAAGTATAGTATGCTATACTTGCAAGATGGAATACTTTCTTGTATATTATGGCTATTGCTGGGTAGGGCCCTTTTATAAGAAATTCTTGTTTAGATAATGGAATCTCCTCTTCAGTTATTCTTTATGCAATCAAGATTATTAAGGGTTTGAGCTTTCTTTTTACTCCATTATACTTGAGATCTTTGTATAGGAGGTTATACTTGTACCACATAAGTCAAGATTATATATTGGCCAACTGATTCAGTAGTCTTAGAGTGATACAAGTCTAACTTCCTATATAGAAATCTGAAGTATAGTGAAATAAGAGGAAAGCTCATACCTTTAACAAGCTTGATTGCATAATGAATAACTGAAAATGAGATTCCATCATTTGGACAACCTAGGATGACATATCGAGCCAATCACATGATAAACAAAGCTACTAACTCATGAGCATAATCTAGATACTTACGCGGACTGCTTTCACCTTTAATATTGAACTTTTTTATAAAAGAGTCTTATCTAGTTGGAAAAGTGTGTCACTTTGGAAGCTTTAACTTGGCTTGTAAATAGTTTACAAAGAACTCCTTGACACTCCTTTTTTTTAGAAAGTATGGTGGAACGAAAGTTATTTCGCCCAATACAAGAAAGTTCCAAAAGAATGCACACGTCTTTAAGAGTAAAAGTAAACTCTCTCCAAACAATAACCATAATATGTGAAAAAGTACGCTATCTTGCAAGTATAACACGCCCTTTTTCAATTTTGGTCTCCTTATGAATACAGAGTTAAGAGGTGACTCTTTCAACATCAATGACTTTAACATTGAGAGCAGTCACGTATGCGAAATTCTACAAAACTTTCTTTATCCATTCATCCTAACAGTAGATCTATTGTGAGTTAGATCTAAATTTAATGACAGAAAATGAGAATTCATCACGTTCAAATTTGAACTTCAATACCAGCATTCTTGAGATGGAATATCTTCTATTTGGAGTGGCTTTACTACAAATACGGTTCCAATGATAGCCAGCAAACGCCTATAGATGCCTATTCACTTGTTTTACATGCATAGCTTCCCAGAAGCAATCTTTTCCCTTTCCTTGATAACACCATCATCTCAATTTTCAAGCACAAGAGAACTTTACCAATTTTCCCTACTCGCATTTTCTTAGAAAGAAAAGTTGCAACAATATTCTTTCTCTTCCTTCCAAGAGCAACCTTGCCAAACTCACCATGGCAAACTTTTGATGTAAAATGGGTCTTGGCTATGAGATAAAAAAAAGCAAAACTCTTACAAGCATAAACAATCATATAAGTATTCATACATTATCATTACTCATGTATTATCATTCCTACTTATGTACTATTACATTTTTAAAATTACATTAATATTCCATATTTTTATTTATTTTTATATTTATCGTAAGGCTCATGTTTGTTTGTTTATTCTTATCTTGATATCAAACAAAATAGATCAAAATATACAAATCATTAAACATATACATTAAAAAAAAACCATTTCCTTTTACAAAAACTATGTTAGAGCAATAATGAACAAAAATAATTATTTCCCTTCTCCTTTCCCTTTACAAAAAGCTATGTTAAAGCAATAATTAACAAAAAAAAATTATTTCCCTTCTCCTCTATGAAAGTTGCATTGTAGTAGAAGAGAAGAGAAATGAGCATAGGATAAAAAATATATATTGTTGTAAAGAAAACTCACTTATTTAAAAATATTTTAAGAAAAATTTTAGAAATTGATTGTGAATTTCTGCAAAATTATTCTCTCTGTTTATAGACTTTGGGAATTATTTTCTTAGTACAAATCTAATATTTTAAATTTTTTTAGTAAATCTTTTTCTATATCTCATTGTTTTTCCACATATATCTCTACTTCTCTTAATATCTCTACACCTCTTATCTTGAACTTTTCCTATTATCAAATTTTTTTTAAAAAAAAATTTGTAAGGTGTTCAAATCTAAAATAAACTCAAGTCTTAGTTACCCAACTGAAAGAAATCTTAGAACTCAATGTCTACTTTAGTAGTAATGTGTCAAACAATTACATCATAAATTTAAAACATCCTATTATATTTCTTTTTTTTTTTGAAAAATAAGAATATGCTATATTAACATTGAACAACTTATTTTTATTTCATTGGAAGCCTGTACATTTTTTCAGGGAAAATTTCTCATCCTTTTTCCCTGACTTATCTAAGTAGAACACAATTCTTTTTAGTATTATAATAATTGCCTTCTCACGAATGTGTAAAGCCTCGAGCACTACTTGCTCAGCTTCTTCTTCTCATTCTAAATAGAAATAAGTGACTGCAATTTACAACATTGGAAAAGTGACGGATTGATTGTCAGGCCCCTCAACCTTTTTATAAATCAACGGCATGATGTAGTTCTGCCAAATCCATTCTTATAATCTCCATGAAGCTGTCATCAAAAGGCGTATAAGTTGAACTCTTTATCATCCGGAGAGACTTTTTATAAATCAATAGCGTCATTTGCACACAACAAGACTTGTTATTAATCATAATATTTTAATTATGTATAAAATTTTTTATTTTTTAATAATAAAATTTTCATATAAAAGGTAAAATTACATTAAATGTTCCAAGTATGCAACGTTTAAAAACATTCCTAAGTACGTAACGCCTAAAGACATTTCAAGTGTGTAATGTCCATGGACGTTTCAAATGTGAAATGTTCAAGATGTTTCCAAGTGCATTGCACCCAAGATGTTCCCAAAGCATAATGCATAAAAACATTTTAAGTGTGTAACATTTTCTCCATCTTGTCTTATTTCTCACTTTTTGCTACCAAAGCACTTACGTTTTTTAAATTGCTTTAATTTTTTGCTCTGTCACCTCTTGTGTATTCCATTTTACTTATTAAAACGCATTCTCTCTCTTTACTAGAAAAACCCTCTATAACAATAAATAAAAAACATTGAGTTACAAAATCAATATTGTAATTGCTCACAAGAATAAGGGTATTGTTACTAGGACCAGGCAGTGAGGCTTTACTAAAGTATCCTTCGAAATATAACCAGCGCCGCATTCTCCAATTTTTTGATGAATTATTGACAAATGTCTGAAACCCAGTCTTTGGCAATGTTATTTCTACAACTTCCATATCTCTTTCCTTTGTTTTTTTTATTGAAATAAAAATATATATATAGAGAAAGAAAACCAGCTCTAACCACCCTGCCAACGTGTTTCTTCATATTGGGAGAGTATCTGGACGTTAATAGCTCGGCAAGAGATAAAAGCACTCAGTTTCAATGTTAAACAAGTGAGAAGAGAATTTAGGATCCTAAATAGTAGATTGGTTGCAGAAATTGAGGGCTTTAATTTCACAAGATCGTGATTGAAGGTCGAATGATCTTCATCATGAGACTTAGCACCTCATTACTACCATTTGGAGTTGGGTTTGCATCCATTTGAAGATCTTCCTGGTGATGTTTTGGCCTCTTTTCCTGAATTCTTTACTTGGTGTAAGCTGGCATCATGGTGCATAATAAGGTCTCAAAACCTAATTAAAAGTCTTTTCAGTAAACCCAAAAATTAAGACAATGACCTTCAGTAGAATCTCTGATAAAGTTCCAACATGTGAATACCTGCCTTTCCACTTCGATATCCCCTGGCTTTGAACTTGCTAAATGACTTGACTCGTATTGGCTCCTGGATACACCCTGCAGATTTATTATTATGGATTGTGGACAAAGAAATTCACATGGCATGATTGTGAATAAAAAAATGTAAGAATGCAAAAAAACATCTAAAAAGGCAGTGTGAGCAAAAATGAAAATGAAGAGGTGACCTCTACTAGTAATTCAAAAATATCCCTTGGCATTTGGTTCTCTTGTAGGAGTGTATCTGCATTGACATGATTGCGAAGTGAACAAATCGGCAAGTGCCTATCTATCCATTATATAGAAATAGGTATACCAAATTGCATAAGAAAAAGTCTCTTTGTTTCCTTTTGGATTGGTGTATTCGCCACCAAAATAGAAACCGGGCCTCTCAATTTCTGCGTATAGATTGAAGAGACCATCAGATCCAGCTAAAGTTAGTCAGAGATTTTGACAATCAACGCTGTAAGTCATCATAAAAGCCACCTCTTCCTGTATAAAAAAAAAAAAAAAAACTGGCAAGCTTTACTGGTAGTATTGTTCTGAACATCTTTGAAATGGCTGATAATATCAGAGAAACTTATGTTCCTGAACATGGCAAGTAAACAAAATTTGATGTCAAGAAGTGATTTTCCAAGCTGTCGTATGGACAAACAAAATTCAAATCTCCTGCCTGTCTGAACTCTGAAGTCCAAACCAAGGGCAAATACAGTAGAAATTTGAAAGTACCCAGAAGTTGTACATTAATGACTACAAAATCAACAATTAGTATGCTATGTAGTACCAAATACGTGAAAATCAAATGCTAAATTATAAGGTCACTAATATAGCCTTATGGTCGTATGACACTTTGGTTTTTTTCTTTAGCCTCTTGTTTCAATGGAGCCCTGCAGTAACGTGGTTGATGCAGCAGAACTATGAAAGAAGAGGCATACATGAAGAATTGGTTTGGCAAGCCTCTTGAAGAAAACGGTCGCCGTTTCTTAGTTGAAAGAGCAATCGAAAATGCTGATTACGGCATGGGGCGGACATAGTCGAAGAGATTGAACGGATTTCAAGTGGCAGTTCCTCAGCCTTGTTCTTCTTTTCTTGGGTAGAGTCAAAAGCTCTTTCTCAGCATCTGCAATAGGCTTAATCTGATCTCCGGAAGCAAGAACATACTCCTGTTGAATGATTGTCTTTACAGTTATGGGTAGAAAATTGGATCAACTATGACGATTAAGAATTTTAAGAAATTTTGTTCTACGTTAATGCGTGTCATTTTCATTTAAATCATATTACGTAATTATATTTTTTAAAATAATATGTTGACAATTGTTTCATAAAATCTTTTCTCTATATCTAGCGTTATCCAATATTTTATTTTTCACAAAATTCTCCTGGCTGAGAAGACTGATAGTATAGGCTAAATGATACTTACTATGATAAAACATCATTTTCAATATAAATAAATTCCCTTAATGATTTAGAAGCACCAAGTCTTACAGAGCAAATGATAATCAATTAGAGTAGCTTAATTCATGTGGCTAATTAGCTAACTGGAAGGTAAAGGACTTGCAAGGTTCGCCCATGGATCCTGAAGCTGTCTTTCAACAAGTTGCTGCGGATGCTAGAGCCAGATTTTGTGCCCTTTCTAGCATATCGGATAGGCCTTTAAACAAAGTATCATGTATGATCGGGGTATAACCCAAGCTAACTTAGCTAGTTAGATCTTGGGAGGCTATCCTCCTCCTCCTCCCCCAATTTCTTTTTTTTTTTTTTTGCTTAAAAGACCTGTTCTGTTTTTTGGATAAAACTTTCAGTTACTCAAAAGAAGAAAAAGGTTCGCCTAAAGATGCACACTGAACCTTTTGTCCTCTCTTACCCTTAAAATGGATAAATGGTACGCCCACATCCCATTTGGATGGAAGATCTTAATTTGGGTCCTGAAGGGCGAAGGATTCAAGCTTTTACTTAAAATGACTGAACACCTCATTTTGATGGAAAGATAAAAAATTTATTACAACTTGAAAATGAACTGAGTGTGCACGCACTGACCGGTTAGTAGTATTTAATTTTATTAACTTGCTGATCTCACTTATCCTATCCTCTTCGTCATCAAAAGAAACTTGCTTTTTCTATCATTTGACGTGCCTTGCAAACAGAGTCGAAGCTAACCAAATTTTATTAAGAGAGTCAAACACAGTTGAATAAAAGTTAAAAATTTAAAAAATTAATATATTAAATTCAATTAATAATAAAAATATAAAATTATAATTTGTAAAATATAGATAGTTAAAAACAATATATAAAATTAATAATTTTTTTATATAATTAAAATTATTTAAATATTATATATTTAAAATAATTTCATTTTAACTATACATAAAACGTAAAGCATATAAAAAAATATACTCAAATTAATTTTCTTTTACATAATCAAAATTAATAAAAAAATAATACTTTAATGAAATTTTAAATAAAATTGTAACACTACAATTCATATTTAAAAATTATATAATAATTTATTAATTTTTAAAAATTAAAATCATAAAAAATAAAATTTATGTAATATAAAAAAAACATGACAAGTAAAAAGTAAATACCACATATTACATAACAAAAAAAAAATATGATCAATGATTTGTAAAAATTAAAAAAAAATATTTATAGAAACTTATAACATATGAACAAATAGAATAGAAATGAAAAAATTAAACAAATATAAATAAAAATAATAATATAAATTTAAAATTGAGTGAGATAAGTGAAATTATTTTATTATTTATTATTTATATTAATTATTAAATAAAATATTATTTTGAGAGAGCTAGTAATAAAATATATAAAAAAATCTAAAAATTTTCATAAGTTACGAAAAAAATTTTAAAAGTTCTGGGAGAGCCATCACCTAAGGAGGCTCCGCCCCTGCTTACAAATGTTCCAAGCATTTTTGAGTTGCCAGTCGTACAATTTATTCTCACTGACCCACAAATGGATCCATCTATACAAACAGTTGCCCAAATTGGCATATCTGATTTAGACAGTATACCTGGCCGCGACAACCAATTGCAGAGACTTTGTAAAGCTCTTTGTATCATGATTTCACTCGGTACAAGCTTTGACAATATAATATCTTTACATTGAATATCACTAAAAAATTATTTCATACCCGGGGCTTTAAACTCTGCCAAATTAGTGTTCGTTCAGGAAACATTTATTGCACAAAAATTATGTTCAAACCACGAGAGTCATCCCTTCAAATCCTTGAATTTCAAAATTTGTAAACCATTTGCTCAGTGTATCCAAGTTCTTTGAGTATGCCGGTTAGCTACATGCCAAGGAGGGTTAAGTTAGGAGAAGACAATGAGGTAAAAATTAAGAAAGAAGAAAACAAAAAAAAGCTGTCTTTCATACCTCTCCTTGTGAATAGTCTTTAGCCTTACCACCAGATATGTGTTTCATCATCCCAGGTGGACCGCACACCTGAACAAACAGGGGAAAAACAGGGCAAAGTAAGTAGGCAAGGTGTATGTCCTATTTGTTTCAGATGGCCATAATTTTGCTGTTGCATGTGATCCAGGTGTCTGATATAACAGGGGAGTTGCAAAAAATGCCTGGTGAGTATTAAGAAATACAACTCTATTGAATATTGATCAGGTGGATTGTAGGATTATGGTCATTGTCCAAAGCTATAACCTGGTCTTCAATGAGAAAGCATCAGAATGTCAGAATGTCCTCGACAAGTCTTAATCTCAAGCAACAGTGACTATCTGAAAAAAGGCTCATTTAGATTTAATCCTGAAGGGAGTTGCAAAGACCAAAAGATCAAGCGCATGCACGCTCACAGAAACAGCCTACTTACAGGCTGCTTCTTGTGCCACTCGAATAGCATCCCACTGGAAGGTCTTAGTCTAACCATGCCTCTTGTTTAAGGAAGCAACAGAGGCGACAATAAAACTTTGAGTGCATGTGTGAGTGTTTAATATTTTCTGTCTTTGCAAATGGAGTCAGAAAAATAGGACTCTGCTTGTTGGAAAATGATATCAGTTCTTCACCAAGACTGAGCAAGAAACATGGCAAAAATGTATTTAATCTTTCTGGAGTTGAAGTAATGTTAAAGAAAAAGGTGCCATCCACTCCATATAACACTTACTCCACATTTTGGCAAACAGATTAACGAAATAAGGTCGAGGTCCAGAATTAAGAAAGTGACTTACAAGGATTAGAGTATCTTCACCAGGACCAGGTAAGCCTTTCATGACCATATCCTTTGAAATGTAACCAGCACCACCTTTCCAATTTTTTGATGGATTGTCCACAGTGTAGAAAACCTGGGAAAATAATGAAAAATGAAAATGTAAAGAAAATACACAAGTTACTATTTGAGCAAAATTTCTACCTGCTCAGCAGATATTCTCATACTGAAAGAATTGGTACCTTAAGATTTGGGTGGCTAGCAGCAAGTATATCAAGCTTCTGCTTTAGCAGTATATCATCCGGGGAGACATTGGCAAAAAGAAGTGACACCTGTTGGAGGAGGTAAAAGTTCAAACCTTGCTCATATTTGGTCTAAAATTATCACACACACATAAAAGGGAAAAATGACATTTAATAATAGACAGAAGGTTATGCAATTCTAGCAATCCAAAAGCCTACCTGAGTGTTGTCATCAGGATTCTTCAGTATAGCCTCAATTACCTGAAGCATTGGAGTTATGCCTGTCCCACCTGCAACCTGGAACAGCATCATATAATTGAGCGCAAATGGTGATCAGACTTTTTCAATAACCTTGGAAAACATGATACGGCTATAACAACGCTATTCTGATTACTTGGTAGGTGGTTTGATTAAACAATCAGAAAGCGTGTGCGCTGAAGTGATAATTGTAGAAAACACAATTTATGACATCGACTGAATTTTTGGCATTAATCCCAGGGAACACAAAGTATACCATTAGCTATATCTTAGGCATCTTGTTAAGAACATATTTGACCCCAGCCAGTTAATCATGTTAAACCAGTAAAAGTAAGTACGAAACCTCAGTATATTAAATGAGCAAGAAAAATTGAATCCTTTAGCAGTTAAATATACAAATTCCCTAGGGGTTTCCTTTTTTGTGGGAAAAATAAACAAGAAACTAGGAAACCAGCTCTAACCATGCCAATGTGTTTCTTCATATTGGGAGAGTATCTGAGCTTTTCAATGGGCCTGCAAGAGATAGATGCATTCAATGTAAAGATGACAAACAGTGTGATCTCTATGAAAACTACCACAGCGAATGCCTACCCTTTCACTTCAACTACATCGCCTGGTTTTAAGCTAGCGAAATGCTGACTCATTTTTCCTTCTGGATACACCTGCAACTTTTATCTTTAAGTTGTGGAGAAAGTAATTCACATGTGTGTGGCATTGCATATATGAGACAAGAACATCTTCAAAGTGTGAGAAAAAAAGAAAACAAAGAGGTGAAGGTATTTATCACTTCCTACCTTTATTAACAAGTCAAAGTATCCCTTAGCATCTGGGTCTGATATAGGAGTATACCTGATGATTGAAATTATTCCAGCAAAAATATATTAGCAACTAAGATCTGTTTATTGAAGAATGAGTAGGTTGAAATATGATTTTGCATAGAAAAAACAGACATGCACTCCACCTAAGAGTCTCTACTAATCTGATTTTAAAATTTTCAGCTATTCCTTTGGTAATTCTAAAGGATTATTTTACTAAAACTCCAGAGAAGTTATAATATGCATTGTATGAATAATTTAAACTAAGCAATGTCAAAGGTAATTTCAATTAAGATAAACAGATGCATATAATCCTTGTATTTGAGGTATTTTCCTCCCTCTTATTTTTTAACCTTCTATTTATAGACTATCATACAATGTTCCTGATTGGAAACTTTCATCTCTTTCAATCTTCATGAACTAAGGAGTAATCAAGAACCTCATCTAAGAGGTATGGACAAAGTGAAGCTTTAGAATTTATTTCCTCACAAGCAGATGATATTTACCACAATAACAAAAGAAGGAAATGGAAACATGTGACAAATGCAGTTTAAACCATGGGAATACAAGTTCAATAACCTAAAAACTATGACTAATGAATTACCAATTTAGAATAACGGCCATGACAAGGGAAGTCTAAATCAAACTATTTATGAGTTCAATATATAGGCTTACGGTCTTATGACATATTTTGTTTTTCCTTCAGCATCTTGTCCTAATGGAGCCCTGCAGTAACAAGAATGCATCAAAATAGTGAATAAAGGCAGAGTACTTCCAAATCTCATCTAAAATATGCTCTTAAATGCAAATTTCAAAATCTTCCATAGTAACCATAAGATTTCTAATAAGCACCTCTAATTAGAACAAGAGAACATACCTTGTAAGGATGCATGAAGCAACATCTAAACCCAACTTAGCAGTGGGATCAAATGAAAACCTGCCATTTTGAGAAGAAAGTGAATAAGGAAGGTAATTGTTCTAAGACACCTTGAGGAGGAATTAACAGTGCAAAACTTTGGTTGAGATGTTGAATTTAAAATTTGGATGAACAAGTTATGTCCTTGTTTTGGAGATAGTTGTGGCTACAACTTCTTGAGGAGGATTAACAGT
The DNA here is from genome assembly GCA_036013995.1 of Theobroma grandiflorum. Classification (NCBI taxonomy): domain Eukaryota; kingdom Viridiplantae; phylum Streptophyta; class Magnoliopsida; order Malvales; family Malvaceae; genus Theobroma; species Theobroma grandiflorum. The sequence goes on from CP142129.1 coordinate 40,061,812, forward strand.
GCAAAAAGCTTTGGTTGAGATGTTGAATTTAAAATTTGGATGAACAAGTTATGTCCTTGTTTTGAAGTTAGTTGTGACTACTTTTTTCGCTCTTAATCAATAAGTATTGATTGCTTTCTTTCTCATGTTTTTGCCTATTTGATAGTGCAGAATCCGATAAACATTAGTCTTCTCAGCGAAGCACAAATCAATGAGAGAGATCAATAAGATATTTAAGTGCAAAAAGGTGTAAAATGTAAATCTTATCTCTAGAGTTTATCCTATTAATCAAAAAAGTTTATGCAGATGACCATGTTACTAGTATAGATTAAACGAATACACCTATGACAATGATTGATTAAAAAATATCTACCTGAATAACTGAGTATTGTGACTAACCCTTGCAGTATCTTGCAACTTAAATTCAATCCACTTTTCCGACTTCAGAGCTGAAAATGTATAAAAGCATCCCCTGAGCTAGCACCTTATAAGAAGGATGAAAAAGAAACTAAAGCAGATACTTTATAGTTTATGCAACCACTTTCGGCTTTATTGTTGACTAATAGTCTCCCTAGGGAGGGGAATGGGATCATGGATTTCACGGTTCAACTAAATAATACAATTCAGTCATCTAACAATGAGGAAGTCTAGTAAATTTCTGCTCACCAACTTTTGGACCTGTCTCTTCATTGATTTGATCTAGATGAACCTGTATCCAGAAAGAATAACAAAATAGTTACTCAAATCAGGATGCACACTGATAAGTGATAACACAACAATTATAAAAGAGCTCATTTGTGTAGGCCAAATTATATATAGGCAGCAGCGAGCAGCAAAATCCGATATGAACCTCAAAATATAACTTTCATCAAGTAAATCATATCACCTAGATAAACACATTATAAGTCACATAATGAACAGCCCAGGTACAACCATTCCTAATTTAAATACAAAACTCTTAATAAGTTATCAACACCCAACATTCATTCGGATATTGAGACCTCCCTATAAAACAAATTCCAGAGAAAAAACCATACAAATACATCACTATTGAAAAAACACATTTAAAATGCAGATATAAACAAAACCATTGCACCAATCACGCAATCCCTCCAATTCCAAAGCATCCCACATTGCAACAACAATCAAAAGAAACAAAACCCAGATTGGAATTTATAGAAACCTAACCAAATTCGACTCGGAGAAGTAGTAGTAAGAGGAGATTCCACCAGCAACGGCTGCGATTGCTGAGAAGCGAAACCCAGCAAAACCAGACTTGGGTTGACCTCCAAATGCATTGGTGAAGGAAGGTGGGGTAGCCTTGGCGAGTCTCCTAAAGAAGGTAGTAGCCATTTTCTTTTCTCTCAATGGGGCAAGCAGACAACAAAACGCTGATTCTTTTTGCCGAGGGTTTAAGAGTCCATAAGGGTGCTTTGCAGATTTCCAGTTTCCAGAAGGGAGGAGGAACGATAAGGTGCTTGACGGAGTTGGTTTTAAGGTGTTCACTCGTTATCTGGCGACGCCACGTTTGTCGCACTTTTGGGCTTTCTAAGTACGTTTATAAAGCCGAAGCCGAAGCCAAAGCCCAAGCCCAAGAGTTTGCTCTTTCTTTCATATAAGAGGATTTAAGAAGAAAGACTAACATAAACCGTTTGTCTTTTCTGTCGAAGGCTGCCGCGGTAGGCACCTAATAGTGTCATCTTTACGGCATTAGGGGGATGGATGTTATTATAATTCAATCCTATAAATTTTCAACAAGCGCTAATTTTAGAGTAGAAACTTTATCAATTTATTATAATTCAATCCTATAAGTGTAGAAACTTTAGCAAGTCTTTGATGATTAATAGATTATATATATATATATATAGGTACATATATACATGTCTTTTAGAGTTCACATCTACATTTTGATTTAAAAGAATAATAGATTTATTACTTACTACGCATGCTTTTTTAAAAGCAATTAAACTTGCGATGATACAAATTATCATCATATTCTTAAAACCATGCCACCACATACTTCAAAAAGATTTAAAGGAAAAAAAAATTCTTTATTGACAAAAACGCATTATCAAATTTATTCTGTGGGAAATAACATAGTATTACCATGCAATCATAAGAAGACATATTATCAAAGCAAAATATTCATTTCACAGAAGAAACTCTATATTTAGCTAATAAAATTTGTATATCTGAGTCATACTTTAAAGAAAAAGGCTACTCCTATGACAAAGCAAAAACTATCAGCAAGAAGCTCTCTAGCTTCACAAGTCTGCCGTTTACGAAGTTGGGAAAGGAGCGTGCGGTGTCAAAACAGAACAAATAAAGTACATGACAAAACATTCAAGATTTCATATATAATGATTACAAAAGAACAGATCATTTCGAAATCAATCCCAAAACTGCAAAAATGAAAGAAAACATACAGAAACAGATATCAGGTTTTCGCATTTCTACCCACTCTTGATTTTAGGAACAAATTCAGGAGCCTCATCGACACAAGAACAGATATGGTTATATCCTCACTTCAATGCCTTCCTTCAACAAGTGTTCTTTTACAGACTGAATGGGCACCTAAAACCCAAAGAATCAAGAAATTGTAATCAGAGTTTAAATTAATGAAGCCTTTGCCTGGTGCAGTTGAAGAGGAAATATATTGTTTTTTCCTTATTCTATCAAGCTGAGAAACCTAAAATTCTCAAAATTATAAGCACTTGAATTAAATAATTACCTCCTTCCGATGGAAAATGCCAGCAGCAAGAGCTGCTGATGCATTCGTTTTCATGAATACCTCCGAGAAGTGTTCAACAGCACCAGCACCACTACTTGCAATTACAGGGATGCTGACAGCATCTGATATCAGCTTTATTAAATCTATATCAAATCCTTTTCCTTGACCTGCAAAGTCAGCAGGTAGGCATCATGATCATGAAAATAATCAAAAGAAAAGATCTGGATTCAGGAACAAATAAAATATTCCAGTAGGTTAAACAGCAAAATGCCAACACCAGATTTGACTTGCTATCTAGATTGAAAACACCCTTGCTCAATGGCTTCCACACTCTTACCAAGGGAATCCAACTCCAAAACTTATTCAACTTCAACTTAAACCGCAGGGAAGGACCAAACACCTACAATTGCAATGCAACAGGAGAGACTTATCCTGCAGAAGGGATAATCCTTGTACTCCAATTGAAGGGGCAACTAATGGCACTGGCAATGAGACTATGGATGGTAAAAAGAAAGTACCCCGCCTATGCATCATATTGTTTATAATATATTCCTGCTAAAAAGACACTCCTACTCACTGAATTACACAAAGAAAGCCCTAAATTTAGCTAGCTTATTAAGAAACTCAGATTAAGTCTTCAGGTCCCAGATACCTTAAAATAAAAGCATTTCAACATATTACATCTTCTGTTATTTTGATGCCCATCGGCATGTTAAGTAAAATTTGACAGAAACCACATAAAACTTTGATGACCATTTATAAAACTAGCTACTAACTTTTTCATTAAACTATCTTGATAAATATTCTAAGCAGCAGTTAACCATTGGCTGTAAATATAAAAAAGACTCTTGATGTCATTTTCGAAGCAATTATCTGAAATGGCAATGTCATAATGGAAACAATTACTTATAAGGGGGAATTGTTTGAGTCACAAGAAAGTTGTTTATACCATCACAATCAATGCAGTTCAATAGTAATTCTCCAGCTCCCAGTTCTTCAACTACTTTTGCAAGCTCATAAGCCCCAATTGGTCGACCTTCACGCCCACCATTAACCTTAGGAACAGAAAGCCATTCAAGATGTGCATAAGATAAAGACTTCTGAAATATAAGCAGCCAAGCAATGATCATTTAATCATTTATTTATATTATTTATAAATACATTAAGCTGTTAAACAAGCCCTCAGAATGCAACATGATCCAAATTGCCACAGTTAAAATGAAAAACCATGTGATTTTCATGTGAGAGCGGCCTTCCCACGCTAGTGTTTGTAAACTCAAGTGTGGAATTAGGTATGACTGGGTAAATATGCTTTAGCTTTCTCTTCCTCTCGCTCTTCCTCACATAAGTCAAATCTTCTTTTCATTTTCTATGGCACATCGCTGTCGATGCATGGAAAGTAACAGCAAGCCTCTTCTCATCCTGTCTTGCTGTCTTTTCTCTCACCCATTCTTTTATCTCTGCTTCCTTCTCCCTCTATTCTCTTCTTTCTGCTTCCTTCTTCCCTCTCCCTTTATTCTCTTCTCTCTTTCCAACCCAAACCTGTTTCTAAATACTTCTGAAATCTCCTTTTTTACGTCAGATCCTGATAAAATACCCACAATCTTGATTATCCTTTTTTTTTTTTAAATTTAACCTTGATTGATTATTAATGGATCCATGTTATTATGTTCATATTTTTGCTTTTCTACACTCTCTATCTCTTTGACCAAAACCCAGACTTCTTCCAGATCCAAAGACAATTAGCTTATTTTTGGTGGGCTTATATAACTTTATTTGGTTTTCAGGTTGATTTGGGGTTAATTTGGTAGAAGTTATTATGGATGGCAAAGGTGGTTGAAGATTGTTGGTTATTAAAGGATACATTTTCAACTTGTCAGTTTTTTGCTTTGTATCGTATTGGTTGAGATTTTCTGCATATTTGTATTATATTTTTACCATGATTTTCATAAAGAACGCAAATACACAGATACAAACACAGAACGTGCATCTGCTAACATGTGTTCTGATTGGATATCATGGTTGGTTGTACTTAAGAGCATTCTTTAAGCTTTCAAGATCCAATTGAAGGTTGCTACGGGAGTTTTGAAAAGGTGAAACAGTTAGAATTAGTTGAAACAGGATATCATGGTTGGTTGTACTTTGAATCTTTGGGTGGAAATATGAATTACTCTTATTCTAGCAGTTGAAGGCTCCAATTCTGATGGTTCATCTACACAATGCCAGTAGCAATCAAAGAGATTAGATGATTGGAAAAGCCAGAATTGCCAGTAGTGGTGTTTGCAGTGCAATGCTAACACAATTACAAAAGGTTAGTTGCTTTGAGCTTGAGAAAAAATTTGCTAATATTTCAGTTTGAGTTTCATTTTCATTTAATGTTGATTTGCATTTGATTTGGAAACGTCAGTTCAATGACGTTAAATTTACTTTCCATTATAGTCACATTAGGTTCTCATCATCTTGGATACTCTTTCCTGATCCTGGTATGGCCGTGAAATATTTGAAAATAAAAGTGGAGGCATCCCAATGAACCATCAGTTAGAGGCAACATTTCAAGTGCAGTGCCAAATGACCATGGAAGGTTTGTATATTGAGCTAAGTAAGATTTCAGCTGTAATTTGAATTCCATGTTGGTGAACTTGGATTTGCACCTGAACTACAGACTTGTGCCATTTTAAAGACTTTTAATTTTGATTTTGATCAAACAATGCATTGATTTCAAATTTCAAAGTCATTCTTCTTGTATTTTGTCCAGCTTCCTTAAGATTTTGTCTCCCATTCCAACAGCTGAAGGTTCCAATGGATTGTACATGAATTGTGCTAGCTGTGATTCCAAATATTGGGAACCAGACAAAACACCACTCATCAGAGACTGTGTTAGTTTATCATTGCCTACATCTTTCTTCTCAAGTGTTTTCCTTCTATTGTTGGTTTATGATAGGTTTGACTGTTGCTTAGACGCCATTGTTCCTTATAGCATTGCATTAATTTGCACCTTCAAGCTAATTTTCCTTTTCTATCCTGGCTTTTCTTTTGTTATGTTTTGCACAATTCAATTTTATCTATTTTTCACCTTTTTATCTGATTATCACAATCTTAATACATGTGCTTTCATTGTCTCACATTCTTCCTTTCTCCTGGCTCTCTTAACTCCACATACTCAGGGTCAAGTGCTGACCTTAATGCATATTTGATGTAGAACAAGTGGTGGAAAGAGATAGATTTAGAGAGAAAATCAGAACTAGACAAGCAATTGCAGAGGAGCAGAGGAAATCGGGAGAGAAATCCAAAAAGAACAATAGAGGGAGAACATCTCGAATATTCAATAACTCAAAATCTAATATATTCATCATCCAAAACCTAATCGAAACTAAAATAACATATTTATAACAAAACCCAAAACCCTAATAAAATAAAAATGCCAAATATAACCCTGATTAAAAATTACCCTAACAAAATAAAACGCCTAAATGATTCTCCATCAGTTTGGGTCCTAGGTTTTAAGTTTGCTTTCAGAGTGGCGATTAATGTTTGTAGGTGGAGGTTTTGATGTGTTTGTGGAATGATGTGTTTGCTTGCTTAGTACAAGATATAATTTTAAGATAGGTTTAAGGCATACTGCTAGCTTTAAAAAGTGTATCTAGATAAATGCTTTATGAATGAGCATGCAGGAGGAAGAGAGCAAAGAAGCCTACCGTACACTGATACCAAGCATATTCTTCTCCACCTGGACCTGACACCAAAAGGGATGTTCTAATTAGAAATCCTTGTGAATTCTAAAAGTGTAAAATTTCTTGAAATGTCTTTGGAAATTTTTTCTAGCTTCCATCCACATGGCAGAACTTTTTATGAACACAATGTAAATTTCACATGAATGGAAAATCCAAACACAGTAAAGATCTTCATTACCTGGTTTTGTGACCCTTATGGTCTTGAACTGCACATCATTAGGACTTTTAAGGTACACTCTACGAGGATCAATGCTTACAACTACTGCCTGTCAAATAAATATTCAATCAACTCATTAGAAATTCATTCTTGAAACTGCAATATAATGAAGCAAGTACCCACCAAATTAAATCCAAATTGGCTTACACCAAGTAATAGCAAAAATTAGCAACCAAACTGACACCAGTTGTACAGGTAAAACACACATACTGCTCCAATGGAAAAAAAAAAAAGAAAAAAAAAGAAAGATGAAGCATTGAATATTGCCAGCACATAAATGAACACTTTCTTCACCAATTGCCAATGCTTGCAATGATAAAAAGCCTTCTGCTTTCATCCATTTTTCCCAAGTTTTGTAACTAAATCAAAATATCAACCAACACAATAAAAACTTTATTATACAGGCCCACCCAAATATATATGCATTTTAAGCTCCCATATCCAACCATATACTATTTTTAGATTCTTTTTGTTCTTTAACATTTATCAAAAGTCAAGCAAGAAGCAGCAAAAACTTCACAATCAGCTAGAACCCAAAGTACACATATAGTTGAGAAGATTAACAAATATAAACTGATGCCTATTAGTACAGACATCAAACACATCAAAAACTAGAGTAGGAATCACCTGATTTCCATAGACCTTAGAAATTTGTTCTAAGCTGCTCTTTCCTGTCTTTACCTAAAAGAAGCATATACAGAACCATTAGTAGGAAAGATAGGAATGTATTACCATCTGAACTCCACAAGTAACAAGTTTTAATGAGGTGAACTTGCATACTTTGGTTTTCATATATTCTTCTGCTGCATGAACTGCATCACTCCCAATGGAAATTTTATCAGCCCCAGACCTAAAGTACTCTGAAGCAACTTCCAAACTAGAATAGTGCCTGAAAAGTTATGTATATAATAAATTTCTATACAAAATTGTACTGATTAATTACACAAAGATCACTTACACCTGCAGTATCAGGGAACGTCTAATAAATCACTTGAACATAAATTAAAATCTTAATCTTAAAATATATGAAAAGTAGATCACAGTATAACACAGACACATACCTGCCATTTGCATCTGTAAAATCTCGTATACCACCTCCGACTGTTAGTGGGACAAAAACATTCTCTGAAGTGCATCTTAATACCTGCAAATCACAGAAAGTAATATAAATACACATATAAAAATGCCCATATACAAACACTAAAAAATAAATTTAAAATGCTACATCAAAAGATATTCACAATTAAATGTCAAAGACCTGCAACATTGGCAAATCGCCTAATGGGAAGTCACGGAAGCCAGTAATGTTCAAAAAACTGACCTGAAATTTAAAGTATAAAAGAAATCAATAATTCAAAGTATAAAAGAAACTTTGAAGAGGCTAAATGATTGCCGATATTGCAATATAAACATAAAACACCTCAAAACTATAAGCATACCTCATCAGCCCCATCTTTGTAATACTGTCCAGCAAGCTCTACAGGTTTGCCAAGGTTTCTCACCTACAAAAGTTTCTGATGAAATTAAAACCACATCTAAATCTAGCTAAGTTCTCTAGATTAAACATAACATAGGAGATCAAGAAGAAAAGAAGCCATTATTACAACTTAAATTCAACTCGTATGTCCTTTCATATCAAGGGGCACATCCCACATTTGTCATGTATGGTAATAATGATGCATTGATATTCAAAATTTTTTAGGCATCCACCAATCTAAAACTGAAATCAAACAGATCATGGCATTAGAGCAGTGAATGACCTTCTTGGCCTTACCTCATTCTCTTTTGTGTGCTCTCGCACATCATACTGGTCCCCTTTGGTTACAACAAGATCCCCCTTATCATTCGTCCTAACATCAAGACAAGCAATCACCTGAATAGAAGTAATATCACTCACCATAGAGAAATATGATCCACAACATCAAGAAGAACATGTTAAAGTACTCATTTAGAGCTATGCAACTAAGAAAAGTAGAAAACTCGCAAAGTACGTGAAAATTCACAAGCTCAAACGAAAACCCAGATTTATGTGAAAACTAATTCAAGTTTCACAAAGTATTACCCTCTTAGCAAGTTTTGAAGCCTTCCCCTGAGTAGGATTCTGTAGTCAAGTGAATCATTCAGACCATTGGACAAATGAAAAGTTGACCAAAGAACTAGATGAATTAAATCCAAGGATACAAGACTACCTTTGTCCCCTGTGACTTTGGATCTAGAAACCTTCTCAATACAGAAAGACCAACATCTGAAACAATTTTAATTTACTTATCAGTGTCAATAAACAGGTTAACATTATGTCTGACATTTGTTCTGAGAAAAAAAAAAACATTGATATTTTACAGTTTTGCAAAGAAACATGTCCAATAATCAGATAACACCAAGTAATTATACTGGAAAACCATATGGAGCAACCAACTACTAAAGTCAGGAGAAACAACTTTAACGTTCCCCTTCTGATGCTCTTCACACACCCATGTTACTATCATAAAAAAAATTGTTATAATTATCAATTTTTTCCCACAAAGGCAAAGAAAACTAGAAAGAAAATCGTAGAGGTAAACTTTGTCAATAGAGACATGCATGTGACAAATCCTTTCCATACCTACGGGAAGTAACTTCTACATTTTGAAATTTGAAACTTGCAAAAACAAAAACAGATAACTACTAAGAGCACAAAATATCTTGCCTCCACTCTTCTCTGGATGGAACTGAACTGCATGCACATTTCCCCTTCTAATAGATGCTATAAAATCATTACCATAATTGCATGTAGATGAAATCCATTCCTTGTTATCATCTGACTACCACAAATATAATAATATAGGTTACCAAACAGTACAAAGTACACTTATTGAAAGGTTTTGCAACAGACACATCAACGAAGCAAGGGTGAGAAACAAATTAAGAGGTTGACAAGGAAGAGCATACTGGCATGGCACGGTAAGAGTGAACAAAGTAGACATGGTGATCTCCAATGTCATCCAAAATTTCAGAGTCTTTTGTAATTTGCAAAGCATTCCAGCCAATATGGGGTACTCTAAAACCATTTGAAGAGTTAAAGCGCCCAACCACACCAGGTATCAAGCCGAGACCATTCACTGAAAGAAATGTACACCATGGACTAAAGTTAAAAAGCTAATAACTATAAAAGAAATGAAAACATGCTACAAAGAAAACATTCAAAATTTTCTCTATTTGCAAGATGAAGACTATTTGGTTTCTCCTTTTATTCCAGCCAGATCATTCTTCTTCCTATTCTACACCTCTTCTTTAAGCTATCTATAAGCTATAAAATAAAATAAGAATGAGATTTAAAACACCAAAGGAAGATGCTCATTCCACCACATAATAGAACATAACATATACTCAGGAAAATAGACATGGAAAATAATTGCTACAAGTGTAGAAACTTTATCAAGCCTGATGATTACTGGATTTTATATAAATGAATGTGTCTTTCAAGATTTACAAAAAACTGAGTTGTCTGAAAATTAACCTGGTCCATTCTCTTCGCTAGACTCAAAAAGTAGTTGAAGGCCAAGACAAATGCCTAGAAATGGGCGATCATTCTTGATATAGGTACAAAGTGCTTCAGCCATCCTGCAACAAATGACAAATGAAAAGCTTCCAAACTGACAATTTAACTAAGAAGTTATAATTTAGAACTAAACAAAAGATATATTAGCCATCTTTAAAAGGTCATCCGGAGTAAAAGAACAAATGCAAATAGTAATATTATGACAATTGAACCCATTGGCCAACCATTGCCAGCAAGACTTACCTATACCTATGACGTAAGTCAGCTAGGTCAATCTGGTTTATGTAAATTTTCTCATCTGAACGCTAAAAGCAGGAAATAAATAAATAAAGTGGAAAAGAAGAAGAAATGAAATCCCTAAATTTCACACATAGGCTTTCTTAGAAGTCACACATAAGGTTTATTACTTCACATGATCATGATCAAGAAGAACAGTAATGCAGGAAATTCTCTAATGATAATTCTTCCCATTGCAACATGGACACCATGTATGCATGTTGGTGAACATCACACATACTTCTGAAAGTTCCTATGTTACAGTCCCTTGAAACGAATCGAGTTATGGGGTGGTGTGTGGAAAAGTGGGGTTTAGTTTGAGGTAAGCTGGGTATTTGGGTGGAAGGCTTCTTTTTTCGACCTATGTTTGTAATGCTGGCTCGTTAGAGAAAGCCTGCAGATCTCTTGAGTTTTAAGTACTCAAAACTTGAATAGATTCTGAACAATCTTTTTTATTAACTTCACTATATCTTAAATACATCTTGGTGGAATAACCACCCTTAAAGCAAGGAAATAAAGTGCAAAGGTGGAGACACAACCTCCAACAATTTGAAATGGAAGACTACCGCTAACAATAAAATAGGAACAACTGTGAAACTGTTAACAATAAACTGCCAACAATCAATCAGATATGTTGACTTAGTCGATACTTCCCATGTGTGAATCGCTTGTAAACTAAGGGATTATTTGATGTGCTAACATCCTACCACGTTCATATCACAAAATGAAAGCTGCTCTAAATATTATTTTTAAAAAAAATTAGTCATGTAAAAACTCATACCCGGTCTTGACCAATACATCCATGGCTGAAGCAAATGCCCCAACACCAGGAAAAATAAGGCGTTCAGCATCCAAAATGTCTTTTGGAGTTCGCACCTACATTTTAATTCAAAAGAAATAATAGATTTATCACTTACTACGTATCCATTCTTTAAAAGCAATTAAACTTACAATGATACAATTATCTTCTTATTCTTAAAATCATGCCACCATAAAGGGAAAAGGAAAAAAAACTTTATCAACAAAAACGCATTATCAAATTTATTCTGTGGGAAATAATATAACATTATCATGCAATCATACGAACACAAATTATCAAAGCAAAATATTCGTTTCATAGAACTCTGTATCTATCTAATAAAATTTTTATCTGAATTTATTTTGAAGAAAAAAGGCCACTCTTACAAAATTGGAATGTAAAAATTTAATCAATCTAGATACTCTCAAATTTTTAGATAAATTACAAAACTAAACCAAAATATCAATCAATTAAAGAAAAAGAAAAGTAAAGTGTCTCACATCCTCTATCTTGAAGCCAAGATAGTGAATAGCATTCCTTAAGCTCCGAACATTTCCAGCTCCATAATCAAGCAACTTCACAACTGAACCCCGAAAAAAAAAAACACCAAAAACTTTTTCACAACAGCCTAAAAAGCTTCAAATAATTACTTATTATACTTCTTATCTTTTGGTAAGCACATAGAGAACTTTCATGATTTTGGACACTCAAATATAAAACACTTGGTCTTAAAATGTTCCAGTTCGAACTTTTAATTTTCAAAACTAATACAATTTGGACACTTCATCCAACTTTGTTAAATAAGCTGTCAACAAATCATTAAGACAACATTGTTATTGAAATGTTTGCATATCTTTTCTTCTTCTTCACTCCTTTTTTTTTCCAATGTTCTTTTCATTTGAATAATATCTTGGTATAGTGTCCAAAATTTTTTAGGATTTTGTACATGATTTCTCTTATTTTAATGAGAGAAAGTACCAGAACTAGAACCAGATGAAGCACAGATAACAACATTTCTACGAGATATGGATTTTAAAATAGTTTTGTGACGCTTTTGGTGGATGGTTATAATAGACGATGATGACAGTGCAGACAACGAAAATGATTGTCCTTTGAAGCTTGTAGGGTAAGCAAATGGCACCCCCTCCATTGCAAAACAATGCAGTTTATCAAAGCAACTGTCTTTATATTGTTAAGGCTTGAGGTGGAGAACAACGCCGTCTTTTGAGGAAGTTAGGCACTGCAAAGAAACCAATCCTTCATGAAACAATTCAAACTCAGCTTAAAAACAAAAGCAAAGCTTGTTTATGTTATTTATAGAGGAAAAAAAATTAAGTTCAAGTAAGATCAAGTAAACAAACTTGAAAACCCACTTCTTACAAAAAATTAATCACTTGCTAGTCATTACTCAACAATCCAAAAAGAAAATTAAACAAGAATTCCTCTTATTTCATTATTGACATTTTCAGAAACATAAGTGAATCAAGAAGACTAACTCTAATAAGACAAACAATCAAACTAAGCTCATCTAAAATCTACCTTTTTCCCAATTATGAATTAAAGCCTAGAATGTCAATCACCCAAAGTATAATTGATCAAAGATCGCAGAAAAATTGGTATGAATTTTCTTTACACCTTCAAATCGGTATTCATATGAATGAATTCATCATTGGGTATGAATGTAAAGATGACAACACGATTAAAGAGAGAAATAAATTGCATCTGTAAAATCATATATCTTATTTGACAAAACAACAACAGTGTATTAACATATAATACAACTGGACTGGATCTTATGTAGTTCTGGAAAATACATTTAAAATTAGCTGAAATCTGCATCTGTTTTAAAGTGGAATACACAAATCAACTTCTACCAATCTCTGAAATCTGCTTATGTAATTTTTTTTGGGCCTTAATTGTTGTCGGAAAGCTAATGGACATGTTGTGAAGTTCGCTTAAAATTGAAATGGATCGTTGCTAATTCATCTTTACTTCAGCATTCAGCAGTACGCTGCTAAGGAATACGGTCATATTAACAACGCAAGATCTAATAATTCCTTGTTTGCTTATTCTGGCTATTCCAAGCTATGGATCTCATTTCATATTGCAGAAGACCATTAGAGGAGATTGAATTCAGTTTCACTAAATAAAATTAGGAAAAACAAGCTTGATGTGCAGATGTTTAGTTGCAGGATAGCAATATTCTATAACAGAAAGACTAAAAAAGCAAACTAGATATGGAGGAGGAAACAAGTACCTGATCCAAGTAGCCCAACTGCAAAAACAAAGAATTTTGCTACCCAAATCCCTAGAAAAGCAAAACAGAAAAATAATTTGTCAAATACCAAACGAATAATTCCAGTACAAAGACTACAAAGTGAGAATCGAAGAAGGAGTTTACACCGGCGAAGAGGAGAATGGATTGCAGACGGGAGACGAAGCACGAGGATATGGAGGAGTAAGGCGGCAAGAAATGAAAAGAAAACAAAGGAGAAGGAAAAGAAGCGGGAAAGACTGGTTAGGGTTGTAATTATTTAGGTCAAATGAGAAAGTAATTGGGTTCGTTTTAAAAATACCATACAACAGGTGTTTTTGAAAATAATTTTTTTAATAATTTTAATTATTTTTAATTAAAAAAATTAATTTTTAATAAAATTATTTTTAATAAAATTGATCTATATATTTAGATCCGTGCCTCAAATCAATTTATATCTTTTGAATTTTTCTCATAAGATCATTCATCTATTCTTTACCATAAAGAAAAATATTTAAGTATCTTGAACATTTTGGATTGATTTTTGATATATGAAGTAAAATTTGAGTTTTTTTAACATTTTAAATATTTTTTAGTGAGTTTTGACACATGAAGGAAAATTTTAAGTATTTTGAGCATTCTTCTCCAAAGAAGTATATTCGTTGATTATATTATTAAATGGAATATGATGTGTTATTTAAAGTTTGATTTTGTTAAATAGAATTTAGTATTTTTAATTGTTTTTAAGTATTATGTAATCAATTTTTAGATATTACGTTACTAATTTTTAAGTATTGCGTATTTAGTTTTTAAGTATAGCTTGATTGGTTGACATAACATTGTGTGGCTAATTAGTAAGACATTGTGTGATTAGTTTTTTAGCATTGTATGAATTAGGCATTATCTAAAAATCAGTCACACAATGCTTATAATCTAATCACACAATACTTAAAAACTAATCATGTAATGTTTAAATATCATATACGTATCGATTAAGTTAAGCAATATTTAAAAATCAATCTCATAATACTTAAAAATCAATGATATAATATTTAAAAACCAGTAATACAATATCTAATAACTAATTGATTTGCTTGCTCATAGAAGGTTTAAGTTGCCTAAATCATACAGTGTTATAGTTTACAAATATATCTAATCAATTTTTATTCTTCAACTTTTGTATTCTATGAATATAAACCAATAAACTGAATAACCTAAAACACATATTTTAATGTCATATCTGCTCTTTGAGATTGCGAAAAAGAGTTAGATAATGAGACAGACAGTATTTTGTAAGAAAAAGAAATCAATATTTAATTTTAAAATTTTTATTTAGACGACGGAATGGAAAAAATCAAAATCATTTTAACTTATATGAAATTATTTAAATAACATTAGTATCAAATCATATGAAAAATAAAATAAAAATAATTAAAATTATAATAAATAATATTTTTAAATTAAACTTATAAAAAAATTACCTCTCATAATTTTTTCAAAATAACAATATTCCAGGCATAGAATAACGAATACTAGGAGTGGGGAATCATTACTGCGTTTTTTGGGAATGGCTTTTCCCACCCTAAAATGTAACCAAACTACAGAAAAGGCACTATGACGGATAGGGGTCATTGCCCCCTCGGCACCTCCCAAACGTTTAGTTAGTATTTTATCTGTCACAGAATGATGTCATGAACATAACCGAAATTCGGGAGAGGTATCATGGCTCGTAAGAATACGACGTTACAGGCCAAATAAAAATATAATTATTAATAAACCATCATTTTGTGAAGGAAAAGAATCAACTAGAAGCATCTAAGAGAACCGAGGTCAATCAATAGAGGAAATGATTACCGGCCGAAAAGAACAGAGGAAATGATTATAAGAGGGGCTCGGTTCACGTGAGCACAATGGACTCTCAAGAATGGGTAAGCTCTGTCTAAAAGGGCACATGTTTATTCTCTCGTAACATGCTTGGTTTACTGAAAAAAATAAAATAAAAATAAAATAATCATTACAAGTGAATATAATAAAATAATAATAACTATTATGTGGATTGATTTATAGAAATGAAATAGAATACAAATTGTTATTATTACTTATTCAATTATTTGGTTTATAGGAATAATTTTAAGAATAGTTAAGAAATAATAGGTAAATGATAAAAATACCTTTTATTAAAATTTACAGATTTTTTAATTAAAAAAAATACTATGATGAGAAAAAAAATACTCTTCATTAAAATTAAAGAATTTATTTTATTAAAAGATAAAAATACTCTAAGCAATAAAATCAAAATAACTTTTACTATAATTAAATAATATTTTCACCAAAATACAAACATATTTTTATTATAATTTAATAATATTTTGTATTAGAAGATAATTAAACTTTTTATTTTAATTAAATAATATTTAATATTAAAAGATAAAATATATTCTTCATTAAATTTAAATAGTACTAAATAATATTCTTTATTATATTTATTATATTCAAATAATAATATTAAATAATATACTTTATAATATTTATTATAGTTAAATAATATTTAAATATTTTTATTTCTTTTTTTTGAAAATAAATAAAAAATTTTATATCTTTTGTGCTTTAGAGAGAGAAGGAGTGAAAAAGAGGGAGAAAAAAATAGGTTTAGGTTTTTTTTATTAGGTAATTTTTTAAATTATAAAAGGGTATACTTATTTAATTAACTTCTTTCTTATTCCCAACAATTTGGAATAGCTATTATCAATGGAGGCTTTGGTAATAGTTATTCAGGCTTCTTTTGGAATGACGATTTTGAAGAATAGCCATTCCATTGAACCAAATACAGCTTTATCTCAGAAATGAAAATAAAAGAGAAATGCTTATTTCATTCCCCCCAACCAAGCATGCCCTTAATATTCTTAGTTAAAATAGTTAAGCAACATACCATTTAAAAGTAACTCATTTTCATTTAAAATTTTAAAAACATGAAGTTTAAGTAAAAATTAAAAATAATTACGTAACATTTAATTTAAAATATTAAAAAGGATGTGATTTGATTTAATATGTCAGGTTTAAATTTATTTTCATTTTAAATTTTAATAAAATAGTTAAATAACATCTCAAAAGAGTGTTGATTTTAATAAAAATTTAGAGTTTTATGAATTCATTCAAAGAAAAAAAAAATTCCTCGTACCCGTGGGCTGGAAAATGTAAACAATCATCATCTATATACACAAGTTTTTCTGATAAAGATGCTGAAAGATAGAAGCTGATCTATGGTTTAGTGAAAGAAAGTTTGAGATGACATCTGAACTTTCAGAAATGATCATATGCTGGAATTTTAGTCTGCGTGGCATTGTTCTACTGAATCGTGTCTCTCAGGTTGTCTAAGAAAGAAACATTATATCAAACCACTTGCGCAAATTAAAGACAAAAATACTTTGTCATGCGCTTGATCGTTCATTGATGGATTGACCAAGTTGTCTTGTCTGTTTTTTCATCGAAAGAATAGATATACAGCAACCCCATCACCATTTATGGAAGGAGAAAAAATATAGATCTCTTTAGTTGAAAAATGAAACCACTTAGAATTGTTGTTTTATCTAACAGTAAATTAACTGTAGAGGATCCTAAACAGAAGCAGGTGATTTCATCCCGAAATAGTAATTTTTGGTAAGAAACCCCATTTGATAACTTGCCCTCTGACAGCTGAATTCTTCCAATTTGCTGCCATCATTGTCAGATTTATCAGGAATGGACAAAAGATAATTTAGGCCAAAGGGTAATAGATGTCTGTCTTTAAATGGATTTGTAAAAATCATTCCTTGAATTATTAAAGTTATCTAAGCTTTGAACGGCAGAAAATGAGGCAATGGCGTAAGGTAATAGGGTGACAATAATGAAGATTCCTTCCCTCTTTATATGATTGCTCATTCATTGTCATAGATGCAGATAGAAAAAGCCTCGGCAGAATTAAGTATCATTGTCCCCATGTGCCTTCCGATGATTTACAGACATCTTAACAAAAATCTTATTGTTGATTTTGGCCCCCGCTTTGCTGCCAAAAACGCAAAAGACATTTCCTTTAACAAGTGTCGGTTTGGTTTTGTAGTTGCACCACACTATAAAGTGACTCAACAGTCGACAGTGAGCTCGGCCATCGGCGTTTTTTGCTCGGGATCTGCAGTGTAGAGAGTCTTCTCAAGAGTCTTCATCGGGGGTGCAATCTGAAACGCATGAGAATTCAGTGTATTTTGAGGTCAGATTTTGGGCTTAGAGCAGGAGCCACGAGGATTTTGATGCTGAAATACAGCACACCGTCCTTGGAGATTCTGAGAGCTTTTAAAGGAGGTTTGTATAAAGGAGATTGTTATTGATAGAAAACTGTATAAAAGGCATTGATTTTCGCTGATTTGAACTATTTTAGCTTCTAAAAGCTTTTAGTCATCAGGGATGTTTGATGGAGGCGTGACTATGTCGTTCAATACTACTGTAAACTGCCCACCAGTTCTAGGTAATTTAAGTAAAAACAGAAGTCAGTGTAGAACAAGACCAACCCCATCTATTGCAGTACAAATGTCTTCATCGCTTCTACAAACCGATGAGAGTGGAAATTTACCTGAATCCAAAAAGATATCAGGTTCATGCTCAGCGATAATTAAATGCCAGGCTCAGAATTCCCTGCTTCGTCAAGCAAATACTGTCGGTATTATTGGAGGGGTTTCTGTTTTGTCCACTCTTATTTTCCTAGAAAAACTGGTATGCTGGAGCTCAAGAAATGGAGAAGAATGTGTGCCTTTCGTCGTCTGCAGTGATCCAGCCTTGGATGAGGGCCTTATCTGTCAAGGTTCAATTCGGTCATCTTCAGGTGAAATTGCTCAAAAGGAAGTGAATCACGAACCTATTATTGAGAATCTGAGGAATAAAAGAGTGTTTCTTGAGCAGTCTGGAGCTCGTTGCATAGTTATGCCATGCCATATCTCAAACGCATGGCATGATGAGATATCTGAGGGCTGCTCGCTGCCATTTTTTCATGTCGGTGAATGTGTTGCCAGAGAGCTTAAGGAAGCAAAACTGAAACCACTGGATGCTGGGAGTACTGTGCGTATTGGGGTGCTTGCCAACTATGAAACTATAGGTGCTGGTTTTTATCAGGAAAAACTCCAGAAGCAGGTATCGTAATTCCTAACTCATGCCCTTATCTATATAGTGTTTGTCCCATCACAGAAATTTTAGCTTATTTGAGTTTTACTATTGCCCCTTCACCAGAATATCTGATTCTACATCGAATATTTTTGCTGGTTTGACCTCACAAACAAATATTCTTTGAGTTGCTAGTCTAAAAAATTTTAAATATTAAGTTGGTAAATACATTATGATGAAAGAGACCTAAATTGGAGGCTCAAACACATGCATCAGAAGGAGCAGATAAGTTTTCATACGCACCACATTCAGCACATGAATTCTGTTGAGGAGAAATGAATTATTCAGTCCTGCCCTGTTGGGTTACTGCGGTCCAGTGTTTGACAGAGATATTTTCAATTATATACGTGTTCTGTCTCATGTCTTCTGGTAGAAATTTGATGCGTTGTTGCTCCCCCTTGGTTTTGGGGTTGGGCACAGTTGCTCACTTAGTAGGAGTTTTTGGGAAAAAAGATGAAGACCTCTTATAGAGCAGGAACAGGTTTTTGGTGCCGCAGCAGTTGCAGTTGATCTCTTAGAGCAAGTGCCTAGTGAAACAGAGTAACTGTTTAGACTTTAAGTTCAGAGCTATACCCTCAGTTGAGAGATGATGAGGGCTCATTCACCAGTCACCAAAAACCTTTTCCTTGATTTTATCTGGTTGGAGAACCTCATATGAAACAACTAATTTGAAGACAAAGAGATTGAAAAAGGAGTTCTGTCTGCTTTCTATTGGCCTTTCTATCAAGATACTCTAAATAATTTGAAGATCTGGAATATCTAATTGACGATAGTTCTGCTTCTCAAGCATCACATCTTTGTTTTGAATCTGTTTTATCTTCCCGCTGTCTTTTTCCATATTTGTATATTTACCTACATCACTCACAAAATTTCGGTTTGCACAGTATGAAAATACCACTTGGAGGAATTTTCATTATGTTCATCCTGAAGTGCACTTCTTTTCTCATAACACTTCAATTTGCAGGGTTTTGAGGTTGTTTTGCCAGACAAGGCAACCATGGAACACATTCTGATTCCTGCAATTGAATCATTGAACAGAAGGGACATGGAAGGGGCTCGGAACCTCTTGAGAGTTGCAATCCAAGTCCTTTTAATCAGCGCTGTGAATGTTGTCATCCTTGCTTCTGATGAACTGCAGAATCTTTTACCTCGAGAGGATCCTCTTCTCAAAAAATGTATTGATCCAATGGATGCTTTGGCCAGGTCAACTATAAAATGGGCCAAATCTGCAAAGAAGGTACATAAGAAAACTTGAACAATACTCGGCATCACACTGCCAAAACGTGTGAAAAATCTTGCTGTCTTGTAGGAGTATTTGTCTATCAGAAGTTCCTGCATCTTGTTTATATTATTGTATCAATAAAAGAATAGAAAATTGTGAGAAATGATTGTCTTTATAATTTTAACTGCTTGTAGATATTTTTTACAAGACTTGACAAAAATACTCTTTAAACAATTTCAGACAAATTAAACTGATTTTAGTTTTCTTTATCTCGCTGTTCAGACAAAAATTTTAAAATTAAATCTTGCTTTCTCTCTCTGCTCAAATACTATTTATCTTGCTATCCAAAGAGTAAAGATGACATCAAGTTATTTCTTATTTTGTTTTATTTTTTTATATGGTAGATTTTATTGTTATCAAGGACGATAAACTGTGATTTTGCTCTAATTGCAGACAGCATGATGAATGTGGTAATTGGATGATTTTTGATGATAACTTGTTTTGAAACGTCTGCTGCGATGAAGATGTCTGTGTTGATGAGTTGAATCGAATTGGTTAAGATGATGGGTTCAAGGAGAAGGAACAACTAATGTATGCTTGATGTGTTTTACGGTGGTTCATAATTTTGTTGTGTCTGGAATTAAAATGATTGTTAAGCATGTTTGCTGGGAATTTTAATTTTTTTATAAGATTTTGAGTTAAAATTGTTTAGGAAATATTTTATAAAGGAAGTATATTTTGTTTTTGCATAAGATGAGTAAGCAAGGCCCTCCCAATAAAGATATATTTTATCTTACTTTGGAGAGTTATGGAGTTTTGTAACTTATCTTTTATGAAATGCACAATTTCATGGCTTAACAAAAAAAAATATATTTATAGGTTTTTGAGGTTATTGGTTTATTTATAGAATCTCAAAGTTGATAAGTTGAAATTGTTTAGACTGGTTTTTAAGTATTACGAGATTGATTTTTAAGCATTGCATGACTTAATCATTGCGTAACTTGTTTTTAGGCATTACGTGATTGGTTTTAAGCATTGCGTTATTGATTTTTAGGTATTGGGTGACTGATTTTTAAGTAATACCTAAGTCACACAATGCATCAGAAACTAGTCACGCAATACCTTATTAATAAGTTACACAATGCCTCTCAACTAGTCACGCAATGACTTACTAAAAATTAGTCATATAATGCTTAAACACTAGTCACGCAATGCCCAAAGTCAATTACGTAATGTTCAAAATCAGTCATGCAATGCTTAAAAATTAGTCACGCAATGCCTATCAACTAGTCACGCAATGTCTTATTAAAAATTAGTCATAAAATGTTTAAATACTAGTCACGCAATGCCCAAAGTCAATCATGCAATGTTCAAAATCAGTCACGCAATACTTAAAAATTAGTCATGCAATGCTTAAAACCTACAAAAACTACTGACTTCCATTCAATAAGATCAACACTTTCAAACAATACACCATATTCTATTTAATAACATAATTAACGAATATGCCTAATTGATAAAAAATGCTCAACATGTTTAAAGGTTTTTCTTCATATATAAAAAATCATTCCGAAATGTTTAAAAATACTCAAAAGTTTTTTTCATGTATCAAAATACTCTAAAATGCCCAAAATGCTTAAATATTTTCCTTTCTGATAAAGAATAATCTAGAGATGAATAATCTGACGAGAAAAGTTCAAAGAATATGAGTTTGTTTTAAGTACAGAATTAAACATACTTGATCCGTTAAAGAGGTTTCGAGTTGAGACGCGGAGTTAAATAAATGGATCGATTTCATTAAGGGTAATTTTGTCAAAAATACCTAAAAATAGTTAAAATTATAAAGAGATTTATTGTAAAAAATGTCTTAAGTATGAGGTCCATTTAAAAAAAGAACTCATAAAAGAATAATAATAGATGCATATGATTATAACCTAAATTAACCGTAAAACCTGTGTTCCAGTACATTGATCCCGGCTTCACACACCTGCCCTGGTTCCAAATGCCCAACCAACAATCTGCATGGTCAAATGAAAAGAAGGGAATTGTTTTGAATGTGAAGATTGACAAAAGAAGCCTACATCAAGTCTGAGGCTCTGACAGTTGACAGCTGCCTTCACAGGTTGTGTAGAGAATAGAGAAATCAATTAATCAGTAATAAGCTGTTAACTCAAATGCGTAAATCTAATGTTCTCGGAATCATGCTTCTCATTTTTGCTGTTGGGAGTAACTCTTTTAACATTTGACAAGACAATCAATTAACGTCTGATTGCTGAATGATCACAAAGATTAATGGAGTATGGAAGCAAGATTTAATGTTAAATCCTGGGTAAGTTCCCAACTGGAATTAGTACAGCCCTAGGTCATTAACCCACGGGATATTGGATTTGGCTTAGGTCATAAGTATAACTAGCAATATAATTTGGGAACTTCATACCTCAGCAAATTAAACTAACCAAACTTCGCAGTCCACTGATTATTAGTGAACCTAAAATCACATTTTCCAGTCATTCATAACGTACCTGCTTTGGATGACATGATAAACAGAGGAAAAATGTATGAGATTTGAATGCGATAAGGTTGACGGCAAATGAATCTACATTGAACATTGAATCTTAAGTTAATGTTGGTTACACAGACAAATCGGCAAACTTTACAGAAAGCAATGTCCAAAAATGAAAAGGGGAACTGCTTTCATTCATTTGAAAAGATTATTGCTATTTTTTCTAATATAAGATAGCAGAAATTCTAGTATTTCAAAGAATCCTTAAGAAGAAGAAAAGGACAAACTTTCCCTTAAAATGAGGACGAACACATTGGAACAAGCACAATGCATCTGCTGCAGTCTGCAGTCTTTTAGTCTTTGGAAGAGAATGAGAATGCTATAAATTTGAAATGGAACTGCTGGGTTGTTTCAATAGAGCTGCAGCACTAGTCGATGGATCTTCATTAGCCCATGTAGAAATAAGGTGATGGGCAATTGCGAATGGCCCAGGAATAAACATTGGAGCAAGTTCCCCACTTTCCACATTAAAATCTGCTGACAAACTCTGTCCCCTCTCAACTCCCTTGCACATTTGATCTACTTTAGTCGCGGCTGTTCTTTGCGCCTTCTTGTACTCAGCAAATGTCAATGCTTTCCTTACATCTTCTCTACCGTGCCACTGAGCATCTAAACAAAAAAAAAAAAGTTTCACCATTATTAAACCCAATCTAAGAAGTACAAGTACAAAATACTGGAAAATAATTTTCCCCCTGATGCTTGAGGACTGGGGCTCCTAGGATAAAAATGTTCAAGCACGTGCACCTGCCTACATGTGTGTGCATCATTCAATCCACTAACCATATACAGTCTTTTCCTTGACTCATATATTTCTATGATTCTATTGCAAAATGCAAGGAACCTATTACATTTCAACATTTTTTACAGCAGCTTATCTGACAGTGCAAAAGCCCTTGTTATAATCTGTGATCAAACCCACATAACTATTGCAAATTTTTAAACCCATATTATTCATAAAGAATACTGAATACCCTGCATCATAAAGTTGGTTCCTCAAGAATTGATTTTTCAAACTGTGTTTCAATATGTCACATGTATTAACCATTAAGACAGTTTTTGTTCTACAGAACCCCAGTGAAAAACCATTAACAGCACCATAAAAAAACTATGCTTCATTACAGTGGCAATCAGGATGGCAAAGGTGTAAACAACATTGACCAGTATTTAAATAAAGTGCAATGGAGAGAGCATCACCAATCTCTTAAGTATGGGTTTAGCATGGTTTAGACAGCACAGGAGTTGACTACTAGTTCTCCAGGAGAAAAGGGAAAAGAAAAACAGAAAAATTACATAGCAAAGGACTAAAAAATATGTTCGCTTTAAAATAAAGCAACCCTGAAATGAAAATCGTAAATGACATTAAATATCTGCATGTTCAAGTACCTTCTAATTCTTCCTTATCCACATCTATTTCAAGAGATTTTGCATATGCAAAAAACCCGACCATCAATTGGCATGGTATGCTACTTGGACCAACTGAAAACAAATCAGATTAGTAATTTTATAAAGGAACAGATATAAGTATGCTTATATAAATAGGGGGAAATGTATAAACATTGTGCAGACATCTTGCAAGAAACTAAAAAGTGCAAATTAGACAAGGTTATACTCCTATAAAAACAAAAAATAAAAACAGTTACCAGACAGAAAATTACAAAACAGAGAAAATTTTCAAAGACAAAGCATTAAACCCTACCGCAGCACACTGTTTCAAAAAAAATGAAACGAAAGGAAAAGAAAGGATATCAAGGAAACATTACAAGTAATAATGTCTGGCTAGACAAGTGGACTCTAAACTACCATCAGTATATAAACAGTTTCCTATTAAGTATAATGATATCTCCTTAACAGTTTAAAGGAAAAATCAAATACAAACCATAGCACAACACAAGAAAACATACACATGGAAACAATGTTGAAGAATGATACCAGGCCACGGCTGGGAACTATGATAGACAACTTCTCCAACTTCAATACCAGTCTCTTCATATGTTTCTCTCCTCACTGCCTCTTCCAAGCTTTCCCCTGGCTAATGAAAATTGAAGATATGAAACAATGAAATTGCAGAAATCAACAACGTTTTTTCTTTATTGACCAGGATGTTGAGAATAAGGGTGAGATTGCTCTCTTTCTCGTATTTAAGATAATCTCTAATCTAAAACTTGATAAAAGTTTGAAGTTTCCTAAGACAGTTACCTCTATGAATCCAGCTAAGCAACTCCACATTCGAGGTACAAATCTGGACTGTCTACTTAAAAGTGCACGATCATTTTCTCTATCAATCACCAACATAATGACAACCTATTGTCAAGAAACATTAGTTAGACAGGGCAATGTGACACCCTACAAATCCACTGGTCGAAAATTTCAAAGTTCAAACATCAATTGAGGCAATATAAGAGTAATGCTTTACTGGATCAACACGAGGATAAACCCTTATTTTGCATAATTCATTGGAGCATTGTTTCCTTCTCCCAGCTTCCCTGGGGACTGTTTTCTCTCCACAATGTCCACAAAATTGCGATAAATTATGCCATTCAAGCAATGCCCGTGCCTGATCAAATGTAATAAACAGGTAAAAGTAAAAGTCTCGGTTGAAAAATATGCAAAAGGTGACTAATAGTAGTCAAAAGGTGCGAAACCTTTTATATTTAATCACAAGGGCGAATGCAGAAAAACAACACAGTAACCAAAACTTAGCAATGCCAACTGGATAATATTTCAACAGCCTCATTCATTTAAAACAACACGCATTTTTTTAACAAAGAATGAAACCTCAAATGCAAAAACAAAAAGTAAAGCACAAAACATGATCAATATATCCAAAAAAACACCACTTTTCCCACTTACATGACCAGCAATAGCCAATTCACCCATTGCCAAAGAATCAGCCCAATCAGTGGCCACCATTAGTGTCCTAAGCTCCACAAAACAAAACTGCCTGCTACCCAATTCAGGAACCAACCCACCTTCCTCAGAAACATCAATAGCCCAATAAACAACATCTTCCTCAGCCCTTGAACCCAAATAAACCAAAGACTCCTCCCTCAGCTGGAGCCCGCACTTTTCCAAAATACCCTCACAATCAGCCAAACTGATCCACCCCAGATGCCAACTAGGCACAACATCATCCCCAGCAGCAGAGGAAGAAGCCAAAGGTCTGCCCTTTCTGAAAGGCAAGACCTTGAAAAGAGGAGACTCTGGAGGAGGATGGTTTTCTGGGTTCTGGAGGAGACGGGTTTTCAGGGACTCAAAAGCTGAAGAGGGGGAAAATGGATCATGGGTTTTAGGGGTTTTGGATCTTAAAGGATTGCCAGCAAATGCATGCGAATTAAGGCTTATGGACATCGTGGTTAGAGAAGAAATGATGGTTCTTTTTGTTAGAGTTCGGGCTTTAGAGAGAAGGAAACGAGAGGAAGAAGAAGAGAGGAGGAGAGAAAGAGAGAGCATGACTCTCCCCTTGGTCCATTTGGGTGGTTGATACTTTATGCTTGAGAGAGAGAGAGAGATGGGGGTAGGAAGGAGGTGATGACTAAGGCGTTTGGAGATATGACACGTGTCTCATTAAGAACTTTTCCTTTTCTTGTGGGTCCCTTAGTTGATTACCCGCTACCGGACTGGCGGGCAGCCACGAAACTTCAAGTTATGTGGAAAAATCTCACTGAGTTTTTCTTTTCCTACTACTTACAGTAGCATTGTTGCTATTTTTAAGTAAAACGCATTTTCTGCATGTAAAATATTGTGTATAAAAAAAAAGTATAGTTTAGTAATTACATTAGAATTGTTATTGTTGATCACTTTGTCATTTTTAGGTCAAATTATAATTTTACATTTTGCCGTTTACTTTTTAACTCTACCTATTTCTTTCAAGAAACAAGATGGTGAAACAAATTTCTGTAAAAAGAAACCATTATCAATGCAATAAAAAGAAGAAATGATGGGCATTCAATATTATATCTTTTATTCAAACTCTTGCTTTCATTTGATACTCACATTTTTTAATGCAATTTTACTATTTGATTTATCAACCCCTTAAAAGGAGGGTAACAAAGGAAGGAAGGAAGGAAGGAAGAGAGACAATTCCCTATGAGTTATGAGCAGACAACCATAGTTAAGCTACTAATATTCAAAGAGGAACACGATTTCCTTTCTAAGATTAAGAAAAGAAAAAGGTTTCTCGTTCTTTAAATGACTCAATGGAGGCCAAAATCTCAAAAATAGAACGCAAAATAAATTCTTCTCATATCTTCAGATCCGACGTTAAACTTGAATTTGAACTCAGCTCTCCACCTGACTGGGCATATTTTGTACCAATGGCAGATCATCGAGCCAGTCCCCATAAATCCTATTGATTTTCCTCGGTCCTTTCCATTTGAACAAGCATTTCTTAGCCTGGGCTTCTTCATTTAAAGAAGGGACACTTGCTGTCACTGAAGGTGCATCATTAGCAGGAAGGTTATGAACTTTTGTTGATATGGAACCAGTTCTTGTCAAACCAGAACATGTATTTCCAAAGTCCCCATCAACACGTCCACCTATCCCCTGCAACTCTGATTACAAAAACAGGCAGCATTGGATACAGATTAGCCACCAATATCATGTTCCTCATTTTTCACATAGGCAGAAGTTATCACGACTAATAATCATGCACAGGCAAAATATGTATAAAAGCAACAGTCCACTCATCTAATGTATATGCATAAAATTTTAGAGCAAAGTGAAATATGGAGAAAACAAAATGAAAGACCACCATGAAACAAAACCATATATAATGGCCTGTATCATTTTCGCACTTAAAGCATCCTGTCGACAGTATCACATTTTGGATATGAGGTCTCTTCTACAATCAAATTCAAAAACAACAATGCCTACAGAGATACTTGACAAATTCAAAATGAAATAGCAAATTAGTAAGTGCATTCGTAAAGTCATAACCTAAACAAGAAACCGCCTAACTTGGTCAACATCTAACACAACTTACGAGTTCACCATATCTTTATGAGTTCTTAAAATTTCTGTAGAAAGACCAGATAATGTCATTTAAATCTATCTGAAATCAAAATTAGAAGTTGCATGCAGGAAACAATAAGATAAGTCAAGCTGGAACAAAAATCTAAACATAATATATACCTGATTGCCCATGAGCAAAGTGACATTTCTCACCAAAGGGGCAATGACCTGTTGTCTCCCACTTTGTACATAACTTTGTTTTCCAATACACAGGCTTCATATTACCTCGAAATGCATCTGAACTAGTGCTGTTTAAAGGCCTATTACCTTCTGATTGATCAGATGCAGTTCCATGCCCTCCTGGTGGACCTGTTGTCCCAATGCTAATAGCTGAGCTCTCTCTAAACCTCCCCATATCATCCCTGAACTTTGATGGATCTTCATGAAGAAAATTACATCTGTCCCCATATGGACATTCTTCTCCATTGTAAAATTTCTTACACAGCTTCATCCGATGGATTATCTTCTGGTCATCATCCCAATTCCCTGATGGACGCTCTTCATCACGTCCACCAACAAGTTCTTGCCAATTAGGTGGAGGCTGGCGCAGATCCTCAATGCCATGAGCAAAGTTGCAACCTTCACCATTCCTACAAGTACCCAATCTAAATTTTGCACACATACGGGTCTTAAAAAAAATATTACTCGTTCCCTTATTGACAGGAGGATTTAAGGGCATCCTTGAATTGGTAGGCAGACAATGCACGACATTTGATTGGCTGTCCTCGGAATGCCTAGGTCTTTTAAAGGGAGGTTGTTGTTCAAACTCTGAATGAGGGTCAAATTGCCCATCATTCATATCAAATTCAGGCCAAATCCCAATGGCGTCACTGCCAGCATAAGTTGATTGCGGCAGTCTCATAAAGGAAGAGCAAGATTCAGGATAACTCATATTGATAACTATTAAAGGTTTAGAACAGAATCGATCTTTATCCGAATACTCAACTTTCAATTAATCTACCAAGGTCAACTCCAAAAGTGTATTGGATCAAGGCTATCCGACGAAACCTAACAAAGATTTGATGTAAAGTGGCAATGCAGAACAGCAACTACTCAATCAGATAAAAATCAAAATTACCAATAATAATTGCATAAATTCCAAACTCTTTCTAACAAGAATAATAAAACCAGATTGAATTTAATGAACATAACAATCAGATTATAAAAAGCAATAAAAATACTGAGACGGGTATCCGTCAAAAACACCACAAAAACTTACCACTATCAGGCCATTCAAAAAAAAAAAAAAAAACTTACCAGTATCAGAAGAAAATCCAAATTGGGTAACTTGAGAACGGAGATGATGAATGTTAAAATGCTCAGCAAAGAATTTAAAAAAATACCCAGATGAGAATTTGGATCAAAAAACGAGTTTAAAGAGAAAATTCTGAGAAATTTGAATAAAGGAAATGGGAAAATTTTTAAGAACTTTTCAAGTATATGTTGATGGGAAGTCCTAGAGATAGAGGGAGTTTACTATGAAAAATATAATGGAAGGCAGCGAAAAAAAACTTATATAGAGAGATGAAGGTCAAAGAAAAACCCTAGCCGCCTTAGACAAAAACCTAATTCAGGAACAAATAGAACTTGTAAACCCTAATTGAACCAAGGAGTTTCAAACCAAAAAGGCAAAGCCCCTCCCCACATGGTTAAACCCCCAAGTCCAAAACCCTGCCGTTACGGACTTTTATTAATCTCGCCTCGTTTGGGAACAAAAAAATTTTCTTGTAAGGAAAAGTTCAAAAGAAAAATTTAATTATAATGTAACCAATTATAATGAAAATTTGATTTTCAATGAGAACAATTAATAATTATAATTTCCATCTTTTTACATAATGACCAATTAAAATTTTTAATTAAACTTTTTTATAAATTAAACTCCTCCTCACACACAAAAAAAAATTATTGCCGTTTTAGTTGTTAATCTTTATCTTGATTGAATTGACCCTTAAAAGATGCTTAAATTATGTTTGTGCCTAAAGTATAAATTACAAGCACTAACAAACAAATTAATAAATTATTACATTATTTCTAAATGAATCTAATTAAAATTTTAAACATAATTAAACCTCACTATACAACAAGCTATAATTTGTTATAATTCCTAAATTTAAATGTAATTTGGGAAGCTAATTATGGAACCTAAATTTATACCATGTAATACGTCACTATTCCACCAAAGTTGCAAGCTATAAATGTTTGGCAGGATCTTGATCCATTGCTAATTTGTTACTCGGATAAATCAAATGGTCTACACCCCCGTTGATGAGAGCTCCAAAAGATCAACACTTGTCAATTAGAGGTTGAATGATTAGTGTTGCAGCTCAGCCAAAGCTTCATTAATTGTCTCATCCATATATGTATTTAGCTTGATAATGAAGGATTGAACCAACCTTAATTTGTATTTTCCGGGATGTTACGATTCAATGAGATTTACATGCAATGCAAAGAGATTCATCGACATTAACAAGAACAGAAAAGAAAAAGGAAGAATGTCATTGTAAAAACATGCTGAAACCTGCCTGAGAATTAAGAACCGATGCTGAAAACAACAGAGAGCAAACAGAAGCATCCAATTCATTGCCATGAAACCAACCATGCATTGTGCTGGAAGCTAAGTGGTCACCATTCACTAGCATTCATTAACTTTGGTGACACCTCGCCAAAGAAAAAGGAAGAAAAGGGGAGGCTTGATACACAAGTGAGCTGTAAAGCAGATTCTCCATGACTCAGTGGTGGTTTACCGATCGTTAGATGATAAAAATTCCCCTGTTAAAATGATAAGTTTAAACCAAAAAATACCAGCTCGTGTTTGCATACAAATTCTAAAGATTGATGGTTTATAATTCATTATTCTGCATTGAATCAAACAACTTTCTTTGTTGTTAATTGTAAAAGGGACAGCTTGTCATACTTGAATACAAAGATAGCAGCATCACGTCCACTTTCATGCACGTTTGGCAAATAAAAATTTAGATTGGATATCATCTCAATGGAATATATGATTGAATGGGATCGAGGAATGAGTCCCTCTATGTGCAGATCTGATAGCTTTGAGGCCTGAAGTTACCCTTTCTTAGAAACTAATATATATATATATATATATATATATCTTCATGATGCAGCAAAACCTCAAATGTCAACTAGATTACACTTGGCTCACTTGCTTAACTTAATCCATCACTAACTAAAGGTGTTTTCCTTTCAATATGCAATCAGAAATCCTCCAACATTCAACAGTGCTATCAACAATTTTAGCCTGGAATGTTTTCAGTAATTCCTGAAAGGTGATTGGAAGAGTTATATAGGAGACAAGAGACCATGTACTGCTGGCAGCAGGGTAAGTCAGAGTGGATTTAGGTTTTAAAGATGTTGCTTTTCTTCAATTATTGTTGTCAAAAGTATGTTAAATCTTGCATGCATGCATAGTTCTTTGAATATTCTGTTTCTTTTTTAATTTGTCAATGCCCTCTTTTCTTGCTTACAATTGTACGAAACTGGGGAACCGAGACAGAGATATTACCTGCGAATCTTAGACAAAAATTAAACATAATATGCTCCTTGATTTAGTACCATATAATTTTCCATGACTAGGTTCCAAATTAAGCAACAAATAAAGTTAAATGGAAAGTGGAAAGGAGCGGCATCGCAATGTTGTGTTACACTTGTGTCTGGACCCCTTGGATGTGCTCTAGAGCTGGTGCAACTGAAATGGGGCACTTACACATCTTAACGAATAACAAACATAAAAAGCAGCCTAGCCAAGGGCAATAAGAATCTTGTGAAATTAAGCTAGATAATGGAGTGTAGGAGGGGGACAATCACGTATGCGTAGTTCCTATTTGACTAATTACCAAATGATATACTAAATAGTAAAAACTATGAGCATACTGAACATGATTCTTTGATTTAATGTTTCAAGGATCACTTTCTTTAAAGACGAGATTATACCTACTCCCAGTCGGGGAGGTCACGCATTAGGTCCTCCACCTCTGGCTGACTTAGGTTCTATTCCCTTGAGCCCCACTTTCCCTTGAAACTGTATAAGCCATGTTGCACCCCCAAAAGTCAGCACCCGCTCCCCCTGAATCCTGAAGAAAACAAAATGCAGGGTTTGGCTTAAGTAACGTTTTTAGGCACAAAGCATGTTTTTGAGGTCAGGAGAAGATCAAGAAGTCAACTTGGTCATTAAGCAGAAGAGTTTGGAAATTTGCAATTGTCATGCTTTGTGAACTTCGAAGGTTAACCTTCATGCTTCGGAAATTTTCCATATTTAGCAATGGTGTAGGTTCTATGATTATGGAACTCATCTTGCTTCAAACAAAGTGATAGTAAGTGAAATCAAGTGCTCTGACTTGCGAGCTGAGCCACTAAAATGAGTGGGAAAAGAAGGATGGACTTGCTTTGAACTTAGCATTGCATCAATGCATTTAAAGTAAGAGCATCTGGTTCTTATCTTCATATTTACTTATAGTTCTACAGATTTTATGCTTAAAAGGATCATATATTATTGCTCTGAGAGAAAGCCTGCCTTTTGAAGTTAAATGCTCATAGAGATTCCTTGAATCTCATTTCTGAGTTTTCAGCTATCTCAATTTGAATTAGTTTTATTGCATTGGTTGAATCCAAAGCTAAGGATGGTGGTCCTTGGATTAAGACTTGAATTTCTCAGTTGATATAAGCAACACTTGCCAGTAAATTCCTTGGAGCACCCCCAAAAGTAGTATTGAATTATGGATGTTCCCCACACTCACACATACCCAGAGGGAAAGAAGGATTTTCATATATATGCACTTAAAACATAGTATTTCCATTAAACTTTTTATAAGAAAAGAAGGGAAAAGATTTCAAAGCTTAATGTAGGAACACCACATGCACCACACAATAAAGCCAGAAATCCTTCTGCTGATCAGTGCAGCTACATAGCTATACTTGGAAAAAGGCCTTAAACCTTGGTCAACTTAAATGTTGTTTGACTTCAAATTAAACAAAAATGGTGGAAGGATCAGATGTGAAGAGAGATGAGCGACATTGCAGACAATAGTGTTCCTAAATTCCTAAGCAGCACCTGAAAAGTACAAAAAAAAGAAAAAATTGTCAGGAACTTGCACTGAATAGCTTTTCAATGGATTATGTTTTTTTTCCCTATGAGAAGATCGATGCTGCAATGACTACCAAGATTTCTTACCAAAGTCCCTTGGTGTCTTGCATTTGAAGCATTCCATCCTGCTAGCATAGTTGTGAACTCCACATCCATATCTGTCCAAACAATTTTGCAATCATATTTAACTGGTAAGTCAGTCATATCAGGTAAAGGGTAAGGATAAAGAGCAAAATGACTGTATCCATATTATCATTATTATTCAAGTAATATATGTGACAAAATGGTTATCAAAAGGATTGCATTGCCGTAGAATTCTAAAAATATGCTGAGTAATTTCTTGAAATTTTGTTTTTGGAAGATGAACACTATGATGAGAATTTATTATCTGCTATCATTAAAAAAGAAACTCCACATTATCATGTTTGGAAGAGGGAAAAGAATGCAATATCAAGAATGTCATAAACATAGACAATGCAGCTTATTTGTAGAATTTTATGCTCAGGAAGAACATTTTCTGAAATTTTATTACGGGTTATGGTCCTTTTTCTTGTTGTCACTCAAAGTAATCAAGCCATCCTTTACTCAAAGCAAAATGTCAATGCAAACTCACCCGGTGCAAATCCAGTCACCAGTCTTCCATCCAGGAGGAGCACTCCCTTCAGAGCCCATCATACTATAACCGCCATAATCATTTTTAATGGTACCACATCGATAGCAGTTTGGTCTGCTAGCATAGTTGTGAGCTCCACAGTTCATGGCAGCACAATACCAGTCCCCGGCCAAAACTTCTGTTCTATTGTATAAGTGGGTTGATACATCAGGGCCACCATACTTGGGATACCCGCAGCGTTGACATGCTTCCCTCTTTTTAAAATTTTGGTGTTGGCATGCTGCACACATCCAATCTCCTCCTGTCCAGCTCATTTTGGTCCTAATAACCATTTCACAAAGGAGAAAATGAGAAAAAGAAATCAGACCAGATTTCATTATTCTTCCCTAGTCGCTACTAGTCCTATGTAAGAAACAAAAATGGAAAAAAAAAAAATTTCTATAATCATGCTAGCCTAAAGCTCAAAGCAAGCTCCTTTCACTTGATAAAAGATTTTCTATTCACTTATGGTAATTCTTGAATTCTAATGTTCTTTTACAAACAGAAACTAATGCAACTGTGGCTAGAGACAAAGACTTTTGTTGATGGCTTGAGTTCAAACCAAGACAAAACATTTGAAGCTCAGGAAACAAACAAGATCATAGAAGCATACCTCCTGGAAAATCAAGGGCCTGGAAGAAAAGTAGTAGTAACTCTTAGTAGTAGCTGATTAATAAGTTCTTAGTGCAATTGGTGATTTTGGTGTTTGGGATGGGAGGGCTTTATATATTTGTTAAAGGCTTGATTTGTGGGGTCATGGATGTTGGTCTGTCAAATTTTTTCTTTATGTCTTCATGGGATTCCAAAAGCAGACATTTCTTCTGAGAAGTTTAGATAAAACCTTGCTCCTCATAGTTAGTTCTGCTACTTTCACTATTCTTGGGAAGATAGCTTAGCGCGCAGTGCATGTGTTCAGTATTCATGTATTTTCAGAATAGAATTCCAAACATGCC
Organism: Theobroma grandiflorum; assembly: GCA_036013995.1. Classification (NCBI taxonomy): domain Eukaryota; kingdom Viridiplantae; phylum Streptophyta; class Magnoliopsida; order Malvales; family Malvaceae; genus Theobroma; species Theobroma grandiflorum. Next base: position 40,096,025 of record CP142129.1, read on the forward strand.
CCGTCTTTTTGTGATTCCCTATCATTATTGCTGAAAAACAATGTGAAATATTATTCTCTTCTCATCCATATTGCTACCCCAATCGAGGTGTTATGAGGGGAAGTGTTATTTGGATGGAGGCTGCTGCAGTCTTCTTTTTTTCTTTTTCTCTAGATCAATACACCATAACTTTTTCAAGTATTATCGAATATAATTTAGCCCTTTAACTCTTAATTTGAAAGGATCTCCATCTTCAACTCGGTCCATTTATAAGTTTTGTTGCAGCAATGATTTTCACTTGTTAAACTAAAAGGAACTATTTCAAAATCTCATTCACATCTGATATTCCTTTTAGCCCTCTGATTATTGCATGACAACACGCATTAAATTAAATTGACAAGAACTAGAATATTGGAACTTTTTAATGCATAGTTTACTCGCAAGTCACCAGGATTGCTCTGCGCACGTGCTAAGCTGACGCATGTCTCTACGTGTATAGACACATCACGCTGACAAGGATTGCTACTTCCGAATCCAAAGCTGACGTGGATGGACACGTCGAAATAGGGGTGGTTCATGATTCATCCAAGTAGCCAGATATACCTTCCTTGAGTAGGCTTATACAGTGCCGGTGCAGGTGGGACAGTAAAAAAGGTTAAGAAACATGGGAGGAAATTTTTTTCTTCTTTGTTTGCATTTGGAATTTATTCTTTATAATGCACATCCATTGCAAAATTCCTTTTTTTCATGTTTAGATTCCCTTTCTTGCAATAATTCAAAAGCCATTTTGAAGATTCATATCAATTGGCGCCTTTTTCTCTCAATGCTCTTCCCAATCACTCTCTCTATGTATATTCCGCATGGCGACTTGACCTTGGCTTCCTTTCTCCTGATGTTTCAATCAAAGTCCCATATATCTTGTTCTAGCCTGACGCGTGAGGAAAACAAGCAGGCATTGTTAAAATTTATATAAAAAAGAGGGAATGGGAATGTTCTGCTGAATGTTTAACTCGAATATGGTTTGCGGCGGACCGACGCTGGTGGGCTAGCTAGTTATCTTATCATAAAAGTGGCACGTTAGAGTTGGGCTCCATTGCACCTGGAAAAACAAAAACGAACCTGCTTAATGTACTAGCAGTAGCGGTTTTTAATATGATGTGATGAGCTGCATTTTCTTGACCAGCATAAAGGATTCAAATATGGCCATTGGCAGATTCCTGCTAAGGCATGGCTTTTGCACGCCGCACGCCTAAGAAGGCGTGCCGACGAGGCATTGGCTATGGCATTTGAGTTGATTTTACAAGAATTCACCACCTGAATTCCTAGCCATTCTTGGCTTTACATGGGATCTTTGCTTTTCATTTTATAAATAACATATACTATATATTTCTAATCACTTCATTCCTCCAACCTTGGCCTCATTCATGAACATGGTCCAAATCAGCCACCTAATTCCCATGTGAAAAATAAAGAATGGGAGGAAGAAAAACTTGTATTTGCAAGTTACAGCCCTCTTACAGAATATACTCAAACTAAAGGATTCATGAGCCATTTGCAGAGTAAAACCCTCTGACTATGGTATGTGGGGTCTCCATTGCTTACATGGCAAACATATTCAAACTCCAAATAGGCATAAATGCTTGCGTCTTGACTGAGGTGCGATAAGGAGGAATCCTAATCACCATTTTTTACCAGACATGATGAATATTCCTCCTAAAAAAAAAAACCTTAGAACTGCAGCCACTCCAGCTTTATTCTCTGCTTGCGACTTGTTTTCAGAAGAGGGCCATCTCCCTTCAATAATATTTAGAGAATCCACATCCATTAAGGGATTACCCAGGAAGAAGAGCCGTTGCTTTTGAATTTTGGATATTCTCCCCCTTCCTTGCCACGTGATTTTTTAAATTTTCGGGTAGCTAGCACTTAAAAAAGAAGTAAAACCTTAATTTTGATGTTAACAGCAGTCTTGCTTATTCCAGATGCATTGGACAGATCACATTTGGAGCAAAGTCTGAAATATTTTAGCTGTTAAATCATGGAAGCTACTCGGCTCACCCAACAAATCTAGTTGGACTGGGCCAAAAATAACTAAAGTCGCTTCAAACTTTACAAATCGATTTGGCAGATCATTGCTTGGTGACCATTCCAAAGAGATGATAGATATTATCCTTGCAAAAGTTTCATCCCTTGGTGTCCTGTCCTCCTATTCCCTCGCTATTATCCCAACTTTCAAAGTGAGAAAATGAATTGTACCCGGCATCTCTCCTGGGTACCGTTTATTTTATTGAACCCAATTACTACTAATTGTCAATCCATGTGGTTTTACACTAAGAACTGACTTAAAGTTGGAATTTCTAAAGGGATTGGATCAAGGTAATAAATAGTAACCAACACCATTAACTTATCTTCATCAACTAGGTTTGAACTAGAGGGATCTTAATTAAATACACCATTGTTCAATTTTAACACTTTCAGAATACCAATCGAACCAAATGTGACATCGATTTGAACCCGTTCCAAGCAATGTTTTCTGGTAATGTCTATAATTCATCGCGTGCATGTCCATTGTTCCAGAATTAGAGCACATTTGCCTCTGCATACCTTGTACCCAAGGCTGATAATCTCAACTTTGTTCCAACTATATACCATATACATGTTCTCAATTAATCATGACTTCTAAGTTTCTTATTACGTACATTATTCATCTCTGATTGCATGAATCGTCGCAAAATCTATTTAAAATCACCCTGGATTACCTTAATTAGTTAATCATTAACTTTGTAGGTTTGAGTTAAGATTGTTCTTGTTAATACAAAACAAAGACATCAGGCATTCAAAGAAGAAAATGAAAGTAATAAAAAATAGAGAACTTGGTTAATATCGATTGTCATTAAGAAAGTTGCATAAAATATATACATGAGTTATTAGACTAACACTTGTACAAAAAATATCCAAGTGTTTAATACTGTATTAAGGTAAGCATGCAATGCTTACACGTCCTAAGAACAAGTATACAATAGCAAGCATTATAACTTGTCAAACTAGTACAACAAAGCAAAGTGAACACTTATCCTGTACATAGTTAAACAAAATGACATTCACGCTAGTTTTTATCTTAACACTCCTCTTAAATACTAGCTTATTGAACATTAAATTTGCTTCTTAATTCTCCAAACTTGGACAAGTGCAGAGATTTAGTTAGAATGTTTGAAAACTGATCATCAGAGCCACAATGCTGAATGGATATATCTTGATTCTTTTCAGCTTCTCTCAAGGCATGGTATTTGACCTTGATATGTTTTGTTCTGCTATGGAAAACAGGATTTTTCACCATGGCAATAGCAGATTTGTTGTCCACATACAACTTGACTAGAGGCACATGAAGAAAGCCAAGATCAGTTAAGATCTTTTTCGCCCAAATGGCTTGATTTGCAGCTGTAGCTATAGCTATATAGTCTACTTTTGCAGAGGTCTAAACAGTGGTCTCTTGCTTTTTTGAATTCCAACAAAAGACACCATTTCCAAGTGTAAACATATATTAAGAAGTGCTTTTACAATCATCCACACAACTTGCCTAGTCACTATCCAAGAATCCAACTAACTCAACTGAATTTTCATCAGAATAAGTGAACTGAAGACCAAAATTGGCAATGCCTTTTAAATATCCAAGCACCTTTTTTGCTGCTGAGAAGTGCTCAGTTGTTAGAACCTGCATGAACCTAGACAGATAACTCACAGCAAACATCAGGTCAAGCCTTGAAACACAAATATAAGGTAATGATCCTATCAAGCTTCTAAATGCTGGGGGGTTTGCAAGTACAGATCCTTTATCAATCTACAATTTCTCATAAGGAACAAATGGAGTAGTTGCTGTCTTGCAATCTGACATTTTAAACTTGTCCAAAACCTCACCAATGTAATTTGATTGGCATATGTAAATTCCTGTATTGCCTTGAAGAATTTGTAATCCCAAAAAATAGCTCATATGTCCAAGATCAGTCATTCTAAATCTGTTTTGCATTTCAAGCTTGAGTTTGGCAATTCTTTGATCATCTCCTCTTGTAACTAACATGTCATCAATATACAATGAGATAATCAAAGGATTTTGATCACCATTTTTTTTAGAGAAAATTGTGAGAAATGACCTTCGTAGTAAGGGCATTTCAAAAATGACAGTCTCTATAATTTTAATTGTTTTTAGACAATTTTTGACAAGACTTGAGAAGTATACCCTTTAAACAATTTCAGGCAAATTAAAATGGTTTCAGTTTTCTCTATCCCGCCATCCAGACAAAAATTTTAAAATTAAATCTTTCTTTCTCTCTCCGCTCAAATACTATTTATCTTGCCATCCAAAGAGTAGAGATGGCATCAAGCTATTTCTTATTTTGTTTTATTTTTTTAGATGGTAGATCTTAATGTTCTCAATGGCGATGAACAATGATTTTGCTCTGATTGCAGATAGCATGATGAATGTGGTAACTGGATGCTTTCTGGTGATGATTTGCTTCGAAACGTGTGCTGCGATGGAGATACCTATGTTGATGAGTTGGATCAGATTGGTTAAGATGATGGGCTCAAGGAGAAGAAACAGCTAAAGTATGTTTGATGGGTTTTATGGTGGTTCACAGTTTTGTTGTATTTGGAATTGAGATGATTGTTAAGCATGTTTGCTGAAAATTTTGATTTTTTTTATGGGATTTTGAGTTGAAATTGTTCAGGGAATATTTTCTAAAGGGAGTATATTTTGTTTTTACATTAGGGGAGTGAGCAAGGCCCTCTCGATAGGGATATATTTTGTCTTACTTTGAAGGGTTATGGAGTTTTGTAATTTATCTTTTATGAAATGCACAATTTCATGGCTTAGCAAAAAAAAAAAGTATTTTAGGTTTTTGAGTTTATTGGTTTATTCATAAAACCCCAAAATTGAGAAGTTGAAATTGTTTAGATTGGTTTTTAAGTATTGCGTGACTGGTTTTTAGGCATTGCGTGACTTAATCACTGCGTGACTAGTTTTTAGGCATTACGTGATTGGTTTTAGGCATTGCGTGATTGGTTTTTAGACATTACATGACTAATTTTTAAGTAATACCTAAGTCACACTATGCATCAGGAACTAGTCATGCAATGCCTTATTAACTAGTCACGCAATGCCTTACTAACAAATTATGCAATGCCTATTGTAGATGTCCAATTCTGGTTAACTATTATTTTATTATTTACAGGAAAATTACATCAGGGTATTCCAAGCGCGGAAGCGCCCAGGGTGTTCCGAGCTTGGAAGCTATCACGACCCAAATCCCGAGCCATGATCGACGCATGGATCCAATGAGCATAGCTCACCAAGCCCAAGCAAGTCTATTTTCCTTTACTTTACTCCACATATGGTCGTGTGAGGCATCCACACACAATGCACCCAGTGCACATAAAGCCAACTCACAATGGCATTGTCAATAAAATATACATATACATATTGTTCAAGCATGTAACTTGATAATGTATATTACATGTACATATTCACAATACAAAAGACTCACGAATTTCAGCGGAGAATTTACAATAAAAGGGATAAGTTGATACTGAATGCCCACTTTCAACCCAGGAGACACACTACGGGGACTCATCGATCTAGGGTTCAACAGTCTCTTGATCTAAAAATATGAATTTTTAAAACTATGAGTACGAAACTTAGTGAGTGAATATTAGAGGGGAACAAGCAATATTCACCAGGAAATTTTGATAATTATGATGCACTAATTGGAAACAAGGCAATTTTGATCTAGCTAATATTTAAACCATTTTTCCCTTAACCCAAAATTTATTATGCATTTAAGGATAAAGCATCCATGAATTTACACCAATTATTCTAGCGAGGTAGCAAAATCGACGATTTATCATAAGCCGTCACAGAACAAGGGTTTCACAACCCATACAATTCATGTTTGCAATCATACATATTATATCATGCATATATATAAAATCATATGCAATAACACCTACCATTCCATTTTCCTCCGCTTTGCTGTACTCTTAACTCACACATCATTACCAGCATTGCATTTCCCTCTCCGCACATGCACGGTAGTAATTATCACAACTTTTGTCATTAAACCGACATTGCACTTCCCACTCTGCACATGCACGGTCGAAATTATCACACCCTTTGTTATTCAACCGGCATTGCACTTCTCACTCCGCACATGCACGGTTACATCAATTTCTTCAAAATTTATTAATAATACATATCAGCATAATATAAGGGCACACAGATTCAGTACACTCAAATTTCACATAAATTTCTTAACAATGCATGTAGACATCATATAGATACACACAGAAACATCACAATCATATTTAACATCACAATCATATTTTACATTAAAAGCTTGTTCCCAGGTACCCTTTTTTTTTTAACAAAAATTGAATAAAATCATTCAAGCATTTTATTCAAGTACGTTCATATTCCCAAAATCATTTTGAAATGCAAATTCACTCACCTCGTTAGGAGTGTAAAATACTCATGTTTTCGGGTTCCACTATACTGAATCTTTGTTTCTCGCGTCCGGGGGACCCATCACCTATACCAAATTTTTGACATATATTTTTTAATTATTTGTGTCAAACTACTATAAATTATTTCAAGCTCTACATGCATGGAAATGGGATAAAAATTGTTCGGACAGTCGTTTAATCGTGGTGTCCGACCAATTTGCCTACGTTTGGCTTAATTTGCTAAAACCCCAAATTTAACTCCGATTTGACCCATTTCAATTTCTAACAATCCAATTATACCCACATTACTCAATGACAGCAAACACGGGTCAATTTATCAGTCCTAAATGGTAAATTACGCTTTTACCTCTATTAGATAAAAATTCTAATTTTTGCATAAAAAATTCCCATTAAATTCCTACCTTCATAATTCATCCAATGTTACCAAAATGCCCTAAAATCTCATCAATTTCCTCAATTTCCAGCAGTCAATTTCTCTCCAAAAATTCGACTAAAAATGGTGCACTAATATCGAAAATTTCCTATTTAATTTTTTTTCTCCATAATTGATCAATTTCAAAACCATTTCATTTCACACACATATCCTAAGGCATTCGGTCATGGAAAATTGGTGGAGAAAATGGATTCTTTTCTTGTTGTTTTGTTTCCAAACATGCTTAACTAACTCTAAATACCAATATAGTTCAAAAACAATTCAATCTAACCTCTTTCTCTCTCTAAACCCATTTGACCAGCCCTTGATTCACTATGAAAACATGCATTTCAAGCATGGAAAAATAAGAGAAATTGCTTAGAAATGAAATATCTCAAGCAAAAATGGAAAATCATACCTTTTTCACTTGATTTCCTTGAATTTTCCACACCTTTTCTTTGAATTTTCTCAGTCTAGGGTTTGTTTTTGGTTTCTCTCTCTATTTTCTGGTTTGAATGAATATTTTGGGGAAGATGGGCTGATTTTTTTTTGGCTTTTCATAAAGAAATAATAAAATATTCAAAGTATGCCACATGGCATTTTTCCATTAGTTTCAATTTTAAATATTTGACTTTTTTATCCATTAATTCTCCATCACACTTTTGTCATATTTATCCTATTCCATGCTGAATAAAATCCCTTGGTCTTGACAAGTGCCGAGGTAAAAAATTTACTGATTTGCCCACGGGGGTGAAAAAATTACGATTTTGCCCCTATACTCCGAAAAGTAACGAAATTTCAATTTTTTTCACTTTCCAACATCAAATTACACTCCCATCGATCAATCTTAATCAAATGGGGCCAAAATCTTTTCTAAAAATTTCTGTTTTATCCTCTAGTGGTAAAATTACCATTTTATCCTTGTGCTCCAAAAATATCGAAAAATTAAATTTATTACTGCTAAACTTCATATTATGCTCCGAATAATCATATTATACTTCAATGATTAATCTTGTTCAAATGTAATCAAATTCTTTTATAAAAATCTCTATTTTGTCCTCAAATGACAAAATGACCACTTTGCCCCTGATTGATGAATTTTCTTGATTGACTCCAAACTAGACCTTGAACTTCGAATCACTATTTTGAGTAATCTCTAGGCTGTGAAATTCTTGATTTTACTCTTAAAATCCTTATTTAAACTTATTCGAGGTTTAATCGACTTAATGGTATCATTAGGGGTAATATCGTCTTTTAACAAGCTTGACAGAGTCTCACAGAAGTGTTCTAAACGTGGAAACGCCCAAGGCTATTCCAAGCACGGAAGATCCCAAGGGTGTTCCAAGTATGAAATTTTTAAGCGTGGAAGCGCCCAGGGGTGTTTCAAGCGTGGAAGTGCCCAAGGGTGTTCCAAGCATGAAAGTACCAAAGGGTGTTCTAAGCATGGAAGCACCCAGAGGTGTTCCAAGAGTGGAAGTGCCCAAGGGTGTTCTAAGCATGGAAGCACCTAGAAGTGTTCCAAGCGTGGAGTGCCTAAAGTGTTCCAAGGGTGGAAGCGCATAGGGGTGTTTCAAGTAAGGAAGCGCCCAGGGGTGTTACAAGCAAGAAAGTGCCCAGAGGTGTTCCAAGCATGGAAGCGCCCAAAGGTGTTCCAAGCGTGGAGCATCTAAGGTGTTCCAAGTGTGAAGCGCCTAGGGTGTTCCAATCGTGGAAGCGCCCATAGGTGTTCCAAGCGTGGAAGCGCCCATAGGTGTTCCAAATGTGGAAATGCCTAAAGGCGTTCCAAGGCGTTAGTAACAGGGAAACACCTAAGAGTGTTCCAGGCGTAGAAACACCCAAGAACAAGCATGGAACAACTGTTTGTACAGGGAAGTGAAAGTAACGCAATGCCTATAGTCACGCAATGTCCAAAGTTAGTCACGCAATGTTCAAAATCAGTCACGAAATGCTTAAAAACTAATCACGCAATGCCCAACTAGTCACACAATGCCCAAGCGTGGAGAGCCTAAGGTGTTCCAAGTGTGGAAGCGCCTAAGGTGTTCCAAGCATGGAAACGCCCAGGGGTGTTCCAAACGTGGAAGCGTCTAAAGGAGTTCCAAGGCGTTAGTGACAGGGAAACACCCAAGAGTGTTCCAAGCGTAGAAACACCTAAGAACAAGCATGGAACAACTATTTGTACGGGAAAGTGAAAGTAACGCAATGCCCAAAGTCAATCACGCAATGTTCAAAATCAGTCACGCAATACTTAAAAACTAGTCACGCAATGCCCAAGCGTGGAAGCGCCCAAGGGTGTTCCAAGCGTGGAGTGCCTAAGGTGTTCCAAGCATGAAAACGCTCAAGGGTGTTTCAAGCATGAAAGCGCCCAAGGGAATTCCTAGTGTGGAGCGCCTAAGGTGTTCCAAGCGTGGAAGCGCCTAAGGTGTTCCAAGCGTGGAAGTGCCCAGGGGTGTTCCAAACGTGGGAACGCCTAAAGGCGTTCCAAGGTGTTAGTGACCGGGAAACACCCAAAAGTGTTCCAAACGCAGAAACACCCAAGAACAAGCATGGAACATCTGTTTGTACGGGGAAGTGAAAGTAACGCAATGCCAATCAACTAGTCACACAATGTTTAAAATTAGTCATGCAATGTTTAAAATTAGTCATGCAATGCTTAAAAACTAGTCACGCAATACTTAAAAACTAGTCATGCAATGCCCAAAAACTATAAAAACTACTGAATTCCATTCAATAAGATCAACAATTTCAAACAATACACCATATTCCATTTAACAACATAATTAACGAATATGCCTACTCGACAAAAAATGCTCAAAATGTTTAAAAGTTTTTCTTAATGTATAAAAAATCACTTCAAAATGCTTAAAAATGCTCAAAAAGCTCAAAAGTTTTTTTCATGTATTAAAAACTACTCTAAAATGCTCAAAATGCTTAGACGTTTTCCTTTCTGGTAAAAAATACTCCAAATATGAATACTCTGAAGAGAAGAGCTCAAAGAATATGAGTTTGTTTAAAGCACAAAACTAAACATACTTGACCCGTTAGTAGGTTTCGGGTTGAGACGCGGAGCTAAATAAATGGGTCGATTTCATTAAAGGTAATTTTGTCTAAATTTTAATTCTCTTAGCTAAAAACAATTAAAATTATAATGCGGTCTATTGTAAAAAACGCCTTATGTATGAGGCCCATTTAAAAAAAGAACTCTTTTTTATATATATAAGGTAGCTTTATTACTACTCTTTTGACAACCTTGACCTTTCAAATAGTTATTAAACTTGCAGTACCATGCACGTGGTGCCTGCTTCAAACCATAGAATGCCTTATGAAGTTTGTACACCTTGTCTCGGTTAAGCTCAATTTCAAAACCACAAGGTTGCTCAATGGAAATTTCTTCTTGCAAATCACCATTTAAAAAAGCAGATTTAATGTCCAAATATAATAATTTCCATTTAAACTCAGCTGACAATGCTATCAGCAATCGAATGGTATCCATTCTTGCAACTGGTGCTAATGTTTCATGATAGTCTACATCAGGCAATTGAGCAAAGCCTTTAACAACAAGACTTCCTTTATGCTTGTTCAGTGAACCATCTGAGTTTAGCTTCTTTCTAAACACCTATTTCACTCAAAGAACATGATGATGCTTACTAAGCTCCATGTCTTGTTGAGATTTATCATTTTCATTTCTTATTCCATAGCTTTTTTCCATTATGATGACACAATAGCTTCTTCAGGTGTAGCAGGTTCAGATACTGCTACATTGCAATTTTCATAAATCTCCTGTAGTAGTCGAGTACCTCTCACAGAAGGTTCATCTACAATTTGTTCTATATTAAGCATCTCATCATTGCTTATAGGTTGAAAATTAGCATTTTTATCTAGAAGGCCGGTATGCTGCACTTGATTCTTTTCCCAGTTTCAATATGCATTTTCATTAAATGCTACATGTCTGCCAACAGAAACTTTACCAGATTCAATTTGATAAACTTTGTAAGCTTTTGATTGTTGACTGTAACCTATAAAAACTCTCAACTTTGCCTTGGGCTGCAGTTTATATTTAAGTTTTTCAGGAACTTGGAGATAACAAATGGATCCAAAGATCCTCAATTGATCCACAGAAAGCCTGATGCTATACCGAGCTTCATAAGGAGTTTCATTATTTACAACTTGAGTGATAAGGATATTTTCCAAATAAACTGCAGTATTTATTGCCTTAGCCCAAAAGCTTTTAAGAAGCTTCTTCTTAAACAGAAGACACTTGGACATCTCAATAATTGTTTTGTGCTTCCTCTCACTAACACCATTCTGTTCAGGACAATATGGAGCTGTTAATTGATGATGAATACCCTCTTTCTCCAGATAACTTGAGAACTCTGAGGAAGTATACTCTCTACCGTTGTCTATCCTTAGTGTCTTAATTTTGTAGCCAAATTCATTCTCAACTTTTGCTTTGAATTTTTAAAATATTGAGAACACTTTTCACTAATGCTGTATAAAGTAAATCCAGGTCACTCTGTTTCATTTAAATATGGCTCACTCATTGGTCCAACAATATCTGAATGAACTAACTCCAGATTGTGTTCTGCTCTATTCAAACTTGCTTTAGGAAAAGACCTTCTAGTTAGTTTACCATACTGACAGGAGCTGCATATAGAACCATCTCCATGCAGTTTAGGAAGATTCAACAACAAACCAGTGGCATTTGCTTGTAATAAGGACTTATAATTGCAATGGCCTAGCCTCTTGTGCCACAGATAGATTTGTTCTGAAGAAGATTCTATTGTAGACAAGTACATATTTCCACATTTAACAAGAAAGCAATTTCTCACCATAAGAACAAACATCATATAGACACTAGAAGATTCATAAACTGTGCATGCATTATTTTTGAATACCAACATATAATCTTAATCAACTAACTAACCAACATTGAATAAATTCTGAGTTATTTCAAGAACCAAAAGCACATTCAAAACATACCTGGTGCCTGAAGCAATTTGAATTGCTACTCTTCCTTTCCCCATAGCATCCAGTATAAAGCCATTTCCAATTTTAATTGAAGAGCAATGATCATTATCAAGTTTAGAGAATAGCTTAGCCTTTGAAGTCATATGATTAGAGCATGCACTGTCAAGAAGCCAATGGTTGTTGTTTGTTAAGTTAGAATCCTCAACAGTCATGAACAAAACTTCCTTTGCAACTTTAGCTTTCTCGACTTGCTTTGCAATTTGTGATTTTTTGTCTGCAGCCTCATATTTATTCTTGTAGACCTTTTTTACATGTCCTAGCTGCTTACATGCATTGCATTTAACCCTAGGTTTGAACTAGTAATGACCTTCAGAATGGCTTCTTTCTTTGCAATAAGGGTAGACTAGAAACTTACCCTTTTTGTTTTGAAACCTTCCAGTAGCTATCACTACAAAAAATCCATGTTTCTCCTACGGAAAAAATTTCGTTGGAAATTTCCAATGGAATTGCAACGGATTTCCAACGGAATTTAATTAAAATTTTTAAATGAGGCTTCCAACGGATTTTCAACGGTTTTGCAACGGAATTCCAACGAAAATTTCCAACGAAAAATTTCTTTGGAAAATCCATTGGAAACTTAATTTTTCAACGAAAATTTTCATTGGAAATTGACTTGGACAATACACAAGTCTGACTGTGTACTATTTCCAACGAAATTTTTCGTTGGAAATTTCCAATAGAAAATTCCGTTGGAAATTTAAACCTTAACCAAATTACAATTGTAATCTTGATAGTTTCCCACGGAATTTTCCAACGGATTTTTCCGTTGGAAATTTAACATTTGCAAAACACTATATACTATTTAATTTTTCCAACGAAAATTTCCAACGAAAATTTCCATTGGAGCCGTAAACTCGTTGAAGCAACCTGTGTATTCTGTATAGTTTCCAACGAAAAATTTCGTTGGAAATTCATTGAAAATTGCATCATTACAAGACACGTTTTACTGTGTATTAGTTCCAACGGAAAAATCAGTTGGAACCTTAAGCTTTTTCAATTTGGTTTTTAAATTTTCCAACGGATTTCCAACGAAAATTCCGTTGGAAATTTCCAAAGGAATTTTTCGTTGGAAATCTGTTGAAAAATTGCATCATTACAAGACATGTTTTACTGTGTATTAGTTCCAACGAATTTCCAACGAAAAATTTCGTTGGAACCTTAAGTTTTTTCAATTTGGTCTTTAAATTTTTCAACGAATTTCCAACAGAAATTTCGTTGGAAATCCATTGGAAATTGCATCATTACAAGACACGTTTTACTGTGTATTAGTTCCAATGGATTTCCAATAGAAAAATCCGTTGGAACCTTAAGCTTTTTCAATTTGGTCTTTAAATTTTCCAATGGATTTCCAACGGAGTTTTTCGTTGAAAATCCGTTGGAAATTGCATCATTACAAGACACATTTTACTGTGTATTAATTCCAATGGAATAATCCGTAGGAACCTTAAGCTTTTTCAATTTGGTCTTTAAATTTTCCAACGGATTTCCAATGGAAATTCCGTTGGAAAATTACCTTTTAATGCACCAATGTATGTGTTATTTGTGAAACTTTCCAACGGAAAATTCCGTTGGAAATAATCATAAAATTTCCCCTTAGCAAATCTAAATTTTTTTGAAATTTTATTAATTATTTTTAAACAATAAGATATTACTAAAAGTAAATACAAGCACTTATTAATTATTTGTATAATTTTTTTAACTTTGATGAATCATACAATATTGGCATTATAACACCAAATTAGGGTAATGTTATATTATTCCAAATTTGGAAACAATAACTACGTAAAATTTTATATTTTATAAAAAACCATGATTAGATATAAATATCATATAAAAATATATTTTACTTTATTTATGTTTTAATTGTAATTAGCTAATTAGCTAATTATGATTGAAGTTTTATAATTTACTTATTATATTTGTGCTTAAAAAATATCATTTTATTATATCTATGTATTTATGCAAATCTGACCGAGAGCTATAGAAAAAATATATATATATATATAATCAAACAAGTATGATTTAAGAAAAAAATCAATATATAATTTATTAACGTTAAAGTACAAGTTATATTTTTTAGTTGATATAACTATATATTATTATAACGGAATATATATATATATATATATGACATATATTACATAAGGGTGTACATATATATATTAATATCTAATTTATGTAAGATTATAGTAAATGTCATTTAGATGATTATTTTTATTAATGTAATAGGATCCATATCATACATTCTATAAAAATCATATTGATGAATAATTATACTAGTTTTGTAATATATATCAATGTATAACCTATAAGTTGTGATCATTATATATGTATATAAAAATTATGTCATATCTCATTACGGTTTATGTTGACTAATATTAAAAAAAAAACTTTTTGTATGAAAATAAAAAATATATAAAAATACTGTTATTATTAAGACTAGAACCTTTGCCCATATATTAACAGAGTTAGGTGATAACCATTTCTTCCACCAGTTCAAACTTGATTAAAATGCTCCCCAACTGAATTTATTATTAAACCAAATTGAATATCTTTGAATGATACAAAACGGCGCCGTTCTAAATCTATAGTGTCCCTGAACCCAACGTCAAAATGATGTAGTTTTGATCATTAAACCTTAACTATAAAGTCCCAACTTTCTCCCTAAACCTGACTTTTCAGTTCCCATTTTCTCTCTCTACCCGCGACGTTCTCCCTTCTTTCTAAAACCTGTGCCCCACTTCCACGGCATTCCCGGTGCCCTCCCGTTGCCAGTGTCTTGAATCCGACTCCGGCGTTGTCCTATTTTACAAATTCTGACTCTCTCAGTCGTCGGTTGGCCAGTCCTGCTGCTCCCATATTCTGTGATTTTGGTCATTTCCTGTCATGACCCAACGAGTCTTGAACTAAATCTGTCCCCGTCGCAGAACTCCCCCTAGTGTTGCCTGACTGGTTGTTCGATCCCTTCGACAAATCCAGTATTTGGGGGTTAATTTTGTATACCTTGTTTATTTGATTTTTAGGGTTATTTGTTTATGGATTGATGCGTCGTATGTATTTTTAATCAAGTTATATTGTGTTGTATTTATTTGATTTAGGGTTACAAGCTTGAAGGTTTCATTGCACATATTTCAGTCAAAGGCAACGGTTCGATCTTGAAGCCTCAAAGCAGTGGATCGTTTGCTTCAAACGAGATTGGGTTTTGGTCTAACTTTGCAGGTGACTAAGCTACACAGATATTGGTTTTAACTTTTATTGTTGGTGTTTAGGGTATTGACCACCTCTGTTTTGAATGAATGATTTGCTAATACAATCCTAAACGTTTGACATGATTGTTTTTAGACATATTTACTAGTTGGCTGTGTAAGGATTGAACCTTTGTGCACTCTGCTTCAAAACAGATTGTGTTTAGGTATAATTTTGCAGGTGAGTAAGACAAACACACAAGCAATTACATATATTTTGACCCGTCGACAAACCTCATGATGTTCAATTTGATTTTATGCTTGCAAGAAATTTAATGTATAACCCAAGATTTCATACTTAAATCATATTAATTACGCAGTATATAATTTTTTGGGCAGTAACTAAAAATGGAAAGTTCGACGCATTCTGAACAAGTTTAGATTTAACTATTTCATATACTTTCCTAGTACATATGAGATTTTGAGAATAGTCTGATCAAATTATCAGTTTGTATTACTTAATGTATAGCTAGTTGATAACATTAATACACAACCACCGCCAAAGGACATTCTGTTTGTCTTTCAATTTTATTTAATTTATGGTGTTTTGATATGTAACCAATGTGCTCGATTTCATAAGAGACGTTGCTTTCAACCATGGTTTTGAAAATTTTATCTCGGAAATGTAGTTTTTTTTTAGGGTAAGACCATCGTATAACGATCGAAACAAAATGTTAATTTGCTGACGATGAAGAATCTTTGTTTATAAGAGAAATAATTAAAAAATATTAGCAATTATTTGGGATGAATAAAATCTTACAAGATAAGCTCGTCTCTTGACTTAATATAAATGCATTGGAATTAAAAACTGAAATATAAAGTTAAATAAATAATAATTTGTACTATTCTTATCTTTAATTAATCATTTATATTATCTTTTTAAATGAAATTAGTTTTTACAAAATACCTTTCAGTAATTATCATTAATTAAAAATCAATTATCTTTGTCGGGTAACATAATAACGTTGACAAATTATATACATACACATGACATTTGAACATCCGTTTATTTTAATTTTTATACATAATTAATTTTATTATATTAATAATAGAATCATATAATATTGTTATATTATATGTTAAGCCACAATACGTTAATGTAACTTAATATAAATTTTAAAAATTATTCAAAATTTTGATGACTATTTTAAAAACATAATTAAATATGACGTACTTTTATATTTTTATGCAATTTGAATCATCTATCCGACTACCCTAAAATCTTGTTAGTCGATAGGGATCAAAAGCAATTAAAATATTTTACCTTAAGCCCAAATAAAATTAAAGCCCTCATTATAATTTCAATTATTAAGTCTTATAATTATGAGCTTCAATTTATAGGCCAATTTTAAATTTCAAAAGTAGATAGTCATAACAATATGAAATAATAGACAAATTGGCATACGTTTTTTAAAAATTGTAATAAATTGGAAATTACATGGGTTAATGATATTTAAAAGAAAGGCTAGACATCGGGTATATATAATTGATATTCAAACTTAATGTACACGCATCAATTTTAACTTCAATGTTTAAGGTCTCTAATTAAAGCAATTTTTTGTGCAAACATACTTAACCTATCTTCCTAGGTTTTTTGATAATTCATGTACGCAATAATTTATACTATAACGGCTACTTTGCATCTTACAATGTAATTTTGAATATATATATATATATAAATATATACAATACATATTGGAATGTAGGGTTTAGGGTTTAGGTTTGTTACAAACAATACAAATTAGTCTTGATAATGATATTCTATGACATTTAGGATTACAAAATGTCGGAAAATCGCTCTTGGATGTACCGTCGCTTACAGAATGGATTCCTTACTGCTGAATTTGTAAATGGAGTTACTGAATTCATTAATTTCGCATGTTCGAACATTACATTTATGTGGAAGAAAAAAATTAGATGTCCTTGCATACGATGTAGTAACAACAAGTTCTTAGATAAAGATAAAATCACAGAACACATCATAAACTAGGGTTTTACTGGGGTTTACACAATTTGGAGTTTACATGGGGAAAATGATGTTGGACAATCATCAAGAAGTCGATCTAGAGTTGAACCATCCCTTAGATTTGAGGGAGATGCTACTTTTCAAGAACCTACATATGAAGATGAAATAGAAAATCCATACAGTAGAATGGTTATGGATGTTATGCGTCCCGAAGTTACTTTCAACCATGACATCGACAATACTCATGAGTCGAGCTTTGTGGAAGAAGATCCCAATCCAAATGCATCTACTTTTTACTCTTTGTTAAGCAATACAGAGGAACCTTTATGGGTAGGTTACACAAAGCACACAACTCTTTCAGTTGTGTCACAACTTTTAAATGTTAAGGCGAAGTACAATTTGAGTGAATCATGTTTTGATCGACTGTTGGAGATAATAAAGAATATGTTGCCATCTGATGAGAATTTACCTACAGACTTTTATAAGATGAAGAAGAAGGTAGCAAAGCTTGGGTTGGGATATATCAAAATAGATGCTTGCAAGAACAACTGTATGTTATTTTATGAACGATTTGCTACATTTGAGCATTGTCAGGTATGTGGACATCCTCGGTATAAACAGAAAAATTCAAATGTGAGAAGGCAAAAGAAAATTCCTTACAAGATTTTGCATTACTTGCCACATATACCGAGGCTTGAAAGGCTTTATATGTTATCTAAAATTGCTGAACATATGACGTGGCATGTGCAACACCAAAGTGATGATGGATGCCTTAGACACCCTGTTGATGGTGAGGCTTGGCAACACTTCAACCGCATACATGAATTGTTTGCAATGGAACCTCGAAATGTAAGACTCAGGTTATGTGCTAACGGTTTCAACCCTTTTGGATCGACTGGCAACCCATATTCTGTTTGGCCAATAATGCTTTGTTTGTATGATTTACCCCTATGGATGTGTATGAAACAACAATATATATTTCTAAACATGGTTATTCCGGGTAAGAAAAGTCCAAGTCAAAATATAGATGTTTTCTTGAAGCCTTTGATAGATGAGTTGAATTTATTGTGGAGAGACGGTGTTCTGACCTATGATGCATATAGAAAACAAAATTTTCATATGAGGGCAGCATTATTGTGGACAATTAATGATTTTCCTACTTATGGTATGTTGTCAAGGTGGAGTACACATGGACGATTATCATGTTCGTATTGCATGGAACATTCTAAATCTTTCATATTGGAACATGGTAGGAAACCTTATTTCTTTGATCGTCATCGGCAATTCTTGCCAGCTAATCATCCTTTTAGAGGCAGAGAGACAAATTTATTGAAAAAAGAGTTGAACATGACATACCATTTTCTCGATTATCAGGCGAAGAAATATTAACACGTTTGAATTCGCTGCCTCATCTCCCATTCGGAACAAAATGTGGTGAGCGAGAAAGTTCAGGATATGGTGTTTGTCATAATTGGGTGAAGAAGAGTATATTTTGGACTCTGCCTTATTGGCATACGCTTCTTATTTGTCACAATTTAGATGTTATGCATATTGAACGTAATTTTTTTGAGAATATAGTCAACACAGTGATGGATGTTAACGAAAGGACAAATGACGACATAAAGGCACGACAAGATTTGAAGGTGTATTGCAAGTGGCCAGAATTGGAGTTGGTGGAAAATAATGGAAAATTGTATAAGCCAAAGGCTACGTACACATTGAATAAGGAGGAAATAAGAAGTGTTTGTGCTTGGGTTAAATAATTGAGATTTCCAGATGGTTTCGCGTCGAACATTTCTCAGTTTGTTAATGATGATGGGGAAAACTTTTATGGGATGAAAAGTCATGATTGTCATGTTTTTATGCAACGGTTACTCCCAATTGTATTCCGTGATATGCTGCATCAAACAATTTGGGCGGCACTTACTGATATATCTCAATTTTTTAGCGATTTGTGTGCAACTGAAATAGCAGGTGATCATATAGAAACGTTGTAAGGAAAAATATGTGAAACTATATGCAAACTGGAGAAGATATTTCCTCCGACTTTCTTTAACTCAATGGAGCATTTGCCGATTCATTTACCTTACGAGGCGAAGGTTGGTGGACCCGTCCAATATCGATGGATATATCCATTTGAGAGGTAAAATAATGGTTCTTTGTTTTCATAAAATTCTTTTGAAGAGTTTAAAGGTTTTCATAAGATTGATGCATATTGTGGTTGATAGGTTTTTGCAACAGTTGAAGAAGAAAGTAAAAAATCGTGCCTTTGTTGAAGGATCCATATGTGAGGCTTATGTTATCGAGGAAGTTTCCTCGTTATGTTCATGGTATTTTGAACCTACTGTGCGAACAAGAGTAAATAGAGTGCCACGTAATGATGATGGGGGAGATGTGGACTTTATGGGTCGTCTTTCAATTTTCACTCACCCGGGACGAGATTTTGGTCCATCAGATAAATCTCGATTTTTGAATGAGGATGAGTTTTATGCTGTTGAGTTATATGTTTTAATGAATTGTGAAAAGATGCTCCCATATATAAAGTAAGTACCATTAATTTTTTAACTTGCTAATACACTATAATAAGATTTTCCGTTAATCACGTAGTTGTGGATATTATGATAGGATATTTGATGACATGGTGAAGGGAGATGTTGTCTCAATTTCGAAAGATGAATTGGAGAAAGTACGTGATTCGAGATTCGTTAAATGGTTTAAAAATTATGTAAGTTTCGTTAACATACAAGTTAACTTATAAAAAATCATTGACAAATATGTTATGTAATTTATTATTTTATTCTCTTGTATCTAATGTTCGTAGGTTGCAAAGCATAATGAGGAAATAGACCAACGTATAATTGATATCTCTTATGGTCCCGGACGTATGATAAGGTCTTACAGCAGATATTTTGTAAATAGTTTCAAGTTTCACACAATAAATTACAACAATAATCGTAAGACAATGAATAGTGAGGTATGCATAAAAGGGAGTTTTTACAATGATCATGAGCGTGACTTTTATGGCATCTTAGTGGATATAATCGAGTTGGAGTATTTTGGTATAGGAAACAGAGTAGTTCTATTTAAGTGTCATTGGTTTGATACGGAAAAAGGAATAAAAGTAGATCGATTGCATGGTCTTGTTGAAGTGAATTACAAGTCAATACTAGCCACTAATGAACCATTTGTTTTAGCTGCCGAAGCTAACCAAGTTTATTATAGTAGTTATCCATCAAGAAAAAGAGATCGACGTGATTGGTGGGCAATATTTAAAACAAAGGCTAGGAGTAGATTTCAAATTCCAATTAATGGTGAAAAAGAAAATGAAAGTGATTTGAATGAAGGAGTATACCAAGAAGATATGTCCAATTCAATTACTAGAACTCAATCAGAAGAAGTTGATTTAGCAAAGTTAGCTAGTGGTGAATATGAAGATGTTAATCTATCGATTGAGGATGAAAAAGATGATTTCAATAAAGATGAAGATGAAGAAGATGACATGGAAGGAGAAGATAATGAAGATGAAGATGAAGATCATGTAGAGCATGACGATTGTGAAACTTATAATGATGACAGTGATAATAATGCAGAACATGAGTTTGATTATTCAAGAAGTGAATGATGATGGAAGGCACGTACGATATTGGTTTAATATTTTCTTTTTACGGTATTGTTTAACTTTAATTTTATGATATTAAAGTATTTTGACATGATGTCAAATTATAAGGTTTAAATGGAAAATCAATATATAAATGTTGTAATTAGTTAATATATAATTGTTGCGTTGCTTCATATAGTTAAGAATTATATGTGTCATTGTTGTGATTTGATGTTTTTTATTCAGTTTTAATAATAATCATATTAATAATAATTGCTAATAGGATGTTAACAATAGGATATTGCAGGAACGATGGTTAAAAGGAAGCAATCAAAACCGAGACCTAGGTCTTCATATGCATCGGCAAGTATGGTTGTGCCGACAAGTTCCCAAGCGTGTGATGATATATCCATTCCACAATAGGTGCAGCAGGAGAATAATGATGCGCCATTTGAGACATAGTCTTTGTATGATGCATTTGCAGAGCACGTCGAAAATGATACATCTACATATGATATTACAAGATCCCCATCTATTGATTTAGGTGGAAATGCAAATGAGACATCGTCAAGATCAAGAGGTAGGGGACCCAGTGTAGGATTACAGACTCCTGTAGATCCATCGGACATATTGCATATTACTCCTATTGGGGATAGGTATGTTATCTTGTTAAACTTGTTATATTTTTTAGTGAAATTTTAAATTTTTTTAATTTTAATATATACAATTATTTGAAATATTTATAAGCGCTTTTTTTGAGAGAGGGGTCACATCTACAATAACAAGGATCGTCAAAAATTACTTTCATGGTCCATGGTCGACATGGAGGAAAGTCCCTAATGATATCAAAGACTTAATGTTTCGAAAATTTCAGGTACTATGTTTGTTATTTATTTCTTAATCGTTTTCTTTTCCATTAATTTGTATAACTTTGTTAAATTATTGTATTACATTATGTTGTAGGAAAAATGTGTTTGGTCTGCACATCAAGATGTTGTAGTTCGACGCATATGGGGAGAAATTTGTTCCGATCGATTAAGAGACATGCTTTCAGAAGAAAAGCATAAAGCAATGACAGAAGCCAAAACTAACAACATTACAGAATGTAGAGGCATGTCGAGGGAATGGATCACAAATGAAATATGGGACACCCTGATCGATACAGTATGGGCTACAGAAGAGTGGCAAAACAAATCACGCAAAGCAAGGCAAAATCGTTTAACGCCAAAAGAAGGAAGCATTCCAAAGCACACTGACGGTTCAGTTCCATTTGTGGTTCATGCAAAAAGGATGGTATGAATTAATGTTACTCACAATTTATATGTATGTTTTCCTATCAATTTCATTTAAATACGTAGGTTTAGTAGTTGGATGTCGATTTTGATATACATGTTATATATATCAGGATATATATATGTATATATAGATTATGATTGACTAAAAATAAGTGTTAATAAATTCAGGCAATTGAGCTGAAATGAGATGTTACCTTCTTGGAAGTGTTCAATCGTACTCATAAGCATTCAAAAGGTCATTGTGATTTTATTGATAACAAGTCCAAGTCTACGAGTGTAAGAACAATTTCATTAATTTTTACTATTTCTTCGAAGTTGATGTTCTACTTCAATATTAATCATTAATTATGGTTTTTATGTAAGAAATGTATAATTCTGTACTATCGCAGAAGTATGGCGATGAGTCATCTTCTCAGCTAGAATTTGATCCGCATGCTTGGATTGAAGCAATTGGAAGGAAGGAGAAGACACGCACTCACGTGTATGGATTTGGCTCTCGTGTCCCTGCTACAACTTTACTTACTGGAACACAATCCAATGTAGCAACATCTGAGTCTGCGTGTGGCCCAATCAACTCAAACTTTAACAATCCTGCAAATGCATTGGAAGAAAAAGTGAAAAATCTTGCACAAAACTTGATTAAGATACGTGAGGAAATACATGGGGAAATACGTGAAGAAATGAGAAATGTGATGGCAGAAGGCATGAGTGAATTTATGGCACGTATGGAAACCATGTTCATGAGTAATGCACGTTCAACCTTTGGCGATGCGGGACCTTCAAGACTTGACAAGTAAGAAAAAAAATTTCCCTCACATGATGTATAATTTTCGGTGCAAACACTTGGATACTTTTTATTTTAGTTATGTTTTAAGTTCTTATATATATCCAATTATTTTATATATTATGTGTTAAAGATAATTTCTAATTAGATGTTTACACTTTTAATCTCAATTTTGTAATGTGTATGTCTTCTATATATTTTACAGTTCGAATGTGGAATTAAATTAAGTATCGGAATGAAAACTGATAATTTTTTCTGAAAAATTATTATAAAAATAATAGGTTAAAATGTTTCCAACGGAAAATTTCGTTGAAAATATTTTTCCAACTGAAATTTCCGTTGAAAATACTAAATGTTTTTCCGTTGGAAATTCTTAATTTCCAACGGAAAAAATTCCAACTAATTTTTCCGTTGGAAATATGATTTCCAACGGAAATTGTTTCAAACTGTTTTTTCCATTGGAAATATGCCTTATAACGGAATTTTCCGTTGGAAATTTCCAATGGAATTATTTCCAACAAAATTTTCGTTGGAAATCCATTGGAAATTTCCAACGGAATTGAAAAAAATTGAGAAAAATTTTAAATTTGCAACGGATTTCCAACGAAAAGTATTACCCACAAGGCTTGTACCAACGGAATTTTCAACGAAAAATTCCATTGGAAATTTGTTGGAAATAAACATTTCCAACGGAAAAAACCCTATTTCCAATGAAAAATTCCGTTGGAAATAGGCAAAATTTTTGTAGTGTATACTAGCTATGTCTTTTTCTTTATTCTCATTTGAATTCTTTTTGAATGAAGAATCACTAGGAGCTTTACCTTTTGTACGAGTTGCCAGTGCATGATCAACCATTTCATCTCTTCTTGTTACCTTCCTCTATTTATCAGCTTCTAAAGCACTAACCAAGTCTAATATTGAAAGTTCTATAATATTCTTTACTTGCTCTAGAGAGGTGATTGTGGGATCGAACCTTTCTAGTAGGCTTAACATAATCTTCTCTACCACTTTCTAGTCAGTAAGAGAGTCTCCCATGAGTCTGATTTGATTTACCAGTTTCATCAAATCTTCAACAAACTCACCTACTATCTTATTCTCTTTCATTCTCAAAAGCCCATATTTTTTTCTGAAGTTTTGCAAACGCACCTGTTTGGTCCTTGCAGACCCCAAAAACTCCTTCTCAAGTTTACTCCAAGCTTGGTTTGCGGTCTCGCATCCCATTATCCTGTTGAAAATCAATTCAAACACAGCTGAATGTATGAATGACAAGGCTCTATATCTCTTTGCAATGTCTTCTTCATATTGCTTCACTTGTGCCTACGTAGCATTCTCCTTCAGCACTGGTAATTCAGTTTCAAACTCGACAGCATTCCAAAGGTTAACACCTCTTAGAAATGCTTTCATTTTTATGGCCCAAACAGCATAATTGAAACCATAAAAAAAAAGAAGTGACTACTGTGTAATGATTGAGGATGAAGTTGATATGTTTGAAAACGGTTTAGTTATAGTAGATGAGAATTTTAAAGGTGATTTATAAGTATTTAAATGACTCGAAGGATCGGTTCATTGCTTTGATACCATGTTCTTGTTGATACAAAACAAAGGCATCACGCATTCAAAGAAGAAAATGGAAGTAATGAAAAATAGAGAACTTGGTTAATATCGATTGTCATTAACTGAAGAAAGATGCACAAAATATATACATGAGTTGTTAGACTAACACTTGTTCAAAAAATATCTAAGTGTTTAATACTGCACTAAGGTAAGCATGCGATGCTTACATGTCTTAAGGATAAGTATACAACAACAAACAATCTAACTTATCAAACCAGTACACCAAAGCAAAGTGAACACTTGTCCTATACATAGTTAAACAAAATGACATTCAAACTAGTTTTTATCTTAACAAAGATAAACAAAATTAAGATGTCTAAGGATCTTGATTTCAAATTTCAGCATCACCGGATTCCTTATATCGTCTCCTAATTCAAATCTACTCTTTGTCAAGAAATAGGTTCAATTGGGACTTCCTATTATAAGTTATGGAAGCCATGGAGTTTCCTGCAAATTTTATCTCTTGGGTCAAATGTTGTGTTGTTTAGTTACTTCTCAGGAGCAAGAGGTGTTAGGCAAGGTGATTCCTTGTCATCTTATCTGTTTGTAATAGCTATAGAGGTTTTGTCAAGAATGCTTGAACGACAGCTAGGAAAGGTCAAATTCAGTTCCATCCTAAATGCAAGCAAGTCCAACTCATTGATCGTGTTTTCTTTTAAGATGATCTCATGGTTTTCTGCAAAAGGTACTCTCAATTCAGTTCCAGCAATCGAGAATATTCTAAATTATTTCTGTACCTTATATCTGGCCTTCAACTAAATAGCTCAAAATCTGGGATTTTCTGTGCTGGCATCAAAGCCAAGGTGCTTATAGAAATTCAATCTATCACTGTCTTCAAAATAGGATCTTTTCCAGTCAGGTACTTAGAAATCCCATTAACTACCTGGAAGTTATCTGCTAAAGCTTATGGTCCTCCCTTAACCGTATCAACGAGGTTATTAGATGCAGGCTTAAGGGTGTTGAGTCGATTACGGAAGAGTGGACGGAATTCATGGGAGCCAGAGAAATATATAATTGCATAGTTGATTTTCAGCTTCTTGTTTTTTAGTTTGTTGTCACAAACAGTTTTGCTGCTTAGTGCAGTTTGTTCTTTTGTAGCAGGTTGTCTCAAGTGTTATTTTTCTCCTCTTTCTTATTATTTCATGATACATCTGCCTCTTCCTTTCGATTAAAATGATGTTTGATTAGCCGTATCAAAATCCTATTTGTGAAAACTATTCTATCAGCAAGATTTACAACTATCACACCAGCCAAGGAACATTCACAGATTATATTGCTAATATACAATTCAAACAGAAGAAGCCTGAAACATCTCCAATCTTGGCAAGATCTTCTTCTGTTAAGAATTAAAAGTATTCTATCTGGTGAATATCGTTTCTCTTGACAATACTGATAGGTTGTATCTACTCTAAATGGCTACTGGGCAACCGATGCAACTGACCATGGTGGCCACACGGCCCACACCCAATATCAACAAAGAGTTGTATTGCTTGAATAAGGAAGAATGGTCACAAAGTCTGCTTCTGGTTAAACTAGAGAGTAGCTAGAGACATGGAATATGGTTTGGAATTTCTTTGTGGAGATGATAGGAAAAATGAGCTTAGCAAACTTCCTCAAAGCAATGTATCGGATAATAAGGACATGGATGAGGATGATGATGATGATAAGAACCAAGAGAAGAATAAAGAATACAGATGCGCAGTACAAGTTTATAATTATGTGCTTTGCCATTGTAGTTTGTTGTTCTGTTTGAATTGTCCGACTTATATATGTTCTACCTGAAGCAGCAAGAAAAGTTAGAGAAAAGCAAATTTTAAAAAATATGTGTCCTAGGACATCCAGTTGTCGTAGTATAGTGGTAAGTATTCCCGCCTGTGACGCCGGCGACCCGGGTTCGATCCTTGGTAACGGCGACAAGGCATTTTTATTGTTGTTTTCCATTTTGGCGGGTTACCAAAAAAAAAAACACCCTATTAACGACCAACGGAATTTCAAAAAAAAAAAAAAAAATCACCTGCACTCTGATCCCTCTCAAAAACTCCTAACGTGAAATGGCACTGCCATCAACTTCAGTCCCCATATCTCCTTTCCCGCTCCATCTCCTCCCTTCGTCAGACCCTCCTTACAAGTTCCTCCAAAACCACCCATCCCTTTCCCTCCTCTCGAAATGCAGGACCATCCAAACCCTCAAACAAGTCCACTCTCATATTATCAAAACCGGCCTCCACCACACCCAGTTTGCTCTCAGCAAGCTCATCGAATTCTGCGCCGTTTCGCCTTTTGGTGACTTGCCTTATGCTCTTTTACTCTTTGAATCCATTGATGAACCCAATCAAGTTATTTGGAACACTATGATTAGAGGATTTTCATTGAGTTCATCCCCTGGACTCGCCTTAGAATTCTATGTTAAAATGATCTGGTCCGGTATTCTCCCGAATTCTTATACTTTTCCTTTCGTTTTAAAATCTTGTGCGAAAACAGCAAGTACCCAGGAAGGGAAACAGATTCATGGACAAGTTTTGAAGCTTGGGCTTGACTCTGATGCCTTTGTTCATACTTCCCTTATTAATATGTATGCGCAAAATGGTGAATTCGGTAATGCGCGCTTGGTGTTTGACAAAAGTCATCTGAGAGATACGGTCTCTTATACTGCACTGATAACGGGTTATATTTCGATTGGTTACATGGAAAATGCCCGAAAGCTTTTTGATGAAATTCCCATAAGGGATGTGGTGTCGTGGAATGCGATGATTGCAGGGTATGCTCAAACAGGTCAACATGAAGAGGCATTGGCCTTCTTTGAAGAGATGATTGGAGCAAATGTCGTGCCTAATGAAAGCACATTGGTTTCGGTCCTTTCAGCTTGTGCTCAGTCGGGTTCTCTTGAATTGGGGAAGTGGGCTAGGTCTTGGATTAATGAACATGGACTTGGTTCTAATATTCATCTTGTTAATGCACTTATTGATATGTTTTCTAAGTGTGGTGATTTGGACACAGCTTTTGATTTGTTTGGGGGTTTACAGCAAAGGGATGTAATTTCATGGAATGTAATGATTGGTGGTTATACACATATGAGCTACTATAAAGAAGCCTTAGGACTTTTTCAGCGAATGCTAAGATCAAATATAGAGCCAAGTAATGTCACTTTCTTAAGCGTTCTTCCAGCTTGTGCTAACCTTGGTGCCCTTGATCTTGGCAAATGGATTCATGCTTACATAGACAGGAATTTTCAAAATTCAACCAATATCTCTCTTTGGACGAGTCTTATTGATATGTACGCTAAGTGTGGAAGCATAGAAGCAGCACAACAAGTCTTTAATGGTATGGCACAGAAAAATTTGGCTTCTTGGAATGCAATGATATCTGGACTAGCAATGCATGGGCTGGCAGATAAGGCCCTTGAGCTTTTCTCACAAATGACAGGTGGAGGTTTAAAACCTGATGATATCACATTTGTCGGTGTGTTATCTGCTTGTACCCATGCTGGTTTGCTTGATCTTGGACGGCAGTATTTTAGTTCAATGATCCAAGATTATGCAATTTCACCTGACCTGCAACATTATGGATGCATGGTAAATCTTCTAGGACGAGCTGGGCTGTTTGATGAAGCAGAGGCTTTGATTCAGAATATGGAAATGAAGCCAGATGGTGCAATCTGGGGTTCTTTGCTTGGAGCTTGTAGAGTTCATAAGCGCGTTGAGTTAGGTGAATCAGTGGCCCAGCGTCTTTTGGCGCTGGAGCCTGAAAATCCTGGGGCTTATGTGCTCTTGTCAAATATCTATGCTGGAGCTGGTAGATGGGATGATGTAGCTCGAATAAGAACCTTGCTAAATAACAAGGGAATGAAGAAAGTTCCTGGTTGCAGCTCTATCGAGGTGGATAGTGTTGTTCATGAGTTTCTCGTCAGTGACAAAGTGCATCCTCGATGCAAAGAAATTTACGATATGTTGAATGAAGTCGACACGCTTCTGGAGAGGGCTGGATTTGTGTCTGATACATCAGAGGTAATCCGTGACATGGATGAGGAATGGAAGGAAGGAGCATTGAGTCATCATAGCGAGAAGTTAGCAATTGCTTTTGGATTGATCAGTACAAAGCCAGGGACAACAATTAGAATTGTCAAGAATCTTCGGGTATGTGGAAATTGCCATTCAGCTACGAAGCTAATATCCAAGATCTTCAACAGAGAAATTATTGCCAGAGACAGAAACCGCTTCCACCATTTCAAAGATGGTTTCTGCTCATGCAAGGACTATTGGTGAAACCTTATCAACTTGTAGTTTCATTTGGGAAGAATTTAAAGGGCACATCAAAATCCAAGTGTATAAATCTTGTGACTATCACTTGTAAATACTTGCCCTCCAAGTTTACTGGATAGATGGAAGTCAATTTTTTTTTAGTGCAGGAAAGCTCTGATCCTTGTAAATGAAAACCATTCTTTATTTATATATATAGACGAAGGATTACATACCAACTAGGAACAAATGGCTTCTTAAAATACCAAACCCCCCAAAATTTTCTATCTCTTTCCTTAGCCAAGTGAATAGTAATAATTGTGGAGTACAAGCCGAGTTTAAATCTAGATCAACTCAAACTCATGCCTCCATGTTAGGGACATGCTTAAAGGAGTTCTTCCGAGCTGTAGCCAAAACAGTCTTGTCTGCAACTATAAAATAGGCAGCTCCAGCCACTGCAACGGAATCGAAACTTTATTAAACAAAACGAAATTACTACTAAAAGAAGATCTTGATACACTGGCAAGAAGATGATGATGATGAGAACCTGTGGAGATTATGAGAGCTTGTGCGGTGTGATTAAGGTTGGCTCTTGCCCAGGGCAGCATCCTTATACTAGCCAGCTGCACAAGCATGTCAAGCCCAAGGGATTGAAATATTAGATTTAATTGCCCCTAAGAAAACGAGTATTTATATTTGCAGTAATGAAGCTTTATTTCATATGCTTACAGTTGGAATGGCAGTGGCAATGCTAGCAACAACGGCTGCCTTAGCTCCAGCAACTACTCCCTCTGTTGGCGCAAAAGGCGAAACAGATCATTATTTAAGGTATTTTTCATTTAAATAACTAAACCGGACAGTAAAATGGTTAACGAAAAATCAAAGAAAATCTAATTGCTTTAGCATTAATTACTTGATTACATTAATCAAACCAAATGTAAAGCTATCATTATCATTAACCCATAATTCTTGGTTATGATGTGGAACTAAAGTATTCTCAATTCATAATTTGAAAGAAAGTCCCGGGTCTAAGGATCATGGTCCCCCATCATCAAAGAGGTGCTCTTTCTTTTTTTCCGTTGCAGAGTTAAGAAAGAAATAATATTTTATACTTTTTTTGTTTGTATGGATGTTATCATCATATGGCAAATCTCAATCAAATTATTAAGATCCTCACTCACTCCTATACTTTTTAAGGAACTCAAGCATGTTATCTCATGATGTTTAAACATAATGAAGTTACCAGAGAACTGCAAGTTGATGAAAAAAGAAAACAAATATAACAATCCAGGCCGCAACTGAAGCTGTGCCTGAAAGGGAAAAAAAAAGATAAAGAAGAAAGCTAAAAAGAGAAGGAAACTTACCATGAGAACAGCGCTTTGCCATGGCTAGCTTTTGGTCAAGTGAGGCCAGGGTAGCAGATTGAGCAACATTTTTAGCCATTGCAAAGAAAAAAGACTTCAAACAAAAAAAAAAAGGGTAATAATGGAACAAGTTATAGCAAAGATAGAAGATAAACTATTACACGAGGATGTTTTTGAAGATTTACCTGAAGAGATTGTTAGAATTGCATGGGTATTTATAAAGCATGTTTGGATAGTGGAATGGTTGGGAGAAAGGGACGCTGCCCGCCTGCCTCTGGTATTGGGGGTTTTAGAGTTTGATGGTTTTCACTTGAATTCTAGCGTCAGAGACACTTGTTTTCACTAAGGTGTCTCCTGATGTCGGTTTGGTTCTGTAGCTCTGTTCCCCATATGTCATTGCCATTGTTTTTCAACAATAGATGCAACGAAAAAAAGAACCGAAAAATTATGTTATATATATATATTAGTGGTAGGTTAGAAGGGACAAAGTACGCTCATTGAATTATATATTTACAACCCTTTACTTTATTTCCATGTGACAATATTTCTTACACTCGTTTTTCTACCATTCTTTTTTCACACTCTACTATTCTTTTATACGTACGATTGAAAAATAGAAGATAAACAACGTCAGAAGTAAATCATGTATATGTCGTTATCTCAAATTGTTTAGAAATTTGCAGTCTTAATGCAAATTCCCTAAAAAGAATACTTGATTAATTTTGAACTTAATTATTTTTTTGGGTCAATTTTAACCTATTAATATGAAGAGGCATTGGCCTTTTTTGAAGAGATGATTGGAGCAAATGTTGTGCCTAATGAAAGCACAGTGGTTTCGGTCCTTAATTTCGGATTGTGCTCACTGCTCAGTCAGGTTCTCTTGAACTGGGAAAGTGGGTTTGGTATTTTCTTTTTTTGAAGAAACAATGCAATTGCAAGTGTTGAAAAACCCATTTACATTTCTAACCCAAAGCTCTTTAATAATAAGAGTAAATTGCATTATTAGTCCTAACTTTTTCATAATGATCCATTTTTATCCGCAATCTACAAATCCTTATTTTTTTTATTTGTGATTTTTTGAATTTATTCTAAACCCTTCAGTTCATCAATGTATAATTAGAATTTGAATGAAATATATATGAACAAATTTGTCACATAAAATTTTGATAAATAATCACATGATAAATTTTATATTTCGTCCAAATTTTAATGACATATATATTAATAAATAGATACATTTAGAATATATTTTAAAAAATCAAAATTTCTAAATTACAAATGAAATAAAATTTTACAAAAAAATCCGGAACTAATGATGAAACTTAATACAACGAAAGGAATACTACAAGAGAAGAAATCCCCTAATGGATAAAGATTGGCATTAATTACAATTAAAAATGACAAAACTGCATGTACAAATCTACAGTTTTCATTTAAGGAACAAAAAGATCTAGAAGAGGAAACATGGACTTGGTTTTAACGTTCATCTTGTTAATGCACTTATTCTAAGTGTGGTGTACAGCAAAGGGATGTGATTTCATGGAATGTAATGATTGCTGGTTATACACATATGAGCCACTATAAAGAAACCCTAGGGCTTTTCGCGCGAATGCTAGGATCAAATAAACAGCAGAGTCTGAGTTATGTCACCTTCTTAAGCATTCTTCCAGCTTGTGCTAACCTTGATGCCCTTGATCTTGGAAAATGGATTCATGCTTATATAGACAACAGTTTTCAAAATTCTACCGGCATATATCTTTGGACCAATCTTATTGATACGGATGTAAATAGGTTGTTCTTATACGGGAATTCACAGGTATTTAACTTGATAATATAGGATTCGAGTATTCTATTATTATCACATCTTATTTTCTAGAGAAATAGTGATCAATGCAAAGATCTATGTGGATATAGCCTACTAAACCTAAGCAAGCTTAGTTCAAATATGCATGGACTAGTCATCCATTACATTCACATACATTGCCATTTACAATAATAAATCATCAAGGTCACCCCTTTGCAGAACTTCGCAAAGTAAAAAGTTATTTCCATTTTGTCTCATATAATATTCACAATATTACGTCAATTGTGGTTCCGCATGCACCCTGTACCTACATTGTTATAGTTCATCCATCATAGTCTTATCATCAACATTCATCCATATCTGGGATTCAACTTAATGTGTGAAAATGTAAACAAGTATATTAACATTATTTACATATCCCAAGTTCAATATTAACAATGCGAAAAAAAAAAATGACTTGACTCTACACAAACTGTAGAGTGTAACGACACTAGAAGGCTAGAAAGAAGGATCTATTGCACCTATAAAAAATGAGTTGAGTTATGACTCCCAAGTGACCTAGCCAAGCAAGTTGTTGATCTGAAACAAAATAGGGGAAAATATTGTGTGAGTCACAAAGACTCCATGGGCAAATACAAGAAAGGGGACAAACTAGGGGATAAGAGTTTTTACAATAAATCATACTTGCAAAAATATTTATGACAATTATGTAACCATAAATGCACTTGAAACTCATGATGCATAAAATATGGTGCCGATATCAAAGCTCAACTTGCATAACGTTTGCAAAGAGATATGGTAAGTAACTTATGAACCTTTAAGTCCAACATCAAACATTCAATTGAGAATGAGACATTTATTTAATAAAATCACTTCAATGCATGCCATGAGCAAATTAAAGAAGAGAACGAGTACTTTTGCCCAACTCATCCCTGTGGTATTCTTACCATTACACCAAGACTCATAAGGAGAGGAGAAGTGGTACGATACCCAACTTAATCCTCTGGTATTCTTACCTCGACACCGAGACTCATAAGGAAGGAAAAAGTGGTATGATGCCCAACTTAACCATGTGGCATTCTTACTCTCATACCGAGACTAGAGCTAACATACAAAATGTGGAATGGTAACACGTTGGTCAAGCTTAACCTTGTGGTATTCTTACCTTCACACCAAGACTAGAACTAATCACAACATAATCGAAATTTCATAAAAGATCATACGAAGATCAAGCAATTATAACAAATCATGTCAAACACATGAATTAAGAAAAATTGGGGACTTTCTCAATCCACAGACATAATACTTACATTCAAGAACATTTTAATCATCCATAACTATTCCCAATCATATATATATAATTCTCGTACCTACACTAGCCCTAAGGCCAGAGTAATCGAATAGACTGCAATCATAAAAATGCTTGTCCCTCATCGTTGAAAATTCATACATAATAGTATATTTATATATACATATAGAGTTTTGAAAACCAATTTCCAAAACATTTTTGCATCCATAAATACATTTTTCAGAATAAATATTTATGGAAAAACATGCTCATCAATAAACCCTCAATCGTTCAAAAAATGCTTTCAACTTTACATACTAAAATAATTTCGAAAGTAGTGTATCCACTCACCTCGAAAGTTAATTTCTACCAAGTATGCAAAAATTTACTCCAATGAAATTTTCGGAGTTTCAACGGTTCATAAATTCTCAAATAAATATTTCAGTTAATACTTAGTCTAAGAATCGCATAATAATCATTTTGTGCTAATTCGAACTATTTGGATTCGCCTAAACTGATTTCTAGACTACATCTACTCTCATCAAAATACCCATTTGTACAAACCCATAAAATCAACGTTCTTACCTTAGGTGAGCTCTATAGTAAGTGAGAAAATCCATCCAAATCCTCTTGTTCACAGACATCAATAATTCTAGAACAATACCATATTTTCATAATAAAAAATCTAAGATTTAAAGATTTAAGAGTGGGAAAAATCTTATTTTTCATTTAAAACTCAAAACTGAACTCAAATCTTTCAAAAATGATGATTTTGAGTAAAATTGAGTTAGAAGAATTTAAGAGTTAGGGTTTTACCTTGAAAATATGGCTGAGAGTTACCAATTTTGAGAAAATGTGATATATTTATAAGCTTGGGTGTGAAAAAATATTTTTACCTTTTTTATTTTTCTAAAATTGATTAAATATATCGATACATTTGGCCCATATATTAATACATTTGGTTTTAAAAAAATTATATCGATACATTATAAACATGTATTGATGCATGACCATATGTATCAATATATTATGAACATGTATCAATACATTTGAAATATAATGTAATTTCTGAAATAGATTACCTATAAAACTTGTCAATTTATTTACATTAAATACCATATAAGTAAATGTCCTCATTTTTATTTCTTTCTTTTTTACTTTCCATTTACTTAAAATACTTAATGTAAATAAGTAAACACCTCGGCCCTCATTTAAATTCAATAAAAATATCAAAAAAATAAAAACCTAAATTTTGGTTTCAAGAACAAAATCTAAAAATTTTGATTGAAATTAAATTTACGACTCTTATTTACCATGGCAAATGTACTCCAAAAATTGTGAAAAAATCATTTTTATTCATCTAAAAATCAATTACCACTATTTTTTATTTTCAAAATATTGTTCTATAAAAATCACATATTTTGACTCCTTACAAACTTAGAAAATTTTCTACTTCAAAAGTGGTAGACAAACAAAAATGTCAATATATTCTTTTGAAGGTTAAAACTAAGTTTGATATTTAAAATATGTAATCTATATGCTTAGCTAAGGATTTTATAATTTATCCTTTTACTCAAGGTGGGATTTTACAATTATACGAGTACTCATGAGTACTCAACTCGATAATATCGAATTAGAGTACATAAGACGCGAACCCTATATCTGTTATGGGGCAAATTAAGGTAAAGCTTTTAAAAGCTGATTTAGGTCACAACCTTTAGCACAAGTTAAACTTGAACCCGATTATATATAATGTTACAAAATTTTTAAATTTTGTAAGATTTGAACTTTTGTCATTCTTAATTTTAACACAATCTTTGTCATCTTAATTAACCTATCATTTTGTAAACTAATATATATATATAATTAATTTACATTAGTTGCATATGTAAAATTTCGTTACTAGTGAAGATTGAACTCATAGGAGGATGGGAACACTCTAAGTCTTTGACAAAAAAATTTACCTCGTATAATTGGGTATTTAATGGATTCAGATAATGCTTTACTATGAAGATTCGATTTTGGATAATATTTGGCAATTTTA
Organism: Theobroma grandiflorum; assembly: GCA_036013995.1. Taxonomy (NCBI): domain Eukaryota; kingdom Viridiplantae; phylum Streptophyta; class Magnoliopsida; order Malvales; family Malvaceae; genus Theobroma; species Theobroma grandiflorum. The sequence goes on from CP142129.1 coordinate 40,131,191, forward strand.
TGTGGGTTTTAATAGGGTTCAGATAGCTTGATAGTTAAACGATTTTAAAGTCGAGTATCACAGAAATAATAGATACCTTACCTGTTTACGTCCCTACTTATTGATATGTACCTAGAGTGTGGAAGTATAGAAGCAGCACATCAAGTTTTTACAATGACTTTGATTTACATAATACAATAATTATTATGTAATAATAGAAAAATATAAAACTTGAGTACAATAGACAGTTTGATTCATAAAATAGAATTTTAATTCTTAAATCTATATGTATTTAAAGTTATTTGTAGATAGACTAATTGGTTGACACTTGTATAGTCTAATTGTTTGACAAACGGTGACTTAATTTGGGTTGAATTGAGGTTGATAGGAAAATTTGAGTTGATTTTTAACTTTTTAGATTTATGTCTTTTAATATTTGAACTTTCACTGTTTTTGGACTATCTTTGCATCTTTGGGCTCTCATTCACTTCAGGCTAGTTGGACCCCATAGCATTACGCGGGCCTTTCTCTAGGTATTTCAATATTTGGTTGATAAAAATATTTTTAAAATAATAAAAAAATAAGTGATAAAATGATAAAAATATATTTTATTATAATTTTAAAAAAATTTAGATTTTTGAAGCTCATTATTTTTTGACAATGTTATTGTTAAATAATAGTTTAGTATATTATAATTAAATTATTAATAATTTATTATAAAAATATTAATATGATTTTTAGTTTTTATTTTTTCTCTATTTTCTTTTTTACCTTTTTCCTTTTTAATTTCTTTTTTCATAATATATGATTAAAAGATTAATAATTTATTACTAAAATATTAATAACTTTTTATTAAAATACTAATATGATATTTTATGTTAATTTCTTTTTTTTTTGTCTGTTTTCTTTTTTTATTATTAAAATATTGATAATTTATTTTTCCTTTTTCTCTTTTTCAATTAAATTTTTAAAAACATATTAAATTGAATTATTTATTAACAATAATTTATTTTTCCTTTTTTCTCTTTCAATTTATTTTTCAAAAATATTAACATATATTTAATTTAATAATTTATTTTTAAATATTAATAAAAAAATTATGAAATATTAATAATTTATTTTTATATTAAAAATATATTTAATTTAATAATTTATTATTAAAATACTATTATGATTTTTAATTGAATGTCTTTTTATTTTTCTCTATTTTCATTTTACCTTTTTTTTCTTTTAATTTTTTATTAAAATTTTATTAATATATTAATTATTTATCATTAAAATATGAATATGATATTTTATACGTTAAGATTAGTAAAGTAAGTTCATCTTTATCCATAACTATTTGAACTCTCAATGAAGCTTGAAATAGTTAATGCGAGGGGAGTCCGTATTAGTTATTTTGTGTTTTTAAAAAATTAACCAATCTTAAAATTAACTATTTCTTGATTCAAAAAACTAAAAAAGAACCAAACAGGGTAATAGGAGGAACCATAATGGTATGAAACAGAAAAGTTCGGCTTCTTGGAATGCAATAATATCTGGACTAGCAATGCATGGGCTGGCAGAGAAGGCCCTTGAGCTTTTCTCACCAATGACGGGTGGAGGTTTCAAACTTGATGATATCACATTTGTTGGTGTGTTATCTGCCTGTAACCATGATGGTTTCTTACTTTCTTTGATCTTGGACGTCAGTATTTTAGTTCAATGGTCCAAGATTATGCAATTTCACCTGACCTGCAACATTTTTTTTTTTTTTTGAAAGGCAATATATATTATTCACAAGTGATCTCGCAATAGGAGATTACAAAAGGCACTTAAGGAATGCCATCCATAAGAGTAGCAGATTATGAGGGAAGCCAACAACATTGCAGACGGATTGGCCAAAGCAGGGGTATTAAGAGACTCAAGCTTCAAAGCCTACTTTCAAAACCAACAAGGGGAGAGTACATGAACTCTTCTTTCAGTGCAAGACCTGCAACATTATGGATGCATGGTAAATCTTCTAGGACGAGCTGTGCTGTTGATGAAGCAGAGGCTTTGATTAATATGGAAATGAAGCCAGATGGTGCAATCTGGGGTTCTTTGCTTGGAGCTTGTAGAGTTCATAAGCGCGTTGAGTTAAATCAGTGGCCCAGCGTCTTTTCGGTTGGAGCCTGAAAATCCTGGAGCTTTCGTGCCCTTGTCAAATATCTACGCTGGAGCTGGTAGATGGGATGATGTAGTTCGAATAAGAAGCTTGCTAAATAACAAGGGAATCAAGAAAGTTCCTGGTTTCAGCCCTATCGAGGTGGATAGGTTTGATCATGACTTTCTCGTCAATGACAAAGTGCATCCCTGATGCAAAGAAATTTTCATGACATGTTGAATGAAGTCGACACGCTTCTGGAGAAGGCTGGATTTGTGACTGATACATCAGAGGTGCTCCAGGACATGAATGAGGAATGGAAGGAAGAAGCATTGAGTCATCATAGCGAGAAGTTAGCAATTGCTTTTGGATTGATCAGTACAAAGCCAGGGACAACAATTAGAATTGTCAAGAATCTTCGGGTATGTGGAAATTGCCATTCAGCTACGAAGCTAATATCCAAGATCTTCAACAGAGAAATTATTGCCGGAGACAGAAACCGCTTCCACCATTTCAAAGATGGTTTCTGCTGATGCAAGGACTATTGGTGAAACCTTATAAACTTTTAGTTATATTTGGGAAGAATTTAAAGAACACATCAAAATCCAAGTGCATAAATTTTGTCACTGTTACTTGCAGTCCAGATTTACTGGATAGATGGAAGTCAATTTTTTTAGTGCAGGAAAGCTCTGATCCTTGTAAATGAAAACCCTTCTTTATTTATATATAGACGAAGGATTACATACCAACTAGGAGAAAATGGCTTCTTACAATCCCAATCCCCCAAAATTTTCCTTCTACCCCTTTTCTTAGCCAGGTGAATAGTAATAATTGTGGAGTACAAGCCGAGTATAAATCTAGATCAACTCAAATTCATGCCTCCATGTTAGGGACATGCTTGAAGGAGTTCTTCCGAGCTGTAGCCAAGACAGTCTTGTCTGCAACTATAAAATAGGCAGCTCCAGCCACTGCAATGGAATCGAAACTTTATTAAACAAAAGGAAATTACTACTAAAAGAAGATCTTGATATACTGGCAAGAGGGTGATGATGATGAGAACCTGTGGAGATTATGAGAGCTTGTGCGGTGTGATTAAGATTGGCTCTTGCCCAGGGCAGCATCCTTACACTAGCCAGCTGCATAAGCATGTCAAGCCCAAGGGATTGCAATGTTAGATTTAATTGCTCCTAAGAAAAGGAGTATTTATATTTACAACAATGAAGCTTTCTTTCATATGCTTACAGTTGGAATGGCAGTGGCAATGCTAGCAACAACGGCTGCCTTGGCTCCAGCAACTACTCCCTCTATTGGTGCAAAAGACGAAACAGATCATTAGTTAAGGTATTTTTCATTTAAATAACTAAACCGGACAGCAAAATGGTTTATGAAAAATCAAAGAAAATCTAATTGCTTTAGCATTAATTACTTGATTACATTAATCAAACCAAATGTAAAGCTATCATTATCATTATCCCATAATTCTTGACTATGATGTGAAACTAAAGTACTCTCAATTCATAATTTGAAAGAAAGCTCCGGGTCTAAGGATCATGGTCCCCCATCATCAAAGAGGTGCTCTTTCTTTTTCTCCATTGCAGAGTTAAGAAAGAAATAATACTTTATACTTTTTTGTTTGTATGGATGTTATCATCATATGGCAAATCTCTATCAAATTATTAAGATCCTCACTCACTCCTACACTTTTTAAGGAACTCAAGCATGTTATCTCATTATGTTTAAACATAATGAAGTTACCAGAGAAGTGCAAGTTGATGAAAAAAGAAAACAAAGATAACAATCCAGGCCGCAACTGAAGCATGCCTGAAAGGGAAAAAAAAAGATAAAGAAGAAAGCTAAAAAGAGAAGGAAACTTACCATGAGAGCAGCGCTTTGCCATGGCCAGCTTTTGGTCAAGTGAAGCCAAGGTAGCAGATTGAGCAACATTTTTAGCCATTGCAAAGAAATAGGATTTTAAACAAAAAAAAAGGGTAGTAATGAAACAAATTCAAGATTACTGAGGATGTTTTTGAAGATTTGCCTGACGAGATTGTGAGAATTGCAAGGGTATTTATAGAGCATGTTTGGAGTGCCTGCCTCAGGTGTTGGGGGTGTAGAGTTTGATGGTTTTCGCTTGAATTCTAGTGTCAGCGACACCTGTTTTCAGTGAGGTGTCAGCCGATGTCGGTTCGGTTTTGTAGCTCTGTTCCCCATATGCCCTTGCCTTTGTTTTTCAAGGACAGATGCGACGAAAAAGAACTGAAAAATTATGTTTTATATTTTAGCAGTAGGTTAGAAAGAAGGAACAAGTACGATCATTGAATTATATACTTACAACCCTTTACTTCATTTACTTGTGGATAATACTACTTACATTTTATTTTAATCTTGAAGTTATTATTGCAAAGGGCACCTTGGTAATTAACGGCTAGAGGTTGATCTGAAATTATGGCAAAGAAAGAAAACAATGGGCATCGAGATTTGCTTACATTATTAACTTTTGATCCTCGCTTATACACAGAAATCCATAATAATTGCTTTCTAGTTCAACTTTTTGAAAGTCTCTTTTTCTCTTAAACGGAGATTGCAGAAAGCCACTGGTTTAAAGGCAAAGCTTTCACAAAACCATGGGTAACCTTTTTTTAGGTGATTTTGGAATGTGTGATTTCATGCACCTGCATTGCCCATGAGATTGGACCACGTGTCCCGGAAGAAGGGCTGGAATTCATGGGATTGCTGCTCCCTGGTAGGCTGCTACAGGTAGTCCTAACATGTAACTCTAACATGGTTTTCTTCTTGTAGTTCATGGTTTCTGGTTGAGTGGGTGGCCAGTGCCCGGTGGATTTGACTCTATTGGATTCATTTGCCCCTGACAACGAGAATCGTTTAGAATTTGAAACTCATGTTTACTTTCTTTTTTATGTAGGTGCATTTGCTTGAAAAAGAAAAAAAAATCAATTTTGTTGTTTTCAAATTGGATTGAGTTCCAAATTTTCAAGCACCCTCTTGATGAAATTATTGTAAGGCTAAATAATTAGATACATAAAGTAAAATCGAGCTTTTATAGTTAGGGGTGTGCAACAGTTAATTCTGTTAGTTCAATTATTGGATATTCAATAATCGAATTAATCAAATTATTATTTAAAAATAATTGAAACCGAATTAAACTATATAACTAATCGAATTAACCGAAACCGAACTAATTCGGTTAGTTTGGTTCAATTTCTAAAAACCGAACTTAATAAAATTTTTTTGTTTGTATATATTTATTTATGTTATATTTTTTAAATAAATCAATATTACAAAAATATTAAAAATGACCCTAGTATTAAAAATATTAGTAAATCAATATTACAAAAATATTTTTTTAAATGATCAGTATTTTTTTATATAAAATCTACATAATATCTTTATTTATGTTCGGTTAGTTCAATTAAAAATTTATTTAACTGAAACCGAATCAAAATAATTTTACTAATTGAACTATCTTAATTGAATTAATCAAAAAATTGAACTCATTTCGATTCGGTTTGGTTTATATTTACTCACTTCTATTTATAGTTATAATCATGAGTTGAGTTTATACCTGAAAAATATTTAAATTTTTATTTAAAAATCTCATAAATAAATAACAGAGATATATAAATAGATATTATTCAAAGGCATATAAAAGTTAATTTAATATGGAGACTTTGGTTAACACAATTTCAAGCCTCTTGTTTCGTCCTAATCATTAGGAGGAAGAAACGACTGGTAGTCAATAAAGTCTCACTTTATGCTCATTTTTTTCAAACTTCGGAATATTTAGATGCAACGTAGTTGTTGCTTATAACTTTATTCAACAATAGTTGGGTATAGATTTTCTTCGATTTTGACCTCCAAATAAAATGCCAATCCCAAAACCATTTGTGGGATTTCTTGGTTAGCCGGGATCATTCCATTACCAAATAAACAAGATATAAATACTAATTGATGTAGCAATCAAAGCAAGTGGAGTTGAGTTGGGTTTGGATAAAGTTCTTTGTCCAGGACTTGTCCTGAAGATTTTAGCAAAGCCCCATCCATCAAGCCTAATACATATGATTGAGCCAGACCCAAATTTTCATTGTGGCTTGTGGACTTCTGAGTGTGTGCAGAATCAGTCCATTACTTTATTGACGCCTTTCTAATTTCTATGGTACAACTTAACTAACAGGACAGCACGATATCTAGCAAATGAAGTTGGCGTGGTTATGGCCAAGAAATAAAAAAAAATGGTATGAAATAAGTTAAATATAGAATTTGAGATCTTCGAATTAAAAAATAAAAATTTAAGTTTTAAAGTAGAACTGTTCCGTTTTTCTTGAGTTGAGTTGATCGAATTTTTAATTCAAGAATTTGATTACTAAGTATTATTCTTAGCAACCAAGTTTAATGGAACTTTTTGGCAAACCTGTCTTGCATGTTACCCTGAGCAAAAAGGGCAAGCAAGAGTTTTATTTTGTAAAGCAAAGTTAGATCTACGGAAAGTAATTATAAAGGAAGGAGATACTCTGTTTAGGAAGATTCGTTTACTTGAAGATCCCATAATTTTCGCCAACCTGTTGGCTGATGAGCATACCCTCTCTGTATCAATATCCGTCAATTTCCATTTTGGCGAAACCTGGCCATGAATCTGTGAGAATTTTTGGAATACTAGACTAGAGATAACGCTGTCACTTTCTCCATGCATCAACACACCCGAAGTGGGGTGGAAGAAGAAGCTCGCGTGCTTCTGCAGGCTGAAGCCTGACCGGTCCCCCAGTCCCAAAATTCCATCAGATGGGTCAGGCAATTTGGCTATATATCTGTTGAAAGTTGAAAGCTGACCACCCTTCCCCCTTGTACCTATTCCACCTTTTCCTTTATACTAATTAAGCTGTTGACTGAACATCCTCTCCAAAAGTTCTGACCCATATCATCAAATTCCATTTCACTAAAATTTGACCTACCCTTAATCAAATCATCCCCCATTCAGATGGTCCAGGAAATAAGTTCCCAACTTCCCATCCTTCTAGCATCTAACAATACTCCAAACAAGGCTCTGGAAGACTTGAATTCATTCTAAGATTGGCTGATAAACGAAATGTACAAATGGAATGTAGTTTAAATATAAATCAATGGTATAAGATAAAAAAAAAATGAGAAAGTGATGTAGTTTGGATTGCGTCTAATTTTATATAAAAAGATAGTCAAAAAATCACTCTTCTGAATAGCTAAAGTTTGATTAGAATAAAAATGAGTTATGGTCTAATTCTTTATATTTCTTGATTATGATGTTATTATTCAACCACATTCTAATAATCATGTAAGTGGTCCACACATGGTATAATCTATTCTTTCTTTTTCCATATGTTATCATCTCTGTTTTATACCCCTCAAGAAATTTTATAATCCTTTTGTTTATACTTCCGAAACTCACTCTGCCATAACCTACTAAACAATAACTTAAAGTGGATAAACGAATGGAAGGTGAGATTCATTCCTCTAAGGGATTTTTAGTTTAACTTTATTCTTGCTTTTGTTTAGGGAGAGAAAAGAGAGGGGAGCAGGAAAACATGATTGATTATTTGTTCTTTTTTCCCCTCTTTGATCGGTGAAAGGACATGTGAATGCGTGACTATGAAAGTGCTCATATGTGAAAAAAGTGGAGGAATTGATACGAAAAGTTTACAAAGGAGAGTTTCGTTTTGATAATTTTTATTATATTTTCCATCATTGACAAGAGTCATTATTGTCTCCACATGAAGTTCATAGACTTACTCATGGGAATCACATTGGGACAATTATGGGATCCCTTCCTTTTACACGTAAGCCCAAATATTAATTGAGATGTTAAATAAAAAAAAAGAATACATAAAAGTAAACTAATATGTTAATTGAAAGCATAGAAAATTAGGCTTACAATAATTGTCTACAATCTCTCCCATTAGCAGGAAAAACAAATGGAAAACAACTCTTTCTTTGATGTCATACATAATTCTTTTGTTTTGCCTATTATTATTTACATTTTACAGTTAGAAGTAGTCAAAATGATGAGGGATTTGATATGGGGCGTCTCTTTCCTCTTTGCTTAGCTTTGCTAAGTGAGCTCTACTACTCCTAATCTTGTAAAGATCACTGGGGACCTCCGGTGGCCTGACTGATCTAATCAAAGCCCAATTCACTCCCTTGAAGAATTCATGCCTCTTAATTTCGACAGAACCCTTCAAACTTCCAATTCTCTTCTTGGGATTCTTCACTAGGAGCTTGCCGATAAGATCTTGAACTTTCATCATCTCTTCAAACTCTTTACCGCTATTAACACTCATTCTTGGGAAGGTTAAGGGCTGTTTAAGGATATTAATCAAGGTTTTCTCATTGTTTTCACCTTTGAAGGGTGTTCTTCCGTACAACATTTCATACAGAAACACCCCTAAAGTCCACCAATCCACAGCACTTCCATGGCCTTGCCCTGAAATTACTTCTGGGGCTAAGTACTCGTGTGTTCCAACAAAGGACCTGGATTTAGCATTGATTGGTTCAGCCACCAATTCTGGATCAACTTCTTGACAATCAGCTTGTTCTCTGATTGTTGTGACTGTAGCAGTTTTCTTTTTCTTGTTGGAAGATGAGAAACAAGAGAGCACTGGTTGCATGGGTGTAGCACATGAAGGAGTCAAGCAGTACTTGTCGTACTTTGCAGTGTCTTCTAAGTTGGGTTTAGGCCTTAGCAGCTTTGGAACAACGTCACATTTGAAGGAAAGATCAAAATCTGAAAGCATAATATGCCCATCTTCTCTAACTAAGACATTCTCTGGCTTCAAGTCTCTGTAAACAATGCCCATCATGTGCAGGTATTCCAGTGCTAAAAGTGTCTCAGCAGCGTAAAACCTGCATTAATGTTTACCTTATCAAGTCAGTGAACCATTAACAATCATTTAAGATATATAAACCTAAACGAAACATCTAATAATAATCAGATAAATCTATAATTAAGTAACTTACTTAGCAGATGAAATGCTGAAGCGCTTTCCGGGTTGGCGTTGCCTGGCAGCATACAAGTCTCCACCAGGACAAAACTCCATAACCAAGCAAGAGTAATGAGAAGCCTCAAACTCTGCATACAAAGTTGGCAAGAATGGATGGTCAAGCATACCCAGAATCTCTTTTTCCATGTCAGCTCTCTGCAACTTCTTCCTTATAGCAAGCGCTTCTCTGTCCACCACTTTCATGGCATAAAAACACTGAGGCAACCCAACCACAGGGTTCCTTATCTGGCAAAGATAAACATTCCCTATGTCACCGCTTCCTAGCCTTCGCAGGAGTCGAAAATGGTCAAGCCCAACTCGACCTTTGGCTCTCCTGAGGCGCTTCATGGCCTCCCATGCCGCCTGGTTGGCCTTGTGCGGCTTGTGAGAGCTGTAGAGAGAAGTTTCAACAGAACAAAGAGAAACCGAGCTCCGGCGGCTGCCAAAGCTTAGGTTGCTCATCCAGCTCCGGCTCGAGTCGGGTACGGTAATGGATGAGGAGCTGCTGTCGTAGTCGGATTCATCTCTGTTTATGGCTGCTGCCATTGTAGTTGTTGGAGCATGTAATAATAGTAGCAATGAGAAGTTTATAATGTTTGTGAAGGGTTTTCTCAGGCTTTATATACAGACTTTGTGGGTTTTAGCACATGAAATTTGTAATGCGTGATCAAAGAAAGTTACAAAGCGTTGCTTTCTCCCTCTAATAGGGCTTAGGTCTTTGATTAATATAAAGTGCCTATATTTTTATGAGGTTATCTAAATGACACTACTTTTACCAATTATCACAAAATTGCCATTTTCACCTTTTTCTTAACATAAAATAACCTAATATTTCTCTTTATTCACTTATGACATCAGTCCTTCCCACAAAAACAGAAGAACTTTACATTTGAATAAATTTTTTTTTTAAAAAAAGAAGTCATTTGTCCAAAACAAGGAGGAGAAATTAAACTTAATTAGTTAATTTAAACAAAGTACTCCAATAATTTTCAAAACTTAATTTAATCACAATATTTACGTATGAATTCTTTATACATATAAAAATTATAATATTTTGAATTACTTGATTGTAGGGGTAAAAGTGTATCGAAATTAAAGTTTTAACATTGAACAGAAAGTGTTGGACAAGTGTCATTCATGATGTACAAATGAACTAATATGTTGAATATCTTTATCTTTAAGAACTTTGCCAAGTTTACGAAACACAGTAAATAAAGGAGCTTTTAATTTTCACGTTGAGCATGCTAACTCAGCTGACACAACCACTAGTCTTTGTTCTCTCCAAGTGACTTCCAGTTATGAAATAAATTCATACACAAAGCTAATAAAATTAAATATAAAAACAATGGCTTTCCTAATCTTTATTTTATTAATCTTATATTCTCCAGCAAGACATATTAGATCATCATCTTATACATTTTTGCAGGTTGAATTTTGCATTATATTTTACTTAATAATTAGTACATAATTTCTTATTTTAATTAAATAAAAAAAAACACAAATTTAGACTTTAATCATAACAGTGATATATACACTGCATGGCGTGCTTGTAGTTTCCACAGAGAAAATGGTGACCTTTTCTTTCCCCTCTTCTTTTTTTGTTTTTTTGGCTTGGTGAAGGAGAGTCGGTCAAAAGCCTTTCTTCTTTTCTGCTAAAAAGCTTATGCACCGGTTTTCAAGATACGTTTCCCGAGCAACCAAAGCTCTTTACACTCAATTAAACTAATTAATCTTTAAGACCCTATGACAGCAAAACGACAGGCTTATCATATCAAAACGATCTCATTCGAAAGGTCAAACTTGAAATGTATCTCTCACCTCTCCTTTTTGAATGGTAGTTACTTGTTAACCTCTTAACCATGAAAAATAATAATAACAATAATAATATAATAATATAACAATAATAAAGTGACGGAGCTTTTGGTAATTTAAAGACAGATGTTACGTGAAAGCTGTGGAAAGCTGGGAGAGTGCACGAAGCACCCGTGCCCAAATTCATTTTCGCCTCACTTTATTTATCCTATCTTTTTCCTTTTCCTTTTTTTTTTATTTTTTCTTATTTGGTAGAGATATGATGAGGTGCAATGAATTTAATGTCTACTAATGATAAGGGATTAATCTCAACCCAAAAAATATAAGAATAATCTGATTATCTCGGATTTTATAACAAAAAAAACAGTTAATTTATATCTTCTTATGATATTCTTGTCATGCATGTGAACCCAAAATATAAGAGGGGACCTCTATGTTGAGGTCCATGCCTATGACTTTACACATGCCGGTTTCTATTGATTTTTAAATAATATTGATAGGAACAACTCATATTTGAAATAGATTTAATTAATTTTGTATTTTTTTTAATATTAATTTGACCAATTTCGGTTTCTTGGAACATGGTTGGTATTCGAGGTGTATATATGATAATTATGGGAACAAGCATGATCTGTGGACGATATTGAGGGTCTTACTTTTTGACATTGACTTAAGACGAAATTGTGAAAAATAGACCCCAGAGTAACCGCACTTCAAAAATGACTCTCCCTATAATTTTAACTGTTTGTAGATAATTTTTGGATCGACTTGACAAGAATACCCTTAACTTCCAATTAATCCAAATGAATGAGGGGCGTCTCGGTCTCTTTCTCCTCTCCCGCCATTCAGATCAAAATTTCAAAATTAAATCTCGATTTAGCTATCCCTCTGTCCAGCTCTCCAAGGCCATTGGGTTATATATCTTGCCATCTAACTGTCGCCATCCAGGTCTATATCACCAGTGAACTTTATGAGGATCCCAAAGTGCGAAGATGGAATCAAGGTATGTGTTATGGGTTCTTGGGTTTATTTATGGTTATTCATAGAACGCAATAGTTGATGGGTAAATTGTATGAGTTTCGAAACTGAAATCTGGCTGGGAGTAGCGAAAATCAATCAGTTTATAGCCGATGCGTGAATATTTGTTAAGCATCGTGTCACTAGATATTAGGGTGTGTGATTGGATATTAGGAATCTTAATCTGCTTAATGGGTAAATTATATGAGCTTGGAAACCTAAATCTGGCTCCGAGTAGCGAAATCAATCAGTTTATAGTCAATGCGTGAATAGTTGTTATGTATTGCGTCACTGGATATTAGGGTCTATAACTAGATTCTGGATATCAGTAATCATAACCTGTTTATTTGGCATTAGGTGCCTGAATATAACGTGACTGAATATTTGTTGAGCATTGCGTGACTTGTCTGTACGCATTATGTGACTGAATAATGCATGGTTGGATATTACGTAATACTCAGTCACGTAATGGCTACAAACAAGTCACGCAATGCTCAACAAATATTCAGTCACGTAATATTCAGGCACCTAATGTTATATGTCAACATAACCAATCACGTAGTGAAGTCACCCAATACATAACAATAGGTCACGCTATATGGAATACACTAGTCACGAAAACCCTAAAAACTAGTGTCCAAAAGCCTCAAAAGTCAAAGTTAGAGATAAATTGCAGAAGGCAGTCACGCAATGGCACTCTCGCAGTACCTAATAATAAGTCACTCAATGTCTAATATGCACCCACGTTATGCCAACATAACCATCCACCGATCCACGTACTGTCCCAACGTCCCGCAATACATAACAATAGGTCACCATATACATACAATCTACTCACACAATGTCTTGTATGAAGATTTGCATTGCATAGTTCACGCAGCGCGTATAACCCAGTCTCACAATGGCTAATAATACTTCACGCAATGCCTAACATCCACTCACATAGTTATTCTGCATAATACTATAACTTAAACGAATATAAGACATAACCATAAGAAAATATATGCTCAAAGAAAATTTCATAAAATTTCATTAATATTAAGATTCTCCGAAATACAAGAGAAAGGAAATGATGCAAAACACTTTTTTTTTTCATCGTCTCCTTCTCCTTCCTCTCACTGTATTTCCTCTTTCTTCCTCTTGTACTCTCTCCGCCCTCATCCTGCACTCTTTCCTTCCTCTTCCTGTACTCCCTCCTTCCTCTTCCTGTACTCCATCTTCCTCACCCTAACTGTATTAAGTTAGTGTATTCCAGCATATATTTTCTTATATGCTCAAATACACTAACTTAAAACAGTTAGGAAGGGGAAGATGGAGTACAGGAAGAAGAAAGAGGGAGTACAAGAAAAGGAAAGAGGGAGTACAAGAGGAGGGCGGAGGGAGTACAGGAAGAGGAAGAGGAAGTACAAGAAGAGGAAAGATAAACGAGACGATGGAAAAAAATAATTATATAATGAACCGTTGTTAATTTCTTCCTGTTATATATTTAGGTGAGAATCTTCTTGTTAGCCAGGATGTCAGCCTCCAGCGCAGAAGTCTTGGCCAGGCCATCAGCTAGTCGACGAGAGCACGCATTTCTTCCTAGAATATCTTCAACTGATCCCCAGGGGAAGGGAAGGGGGGGCACATCCTCTTATTGGGAGGTTGTCCCTTCGTCAATATCCTAGGTTAGATCCGCGAAAGCCTTTAGACTTTTTAAATTATCCTAGATTGTTTAAGATAATTGATTACAATGCTTTACTGGTTCCCTGTATTTATTGGCATGAATGATGACTCTTCGTTTAGTACACCCATATCCCCATATAAGTGCAATTAATGGGGACGGCACCTGTTCGGCCTGGCGTTTCATCTCTTCATCTATATCTACCTCTTAAAACTAAAAGTCAGGCCAAACATCATAACAAGCCGAACAGGTACAGCCCCCCTAATTTAGCCCCCCATAATTGCACTTATACGGGGATATGTGTGTGGCAAACGAAGAGTCAGCATTGATGCCTATAAATAAAGGGAAACCAGTAACCATTTGAGTCAAATTCAATTATCTTAACATTCTAAGATAATTGAAAATGGCGTCCAGAGAAGGTACATAAGAGAATGGTCATGGGGGTGCAGCCTCCAAGGAGGATGTGAGGGCCCTGATGGACCAGCTGGAGACATTCAAGCAGGAGGTGCGAGTCCTCTTTGACAGGTTGATAGAGAGGGCTCATGACCTGGAGTGTTCCATCCCGTTCAACGAGAAGGCGCTCACTGAGATAGATGAAAAAGTAGATGAACTTAGGAAGAAATGAACTACGGTTCATTTTTTTGTTTTGTTTTGTAATATCTTCGTTGTCGTATTATGATTAATGAAAAAACATTTAAGAATTTTTCTATTGTGTTGCAGGTGCTGGTTTTGAAATATTACGTCACTGGTTTTGACATAGTTCGTGACATGTTGTTAAGTATTACATGACATTAGTCCATTACGTGACTGTTTATGTTGGCATGAGTGAGTGGATATCACGCATTGAGTGACTTAGTATTAGGTATTGCGAGACTGGTGCTGCTAGACTTGAAGTAATTCAGCTGTTGTATTGAGCATTTTGTTCATTACTTTTCAGGGTTTGTGTGACTTACTTTTAGAATTACGTGACATTGAGCCTGTACGTGATTGTCCAATACCATTGATTGACTTATTCTTAGGGTTCAGCGAGATTTGCTGTTCATGACTGACTTGTGCAATTTATCTCCTTTTAATGCTTTTGGTCACGAGTATTTGGGCATTGCATGACTGGCTTTTATATATAGCGTGACATGTTGTAATGTGTGACTGACTTATGCAATTTATCTTGTTTTGATTCTTTTGGTCATGAGTATTTGGGCATGGCGTGACTGGTTTTTATATATAACATGACTGGTTTTTATATATAGCGTGACATGTTGTAATGCGTGACTGACTTGTGCAATTTATGTCGTTTTGATGCTTTTGGTCACGAGTATTTGGGCATTGCGTGATTAATTTTTATATATAGCGCGACTGGTTTTTATATATAGCGTGACATGTTGTAATACGTGACTGACTTGTACAATTTATGTCGTTTTGATGCTTTTGGTCACGAGTATTTGGGCATTGCGTGATTGGTTTTTATATATAGCGTGACTGGTTTTTACATATAGCGTGACATGTTGTAATGTGTGACTGACTTACGCACCGAGTGGATATTACGCACCGAGTCTACCTATTATAACGTATTTAAGGTTTTGGGCTGTGTGACTTATGCAATGCACATCTTGTAACGAGGCTTATGTTAACTGCTTTTTAGGCGTGGCATGAATGTGTATTATACATTGCAACACTTATTCTGTTAAATTTCATCCGTCAGCCAAATGTGACTTAGGCATTGCGTAAGTTGTTTTTTTTTTTTTTTGCATTCTTAGGAAATTATGTTTTAAAAAAATTGACTGATTATGACACTTATTTTCTGACAAATTTCAGCAGCGTGTCAAATGTGAAGGTTATGATTACATACGGTGGTTAATGGGTCGATGACATTTACAAGGGTGGTGATACACGAGTTAGGGTTGTTGGGAGTGATTTGTCATTATCAGGCCTAGTGAAGCTGGTTGAAAAAGTTGTTGAGGTCGACACATAGAAGAATGAAATTGATCTACATGCATCGCTGAGACATGCTACAGGGGTTTCCCGCATAGTTATTAGGGATGATGAAGTGTAGCAAGTATTCTGCGAGATGAGAAGGCAGTTGCTGTGTTTGTAACAGTTAAGGCAAGAAAGGGAAACGATATTCGACATGAACATGGTATCCAACATAGTCATCGCCTATAACAGAGTGGTAATTATTCTGACATACCACAGCATGCATTTCCTAACATACAACCATGGCAATCACGTTTGACGTATCGTCAAGAGTTTGAGCAGGTCGAGACACACATGAGGTGTCTGCAAATGATGTCTGCACAATTCCGATCAGAATGTGCATCGAACGAATTTCATGTTACATTGCAACAAACAAATCTGTCAAATGGAATTTCAGTTGGTCAATCGTCGTTCGCAAAGAACACTGTGATGGTTGTGAGCGATGTTGATGCATCTGATGAGATTGAAGATGATGTTGAAGAGGATAACACGGCGGATACGCATGATGACTTGCACGATGACTGTGAAGATGATTATGTATCCGGAGATTATGCACGTTCAGATGATGACGGGGGTGAGCACATTGACCTTCCAACTTTCAATCATGCAGATGGCAGCACAGGACATGCCACAATTGTTGCGTTAGAAGATATGCAGTTCGAAGACCATGCCACAACTGTTGCGTTAGAAGGGGTTCAGTTCGAAGACCATGCCACAATAGTAGAATTAGAAGATGTTGAGGGTGTCGAGCTTATTTACGACGATGGCATCGCACTTGGGAATGGCATTCGTTCACCAATGGACAGTGATGAAGAAAGGGTAAATATAGGGGTATCTCGTCAATGGGTCATTCCCGTGGTAGATATGATATCCTTCCAAACAATTACGACAGAGGAATCTAGATCACATGTCGACCACTTACATCGCGGACAAGTGTTTCAATCGAAGGCCAATTTGAAACGTGCTTTGAGCATGTTGGCAATAAAAGAGCATTTTGAGGTAAGAGTTAAAAAGTCATGCCACGCTCGTTTTAAGGTGGGTTGTAAGGAAAAGGCATGCAAGTTTGCTTTGCATGCAACGAAGTTGCCTGAGGGAGATTATTGGCAAATTCAGACGTTGCATAAGGTACACATGTGTACTGTTGATGGTTTGCAATGTAGATACCGAACTGCGAGCGCTAGGGTTATTGGTGAGCTAATCTCGACCAGGCTGCAAGGAAATTATGTTACCCCATTGAGACCGAAGGAAATAATGGAAGAGATGAATCGCACGTGAGGATTGCAATACCTTTATGAAAAGGCATGGCAAGCGACAGTATGCTGAAAATCTTGTGTTCGGTCCCCTGAAAGAGTTATTCCAACTCATCCCTTCATATTTCCATATGTTGGAACGTGAAAATCTCAGTACGCTCACGGGTGTCGCTACAGATCGGGAACGTCGATTCAAATATTGCTTTTGGGCGTATGGGTCATGTATCTGGGGGTTTCGTTCTGTAATGTGGCCTATACTTGCTATCGATGCCACACATCTAAAAGGCAGATTCAAGAGTATTTTGTTTGTTGCGGTTTGCAATGATGCGAACGAGCAGATATATCCAATTGCATTCGGCATTAGCGACGTCAAAGACGAAGAGTCTTGGTCGTGGTTTTTTAACCAATGCGTCATGCAATTGGTTGTCCCGAAAACCATATGTTAATTTTTGACTAGCATCTTGCGATTAAGAAGGCAGTTGAGAATGTGTACAATGACGCTCATCATGGTCTATGCAGTTACCATTTAGGGAAAAACATTAAAAACCTGTTCAAGCACACAGATGTTGCGGCCATTTTCACATTGGCTGCAAACTGCTATAGGTTGTCCGATTTTACCAGACACATGACTAAGCTGGAACAGATTTACAAACCTGCTTATGACCGTCTGATGAGAATCGACCCTGATAGATGGGCACGTGCACGATCACTGGCAAGGCGATACAAGCTGATGACATCCAACATTGCAGAGTGTATTAACTGTTGCCTTAGGCATGCAAGGAAAATGCCAATAACCGTATTGATCGAGTGCATCAGAGGCATGTTCCAACGTTGGTTCCATGACCGGCACAACGAGGCATTGAATATGACCACGCCACTCAGCCCTTGGGCTACCGATCTGTTGAACAAACGATTGAATGCAGCATGTCATTTTTCCATCCAACCAATCGATCTGGTGGAGTTCCAAGTTATAGGCGGGAATACGGATGCAGTCGTCAACTTATGCATGAAGATTTGTTCATACGGTGAGTTCTAGAGTGATCTACTCCCCTGCACGCATGCAATGACGGCAATAAGGTGTGAATAATCATGTTTTCTTATTTAGGGCATTATGAATTTAAGTTTTACATGTTTACATTGTTCCCTAACTGAGATTTCATTGCTTCGCAGTGAGTGCAATCGTTCACCCATTGAATTATGCTCGCACTATTACATGACTAGCTCTTAGTTGGAGGGATATGCAATTCCCATTCGCCCAATTAGCCATCCTAGTGAATGGGACGTCCCCCATGAGGTTAAAGAAATCATCGTTCTGCCACCAATATGGCGAGGTCAAGCGAAAAGATCTAAGAGGAAAAAGATTCCATCGGTTGGGGAAGGCATTCGCCGACGTAGATGTTCACAATGCAAGAGCTATGGTCATAATAGACAAAATTACCGGAAGCCGTTTACAGGTCCATCCACACTCGAGGAAACATCATTTTCTCATCATTCGGATGGACGACGACGACGACGGAATGCATGTTCAATATGCAGACAACCTGGGCACACACGAAACACCTGTCTATTACGGATAACAAATAGTGAGAACATTACAAGTGTCGTACCTGAAGATTGTGGAACTTCACACCTCAGTTGTTAGGGATTATTTCGAACTATTTCGAAATGGCCATTGACATTTCCATTGAATAATGATATTTTTCATTTGAGTTTGCCAGATTGTGGAGGTGATACTCTGACTGCTGCCTAAAGCCAGTGATAAGATGATACTGTCGGATTATCAAATGCCTTGTAGTTCGTTATAATTTATGATAATTTCTGACTTTTTGTAAACAATAAAATTCTTATTTGAAATATACCAATAATAATTATAATTATATTTGCCTTATTGATTTCGGCCTCCTGCTTCGTATTTGAAGTATGAAACATTTTATAATAATAGTATTGACTACTCACAGAACTAGTCAAATAACATACTTTTTTTTGCCACACAATGCACTACTTTCACAATTGGAATGTAATTTGCTGAAATGTCTGCATAGAACATGACACACAGTAAAGGGCATTAGATAACCAAAAGACAATCATTTGTTTGAAACAAACACAACTAAAAGCATGGCAAGCGGCAATAGGTCAATGTTTCCATTTCATCAATTCATATTTTACAGTAATTCCATACAAATATCTTTAACTTCATCTAAAATCTTATGCACAGTTCATGTTTGAATTTAAAATTCTATTCACTGACTAATAGAGCATGCAGTCAGATATCATGATGGTGGTGCGAATTGAAAGCGAAATAGATCCTTCAACTGTTGTTGGCGCTGCAACAGCTCACGATTCTGCCCCTCCAACAATTCCAATTCGGCATTCAACCTTTCGTCCATTGTTTCTATAAATGAAATGAGACGAGTGAAAGCTTGATCAACATCGATTGGCCTTTTCCGTACCCAAGTGTTGTTCCTGAACTCAAAACCTAGCTGTTTAATGCTGGGCTCATTGATGTGATCGAACAAAGCATGGTTTATTGGTGGATCACAACAGCTGTCGACATTGAAGTAGTCTATTATCTCACTGATCAACATGCCGTAATGCAGGTTTCTGTTGCAACCGTCAATGGTCAGGAGCATGTCATCCATTATGAATTTAGCAAGGTCAATGTAGTAGGACAATTTGATGTTATTTAAAAACCAGAGCCCCTCTGTCCTGACATTCACATACATCGCTTGGCGAGGACGGATAATGTGAGCGATGATGAGGTGCAACACTTGATCAAAGAAAGACATCCTTGTCCAATTAGCACTTTCAATCTCTCTTGAAGGAGGGTGGATAAATGCGGACACAAGGTTCCCATTGCTATTGACACGGCGCAGATCTGATTGTATTGAAGTAAGGTGAAAGACGCGTTCTATCAGGTCACGCGTAACAATGATACGTTGTCCCATGACGTGAGTGACAAACGAATCGTCATGATACACAGCCCTAGATGTTTCCGAATCAGCATATGTTTGTCTTGCATTGAAGTAAAAAATCTAAACCAAATTCTCGTAGTATGGCCTGTTCAGTTGTAAGTATCGTGTCTACCCTAAATTTTCAAAGTTCGCTATGTATAGGAAATCAATTGCCTTTAAATAATCAAAGTTAATTATACGCCCGAGTATGACCTTTCTTATGGAGAATTTGGCGTTGAATTTCGCAGCGTGCGACGGATGGGTGAAATTTTGTATAAAGGAACTGACAGCCGATCCTGACGATGTTTCCGTATCAGCAGATCCGCCTTTACCACTGTTAGAAGTCACCTTTGTGCGTTTGCTTCTGCGACTCATCTTAGATATCTCCGAAGTTAGGATATTTTAAGTTAAGACTTTTGCATTAGAAGGGGTTTTATAAGGAACTTGGAGGGTGGAATCTTTTGTAGCCGTTGTGAATTTGAAACAACAACTCAGAGGTCTCGATATCAACTAATAATAGCAATTCCATATTATGCGAACACGCGAGATTATACATTACATCTCTCACGGTATAAGGAAAAAATTCATTGATGCGGTTCCCATAACAAGTGACGTGACTCCATATTAGTCACGTGATTCGAAGTGAACTAGTCACGTAAGTCCATAATAACCACTAACGTTACTCCATTTCCTCGTCGTGCGGTTCCCATAATAAGTGACGCGACTCCATATCACTCACGCGATTATGGATCAACTAGTCACGCAACTCCATAACAATCACTAACGCCACTCCAGTTTTCCAGTCACGCGGTTCCCATAACAAGTGACGCGAATCCATATTTGTCACGCGATTCGAAGTGAATTAGTCACGCAAGTCCATAATAACCACTAACGCTACTCCATTTTCTACTCACACGATTTTACTATAAATGCTCACGCCATTCCATAACTAGTAACGGGACTCAGAGTGTCAACTACTCACGCGATTCGACAGAAACTAGTGACGCGCTTCAATAATATCAACTCACGCTAATCAATATCAACTACTGACGCGATGCTAAATCTTAAAGGTTCACGCCATCCATATTTAGTAGTCACGACATCCAAGTCGATCACTCATGCGATTCCATAATAACTACTCAAGTGATTCAATATTGAGTACTGGCCTAACATAACTGTTTCTCAAATACTAACACGAATCAATATAAACTTGGGACTCGATTATTAGTGCGTTGAGTTACGAAATTCAATATCAACTAGTTACAACCTTATGTCACGCAATGCAATTCAACATGTCATATATGCTGTAAACTAAGGGGGGTTTGGCACATGTGGTGGCAATCACGATGGCATGTAAATACTGTAATAGACTAAAAGACTTTACGATGCGATTAAGAAACAAACAAGGAAAGAAGAAACAATGTTGTTCTTATTGCAGCCGTATGCGTATAACAGCAATGAATACATAAATGTTCTTGTTGTTAATTGAAACAACAAAGAATACAAAGAATAATATGTAAATGATAGAACAAAGAATAATATGGATATGATACGGAGAAATGTTATTTGCAGATTGAAAAAGAATAAACAAATAAAAAAATTTAACAACTCGAGCTGTTTGCAAAAATCTCAATGGCAAACTTATTTCGAATGCTCTCTATCACGTTTGCCTTCAGAGCTAGAGGATCAGACTAGATGAACCACTCCAACGAGGTGATAACCCAATCCCCGCAGCTCACCAAATCTTTTTGTATTGGGGTCTTTGCTTTTAAATTATGCCTCATCTGCGTCAAATGTCGTTTTTGACGACGCAATCTGATAAAGTACCTCGACTAGTGGCATATAATGGGAAACAATGATGTTAAGGGACTCATATGCTTATCACGCAAGCTAGACTTCTGTGCGTTGTCCTGACTGTACGATGAGTCCACTAACATCATAGACCAACTTCACAAGTTGATGTGCACTACCACCCAGTATCCGTCAAAATAGCACGGTGCGAGAATTGAGTCAACCTTATCCCAAGGCGCACCCCACGGAGGACTCAAACCCCTTGCATAGTCCAGTAGATGGTCTGGCATTACCACCTCACTTGGGTTGAATGTCTTCTCGCTGGGAAAAGGCTCCATTTCTTTGCTCACACCGAGCAAAATAAGCTGGCAATTACGTTACGCACAATAGTTAAATAAAACTAACTAATACACAGACCTTACATTTGAATAATTACAACTCACTAAAATATGATGTGGTGTCAACGATACATATTCTCCTCTTGTACTATTGTCGACGGTGCTCGCGCGCCCGCTTACACAACACACCGATGCATGCATCAATCTGTTGGCTGTCCATCAACTCTGTCGGCGTCTCCAATCGTCAGAAAAAATCAGGGCCCTCATGTCCTTCGATGCTCAGAATGTTAACCATGCATATTTATTTTATAATAACACCAATGTCAAAAGACTATGAAATAAATACACTAGAACCGTAAACACAGAAGGCTTGATCATTTACCTGGCTTGATCGTTTTTCATGAATGCCTTATATCTGGCCTTCAATTCGTCTTTCATTTTGCGATGAACTAACAGTGGGTTCACATACGAGCTTCGAAGGTATTTGCTAGCTAAGGTCACACGTGCATCTTCGAGTTCAGGTCGAGGTGGAGCCTTAGTAGAAGGTTTGATCTCACCTTACCATATCACTAATTGTTGAGCCTCTGGTTGAGTTGGGACAAGAGCAGGAGCAGGATGCGGAAAAGTTGTGGCTCCACTAATCGCATGATAAGGTATGTGATGAGGAAGCTAGGCTACCTTTGCTGGGGACGGGATAGCCGCAGGCTAATGTTTGATTGGGCCAGCGAGAGGTGACATTCGAGCCGATGCAATTGATTGATTTATGCTACCCGTATCCTCGACATCAACCCCAATCCCACTGCCATTTTTCTCGTGCGCATCATCATATTCACCTATAAATGAAGCCTGAACGATTGAAAAAATCAAACACATTAGAACATTGTATACATCATACATGTTATAACCCACGCAATGAAAAACATAAATGCGCATACCTCAAAATGGTCGATTAACCGACCCATAATCCGATCCTCCACCCCTTGCATTGACTGCTCGATATGCTGATGTAGTGACTGGATCTCCAACTGCATTGCCTGCTGGATCTCCAACTGCATTGCCTGCATCTGCATATACATATCGGTCTGCAAGGACTGTAGGTCTTTCTTCCACTGTGTCCACATTCGTTGCAGCTCTCGCTTAATGCTTATGGTCTTTTACGGACGCAGCGGTGGGTTGCGCGCCTTAACAGATGGGGAAACAGCAGAAGCAGGAGGAGGTGCAGCATGATGGGCAGCATGAAGACACGGAGGAGGAGAATTAAGGACCTCAGCAGCATCGAAATGGAAAGGGACCTCTTCATCCACGCGGCGTCTTCGCTTAACGCCTCATGCTGCCTTACTTTTATCTTTGCGGTCCATTATCCTCCTCTTTTGCTGGGGACAGAATTTTGTCCAACCTTCCAACTTTCATAACAAAACGTATTGCTGCCCCTCGGAGATGTTGACCTCAATGTCAGCCCAGTACGCGGTCAACATCTCTTCTGCAGTTGGCTCCAACGTCCTCAGCGCGCACAACTGCACCAAAACATGCATTGCCATTAGGTATAACCCTCGCTAGCTTATGTCAATAAAAATTCCTTTTTATTAAATACAAAAATATGGTTTCTTTACTCACCTTTCCTTCTTCCTCCAAATTTGCAATGCTGGTGTGGAAGCCTATAGGCCTATCGTCACATTGCCATTTTAGCATTCTTGGCCAAACCTGTCCCGAATGGAGCTGTCTTCCAAATAGGCTTCGGATTACAAGAATTGCTTCCAACACCCAAAACTGCACATCAAACGTCAAACATTTTTTACTCACCTTCTAAATTCTTATGCGAAAAGATTTAATCTCATAAAATCTTATATGACAAGAATAATGATAAATAGTGTATGGCACACTACTTGAAACGCCCACATAAATCCGTAGATGTGGTAGCGTCTTTTCTCCGCTACTCCCGCAGTAGGAGGTTCGAAGCCCCTCGTCATGTAATCTACGGTCAGACTCCAAACATAAGTGCCCCATGGGAACGCGTTCCACTCCTCAATGTTCTCCACAAGCGACAGCAACCATGGAACCACTGATCGTCTATAGTCTTGATCGAATAAAACATTTTGGGCCATCAAAACGAGGGCCATCTTGGTTGCATCTCCCTCTTACTGAAACTGGCCTCCCTTGAATGTATCTAAAACTTTTTGAATCTTCACCTCATTCCCCTCTCCCCAGTAACGCAGGTGAATTCCTCTAGGGACGGCCTCGTATCGATTGACAATAAGGCCTGGTAGGGCACCAAACTTAAGCCTTGTCACGAGGCAGAACTCCCTTTTTGAGAACCGGGCCTTTGTTCTGCCTATGGCGAACCATAGCTCACCCTCGATGGCGTCCAGTTCATTTATTCTGCGCAGCATTAGGTTGTGCACGAGACTGGCGTATAATAAACTCTTATCAGCTTCGATGTCCATCATGTGCCCAAAGCATGTTCCCTTCAACCTCTCTAACTCGTTGACTTTGGACATCATCTCCCGTATCATATGTAGCTGTGGCCACTTGCAGTGGATGTTAATGCCCGCGTTGAACCCCAACTGCTGCCTCGGCACACAAAACATAGATTCGACATTATCATGCTTTGTTCCTGTGATGGCCATCTGCAACATACAACATATCACCTTCCATTTAGTCATGTTAATACCATCATTGTAGATTAACAAAAAAACAAGAGAAATTTCTCAAAAATAGCCCTACTCATAAGTTCACTCATAAAATAACCCTCTCAATACTTTTAACTGTTGTTAGATAGCCCTGGACCAGCATAATTAATGCAAGTGCTGTGCATGGATTGTTAAGCAAATCAACATATACAAATTAAAGCATTACAGTTGATCCATAATAATACATAACGAACCCAATTTCTTTCATGCAATGCCATACGGATAAATTTCATGCAGTTATGACACTTGTGCAATTCAATGGAAAACAAGTCATGCAATGCCTTTTAATTTAGTCACGCAATTATGAATATTAAATCACGCAACCATCTATAAACAAGTGACGCACTGATATAAACTCATCAACCATTCGCGCAATGTAAACCCTATTACAATCACACACACCCTGACCCCATGCCATCTACTCGTGCTGTCACGCAATGACCTATCAGTATGTCACGCAAAGTTAAACCCTAATGCAATCACACAAACTCTGACCCCATGCCATCCACTCGTGCTGTCACGTAATGACCTATCAATATGTCACGCAAAGTTAAACCCTTATGCAATCACGCAAACCCTGACCCCATGCCATCCACTCGTGCTGTCACGCAATGACCTATCAATATGTCACGCAAAGTTAAACCCTAATGCAATCACGCAAACCCTAATCCCATCCACTTGTGCTGTCACACAATAACCTATCAATATGTCACGCAAAGTTAAACCCTAATGCAATCACGCACACCCTTATTGACCACATGCCAAAATCTAGTCACGCACAGCGAGTAAGCAAGCCATCAGTCACTCTAAATGCCAATTCCTACCAAAGTGTCTTAACGCATACATATGAACCAGTCACGCGACACCGGTCACCTTTCGACCCCATCAACACCAACAATGCCACCTTCACCTCACTATTCAACCATTTCAAACGACAACAATATCAATATGAACAACCAATATGTATAGGTTTATGCTCAAAAACCAAAACCCTCAATATGAAGAATAACCTTTTCGCCACACGGTTCAAAATTTAAAAAAAAATAAATACTTTTCTTAACTAAAATAAAATAAATATTATACATTTCTCCTCAACTGTCAACTTCCTCTCACTGCTAAGTATGTGAAGCACCTTTATGCTGATAACAACCACTCTAAAATGGTCCCACTGTGAAAATGCTCCGAACTTTAACTGCCGACTAAGTATCGACAAAACTGTTTTTAAGGAGATGTACAGTCTGTCTCTGAGAACTGAGGAGTTGTGGACCACATATAAACAGACTTTACCCGTTGAAACGTTTCGGGTTGAGGCGCGGATCCAAAAGGATGAGTCAGTTTCATTAAGGGCATTTTCGTCCAAATGTGACTTATTGTATCTAAAAACACTTAAAATTATGGAGTAGTCCATTCTCAGAAACACCTTATGCATGTGGCATATAAAAAAAAAGTCGTCTTGACTTAATTTTTTTTTCTTATAGCTTTGACTTTATTTTAATTAGTTTCATTTAAACAAGAAATGTTCATTATTGAAGAACTATGTAGAAGTCCATGTGTTTTTGTTTTATTTATAAGGAAAATAGTGCCTCAATCAGAGTTCAATAATAGATGCATTTTATGCATGTAAATTTTTATAAATAAAAAATAATTATTGGTAAACAATTTTGAGTGTCGAAGAAAATGAATATAATAATATTTTTTAAAAAAATTTTAAGGGTTAAAATTTAATATTTTAATTTAAAAATTTTATCAAATTTAAATTTTAAAATAAATACAATCAGAAAAGATGATCTTCGGAAGTCAAAATCGCATAAAAGAACACAATGACGTTTTGAACTTTTTCTACACTTTAATGAGTGAAGATTTTCTGAAGTTGTGTTCCATAACATTCTATATATGTGAAAGAATATACTTAACTAAATTGTTGATTGATTGAAAGTCATATCTCCAGAAATTCATGTAGTTTGAAGGCATATCTGCAGCTTCATTCATTGTTTGGTAAGCTTAGAAAATGGAGCATGTGCAGGCCATATTGGCATCTTCAGAGTGATTGGATGCTGTGTAGGGAAAGTGCTGAGTTTTATCTTAAAGGAAATTCATACAAAGATATTATGGAGCTCGGTTTTAAGTTAATAATGGTAGGGAAAAACCTTCCAATCTTTACCTTTTAAGAGGACTAATTGAAATTTGAAACTAATTTACTTGAATATCTTAAGAATATAAATATATATAATATAGATTTATCTAGACAATTTCGCCGGCTCTGCCTCATAAAATCTGACACTATAGATTGCCGACTTGGGGTACATTTTTAGCACCCTTTACTTTCTTTCTTTCTTTCTTCTTTTTTTTTTCAGAATCTTTCTTTTCTTATGATCATTTCTTAGTATATTGATCTGTCTATATATATAGTACTTTATTTTATGTGGATCCCTTACCCCTCACTCCTCTGACAAAAAAAAAATAGATAATAGTACTTGACAGAAAAAGAGGGATGAGAGTTTCGTATATGTCTTGTTCCCCACTTTTAAGCTCTACATCAGACAATAAAACTCATCCCCATTCCATTATCATCATCTTGCTGGCTTGCAGCGTACCAAAATTTTTAATTATCATTAATCAAATCTTGCGTCTTACAACTATTCGAAGGTAAATTTGAACATCAAACATACAAAGTAAAGAAATAAAAGAAAAAGGGGATATAATTCCTTTATTCATTAAAAAGAATGAGATGCAATTTTGATTGAATTGGGGTACTACTGGGGAAGATCATAACCAAATCTTGATCCCCATTTAGGGAGATTTGGACAATTGAAAAGATTTTTCTTCATATCTTTTGAATTATGAAAAAGGAAGAATACTGAAACTGGTGTAATCTTTTTATTTTCCCCTCTCCTTCCTTTCACTGCTTCCACTTTTCTCTGCAAAATCTTATCATTTTACTTTTGGTTGCAATTTCAGGCAGCAGACCCAGCAAAAATTGCAGCACTGCAGTGTGGCAAATGTATAGGAAGACTCAAAGCTCCATCACTTGCCCCATACACTCTTCTCCCCGCCCTACCACCCCCCATCCCACCAACCTTTTCTGTTTTAGACTTTTTCTTTAGCTAAAAACAAAGCATCACATTAAAACATGTCAAAGTTCTAGATTTTTGATAAGTCTCAAAAGTTTTTGGCATTGCCTTGAATTTGGACATATGCTTACAACATTTACTGTTTCTAATGCTTAATGCCAATTCATTTGTCATGATGAATACAGCTTAATTACGGATTCACGGTCATTAATTCTAGCAAATGATGGTTGGAGAAAATGAAGCAATCATTTTGGTAAATCCTTGAGGGCTCTCATTTTCTTCAATGGCCCTTTTTGCCATGATGGGTTTCCTTTTGATTTTTTTGATCAGTAACAATAATGAGTTGAAAGAAATTGGCCCTCTTCTTCAATTATTTTCCTCCAACCCCAATGATGAATGATCAAAATCTTAAAGTGATATGAAGACATGATGACCATGTTCTACCAAATTTGTTTGTAATTCTGATAAAACTTTATGAGAAAAAGATCATAGTAGTCTCAAATTGTATTCAATGCTGAATTTATGCCTACAAAGTCTTCAGTTGCAACTGTACGTCAGAATATAGGGCTTACCATAAAGGTGCAACTATATTCATACTCATATTTATGATCATAAACACATTCTTTTCAACATGTGAATTTACAGATAACTATATTTATTACTTCACCTTGTCTACCGCCAAATTCACCTAAAATGGAGCTACGATCCGACCAAGAAACTGGAATCATTTGATTAAATTGCAAGTCCAGGCAAGTAAAATATTAGTTAGGTATACCAAGTTTTTTGGGTAACAATCAAACGGAGAACATGACTGAAAAGGACAAAATGGGAATGAGAAAAACACCAAATCAACATTCAGACTGCAGACCTCCCACGTACCCTTCCTCTTCGATAACGAGTAAAGTAAACTGAGCAAAAGATGGCCAGCCTGACAACTCCACGACACAATGTGTAAATGCAATGGTTATTTAAGAAACATTCACAGCCTCTATTTCAGTGATAGCAGAACAAATTCAAAACAGATATGGATGCATACACGGAGGTATTGCTCCTGATCTTTCTTCTCTTATTAAAATGCGGATTAATTTTTCTTGAGACATATCATCATGGGCAGCTCCCGCCCCTGGGGTCCAAGGCATTTGTTTTGTTTCCATGCTGTGTTGGTTTGAATGTGTTTCTTTTTTCCTCTTTGACATAGCTTTGAATGCTTTTAATTTGCAAGGATACCGTATTTAAATTGGTCCACCACCTTAAAGATCATAACTTTTAATGTTAAAACCATTCATCATTCATGCATGCTTACGATTAAGATCTGATAACCTGAAGACTCATCTAAATTCTATATAAGACCATATAAATTTTCTTTAAGATGAATTATTTATACCAATTCAAATAGTATAAAATCATAACAAGAAGTCAAACACTGAACTATAGTATTAAAAATATTTAAAAAGAGAGAGAGAAGGCAAAGACTGAGGGAGGAGGGAGATTTCAAGAGAAATGTTAGCATACCATCTAACTGCAATTGAAATAATTTCTTTCTAATGATGCATGCTTTGAAACAAGTTATTCATTGAGCTTGGTCAAGGTTCCAGGTTTTTTTCTTTCTTTTCTTTAATACGGAGTCTGAGCTCCAAGTCTCCAACTAACTTCAGCCAACAGATTGTCTAGTTGGTTGGAGACATAATAAAATGAAGGAAAAAAATTGCTCACCACGAAGAATCGTCAGGAAGCAGTTGTTGAAATTTGAGAAGAAACATCTAAGTGTTCCTAATATTATTTTTATGAGGCTTTCTACATCATAAAGTTTGATCTCAGACTATATGCTTTACAGCTTTAGCAAATTATGCTTTTTTCCCATCCATGAGGCAATTTAATTAAAGTTCTTTGAAAGGGAATTCATTGTAGCTAAAAGCATAATTTAACTATAATTTTTTTTTTCCTTCAAAGTAGAAGTTTCAAGTTTAAATGCATCCTCCTAGCTAATAGCGGTTCATAGGTGAATTGCCATCTTAAAATATATGAATTCTCCCAATCTGATCTGGTTTTAGAACTAGTCATGATTATCCTTTAGTTCTTGTCAGATGGACTGATTGTCAGTTGCTGATGCACTGAACTCTTTAGGCCCATCCTAGAAGGGTGTGAAGTGAAATAGAGATATACAAAAGGCCCAGCGAGCTCTGGGCTTGCCAATTTCAGTGAACTGTTTACTTGTACTGGTTTTGAACACTATGAAAACATCAGAATTGTAATTTAGTCGTATAGGTTACCGGAGAGCATTATCTGGAATTCAGGATTTGTTCCTTGAGATACTAAGTTTAATAGTATTATATCGAAACGTATTCAAGGTCAAGAAGTTACGAAAAACTTGGTGCCAAAATTCAGACAGGATTTGCAGAGATGCAGAAACTAAAACTCATGCAAGCAATGCTAATTTTATCCAATTCAATGGCTTGAAAGAAAAAGTGCTGAATTAAACTATATCTTTTACTCAGTGCTACCCAAGGTGTAGCAGTCACTGCTGCTATCTAGCTTCCATTGCTGTGAATATTACAAAATTTAGAGAAGGATTATGGCATCTAAGTAAATCAGAATCTATAACACTCAAATGCCTAAGCGCACGCTCTTTCGGAATTGGTAGAGTTGTTCCTTGAGTGCTAAGCATAGAAGCATCATCCGACATGTTCGGCCTATATTCTGGATTTTCTTGGACACACGGGAGACCCACCTGAGTGCAT
Organism: Theobroma grandiflorum; assembly: GCA_036013995.1. Lineage (NCBI taxonomy): Eukaryota > Viridiplantae > Streptophyta > Magnoliopsida > Malvales > Malvaceae > Theobroma > Theobroma grandiflorum. The sequence continues at coordinate 40,161,609 of CP142129.1, forward strand.
AGCAGAAGCTCATTCATTGAACATGGATTAGCCAAAGTTGGATCCAACAACTCTTCACATCTCTGAGTTTTCCGGAGGTCCCAGGCCTTGACAAAGCTCCCATTGTAAGTTTTATGTCAATGTAGAAAAATGCAACAATGAAACAAAGACAAGGTTTGGTGACTTACATATCCAAGCAAGTTCAGATAGAAATCTGATCCATAAGAGGTTGTCAAAAAAATAGCAATTTTCTGAAAAAATATAGATGAACAATTATAGAGGAAGAAGAAAGAAATCGAGAGAGATGTGAGAAAAAAACTATTAGGCACTAAATGACAAAAAACGCCTACTCTCTCTATTAAATCATATGCCTTTTGTTTATGTACAGAGAGAGAGAGAAAATGACAACTCACAAGAAAACAAACGCTAGGCTATACCAAAACTACCGAAAATATTTTGCATTGGAGATTGCAAAATATTTCTTTCTGACTACTCGTAAAAACAGAGAAAAAAAAAACAAAATGATATGACATAGTTTTGCTAATTTGAAGAACTATCTAGAAATATAAAAAATGATACTAGTAATAAACTAGATAACATAGCATTTAATCAAGACAAATGTAAATCATGTGCTCTTTTTCTTCTTCTGTGAACCTCAGCCACAAAACCAATGAAATATTTTCCTTCCATAAACAAAAGCCAATATTTCAACACACCCCCCTAGATTTTGTTTTACCGACTCCAATTTCTTTTCTCAACCACAAGAATCTTTCTTTGTTTAAATTTTTAGTAAATATGTCTGCAAACTGAGCATCAAATCCACAGTGTTTAAGCTAAATCTCTTCATCCTTTATAGCTTCTCGAATTAAGTGAAACTTCACCTTGATGTGCTTGGTTCTCCCATGATTTACTGGATTTCTGGCAATTGAAATTGCAGATTGATTATCTATGAACAAAGTAGTCCCCTTTGTCTGCTTGAATCCCAAATCACACAGAATTTTTCTAAGCCAAATAGCTTGATTTGCTGTTGCTACTGCAAATATATATTCAGCTTCCACAGAGGACTGAGCAACTACCTCTTGCTTCTTGGAGATCCATGAAAAAACCCCACCTCCAAACGAAAAATAGTAGCCTCTAGTACTCTTTGAGTCATCAATGCTCCCTGCCGAATCACTATCATAATAACCAACAAGTTCATTGCCATCTGCCTTGTCAAACTTCAATCCATAATCTATTGTATCCTTGACATATCTAAGTACTCATTTGGCAATTGTATAGTGAATCTGAGATGGCTTCTGCATAAAGTGAGACAACAAACTTACTGAGAACATGATATCTAGTCTTGAGGCAGTTAAGTATAATAAACTACCAATCAAGCCTCTGTAAGATGTGCTTGCAGCATCTGGAGCCTCGTCATTTTTGCTCAACTTACAGTTTGTAGCCAAGGGATATTCCACTGCCTTACAATTTTCCATATGAAATTTCTTCAATAATTCTGAAGCATACTTACTCTGGTGAATGCAAATATAATCTGGACCTTGTATAAATTGCAACCCCAAAAAATAGTTCATCCCTCCTAGATCAGACATCTCAAATTCTTTCTTCAGCTTCTCCTTGCAGTTCATTAAAGTTGACTCATCTATCCCAGTAAGCAACAGATCATTAACATATAAAGAGAGTATTACCTTCACTAATTCAGTAGGATTATAAACATATAAAGTAGGCTTATTTGCACTTTTGCAATACCCTTCTGAAGTAAGAAAATTGTTTATCGGAGTATACCAAGCTCTAGAAGCTTGTTTTAAGCCATACAAAGCTTTGATCAGTTTACATACCTTCTCTTCATTACCAGGTTCAATAAAGCCTTCAAGCTGATGAACATAAATATCTTCAGTGAGATATTCATTAAGGAATGTTGACTTCACATCGAGATGTCAAATCCTCCACCTTTCTTTGGCAGCTAGTGCTGTTAACAATTTGATTGTATCAAGTCTGGCTACTAGGGCAAAGGTCTCCCAGTAGTCAACACCGTAGATCTGTGAATGGCCTTTCACCACAAGTCTAGCTTTCAGTTTATTAACCGAACCATCTGCATTGAGTTTAGTTTTATAAATCCATTTCACTCCAATAATATGTTGATCTGTTGGTTTATCAACTAACATCCAAGTACCATTCTTTTTAATCATTTCCATCTCCTGATTCTAGCTTGAACCCATCTGTCATCTTTCACAGCTTCAGTGAAGTTTGCAGGCTCAATAATAGCCACATTACATTCAACATATATTTCCTGCAAAGATTTTGTTCCTCTCACTGCTAGGCTTTCATCTTCTATATCAATTTCTTCACCAATTTCTTCTGGCACTACATCATGTAGCATATTATAATTCTCAGTGTTTTCTACCATAGATTTCTCCCAATCCCATACTGCTTGTTCATCAATCCTTGTATCCATGCTGAAGAAAATTATTTTAGTTTCAACATTATATAGTTTGTAACCTTTGATAAGGTCACTATAACCGATCAGCATAACAGTAACACTCTTTTCATTAAGTTTTGATCTCTTCTCATTAGGAATTTTTGCATAACAGACAGGTGCAAAAATCTTTAGGTGTTCTACATATGGTTTTCTTCCAAAACAACTCTCATAGGGAGTTGTTTGCATTAAGACTCTTATTTGAGATATATTCAAAATATAGTTAACAATGTTAACTGCCTCTACCCATAAAGTTTTAGGTAGCTTCTTCTGAAATAAAAGGCATTTAGCCATTTCCAATAATGTCCTATTCTTCCTTTTAGAAATCCCATTTTGTTGTGGGCTATATGGGACAGTTAATTGGTGAACAATGCTAAAATGTTTCAGATACTTCTCAAATTCTGCACTAGTAAACTCTGTTCCATTATCACTCCTTAGTATCTTGATAGTTTTAGTTGCTTGATTTTCTATTGCATTTTTGAATTTCACAAAGTTGCTCAAGACTTCAAACTTGGCTTTTAAAAAATAAACCCAACAATATCTAGTCAGATCATCAATAAAAAGCAAATAATACTTACTGCCTCCAAGAAAAAGAGTCTTCATAAGACCCCTTAAATCTGTGTGAATAAGCTCCAACTTAGCAGTATCTTTCCAGCTTCTCTGCTTAGGAAAAAGTACCATGTATTGCTTCCCATATTGACAGATCTTGCACACTACTTCTAGTTTAGCTATTCTAGGCAACCCTGTAACTAGTTCTTTAAAAGCCATGATTTGAAGTGAGTTGTAATTGACATGCCTGAGCCTCTTGTGCCATAGCTCCGAGTCATTAATTATGCTTAAGAATGCTTGATTAGAATGCTTCCAATCTATTGGATAACATTTGTTCCTCATCTCCACGGAAAGCACTTCCTCACCTTTAGGATCAAAGATAGTATAATACTTGTCTTTAAACAAAATGGCACAATTTCCTTCAATCAACTGACCAACACTCACTAAGCTTTGATTGGCATCCGGTACAAAGCAAACATCTACAATATACTTAGTACCATGCTGAGTTTCAACAGTAACAATTCCCTTACCTAGAATCCTTAGAAAAGATCCATCACCAATATCAACCCTTGACCTATAGCTTTTGTCTAAAGTAGCAAACTGGTTCTTATCACCAGTTAAGTGATTAGAGCAGGCACTATCAATCAACCATAGGTTTTTCTTGACTGATTCACTAGATTGTCTAACCATAAACAACACTTCCTCACATGCCTCAGCTTGTTCCTCTGTAACTGCAGCTTTACTTTCAACCTTAGTGCCTTTGTTCTTACATACTCTCTCAACATGTCCTAGCTGGTTACAAGACCTGCATTTTAACATTCCATCTGTACCAGCAAAATTTAGCTGAGTGAGTTGTCTTCTTACAGTGAGTACAGGGAGGATATTTTGTTTTTCGTTTACCAAACTTTTCATCCTTAGTTTTTTTTCCTTTCTCTTTTCTCTTAACAGCATTCTTCTTTGAGTTGCTGCCTAGTTTTAAGTGCTTAGTTTTAACTACTAAAGCACTATCCACTGAAGTCTTCTGCCTGTAAGCTCTTCTTTGCTCTAAGCCCTCTAAAGAATTTACCAGTTCTTTTAATGTAACCTGTGACATATCCCTTGAATCTTCCAAAGAAGAAATCTTGGATTCATACTTCTCGGGTAGGCTAACCAACATTTTGTTAACCAAACGTTCTTCAGTCACAATTTTCCCTAACAACCTCAGTTGATTCACTAAACTCATCATTTTACCAGAAAACTCCATGATATTCTCATCATCTCTCATTCTCAACATTTTAAACTGCCTAGACAAGTTTAGAATCTGAATATGCCTAGTCCTATCACTATCAAAAAATTCATCATTCAAGTAATCTCACACCTCCTTAGGACTACTTAGATGCATAATCCTAGAGAAAATGTCATCAGCTATAGCAAAAGCAGGACAGAGCTTTGTACATTTTTGCTTTGTCCTCCTCAAATTGACGAATTTGAGCTAAGGTAGGATTAGCATGTCTTTGAATCAGATTTTCCCTATCTCCACAACATCCCAGAGACAAAAAGCTTTGAGATAAGACTTCATCTTCACTGACCAAAAGGCATAGTTCTCCCCTATAAGGATTGGTAGAGCTGAAGTGTTAAATCCTGAAGTAGCCATTAAGTATAAAAGAAAATCGATGGATGATTTTCCAATAAAGTAAACGTTGAAAAATCAAGGAAAACAGTCCCTTAAGATCAAGCAAAACACTTTGATACCATGTCAAAAAAATAGAAATTTTTTGAAAAAATATAAATGAACAATTATAGAGGAAGAAGAAAGAAATCAAGAAAGATGTGAGAGAAAAACTATTAGGCACTAAATGACAAAAAGCACCCACTCTCTCTATTAAATCATATGCCTTTTGTTTATATACAAAGAGGAGAGAGAGAGAGAGAAAATGATGGCTCACAAGGAAATAAACACTAGGCTATACCAAAACTACCGGAAATATTTTGCATTGGAGATTGCAAAATATTTCATTCTGACAACTCATGAAAACAGAGGAAAAAAAAAACAAAATGATACTACGTAGTTTTGCTAATTTGAAGAACCATCTAGAAATATAAAAAACGACACTAGTAATAAACTAGACACATAGCATTTAATCAAGACAAATGTAAATCACATGCTCTTCTTCTTCTTCTATCGTGAACCTCAGCCACAAAACCAGTGAAGTACTTTCCTTCCAGAAACAAAAGCCAATATTTCAATAGAAGTTAAGCTCTTCCCGCCACTCATAATTTCTAACCAAATGACTCCAAAGCTGAATACATCAGATTTTGTAGATAAAAGGACATATACCGCATATTCTGGAGACATAAAACCACTAGAAAAGACACGTTAGAAAAATGAAAATTGAAGTAAGTTTCCCTAGAGAATACCTTTAAATGTGCATAGTAAAAAACAACTATGTAGATAGAATGTAGGAATCAAACATATCATGTTTACAGAGTAGGAAATTACCATGATCCAACAACGCTTTTGGTTTTTCCTCGAGATTCATTGTCCCATGCCAAAATATGATATTTTGCGGTTCGTACAATCATCCAACAGTATATTGCTAGTTTTTGAATCCTGACGAACAACGTTTAATCTAGATTACTTACGAAGATAAAGCAACCCTTGCGCAACGCCTTCAATGATGAGTCCAATTTCATAATGTTCCTTTTGTGGGATCTGCACGATCAGATGAAATAAGTCAGGAAACTAGTACGAGTTGCAAGGAGGCATAGATAGGTATACAAACCCAAGATGATCAAAATCCAAGCTTTTGTTCACCATATACTCAGACTAAAATCTATTCTTCTGGCTGAATGCAACAATTTAGAATCTTAACAAAATTTCTTTGCTGGAGATGTGAAATCAATTGCACCTCGTTTTTTAACTCTTCTAGTCCTTGTCCAGAACTTTGAGAAAGCTTTTTGACAGTAACATCAGTTCTTAGTAACTTGGTCTGCAACAACCAGCAAATGGCTGTTAAAAGTTCTCAAAATAAATGAATCATACCCCACTATTAAACTAGAGATTTACTGATAGTTCTATGGTTGATATTTTATTTCCGATGATTGATACTTGAATGTTTTATCCTTACTCACTATTCTTCATTGGTATACAAGTAATCTGATGATAACTACACCTTTTATCAATTCAGTATTGATAAGTGTTGCTTGCTTTTATGAAAATTTTATCTTTGGCTTGAGCAATATGAGATATGTTCAAAATTTAATGCAAAGTACAAGCAAAGATTACACGCAAGTGAACACGATCGCAACAAGTAGTAAAGTAGTGAGTTGAGTATCGTTCCTCCAGGAGTTGATCTATTAATTGTTGCTAAGTACCAAAATTAACACAAACTAATTTTATCCAAGTATCAATTTTTGAATAATAATTAAAATGTAACCTAATTATCTAATTCTAACCTAAATGATGCAATCAAGAAATTGAGGTGGGAACTATAATATAAGAATCTAGGATTATGGTATCCTTTAATATTTCATTTGAACTTTGGTTGGCTCAATTACTTAAGTTCAATGAAAATTGATGTTAGTCTATAATCCAAAAGCATGTGTAACGCTCCGTCGAGATATTACACATTTACTTAATCTAATTAAATCACTATATGTCTATAGGAGACAACTAGCTTAAGTTCTTTAAGCCAAGGTTCTACAAAGTGACTATGTATGGCAATTAAATGTATGTCTACTCTAATTGCAAATCAACACACTGAAATTTCTTTCTAAGTGTATTAAACACACATTACCCAAATCAAGGCTTAATTTAGACTAACTCTTTCAAGTGTCATCTAAATACCTAAACACATTTAAATAGTGATCAAGCAAATAAATGGAAAATAAACACTAATTTGAGTAAACATCAGTTTTTCCATTGAAAATAAGCAATAAACCAACCAAATATCCCAATTACATATTAAAATCAACCATAATCCTAGTGTAGAAGGTTTAGCTCAACATACTAAGGAGGAGAGTACACATTTCAGCAAGCAAAAGCATTGTTTTACAAGATGAGATAGAGAGAGAATCAAATCTGAAAAGAGAGAAAATGTTCTGAAGCAACTTTTTTGTTGATTTCCAGCTTTTGATTCTTTTTCCCTTTTCCTTTTTGTTCTTGCCTCAGCTTGCCTAAAGTAGCCTCTCCAAATTCCCTCCTTTTTCAGTGCAAAATTATCTATTTATACCCCTTTCTATCTCAGCTTAACCTAAAATCTCGTGTCAAAAATTTTTGTCTAACGTGTTCTGGCTGCAGCGAGATTAAGTTCTGGCTGCAGCCAGAAACTTTCTTTTTTTTTAACAGCAATTTTGGCTGCAGCGAGAATTGGTTCTTGCTGCAGCCAGAAGCTTTCTGACTTGGCAGCTGAACTCTGACCCTGTTTCTGGCTGCAGCCAGAAACTTTCTGGCTGCTCTGTGTAAGCTGCTGCAGTCCTCAATCTTTAGCTCCATAATTGATCATGATCCATTCAGATTTGGGCGAAGTGTTGAACACCAAAGTTGAAGCTCATTGTCTCGGCTTTCCATTGATTCAAGCTTCACCTCGTTCGGACTTCCACAGCTCAATTTATGTCTTAAAACTTTTAGCATGTTCAGTTACCATTTAAACTCGCTTGCATTATCCTTTGGAATTGTGGTCCACTTTCTTGCATTACCTTCAATAGTCAAGGATTAAATGATCAGAGGCTGAGATAAGGAGCTTGACAAGAAATTAAGCTAAAAGTGCATAAATTGAAATTGATGACATCTAAGTTAATTACCACTAAAAAGCATAAAAATTTCTTAAAGTTTGCATTAAAAACTCAAAGACTTAGCACATTTCATACCCCAAAATAGTTTATGATAACTCTATATAATAGAGTTATCAATAAGTAGAAATACCTTATAAACAGACCCAAATCCACCCTCTCCAAGCCTATTCACGAAAGAGAAGTAGTCAGTGACAATTGAAATGCAAGAAAAACTTAGCAGAGGCAATTCCTGATCCTTTGTCCTACGAAGCTTAATTACATCCCCATTGTCAGCATCCTCAGTTGCCGCTGCATTAGTGTTTAACTGCATCTCTAGCACTCCCACTCTACTTCTTGTGCTGCCTTGGCTCCCAAGCATACCTATTGATAAAAACAAGCTAATTAACTTTAAAAAGGATTACTCAAGGTTAGAAAAAATTGTTTATCTACTATTACGGGAACTTGTAAAAGGAAAGGCACCTCTGTTCCTTTGTCATACATAAGTAACATAACCGAAGGAAATTGAAATGAACACCATCAAAGATAACACTTTAACTATACCTGCCCCCCATAGCTTCCACTTTCTTGGATTATCTGGGGAAAAAAGGGGTGAGGGGTTGAACTGTCAAGGCATCAACTGTTCCAAGTCATTTGTTGGTCTATTTGGTTCAAGGATCATTCTCTTTATTTGAGCGCAATCATCTAATGATTAACAAATGTTAAATCCCATTCTACATAAGCAATGCAAAGCATACCTGATCTTTGAGGAGCATCACTGTGAATATAAATAGTGCAGTTCCATTTTCCCACGTTGTTCAGAAGGCCGCTTCTATCTCCATAGTATAATTCACATCTGGTTCCATTATTGTTCGAAGAAGCATATGCATTACAAGAATAATTGCTCTTGCAAATTATTTCAGTCACTAGAAACCGTAGGATCTACTGTTGAACCTGGCAATAATCTTCTGAATTCAGAGAACGTGTCTCCATCCCTGAAAATAAAGTTCATTGGTATCTAATACTTGCTCTTATTTGGTATGAATTTTACCCCCTCATCCAACATAATGTACTCCTCTATATCCCCCGTTGAGACCAACCCCCCGTTGAGACCAACACAAACCATGAAGATGTTTTATCTCCTTTGTTGTTGAAAGTTGAACTAACTTCATTCGTATTGTATTCAAAGCTGAAATTGTAGCTTTCTGGTGAGCTGTGAAAGAAGAATCTAATACCATTGCCATCCCAAAATCCAATCCGTTGGATCACATTATCTCCATGCCCGACATTTAATTGTGTCGCATTGACTGAATCAAGGCCAAGAGTAAAAGAAGCAATGGTGGGGACAAATGGACTTGACCATGATAAAAGGGACTGTTTCTTATGTGATCTGTGCCAATACCAAACCACCCCGATTTCATTCCTGGCAGAAATGTATAGGTTGGATAATGAAAACTCTGCCAGACAAGTTTTTCTGTCTCTAAGCATTAGATTTCCTGAGTCAAGGAGACGTGCACTTGTATTGTTGTTTGTAGCAAGTGATCCATAGTTCACAATTCTTTGAACTTGTGTTATTGTATGTCATTGATCATCATGTTCCCATCGTACCTTATGAAAAGAACTCCAGAGGAATCCAGTATGGGATTACCACGATTAGCAACCCAAACTGGTCTTTTTCGTCTGTCATTCTTGAACCATATTCCCAAGTAGTAATTGGTTGACTCACTGGAACCAAAAAAAAGCCTAACTCAAACACCCCAGCAGCAGAGACAAATGCTTCATTGCTATGTAAAATCTGTCCAGGGCTAAGAGTGTCTATTTCATGAGATGGGCTGAAAAGAAAGCAGCATAAGGTAGTAATGAAAATGGAAAAAGTTTACACTCCTTGTACTCTCATTGCAGACGTTAAAGAAAGGTTGAAAGTCTGAATAGCCCAGGAAGAAGCAAAATTTATTGATCACAAACTTCTAGGAAAGGAAGGAACTGAGCGAATAGTTGGTCAATTCTACTTTGAATGAGAACAGAATGTTACCTGTTCAATACGTTTTTACACTAAAAACATATAACAAACCAAAATTAGAGTCAGTATCTTTCTTTTCCCATTTCCTTTCCTTCCTCTGTTTTCTTGTCTTCATTTCAGCTGTCAAGATCTTAAACAATATGCAACAAGGATTGTTTGACTTTGGAATTGTTGCACCATGTCAAAATTGAAATCAGAAGGGCCCTTTAATCGTTTCATTGCCTTAATACAGAGCTAAAAGGTCACTTAGATTTTAAAAACATAAAAATTGTTAGCTAATAATTTATACATTAATATTACAAAATTTCATTGACTTATAAATCTAACTTTATACTTTTGAAATATTTATATTTATATATAATAATTATTTTAAAAAATTAAAAATATAAATAATCACATGCAAAATATGTGTCAACAAATGCCGATAATCATTAAATATTTATAACAAATAGTGGGATAATCATGCAATGTAATTTTATTTTTTACTATTTGTTTTTATTAGTTTCTACTAACTATTTACTGGAAAAAATGTAACTAATACCAAAAAAAATTGGTTAGCTTAGAACACAATACAACTTGATCCTAGGAAAGTCCCAAGTTTAATCTAAATTCAGTTCATAATTCTCAATTGCTCTATCCAAAAAACCAAGAAAGCTAATCGAAAAATATAGATATGTACAAAAGTAGGAAGCAGAGGACATAGAACTTGTCACTCTATTATATCATGAGGAAACTTTATCCTCAAAAAGAGCCTCAATCTCTTCCAGGGTTTTACCTTTTGTCTCAGGCAAGAAAAAGAAGAAGAATATGGTAGCCACTGTCATAATCCCAGCAAGAATGAAGAAAACTCCAGCAAAGGTAATCTTGTGTGCAATGGTTAGGAATGTCATGGACACAACTCCACTCACCACCCTGTTCACTGACACTGCAATGCTGCTTCCTTGTGCTCGGTACTTCATCGGAAAAATCTCAGAAGAATACACCCATGTAATGGGGCCAAGCCCAATGGAAAAGAAGGAAAGATCAGCACAAACAGCAATTACACTCAAAACAATTGCCCAGGTTGGCTTAATGTCATTCTCTCCCAGAAATTTTGATCCCAAGCCTAACCCTACCAACGAAACAACCATCCCACTAGTTCCTATCATTAGGAGGGGTCGCCTTCCAAACCGGTCTAAGAAAAGAGCAGAAACCAGAACAAAGGATGTCTTGCTAAGTCCCATGATTACTGTAATTCCAAAAAGCTTTTTCTTGTTGTGGATTCCAGCGGCCTTGAACACTTCGGGACTGTAATAAACAACAGCATCATTGCCTGAGGCCTGCATGAAAAAGTTGATGGCAATGGCTGCAACAAGAATTCTACGAAGGGGACGAGACGGTCTTAACAACAAGTCCTTCCAAACACCTTTACCACTAAAGTGGCTTGAATTTTCACAACCCAAATTTGAAGCTGCCCTTTTCATTTCTTCAAGTCTTAATTCAGCTTCCTCCTCTGTGTCTGAAGTTTTTCCTAGAATCTTATTTGCTTCGTCGTACCGCCCTTTCATGACAAGCCACCTAGGAGACTCTGGCATCAGCACAACACCAAAACCAATGGCAATTGCTGGAAGTCCTGCTAACCCAAGCATTATTCTCCAATTTATTTGATCTGGAAGACTAGCTAAGAAATAGTTAGATAGGTAACCAATCAGAATTCCTATAGTTATGAAAAGCTCAGGAAGTGATGAGAGAAATCCTCGGCTTGTAGCCGGAGAAAGCTCCGTAGTGTAAACTGGACCTATCATGAGGGAGAAACCGACGCCAATACCAGCAATCACTCTTCCAGCCATCAAGAATGCAAAAGATGGTGCCAACCCCATTAGAATTGCACCTATGAAAAAAGTTGCTGCCGCTAACACTATGGTATAACGTCGACCAATCCAATCAGATGTCTTCCCAGCAAGGAGTGAGCCAATCAATGAACATACATTCAATGAACCAACCAGGATCTCTACTTGAATTGTTGAAATGTGGATGTATTCCTTGATGTAAATGATTGCGCCGCTCATCACACCAATATCTGAACTTATATTAGAAATCATCAGTAAAGGGTGAGTTGAGCTACAAATGATTCAAACAATTGAACAAGTACACTCACCATATCCGAGTAGAACTGAAGTTGTGGAAGCCAGCAGAGCAGCTGCAAAGGCATATTTGTTGAGACGAGACTTTCTAGGTCCAGGGATTTCATTGGATGAATTGTTTTCCAAGGGAGCCATAGCAGAATCAGGGAGATGACAGTAGTCGGAGTGTTTCTGTACATTGCTGAATGCCATGTAAATGAGCCATGTTTTTCTTGGCAGTGCTTTATCCAGACTAGTTCTTTAATTCATGTTCTTTTTACTAGGCCATGCTTAAGATGCTGAGGTATGGATCTGGAATGAAAAGTCTTTTTGACCTGATGGATCTGATCTAAAATCTGTTAAATACTTGTATCATACAAAAAACATGAAGCGACATTGTCATCTGTTTTTAGTTGAGATATTAGAACTCTTCTTAAGATATCAGAATTCTCCAACAGAAACAGGAGCTTGCGACTTTCACTCATGTTCTGCCAAGTGCCAGGGAGGTGGAGAATTGGGTGGCCCGTAAAGCCAAAAGGCTGTTGTTGCTCTCTTGGTTGGGTTCCGTGTCCCCCTTGGACTTGTCTATGCTAATCTCTAGTCTTTGTCTTCCCTCTTTGTGATTTGGTTGAGCTGTTTAGGCCCTCTGTGAATTCGATTTGAATGCTGAAATCAAGTTGGAATCTTATCCAACTTCTTAACTAGACCTTTTGTATCTCCAATTTTTACTCTTTCTTCTTTGGCTTCAATGAAAAATCTTATCTCCTTCTTTATATAATAGTGAATTATTTTTGCAGTTACATTTTATTATTAACAAGGTGACGATTTTATTATTTTTTAATACATGTTTAGTTGTTATTTATATAAAACATTTTATAAAAATCAAACCTAGTTATAATAATAAGACTAGAAAGGCAGCAAGTTAAACTGCAGTTGGCAATAAGTCTGATTTTCTACGTAATAATGCTAGAAAGGCAAGTGGGCAACAATATTGGTTTACCTATAATCTGGAGAAAGTCCAAAGCGGAGTGTTAAACGCTGCCGTTTGAAAAATGAAAACGGACAATAAGGTACCTTTCATTACACTTTCCAGATTAAACTCTTTGAACAAAAACTCTGACATTTGGCAGACGGATAACTTAGACCCGTGAAAATGTCCCCAGACACTCTCTCTTCACTGCGCGGCAAAACGTAACGGGGCTTATGCACTGAACGTGTTCGAAGAAAATTCTGCAAGAAAATTAAATCACTACAAAGGTTTGGAATAAAGAATGATCCCAAAGCCATTGCGCGTCTTGAGCAGAGGCGCTGCTATAATTTTTGGAGGAGTTCTGACTCTCAATCTTGCTGCTACTGTTGCTGTTGGTGCACTTCGTTCTGTATCTGAAAAGAAACGGGTAATAGGACATAATATCTTCCAGGACCATCTCTTCTCTTGTATTCTTTTCTCTTTTGATGTTGGGTGAGAATAAACCCTTTCTTTTTTCCTTTTTCTTTCTGGGTTTTGTAGAAAAAGTTTGCCTTGCCTTGTGGAGTTTGTAATGGGAAAGGATTTTACGTATGCAAGCTGTGCAATGGAAATGCTACGATAAAGTGGTCACCTTTGTATGATCCTATTCATATTAACCCTTGTGTTTGCCCAACTTGTGATGGTAACAGGTTAGTCTTCTCTTTTTTTCCTTTCCCATTAAAAGTTTTTCTTCTTGGAAAGTCTTTTCTGTTGGTTTTGATAGTTTTTCTCATGGGATTATTACAGGGTGCAGCGCTGCCTAAACTGCATTGGGAAAGGTTATTGTTGACTACTTGACTTGTAAGAGTTGCAATTCTGGTGACTTCATATTTCTGTATTCCATTTTGTCAAATATTTATTTTCTGCTATGTGTTGGAGCCTTATTCATACTAGTTGATTATTTGTGTATATTAATTACACTTTTTTCTTTACATGATTTCATTCTGCCTTGTAGTTGGCTGTTTCAATTAAATACTAAATAATTATTTGTGTATATTAATTACACTTTTTTCGTTACATGATTTCATTCTCCCTTGTAGTTGGCTGTTTCAATTAAATACTAAATAATTGTCTTCCTGTAATTGTTTTGAAGTTTGGGTGCTTAAATATGGATCAATTTGCAGGATTCTAATTCAGGACATAGACAATGTGGCTAGGTTTGTTTAAGTTGAAACCGCATAAGCTATTCCTGAAATACTTTGCACATAATGATCATGGACAGGACTCAGGATATTGCTGATGAAACTTCTAAGAGGGCATAGTTCATTTGCAATTGGTCAAGCAATGTTGTTCTGTCTTCTTCACATTTAATAAAGTATAAAAGCTCTACATAGCTTACAGCTTTATGGACTAACAAAGCAAAATTCAAACTTTATATATCTTACGGGCTTACTTAATGGCGGTCAGACATCATTCTAATTAGCTCTTTTGTGTGTGTGTGTGTGTGTGTGGTGGTGGTGTGGGGAGGGGAGTGGTGGTGGAGCTCATTTTGTTGTATCCGGTAGACAAAATTGCTGTTAGCAACATGGATAAGTAGAGTCTATCCTTGAGAATCAATGAGCCCAAGTATTTGTTTCATATGTGTCTGTCTCTAACCCAAAAGTCCAAGAAGGTATATCTGTTCCATCTTGGTTTTGTACTCCTCTAGTCCTTTAGGTGAAAAAGAACTCTGCTAGTGCTTGTCCTAACCTCTTACAGAGTGTTATGGTTGCAATTTCTTGCACACCAACCAACTTTCCCTTGTTGTATCCATTAGTCATTCACAGTATTCCAAATCAGATGTTATGCAGATGTCTAACCATAAATGAGCAAAGACTTCTGAATCAAGCAAATTTGGAAAACCTTGAGTTTCAGGTCACAACATGAGCTGAAAATAAACTGCAATAAGAGCACATCTTCTTATTTAGACGTTTGGCAATCAAAGAGGCAAGAATTCATCTTACAATGTAATAAAATATATCCAATCTCTATAAAACATGATTTTCATTAGAAAAAAAAAAATGTCCAATCTCTTTTAGGTTGGCTATCATCTATAAAAGAACTTTGTGTTAACTGAAAAGAAATGAACTTAGGCATTTCATCCTTCTACTTCATATTTTTTATCATGTATGGATGATCAATATTCATAAATCCAGATTACTGCTTCTTTTTTGTCTTCAACAAAGATTCTAGTTAGAATTAATGAAATGAACTGGTGCTACTTGATGCAGCTGTTGATGGTAAAAGCTAGAAAATCACAACTGAATTACAAGTTCAGCAAGCTGCAGTAATGACCCTAGTTTGTGCAGATGCTTCTATTGACTAAATAGACATCCTTGATCTTGAAAGCCACTGCATCTGCTTAAGATGTTTGGGAGGATAATATTATTTACAGCATCGATTCAGAAATCCTATTTTAAGGCAGGGATGAGGGTTGATGCTGGGATTTCCAAAGTTTTTCTTTGAAAAAAAAAAGAAGAAAATTTCCGGATCACTTTCTTGTTTGCATAACTGGCAAATCTGATCAATAGGTCCTTCAAATGGAGTTCTTTTCTTGGTGAATTTGTTGTAAGGAGAATTTCAGTCCATATACAGAAAGCATTCTATAGGTTTTACCAGTGGAGCAAATTAAGGACATTTTTGCGAGTATATGATGGCAAAGACAGTGGCAGTCAATTCTCAAATTAAAGAAAGTATATATGGTACATAAGCCACTTGACCAGTAGTCTATTGCAAAAATATTTGGCTAGTTGAAATAACTTGTGCCATCACTTTAGCTCAGTTCAAGAGGTAAAGAGTGTAAGTTTTTGGTAAACCTTTTTTATTTTAGATTAGAACCATGGTGCTTGATTTTTGCAACACCCAAAAAAAAAGGAAAAAACAGTAAGATTTGCCATAGAGAAATACTATTCTGGTTAATTACAAATTGTTCATGGAAATAAACAAAGTGCTGGAAAATACTAAATCTGGGTATTGGTGTTTAAAAGGCAAGAGCCAAGGTCAGTGTTCAAAAAGTGACAGAAACTCATTGGATCAACTCTTACCACAACTTGTTGTATGTTAGAGGAATAATGACTAAGATGATAATGGGAGGTGATAATGCCAAAACTTTGGTATGGAATTGGACATCTTAAAAGTCTTAGAACCTAACTCAACCCGAAACCTGTAGAGATTATATTGGTAGAAACCAAATCTGATGAGTCTACTTCAATGCCTAAGTTAATAGTATTGGGTTATAAGAGAAATAAACAATGACAAGTTGAGAACATACTTTATTATCTGATAGGAATAAAGTTAAGATTATCATAATGTTGTTTATCAGAGGTATAATGATGGAAATATGTGGCAAATCCAAACCATTCATTATATTGTTTCACCTGTAAGCAGCCAACTGCGCAAAATATATGGCCACCATTGAACAATTCGTTTGATTTCCATTTGAAAAAGGAAACGTCCGCATATATTTTGGTATCCAAAGTGCTTTACTACTGTAAAAATGGTGTAAACTCACATCGCTGGGATTCTGCTATTCAATTTCCAACCATATTCAATATCTTTGCCAGAATTTAACTCCAAACCCAATAGAATTGGAAGGAAAATGGTTGGATTATTCGTAAAACCAAACATGAAGGGAGCCATAACTTTGAATGGTAGTTATGTGATGAAACCTAATAATTTCTAGTTCAATTTTATTTTTACATTGACATGCATTCTCATACCTTAAAGGTGCTTCCAGTGTTGATTAAATAGTTTGTTTCCCAATTTGCCATTTTTCTTATATATTTAGCGAATCAAATTTGATCAAATAATTATGGAATATCTTTTAAAAGAATTAAAATTCATACGTATAAAAAAAATATTTTGATATTCAAAGTGCTTTGCTGTAAAATTGTGTGAATTCAATTTGGCAAGATGCTCCTATACTCCATTTTCAATCATATTCAATGGTGGGGAAGTTGTGCTTTCTCAAGCATCTTATTCAGAATATCAGTATATAACTCCAAACCAATTAAAGTCGACAAAAAGTGTGAAGTTAAAAATATTCTCATAGTATACTACAGATGGTTGATTGAGTTTTTAAATTTCATAAGTACAATTTAAGATATTATTATATATATTTTTATTTATTATATTAATTTATTAAAATAGTAAAAGTTATCTTAATAAAAGATATATGCAATCCTATAATATATAAAGTAATAGTTT
Source organism: Theobroma grandiflorum (assembly GCA_036013995.1). Taxonomy (NCBI): domain Eukaryota; kingdom Viridiplantae; phylum Streptophyta; class Magnoliopsida; order Malvales; family Malvaceae; genus Theobroma; species Theobroma grandiflorum. The sequence continues at coordinate 40,178,675 of CP142129.1, forward strand.
AGAAAATTAAAAAATAAAAAAACATATCAATTAAATTTTTATTCCTCTAACTATGTTTTAGATTAAAAAAAAAAAGAAAAGGGTTAAGGCAAGTTCATTCCTGGCCGGTTTCAAGAATAAGTAGGGCAGGCTTCATTATACAATGCTTGGGGCCCATCATCCCAAACTCTGTTTCATCAATCTACACCGGGCCCAAACAATTACAATCTAAGACGGATATCATCCTTCTGGGATTACGTGGCGCCAATTCGATGGTTGTATGACGTGGATCCTGTCTACACCTGAGAACACCCAATCCTGGCTGCCAACCTTTTGTCACCGAAAGGGGATCGAAAAGGGGAAAGGGGTAATTCCTTTCTGTTGATTCCAGGTGAAATCTTAGTGGTCCACGTAAAGGGGAGGAAAGGTCAAAATCGGGAATGTCAGAATATGACAAAACTTGATGGCGACGTTTGGGCTGTTACGAGGTTGGGATGCTATCTTACGCCTTGATGTAACGTGTCAACCTGGACAGTGCACATCCCGATGAACATGGTGTAATTCTATTAAATTCACGTAGGAAATAAGGGAATTATTCATGTTCCACAGAATCAGAACATAGGCCTGACCTCGTTCTTGCATTAATCAAAATCGTTTCATCTTTTAAAAGTGGTTAGTATAAGATTTGGACCGACATAAATTTTGACTCCCAGAAAAAAAAGGTAAAACTATAACTATATTATTATCACGTCTTAAGTGAAAATTTTTGGGCCATACCTAATGGGTTAGTTCATTTTGATTCCTTCGGTAGTTTAAACGTCAAAGTCTTTCTCTCATGTCCTCCATTAACAACAACCACGTTTTACTAAAAGATTCTTGTTTGGTAGGGAGATATGGCTTTCAATGATAAATCAAAAGTAGAAAAGAGAATATGTCCTTGTTTTAACATTGTTATTTTCAATTATTATTTTAACAAAATTTAAAAAAGAAACAAAAAAAGAAATTGCATGTTGCAGACAGATGCAAAGCTTTATATCGTTAAAGGTTGATACAACTATATATTTATTGTCAACCTAGTCCATCAAGACCTTAATTGCTTTTGTACCTAAAATACACTTCCTTTGCATAATCGTTTAAACTTAAAACACCACAATGTACAAGCTTTGTAAATAATCGCAAATTATTATAAATATACTTGGGAAACTAATTAATTTTATTTTTCTATGTAAAGAAATATATTTTTACGAAACAAGATGTTCTATTTAATGACTAACACATGTATTTTTCCAATACAAAGAAATTAAGATTTCTTATTTTTTTCAGTTTTTGAAAATTGTAATTGATAGGACAATATTTAAATAAAAAAACAAAAAAAATTCCGTATCAAAATGTTTATTGAAAAAGTCAAACTAATTATATGAAAGAGAGATTGTTAAAAACAAATATAAGAATCTATATTGAATATATACAAAAGTATTTAAGAATTTCAAGGTGAGTAGCCCTAAAGGTTTTTTCTTGTGAACCAAAATCCCTTTGGCTTGTTAGTAGGCAAAGTCTTCAAGGTGAATTTTAAATGGTTAAATTACGTAATTAATTATTGTAATTTTTAAAAAATGTAGATATAATCTCTATATAATAATTTATATAAATTATATTTTTTACTTTTTTATTTTATTAATTTTAATTCAAATTTAAATACTTTTAAGTATGTTGACATGATATTTTTTTATCAAAGTGACATAAGATTAAAAGAAAGGACATGTCATTTTTTTTTTGTTGATGTGGCGTTGACAATACATGTGCTGACATGACATTAATTATATTGATTGAATTGACAACAAGCTTATGTTAACACAACACTTAGTAACAAGGTGAAAATGCTAAGGTGACCGTTGTTGACATGGAGAAAATGAGGAATATTTGTAAAGAGATTAATTGTACAAAGACTAATAATTTTATAAAGTATAATAATTAATTGTATAAGTTAACAATTTCAAAATCTTCATTTTTTAAAATTTCAAACCACAGAAACTCTTCTCTCAAAATTTGACTTCATCCTGTTGAGAATTAATCCAATTAATCAATTTAGACTCTCTACTACAATAGACCAAATGAATTTCATAAGACAAAAATACCCCTTACTTTTCCCTCGTACTCCTCTCCATTTTCCTTCACTTCCTCGACGGCCAAACACGAATTAAAATTAGCCAAATACAAATTGTCATCACGTTTCGTCACTCTACAATTCATCTCTTACTTACTAAAGATTATCCATAAATTGCCGGTAAGGCTTGGCCTGGCGGTGGCAACAAGAATGCAAGTCAGCAGTGAGAAGCTGCAAGCCAAGACATGATTAAAGAAGCAGAGAGTTAAGTGAGAAACGAAGATCTGAAAAAAGAAAATGACAAATAAAGATAAAACCAAAGGAAAAAAAGGTGATGGATGCATGGTCATCATGGAAGAGGGAAGGACATTTTTGACCGTATGTAGTTCATATGACGTGGTATCAAGCTTAACAGGCTGCTTAATGGTCCTAGTAGTCAAGGGGGTGAAGTGAATTTTTTGGAACAAGAGAGGAGGTTTGTGTACTTTGAGAATTTGGGGAGGGGTTTTTTTAATATTTACCCAAGTTTATTTTGTTAAAGGATCATCAAGCTAAGGCTATAAAGAAAAGGAATCATAGGAAAGAAAAGGGTTGGAAGGGCATTGTTGTATTTAAAAAATCTTGGGGCCAAATCCCAAAAAGGAGCCAAACATTAAATGTAGTACCCTACGCGAATAACAAATTTCTCCAAGAATCTCTCTCCACATCTTAACAACATTCTATAACCTGAGATTGATGGCAAACCCGTAAATTCTACCCAACCTGAAGGGCGAAGTCACATAGACTCAACTATAAGTCACCCAAACTGACGCAGACACAAGTACACTTGAAAGAAAAAAAAGGAAAAAATAAAATAAAACTCAGAGCAAAGTCCAAGAAAATACTAGCACTTTTTCTTTCTACAACAACTCACTCCTGCCATCTCTCTTTTTTCCTCTTTGTATACATGAAAGAGTCTTCTCCTTCTCGTCTTCGCAAGAACTGTCCAAACCCACCAAGAAAACTCAAGCTTGTTTGTAGTTTCAATGGCGCATTCCACCCCAGACCTCCTTCTGGAAAGCTTCGTTATACTGGTGGCGAGACTCGTATTATATCCGTTGATAGAAACATTGGGTTCTTGAACCTTCGGGCAAAGATCGTGGATCTTTGTCCAAACGTATTGTCTTTTTGGTTGAAGTACCAGGTGGCTGTTGCTGACGTGGATGTGCACATGGGTTTGGTCGTGATAGAATCGGACGAGGATGTCAAGTGCATGGTGGAAGAGTACGAGAAGCTGGAGTTGTACGGTAAGAGAGCAAGGCTTTGGGTTTTTGTTTGCAGTAATGGACTTGAAGGGCATTTTTATAAGGGTCAGGTTGATGATAAAGTGACAAAGAATGTGGGGAGTGGTGGTAATGGTTTAAGGTACGGTGATGATTCTTTAAGAAAAATGGTTTTGAAACAGCAGTTATTGGCTAAACAGACGGGTAGAATTAGTGGAATTCAGGGTGTTTCGGGTTCCGGTGTTAATGAGAGTGGAAGGGGATCAGCATCTTGTGGTAAGAATCAAAAGTTTGATCACCCACTTATCGATTTAGGGTCTGAGGAACGAAGAGTTTTTCTGATTGAAGAAGACCCATGTGGAAGAAACCTGTTAGATTGTGAAATGAGAAATTTGGGGTCTCAGATGTGTCCATTGAAACCTAGGGATGGAAATCTGCGTGTGGAAAATAATTGTTCAATGCAATTTCTGCCAGGGCAATCAGGTGGTGTTCTGTGTAATGGACTTGGGGTTTCAGGCCAGCCTGATGCAGCATCACAGGGTTTAAAGCAACCAAATAATTCTGGTGTGATTTCAATGTGTAATGGTTTTGATGCTAAGCATGATTTAAGGAACAGTAAGCAAGGGTCATTGAGTAATTTTAATACAGAGAACATCATGCCATGGGCTGCTAATTCTAATCCAGTGAACACTCATTTGGAACCAGTATATTACAACAACCAATGGGCTGGAAGTCCCCATAATATAAAAGCTGGAGAGGCAGCGTGGTGTTCTCAGAATGTGTTCCGGAACCATAAGTTCAGCAAGAATGGTACCAGTAATCAGGGGACGTATCCATACTATTTCCAGAATCATCGGAACAACCTGTTGGGGTTAAGGAACCATCGAATTGTTAAACTGGATGGAAGGCTTTCAAGTGGGAAATTCTATCTTGGGCTAAAACCAAATTCCAACATCTCAGAGCAAGGGCATTTTATGAGGTCATGCTGCTCAAGTTTGTGGAAGCCTTGGCCTGGTCTTCCTGAACATGCCTCATTAGAGGTGGCAAGCATGATGAATCCAGGTTTTAGTGATCCTGATTTTCGATATGGAAATTCAAATCCCAAGGCATGTCATTTAGCTTATTACGGTGCTTGGGCTGGCGTAGGTAGTCAATTTCTATTTACCTATAATGATAGTAATGGTCCAACTCCTGGTATAAAAATGATGCATGCCAAACAATATCTCATTGTTGGACCGAATCATGGGCTTGAAGTTCCCTATCAGACTCCCTTTGAGAATTGCCATGCAGCACCCGTATTTTGTGAACCAAGTCACTGCAATCTTCAGAGCAGCCGATCGGCTGCTGATTCACAAGATGTCAGTACAAACTGTGCCTTGTCAAATGATATGGGCTATAGCAATGGAACAGAATTCCTGTGCAATACCCAGTTGTCTGATGCAGAAGCACGTAAGAATGTAAAAGGCAACTATAAGGATGCCGATGGCACTCATAATTTGCAAGGTGAAGTTGCATCTTCAGTTGATCTTTTGTGTAACCTTTCACTGTCATCATCCAAAGGAGTGCAACCTCCTGCCCATTCTTCTCATGGTAGCAACAATGTTTCTGACGCCTTGATCACGCCTCAATCAAAGCCTTTAGATCTCATGGATGAAGTGCAGATCGACAAAGGCCCTCAAGCTGATCAATCAAGTGGAAACGGATCTAATCCTTCACTCAAGAACATGGATGGATTGGAAAAGGATCACATCCGAGGAGAAGCAATGCAACATGACCTTCCATCTGATTTACATATTGATGAAAAGGTATTACATAATGATCCTTTTTTTCTGTTACTGCACAATTTATGATTAAGGAAGAAAATAATTTGTCATAGTTCCTTGGCCTTGGTTACTTACGTTCTCACTCTCTTTTTCCCCAATTAAAATTTTCCAGAAAGAAGCTAACGAAGGTAAAAAATGCTCTAAGGTGATTGGTAGAATCTCAAGTGGCCTGACTGCATTTTTTACTCATCTTGCTACTAGAGAGCTTCAGGTATTCTGTCAAACATGCACAGTTTCTCTTTCTTTTACCACTCTGGAGGTGAAAATAGTATAAAGATAATGTATTTCTATCTTGCTCTGCAGACTATTAAGAGTTCAGACCTGGAATACATAAAAGAACTCGGTGCGGGTGCATATGGAACTGTCTTCTATGGAAAATGGAAGGGGTCTGATGTTGCAATTAAGAGGTTAAAGCCAAGTTGCTTCTCTGAAGGTTCAGTGGAGGAGGAGCGATTGGTAAATATCCATAAGATATTTCTACGGTACTGCTATTGTGCAACTTTCTCCGATTGGTCATCTCTAATGATTATGTGATCATCTGATAGAGTTATTTCTGCAGTGCTGTTCTTCTGAAACTTGATCATTTCCAATGATTATTTATCTTTTCAAAGAATTTGATCCCTATTTGATATCTCTGATTAATTTAATATGTCATAAATCCAGTAGGATACTACAAATACAGATTTCTTGTTCTTGCTCTTGAATTACAGTATTGTGCTAACCTATGTGACTTAGGTAGCATTCTTGACTATAGTAAAGATTTTGCATGAGTCATGTGTGTGCTGGACACACTTGGTTTTAGATATCAGAGTTGCCCTTGCCCATTGATTTGTTTAGAACTGATGGTCCGCTCACAAGTTTTTCCTGTCAAGCTAGAAATCTTCATTTCATATTCCTTTCACTGTAATTTGTTAGTATAGCTGATGTTTTTGGTTTTGGAAACAAAAGAGAAATAGATAAAGGGATGAAACTTTCTGTTTGATTTTAATCAGGTTGCTGACTTTTGGAGGGAAGCATATATTCTAGGTCAGCTTCACCATCCAAATATAGTGGCATTCTATGGTGTAGTTACAGATGGCCCTTTGACGAGTTTGGCTACAGTGGCAGAGTACATGGTGAATGGCTCCTTGAAACAAGTTCTAAGAAGAAAAGATCGGTATGGCATTTTACAATCTTATTTCAAATATGAAATTGAAAAAATATATCTTATTTGCCTCTCTTATGCAAAGTATCTCGGATTCTTTGCAGAAGCACGTAGATTGATTTCTTGTTCGTGCTACCCCTATTATTTTTGCTATATGAATTGATGTAGCATATACTTCGCATTATAGCTCTAAATGGTTTCCTAGTATTGAATATATTCATGCCTTCTAGAATTTGACAGAAAACTAGAGACCCCTAAAACGGGTTCATATAGCAGTAGTACTATATTCAATAAGGAGAATGGCAAATTTTCAGATTAACATCACATGGTAGTGGATTTGCAAACCTCATATCATATTTTGGTTGTTGAAATCTCTTTCTGATACCTTCCATTTGAGTAGCATCAATTGAAGTTTGTCTTATGCAGCAAGTATATGCATTTGCTTTCTCCAAATTACATGTTGTCTGATTTGCAGCACTATTGATCGGCGAAAGAGGTTAATAATAGCCATGGATGCAGCCTTTGGGATGGAATATCTACATGAGAAGAACATTGTTCATTTTGATTTGAAATCTCATAACTTCCTTGTTAATATGCGTGATCCTTACCGACCAGTGTGCAAGGTAGCTACAGTTCTTCCATTTCGGTAACAATTATTTGCTAGCCTTTAATCAGTTAAAATGCCACTGTTTCACTTGAACAAATTTTAAATTTCCTCCTTTCTCAATCAGATTGGCGATCTAGGCTTATCAAAAATTAAACAGAAGACACTCATCTCTGGTGGAGTTCGAGGAACTATACCATGGATGGCACCAGAGCTTCTGAACACAAAGAACAACTTGGTAACAGAGAAGGTAGGATAGTTAACAAATTGATTATCTTTTACACCAGTCTACAATCATGTAATGGATGTCCTGAATATTTATTTATGCTTGAATGCAGGTTGATGTGTACTCATTTGGAATAGTCATGTGGGAACTCTTAACTGGAGAAGAACCTTATGCTGATTTGCACTCAGAGGAAATAATAGGTACAATTTAACTAGACTATAGTATTAGCTAGATAAATTTATATTTACTGGCACTAATTAATCACAACTACTCAAGACTTTCTCTGAGAGCAAGTTTGGTATTTATGATAGTCCTGCTCATCACATTCTATTTGTTGCAATGCTCTCTTTCATTCCCTTTTCTGTAGTTTTTCATGTGTGTCTCCTTATTATACTTTCTCCTTCCATTTCATAGTCTTGATCCCCAGAGCTTTCCCTTTTTATTCATATTCTTCTACATCTGTTATATGTTCAGAAATTCACATAGATGAACAGGATGTAAGTGTTGTTTGGTATTTCTTTTTTAAATCAATTCTGTGAAGTAGGTTGTATTATTTTGCTGAATTCATCCAGTTTTGGTTTCTTAAACATAAGTTGAGTGTGGAGTCAAAGAAAGCTGCAATATCTTCATGGTTTATACTAATGAGTAATGGCTATTAGGATAATATTGTTACTTGAAGTACTTCATTTTTTTTTTTGACACACACGCTTATCACATTATTTATGTTATATTCAGCTGGTATAATCAAGGGCACTCTCCGACCAAAAATCCCTAGCTGGTGTGATCCAGCATGGAGATCATTGATGGAGAGGTGCTGGTCAACTGATCCTGACTCAAGGCCTGCCTTCTCAGAGATCGCCAAAGAGTTGCATACCGTGTCAGCAGCCATGAAAATTAAGTGATTACAGCAAGGCTGAGCCACAGGGCAAACCATTGGTGTTTTGCTCCTTATGGTAAATAGGTTAGAGTTGCCAGGAACATGGCAGAGTGAGATACGATTAGTTTGCCATCCACTGTCATGTCTAGTGTGATGATAACCCTTTCTGTAGGGATTCTCGAGCCAGGTGAAATTTATTTTTGCAGTCACCGGCGTGTTAACATAGCAAGTGTATGTACAAGCTGAGTTTAGAAAGTAGAGCTTCTCTAGTTCAGATTGAAGGGTAACCTTTTAACTGAGGAACAGGGCAAGGCCTTAGATAGCTTGCAATATTTTTTTTTTTTGTCAAGGCTAGATATGGCAATGCACTGTTTACAGAGACCAGGTTGTTGAGCTATTTTCTCCTAGTGGCTCAAGGATTTTGTTTTCATTCCCTTTTTCTTGTATTAATCGTGATTTTCTCGAAGCGTTTCCTTAATAATAGTTTGATGTCGAAATAGAAGTGCAATCTTTATGTAGTGTTTCTTGAAGTGGATAAATCCTGATGGTATGAAGTTCATTGCAAGCTTGATTCAAGGTTCCTTCTAACAGGGAATTCTGAAAGGATAACGTGGCATGTGGCGTGCATGTATGGTACTTAGAAACTTTATGGAAAGGAAATCTACTTAATATTGTTCCTTCTTATGTCAATTTTATGTTTGATGTATTATCACTGTTAATACTTTCATCAGGACGTGCCAAATTACGGAGCATAAGTTAACCTCAATTATACATCTTTTTACAATTGTCAGTGGAGTTTTGTAGTTTAGTCGAATATAAATTTTTCTTTAAGAACTTTCAATTGAACTTTCAATTTTAAATCTTAGTTTAAATGACACAGAAAATATTATGAAATTTCAAAGTTTTAATCATAATTTTATGTTGATCCACTAACGTTCAAAATGAACAGTCCATTCTAAACGTGTAAACATGATATATATCGGATAAATGTAAAATATCTAAAATATTATTTTTTTTCTCCACTCTTATTCATTATTTTCCTTTCTCTTAGGTTGGCCGACAATGCTCCCTTACACTAGGCGGCCACTCTATGATCAAAACTAGCCGTGTAATGATAGATTCGGCCATATCTCTCCAAGAGATCACAAGTCTCGCGCTCATCAGATTCGACGCAATCTGATCAGATCTGGTGCTCCTCTATCAGATTTCACCATGGGGTGGTCGGGTAGCGAGGGGTAAAGTAAAGAAAAAATTTTTTTTTTGAGTAAGAGAGAAAAAAATTTTAAAAATAAAAAATTATAATTTATATAGAATGAGATTTTTTAAAATTAATAAAAAAAATTTTTTTGAAAAATATTTCATGTAATTAAGCTATCGAAAACATTAACGATTAATTAACTACTAAACTCAAAAGCAGAGGGAGAGAGGGGCTAATAAGGCCCCGTCCCCCCAAACTTCTAAAAATTTATAATTTTATCACTATTTTGTTTTAAAATTTTATAATTTTACTTTTATTTTTTTAAAATTTTATTTCCTCAAATATTAAATTTTTTATTTTGACCTTTTTAAATTTGAAATCTTCACTCCACCAGTAGTTGAACTTATGTGTATAAGGAAATAAATTTTTTTGAAATGAATTGTCCATTTCAAATATTAATAGACTATTCTAAAATTATGATTAAAATTTAAGGAGTATTTCAACTTTTCTTTAAGAACTTTCAATTAAACTTCTCTTTTGCATTTTTGTGTAAATGATCTAGAAAATAAATGACATAATCGCTTAAATCATAGTCCAACTGACATTAGAAAATAAATGTCAAAGTTTTAGACTTAAGTAAGTTTAACCGATTTTTGTGTGTTTTTTGTTTATTTGTTTGTTAATTTCTTTTCTTCCTCCTTTTTTCCTTGACTCTGTTGATCGGCGACGACCTGTCCGGTTCTTCTTAGTTACACCAATGAGCTTAGAACAAGCCCCACGCGCGGCATCAATATATTGTAAAAGTGTTAATTATAATTTCTAAATTATATTAATAAAAATAGATAAGAAAAAAATTAATACATCCCTAATTCAGCAGGTCCGCAAAATTCTTACACAAATGGTAAGCGCAGGAGCCGCCAGCGATTGAACAGCTGTACCCACAAAACCTCATCTTAAAGGTGAGTAGTGAACAAGAAAAGAAGGTCAATAAACTGAAAAAGAGAAGAAAAATCCTTTTTCCTTTTAGAATTTGAACCCGTTTGATTTAGTTTTTTTTAATTTAAAAATTATTATAAAGTTTTTATAAAAAATAATAATTTTTAAAATTAAATTAAATCTATTTGATAAATTTACTTTTATAAATTTTTTTTATAAATAAATTATTTGATAAAATAATTTATATAAATTTTAATTTTAATTAAAATTATCATAAAAATATTTAATAAATAATTTTCTATTAATTACAAGTTCTTTTATTCATAATAAAAAACGTTAATTTTATTTTTTATTTATAAAAAGTATAAAAATTATTTTTATATAAAATAAATTTTATAATTAATAATAAATTATATAAAATTAAAAATAAATAATATTAAAATTATGTTAATAGATGAAGATATTTTTAAAATAAAAAAAAATTTTAAAAAAAAAGAGACGTGTTTTAAAAAAAACCCTTCTCCGTAACTTTTTTTAAAATTCCTTTTTTTTTAATTTTATTTTTTAAAAAAAATTTACTTATTTTTTTAAATATTTTTTATTTGATCTGATTTTTACTTTTAAAAAATAAATAAATTAAAAAAAAATCAGACCAACCATGCACTGAATAGTGCCCTTCAATAGACGCCAAGAGCGCGCGTGCTGAAAAGTCATCCTCCGTCCATCCCGAAACGGCGCCCACTTAAAAATTAATCATTCAAATTTCGAAAATAAAAAATTAGCGAACACAAGTTATCCACGTCAGCTTCATCCCTATATACGAGATGCCCCTAGTTTTTCTCCAACACATTAATATTATTATTATTATTTTATTTTTATTTTTATTTTTATTCTTTCTTTCGAGCTCAAACAAGAAAGAGACTCGAAACAGCCCTAGAAAAGGGCGCCTCTTCTCTTTCCTCTTCATTTCTCTCCTCTTTCATCCCTACTTACCAAACTTAATCTGTTTGTATGTTTTTAAGAAAAAATTTGGATTTAGTTTAAAGGATCTTAGCCCCCAATTCAAATCGGAAGTCACTTTGTTTTTTCTATCGAAGCCTCGAAGTTGAAGTTGCTGGTAATTACCTAATTCGAAAATCTCTTAATTTTCGTTTCTTTTCGCGTTTCGAAGGCTCAGATTTTATCTGGATTTTATCGATTCCAATCCTTGTCTTCCTGGATCGGGTTCTTAACAGTTTCTGATTCTATTCAGTTCGTTTTCGCTTATTTATTTAATTTTGGAAGACTTTTTTCTAGGGGCGGGGGGAGGGGCTGAGGATTTTGAGCTTAAATTTTTGGTTTATTTGAAATTAGTTTAATTTGTTAATTTTGGAACTCAAAGAAATTTTATCCCTTAGGTTATTACTGCCTTCAGTATTGTTGTCTTTTTTTTTTTTTAATTTCGATTTATCTCCCCCTTGAATTAAACTTATAATCTGTTTGCATATGGAATTAATTTGGTGCTGGAAAATGAGCCCAGAAGAGTTGAATTGAGGACCTTATACTATGAAATGTGAAGTTAAGCGTTTCAATGTTCACTGCTATTGTTGTTAGTTATAATTGAAATGTTCTTAAAGTTGAGTTTCAGTGTTGAGAATTGATCAATTCTGTATGCCGGTCTGATCTTGTTTGGCTGAAAAAATATAGATATGTGAGAAGATATAATGATGGATACTTTGGCAATTCGGGTTTATGCTGGCACTTGTTTTCTTCATGGATATTTTATCCTGTTCTGGTTGTTTCAAAGAAGTGTGGTTTTATGTATGCAAGGAGAGCAATTATGTGTGCTAGTATGAGACAGTAGTTTGACCCAAAGAAGCAACGATGGAAAGCAGCATTAGGTTTTCAAAGTGAGTTCTATAGCTATAATTGCTGGAGAGAACTATCTGCTAAATTTTGGAAGAAGGCCTTGTGAATTTGTAATAAGATGCTCTCATAGTGTCTTGATTTAGCTTAAGATATGGTGCCAGATGAGGCTAAAATAAGCAGGTTGGCTGGCGGGGGGGGTGTGTGCTGCATATGAATTGATGTGGTTTAGATTTTAGGCTATTTTGAGTTGTTTACATCCTGTATGATTTTTCTTGAACCAACCTAATGATGCGTGTCTGGTTGAAATTTTGGGAATTTGTCCATGGTTTAGGAGTTCTTCTCAAGTTTTATGGAGGACTAATATTGATATTGATCTATCATTTCTATGAAAGAATGATATTGATGTTGGAGAGCAAATTAGATTATGTTCACCATAATCTAGCTTTGAAGCAGTACTGAAATAAGTATGCCATTGATGCAATGCTGATGATGGCTTTACCTTTGCCCAGCAGCATTGCCATTGTCTTAAATATGGGGGCTTCATTCTGTTGCTTATGCCACTGGCAGCCATTGATGATTTTCATCTTTGTTATAGGTCCCAGTTCTTGCAATGTTAGCCTTGTAAGGATGATGCCATGGGAGTGGTCACTATTCTAAAAACAAATGGTGGACTTATCCCTAGATTGCCTGGAATCTCTGCCACAATGTTACCTAACAAAATATTTTCTCATTTATAGATCTGTTGAATGTCAACTACTTGGCCCTTAGAATCTGTTTTATGTGACATCAATCTGCTATTGCTAGAGCTTATCTGATTTCGTGCAAATTCACTTTTAAATATAAAATATCTTTCCATCTTTTTCCCCCTTGAACATCTACGTGATATTTGTGAAGTTTTGATTTTTCCATATTTATAGATTATATCTGTACTTTTGGGTTTCTGTTTGTTCTTTTATTATAGTTGTAAGCTTGGCTCATTTCATCTTTTGCTGAATGTTATCCTTTGTATGTAAAAACAAATGTTGATCTTATGTTTTGTATTTTCAATCATTCAGTTTCTGCCTTGTCCAAGGTCCAGTCATTTAGCATTACTGTTGGTACATTAGAGATTTCATCATGCCAAAGGAGAGAAGAGATCGATCTGTGTCTTTTGATAGGTATAAGAGATCTCCCTTTTCATGTAGCACCGGCTGTAGCCACCGATGTTCGCCAAAACTCCCTCCAGAAACTGATGAAAATCTAAAGGAATGGGAAGAAGCCAGGTGCCCTGTCTGCATGGAGCATCCTCACAATGCAATTCTCCTCATATGTTCTTCCCATGAGAAGGGCTGCCGTCCATTCATGTGCGATACAAGTTATCGCCACTCTAACTGTTTTGATCAGTTTCGCAAGTCATTTGCAGATAGCTCAGCAACAACACCACAAGATCCTCAACAAGAAGGAGCTCAACTCGCAACCACAAACTTATCACCAGGTTCACCTGCAACTGCAACTTCAGAATCAACTGTCACTGATTTGCAGGAAGAAAGAAGTGAGGAAGTTCCTGCAACAAGTGAGGAAGGGCCCTCCAGCCCATCAACTGTCTCATCTGAGAATCAGGTTCTGTCAAAACTAGTGTGCCCTCTATGTCGTGGTGAGATAAAAGATTGGGTTGTTGTAGAGCCTGCCCGTTGTTTCATGAATGCCAAATCTAGAAGCTGTTCCTCTGAGACATGTAATTTTACTGGTGCCTATAAAGACCTGAGGAAGCATGCAAGGCTTGAGCACCCTTCTGTGCGTCCATCAGAGGCTGACCCTGAGCGACAGCGAAATTGGAGGAGGTTGGAGCGCCAGAGAGACCTTGGGGACTTGCTCAGCACACTTCAATCTTCATTTGGGGAGGAGAGGGCTGATGACAGCATTTTGCCAATTGATGATGGAAGTTGGCTCACTGTATTTTTCCTTATTCGAGTGTTTCGACCAGGGTCTAGTCCTAGGAGCAGCAGCTGGTCTGGCACCTCGAGGGCGAGAGCTCAATTGAGTATTAGGAGGAGATCTACCAGACTTTGGGGGGAAAGCTATGATGGGGAAACTGGATCAACCAGAGACGAGGACAATGAGTCTTCAGATGGTGGGTCATTTCCTTGGAGGCGCCGTGTAAGGCGACGGACAACTCCTGACAATCAACCATAACTGTAATTGTATCTTTAAAGGGATCTGTTTATTGTTTGAATGTGAAAGTTTAAATTGTAAGTGTTACCCTTCTTAATCTTCATCTCGGACTTGTTTTGCTTTGTTCCTGGCGGTATGGCCGATAAGATTATAAGAATATATCTGAACTGACTTCGTTTTTTGTGTTTCAGGTAGGACAGGGAGAGGATTTTATGTGTATCGGTAGAGCGTCTGTATCTGTTCCGCATAGCGTGGAACAAATTTGGTCCGAGTTGCTGGATGGTATTAAATGAGTGAAGTAAAATCTTAATGTATCTGGGAACTTAAATCAATCAGTATCCCTTTTTCTTGAGCAGCAATTTCATATTCTGTCTTTTGTGGCTGCAATAATCTCAAGGTTTTCCTTTCAACTGTTGAGGGATGGTTGTTTCTTCTGGTTCTTTTGAGAACTGTGATGATGTTTAGAGCTATTCCTGGTTGCCATTTGGTTAAAAAAAATTAACTCTTAAAAGAACGACAGAAGCAGGAATTTAGTTAACTCAACAAAAAAGGAAGCCAATTCAATTCAAATCTTCTGACTTCAGACATGTGGAATTTATGCGTTGGTATTGAGTTCAGCGTGCAGCAGTTTTACCTCCATTTTTTATTTGGATTAATAATTATAGTGCAACCAAGTGCAGCATTAGGAGAGAAAATGCGAAGGTGACCACCTGACCTTTATTAATGGCCAAAGCTTGATGGGGTTTTATATAGGCAGATAAAAGAAAATGGCAAACAAAAGGCATATTGGAATTTGAATTTGAAATTTGGGTAAAATATTCTAATTTTTTTAAATTTTAATTGAAATTATACAAACATCTTTTAATTTTCAAAACAAACATTTCGTTTCAAAATTACTGTTAATAAAAATAATAAAAAATTAAAATATTTTTTTATTAATTTAAAAAATTATTATTATATTTTTTTAAAATATAAAAAAAAATATAAGGAGCACTGGTGCTCAACTCCCGTTGAAAGAGGAGCATCGGCAGGGAGCATTAGTCGACGCTCCCCAATGGGGAGGTTTTTTTTTTATATTAATAAAAAGATAATAAAATTATATAATTATAATTATAAAAATAAATAAAGGTAAAATTATTTTTTTATTTTTTTCACGTTAGTAAGTTAATGAAAATATTAACAATTGATTAACGTGTTTAGCTAAAAATAATTTTTTGAAGTTGGATATCTATTTTGAAAATTAATGTATTTTTGTATAATTTGGAATAAAATTTAAAAGATGAAGATATTTTACTTTTAAAATTTTATCACTGTATTTTTATTATGCAGTAAAATATTTGTATTTTTATTTCCTAGGATGGGATCAATCACATTTTCTGATCATTTGGAGTCTTGTGGAAATAGATAAAAAATTTTCATTTTACAAGAGGCATGAGCCAGGCCCAGGAGCATATGCTATCCTTTGAAGGTTAGTTGCACAAATTGGGTTGTCTTCCAAATGTAAAGGGAGGGGACTTTCCCTTACCAAATGTCTTATGTATCAGCTTTGCCCACTTAATTGTTCTTTCTAGCTTAGCTACCAACCCAAGTATCATATCAAACAGTTCACCTGCAACTTGTCAACGTTCCATTGGTCGGAAATCCATACGAAGGCCTCCATTTTCCAAAATTATTCCTTTTTTTTTTTGCTTTATACTGTGATTACTTTTATAAATTGCTTTCTCCTTTCTCTTTCCTTTTCTCTTTTGTTCTAAGTAGTTAAAAAAATTCATGATCTATATCAATTTACAAAAATTGTTAGACTCCACGTGGAAACTTTGTAATTTATTTTTTAAAAAATAAATGAAAATTGAAGGAAAAAAGGAAAAATAAAAAATAATAGAGAGTTTGATTGTAAAAAACTTTCATTTATTATTTTGTTCTTTAATTTCTCTTTATTATTTTATTTTATATAAAAAAATTGATTATTTTGTTGAGATATTTTCCTTAAAATATTTTGATTTCAATATTTATCAAAATATTTTTCGATAGAAAAAATATTTTTAAATATGAATATTTTTGTTAATCTATTTATATTTTTTAAAAAAAATAAAAGAAAAATGTGGGACGTGGACATTTTTTTTGATAGTACATTGTTGAACGTTGGACTATTTTTACTTTAAAGCGGTAGACCACAATCATAGCCAACTCGGCTTTTGCCATATTTACCCATTTCTTTATTTTTCCCTTTCTTTTCTCTGTCTATTTGCTCCAGAAAAGAAAAAGCTTTCAAACCCTTTTAGCCTCCACAGCTGCATGGATCTTTGAGGCTATCTCTCTCTCTAATATACTGCGAAACAAGGAAAAGATTTCTGGGGATTTTGGGAAATCTTTTCTTTGGCAAACCTTTTTTTGGTTTATAAAAAGAAAAAAGATGGGAACAGGGGAAGTTTCAAAATCCGGTTCTTGGAATCAAAATGTGAGCGATAACAATGAAGTCGATGTGATTTTGAATGTCTACGATCTCACTCCTCTCAATAATTACTCTTATTGGGTTGGTTTCGGGATTTTCCACTCCGGTATTGAAGGTTTGTTCTCTTTTCTCAATTCTTTTTTTTTCTTTTTGGTTTTTGTCGTGCCTTTTTTTTTTCTTATGTTTTTAAGATTTGGGCATTGGTTGTTTTAGCTTTTTATTGCTTCAAAATCGTGGATTTATGTTCCCTTGGTGGAAAACAGATATTGGTTTGCTGATTTTGTTTTAAATGACTTTTTTGTGATTATCTCCATTATGCAGTTGAGGATAAATTTTTATTTGGGTTTTTCTTTAGGAAAGAAAGATTTTTCCGGGGAGGAATTTGGAATATAAAAATGGTATGAATTATGGAGAAAATGAGATCTTTTTATGCTGCTTAGATCTTTGTGTTAACTAATGAATTCATCAGTTCGAGCAAAAAAAAAAAAAAAAAACTAATGAATTCATCATCGATTTTTAAAGTGCTTTTTGTTTCTGTGTTTTCTTTTGAAAATTTGTTTGCTTTAAGAAAATGAATCACATTTCTATGAGCTGGAGTAATAGAAAAAGCAACTTGGTGTGAAGATGTTTCTTTATGGACCTGATGGTGAAAATATTTGTATGCTAAATTTTTGGCATGCATGAGGCCATGTTTTTCTATATTGAAAGATTTGGTACTTCATTTTTGAAATTTTTTTAATCGGGTTTAATTATGTTAACATGAAGTTGTAACAGCTTTACTTTTGGCCATAAGGTTCTTCAGTTTCAGTTCCAAGTATATGTCATTTAGATTAGATGTCGATCAATTGTGTGAAGGACTCGAGTTCCATTAGTTGGATTTAAGATTGGGCATTTCTAGTTGGCATGATTAAAGTGCAGCACATCTCAAAGAAATTGTAGCATGCTTGAAACAAAACAGCTTGATCCTAAATACATTTTTGCTATAAGTCTTTTCAATTTGAAATCAAGTTGTTGAGGCTATAGGGAGAAATGAACAGCATTTTTGCAAAATTACATGAACTTTAGTTCTTATTTCAGTAATCCCTTTTTTTTTAATCTAGGAAGCTGAAGTATCTGTCTCAATATTTATGAACAGTTCATGGTAAAGAGTATGGGTTTGGGGCCCATGATTTTCCAGTTAGTGGAGTTTTTGAAGTGGAGCCAAAGAGCTGCCCTGGGTTTATCTATCGATGTTCCATCTCGTTGGGACGTATAAACATGCCTTTCACTGAATTTAGAGCATTTATTGAGAGTGTAGCTTCTGAGTATCATGGAGATACCTACCACCTTATCTCCAAGAACTGTAACCACTTTACAGATGACATGTCACATAGATTGACAGGCAAAAATATCCCTGGATGGGTTAACCGGCTGGCTCGGCTAGGTATGTTGATCCTTCCAGTCGTTTTATCTAATTCTCTATATGCATTTGCATATGTAGCTATTTGTGCTTATATCATTGTATCTTTGCCTTGCCATATCTTGCTTTTAAAGAATTGTCCATGACATTAGATGCTATCAATGCCTTGCTCTTCCTTTCATCATGTCATAGCTTTGATATTTTTTGGAGGAGCCCTAAAAAATTGGCAATGTGTAGCTACTTTTGTTTGGTATGTTTGAACAAGGCGGGATGGGATGGAAGTTGAACCCTGGTCCTTGACCCTCCATTGGAGGGAAAACAACCTCTAGGCCAAGCATAGAATGTTATGTAGTCTATATTTGGCATTTTCCCAAGAAAAGAAAAACACATTGGATATTGTTAAGTTCATGATATGTCAAAAATGTAGGTGCTCTATGCAGCTGTCTGCTTCCTGAAAACCTTCAAGTAACTACAGTGAAGCAGTTGCCTGAATACCATGACATAGGTATGCTTTCTATTTCTTGTGTCTTGTTTTTGTATATTTGAACCTGCCATTTACTCTACTTGAAATGCTCCTTGTGATAACGACACTCATATTTGAGACTTTCTTCTGCTTCTTTTGGTTGCTTGTTTCCAGAAGATGGAACTGAGTCTCTCTCAACTGCCACCCCCCGTGATTCAACAGAAATTGATGATACAGAGCAAGAGAAGCACTTGCTGTCACCAAAAGATGGCTATTTGGATGTAGCATTTGTTAAAGAAGCCCAAAAGTGAATGCAAGATAACCTTAGAAGAGGGGTTTTTATGGCAGCCTTCATCAAGAATACTTGCTTGAAGGGAAGAACCCAATTGGAAGCAGAAGTGAAGAGCTTGCATGCATGACTTTCATGAATGTTGTAATTTTTTTCCCATATTCTTTCTAATTTTTTTGGTGTCTTCATTTTTTTATCCTGTTTATTTAGTTAAGCAGAATAATTTCGAACTAGAAAAATAGTTTGTGATTGATGCTTTGTATGAGTGGTTACATGGAACTTTTGGAAGCCAAATAGCATTGCAGATGATTTATTCTCAGCTTTCTGACACAGAGTTAAACATCTCATAACTATACGAAGTCGGAGTTTTGTAAGAAGCTAGTAACTGGCAAGGCTTTGACACTTCCAGCTGCAATCTTAAGCGGCCGAAATAAAAGGATGGGTCATAGAACAAGATTAGGGTGCTCAGAATTTGGAATGAGGTTCTTCAACAGTTAAAATTACTACCAGAGTAAGAGTTGGGTGGACTTGAAAAGCATTGTCAGCATCAAGCCAACCGTTACGCAATGAGATTCAACCATATTGAGGGCAAATGCAGAAGGGGTGTGACAAACAACACTCAGTTCCCT
Source organism: Theobroma grandiflorum (assembly GCA_036013995.1). Taxonomy (NCBI): domain Eukaryota; kingdom Viridiplantae; phylum Streptophyta; class Magnoliopsida; order Malvales; family Malvaceae; genus Theobroma; species Theobroma grandiflorum. Next base: position 40,198,059 of record CP142129.1, read on the forward strand.
TCCTTGTTTATACCGCAGTTTAGAAGCTCCAATACTCAACTAATGGATTTCCAGTGAACAGGTTCCATCATTCTATACACACAATCAGTTAATGGTACTTGACCACACAAGAAGCCAGTTACCGACTTCCAGCAGATAACTGGAGATTGGAAAAGTGGCAGTATGTTGACTATCTCCTAACATAGTTTGGAAAGATAATTGTACTTCCAAGTAACAAAGAAAATGCTCCTCCTTGTTTGTCGATTACAGAAGCTTAACACATCTATAGTTCTTCACAACATCATAGAATCAGATAGAGATGTCAATGAATATCTTATTATAGAGTATTCGTGGATACTCGATCCGATTATACAATATTAAGATATTTATAAATGGATTTGAATAAGGTTAAGGTAATAATTCCACTACTCGAATTTAATAGGGTAAAGTTCAGGTACCACTGCTTGGATACCCGTTATCCGAATTCGATTATTATTTATAAATATTTTATTATTATTTTAATAATTAAGTTAAAATTTTATAATTTTTACCAATTTTACAAGTAAAATTTTTTATCAAAAACTAACAAATATGAAAAGTATGATTACTCTAATTATTAATATGATAATATTAATACTTTTATGAATACGTACGTGTATATATTATATATTTTAAATATAAATATATATTTTTTATTTTGTATTAATATTATAAAAATTATAACTCATAAAATTATTAATTACAGTATATATATGTTTATTTATATAAACATATAATATATAAATCTAAAAGTAAATTATAAGATTAAAAAAGTTAATTGAGTATTCATAAAAAAAATTTTAATAATTTTTTTATTTAATCGAGTATTTAAACGGATTAAAATAATTATAAAATAATAAAAATATATTAAAATTAAAATTAAAATAATAATTTTAAAATTAAACAAATAATTAATAAAATTAAGATAATTAATTTTTTATAGAGTTAAAATTTAGATACTTTGAAATTATAAAATACCAGACCCGTTGATATTTTTAAAATCAGAAAACCGTTAGTCTTTTTCTTACAATGAATATAGGGGAATATTATTGAACAAAGCATAAAATTTACAATCCAGATTGCATTCCGAATAATAAAATTCCAAACTGCATGTTGAGGGTCAAATCGGTACATATTCTCATGATTCATCACACGGTTCTAGAAAGGTCTAAGGCCAATGAAGCAAGATCAATCACAAGAGAAATAACAAGGTATGCAAATTATCACTATACCCAGGAACCAGAACAATTTTGCCCAATTTTGTTTTCTCACAACTCGTAAATAATTTCTCCTCACCATTTCGCTTGCTCCAAATAATGCAAAACACCCTTATGTGGATCGACCCTCAAGGCCCAGTTTTGAAGTTAACCAAGCACAGACCTCTTCCATCTCCTCAGGGATTGTATAGTGACCAAGCCTACATTGTTGAACAATGTACTCGGTTTAATTTTAGATTATCAGATACATTAGAAACAAGAAGTTTCGTTAGACTGTCAAGACCCATACCCATTGTAGGATTTGAAAGTCATGTCCTCAAATCCATTTGAACTCAATGCTCGAGAGGATTTCTCACCGAATTTATATGGTACCACGTCATCACCTGCAACCAACCATGTAATATATTTTATACATAGTTCAAAGGAACATCACGAATAACCTTACTACAAGTAAAATATGGGTAAAACCGAATTTTGTAAAATGTTGGCAGCTGCCAAGTTAATTACCAAATGTTTGAAAACTGAGTTTTGGATTCAATAATGACAATATCTCACTTGAAAGTCTGGGAAACTTGACCTTTGGCGTCCTTGTAACAACTCAGTGACCAAAAGAGATGTTCAATCGGGTCAGAGTTGTTGTCTAGGATGCATAGACATTTTTAAATGGGCTATTTCCTTCTCTACGTAAACTACGCAAGAAATTATTCTTGATTACTTCTGACAACCCAAATAAATCAATAGGGCCCTCATATTACATCAAATGTATACAAATTAGCTAACAAGAGGAATTGTGTAAGTGTGAATTACATTGCTAGGACCACTACTCATCACAATTTCATTGATCCCCAAAAAAGCAGTAATTTTAGATGTCATGCCAGTACTTTTATGTTAATCCCCTTAAATAGAAGTCTAATCAGGTAGAACAGGGATTTGTTTTCTAGTTATGAAAAACTAACTCAGGTTGACACTAAAAATTTGGCTGGTCAAACTCCTCAACTAGCAGAGATTACTTTGTTTTTATACCATCTTGCCATATCCTGCTGCCACTTGCTAATCAAAATACATGGTGCTAATGATTGTGGCGCCACTTCTGAGCCAGAAATATAAGCTAAAGCCAATAATATGACACATCTCTGACAAAATGACTGTGCACAAACCCATGACAATTTGTATACTGAAGGTGATCATAAATACCTTTGCCATGGCATAGCAAAATGGGCAAGTGTCTAGCACGTGTTACAGCTTCACCCTGTGCTTCTATTTTGTCTTTCAAAGTCCTGGAAAAGAAAGGAATTGATAACTATAAGCTGGACAAAAAGGGGCCCGGGGGAGGAAGAGAGTATCAAGCTCATATGGAAAAGGTGCCAACGTAGGAAACCAACTTTGCACATGGAAGCCATCCACTAAGTGCTACAACTGTATTTAAATTGGCAGGATATGGATTGCCATTTCCATATTTTCCATGAGTAAAACAGGTTGCAGAGTATAGGGAGGTAGCTGCACCCATACTGAAGCCTCCAACACCAAGTTTAACTGTGGTCGAAAAAAGCACGGTTACAATGATGTCAAAGCCAATGAAAATATACAAAAGAGTGAAAACAAAGATGAATGCAACATTCCATTTGTCGTAAGCCAAACTAATCAAGCATCAAATTACTTAGAAATAAAGCAATGCTAAAATTGTACTCACTGTTTACACACATTTATTGGAATGACAGGGTAAATAAACAAAATTGTAAAATAGGAGACAGTTATCAAGATAAATAAAAACATAGGAGGAGAAAACTCTAAGAGAAGCTACCAGTGCTTATGTACATCCAGCAAATATCTGCCACAAATAATATGTATCTTTGACCTACCAGCGCATATATAAGAACCAGAAAGGGAAACTAAAAGACACAATAAATCTAGTGACTTCCAAAACCAGTACCATTCCTTCTCATGTATGGTTTATGGCCAAAAGAAAAAAAAGGGATAAGAATATTGTTCACATTTGGTAGCCATGGGAAATAAAATTAGAAAATAGAAATCTTGCAGAAGGTAAGACTATTGAATGCAATGTGAAGCTTTCTTACTCACGAATTCTCAAATATCAAACAAAATATAAGTGTCTACAGGGCATTGAAACCTAATATTCAGATGAGAAATAGGAAAACACTGCCCAAATTAAAAAAAATTCTAGCATCATAAAACCTCATAAATTGGCAAGAGGAAACATACTGTCAGCAGGCTCTGTTGACAACAAATTTGCAACATGTGCTGCAGCAGCATCCAAACCCTCTATATCATCAGGAGCATCTTCTGAAAGGTCTCCCATATCAAACCCTGTTGTATGTCACATTAAAATTCAACAATTTGATTAGCATTTTCAAAGCACTATCATCAAAGTCAAAGGTTGAAGAGAACGAAATGCATTTTGTTTCCTTCATATGGGAATGCATCATTACAGAATTTTAAGAAACATACTTACAAGCAGTTGATGGAAAGCCACCAAATACAGTTATTGGTTGAGTAGGGGCAGTTGGGCATATCCATTTAATCTGTACCATAATATCGTCAGAACATGGAAAATGATGCAGTTCTCAAGACAAATAAATTCATTGGTTTATAGTTAGTTAGAATATATTCTCCTAAACATTTTTGGCTCCAACTGATCATCCTTACATTTGGAAGAGGAAGGGTCTCCAGGAGCTGGGACCAGCTGCCAAACAAGATGAAAACATAAATCAGGATGAATCTTTGCAAAGATATTTCAAAAGTATCATGAACCTTCTGCCTTATATTTGAGGTTGTTAATCACAAAGATAGGACACCTCATAGGAGGGGATAACTAAGATTCCAAGTGGCACCATATATTTTATTGGACGGAAAGCCATGCTGAAAACATATATTAGGCTTGGGACATATGAAAGCATGAAGATGCAGTTAATTTCAATTTGAAGACTAAACCACTTGAAAAGTCAACAAGAAATATCGTTACTATTGCCTTAACTCATAGTTTTGTGCGAGCCTTAGCAACAAAGCAGCAGCAATTCAAGACCAAAGTGTAAAATGTATGCATAAAAGAGGTTCTTTTGCAAGCAACAATTAATTCCTACTACTTATTTAAACATCAACAATATCAGTGCTATGCTACAAGAAGAAAGATTGCATAGAGAAAGAGAGGGTTCTACTCAGTTCATAATGCCAACAACTTTCCCCCTCTATGCAGTAAAAACAGTACATCCATGTCATTAATACACAGGGTATTACTAAACTGACAGAAAGGTAACACCTGAAAGATTCTGATAGAAAATTTAATATAACATTTTGAAGGTATCTTACTTCCTCACTGCAAAATAATAATCAATACAAATATTTCCATAGGGCCAAATGTCTTCCGGAATCACTCAAAGAAGGAGGAATAACGAGACACAAAGATGTTGAAAAAATATCAAACTCTTGGCACCTAAAGTTAACCAGCACAATCAGCCAAACAAGAAAGAAAAAAGTAAAAGGTGTAAGCAATGGAAAGAACTGCCACAAACAAAAGCTGAAAAAGTCTAACACCAGCTATCAGTATTTTCCTTAAAAGATCTGTTGAATTGTCAAGGGAAGGGAAGAATTAGAAATGATAATTCAACATAAATAGAATGCACTCAATAGAATATACATGATATTTCTTCCTTTGGTAGTTTGACAATTTAAGGAATCTGCATTTTAAATTGTTTTATTTTCCTTGGAGAAAATAACTGATATTATTGTGAAAATCATCTTAAATTTATGAAAAAAAAAGGGGGGAATAAGAAGCTTAGAAGCAATCCAAAGTTTAATTTACCTTGAACCATTATCACCAAGGCCATGTAGCCAAACTATGGTCGCCTGGTGTCTACCTTTGGGCCTGACCACATAGGTTCTTCCAAACTCAAGTGCTCTTCTAACAGTTCTACCACCTGAAGAAATTTGTTGCAGTAGAGTTCAAGTGCTAACAGTTAAAACTAAAAACAAGGAGGAAAAACAAGCTCATGAATTTATATATATTTAAATACTAAGTCGCTATATATACCAATCCACTATACACTGAAGAACCAGTTGATCAAGTGCTAAAAGAACAATAAAAGAATTTATGCAAACTTGGTAGTGAGCTCTCATCATAGACATTAACAAACTATAGTAAGATGGAGAAAAGCAGATACACTGACCAGGGCCAACAGAAGGACCTGTAAAGCTCATATTAGCCCACGGGAAAGTAGCACTGACCAAAACCCGCCTATTGCAGTAGAAGAAGGCAGCACTGATCCTGCAATGAAGAAAAACCCAGATCTACCTTTAACATCAAAAGTCATTTCTACAATGTAGTTCCCTTTCACTACATTGATACATAAATTCTTATGACTAATGCCAAGTGGTCTTGTCAGCAGCATTTCAGCTGAATCCCAAATCAAAATCCACTTTCAACATTTGCCAAAAATGAAAAAGGTACATTGCAACAAATTCATCAGGAAAAAGACTTTTTTATCTAATACAAATTACAAATCTTTCAAAACCCTTAATAAAAATGGGACTTTAACTCTAGATAAACGATATTCATTGGATACGATGGAAAATCTCGGACGAAATTTCACAGGAGATTAAGAAAACGAAAACCCAAGATGAGCAACTTTTAAAGTCAAATGTTTTCGAGGACTAACAGGTCGCAAAGACCTGCAAATTGAACTCCAAGAAATTCTACAAAAAGAAAAAAAATTAAAAAAGCATAAACCGGGGAAAAGAAGAGATCAAAAAGGGAAATGGGATTTTAGGGTTTTAGGCATTTTACCTTTTTCAGTGATACGTCGACTGGATGGCGAGACTCTTCTGACCCCTAAGACTTTGATACAAAAATCTCTTCTTTTTTTTTTTTTTCCCAAAAGGCGGAATTTTTTTTTCCCTTTTTTTTTTTCTCTGATAATTCTCTTGGGTTTGTCGGAAACGACCTAAGGTGCGGTACACCCTTTGCTATTTACAGATATTTGTCCGTCCAATGATGCCATAAACTCTAGATGTTTGACACGTGGCTATTTTCAGGAAAAAGCCTCTGTTTAGCATTGTTACAAGCATCTGCTTGGACAATCGGAATTTATTTTAATCTTTTAGTAATATTAATATATGCACAGAAGTAATATATATTTTATTGATAATTAAGTCAAATTTATTAAACACAAGATAAAAATGATCTAATAAAACTATTATTTGAATATTAACTCAATCGCATATATATTTTATATTATATATAAAGTACTAGTACACATAACGTACTCAAATTAAAGAAACAAAACTCTTATAGTTATAGAAGTGACATATATCATTACCGTTAATAATTTTTACTTATTTTTTATGAATATAATATGAATTATTGGCAAAAAGAAAATAAGAAATAGTTGAGATATCCAATTCTTTGTTTAACTTGTAATGCAAACTTCGCATTGGTCTCTTACAAACTGATGAAAGGGCAGGAAAGAAATTGTTTATATTAAGTGGGTTGAATAGTTGTTTGCTAATGTTATCTTCCTCAGTTATAATCTTATTGATTCTTTAGCTCGAGCAACTTGACCAGGTAAACATACTATTTTAACATTATCTGCAGTTTCAGGTCAACATTCAATGTTCTGCAAACAAAGGGTGTTTAAGAACCAAATGCAAGGGAAAAGTTCCCCAAGGGCGGCCAAGGCCAGTGTCAATGACTCCATTTTTCCGCCGCCATCTTCTTCTCGTAGGCACAGCATTGAATGTTATGTTAGATCAAACATTAGTAGTATTCTTTTCTGTTTTTGTTCTGGAATTGCTACAGAGACAAAGATATGAAATCATTAGAAAGAATAAATCATATGTATGTAACACTATAGAGCCATCATCCAGGAGGATCATGACTGAGAAATCAAGTAAAACCTTGTTACGCATGCTGCATTTTGCTAAAGATTAGCTATGGTGAGAAAGGAGAAAGGAAAAAAAGATCTAATACTGTTGATCTCTTCAAAAATCCTTTTTTTTTTTGTTTACAGATTTCTCTTATAGATGGAACTATTTGCCAAAAACAAAAAAGGTGAATCTCTAGCTGAATCAAACTATGGTACTAATTAGAGGGAGTTACCGTCCAGATAGCACAGACATTGCAAATGAGGACGAAGATGAGCTAGGAAGGTTGCAGTCCACATGTGATCCCATGACACCAATTCTTGGCCTGCCATGACAAGAAAAATCCTCTTCATCTATCGATAGCAAATCGACAACAAGCATTTGTGTTTCTGGGGGTTCATCTACTGGCACACGCCCTTCAAGCATCTCAACCACTTGTGCCATGCTAGGCCTTAGTTTCGCCCGCTCTTGTATGCACCACAAAGCTACATAAACCATTCTTTTTACTTGCCTTTCATCGATACCTCCTGCTTCAACTAGCCTGTGATCAACAGCTTCCATTAACTTTCCTTCTCTTAGTTTGTCCATCACAATTTTAGGAAAGTACTGCCATTTCCTTTGAGACGTATCAGTTCCATTTTCAATCACACTAACATTTCTTCGGCCTCCAATCATCTCCAGAAGAACCATTCCATAGCTATAGATATCAGATTTCTCTGAAACTCCTCGCTCCAAGAGCCATTCCGGGGCCAAGTAGCCTCTAGTCCCCCTGATTGTTGTAATGACCCTGCTCTCATCTTTTCCGATCAACTTTGAAAGGCCAAAATCTGCCACAATTGCTCTAAAATTCTCATCAAGAAGTATATTTTCTGGCTTGACATCAAGGTGTAATATCCTTGACCGGCAATCATGATGTAGGTAAGAGAGTGCCTTAGCCACATCAATAGCAACTCCGTACCTTAAGTCCCATGACAAGCAACCTCCAGGACGACTTCTAGCTTCCCTTCTGGAGAAGATCCAACAATCCAATGAACCATTTGGGATGAATTCATAAACAAGGAACCTAGGCCCTCCAGGAAGACGGCAATACCCCATAAGGCGCACAAGATTTACATGTTGCACACTTGCAATTGCAGCAACTTCAGATCTAAATTCCTTCTCTCCATGCTCCTCACCTTCAATTCGCTTCACAGCAACAGAGGTGCCATCACTTAGGATGCCTTTGAATACTGAAGCAGAAGCACCTTGGCCCAGCAGCGCTCGGAAATTATCTGTTGCATCCTCGAGCTCTTTGTGCCTAAACTTTATTGGAACACCAGCTACCTTTCTGAGAAAACTATACTCTATTCGAAGCTCTCGACCTTCTGATACCAGTTTCTTCTCTAACAATTTCCTTCTGCGATGATAACGCCCTCTAATTACAAGACACACAAATACTGCAAGGATTACTGCAATATCTGCCCCCGCAATGAGGAAGAAAGCTCTGGAAAGTTTCAATGATACGCGAGCAACGATGATAAAAATGATGAGGCTGATGATAATTGTAACAGCTAATATATTTGCTTTCTTGTCCTCCATTAGAGCTTCAGCATTGTTTTCCAGTAAGTGGGGATGCAAAACAGTCTTGATCTTCTGGCTTTCGTTGGTTCCTTACGTGGAGAAGAGAAACCATTGTTAACTTCCCTGAGAGGAAGTAGCATTCATTTAAATACTTAATTCCAAAGATTAAGAACTGTTCAGCCAAATGTTGAATCATGGGGCTGTGATTATTTCATATCTGCATCAAAAGAAAAAACCGCGAAGTTCACCTAATTTTCCCTTTATTTTGTCCTTTAATGTTAGGGTTGTTGTTTATTTTTAAAGATTTGAAATGGTCAAAGGTTTGATTCATGCTGCTGATACAAGTTTTGTCTGATGACCAAGTAATTTGTCACTTTTTGTATTTTATTTACGTGCAGTCCTTTCACCATTAAATACAGTAATTAAGAACATTTTAATCCCTGTTTACTCTTCTCTTTTGGATAATCATCTTTTGGCTTTGTCAAATTAAGCAGCAGCTAATGCCGCTTTTGACTTTGGTTCTTCTGCTACAGCCACTTACCAACTCTATCTAACTAGAAGGCAAAAATTTCCCACCTAATTCCCCCCATAATAACAAAAGCTCAAACAATGAACAAAAAATAAACAAAGGGAAAGGATAAGAAATAATAAAGCTGCACTTGAAGGACTGTCTTCCTGCATTTCACTTCTGCTAGAGTGTATTGTTTTCACTGGAGTAGGAATTAAGTCAGAACACATGACAAAAGTCATTAACTCCCTGTAAATTTGAACCATTCAATAACTCTTGATTCAGTAAACTAAGTCAAGACAACGTATAGATTAATATAGGAATAATCGAAACCTAGGCTGTTTTCACCTTCGTAAGACTATAGCATCGAATCTACAACTTAATTTTAAATAATGCTCGAGAGTGGAAAATCAGAAGAATGAGATTACTTCTGGCCTGGTGAAAGCAAGACCAAGTCCCCAGTTCATAAAATTTCATATACAAATGGAAGTGAATAAGGCCAGTGCTGGTGGAGGGTCATAGATGTATGACACGATGAGGAACAGGCCATTCACCTGAGGTTGGAAAAAACTCATGATTTTGATATGTATAGTGATATATATATATATATATATATATATAATTAACTAATTCATGCTAATTCACAGTTAAAAGTGGGGTTTTTTTTCTGTTTAGAAATATTAGAAGGGCCCGAAAAGCTCCTAAAACTACCATATACTAACAAACAAATATAACTTTCTCAATACAATGCTCTCTGTCATTACACAGAATCAGGAGCGGCCCAACAAGCTCAAAGGCTTAAAGCAAGATATTCAAATGAGGCTTTTTTTTATTAAAATTTTATTCTTTTAGCTTTTTGAGATGTAAAATTTTTAATTAAACTTTTATAATCAAATTCTTCTAATATTTCTTTTTCAATTGATAATATAGTCAATCCATTTAATTTTTTTTGACACATTATTGATCTTAAATAAGATTTTATTAATTTTAGTTTTGAAAAACTTCTTTCTCTTGAAGCAACACTTACTAGAATTGTTAACATTATTCTAAAAGCAATATATAATTATTATTGTTAACAAAAATATTTAAATATTATAATTATCTTATATTTTTTAATGGCTAATATAAAATCACCAATCAAATTTTCTAATTCAAATAAATCAACTATCACATTAAATAAAAATAATATAACAATATAATATAAGCTCTAAATTAAAGTAAAAGTATATGTAAAAATTAGAACAATAATACCTAATTGTTGAATGCTTATTGCAAACCACAAATGAGACTCACAGCTTTATGAAGATAATAAAAGAACAAATTTCTTGTGTATTATTTGGAGAAAAATTAAAGTTGAAAAAAGAAAGAACAAATGAGAAAAGAAGATTTCAAAAGTAGATATTATATATTGAAAAAAATAATTGATTTTATAAATTAAAAAAATAGCTGTTTGAAATCATTAAATGCGTTGATTGGAAATCAGAGAAATAAGTGAAAAAAATAGTTGTTGGAAATAATTAAATACATATGACTCTTAGTTTATTGGAAATAAAAGAATATAATTGAGAATTAATAACATTCTAAAAATAAAAAAGTAATAAAAAATTAAAATCTATTAAACATATAATTAAAAAAATAAAAAAAGTAATTTTATTAATTATCTTTTACTTTTATATATTTTTAATATAATTAATTATATTATACTTATTATAAAATTATAAATCTTCTTTAAAATTAAGGTCTCATCAAATTGGGACCTAAAGCCCTTGCTTGGTGGCTTCACCCAAGGGCCGGCCATGCACAGAATTGCTGCAGGCTGTTTATAAAGCTCCCAAATGTTAACGCATCATGGCAAAATGACACCACAGTCAAACATGGTCGACAAGCGCGGAGCCTCCTCACCCAAAATTTTAAAAATTTTTTGCGTATTATATAAAATTTTTTAATTTTTTTTTTAAATTTTCTTAATGGCCATCCAAAATAATTTTTTATTTAATAATTAATATAAATAAAAATCATAAAATAATTTCATATACTTGACTCAATTTTAAATTTTTTTATTTTTTTCTTTCAATTTATGTTATTATTGCTTATATTTATATATTTATTTCTATTCTATTTTTTCATATTTTCTAAATCTCTATAAATTTTTTTCATAAATTTCTACGAACTATCAATCATATTTTTTTCTTTTTTATTATGTCATATGTGGATTCTATTTTCTATTTGTCATTTTTTTTATATGTAAATTTTATTTTTTTTTATTTTAATCTTTAAAAATAAATAAATTATTATATTATTCTCAAACATAAATTGTAATATTCCATTGTTGTTTAAAATTTCATCAATATATCATTTTTTATTCAAAATAACAAATACGTTCTATCATGTATGTTGCAAACTTTAAGTAACAAAGATATATATACAAATCGATAGAATAAAATAATTATATTTCTTTCAATACATTTTTAATAGCTCTCAAAATAATTTTTTATTTAATAATTTGTTTTATTCTCCAAACTGTTTAATAAAATTAGAGTCATTATAGTTAACATATTGCTAATTAAACCCAACAAATAAATTCTAAACTAATATGTTAAGGTTATCAAATTTAAAAAAATAACAATAAGTCTACTAATTCAAACTCATTAAATTTTAATATAAATCTAAACCTATTATAATATATTATGTTTTAACAGTCTAACCTAATAACCTATTATAACATATTATATTTTAATAGTTCAACTCAATAACCCAATATATTAAGTAATAATTTAAAAAGTAAATAAAAAATAAAAAGAGAGTTAGAACACAAAAAGTAAAAAAACCATTTATTTAAGTTTGAAAAATTGTTTTCTCTTCCATTCTTGGACGCAAAGAGTGAAAAAGATTTTTTTATAGCTTTATTCAATTATATATATAAATGACACTATCATTACTATTAATATGTATTTTTTTATATATTTGATATTTTTAAAATTTTATTTAATTTTTTAAATAAATAATAATTAAATTATATATAAAATCTTCTTTAATTATTTAGTATCTATTTCGAATTGACCATCATTTTAAAAATGCTCTAATTCTGCCTTGATGGTGATGTCACTATTAAATGAAAAGGGTAGGAAGAGCCTTTGGCTAACGAATATAAGAAGGGACCTTAACAGATGCTTCAGAGACTAGGAAAGTGCTGAGCATGTAATCCACAACTATTGACCAGACTAGAGATGTTAACGGGTACCCTATTATAGGGTACTCGTAGGTATTAAGGTACTTATAAACGGGTTCGGGTAGGGTTAAAGTAGTAATTTCACTATCTAAATTTTAATAGGGTAGAGTTAGGGTACCACCTCTTGGGTACCCATTACCCGAACCTGATTACCGTTTATAAATATTTTATTATTATTTTAATAATTAAATTAAAAATTTATAATTTTTATCAACTTTATAAGTAAATTTTTTTGTTAAAAATTAATAAATATATGAAAAGTATAATTATTTTAATTATTAATGTGATGAGATTAATATATTTAAATTAAAAAATTATTATATTGTTATTTATGTTTAAGTATGATTACTCTAATTATTAATATGATGACATTAATACTTTTATGAATACGTGTGTATATATTATGTATTTTAAATATAAATATATTTATTTTTTATTTTATTTTAACATTGTAAAAATTATAACTCATAAAATTATTAATTACAATATATATATATGTTTATTTATATAAACATATAACATATAAATCTAAAGGTAAGTTATGAGATTAGAAAAGTTAATTGGGTAATTGGGTTTCATGAAAAAAATTTTAATAATTTTTTTATTTAATCGGATATTTAAACGGATTAAGATAATTATAGGGTAGTGGGAATGTATTAGAGTTAGGGTTAGGGTAGTAATTTTAAAATTAAACGATTAGTTAATAAGGTTAGGGTAATTGATTTTTTATAAGATTAAGATTCGAGTACCTCGAAATTATAAAGTACTCGATCCGTTGACATCCCTAACTTCGCTGCCTTGATTAGGCCAAACGACCCTCCAAGTTTTTAGTAGTCTTTTCTATCCTATGGATCAGAAAGTCAACAATTTGTAAAGAACAACTCGTGAGACTCGTGTTGTAATAAAGACTCGTGTGAACCCAAGCCACGATACTCATTTCTAAACAAGCAACTGACTGGAAGTCTGGGAAGCTGCTACAGTTTGACATTCAACTATCCCATAGAAGCAGTTGGCCTCTACTTCTACGGAAATTTCCAGCGTCAGTTGAAGCCGAGGAAATTGGAGGACGTTTTGAATTTGACAACTTTGGCTCTTCTCAAAGCCCCGAGTTTCACATTAAGTATGCCGCAAACATGGATTTGTTAACTAAGGTGTACTGGTCCACGCGACAGAGGCTTCCGAGAAACACACAGGATCCAGCCATGGAACTACAAATTAAGGAGATCATGGCATAGAATCTTACATTTTTTCCTTGGTGGAACTGTCCAAAGGGTGTTGAAATGTTTGGCCTTTTTTTTCAATCAACAAATTAATGGAGATTTCCTCAAAAACCAAATCGAATGAAGATTTTTGTACTACATTATAGTTCTTACTCAATTTTATAAAAATTTCAAAACAAAGATTGAGTCTAGAATGTTTGCAATCTTACATCCTTATTATTATCCAACCCTTATGTTACATTTACTTGCATTAATTCCTTGTACTACAAAAAGCTAACAACAACGAGAACTGGCTATGAATCCAGTAGCCAACAGTGCGGTGTAGTGAACATTGACAAGCCTTGTAAGTAAGAACGAAAATAAAATAGGGTTAACCTTTGACTTCGACCCACATTTTAAAAAAACCATTGATTCATAGTTTCATACTGTTGTTCTTTCTTTTTCCTCCTCAACTTTGAAAAATACCATCTCTTCCATGATTGTACAGTTAAATCCCTAAATCAGAATCCAACGAAAAAACGCATGCCAATCATAAGAAAACGCATCGATCCAACGGTCATTATAGAGCTAGAGGAGGAAATCACAATGGACACCGCTTTTGGCACTTTGAGAGTTGAAGCAGATGACATGGCAATCTATTATTATTTGTGCTATTATTTCGACAAAAAAAGGCCAAAAGCCCTCCCGCTTATAGCGACGTTGCCCTAAGAACATTCTCTGCTCTCTCTCTCTTACTTACTCTCCGCCCCCCGGCGTGTTAGTTAGCTTAAGCTTGCGGTGATTAGCGAAAGAGAGGGAGATGGGGAGCCGTGCAAACGGAGTCGGCAGCAGCAGCGGCAATGGGGCGGTGGATAAAGGAGTTGATTTTGCAAATTACTTCTGCACATATGCTTTTCTTTACCACCAGAAAGAGATGCTCTGTGATCGAGTCCGCATGGACGCTTATTTCAATGCTATTTTTCAGAACAAGCATCATTTCCAAGGAAAGGTAACCTCTTTTTCTTTTTATTCATTACCCTTTTGTTTAAATGCTACTTACAGCATAGGGGAAGGATTTTTTTGGCTTAAAGCTTAGAACTTGAACCCGAATATGACAAAAAAAAAAAAACCTTTTTCATATTAATTTAGTAAGTTATTGTTTTTGTGAGTTGGTGCAACTTATAAAGAAAGGGGTTGCAATTGGGTGTTGCCGTTTTTTTGTCTGATAGGCCTAAAATTTACTCTTTTTGCTTACATTTCAAGCTTTGTTACGTTAGTGGAGATAAGACTTGAGGAAGCTATGAAAGTTAAAATTTTGAAGCAGATACATTTGATATTATCATGTTTTTCTCAGTATATGTGGAGCTGAGACAACTTAAGAACTTTAGACTTGGAAAGCAATGAAAATGAAGAATTTGAGACAGGGGTGCTTAGTTTTTTTATTAATTATATTATTTGGGGTTTTTCTTTTTGTAACTATGTTAAATAGTGATAGAAAACTAATTTGGTGAGTCCTGGTGAAGACTGTGTTGGATGTGGGAACAGGAAGTGGCATTCTTGCAATCTGGTCTGCCCAGGCTGGTGCAAGGAAGGTCTATGCTGTTGAAGCAACTAAAATGTCGGAGCATGCCCGGACCCTTGTTAAAGCAAACAATCTTCAAGACATTGTTGAAGTAATCGAGGGCTCTATGGAGGAGGTCGTCTTGCCAGAGAAAGGTTGGCATCTTTGGATTATACTTGTTACTTGCATTCAGATTGATTTACTGAGGGTTTGAGATTTTTTACTCTAATCTTAGATTTTGGTTAATGGACAGTTGATGTGATTATCTCTGAGTGGATGGGTTACTTTCTCCTGCGTGAGTCTATGTTTGACTCAGTGATATTTGCTCGTGATCACTGGCTTAAACCAACTGGAGTCATGTAAGTAATCAATTGTTTAGAGGTTTGCTTCACCTATCTTATTATTATATTTTTTTTTGTAAATATTTTTGGATGCCTCATGTGTTATTAATTTGACATTTTTGTTCATTTTTAAGAGCTTTACTTTTCCTTAATCTTTTTTTCTATGTGACATGTGGTCTATTTCTTAAGCAACTGTTACCATATACAATTCAGTTCACTCTGCCACCAAAAACTGTTTGGTTAACTGGGTTAATTCTACATCACTTTAATAATACTTCACCAAAAAGTTTCAGTGACTGGATTCTTTTACTGGATAGTTGTAATATGCATGATTATGCGCATGCCCTTATTTTGTTTATTTTTCTTATTGAAGGGTGTATTGTTGATGTAAAGCTTAAGTTTGTGCTTTCCATGCATTTGAGAGTATAGGCTGAGATTCTTGGGAGGACAAAAAAAGGTCAAAGAATGAGTGATGTGGTCTTATTTGAGGCACTGTTAACTGCAAGGGGCTGGCTACCAACTCAGTGGTTGGGGTGGTGGGATAAACCTTAGGCCTTCTATCTTGTGGAAAGGTGGGTTATCGTCGAGTAAAGAGTGAGGCATGTCAGCTTGAACCAACTTAAAATGCATGCACAAATAGGCCTTGGCTAAATAGTAAACGTTAGGGTGTGGCAGGGCATTTGTCAATAAAAAGATATATATATATATATATATATATATATGAATAAATAAGATGTAGATGTGATGTACTTTAATTGGACTCTAACCTTTGCATGTTTGCTGAGATACCTGTATTTTACTGATTTTCCCTGTCATAATATCAATGTTTTTATTGAGCTGCTTGTAATCTTTGTTAATCTCCTTAGCATTCTTAACGTTTTTTGTGCAAACTCAATATCCGACAAACAAATTTTCATTTTTCAGGTATCCTAGCCATGCACGCATGTGGGTGGCACCTATCCGATCTGGATTGGTGGATCAAAAGAAAAATGATTATGAAGGAGCAATGGATGATTGGTATGGGTTTATAGAAGATACGAAGAATTACTATGGTGTTGATATGAGTGTTTTAACAAAACCTTTCTCAGAAGAGCAGGAGAAATATTACCTCCAGGTGATTTTAAAATTTTGTGATGCTTGGATTCCCTTGATTATTGGTTTTTTTTTTTTCATTTTTTTGGCAAGACAATATCTTACATTCACAAGCTGCTTAAAAATCAATGTTGGTAAACTAGCTCCTTTTTCTTAAAAATGAAGAAGGAGAAGAAGAGAGAAAAACCAAAAGAGAAAAGACCACCCAATCTTAGGCATTGAAGCACCAAATTGATGTCTCTAGGTGAGGGTTAGTCAAATGGACCCATTTATTAGATGTTTTATGTACTTAATCCCTTTTAATCTAGCTACTCAAGGCTATTGCGGGACACTTTGTTGCTGCTATTATGTTAAAGAACTAAGAAGGATGTTCACTTGTTTGCAATTTTTGCCCCTATTTGTCCTTTGAATAATGTTTGGTTTAGTTCTCTGTCCTATCATTTTCTATAAAAAAATCTATTAATTTGTATAGACATCATTGTGGAACAACCTTCATCCACATCAAGTTATTGGGACAGCTGCTGTTGTTAAGGAGATCGATTGTTTAACTGCTACTGTAAATGACATCCTTCAAGTCAGATCAACTTTTTCATCTGCCATCAGCATGGAGCATACTCGCTTCTGTGGATTTGGTGGATGGTTTGATGTCCATTTCCAAGTAAGTTAAGCCTCAGCATTCCATATTGTTCAAATATGAAGAGGCACTATGTGTACATAGATAACTCTTGTTCTTGTTTTGTGCAACAGGGAAGAAGGGAGGATCCAGCTCGGCAAGAAATTGAGTTAACGACTGCACCGAGTACTAATAATGGCACCCATTGGGGACAACAGGTCTGAATTGCTGAAACAAACACACACGTGCGCACATTTCAACTATAATATATGGTTACTAAACATACAAGAACAGTTTTAAAATAGTGAAATGGAATTTCAATTCAAGGAAGCCTTGATGGAGCAATTTATTACTTGCCCTTCTGTCCTAATTTCATGCTAGTTTTGCTTAATGAGAGATCAGTTGATTTTACCCATGCATCGGGAGTAAGTGCTTGTTCGTTTTAGGAGGCTTTGGTCTGGCTATGTTTCGTATGTTGATGTTTTTGGAAATTTGATTTGTTGTGTATTCATGCGTCTTTGCTTCTTCAGTGCCTTGATGAGCTTTTGTTACTTTTACTATTGGACAGGTTTTTCTCTTGCATCCTCCTACCCATGTTGATGAAGGAAGCAATCTCAATGTTTCTTTCTCAATGAACCGTTCTAAGGAAAACCATAGATTAATGGAGGTTGACTTTGATGTTAAGATCAGCCAACCTTCTGGCCTAATACTTCCACCAATTAAGAAGAAGTTCTACGTAGAGTGAGGGAGGCGATGGATTTCCTATTTTGCAGATTTCAATGCTTTTTTAAGGTTTTTCTCTCAACTTGATGATACTAGAATTATGAACTTGGCTATTACCATATCAGGCTACCATCACATTCCTCTTACTTTTCTAATCGTAAGCATGAGTTATGTAGGCTTCTGTTCTTGCCAGTTATCCCTATTTGGTTCTTCCAGTCATATAATAACAACATGCTCTTATGCAGGGACGATCTTTTGTGATGAGTTATTTGCCCTTCTAGCCTTTCTAGATACATATTTATTAGAAAGCTACTCAATGTGTTGAACTTGTCAAATTATTGAGGCAAACTTTAGGAAGGACTCAGATCCTCTATGGTCTTTTTAAAGCAGAAACCAAATGTGGACTTTTTGTGGCTCCAAAATTTGTCTAGCTGCTTCACTAGAAGTAAAAGTAATGAAGTAGAAGGAAAAAAATCATGTGATTAATTGCTCATAGTTATACAACCAACACTCCACTGCTGTTGTCCCTGATTAGAACTCTATTCTGTAAATTCCTGACCATATGAAATTGTAAATGCCAAAATATTTAAATTAATGCAAATTCTATGGTTTTAGAGTTTCCAATTTCCATTATACCATTGGGGTTTATTCTACAAGTTTCTCAACTTTGTCGTAGCTGGCAAAATTATTTATTGTTGTCTCTTTCTTTTTGGTGCACAATTTGATTTACTTGTATATATGAACATGGAAATAACTTTGTATATGTCCCCTCATTTTACTGTTTCCCTGTTAATTATAGCAGAATGAAGCAGGTACACCTCTCACCATGATTTTTATTTGCCTATGTTTTTTCAGTGTCTGCATGTGAGGGCATGGCACTGGTATGTTTGGTGCTGATTATGTGGTTCTCAGAATTCCCATCTATACATATCACTAGCACTTTGATGTATCTTTTTGCCGCTTGGAGTATTTTATTGAGTAGCCCTGTTGCATTTTTAAGCCGTGTATCAAATTTTAGAGTGTCCTTGCTCATTCGTATTCTTGAAACTTCTTTTTTGGGGATGCATGTCTACAATATGTGCAGCAGAAACGTACGGAATTGCAATTGACAGCTGAAATTTCTCATCTAAATCTATCATACAGGATTCCAAAGGAATATATTCTTGTTGCTGCATCATTGGGTCATTCAGTTTTTTCTTTCTCTGGATGGTTTGAGGTCCAAAATAGAGCCTAAGGTGATTTAACAGGAAGCTTCCAGCTCTTATCTTCAGTACATTTACTAAAGGAAGGGAACTCACTGCACAATTTCCCGGCCGACTGAGTAGTGTTATTGTACTTTCTCAAATTGAATAGTATTAATTGTAAAAGCGGAACGTGATTCTTTTTGTGAAAATGTGCGAGGGACAAGTTATGATGTCTTAATCAGGCCAAAACCTAAATTATCTGAAAATTTGTTAAACCTAGGAACCAAGATCAAGTGATAGCGTTAAGGAGTGGTTGCGCCAAGGATATTACCACTGGGGGTGGTAGTAACTATTGGCCTTAGACGGCTTCGAACGTGGCAGCCTCTGGCTTCTAAATTGCCAAGAGAAATGCCTTAAATGCTGGCAGGTCCTGCGTTCATCAATTCTTGGATGGGGGATCCGTATGTATCCGTATTTGGTTTATAATTGGCTGCCATTGACTCCACGACTAGTGGCATATGCATATCTGTTCTGTAATTACTACCATGTTCACCATCGGGTTGGGTAACTGACCCAATAATAGAAGCAGATTAGTAAAACCTGACACTGAAGACGTCGATTACTGACTACTGCTCATGAGTGCGTGCTGACCAAGCAAGTCCTCGGGTTTATGTGAATATTCAATTAAGGTCTCATGATTCTTTCGAGATAAGCTTGTGCTCGAAATCTCCATGCATAGACTTTCCCATAAAGGGCTAATTAAAGCCATAAACCAATCTCTTGCATTAAACGTTTCTGTGTCACATGCACATGCATGCGCCTTTAATTGCATTTCAAGCTGCTTTTAAGCTAAGCAGAATCCTGGAGCCGTTGAGAAAAAAGGCCAAAGAAAAAACACTCGCAACATCCATCAATTATCAACTCCTGAAGTTCAGAAGCCAAAGCGCTTAACTTTCTCTTTAACAACATCTTGAAGCGAATGCTATTTATGTTTCTTTCCTTAAATTAAGGCTTTGAACAAACAACCACTTGCTATAAATAAAGATCCTTGCTTCTTGAATTCAACCCTACTATACTCAGGTTCTCTTGTTTTCATCTTCTCAACAGTCAAGAATGCACAGGTCAGCATCATCAAGCAATGCTCGACTCTCCGAGGAGTTCTTTGTAAACTTGTCACAGGCTGCCGTGGCATCTCCGCTCCTCAAAGCTGCTGCGGCATCGGATGATTTGACAGAGTACGATGACCAGATCACGGAAACGACCAAAAAAGAAACTGCTTTCCATCATCACAAGTCAACGGGAGAGAAAGCCGTTCACCTTATCCCGGTCGTGTTAATTCTATGTGCTTTAACTCTATGGCTTTTCTCTCGTCCTGCAGGTAAAATATGACGAAAGCCCCATTGATGCCTCATATTTCAATGCAGTTGGTTGGGTAATTATTTTTCTCGCCTTTTTCTTCCTCTTTGGAAATTTTGGCCATGTGTTGTAAACTGTAACTTGTTCATCATTTATCAGCAAGCCCATTGGTCTTTTAATTTTTAATGGAATTATGCAAAATGACAGCACCTTTATTTTGACGTTCCATGTGACTCGTTTTCTTCTTTTTCTATGCCCTTGACGTTTTGGACTGTACGTAACTCAATGATCTGAAAATCGTCATGATAGAGAAAATTTTATTATGTAATTGGTTGAGAGTTTGCAATGGACCTGCCTTTAGGCCAGGAGACTGCCTCAGGCCTACAAGCTAAAGCCCATTTTTGGGCAGAGCCTAGGTTAATACTTATATAGCCCATGTTGTTTTATTAAATAATTATTTTTAATTTGATTTAATTAAAAAATATATAACATTTAAGTATTTAGTTCATAGATTAATACACTACCTCTCTAATTAAAGAATATGAATTCGAATCTCTCTTCTCTATAACATAAAGCTACAAACCTTTAGAAAGAATTTGGATAAAAGAGAAAAAAAAATTACAAACTCATAAAATAAAGAGAGTCAAAAGTTTTCGAAAGTTTAATCAAATAAAAAAAGATAATTTAATTTATAAAAATCGAATCAACTTTGAAGAGATAATTTAATTTATAGAAATCGGATCAACTTTGATGGTTTCAAGTTCCTGCCTATATTTATCCAAGGAAAACGAGAATAAAATAAGGGATGCTTTTTGGTGTTTGAGAATATTGTAAGAGATACCCCGTCGTCCATCTTTGGACCCATAAAATGTTCCATCAAAACCCCTTTTCAATAATTCTATCACCAGACAAGATCTTTGATTTTTCTTTTCTTTTGCGTACCTAATATACTTATTTAAGTCGTTTGGTTCTTTTAGGTCAAGAAGATCTTTAAGCATATTGGAAGGCTAATCTTGTGAGTTGGAATTGCTTCTTGTATCAGCATCTATGGCTGAACCTTTTTAATTGGTTGATACATATGCAGTGAAAGCATGACCATTCTATGGTCTAATCAAATCATCTCCGTGATGTTTCCATTTATATTAACCAATGAAGTTACTGATGGTAATCATCACCAACAGTTTTTTAAATTCAAATATGGCTTCAGATATGATTATATTAATAAATATATATTTTTAATTTTAAAATATTAATATAAAAATATTTTTTAATAATTACTAAAATTTAACTGTATGTATAAATATTAAATAAACTTTGTTAGTATTTTTTTAATTTAACATAATTTTATAATTGATAATTATGTTTTTCAATAATCACATTTTATTAAAATCATGAAAGGGTAAACTACCGTAAGTTTAAGATAAAATTAAATTAACAAGTAGTCCAAAATAGTTTAACCAAACCATAATCAAAAGACAATAATCATTTGTTGCCATTGATCCAGTTTATAAAGAAGTTTGAAGTTGAAGATATCAGATTCCTTTTCATAGAGGCTATCATGGACCACCCCATAGGTTTTCTGAATATTGCATCTAATTTCTTATAGTACTAAACAATAAAAACAATTTATTCAACAGTATTGTTTGCTATGTTGCACCTCTCTCTAGCTATTATAATAATTATTATTATTATTACAATTGGAGAGAACCATTGCAACTTGATCAGGGTAGGCCAATCCCAATAAAGTCACCAACAAGCAGCTGGTTGAAGTTTTCCTTGTAACGGGCAAAGTAAAGTTTTTTTTATTGGTCTACCACGCTTTAAATAAAGAATTATCAAGAGTTTTTAAACTACAAAATAGTAGCCAATAAAGAGAGAGAGAGGCTTTGGTGATTCCGTGGGCTAAAAAGCAAGCAAAAATAAAGAGGTGGACAGGAACAGGATTGTTATGAAGTGCAACAACTGAAAAAAACGTGTTTTATCCCCTTATTTCATGCAAGCTATTGCTATCTACATTAAAATTCTTCTGTCCAAGCAAATCATTCATGTCACGCAAAAAACAGCTGGCAATCGCCATTTTTTTTTTCTCATAACTACTAGTATTGATTAATTAAATAATGAATTGATCATGCCCTTTCCTAATTTGTCTTTATTTCTGCTGCTGCCAAGAAAGTGTGTCTTTGGGTACAAAATTGATGCTTTTATTTTATGTCACGGTTTTTTTTTTCTTTTATGTACAATGAAAGTGTTGCTTTCTAAAGACTTATATCATTTTTCTTGGAAAACCGGCTACCAGTCTAAACCCTAGGCAGGAACTCGTCTATTAGAACATTTTTGTTCTAACTTGTAACCCTTGATGTTCACATTTGGCTTTGCTTGGAGAATAATTTATTTGATAATCAACGACCCTTTTTGTTTTTTACTGGAATATGTCAATCAATGCCTGTATAGAAGAGAAGGTAAAAACCTGAAAATAGAATGGGTGGGAACATTAACTGCAGAATTGAATGTTATGGAGACATAATGCATTGAAGGCTTTTTAATTGAATTGAAAATTTGAAAGTGATGTAATTGGTAGCAGCCGACAACAACAGTTCCTTGATGCTTTGGCAATCCGCAATTATCATTCCCCAAAAGCATCTTTACTCCTTAATTTTGTTGCTGCTAACATCATGGAGGAGAGGTGCCCTAAAGATCAACGTTTCTTTCAGTTGGAAAAGCCATACGAATTAATATTGCACGGTGTCCATTGCTATGCCTTTTGGGGAGGATTGGAATCGAATGAGATATATGAATCATGTTTGAGAGCCTTGACGGAAAGGGAAGCAGAGGTAAGGAGAAGGAATAGGGAGAGAGTTTTGTGCACCATTTCTTATTAAGAAGTGAAAACAGAAATAATACTGATAATATTGATATTAATGGTATTTTATAAGGTGACTTTCTTCTCACACAAATTTTTTTAATGAATATTCTTAATTATCCCTTTGATATATACATATATTTTGTCATCCTTAATTCTGAATTATTCTCGTATATGATTTTATTGTATTTTTTAAAATACAAAAAAAAAATAGACAAAGGAACAATAATAATAACATGTACCGAACATTTGATTTATTGATAATGCATGATCGACTTGCTTAAAGGACAGAATTCGACTCTCTCTTTCACTAAATTAAAAAAAAAACAATAATAATAACACGTGATAGAAATTAGTCCCACCCAACATCCACCCTTAAATTCATTAATCTTGTACCGTTATTCCAAAACCTCCTATGCTAGAAATGCGGCCTAACAAATTGTTTGTTCACTCCTAAAATAAAATTCATAAAAATAAATATAGGATTGATTCCAAATAATCCCAAATAAATTAAGTATTTGTACCCAAAAAAATTTTGTTAGACAGATATAGCCCATTGATGATGTGTCATAAAACAGTGTGTTGACAAGTTCAAAAGTCTATAGTCATTAGTCAAATAAAGAAAAAGGGTAATTTAGTAGTTTGCTGAGGCTGCTAGCCATAGAAAATTGAAATCTTTTAGTAGTGGTCTGAGGAAATCTATTGACGGCTTGACCTTTGGTTCTTTTGAGTTCTGAGCAAATCAACTCTTTGCCAGGAAATATCTTCCAGGAAATGGCCACATGTAAACAATAATGTGCAATTTTGTATCATGGTTTTAGAATCTTATTACATGAAATCTTGTTTCTTCAAATGACGATTTATTAATCAGTCTGAGAGATAGGATGTTGAGTAGAATCAGGAATTTTATTTTGTTTTCTTTTTTACTAAATTATTAAATAAATTCCTATACTTTTTCATTTTTTGTTAGATAATCTCTTTTTTTTATGATTTGTATTTGAATAGGTTATTATATTCATAAATGGATATCATTGTGTCACATGATTTTAACATATGTTGATTAAATTACATTTCTTGCATACGTGATTACTGATGTAGCATTTATGATATGATGGGATGTTTTTTTCTCATAGATATGATTATTTCAATCGATTTTGCCATGTTAAAAAAAATCACGAAATCTATCTTGAATACAAAAAATATCAATTGATAATAAAGTCACATGTATCATCCACATATTTTTATAAACATAAAGATTTATTTGTAATAATTTAAGGATTTATTTAGTATATTAATTTACTTTTCATATATTTTTTTTAAAAAATTACTTTTTATATAAATTGTGAATTATATAATAAAGGGAAGCATTTTCCTTCCCATAAATGTTATCCCTACTTCCTCAAGATTCAAATGGAAAACCTTCCCCTTGCAATTCAAGTTTCCTGTTAAGTGCCCTTTAGGGACAAAAGTCTTGGATGTTTCAAATTTCAGTTTAATTTCCCCTTGCAGGAGTCAATTTGTTTTATCCCCTCCTTTTCTTTTGGCCATTTTGCCCCACATGTTCATAAAAGATATTTTTTTTCCCCAAACATTTAAACAATGATTATTTTAACAGGTTTATAGTTTTTATTAAGTTTCATTTTTTATGATTATAATATATTTCCGGCAACACGTAACATGGAGATCATAATCAGTAAATTCAAGCCTTTAACCTATATAGTTTTTAATATGCCATGATTAAGAATTTAGATGACTAATATACGTCTTTAATTATTTCACTTTTTGTCATACATAACAAAAATAAAATTTTATAATCAAACATTTTTTAAAATTAAAAATGATACTTACTCTATTGCCCCTACCAGCTTTCTCCAAAATGTTTTCATTCTTTGATTAACTAATTTCAATATTGCAATTCACGCAATTAGTTGGCTTGTACCATACCTAAACTCCCTTCAAAGAATAGAATTCGTTACGTTTTATATTAGGGAAAAAAAAAAAAAGACAAGGCAAACGCACAGACGCAGAAAGTGACCGCTAAAAGAAGCCCTTTCATTGTACCCAATAATAATAATAATAATAATAATAATAATAATAATCCATTCTATGTGACTAACCAATCAAAACTCAGAAACAAATTAGTAGGTTGAGTTAAGTCCTGGGTGTTTAAGGAGAACAAGGGAACCCACAACGTGAGAGTTAAGACTCCAAAAAAAACCAAACAACTCAAAACTTTAAAGAGTGATAATGGAAAAGAGCATGCTCATGTCAAAAAGAAATTACTTCAAAAAAAAGTATCGTGATCTTTTATTAATACCACATTAAGATCTCAATTAATTTTAACAGATTTTAGTCAAAATATTAAGACATTATTATTCTTCTATTTAACCTTAATAAATATTTATCACCTTTAATCCTTGTTAAAATTAACAATATCAATTTTTTATTTTATAAATTTTATTCTGTTCATTTTTACAAATTTGAATTTGGAACTTTTAAACTTAAAATATCAAATTAATTACAATGTTATAAAAGAAAAAAAAAAGGGGAAAAAAGAGAGTGCGGAATGCGCACAATAAGATGGAAACAGTTAATCCCACCGCAACAAGCTATTCTTGCGCAGTTGGCAACTCGGCATGGAAAGCTTACCATATTATTCATTGTTTATTTGTACCCAATTTTCCCTTATTCGCTTTTCATTTTTTTCATTTTTAATAAAAAACGACATATATATAAATATTAATTTCCCCAATCAAAAAAAGAAAAAATATATAACAACAATAACAACAAATTAAATTCTGAAAAGCACTGAGAAACAAAGCTTCTTTTGTTTTTCTCTTGAATCCTCCATCAAAGGTTAGTCAAATCTCTTCCTCAATTTGATAATTCTAAGTATTTTATTTGAATGTAATTCTGATTATTTAGATTACGAACAAGTTTAAAAATTTTCCGCTTTACAATTTTTTTTTTTGTTGTGATTGTTGTCATTTTTCTTCTGTTTGGCTACTGAGAAAACGGTGGATACATAAATGAAGACGATTAAAATTTTTTTATGATTTTTAAAATTTATTTTTAATTTTGATTTTTAAAATAGAAAAAGTTTGAACTTAGTAGATCACTTGAATTATTTTTTTGCCCTGAAATTTTGATTGCTTTTCTTTTTTGCTGCATTTTCTTAGGAACCAAACAGAGCCTGCTCCTGACTGTGTTGTTTTGTTTGTTTACTTTAAATCAATTTCCAAGAATGAATAACGCTTGCTTTAGATTTTCTTTGTTCTTTTCATTAAAAAAATTTTTTATTACATGTCCTAATCTTTTTTTTTTCTTTATTTTCTATAATGCTAATTCCAATTTTTTTTTGCTTTTCTCTTATGCACACTTTGCAGAAACTGCCTTTAAAAAAAGAAAAAACTTTTCCCTTGTTATTTCTGTCTAGAGTATGCTAGTATATTCTAATTGTATGTTTTATCCAGTGTTTGTTGACTTTTATTATAGTTTTTTGTTTGAGATTGTTTGATTAATTAATCATCTCAATTTTTCATTGTCTTTTGCAGTTTGTGCGTTGGAATTTATGTAATAGGGATCATGAGATTCAAGAAAGGGACCAAAGTGGAAGTCTTGAGCAAAAAAGAGGTGCCATCAGGCTCCTGGCAGTGTGCTGAGATAATCAGTGGCAATGGCCACAGCTATGCAGTTAGGTATCAAGGCTATTCTGGTGCCACTGACAAGATGATTGTGGAGAGGGTATCTAGGAAAGCTATCAGACCTTGTCCTCCTGCTTTGGTAGTTCCAGATAATTGGGTTCCTGGTGATGTTGTAGAGGTTTTTGACAATTTTTCCTGGAAGATGGCAACAGTTTTAGGGGTTTTAGAGAAAAAGTACATTTTGGTTAGGCTGCTGGGATCATCTCTGGAATTCAAGGTCAGTAGATTTGACATCCGTGTGAGACAATCATGGCAAGATGATGAATGGGTTGTGATTGGAAAGGTACTTTCTATCTCAATCTGTTTTCCTCATGCGTTTGAAATTTTTAAAATTTTCAAAGCTCTTTCAGCATTTGTTGTTTAATAGTTAAACAATTTACTCGAGTTGATTTATTTTGATATCAATCATTACCATATCCATTTTCAGTTTTGTTATAAGCTGAGGTTGGCTTGAATATTTTTATTTAATCACCTGAATGAGACATCCTTCATTTTGACAGTAAGCCTTCTTTCTATGAGATTGTGATCTAAGTACCATGCGGTATTTCTAATAAGTTCAGGCAAAACCTGATGTCGTATTCTTGTTTTTGGTTCCATAAATGAAGATGTTCATTTATATTGTGTCTACATGCAGGGTTCTGGCAGTTGTGAAGATGGGAAATATGGTGAAAATTATACTCTTAGATACAATCAAAATTCTAGCTCCCAATTTCAGAATACAATTAGAATGACAAATCGACATCTGAAAGGTGAATGTTGTCCTGTTAACAAAAAGGTTAATTACCAGGAATCCGTTATTGCTTCCTCAAAAACTCTAAAGATAGGATGCTACTCTCAAACAGAAGCTTTTGCTGGAGCTAGACAGAAGTTTAGAGCGGTTGAGAAAGATGGAAGATTGTACCGACTGGTTGCTGCAAATCCATCCATTCATGAACAGGTAGATGCTGTTGCTTTCCCAAGAGATATGCTGGGTGAAAAGTACATACATGCTTCTATTGACAACAGAACTGGGTTGTCTGAAGTGGATGCGGAGAGGAGAAAACCAAATGGTGCTGTCGGATGTTATACTGCAGAACACTTAGAAACCAATGACACTGAGCATGTTACATGCTCTGTTGGTAGTTGTAGCGTGAGTAGTAACAATCTATATAAGTTGCCTCATCGTGTTTCTACAGGTCCTATTGAAGATGTTGATGGTCAATGTAGTGATGCTGAATCTTTTTGTCCAAGGGGAGATGAGGTAGGAAATTGTCTCCTTCCTACAAAAGAGGAACTCGCTGCTGAGATTCATAGGATAGAGTTACATGCCTACCGTTGCACCATGGAGGCCTTGCATGCATCAGGGCCTTTAAGTTGGGAACAAGAAGCGTTAGTGACAAATCTTCGTCTTTCACTTCATATATCTAATGATGAACATTTGATGGAGCTAAGAAACTTAATTTCTGCTGATAGTGGCATTCCAATTAGATAACCAGGCGTGCCTGTGGTTTCTTTTATCTCTTTATTTTTTCCCCTTAGAAATAGATTTGGATAAATCATTACCCTGGCGGCTCCCTCAATTGTATGAAGCTTGATGAAATATGCCATCATTTTTCCTCATCTAGGTTTGCAGCATAAAGTGATATATTTTGAAATGAATGTAACACAACAAAAACTGAAAAGCTTTAAATGTTTCTGAGCTAAGCATTGTGTATCAGTTCCTCTATCTGTTCTTTTCTCCCTCATATTGTACATTTATTTTAGCTAAACAAATATTTGAGAAATAGCACATCAGGAATTTGCCAACAATTGGGCAGATATCAAGAATGCATTTTTCTGACCATTCTCTTGTATATATTTCTTGCATCTGTTTGATGTACAATGGATGAATGAGTAATCTTCTGGTGACATTTGAATTCTTTAGTTATTAAAAATGTTATCCTGTGACAAAAGCCCTCTTTTTGTTTCTGACTAAGTGTTTATGTATGCTTTTCTTGAAATTTGTTTAGTACTAGAGAAAGATGTTCCTAGCATTTCTATATAATGTGAATGTTCTCAGGGTATAATACTGTGTGTTTCAGCATAAGCATTCTCATTTGAGGACAGTATTGATGCTTCCCCTGTATTTTCCAGGGTTGAAGAAGGAGGCTTAGGCACCTTCCTTCCAAATGTCCAAAGATGATTTGGGGTTTGCCACCTTTCTCTTGCTTTTCCACAGTGGGGCAATTTGTAGGGGAAGTTATTACAAGGCACTAATTTCTTTAGTTTGTGGCTTGCTGGATTCTTCTATTTCAGGTCTCCTGTGAGCCTTAGATATCTGTGTTGCTGAAGGATAAAAGACCAGAATCTTGTGGCTGCCATGGGATGACCTGATATGTGGACATCCCAAAAGGTTTTCTTTTGGACCTTTATGTAAGATTATCCTTGTATGACATCCTCTGCTGGCCCATGTGTGTTTCACTTTGTTTCTTGCAAAGTAATCATGCTGAAATCTTACTTTTCATGTATTCCATTTGTGCAGTTCATAATTTGATTTTTTCTCTTGTTAATAATGGATGGACTGAGATTTTGAGCAGGCTTGGTTGATGATCTTGCCAAGCACAAGCATAAGATGGAAATGCAACAGACATGTTATCATGAATTTGAGAAAATATTGCATAAACCATCCTCACATGGCATGTCTTTATTCATACCACTTGGATTGTTGTAAAATAAAATTAAAACTGTTATTAGCTAAGTTAGGGAGGTGCTCCTAAAGTGCAGTTTTTGTCTAGTTGGCAATTGGATTGACCTTGTTAGTAACGTCTAGGAGTTGATCCGAATTTCTCACTGCCTCTTCTGTGTTTTCTTTTGCTTCCTGTCCGAGTCTGGTAGTCCTGAGTTGGCTTTTGATTCTCTGGATTCAATCTTTATGATTCTGTTGCTCGTTTTATCCAATTAGATGAATTCTTTGTCTAGCACAAAAATTTTTTTTGGTCATTTAGGTGCTGCCATCTAGCCTCTACATGGGAAGGTAGCAGTTCTGTACCACTAATTGGTGGGTAGTAGTAGGAAATGGTAACATATAAGCTGTTATCTTTTTTTTTTTTTTTTGGATAGAATAAAACTTCATTACTTAAGGAACATAGATTACTAGCCCTAGATTTTCTGGTAGGCCACAGCTCCACGCTCTAGTGTTATTTGCTTCACAACTCAAATAAGCATGTTATCTGTTATAACCTGTTATGTGCTATCTGCTGGTCTACAGGCACAAGGAAATTGAACATGACATGATAGCCAGTATTTCCCAGGGGCTATTGCTTCCTAAGAGAAATTGGAAATTGTTTAGGAGTTTCTTATCTTAAGTCATGTTTCATATAGTCATGTTGTTATCTTGCACTAATTAACCTAATCACAGTTAAGAGGGTGTAGACACCATTTTTTTAAAATAAAATAAAAATTTAAAATAATAATAAAATAAAATAAAAACAAACAAAACAAAAAAATTAAGAAAGGAATGGGGCTCTGTCTACCAACTCCCTGGTGTCAGAGCTGCATTCCGGATTGTCCAAAAATTTGGACAATCCCAGCTGCTAAAAGGGGAGAAAACCAAAAAATTTTTCTCAGCTTCAAACCGAACAACAGAAAATTTTTTGAAACCAAAAAAAAGGCCCAAAATCGAATCCCTGCAACCAAAAACATCACAAACCAAAACAACAAATCCCTAAATTTCTCTAAACAGCCGGTAGGATACCCAGAAAAATAACAAAAAAAAAAAGAAACCAACCCAAAACACCTAGCAGCCAGAAACCACAAATCAAAAAAAAAAAAAACAACAAAACTCAGAAAAAAAGAGAGAGAGTCGCCGGTGAGGGATCGGTGGGGAGAGAGGTTCGGTCGGTGAGGGAGAGAGGTCCGATCGGTAAGGGAGAAAGGACCGGGAGCTGGGTTTGAAGGCCGATCGGCGGTGAGAGGGGAGGCCGGATCTGGTTGGTTATGTGGTACCGGTGGAGAGAAGGTGAAGGCTGATCGGGTGAGAGTCCAACGACCTGAGGGTGAGAGAGAGAGCTGCCGCTGGTCGAACCGGCGAAAGGGGAGACACCGGAGAGAAGACCGATCAGTGGCTTTAGAGAGAAGGCAGAGAGTGTTTGCGCTAGAGAGAGAGGGAGGAAGGGAAAAATAAGGAAAAAAGAAAAAAAGGGCCTTTTATGGTAGGAAGAAAAGGGGCAAAACGACGTCGTTTGGGAGACAAGGGGGAGCTGAAGGGTCCAGAGCCAAAACGGCGCGGTTTTGAGTGACTCCACGGGCCAAAAACGGTGCGTTTTGGACCTCCCCACTGCGGGCCTCCTGAGCGGATTTGGGTGCTGCGGGCTTGGGCCTTCTGCGGACTCGTGGGCTTGTGAGCTTGGGCCGACCTCAGCCCAGCAAGGTAAAATCCAGTCTTTTTAACTTGGGCTTAGGATGGACCCAGTTTATTTGTTTAATTAAAATGCAATTTTGTTTGTTTTAATTTGAGTATTATAAGTTACATATATGACTATTTAACTAAAAAAAATAATATGGATAAAATAAATAAAATAATAATAATGAAATAAAAAATATAAAAATAATAATAAATAAAAAATAAAAATAAAAATAAAAATATATAATAAAAAATAAAAAAATTAAATAATAATAGTTACGTATATATATAGAATATGAGACATGACATAAATATATAAATAATTAAAAAAAAAGGGACAAAATGAAATGATTAATCTGAGTATCCGATGATGGAATTCAACTTAAAAAAAAGGTAAAGAGTTACCTCTCTTAGGTTGGTTTTTTAGGTGAAGAATACGAGACGGATTTTCATCGAAACGTCGGGATAAATCCGAACTTTATATTTTGATATTCATTATTCAAATAGTAAATATAAAAAATAGACATTAAAAAATAATTTTTTACAATAAACTCAAGTTAGTATAATTAGTTAATTAATTAAGATGAACATTACCAAATAAAATTAATTTAACCATAGAAAATTTTAAGTGTTTGCTTGATTAATTATATAATTAAATAAATCGATTAAAGAATAAAGATTTAAATAGAAAACAAAAGGCGAAAAAAAAAAAGAAGAAAAGAGGAAAAAGTAAACAATAAAAAATAAAAAATATAAAAATGCAAAAAATATAAAAAAATAATAAAATAAATAAAATAAATAAAAAAATAACAAATGATAATAAACACAAATAATGTGGTAAATCATCTTAAATTATTAACCACATAATCGGGTGAATTACGAACCTCCCTAAGTCAATAAACGCGTGCATATAGACATCATCATCTTATCCTGTCATAGCATGCCACATTTATCTTGAAAATGAGGCGGGGATTCCGATGATGGGATTTCTCCGAAGAGCTTGTAGAGACGAGTTCTTTCGGAGATATCTTTAGGTGAGGAAAACGTCGAGACTTCACCAAAGCGTTGAGATTGTCTTCGAATGATTTTTCAATAAAAGATTTTCGACCTCATTATTTAAAATAAATCATCACATCATCTTACGCTTGCATCACGTGCACACGTAAAATCAAAATAAAAAAAAAGAGAACTCAATCGACCAATTCAACAAAACTTAGTTAATAAGCAAAGATTAAGGAAATATAACAATAAAATCAAAATCAGGCCATAATAGAACGACTTAAGATTAAATGGTACCGTTCGTGGAACGGGCGTCACGGAGGTGCTAATCCTTCTCCGTGCGTAACCGTACTCCCGAACCCATCTTTGAAAAAAACGTAGACCGGTTTTTGTTCTTTCGATGGACCTGAAATCAATTTAGGACTTTATCGATTAGAACCAAGTTAATAGATGACCAATCGCACCTAGAAAAGACGATTGGTGACGACTCCCAATTTCATTTCATTTTCGCTTGCGTCTGACTGTCGGGTTCCCGAACCCGCACGTTGCAACAAAGGGGTGATTTGAATTAGTATTTCTTGCTTAGGAGTGCCTTCGGAGCTCTGGCACATTTGTTCTTTTTCTCCTTTTTCCTTTATTAAAACATATTTGGAACATCTTTCTGGTGACTACGAATTATCTTCTTCTATCAGTAATCAGTTCTCTTCAAGGACACTTCAATTATTTCTGAACATGGCAGGCAACGAAAGTACGATGCTTTTAAACTTAATTTTTGCTTCTAGGGCTGATGAACATGGAGCTTTGTCATTGTCTGCTCTCAGAATTTCATGTCCCCTTCTTGAGGATGGTTTGATCCCTATTGTGCTGCTGTGCTGTAATGACCACTCTGCAAGAGATGCGCATGGGTCTCTTTGCTCTCCCTCTCCCTCTACTCTCTCTTTTCCTTTTTTCTTTTACTCTAGATTTAGTTCTTCAGCATGCAGTTTTTCCTTTCCCTTTTTTTTTCCAGGTGATCTGGTTGGGTCAGTCAGCAAATTCTTGTTCTTGCTTTAGATTTGGTCCTTTTGGGTGCAAACAAATCTAACAAATAGGCTTATGTCAGAGTCAAATGCAATTAGCAAACTTTGGGAAAGATTATTACAGGTACTGATAACTAGAAGTAGCATACGGATGATCCCTCTTTGGAGTGTGACTTTTTATAAGGTCATTTTTTGGCAACAATGTAGTGACTAGTGAATTCAACGTGTACTATGGCATGATAATAAATTGTTTGCTAGTTGCAAACAGTGCACATTTTGTTGCTTAATTGTACTTGTATGTCTTAAAATGTTTGATTTCACAAGAGCTAACTTGTAAAGTACATGTTTTCACAATAGATGAGGCATTTTCTTCTGTTGTGATCTTATGTGTTAGATGCTATACTCAGCCATGAAGTGTTATGCTTGAGAGGGGCGATGGGTAATTCCAAAATATTGAATGCTTAGAGATGCATGATTTGGAATCTAATGCCTGATCATCTATCTGTGTTTTCAGAACTTATGCCCTCTATGATATAGTTTATAAAATTTGACTCAAGACAAAAGTAGGTCTCCTCCCTGTGGAATAATGGTCTCTTTGCATGTTTTCTCAAGGAACTAGGAAGAATTGAAGATTGAAGTTTATATACATTTATATACTCATTTTCTCATTGGTATTTTGATGGTAGAAATTTTGGTGTCCTACTGTTGCACTATATGCTGCTCTTCTCACGCATTGCATTGAAAAGCAATTTCTTTTTGTCATGGCAGATCCGTCTACATGCTAGTGTCCAAACTCTGATGACTAACCAAAAGCCAAAAAGTGAAAAAAAAAAATCATTTTATTTGATTTATTTCTAAAACTAGAAACCGTTTTTTGCTTTGTATTCGTGGCAACATCTGTGCAATGAGTTTTTAGGAGTTCAAAAGTATAATCACATAAAATGGTAGGAGATAATAAGTTGTCAATATGTCATACTTGTCCGGTAGGTTCTTGCACTATCCACATGTCAAACTCAATATTTTATCCTTATTTTAACTTGCTCTGCTGGATCCTATTCAGACAACCTCTCTCTAGTTGTGTGTGTGTGGACTGCAATTTAAATTTAAAATTTGGTGTTTTTATGGCTTCTGATTTTTTTGCTGAAAATATATCTGTAGCCTGGTGCAGTGGTGCTAAAATCCACCATATAGCCTGTGGATGTTGTCCCCAAGCAATTTCTCATTGTCAGAACCCTTTACTCTTGGAGGGGCAGGAGCCTTTCTTGGGGTACTACGGTCCTACTTGATTATATGCCCGATCTTGTTCTTGTAGGAACAACGTGGGGTCCCAAACAGGTTTATAACTATTCCAAAACATTGTAAAGTTAGTTCAGCAGTCAATCATGTTGTTGGCTAATGATATATATGAATCTTTCTGCTAATCTGTGGCCAGTTTTGTGATTCGATAATGCTATCATTATTATTGTTATTGGTATCATTGTTCCTGTGCTGTGGTTCAGTTTTGTAACAGGTGGAACCGAGGGCTGCTTCATTCACTCTTTCCGATGTGGTGCTTTAGCCATAAAACGTGCTTGGGCTTTGATTGTTTTAGTGAATATGATACATGGACAGGCTTATCTGCAACATGGGACGGTATTGAAGACGTGATGGGCCTGAAAGCAACCTTACCCACAAAGTGGTTTAAAAACCAAGTCTGGAGTTTAAGGATGGTAGCTGCCGGCTGGTAAATATGTTCAAAACTACATCCGTCTGTCCTTGTCAGCCACGCCCCACCTTCCAGAGCAAAAGCAGTTAACACTAACACCCCACAATTCTAACATTGATGTTACTGTTTATTCAGTCAAATATGATCAGCTGGGAAGTTAGGAACCGAGTGGTTAATTGTGGAAAGAGAAGCAGCAGCTAGCCAGGGCAACAGATTATCAGAAGCCTAGTGATAAACAATCTGCTTTATTTAGAAACCAAAGTTTTGTATTACCCCGAAGCCCTACCCAAGAACAAAAATCTTTGGTGCATCGACTCCACTCCACTAAAGCAAAACTGGCATTCCAGGTTTATCTTTCCATCTCTTTCTCTACGGTAAGCTCACATGCCTTAAAACTATCGGATCTTGCCTTGGTAGTTGTTTATCTTCTTCGATGAGTTTAAAGAAATCAAGTGCTTTAAGTTGCAAAATGTACAGTAAAAACACACAGAAACTAAGATTTGTAGATGAAAAAGACTATTGAACTACTTATCTGATTCACCAGATCAGCTATAGAAACAAAGTAAATATGATTATTTTACCCATATAGTAAAAATTGTGATATATCGTTACTGTTGCTGGTGAGTCGGCAACGTGACATAGAAAACAGGACAAAGTCTTTCTAGATTCTTTGGCCTTTGTTTTTCTATGCATTATGTTAAAGGAAAATCTGATTTTGGTCTAAACAAAAAATAGTTGAGGAAGCATTAAAGAAAAAGAGGGGGGCAATGGCACAGGTGGGTTTGTCACAGAAACGAGCAGCAAAATTCCGAGGTGTCATTCCTTTGGTCAGTATATACAGCAAATTATAAATAGAGATAGTGTGAACTACCAATCAAAAGCTTTTGTTTTATTATTTAGAAGAAGATTGATGTGAGTGTGTTTTGTTTTTGGGGGAGGGTGGGGGGTTGAGACTGTCTCAGAACAAGGGGTTGATGATGGATAGCAAGGTGGAGGAAAGGAAGGCTACAAATGAGTTGTGCATTTATGGGGCTCCACCAAATCCTCTGCTATTGTCTCATTTGCATCTCTTCACCATGTGATCATGCCCCCCCTTCTGAAAGGGCGACACCAATTTCTCTAGCTCTCCCCTTGGGCCCTTTCCTAGATTGCCCCCTCCTTTTTCTTTTCTTCTCATCTCTTTTTGTTCTTATATCTTTCAGAGTTTCCATGGATGCAACCACTTTCCTAATTGTTTCTAGGCTAAATTTACAAAAGAATAAAAAAAATTAACCTTATAAGAAGGTATTAAAGACAATAATAACAAAGGTAAAGACAGATCATTATTCCTCTGTGCTCTTTAGTGTTGAAATCTTTTCGTTGAAGATACTAATGTGGACATTGAAAATTTGGGGTATATGAAAAAAAGGAGCATTTGCAATTTGCATGTATGGGGGGGTGTTGGCAAGTGCCATCAGCTGCTGCTTTCATGATATAGAAATGAGCTAATATTGAAGCAACACCAAAAATAATGGCGACAATTGTCACTTCCTCTATTCTTGTTAAAGTATGGGGGAAAAAATAATATTGGACAGTCACGTTGGTCCCAAATCTTAAATGTGGCCATCATATGACACTGCCGCTTGTAGATATTTAAGTGTACCCATCATTTCATAACTTTTATTACATTTGTTTTGAATTCTACGTTGTTGTCATGTGTCACGCCAAACAGAAAATTAAAAAAAAAAAAACCCAAACTTTACATGAAAAATGATAGTAGTAGTAATGTTTGTTCTTGTGGTAACCCGCCACTTGGGGATCCAAGAGGCTGCCACCATATCCTTCCTAGGTTCAAATCCAAGTAATTTTATTAGTCTACGTATATGAAAAGACAATTCATTATAATAGTAAAAACGGTATACTATGGTTTAATATTGAATGCACTGTATTTCAATTTTAGTAAATTTTGTCACTATATTTTCAATTTCGTTAATCTTTAGTTAAATAGTATCAAACTTAGAATATTTTACAAATTATTCTGCTGTCATAACTGATAAATTTGTATCAATTATGTTACTTTTTGTCCAAAAATCAATAAAATTGAAAATATAATGACAAAATTTTAATGAAATTGTATGATGTCAAAACTTAACTTTGACACGTAGTGTACTGACAAATTTGACTTTAGTCCAATAAAATAAAAGCATAGAAAGGAAAATAATGTGTAGATAAAGGAGTAATTAAAATGGTAACAAAACCCAGTACTCAAAAAGATGTTGGTTAACTTAGCTTGTTATAAATTGTTTTGATATTTATGTTATCAAAAATAATTTTTCATGAGAAATTCAAAGAAAACAAAGGAACATTGTACCCGAATCCAAAAAAGAAAAAGAAGAAAAATGATAAGCTTTAAAATCAAATGTGTATCAAAGATCT
Organism: Theobroma grandiflorum; assembly: GCA_036013995.1. Lineage (NCBI taxonomy): Eukaryota > Viridiplantae > Streptophyta > Magnoliopsida > Malvales > Malvaceae > Theobroma > Theobroma grandiflorum. Next base: position 40,235,596 of record CP142129.1, read on the forward strand.
AAATTTAATTTAACGGTTATTATTCATTTTCAAAATTATGATAAAGTTCGAATTACTCTTGTGGTGAAAGATTAAATCTCTGTACTTGAAATGCTTCAAATTTAGAAATAAAAGAAGAAATGAATATATATATATATATATATATATTATGACAAGTACAAATTTAGGGATATGCTAGTATTCCCAAATCATTTGGCAGATTTTTAATCATAGAAAAATATCGGGAGATTATGTGTAGGTCATTGCTCTATACTCCATAGCACGAGGGTTTCCTGTTCCAGCTTTTCCACACTAACTACATTATTATAAAGATATAATTACTAGGCTCACAACTGGCAACAGACCTCTCGCGGCAGTCAGCACAACTACCCCTTTCGTCTGAAAACCTAACTACATACCTTCCACCATTTAATAATAATCCCCCAAGTAATCATACAAATGGCAGAATATACCAGAAAACTTTCTTTCTTTGAAAAAAAAAAAAAAGGGAAGAAAACACTGAGATATGGATCATATATAAGAGTAAGAGAGAGAAGTTGGCATGGTGATGGGGTGGAAAAATTCGGCCAATCACATCCCAAGAGATGAAGGCCTGAGGCTGGAGGCCTCGCCATTTGGTCTATGAGAGGCCAGACAAGGTCGCATTAATCAAGGGCAGACATTGGCCAGCTCAATGACATTGGCATCAGTGCCAAAAATTGGAGACATTTGGCATTAAACTAAGGCAAGTTTTCATTATGGATATATTTCTTTTGCCCCTACTAAAAACCTTATGTGCATTTCTTAGGGATCTATAAATAAATTTATTTACTAGGGTAGTCGTTTTCTTCCTTATAGAGATCCTTTTTCATTATAGTTTCTAGCATACGTTAATTAACAATTGGAATTCAAAACATGCATGCAAATTTCGTTTTAAATCATCAAATACTTTATAAAGGGTTTGAGAGTCCTTAATTAGCTCCTTGCAACTTAGAACCAATTTGACCTTTGCTTACCTTACAATCTGAATAAAACAAAAATTATAGAAATCAATTTCATCAAAGAGAAGATAATAAGTAGTTTCATTTGACTTCACTGGATATCTTCCATACTTATAACAGCACCATATAGGTGACAAATCAAATAAGAAAATAAAAGTAGTCAGAAATGAAAAAAATAACAATAAAAGCAAGATATGGAGCAGAAATGGGAATACACAGTATGTATATTTTATTTGAACTAGAATGTAATTGGGTCTACTGGAATGTTGATTTTGTCGTATAGTAAGCTGGGGGGAGACATTGCCTAGATGTTAATGTGGAGGCATGCTTAAGACACAGCACAAACGAACAGAAAGCCTCCCAATTAAATTAAAAGGCTAAGATTAGGACAGGGATTACTGTTAATCAGGGGGAAGCATAGTTTTTTTTTTAATTAAATCATGGGGAAATGAGTACGTAAGACATTATATTTTTGTTTTATGTGATTGAGGTATCCCTAAAGGCAATTCTGGCGCTACCCACGCCCTTAATTATCTACCAAGTTGGAAACACACTTTATCAAGATTAAGGTATGTCCAAATCACTCACTTAATTATAATTATTTATAACAATAATCTCGATAATCAAGATTAGCATCATGAGAAGATTAAGCTGGCTGTATAATTTGCCATTAATGCCCAAGTGTGTGTCCTCAAAGAGAGAGAGAGAGAGAGAGAGAGGGTCACGTAAATATATATATATATACATAGCTAATTAGAAAGGTGATTAAAGAAATGAGAATTAGGGTTACCATGTAATCATAGATGGGATCACATGCTTGATAGCATGCTTTGATTCCTTTAACAAAAGCTAAAAAACACCAAAATAGACGAGAGGAAATCTACCCCAACCACATGCTTCTTGGGGACCAGCAAATCCTTTAATTAGGGCTCCTTTCTTTTATTTTCTTATTTTTTTAAAAAAAATGATCAGATTCTTAATTAATTAATTATTTAATTAGAGCTTCTCTAGAGAGCATGAGGAGATCCCAAAAAGTAATGCAAATATAAATGTATATCTTATTTCTCACTACATTACAACTCAAAGCCCTAAACCCCATAAAGGAGAGAAATGTATATATATATATATATAAAAGTGTATTTGCATGCTGGATTACAGTCACCTTTGCTTAAAAGAACATTTCATGCCTTGGGGTACTGCAATTGTCCTTGCTTTTACTCTTTGTAGTAGCACAAAGATCACTGATTTGGGTGCCCCTTTGTTCCCTTTTTCCCACAACCCTTAGAAAATGGCAAGGAAACTTCGTCTTTGGTCTTTGCACCATGGGGGAAACCCATACTCTTGCCATTTTCCCATGAAATCTCTCTCTCTTACAGAATGTTTGGGTTACAATATTTCTTTTGCAATACTTTTTTTTTTTTCTTGCTCGAACTTATTGAAATCGTTAGTGCAACAACAAGTTCTTGGAGAATGGAGATGGCATTCTCCATCACAAATGAAGTTACAACAGGATGAGACAATGTGCAACTCTGGAATTAAAAACAAGTTCCAGTCAATGGTGGAATTATAAGTATCCTTTGAAAACAATTGTGTATTTAAAATGCATTAGATATTAACTAATAATACACAATATATATATATATGTAAATAATATTTAAACCAAGTGTCTTGAAGACTTTATGCTACATTTTGGATCCCAATGGCCAAAAGAAAATCAGAAACCTGGTAGATGATATCTCCGTGAAGTTTCTCATTCCATTCCTATTCCCATCTTATATTTTCAGTATCATTAGTAACAATAACATATATATATATATATATGCTGCCTAATTAAATTGCCATTTGAAGATGTACGGAAGGATTGGTTGATTAAAATAGATAGGGATTTTACAGTAGTATTTGTTTTTTAAAAGGTGCAAGAGAAGTGCCAGAATCCATGGTAATTAATCGAAGTGTGCGCACATCAATGTCTAAATAGTGTAACTTTAACGCGAAGAAGCTTAAAAATCTAATAAATTTCCTGTTGGGTTTCGCAATCTTAACTGGTATCCAGTAACCAAATTATTTTAAGCTTTTGTCTTTTTCAACAATATCTGCCATTGCAATTAACAAATTTGCATTATTGAGTGTGCTTACAGGAAGTTTCCATCAAAGGGTTGGCTCCTCTGCTCGGATTGGCTTACACTACCTCCCTCCTCATTCCTATGTTCTTAGGCATTTGAAATCTTAATTCTACTTTAAACACTAAGGTGCTTGCTAACTCAACTGTTGCCAATGAAATCTTAATTTAAGGTGTAGGCCTTATGATTATTAATTAAGTATGGCTTTACTTTAATTATTTGCAATAACTTCTAGCCCTTCCTGGTTTAATAGTGACAAAAACTCTTTGTACAGAGGAAATCCAAACACATTGACACTGTTTTTAAAGCTAAGTAATTTTTACTTAGTAGATCTTCTATACGACAAAGAAGGCATTTTAAACTTGAGCCCCCAAAAGTCAAAATTGGAATTTTTGTGTTTGCAGAGGAATGATTATTTTTTCCATAATATAATAATATTAATTAGTTATTTTATTTTGAATTTGATGATTAAAGGTATTAAGGTAGGTGGAATCTTGATTTCTGTTCTTCACAATGGCCACAAGAAGTGGAAAAAAGAAAAATGAAAGTGAGAATTGGGTTGTCAGGCTGCTGCTGATTCCATATACAAGAATAGATGTTCATCAAAACAACCAATTTTTCATGAATTGCATAATATTACAAAACTGTGTTGCAAATATACATTACATACATATGGGAGAGACAAAAGGGATGAAGGAAACCTATCTACTTGTTAGCCATTTGCCTAAATCCTAAGAAAATGATAATACAGAGCTTCCAAGCCAAAGGGGCAAAACACATTATGGTGAAAACCAGGAGTTTGATGGCAAACCTTTTTGGCAAAAAAACCACGAGCATGGGAATTTGGGGAGGGTCAGTTGTAGCAAAGCCGGAAGGAATTGGCAAAGATATGTAAACGACACTTTTCTTCTTCTTCTTCTTTTCCTCGCAAAATATCTCTAATTTTCTATCATCTTATGCTTTAGAGGCAACAATGGGAGGGATGTTTTTTTTTTTTTTTTTTTGACGGGTAGGGTCACGCAACTTACTAGCATACGCGCAGGCACACACAAGAGATAGGCAAAAGATGGGATCAAATCAGGACCCTTCATCTCTGAGGGACAGCTAGCGGTTCCGACAGAGGTTGGAAGATGATTGGTGCTCCATGTTGTGGGTAAAGTAGCATCAGAACCGTTGGTGCATGTTGATAAGTTGGGGCCAACCTAAAGGAGAAACGTTGAAGTATGAGAGCAAGGGCTAATTTTGCTTGCAAAATGGCTAGGTTTTGCCCAATGCACGTACGGACCCCAAGGCCGAATGGGATGAACCCAACAGGATGTTTGGCTGCACGTGCCACGCCCTCGGAGAACCGAGCCGGGTTGAACTCATTAGCATCATTGCCCCATATGGCTTGATCATGATGAACGGCCAAGATTGGTATCAAAAGCTCGGTCCCTCGAGGGATCATGTAACCCCCAAGCTCAACATCAGCTTTGGCCCGTCTGATTGTGGCTATTGTTGGTGGGTACAACCGCAGGGATTCATTTAAGATCATACTCAGCTGCACAACAGAACATGTGACCCAAAATCAGAAATGTTTTATCAAATGTGACAAATATACCCATTGTGAAATGATGAAAATTTAGGCCCTTTCCTAAGTTAAATTGGGAAAAGAAAACAAATGACAAAACTGTGGCAGTAGCAGGGTTTTCCTTGCCTTTAAAGAAAGAAAAAAAAAAAAAAAAAACCAACCAAGTGAACATAAAAAAGCAAAAAGGATTAGATAGCGGACAGAGTATTATAGTTATCTGAGGAAAACAACTAAGGGCTAAGAGACAAGACATGATTTTTGTCTTTAATTCAGAGAGGGTGGGGAAGGGGGGCTTGGGCTTACCGTCTTAAGCTTTACAACATCATCTTTAGTGGGTGTGTCACGTGATCCACACACCTTTAGCACCTCCTCACGTGCTTGCACCTGCCACTGTGGGTGCATTGCTAGAAGAACAGTTGTCCACGTCAGCAAATTGGATGTGGTCTGTTTGCCCGCAAAGAAAAAGCTCTTGCACTCTTCAATTATGTCATGGACAGTGATATTTGGACTCGAAATTGAGGCTTGCATCATTAATCCTAGCAAATCCTTGGGACCGTTGTCTTGCAGTATGTTCCCCGAATTCCTTTTCCGGCGATCGATCAGCTTCATCAACGACTTCTTAATCTCCCGGTCCAATTTCCAACAACTTATGTTCCTCTTGGTGGGCAAAAACCTGAAATTTGGAGAAACACACGATTGATCCCTTTTCCTAACTCTGGTACAATGATTAGGCTAGTCAAGAGGAGTTGTACCAAGACGGACGACCACGCGATAACGACCAAAACCTTTGTAACGTGAAACACTAGGACAAGGATGATGATTGTAATGATTGAAGATAAGCAGTAATTTAGAAAATTAAAGTTTACCTATACCCAGGGATGAAAACTTTTTGAAATGCCTCGGCTGCAAGTACCATTTGTTGGGCTTGTAGACCAAATATGGCCTTTCCATCTTCATAGCTACTCCCAAACGCGGTACGGGTAATGACATCTTCTGTGAGTGTCTGAAACCACTCGCAGACGTCAATCTCAATCTCACCGGAGCTGCTTGACATTGCCGACCATTTGTCCAGCATATCCGTCACTCTTTTTGCCACCACCGGCACGAGCAACTATGTATAAGAGAAAAGAATTAACTAGTAAGAATCTTCTTCAAGGGGTTTCCTTTAAAAATGAAGAAATGCTAGTATTATTAATTAAATGCTTACTTTGAGATTTTCCATATGGAAAGTGGGAGTTATGATTTTTCTATGATGAGCCCATTTTTCACCTTTGAGACTAAGGAGGCCATCCCCTTCAAGCTGTTTAACCAGAGGGTGGGCTTCATTCTTTTCATAGAATTCAGACTTGGAAGTGAAGATTTCCCTTATGAGATCGGGGTCAGAGACGGTGAGTCGAACCGTGGGTCCAAACCACACAAGAAATGTTGCACCTGCAGAAGGGAAAAACACAAAGATGATCAAACAAGTTAATAATGAAGAGGGGAAAAAATTGAAGCAAAAAGAGAGAAGGTTATTTTACACCAAGTAGGGAGTGCCAGGGAACCTCAAGTAGTAAGTATCAAGTTTGCAAAAGAGGAAAATGAGCAGGAGAGAAATGACAACCATTAATTCAAAGAAAGCATGGATAGTGTAGACCCTACAAGAGAAAGAGAGAAGAGGAAGGGAAGAGAGAACATACAAAGCCAAAAGAAAGTGGGAAGAAGACAACTCAAAACTGTGTGTACTAGCAAACATATACAACTTCATTATCAGAATTCAAGCTCCTAGAAAACAAAAGGAAGATAGACATATAAAAAACAGCAGAGGAAAGCAAATGATAACTCCACAACCAAGGAGGTGCAAAAACACTGCAAGCCAATTTCTTGTTTTCCTTTTTACCACGGGGAATGGAAAAATTTAATTACTAATATAATTTTGGAAAGGAGAGAGAAATATGGGGGGCAATCTTACAACCATGAGCATGTCCTTGCTGGAATACAAAGACAAAAACTGAATTTTGAAAATCAAGGCTTTTATTTTATATTTTTGTTTATTTTCTTAATATCCGTAAGAAGGAGAAGGTGCAAGAAAAGAAGGAAAAAGAAAAGAAAGAGAAGAAAACAGAAGTGGAACCGTCCAAAATCTCTGAACTTCAACATCAAGCATCCAAGCTCAGAAAAAGCTGTAAAGTTTAAAAAGAAGAACCCGAACTCAAAAAACAAGCCTTTTAAAAGTCACAAATTTTGAAGGATCGATCATAAACCAAGGTAAAGGAACATCACAAAAAGAAGCACTTCCCTCCACTTTAATGATCATCGAAAAACAACTTACTCTTTGCTTTACACAAACATAAACACTCAAGAAACCACATTAACTCACAGCCCCGCGCCACCCCCCCCCCCCCCCCCTCTCCCCGGTCCCCTCTTCCCCTTGAACAAAATATGTATACTAATGGTTCCAAAAAAAGGGGTCTCAAATCATACTCCATGCGTTAATGTGACTGCCCAAAAACCATGTTTAGAAAGGAAACAGCAGATAGAATTGCCGCTACAGCCAACGAAAGGTTAAAACCTCATTGAACAAAGGAAAAAAATCTGAACAAGAAGTTTCGAAAAGAAGAATTGAAAGAAGGAAGAAGATTAATGAAGAAGGATATATATACTAGTAGTTAAGTGAGTACCATAGATTTTCTTCCAATGATGGTAGAAAGAGAGGACTCTGGGGAGAATATTGTGAGAGAAAGGCATGGGTTGAGAAGAAGCCTTTAACATCATGCCCACAAGCTCCTTAACATTTCCAATGAAGAAATGGTAAGGGGGTCCTCTGATCCCCTGCCTTGAGAAATGGTCTTCAATCTTCCTAGGTCTCCACCAAAGCAACACTGCAACTTTTAACGCAACAACTAACACCATGAAAGAGACGACCAGCAGCTTCAACCAGTACAAGACCTCCTCCATATTGTTGAAGTTGAAGACGAGAAAGAAAGAAAATAATACAAAGACAAAAGAAAGAGAAAATGGCTTTGCTTTGCTTCTCTCTTTGCGCACAGTTTTCCTCCTTAGTGTGGAGCAGCCTTTTTGTTTTTGCCTCTTATCTTCTTTAGCTTATGTTGGCTTCCTTGCTAGCGTTTGTTGGCCTTTTATTACTACTAGGAAAGAGAGAAAGAGAGAGAGGAAAATGAGAGTAAAAAAAAAAAAGAAAAGAAAAGAAAGAGAGAGGGATTAAGCAAGCCAAGGCCTACGGCGTAGGGGCCGCCATTGGAATTCTAAGGGTCAACGTGAAGAGTTTTTTTAATTTCACATAAACCAAACCTTTTGAGACAATGTTACCCTTGTCTTTTCCTTTTAGTATTATTATATCCCTTTATAGTTTTATTCCATCACTTTTTCATCTGATTTCTTTTTGTATCTTTTTATTCTTTTGTGGGGGATTCAATTCAATGGTCCATCTTTCAATAAATAAATTTAATTTACTACTTTTTTTATTTATTATTACAAGAAAAAATACCCAAAAAAAATTAATACCATTTGATGAAAAATTTAGTTAAAAAATTTTCGAATATTAAGGCATGGAAGTACAATCTTTGATAAGAATGTCCCCTCCCTTATTAATAATAATTAAATTTATAACATTCAAATTGAGAAACACACCAAACTAAAATTTTCAATTAAAGGGCGCTGGTCCCTAAGGTTACATAGTCTTTTTCCTTGGAAATCCTACAACGCCAGGTTAATTTAAAATATTTTTTTATCACTAGGTCTAGCTTGATGCATTTTCTAATATTAAGGCATGATTGAAGGGAAACAAAAGATGAACATGAGGATTTCTTATATATCAATGTTTATAGGTGTCTATAATATGTGTATATATATAAAAATAATTAAATTTTATAAACTTGTAGAATTTTGCTTATTTACAATGGAATGTCTCCAAAACCCTCAAAGGACTATAGTTTTTTTTTTTTTAGGGGGTTCGAGCCTCTAATTCTCATAACCTTCAAAGTCATTGTAATATCTAGTTGGAATTTATAACCATTCCATTATATATATATATATATATATATATATATACACACCATAATGAACTAATTGTTTCCAATTATAACTACAACAAATAAATGAAAAAAGAAACATATTCCATTCCCAATACGGAGGGGACTTTTCTCTTGGATGTTTATCTACCATCTAAGTTATTAAATATATAAGGCCTTTTTATATCCTCCAAATCCTCAAAACAACCTTTTTTAGTTAAAATTTTTCATTGATCTGAAAAGTTCATCTCGTCCTAACATGAATTTGAGCTAATTATTTAATATTTAAATATTTTATTTTTTATATCTATTTTTCATTTTTTTGAGTAGTTAAAAGAAATCATTTTTTTTTTTACATTTCGACAAACCCAATGAAGTCAAGGAAATTTGAAAATTTCACATGTTATACACGAACTTGCACATATTATACATGCTGTCAAAATGTTGATATAATTAATGATCCAAGTCAAAATTGATCGACTGGCATTTGCTGATGAAAACTAACCTCCTTTCTTTTCTTTATATATATATATATATATATATATATATATATATATAAAAGATTCATTAAGAAAACAACAACATACAAAACAAATCCCCAAACAACAAGTAATATACAAAGTTCGTCCTCTTTTATTAATTACAATAAAAGCTTTATAACTTGAGCCTAAATATATATTTTCTTTGTTATCCAACTAATTTATTTGATTTTGAAAAGGAAATAAAAAATAGTTTAATGTGCAGTGCATAGAATTGAAAAAGAAAATGTAATAATATTTGAAAAAGTTTATGAATTATTTAAAAAAATTCAAATAAGCTCTTATATTTTTATTACCTTCAATCAAATTTTTATTTTTTTTATTTAGAGTCAAATAAATTTTTGTATTTTTCTTTTGAGTCAAATAAATCCTTATGACTAATGATTAGTTTCATTTGGATATTAAATGACAAGTGATGTTTTAACTGATGACAATTAATCAGTCATTAGTTAGAAGAATCTATTTGGCTTAAAATAAAATTATAGAGACTTGATTAACGCAATAAAACAATAAATATTTATTTAAATTTTTTTAAATAATTTGAAAATTTATTTAAATATTATGTTAAAAAAAATCAAATCTGGTCCATGCTGGTTGTTGAAAAGTAAGTCCTCTTTCAGTTTCTGAAAATGAGATAGTGAATACAAAATAATAAGTTTGAAGACGTCACTCAAACCAGGTGTATGTGTTACGTTCAAACAACATTTATTTCAAGTCTAAACAACTTGAAACACGGTTTTTTTTCCTTTTGTCTTTTCTTTGCTAACAAAGCAAATATATTAGATCACCTTCTGAGAGTTATACATGTATATTGTCGTATCTGATATTTCCATTTGTTAGATAGAGATAATAAATAACAACTGGATAGTTGAAATAATTGTCTTAACACTTTTAGCATTTTTTTTCAAAATTAAATCGGTACTTATCTAATATTACGATATAAGCATCCATGATTACTGAATTTGAATTCCTGATTTTCTTTGTTAACTTTTTTAATCAATGATTATATGAGACTTCGCTTATCCAAACAAAAAAAAAAAGAGTAGAGGAGAGGAGACTTGATAACGTACATGCATGATGGAAAACATTAAAGCATCACATTTAGTTGAAGCCAAAAGCTTCAACTTCTGTTTGATTTTTGATAGCTATTCCTTGTCAGCATATATGTTGGTTATTTGAGAGTTTTAATCGATGTCTTAACAGAGATAATAAGTGAGAAAAGGATTGTAGAAAAAAGGAGGAACAGAAATACAGGCATGAAGCAAGCCATTAAAAGGGGGCACAACGATATCTTGCTGTCTCAATGCGGCAAAAGTTGAAGATTTCAGCGTGGTCTGTTGGAAACCTTTTGCTTCCTTCCTAACACCCTTGTTCGGCTGTTTATTAGTCAATCGCTGCGACGACGACCACAATCGCTGTGTTGTTGCATAAAATTTTAGGGTTAGACATACATATAAGCAGGGTTTGGTTTCCCATCTCTTGAGCCCCCACATGTCCACTGTAAATCTATTTAGTAACATCCTTAGGGAGTTAGTTGGAGAAAAGGAATATGAGAAAAAGATAGGTGTAATGTGAACGTTTATTGAGTGTGATTGCGTCATATGTAGAAAGTAATATTCTTTTTTTTTAACTCAATTTAAGCATAAAATCTCCAAGTTATATTTCATGTATATTATACCTGGACGAATACATTTGTGAATTTCCATAATTATTATAATAATGAAAACAAGTTTTTGGATAATGAGTTAATTAATTTTCAATTAGTTAACACTTAAAATATAAGAACGTGAAATGCATATTTTAGTTGTGTTTTTTTTTCTTTTATATAATCTACGTGAAAGTTAAATTTATCGAATTATCTTGACCTCATTGTTTGTTCCAATTTTTTTTTTTTTATTGAAACTTCTACAAAGAAATCAATTGTTATCCTCACACATTTCATATTCATTCGTGGTTATAAAACAAATATCTTAAAATTGCCATTGCCATCAAATTTTTATTTAGAACATGCAATATATAAAATTAATAATTCAAAATGATTAAACAATAATGAAAAATTCTTGAAGGATAATTATATGAAAATAATAATAAAATAAATATTTTAACAAAACATAAATTCTTTGCGAGTCACGCTACTTGCCTTACCACGTTTATCCCAACTATTTCTACTTTACATGACATGTAATTATTTAATAAATCCGAAGGCGAGATTCATCAATTTATGGGTAAGTAACTAATTCATGAATAAGATATTAATGTTAGACCAATAAGTTATTGCCACGTTAATTAGGTGGGACAAAAGTTTTGGGATGAAAATATTGTGAGAAAAAATAGTATTTTTCATTCTTTTATCTAATTCAATTAGAATATAGGGAGTAATATCAATTCATTTTGTTACTCCATTTATTTTAGATGATAAACATTTGGTATCATTAGTTCAGGCATGGGACATTATCTTTATAGGCTTACCATTCGTTTAGACAAAAAGGTATCTGTTAATCAACAAAAACCTCTTCATATTTGCAATTACTGTGTATCCTTATTTGGACGTATAACTTATTAAAACATACCAGTTATGTAAATCTCATAATTATTTAAACTTTTTAATAGTTTAATAGATAAAAATTCTAGAAAAATTGGTTAAATTATAACTTATACATGCTACTTTAATGTAATACAAATTAGTTGTTCCATGCTTAAATTTTTGTACTATATATCACTCTTCACATTGCCCTAGCTGATCAAACCTACCAAAAATAAAATCACTCTCTATGGATGCAATAAACAAAGAATCATGGCCTTGAAAGAGAAAGTTTTTTTTTTTTTTTCCTTAGCAATTTCCAAGTGCATATAATAGCTTGACTTTCACATACAAGATAGACAGAGCTAGGCAATTAGGACTTTGAAAAAAATTATGTTTAATTAAAAATGAATATAATTATTGATAAAATTGCTAATTTAATCAAGAAATAATTAAAAATTAGTCAATAATTTAATTTTAAAAAACCATTAATTAAGGATATAATAATCAATTTAATAAATTTTTAGAGACGTAAATGTCCTTCACTATTTGTATTTTTGGAATTCGTACTTTTGTATACAATATTGTTATGTAGTTAATATAGTTCACTATTTGTATTTAATAAATTATTAATATTATTGTTGCTAGCACGGGACTCCTAGATTGTCCGTGTTTATTAAATGTGTTTTAATTTGTAATTTTACTATATTTGATTTTATTCTTTGGCCTCTATATATTATGCTAATTATAAATGTAATGCCTCTATATCTGATTGAAAATTTCGATTTTACATACCTGTTGTGACTATTGCCACAATAATACATATTGCTTTTCTTAATTTGTCGAAAAACAAAAAGTCTCTGCTAAATTGGATTTGTTTATGAGACCAAACTCAAAAAATATGGTGATCTTTTTCTTTTTCTACTTTGATGCCTAAGTAAAATTTTATTTCAAATGAATAATATGGGGTTTATTAAGTCTTGAGAAATCTTTTGGGTAGACATAGAAAACCAATTCGTTAAGTTTTTTCAAAAAAAAAAATCATACAAAATTTGAAATTGAAACTTAAAGTATTGAATATTAATCATGAACATGTTCCACCTATTATATGTAAATGTAGAGTCTGTTGCATTGGGGGGGAAAAAACAAAAGAATCGAGTTCATGATCAAATTGGGACTTGGGTAGTTATCAAGTCTAAAGGTGAAATTGAGGGGGAAAAAAATAAAGAAAAGAAACGAGGCCCACATGCACTGAAATTAAAAGTGAATAATTGAATATATTTCATGTCCATTGGAGAAACTATTGTGTCAAGTTAATGAACTCACTTGATAATCATCCAACTTGTCGTTTAATGTATTCTTATTAATAATTAAGAAAGATAGGAATCATGTAAGAATCACTTAAACTTTCAATTCAACGATAAATATAACTATATATATATATATATATATTTGTTGAAAATACAAATTCGAAGCCCCCAAAAAAAAAAATCATGTATGGATGAGTAATATTCATATCTTGCATTTTTCGGATATTTTTTCTATGTATGTGAAAATATGAAAAGAAGGTCTTTGGTATTAATACACTTTGATGTAAAATAATTTAAATATCTAAAAGAATAATGTAAGCCCATATGTATAAAAATTAAAAAGTTTTGTATGCGAAGGGAAGGGAGTAAGAGCTTCTTCCAAGTTCCCAAAAAGATTGATTTGGGAGTGTGAAGAAAAAGCGAAAGGAGGAGGAAGGATAGGGGAGGGGGGGCACAAAGGGGGTTGTTATTTTGGAATGTTACTCTTAAATTGGTGCACATGGGAACAAGGCTGTCTATTTTAGGGTTTCTCCCTGTGCTTGAGGTGGGGAAATATGCTTTGGTTGACCCAACATTGGGTACCCACTCAAAGGCTCCTTCCCTAATCCTGTCCTAATGCACCCAAGACAAGCTGGGGCCATGTGCCCCTTCATGGGTCCCTACACCATTTAAAAACTTCACCCCTTTCAGTGTTAAAAGGAAGTTTTTTTTTTTTTTTTGGACAAACGGTGTCTTGACCTGAGAACACAAAAAGAAAAAAAAAGAAGAGTTGAGAGGTGTAATTTCATGTTTAGATTAGACAAACTAGCCTTTCAAACCCTTTTTCCTTTTTTTTTCTTTCATTTTTTTCTGATTTTTCAAACATCTTGATCCAATTAGTTTGCATAGATTTGACTCCATCTAGTGGATACTTATATATCAAAACCGATTTACAGTTTTATTTTTTTGGCCTTTAGAAACAGTTTGGTGGCTTGTGGTAAAGACAATATTTTGTCAAAAGTGCAAAGATGTTTCTGATAGGGTCTAATGAAGTTGAAATCTCAAGTTAGGATGTCCTATCATGAAAATGAACAAATATTCATTGCACCTGATGTAAGAACAATGTCAAATTTCCTTCCTCAATTTGCACCATTCAAGTTTTGTGGTAGCTCAAAATTCTGGCCAACTTCATCATCCGAAGATTTAATTTGATTACTCTGATTAATCATTTTAGATATTTAAAAAATTAATTTACGTAATTCCTTTTTATCTTTTAATTAGTTTTATATATACTAGAATGATACCCGTAGCTACGCTACGGAAAATGTTAAAAAAAATATAAATTATATTGTATTAAATTTCAATTTGATATTTTTAAAAGATAAATTGTTTATAGAGAAAAAAATAAATTGATTTTAATTACAAAATTAAATATATAGGGAGGGATTCTAATTGAATGACACTTGTCATTCAATTAGATACTCAATTGGAATTCAATTAGACACTCAATTGAAAGAAATTGAGAAATCAAATTATGCTATTTTTATATATAGTAGAGAAAAAGATAAATTGATTTTAATTACAAAATTAAATATATAGGGAGGGATTCTAATTGAATGATGCTTGTCATTCAATTAGATATTCAATTGGAATTCAATTAGACACTCAATTGAAAGAAATTGAGAAATCAAATTATGTTACTTTTATATATTGTATTAGATTTCAATTTGATATTTTTAAAAGATAAATTGTTTATAGAGAAAAAAATAAATTGATTTTAATTACAAAATTAAATATATAGGAAGAGATTTTAATTAAATGACACTTGTCATTCAATTAGATACTCAATTGAAATTCAATTAGACACTCAATTAAAAGAAATTGAGAAATCAAATTATGCTATTTTTATATATAGTAGAGAAAAAGATAAATTGATTTTAATTACAAAATTAAATATATAGGGAGGGATTCTAATTGAATGACACTTGTCATTCAATTAAACATTCAATTGGAATTCAATTAGACACTCAATTGAAAGAAATTGAGAAATCAAATTATGCTACTTTTATATATAGTAGATATTAGATTTCAATTTGGTATTTTTAAAAGATAAATTGTTTATAGAGAAAAAAATAAATTGATTTTAATTACAAAATTAAATATATAGGGAGAGATTCTAATTGAATGACACTTGTCATTCAATTAGATACTCAATTGGAACTCAATTGGAATTCAATTAGATACTCAATTGAAAGAAATTGAGAAATCAAATTATGCTATTTTTATATATAATAGAGAAAAAGATAAATTGATTTTAATTACAAAATTAAATATATAGGGAGGGATTCTAATTGAATGACACTTGTCATTCAATTAGACATTCAATTGGAATTCAATTAGACACTCAAAATTATGTTACTTTTATATATAGTAGATATAAAAAAAGAGCTCAATTCAATTAATTTATTCATTGTGACAGTAATAGATTTTGGATTCAAATGTTCATAACATCTAATTGTCATTATCTAAAATGTAATTCTCTTGGTAAATTCGAGTTGAGAAATTACACATTTTCACCCTAACCTACATGTAGAAACAACCTATTGCTTCCAGATTTTTTTTTTTTTTGGTTTAAAAGGAAAAAAAAGGTACATGGCATATAGTAGCCAAAGGAAACCCATGTAGTACAAGATATGATTGAAAAAGAGACCCACTCCACTCTGCTTCAAGCCAGGTTAGAGCTGTAATATAAAGGGTAGGGAGGAAAAGTATCCAATTAGAAAGTTTTGAGGCATTGTGATCTTCTTACACGTCAATGAAAAGGAGGGTGGAGAAGAGTGGGGGAGCATCCAATTGAATTCTTCTAGGAAGATATGAATAGGTCCTTGAATACCCTCTTCACTGTCTACCTTTAGTTAGATAGAGCTGATACAAGCTGAAGCTTTTACAAGGAAAAAAGAAATAATAATAATAATAATAATAATAGAGAATCAAGTCACTGCTAAATAATTTCTTTTAATTTTAATTGTTTTTTTTCCTGCAGATCAAAGACAAAAGGACAAAGTAGCTAGAATATGCAATCACTAACAAGTCTCTGGAGTTTTCGAAAATGACCAATGTATTTCCAACAAAGAAAAAGCCTGCAGATGATATGGTACCTTTTGATTGCAATATTTATTTATTTTTTTCCTTTCATTTTTTGCCCCTTTTTAAAGATTTGAATGATGCAAAATAAAGCTGCCAACTTGTAGCATTTCTAGAGTAAACCAAATTTCATGCTTACATATATAAATTGTCAGTTCTTGAAACCTGGGTTAGCAGATATTTTATATATATGCATCATTTACCCACCAAATTACCTGATGATAGTTTCTTTCTTTTTTGACAATTTTTTTTTTAATTTTTATGTAATTTAGCTTTCCTTGTTTGATTTGCACTAGAAAATGTTTAAGAAGATTTTGGTCATTTGTAGGAAGGTTTAACTTCCTTTTCTTTTTAATTAGACAGCATTTACAAGTATATACATTACATTAATTTCCAATCATAATCAAATAATTATAGACAAATATTACATTAATATTACATCTGATATAAAAAAAATCAATTATTTGAGTAAGAAAATATATACATATACTTCTTTATTGAATCAAATACTTTTTTGACCGATTGAATGAACCGTCTTTAAAAATAGGCATACTTGTTTTTTTCCCAATACCAGAAGTCTTGATCTTAAATCAATCTCCCAAAAATTAAGTAACAGAAAAAAAAAAAAAAGAAAAAAGATCCCTCTTTTCTATAGATTTAATTTGATATTTAGTATTAGCATATAGCCGTCTCCCAAAGGTTGGAAAAATAGATGTGCCAAGATTAGTTACTAGCTAGTACTAAAGAAATAAGAAAAGGAAAATGTGGAAGAAATTGCTTTAAATTTTTATTTAAAAAATCCATAATAAATCAACCTTAGGACTAATAGTTATGAAAAGCAGGCACTGACATGAAGTTTGGAATGATTAGACAAAGTTATGGAAGCAAATAATTGAAAGTTTAATCATAAATTTGGACGCATATGCCAAGAAAATAATTGACAACAGTTGGAACAGACTGATCATCACTTTGTTTTCATCGTCTGTGAGAAAGAGAAGAAGAAGAAGAAGACTTTCAAAAGAAGAAAAAAAGGAGATGATCAATACAGTTGGTGAAGTCAAGAGAGAAAGAAGGGATATGCACAATATGATTTGCTAGCAAATCCCTCTCCAACCACCATATCAGATCTTCTTATCTTTAACCTCTAATCCCTATATTCATCCCCCACAATCAGCATTCTTATTGCAACAACAATTTTTATTTTTCTATACCCATCTTTGGAGTGTGGCCACCTGTCATTCCATTTATGGCATAATGTGAAAGGGAGGGGAGGGGGTGAAAAAAACAAAACCTTTGACCTTCATAATGACAGCTTGAAGGATCCATAGCTACTCAATGGCAAATCCAAATTGAAAGAGAATTGGCTCTTAGTTTTCATGAACATAATAATGTCATTAATAAATCTGATTATTTTTATCAAGGTTTGAAAAAAATTGGCCACTTAGATTATGGTCAAGCAATAAATCAACAAGGCACCCATTCACTAGTGAATTTGCATTTGCATTTGCATGCGCACGGCTATATAGCCCAACAAAGAAGTTTCAAATTAGATTAGAGATGATCTTACCTTTTATCTAATCTAATTGACCCGAAATCAGGCTTTTCATTATGAGTTGAAAAGAGGCCAACCATCAAATCAGAAATTAGTATCAACGAAGATTAGCCAATTCATTAAAAAGGATTTGATTTTCAATGTTGGACACAGTTGTTTTCACACCAAACTTGGCTAAACGAATTCATATGCTGAGCTCAAAACAGAAGATTTCCTGCCAACAACAGTCACATCTTTCTTTTCTTGTTCTTTTTTTGTTGGTTGAGTTACAAAGAATATTCAAAGTGGTACAAACTAACCAATTTTCTTATGATGATAATTTTCAATACTTTACCAAATTTAAATTAAGTAATTGAAGGGTAAGTACATATACTTTTGCTGCATTCCACATATGGAGTCCTTTAATAAGTTCACTATATGATTAAAAAAATTAATTTAGTGTAATGAAATTGCAGCTTTTGACATTAAAATTCAGTGTGGATGGTATAGTTAAATCAAAGTACAGTATATTTTGTAAGTTATTTGCAGAGAAAGATAACTGAAAAAAGCAACACAAATTGAAGAATATACTACTGTAACGTAAAATTGTGAAACAGAAAAGAGACAGAGAAATCAGAAATGATGAGAATAAGGGAAAAAAAAAAATAAAGTCATAACGAGTTTTCGTCCACGCAATCAACGGTGTGACGGGTCCTCCGCGGCTGAGCTGCTGCGCTGCACTGTCTTTTAGTTCCACCATATCAAATCAAGAATTGCCACATGTCAACGAATCATTTACCTGCCTTCCCATTTTGTCCTCGTACAAACGCCCCCTTTCCTTCCGGCCTTTCGTTCCATCACCTCAAAAGCCCTAAGCGCCATTGCCCGCTTTTGCAGCGCTGCGCCCCTTCCTCTTGCCTGCTTGTTTTTCTCTTTGCATAATTACCACATTACCCTTCTATTTTTTTTCCCCTTGAAAGATTATCATATTCATCTAATTATACTTTTTTTAGAGTAAAGTTTGATATGTTTTATTTACTTGACTATGGTTAAATTAGCACAAAAGTTGAAATCGAGTAACTTCATTATAGCATAAGACTTAATTTAATAATCATGTATATGGTTGTACTTAAATTTTTAATTCGATAATAAAGTACATAAGTCCGTGATACATGTTTATTATTAAACTAAATACTTAGGAATACCAATTTTAGATTCAAACAATCAACAGAATCTTATCCACATGCTCAGAAGAATTATTCTTCCAAAGTGCTAATGATAAAAGAGCTGGATAATCATGCAGTCATGCTTATACTTACATCATGAGGTTTTTCTTTCTTTTCTTTTTTTTTTTTTTTTTTGCTGTTTGTTTTTTGAAGTTCCAATGTGAGGCCTAATTGGATCATTGTAATCTTGATTGAGGCACAAAGCTGACAAAAGGGCGTGTTTTGGAAATATGAGGAAGAGGGAAATCACATGAATCTTTAGAAAAAGAAAAGAAAATTAAAAAGAGAGAGAGAGAAAACAGTGAGTCAGTTTTAATTTTGAGTACAAGGATAACAACCTCTGGCAGTGATACAAGAATCCACAGACCAAATCCGTACTTTGGTTTTGAGCCCTCGTGAATCGAGGGGCCGTGTTCTCACCTTTTCAGTAAAATCCTTGCTTTCATTTTTTATTTATTTATTTGTTTTACACTTCACTGCCATCTATGATGACCATTTTTACCTTTTTCTACCTTCCCAAAGATTTTCTATCCAAAATACTCCTCTCTTTTTATATTATTCTAATACTGCACTCTTTTATTTATTCTTTAATTCTTTTTTCTTTTGAGAAAAAAGTAAGGGAAAACTAAACAAAAGGTACTACATTTCATGCCATGTGTTTTGTCCCTTTAAAACCATCCTTGTCTATTTATGTCTCTCTCCAACGGCCATGTCTTTGTCTGCTCGTATTTAAAAAAAAAAAAGAGTCTTTTTCCCTGCATTTCCTCTTCAAACCAATCAGTTTCTTTCCTTTTAATAAAATAATAATACTATAATAGTAATAAACTTTTTTCTACCAGATCAGTAAATCAAGTTGAGCATACTACTATGCATTCCCAATATAATAAAATTACAAGATCGACAAAGTACACTAATTCCCAAAATACTTCCTTTTCTTTAATTAAATCAATGTCAAAGAGAATGAAGAGAGTTATTCACTTAACAAATATTGGTCTTTCTTTAATAATATTGGTGTTGGTGATTCTTGTAGGTAAATACACCATTATATATACATATATATATATATATATATCCATGATCAAAAATAGCACATTGGGTAGTTTTGTAATCCTGAATTTTTTTTTATTTTGAAAAAAAAAAAAAAGTCACATACTAAAAGTGAAAAAACTGTAGTGGGCAAAGGCAAATAAGCAGTGATGCCCATCAGCTTAAAAAAGTGCGGCCAATTTGTTGATTTAGTTTGTAAGAAACAGTTCCAACTTTGTCTTGTTTACCTATCAAGTGACGTTGCATAATGTCTTTTCATATCA
Source organism: Theobroma grandiflorum (assembly GCA_036013995.1). NCBI lineage: Eukaryota > Viridiplantae > Streptophyta > Magnoliopsida > Malvales > Malvaceae > Theobroma > Theobroma grandiflorum. Next base: position 40,255,836 of record CP142129.1, read on the forward strand.
ATTGCACAAACTTATTTTTTTATTGTGAATGTTGCCACCATTGCAACAGTTCAATCTTGTCTTCTTACTCGTTAGATCACAGAAAAAAAAAGGGGTGGGGTGGGGTGGGGGTGAGGGGAAGGGGAGATTTGTTGGTGATTCCCCTTATGCAAGCAACTACTTCTAGTCCCACAATCATGAAAAAGAATCTGAACAAGAAAGAACAGAAGAATTGGCATGATAACACCAAGTTAGAACAACAAATAAATGCTGTCACTAATATAGATTTCTTTCTTTGTTTTTTTAATTTTTGGAATCGGATTTGTTTCATAATGCTGCCACTAGTATCGCTATGGAGTGTCAATCCATGGAATGACAACCTATTTAACAGATCCTGCAGCCTTCTGGTTAGAGCATTTATGTGATGATAAATAACCAATTCTTCCATTAGCATTGGATATTTGGATTGGAGGGAGGGTGAAACTTTAAGCACACTCTCATTTGATTGACATCAATTACCTAAGATTTATATCTGTCAATCTTGAAATTACACTAGTAATCAGGCACAAATTTTTTATAATTATGCATCAGAACATGAGTTTGTTGGGGGGGAATTAAAATGAAAAAGAAAACAAGTTTGAGCTTTCATGAGATTGACAGTGTTTAAAAGCACAAGAAGCCAGATCATAACAACCAGGCTGAGAGAGAAAGGGGTGAAGGTTCCAGTCCTCTAGCAATAAATTCAGGTTTTGGGGTGTTTTCTCTTTGGCTACCATCAAGAATACAGAGCAATATGGGATAGACAATGACAGTTGCTTCCTATCCTCCCATTTATGCCTCTCCCGTTTATGTGTAAGCACATGCTCCCGTTGCAGAACATGTCCTGTTCCAAGTATACATGAATTCAGAGCCTAGTTAAGTTTTTTCTTTCTTTCTTCCTTCTTGTTCTTCTCTCATCATTCACCATACCCTACCGTCAGGACCTCCTCTATACACTCATGTTCCCTCTTATGTATGTCAATTGAATTTCGTATCTTCAACATGATGGGCCATGCGATGAAGGGTCGCCATCTGTCATAAGTGCTCTTCGTCCCCCCAGCTTATATATAATTTCTTTACATTGTTATAATGCAGGAAAAAAAAAAAAAAACCAAACACCTAACAAACGTTTTGTTTTTTGTTGGGTGGTGAAACCTCTGAAATGTGTGTAGATATTTCTTATTTGAATTAATAATCCCCAATTCAAAAACATGTCTGCATGCATGCATATCTGCTCTGTTAAGTCTATTTCTTAGTAGCATGGAAAATCTATTCCCTATGCTCATGTTGCTTTTCATTTCTATACTTGAAATGGAGGGCTACCAGCTGGAGCTAGTTAGAAAACTAAGACATTTATTTCACATAAAAATTTATATTGTTGTATTGTCTAAAATAAAGGTTTGTTTTTATGGACGTAGTAATTTATAAGGTTAGTTTTGGTCTTGTTTGAATTAATGCGAGCAATAAAAAAGAAGGAAATGTGGCCCTTTTTACAGCTATATAGATGATTTGTTGATTAGCCAAGGGGGCCTGATAGATAGATAACAAAATTGAAAGACACGGAAACAAAATACATATGGACATTAAGAGAGGAGGGGATAAAAAGAAGAGTGGGGAGGGGAGGGGAGGGGAGGGGAGGGAGGGGAAGTTATGATAAAAGAAAAAGAAAGAATAGCCAATTCACCAAAAAGAGGCAAGACAGCAGGATCATAGCAAAGAGAGCCCATTGAGGATAATAGCAATGAGAAGCTGACTTTTGAAAAGATATGAGGAGCAGGGCCTGGCAGAAGTAGCCCAAGGGACGAAAATCCGACCACCCACCGACAGTAATTGCCCACCTCATAGCTTGAATTAACCAAGGCCTAAAATGGGGCCCATTTAGGGGGGTACTGAGCCCCTGAAAATTAGGACACTGTCCTCTTGAGCCCACCCCACCTTGTGTAAACATGCTGGCAAGGTCTAAGACCAGCTTTCATGTACCCCACTCTTGGTTGGAATGATGTGGATGCCTGGTGGGCATAAATACTGCTTGTATAATCCAGTGCGACAACAAATTTAGCCCTATTGCCTCTGCTCCTGCTCCGAACCAACTCCGATAGGGACAACTCCTTTGTCAGTTGGGGACTCGGTGGGGTTGTTTTCTTTTCAACTTAAGTGAAGAGGAGGAGCCTCCTCCCCTCCTGGTGCGAAATGGAGCACGCGCAAAGTCAGACGTGGGGAAGTGATGGAAGAGTGTGTATTTGGGTCCGCGTACATGCACGGCATTCACATGACATGATTAACCAAACGTTGTGTTCCCAAGCTGTAATACTTGAAATACAGTACTGCAAATGCTCTGCTCTTCTTTGCCATACATGATGACATGAGCACACGGCCAAGCCGTTTATACACCAAAACATGAAAAATCTTTTTGCACTACAATCTTAGTATCAGAGGTACTATGATTTTTATATTGTTTGTCCAACAACAATAGCGAAAGTACTGGACGACGTTTTCCATGTTTAATCATTTAAGCCTCATCAACATGCATTGAAATTCATAACAAAACTCTCAAAACTGCCTATTGAAAGGTCAATTTCTCGTGATTTGACGCTGCAATTGCCCATTTCTCCATTTCTGATATATGTGTAACGTTAATGTATGTATACATGGGCTACTCATTCACATTCTACACTTGGCCAGCCCAATGACCCAAGTTGTTTTTCCCTTCAGACCCTCCCCAGGGAAATTCTTTTATGCATGATAGCTCACCCAAAAAAACAAGTGGAGATCATGTGCATTGGATTGACCAGATTAATCAATATCATGATGGAGTCATATTTGTTGAAGTATATATTTTTATTTTTTTTATGGAAACCTATTAGAAATTAAATAAAAATGAAAAAAAAAAACTAAAGTGCAATTACGCTTTTTTCATTATTAAAAAGGAAAATGTTTCACATAAATAATACTTAAAATAATCCAAGAAGTTGTTTATATATCCCAGCCATAGATTTTGCCTTTTGTTTCTATAATAATGAAAAGAAATACAAATAGTTAAAATAACAAGTTGACACTTTATCCAAAAAAAATAAAGAACAAGACAAAACATAGCAATTAAACGAATATTTTCTTTTATATTTTTGGACTCAAGACTAATGCCTTTGCCAGAGAATAGTTAATAAAAGAGAGTTGAATGAAAAAGCTTTGCCGATGGATGTTAAGTAATGTAGATCTGACCTATGGAGACGAACGATAGTCTGTATCTGTTACTATTATAGTGTTCAGTTAAAATTATGGACTGAAACTCTTGGTCAGCAGGCGACGAAAGTGATTTTGAAAACAAGAGATTCGGCAGTCTCTCCCCAAACCAGTTTGGAATATAGATGTCGACAGATATCCTATTACCCTATCCGATTACACAGGGTTAAGGTACTTCATAAAAAGATTCAAGTAAGGTTAGGGTAACGATTTCACTATCCGAATTTTAATAGGTTAGGGTTCGGATATTACCTCTTGAGTATCCATTACCCAAACTCGATTATTATTTATAAATATTTTATTATTATTTTAATAATTAAATTAAAATTTTATAATTTTTACTAACTTTACAAGTAATTTTTTTTAAAAAAAATTAACAAATATATGAAAAGTATTATTATTTTAATAATTAATATGATGATATTAAATATTTAAATTAAAAAATTATAACTTATAAAAATTATATTTTTTGTTATTTAAGTTTATATTATTTGTTTGAATCTTTGTGTTTAGTTATTTAAGTTTATGTTGTTATTTAAATATTTATATATAATTATTTAAATTTATATCGTAGTATAAATATTTATTTTTAATTATTTAAATTTACATTTAAAAATTTTTTATTATTATTTGAACTTAAATTTTATTATTTTTATTTTTATTAATTTAATTAATAATTAATTTTATAAAATACGTAAATAAATATTATTATATACGCATACAAGTTTGAATAATTAAGTATTTATGAAAAAAATTTTAATAATTTTTTAATTTAATCAAATTTTTAAACAAATTAAGATAATTATAAAATAATAAAAATATAATAAAATTAAAATTAAAATAATAATTTTAAAATTAAACAAATAATTAATAAAATTAAAATAATTAATATTTTATAAAATTAAAATTCAAATATTTCGAAATTATAAAATACTCAACCTATCTCTAATTTGAAATTGGCTAAACGATCTTTCTCCCATCAACCATTTATACCGGCCACGAAATTAGCTCATATAATTTATAGCAGTTGGATATTGCTTTCATTTCTGGCTTAGGCCAATTATAATCTCCCCCCAACTTAAAACAAGGGGCCCGTTGCCAGATTCATTCCAGCCCATTAAGGAGGAGGGCCATTCATCCACCTGGACCTAAGCACCAATTTTAAAGAATCCAACCATATACAAATATAGAGTAGTTATGATGGTGCCGATATTAAAGGAGAATTACGAAAATTCTTCCCACTAATTGGTTCAAATTTAAAACATATAGAATTAGCTCATAAAGGGATTTCACTGAAAGCAAAATCCATAACACCAACATTGCAACCAAAGATAAGAAAACACCACCACCACCAAAGACTCAAAAACAAATATATGCGCAAATTCTAACTACAATGGTCCGCTGTCCTCAATAGCTGACAACACCCCCTACTTCTGATATCCAAACTCTTCCATATGATTTTTGAAAATTTTAAGAAGATGACAGCATGTCGAAATGAAGGCAAGATGAAAAAGCAGCATAAAATGTTGAAATGGCCCTCAGCATTGAAGGCCCTCTACTCAAATGCATCATCGTCGTCATCAGGAAGAGGCTGACTGGCTGCTGCGGCAAGCTCAGCTTCATGCCTACAAACAAACCAGAAGATGCCAATGTTAAACAAGAAATGAATCAAGTAAATGTCACGATGTTGAAAACAATATCATAGATATGTTGATTTTGATAACTTAAAAAGAAAGAATCAATCCAATTAGGTTGCTTAAAATCCTTTTTGCATGTAATACAACGCCAGTTAACATAACCCTCATAACTGCAAGCAAAATAAAGATAGATGAACACAAATAGGTTGCTGGGAAAATATCTTACTGTTGCTGTGCAGCCAAGTCAATGTGTACTTCCGGAGGAGCAAGAGCAGGAGACTCCACAAAGTGAAGATTAGCATCCCTAAAAGGCATCATCAAATATTAGGCATCATTGTAAAGGGGATTTCAATTTCCCAGATTATCAATGAATTCATCTTTTGATTTTCAAAAATAAATATTAGGCATCATCACAGCATTGGCGTTACAGTAATCATGCAAGAAAGTAGTTTTGCATTACCCTGCAAGCTTCCTGGCCAGGTACAAGAAAGGCTTCTCAAAATTGTAGTTGCTCTTGGCAGAAATTTCGTAGTATTGCAGATTCTTCTTCCTGTGGAATGTAACCTGCTTTGCCTTGACCTGCCTGTTCTTCACATCAACCTTGTTTCCACAGAGAACAATAGGGATGTTCTCACACACCCTGCATTTGCAACAACATAGTTACATAAAGCTGTTATAACAGAACCACAAAAAAACCCCAACAAAACCATATATGACAAGATTGTCAATTAATTTTAACACACCTGCAAAGATCACGATGCCATGTAGGAACATTCTTGTATGTTAAGCGGGCCGTAACATCAAACATAATAATGGCACATTGCCCGTGAATGCTGCACCACATAATAGAAAGGTGTAAGGAATCATGCTTGTTTTTTATGATACCAAATAGCAATAAAATGTTATGGAAGAATGTGGAAAGTATAATATCTTGGGTTAATCAAGAAAAAGCCATGAACAAGTTATGGTATAAGCCACGGAGCGGTGACAAGGAAAACAATATCTTTGAACCTTAAGTGAAAAGAATTTTAACGCCTGCCCATACAATAACACTACAGCGCTATTTATCAGTAGTACTTATCAATGATAATGGATAATCATAAAGTGCACAATCATGATATATATAGGTGATCCATGTAGCCAACATATAATTAACTAGTTCATCCCCAATTGATTATAAAGTATAAAACCAAAGGCTACCAAATGTGAACAATTAACAAAACACTTACTAGTAACCATCTCTGAGGCCACCGAACTTCTCCTGCCCAGCAGTATCCCAGCAGTAAAAACGGATTTTTCCACAGTTTGTGAAGAAGTCCAACGGGTGAACCTCCACACCAATGGTTGCTGTACAATCAAAATGATAAAACACTTCAGTAAACACTTCTAACAAGCCAATCAAAGGCTCAAACAGCTCATACATCAAATAGAACTTTTCCCAAAACAGTGTTTATCAAACACTTACGCTCATATTTCTTTTCAAACTCTCCAGTCAGATGCCTTTTCACGAATGTTGTTTTTCCTGCACCATCACAACAAGTTCATGTAAATCCAAAATGATAAGTCCGTTTAATCAATAAAAAACTTTATTTCCATGACTATGTAAAGAAAAACCTCACTCAACGCTTCATATTAAATTTAAGAGTAAAAATCCAATATATTTAGAGGCACGAGCCTTTGAAACGAAATGGTGAAATTAATATATATTGGGGGCTCGACCTACTTTTTAAGTTCAAAATCTGTAATTATTAGCACACAGTCCAACCATTTTATAAATCTTCTTAAACAATTAAATATAGTAAATCGAAACCAACAAAGTCATAACTCCTCATACACCGCATTAGAGGAATAGTTAAAAGAACAAATTTAATCGTATCAAAAAAAAATTAAAAGAAAAACCCCTTCGTAATTGCAACTACGAGTAAAGAAAAAAAAAGAAATTACCAGTTCCTCCATCACCTACGATCACGAGCTTGAAGCTAGGATAATCAACAGTCTGTTGGTTCGGCAAAGCCTAAATCACCAAAAAAAAAGACAAAAAAACAAAAATCAAGATCTATCGCAAACTAAAACCCTAGATGATGAAAATATCAAAAAGAACCAAAAAAAAAAAGAAAAGAGAGAGAGCTAGAGATTTCACCATTGATTACGAAACTGGGAAGACGCAAAGAGAGCGAGCGAATCTACGAAGCTGCGTTTGTTTGGCGAAGGCAAAGACTGCAGGGGAATGGAAATGGAGTGATTTGGGAGACGGCGATAACGAGGGTTTATAAGAGTGAGGGCTTTTCAGGGTCTCAGCTCTCAGGCCTGGCTTTAAATTGACGCAACTCTTTCTGCCGTTGGATTTGATTACTCCCACTCCTTTCGGCCCCATTTCTTCAACCTATTCACCGTCCGATCTTTTTTTCCCCATGGGGTCCACTTTCTACTATGCCGCGCCAATTTCTTTTCGGTCTTTAAGGGATAGAATGGTAATTTTCGGTAATATCATGTGAACAAGTTAAAGATATTTTCGACATTCTCTCCTTTTGTAATCTTAGAAAAGTGCCCATCCTTGCCAGCTCAAGCTTAATTTCAAAGCAAATGCACACCATTTTTTCTTCTTCTCCTTTCCGTGGTTTGTTTTTGTTCATTTAGTTTATAAAAGTAATCGAAAAACACAAAAGAATTAGGTCTCCTTTTTGAATAATCCTAAATTATATAAGTCATGGAATAAATTTAGAGGAATCAATCAAGTGAATCTTACGAGAAGCGTTTGCTTTTGTTCTTATTAGTACATTAATCGACTTCTAGCCCCCCAAATGGGGGCAATGCACTTTCTCCAGGCCTCCCAATTACTTCACGAGTCCAATATTGCATTCTTATTTTATAAAAGGGAACATGTTTCCCAGTCGACTACGGATAACTAATTTTGATTTGCTGTCATAAAAGTTCACTTTCCAAACATTTCTTGATTTCATTGGTCATGTTTCTGTTTTAGCATTATTGGTGCAATACTATTTGTTTTACACGCATCATATTTACCTCTCAAATTTGAACAAGTGTGATTTGATTATAATTATTATTTTTTAAACATATTGGGACAAATTCCTCTGATCTCATTACTCGAATATGTAATTTTTAAATAAAAATCTCATATATTATGATGTTATAGAGATTTATATTTAGAATTGTCCAATTGATTAGGTTATGTCTCCGTGATGATAAAAAGAAATGTTAAAACTTAAGTGTTAAGTTTGCAATCGTATATTGAAAATTCATATTAATTAATTATGATTTATATTTTTATGAATAAATAATACATGAAATCCGTAAATGCATGATTAAGTCTCAATAAGCTTGCGGGCTTAATTCATAGACATAGATATTTTTGTTATCAAAATAATACTAATATTTTTATATCTTTAAATATATTTAAAAATGTTAAACTAAATAAAATATATTAGTATTATTTTGTTTAATAAAATGCTGCTATTACGTAATAAGTAATAAACCATAGACCAATGAAAATAGGACATGGACCCACACGTGTCGCGTTTGGGCTTGAAAGGATAGCCCACCCAGGCAGTCTTTAATTTTCAGGTCACAGCCTAATTCGAGAAAAAAATGTGGATAAAATAGCCGAATTCCAGTGTACAACAATAACTACCCACTTCGTGCATGCCATAGCTGACTTGGGAATAAATTTAGACCAGCTAGGATTCTGTAACACCTACTTTTTAAGAATAGTAAAATACCAGATCAAACTAAAACAGCTGCCCAAACAGTGGGCTGGACATACGGTAAAGGAAATTGCAGGCCATTTCGCCCAGATCATAGCTAAACCCGCCATCTTCACTTCCCGCAAAACTCACCCTCAAAGCGCTCCGAATAATCCTTGTGTTGAAACTTGTCATGGCCACCCCTTCCAACCCCTCTGATTCGTAAGTCTCTTAAAGCATTTCCATATTATATATATATATATATATTTTTTTTTTGTATTTGTTGACAATTTTTCGTTTTTAATTATCACAACTACCTTGTTACTATTTATACTTTAATCTGTATTTGTAGAGAGGTTGTTTATCGGAGACAAAACAAGGGACCCCCGTTCAAGTTCCTAGTCCCTTTAGTCTATGCCCCTGTTCTCCCTTTGAGTAAGTCTTAAATCTCTCTCATTTTCCCCCTTTTTTGGTGAATTTGATATCTGGGTTTTGTTTTTCAGATGTTAATCTTATATGGGTTCGTCATGGTTTTCCTTTTTTTTTTTTTCCAGTTCGGCTTTCTTTGAGGAAGAATCCAGTTTTAAGGGACCGCCTGTTTACTCTTGTATTGGCTGGGGCTTTTGTTCATGGTTCTTATTTGGTGTATCCTCATTCTTTAATTGTATTTTGCTTTAATTATTATAACCTGATTGTTGATTCTCTTTTTTTTTCTTATGTTTTTTTCGCTTAATCATTCGTGCTTAAATTATTGAGTAGTGCTACTGCATATTCTCTTTATGTGCTCACTGCCTTTATGGAAATGGGAGATTCTTGGTCCATTTTCTGTGATCTGAACTATATATGCTCTACGCTTACTTGATATTCTATCCTCTTTTGGCTTTTCAATTATTATAGGGATTTTTTTGATAGCATGTGTATCTGCTCAGTTTCGAATTGATACAACTCATACAAAGCAATCACCTTTTTCATTTAGATTTGCTTCCATACTTTCTATCTGAACTGATATTTGTGAGCATTCAAGAACTGTAAAACGTTGGGCCTGAGTATTTTGATAGGTGTATGGATCTTCGAGCACAAAAAGTTGGGTTTGAGCCCCACCTTCCCCAAGATTGTATTTTGATGAAAACAGAAGTATTGTAAAATGTCTCACAGTAATGTTGCTGTGATTTCTATACAGGACTTCTTCTCAATAGGAGGTCATTTGTGTTTAATGATAACACGTTGGTTGGATAAAGTACAGATGTTGCCTTTGAGACTGTAAAGAATTGGTGGGTGCATATAAGCAAGATTGGGCTTTTAGTTGGATTCTTTTATGCCTTTGAATGATTGGTTTAGTCAGGCAGGATAAAGGAAAGCATCGAGTCTTTGGTGCATTGTTTTATCAAATGCTTCAAAGTAATCATGTAAAATTCAATTCTTTGCACTGATGCTTTACGATTATTGGATCCAACTTTTGCAATTGTTAAGTGCAATTACTCTTCTGGTTACATTGGTCCTCTATACAATAGAGTTAGATGTGTGGGTCTTAGTGCAAGAAGTATTTAGAAGGTTATATTTTCTCATATTTTGCACCGGTACAGATCAAAAACAACCGCATTCATCAATTTAAGATTCATACTCTATGAAATATGTTTAAGCTGTCGGCAAAGTCATGCGTCATGTCAAATCAATGATGATTGATTTCTATCTTGTGAGATCTAATATACATCAATGCATGCATTCATGCTCCTTCCTTGGAAGCCAACAGTTAATAACTTATACATTTTTGTAGCTGTTGCTGTTTGCTAAAAGTCAAGTCAGAACCTCATTTTGCCTCACTTTAAGGTGCAAATTTATAGTAATTATATTTACAAAAGCATGCCTTTACATTCCCAATTTATTCATATCAGGCATTTTCTGCCACACCTTCACTCCCCAAGAAAGAAAAAAAAGGTTTGTTTGAAATATGTTTTCTTCACTTTCTTGTTAAAATGTGTAACAAGGGAATTTATCTTTTCCTTTTCAGTTAATTAACAAACATGCAGAGTAAAAAGCATTACAGGAGAAATTTATGAGGGCTGTGTATCAGAGAGACATGCATTGAAAATTATAATAGCATTTGTTAGTTGATCAAGAATGATTTTTTACTCTCTTGTCCAATTTATTTGGCATTTAACTTGGACCTTTTCTGAAGCTGTGTTTCAGAGTTTATTACAGCCTCGTTTTGCATAATGCTATTTGTATAATTCCCATTTTTACATACATATTTTACTTACTCTTCCTTTCGTAAAATTGAACACATACAAGCTCCAAAGGTTGGAAAATTTAGCATTGCCATCTTTTTCTCTTCTTCGTTTTTGTTTGGTTGGTTTGGGTGGGGATAGGGGATTGGGTAGAGTATTATCTACGCTATCCCCCATTTCAATAGCAACATTCCTATGATATTTCATGATTTTACAACATGCTTCCTGGGAAAATGTTGTCAAGAAAAGTTTCTTTTTTTTGAGAAACAAAAAGGTGAAGTATCTCGTTGGAATATACAAAGGCTGTTTATCAGAGCAGGTGTTCAATTGGGAGTGTGGAATTACGCCATAATTGATTTTTATCCATTAAATACATCTGGACCTCTTAGTTCACTTATTTCTCTTCATGTCTGTTGAGAGTAACTTGGTTTATGTGTATTCCTATTGTTTGTGTACTCTCTACTTAATCATCATGAATTCAGACATTGCAGTGGTGAAACTTATAAATATTGTCCGTCCTATTCTCTAGAAACGCCTCTTATAGATATTATCTTGTAATTATGCTGTTAGTTCTGCTTTTCCTCTTCTGTCTATTTCCTTAATAAATTTTCAGATCGGATCTATATGATGTTGAGAGCAAGTGAAAATGCGTTGGACTTGAGAAGGTGATTGCTCTCTGCAAAAATTCTTCTTGTTTTCTGGATCTTTTGCAGCTTGATCTCGGAAATTTGAGTGGCTTGGAACAAGTTGAAGATTGTATTCTTCTCATTCCGTTAATTGTGGAATGATAATTGTATTTTGCACTTATAATTCTTTTGGGCCAAAGATTTAATGGCTGCAGGTTGCGGAATTAGTTTCAGTTTTAAAGAGAAATAAGATAAGAGTGAGCTGCTTTTGTTAAATTGTAACTGCTCTATTGTGGGAAATGTCATTTGGTTGATGTGCAGACTACATTTATATGCATTTGAAGTAGCGGAACCACAATGCCGGGAATTTTGCCAGAAGAATAGGTAACTCCTTTGTCTTTAAAAGAAGAAAAAAAACTCTGCCATCCATGCATCATGCATTGCTGATCTGCACCATTCTCATGTAATGGTTTTTAAGACAATGATTGGCGAAAAAATTTTAGATGTTGCAAGAGATTTTTTTTTTTTTGTCAGCTAAACCCAGTAGCGTACTCAAGTTTGCTTGGATATACTTGTAGTTTTTATTCCATACTTGTCATTTACATAATTTAAAACTTGTTGGGGTTTCCGTTTAAATTAGAGCAGAGAGGAAACAATGAACAAGTGGCTGGCTGTATGTGTCCTGGAGCAGGACCACAGTGTTATGTGCTCTATGGCATGCTTGTTGCCTTCTTGGACATTTTTAGCTTTCTTTGTCAGCGCTTTTTCCCTCAATTTTCATGTGTAAATTAAAACTCTGTGGGCAGAAAATTTTGTTTTCCAAGGGCATAGACAAGTCGTGCCTGAGTGTCGTGGCTTTTCAGAGCTATCTGCAAGAGTTATGGGCATCCAGAACCAGCTTTTAAACTAAAAATCATTGGAGCAAACTTATCAGCCTAATTCCAGACTTTATAACTCTTCCAGTTATAGCACCGCGTGCTGAATCTTTTAGCAGGTTCATAGTTTGTACGGTGAAACATATGAAAAATAGTAGAAGAAGACTTTAGGTTAGATTTTAGCAGCACTTCCCTGGAAAAGCAATTTTGAAGATGTGGGGTGTAGGTTAAACAGAGGGAAACCGTCCTTAGAGCCAGTCATGGGTCAGGCCTACGACTTTGCACTTGTCACGTAGTATGTCGTTTGGGTTTCAACTTTCAAGCCAGGCCTATTATGGTCATCATGCTCAAATTTCTTGCTGACTTCTCTTTTCCTTTCCTTTCCTCTGATCTCTTCCCCTCACGGCTTCTGCCGCCCGGCTTCGGGCACTTCTCACATATAGTTATTTGCATATAGTAAATTTTATATCCCAGTTTTCATTTTTTATTTGTTTATGAAGTCTTTTAACTTCATATCCAAGTCTTCATTTAAAAAAAAAATAATAAGAAGTAGATAGTGCATGACTTAATGCTTAGAAAAATTTATATTCGACTTTTGAAAGAGCAACCTTAGGCTATGCCAAAGAGACCATTCTTTCCTAACCTTTTCTTCTTTTTGTACTTACATGCCTTCTGCTTGAGTGTCTCAAAAAGATTGTCCACCTTTTACCATAAAAATTTTGCTGGACAATGAATGAGATATTATATGTTTGCCACATAATACCTCTGAAGTTAATTAACCCCCAGGAATAGTAGAACAGGGCAATTAGACTAATATGACGGCATCTTAGCATATTCCTGTTTTGATACTTTGATTTATTTCCTTTAGCATATTTGGCAACTTGGAGAATCTTACTCGAAGATCCAAACTCAAATTACACTAGAAACGCAACAATTTCCATGTGGTGGGACCCCGACCAACACATTACTTCATCCTTAATCCAATGGTTTCCTCCTAATCTGCTTCGTCCTTGACATCTTGTACTAATTAAAACCTGCAAATGAGGTTATTGATGCGACACAAATCAAAGCAAAATAATCCAGAAAGATTGATAAATTAAACGATTTCAAAATGATTCTATGTACATCAAACCTTCAATAATTACATTTTTGCTTCATCGTCTCTTACACGAAACTAATTTAAAACGATGAACACATCGTCATTACTCACCCATTCCATCATTTAACTTTTCCATTTTTTTTAAGCCTCTAAAAAACTGGACATAAATATATATATATATATATATATATATTTCAAAATTACACAATAAACCAAGAAAGAAAATTAAAAGTTCATATAAAGCCCTAACTCGCCGGAGACTCTATAGAGCCAAGGGATCCTTGAAATTGGAGGCGAGTCGAGAAGCGATCGCTGAGTGGTACATAACATCGTGAAACGATGACGTTTTGGTCGTCATCATCCGGAGCTGCCTCGCCTTCTCCTCCGTGAAGCAACCCGGGGAGAACTTCGTTCTCGCCAACCGTTGTCCCAGATCCGTTTCCGATTCGCCTTCTCTTTTCTCCCTGGCCTCAGTTTTCTGATCGGAGTCAATGTAGTCGGGCTCGGAGGACCATCCAAACATAGGCGCCCACCAGTTGGCGGAGGAGGATGACGACGTACGCTTCCGGCGGTTGGGGTCGGGTTTTGGATGACCGGGAATAGCACAGGCCTGGATTCCGGTGGGCCTAAAAGTAAGATGATGGGTAGCCATTGAAACGCCTGATTATAGGGTTTTTAGAGAGAAATATAGGGTTTCTGGAATTGGGTGAAATGCTGGGGAGAAGTGGAAATTGAGGCTGAAGGATTTATGGAGAGGTTACCGAGGAATGACGATGGTATTAAAAAAATGGGGGGGAAAGGAGGAAAGATGGTGGGGTAACGGATAAGATTGGACGCGTGGAGGTGACTCGTTCGGTTCTTTTTGCCCTTTTTAATGACTTTTTTACCGGAACCTCCGGTCATTTTGGTCTGATCCTGTGGGTCATGGGAAAGAATATGGCGATGACTAGGATGGGCGCGGATTATGACACATCCATTTGACTCTTTTACCCTCGTTCAATGCTAGGACATCACACTCGTTTGCATATGTCTGAACTTCACTATCTTTATCGGTTTCCAAACTTCATTTTATTCTTATTGACCCCCTTATTTTATTTTGTAATCAATAATTTAAGGGTTGATTGTACCAAGACTTAAGTTATGGAGTCCCACTTTATGTAGCTGGCCTTGCACAGAAAAGTGAGCAAAACGGAAGGCTATGAATATCCATATCCATAATATCTCAACAAAATGTCCGTGATAATTTAATTAAGCAAATAACCAAAAAGGCATATGAAGATTCATCTGCAATAGACTTGACTTGGTCTATTTTAACATTCAAACTCCCACTTTCAATACACTCAAATTTCAATCATTAAGGTGTTTTTCTTGAAGATAACTCATAGAACATTTTTTTTTCCTTGAATTTTGTTGGTATAGACTATTCCTTGTCATGCTTTAATTTGACCCATTTCTGTTAATACAAAGATGAATTGTTCTTATGGTAAATAAAGGGTAACTCCAACAGATATAATCATGTAACTCTCCTTTCTGATGCTTGCATGTTAAAGATCAGACCGATGTTTGCATGCAATTTGTCTTCCTTTGATTAGCATATTTGTTAGAATATACGTAGGAGTCGGTGAACCTGGCCATACATGAGCGAGTCATTCTCAATCTCCACGTTATTGTGATGTATGCGAGTTTGAACGCTGAAACGCTCCAAAAAACTGGAGTTTGTATAACTTTGCTAAGAAAAGGTACTTTCCCACTACGCTTCCTCTCCTGAGCTTCCCGTGGGTGTACGAGACAAGCACGTGGAATTTTGTGTTTTTTGGAGGCATTCAATCAACGGGTTGGAAACGCGGTGTCTCTGGAGAAATTTGCAAGGGGGCATGTCTTCTTATGTATCCGGCCAGTGTCCTTATCTTGGTTAGCCGGCTCTGTCTTTTTGTTGGGGAATCAAGCTGGCAAATTTGAACAGTCGAACTGGCAGGTTAGACGGCAGAGCCACACCCTTCCAAATTCCAAGTTGAGACTTGCAACCATGGCCGTCAGTTGTTTCTGGGTCAAGGATTGGTTTTCAACCCCGGCCCAGCGAACGTATCGAACACTGTTGACTCTAAGTTAATTTATGGTGACATCGACTATTTTCGTGGATAGTTTTTAATCAAGCATGTTAGTTTAAACACTCTAATTTATATAAAATTGATAAAATATAGTTTTTTTAACTATATATCCTGTTTAGTTTTGCCTTTGCAATTATGCAATCCTGAGAAACTATATGCTTTTGGATAAGATTGTTTGATTAAGACTGTAGTACATTGTAGACGAAGAACAAATGAGAATGGACTCACAAGGCAAGACTTCAAGGTGAGAGTTGTACATAATCATCTAATTGTAAGTTTCGTGTCTGTTCTGAGTAAGGCAAATGTAACTTTCAAAGCGCATCCTCAATACGTCAAGCGTTAGCTATCTGGCACAAAAAGATAAGGACTGAGAAAAAAGGGTAGCCGTAACAAGCTTGACCTACCAAGACATCACACCCGATGGATACATACCCACCTGCTAACCTGGCCCATTAGCCTCCTAATAAGAGAGGTTAACCCCCCCTTGACCCAACAAGGTGTTTGTAGAGGGTTCTTTTGGTAAACAGAAAATTGATGTTGTAATAAACAAAGCGAGATACAATATAGGCGATAGAAAGAACATTGCAGCAGTTCCTGAAGTCTTTTTCAAGTGTTTTTGTGGAGTGAAGTAAAGTAAAGAAAAGAGACTATTTGGTAAGAGGAGCTTTTTAGAGAGAATATCGTAGAGTCACTAGTCTATTAGATAGTGTGTCTCTCATTAATTTTTAATTTATAAACACAAAGTAGAAACAGTTTCTTCAAAGTAGTTGACTAGAAAGTGTTTATTAAACATCATGAGAAGAACACGTTTAAGGAGATTATGTTCATTATGGAAGAACATCGATCCATTATATAAGAACACGTTGATCATGGGTATAACATGATAACTCACTATGTATATTTGATAGTAGATGTATGTTTTGGTTTAATGACATGATGGAGTTTAGTAACACTTAACAATGTATCACATGTTTCTCAAAAATATGAAAAAAGATAAACTATTTATTTTTAAAAAAAAGTTAAAAATAAAATCTCTTAACTATCTGAATCACCAATTTAAATTTTCTAAAACATCTCAACAGTGAAATTAATTTGTAAATTGTATCACTTGTTTCCATTTATTTTCACCTATTGGAGCAGTGAATTTTGCTAGTCAATATTTCATGAACTTTCGATACTAGGATAATATAAGACGATGAACGGGCCACCAAAGCCCAATGAGACCTAACTTTCTTTACTAGGCTGGGCTTAAAGAGACACCAAGAAGGAGGGCTTTCTAGTTTCTACGGGCGACAATGTTGGGCCCAAGGTCTCATGATTAAACACTTGAGAGATGACCTTACCCCAAATGTTGGCTCGGTGAAAGGTTGGGCCTCTTTTGTTGAATGCTTTTTCTTGAAGATACGATATCGTTTCGTTGGTTTGGAAAACTATAATCTCAATGTGCCCATGCAAAAAAAACGAGAGAAAAATCTCTCTTGGACCCATATAAAAATATTTCATCATTAACAAGCTGTTTGGCCTAATTTTTTTCTAGCTTAAAAGCTATTATAAAGCTCTTATAAAAAATAATAACTTTTAAAATTAAGCTAAAGTTATTTAGTAAAATTTTTTTATAAATTTTTTTATATAAATTATAATTTTGGTTAAAATTATCTTAGAAGGTATTTTTTTTTAAATGATAATATTGTAATTATTTTCAATAGATAAGGATATTTTTAAAATAAAAATAAAAAATTTTTTTGTATTTTAAAAAAAAGATAAGAAAAAGCTCCTTATAGGAGTTTTTTTTAAAATTTTACTCTTTAAAAAAATTTTTTTTTTTTTTAAAGCTTTTCAAAATTTATGTTTGGCATATCTTTTACTTTTAAGAAGTAGA
This sequence comes from Theobroma grandiflorum, assembly GCA_036013995.1. Lineage (NCBI taxonomy): Eukaryota > Viridiplantae > Streptophyta > Magnoliopsida > Malvales > Malvaceae > Theobroma > Theobroma grandiflorum. The sequence continues at coordinate 40,273,244 of CP142129.1, forward strand.
TAAGTTGAAAAAAAACTAAACCAAACATGCACTAAGGAGCAATCCGAATCCAGGCTTCTATCTTAAGATACCGGCAAAAAAGTTAAATATTTGGGGTTTAAAAGTATTGGTTTGGAGTATCCATAAAGGCCAAATGGTTAGGAATCTGTGCTCTTCCCAAAGTCAAGTAGCAGCGAACTCACCAAATTATTATCACAAATGAAATGGACTCTCTTCTTTTTCTGTCATTTACACAGTGAAATGGATTGATTAAAATGGGCATCTGTCCCGCGTGACAAGTGACTCCATCACACCACGCAAGCAGTGGCTAACTCCATGTAAGCAGCCTATATCTTCAAGTAGATATTACGAGTTCTTTTCATCTTACAATGTCTAATCCACTTGAAACTCTGGAGTCCAGAGGATAACTGTCTTGGTTTCACAATCATAATTTTATTTTTCAAAGTTTGTGCTTTTTATTGCTTCAAATATTTGATTCATTTAATCCATTATTTTTTACGTCTTGAATTTTACTTTTCTAAGTAAGATAATACTTTAGGTCAAATTTAAGTTGTGAAATTTTATTCTATTAATTATGAGTGTTTTATATCATGTCTTTTGTATGTGAATATTTATTCTTTTTATCTATTTTTTAATAATGCTTATATATTGAACATAGGATTACATTGTTTTCTTTTATCTATTTTCAATTATATAATTACATGTTGAGTATAGAGTTGCATATTGTATCAATAACTGAAACTAATAAAGTGAATATTAATAGAAATTTGGATGAACATGTAAAGTTTATTCAATGGGCAAAATATATCAAATTAATATTTTTTTTATTTTTACATTTAACATTAATGTAAAATTAAAACTTTCAAAATATAGAAATTCAATATAAACTCGAACTCTGCACTCTTGTTTATTGATAAAATAAATCCATTTCATAAAAGTATTTCAATAAAATTAAGATTTTTATTTATAAATCGGATAAGTGTTATCTATATCTATAATAAAAAAATATTTAAAATGATAATTTAGAAATATAATCAACAAAAATGTTTATTTTCATCATATCAAAAGTTCTACCAACATCCATACTTTTATAAATATATTAAAACTAATATTTGATGTCACGTGCATTTTACATAATTCTTATTTTTTATTTATTTTTAATTAATAATTATATATAAATATAAGTATTTTGAAAATATGGAGTTTGAAATATAAATGATTAAAATTTTATAATATTAATCTTTATTATTAAATACTATTAGAATTAAGCAAAATATTTTAAGAAACTTACCCTCTCGCGAAGCAACAAAGGGGAGAATCTTCCACGAAGAAAGATTGGACGTTGAGATTGGTAACATTTTGTTAAGTCAATTCCATAAATATGATAACTACACATGGCCACTTGGAGTGAGTTGCAAGAAGCATGGGTGTGAACTAGATTTATTTCAAACGTTGGTCCACTGCAATCCGGGACCATTGCGCCCACAGACCCACATGCAAGCAAGACCTAACTCATTTGAACCCTCAAGACAAGGCAAACATTGTCTATGGCTAATGTCAATTTCTCCAGACAAGACAGAACTAGTCCATCTACGGTTTAAGTCATTCACAAAACTCAACGTGTGGGCCAAAGCATTGTGGTACCCAATAGAGACAGTAGGCTCAAAGCATTCATGCTCCAAACCAGCATGCAATATATTTGCAGTTGGGCAATGGCACTTACCAGGAAAATGTTGTGTATGAAAGTCAATTTTGCAACGCTTCATAATGCTTCTTAATGTTCACTGCATCAATCATCAATAATGGAGCTGAGCTGACTCTTACAGCATATAACAAAGACAAGAGAGGAATACGCTTCTCAATCTTTTTTGGTTAAGTAATGAGTAGAAAGATAGTAAAATATTATCGACAATTACTTATGTTTTATCTACAGTATGTTAAATAAGGTTAATTTTTAAGGTAAAATACTTTTATTATTTTAAATTTTAATTGAAATTCTAAATGAGTCCATTAATTTTTAAAATAGACACTCTGTCTCAAAAAATAACTTTCGTTGGATATATAGATCAAGCCATTAACCAATTGTTAGTGTTTTCGTTAATTTGATAATATTGTAATAATATTGAAAGATAATTTTACATTTTATTAATTTTAGAAATTATTATTATATAACTTTTTTGTAAAAAAAATAAGGAGAGCACCAAATCTAGTGCTTCCCTCTCTTGGGGAGCTGGGAAGCACCGAATGGTGTTCTTTGAATTTTGTTGTAAAAAAAATTATATAATAATAACTTTTAAAATTAATAAAAAAGAAAGAACATTTTAATCTTTTCATATTCAAACAAAGCAATAAATAATCATAAAACTCACTTTTTAGATGCAATTGTCTCAATTCGTTCAACTTAATTATTAATCTAAGGAATCATAACGGATTTACTCCAATATATACTCTTCTCCCAAGCCTAATTTAAGCCATGTGATAAGCTAGTGTTGCCTAGGTCTAAAGGAACAAAAAATAATAATCCTTCCCCAAATTCAGTGGTTAAGCTTGATTTGCTCATTTCCTCCATTATTATTTCAATTTTTAAAAGATTTTGCTAATAAGTGCTTTAAAGGCACCCTTTAAGGTGAGCAAGTAAAGTAAATATCTTTTTTCAATGCATAAAAATTATTACATTTAACACAAAAATATTACAATAATAAGTAATACTTTAACTAATTTTAAAAAAATATCCTTAAAACACCTCTTAACAAAAATTTTTTAATGTTTGATTAAGGGAATGAAATAGAATGAAAATAAGATAACTATTTTGTTGGAACAAGAGCTTTTATATGTTAGGATTAGATTTTATTATTTATAAGGTAGGAACTTGATATCAATAGTTAAAGGTGTTTTCATTCAAATTTTTTGAATTCATTTCATGACCTATGGAATAATTGTTATTGGAAAAAATAAAAAATAATTATTTTGATTTCTCCCTAAATAACCATTTCATAAAATTTTAAAAAAAAGAGTCATTTCTCTTATCAAAGATTTTGTTATTATTTTAATTACATGGGAGAGTGTAACTGTTGGAACTTTAACCAAGTTCCATACGATGCTATGATTTTGTGTTTAAGAGATTAAGCAAGCCTATACAAAGTTCCTTGTGGAACGGCGTGGAAATGTGAAACAAATAAGTATGAAAAAAGAAATTAAAAAAATAAATAAGTATTGCTGCTCTAATTAAAAAAAAACAAAATAAGTAAGATTTAAGCACAAGTAAATTGCTTGATTCGATAAATTTGAATTGATTATCTTATAATGACTCATAAGGATGCTATTTATAATAGCTTATTTAACCTAAATTTAGTGTGCGAGTAAAAATAAATATGAAAGCATCTAATTTAAACTTCCTTGAAGTATAAGAAAAGGAAAATTTTAAAACTATGCCTTCTTGATAAACAAGTAATCAACAAAAAAACCTTTATTTTTAAAAAGTATTCTAATTACCTTAAAATATTTTGGTTGGCTACCAAAACCATAGTTGATGGACCCTGCATGTGAGCAGTATTGAATTAGTCACGGACCTGCGGACCGTGACAGTAACACTGTAACTAGTGCTAGAGCAACATCAAGGTTTCCTTAAAATGTCAGCAGCAAGCAGGACACACAATTTCGAAAGCTTTTTGCGCGCCATCATAATTGGGAGTTGAAAGGATTCCTTTCCGTGATTCCATTCGAGCTTCCCCATCATTTCAAATTTCCATAATTCACCAAAGCATGAAAGAATGTGGAGCAGCACCAGACCAACGAAAAATTAAGTAGCTTTAGACTTTGTAGCCCAAACTTTTGTGCGTGAATTATGGGTTGGTAGGCTTTGATGATTATAACCGTCCTGGATGCGTGCCCTAAAGAGTTCAATGCATCTTCACAATGGGCATGTTCCTAGTCTTTTAGGGAATGCCTTTGTCTACTTTGAGATTTCATTACAGATTTTAGGAGGCATGTGTACTGCCTTTGTCAAGACACTGTGTCTCTTTCCACCTCCGTCGGCCAACCACCGCAAAGGTTAAACAAGAAAAATTATAGGAAGTGGCGTTATTAGATACCTACCTCACAGCCCTCTCATCACCTATACGAAAAGCCTGAAAATCAAATCTTTTTTGGTTTTGGCTCTTTCCTAATCTATGGCAAGCTAGGTAACTAAAAAGATATAAAAAACTTCATCAATAATTGTTGAAATGGATTAATTAATATTCCTTGAATGATGCTTGATTGATTGACTGTAATGAATTCATTAAATTGAAAGTTGCTTATGTATAATCAGTTGAAAGTCGTTCCATTGTGTCAAGAGCTATAAGCTCCATTAGGCTATGGGCTTACATCAAACTACCAAATCGAGGGCTGCTTATGGCTCTTTTAAAGTGTCGTGTTGATCAAATTCATGGCCGAATTATTGAAATGTACATAATGTAGTTGAAAGAATCTCAATAATTCAGTGCACGAAACAATAATGAAGGATCCACGTTCCAAGACGTTGAAACAATTGTCAACTTGTTTTTGAAAATCTTGCTTGATTATGATTTGTTATCTAGTTGCCACTGAGAAGAAGCAAAATGGAGAAAACATATTGTCTTCAAGTTTATCGTTCTCCCTAATCAGACTATCTACAGCAATCGGGAAGTCTCTAGTTATTTCAGAAAGCATGACCCGCACGTACAAATTGACCCAAGTAAAAAATTCTTTTGCTAAGGAAAGTGTGAGCTAGCGAGACGATGATGGGGAGATTGAACCTCAATCCCTTCCACGTTAGATGGTCACTATGTACACTTGTTTGGGTAAAGGCCTGCCAGGGTTAAACTTGAGATAGAAATGAGGTTTTTTTTACGTTGGAATTGTATAGAAAATTCATGCACTTGTCGCCCATTTTGCATGATTCGCCGTCTCAATGTGTATTGGGTCCAGACTAAGGCTTTCTGCCACCACGGCCCCACATGCCACAATGTCTAACTTTTTATCTTTCAATGAATGACAAGCTTTTTTCCAAATGAACGTTTTCTTCAACGGGTTGGGGTCCACGGAATCAGTTTGGACCCGACTAATTCCTCCATCCCCATTTCCCCTTGGATTTTACTAGCATGTCCTTGATTGAAACTTATAATGGCATGTTTGCTATGGGGAATACTTAAGCTATTCCTCTTCTATTGCTATGTATTATTTCTTTTCTTATTTGGTTGGTAAATGGTTCAAGAAATAGTTATCTTCTTATAATAACTAATTTTCAAAATCTTTCAAAAACAAGGCTTAACTAATTCCAATCCTCTCCTGAGATTTGCTATTTTATGATCGGGGGAATAGTTATCTTCTTATAATAACTAACCTCCAAAATCTTTCAAAAATAAGGCTTAACTAATCCCAACCCTCCCTTGAGATTTACTATTCTTTGGCTGAGGGAATAGCCTCTAAAATTGATAAGATTAAAATGCTCTTTATTAAAAAATTTAAATTATTAATATTATAATATTTTAATCATAATAATGTTTAAATTATAAATAAAATTTTAATATCTTAACAATATTAATAGTTAATTTATTAAATTTTCAATGTTTTAAATTTTCAGTAAAAATATAAATTAAAAAATGAAAATATAAAAAATAAAAAATTATACTAATATTTTAATAATAAATTATTAAATTTTTAAAATTTTAATGAAAATAAAATTAAAGGACTAAGAAAGAAAAAATTTACTTATTTTTGTCATTTGGTTTAAATTTTGCTAAATTATATAAAGCATATTTTTGTTTTTTTAAATAAATCTTATTATAATAAAAAGTCTAAATTTTTAATTTTATATTATAAAATGTTGATATTTTAAATTTGAATATTAATTAAAATTATTAATATTTTAATCATAATAATTTTTTTATTATAAATAAAATATTAATATTTAAATTAATAATTATTAATATTTTAAATAAATTATAAATTATTAATATTTTAAATAAAAATAAAGTAAATATTTTTATTTTTTATCACTTATTTCTTTACCATTTCAAAATTATTTTTATCAATAAAACATTACAATAAATTATTGCAACAATTTTTATCTTATTTTATTCTATCATCAAAACTACATAATAATATTTTTATTTTATTTTTATAAAATTTTATTTTATTTTATTTTATTCCGTAAACTAAACATGTCATAAGAGAATTTTTATATCACCTCGAAAGAACTCAATTGATCGCATAAATACGAAGAATGGTTCGTTAGAGATTGCAGATAATTTGGATAAGTAGGTCAATTTTTAAAAACCCATAATATTACTTCCTTAGCCCATAGTGAGAGTGATGTCCTTGGGGTCACTTCATTTGTTGTCAGGGATGACGTAATGATCTTCTTCCACGAAAATTTTCAGACGTACCCCATTTTCCAAGGCATTCCCTTGTAACTAATTAACGTCACATGCACCGGAATTAATATTCATGAATTTGATGCATAAAACGACTTTACAGTATGGTATGGCAGGGTGTAGCCATGCACTTTCATTTTCCTTGTCAGTTTATAATCTTACTCATGCATAGTTGCACTTCCTTTTAGGTTCATCCAACTGAATATATATTTCTTTGTTCTTGCAAACGGTTGCATTCTCATAATTTTAAATGCAATTTGCAGAACTATCATAAATTATATACTTGCTTTCACATAGCTCAAATTATAGCTGGCATGTTCTACAATATGAACTTTCCCGTGATCACTGGAGAAGAGCCTAGATAGCTTGCTGTTTAGGACTAGTATTTACTTTCAATAAAGGATACAATTGGAAAATGAAAGTTTAATTATAGTAGTTGAAAGAGTTGAAGTCAGGTTCTTGGACAGTATTCAAAAAGAATGGGCGGATAGGGTTCATTTTATTGGACAAAGCCTGAATTGCTTTTGAAAGTTTTGGAGACAACAAGATGACAACGATAAACGACGTTTGGATGTGCAATTCCTTTTCGTATCGGAAGAAAACCAGAAAAATCCTACCCAGGCTGCAATCTGCCATAACTATTTGGCCACAGATTGTTCATTGTCAGTCAATTCTATAATATTTACCTCACACCTTTAATGGTTTGTGGAAAAATTAATTTTTTAAGAAAGAAGATGTGCACGATCATTTGTATGGCGACCCTTCTGCCTTAATTAAATATGTTTTTATTTAGGTGTCAATACTATAGACCACAGTTAATAATCATCATTACCTATTTAATTATTTTTCACTTTACATGTAACATGATTCCTTCTTTCACATTTAGTGGTTGTTCCTTCAACTTTTGTTGATGTTTTGTCTGCTCCTTCACTGTGAGAAGGACCCAATCTAAGCACTGAAGAGTAGGTTTGATTTTTCGGACTGTAGAAATGGCTACTCATGTTTCTCATTGATAGTAAAGTTCACGCGTGTCATAAATGAGTACGATCCATTATATATTCCTGTGGTTCCAACTTGTAACTGCAAATAGACACGTTTTGATCCTGGGGGGACACAGGTCAAGATTATGGCGATTAGCAAAGTCGGTAAGCAACACTGTGGAGGGCTCGGCATCTTCAATTACGATCCATACGGAATTGCAGTGTCTCTCGCTAATTATAACTGGGAATTAGCAAAAGTTTGGCGGTGATTTTCACCAAGAAAGTCGTGTCAAGAAATTATTCCATTGCTCCACAGCCTCTTTTTTATTCATAAAATTAAATAATCTGAATTAATCCATACTCTAATTTATTGCATTTGGACATACCATTTTTCTTCGAATAGTATTAATATATGAATTTTCTTAAATCAAACGTTGACTTTCTTTCCCTTACATATTCATAATATAAAAAATATGTAAATCTACTTCCTAGATATATTCCCAATACTAAAATAAGCATCTTCTGAATAAAAATTTCATTTACATATATATTGAATAGTAAGGATACTATTTTTTTTATCAGAAAGTCTTCTATTTTTGTTAAATTCGTTATCTGCTTTTTTTGGAAAGAAAGAGTCCATGCTTTGCCTTTCGACTTTAAAGAGGAAAGAAAGAGTATGTTTTGCCTTTGGACTTTAGAAAGCTATATATTACAGTCATTCGGCATGCTACGTGTCATTTGGCATGCTTGACGTGAACACATATGTATTTATTTATATATATATATCTATATTATAGATTATAGATTAGATTGCTAATTGAAGCAAAGATGTATGACCCCATCGGCAATTAACCGCCACACCTTCCACAACCTTGCATTACGATGGAAAGGTCAATTGTTTTATCCTGTATGAGTCACCGTATAGACGTGAAAGTTCCATTCTAAAATGGAGGATGTTTGGAATTCAGAGGGCAAAAATGCTATTTGTGGCTCAATAATATTGACTTGAAGGCTTTTTCTTTAGGTTCTAAATAATGGAACGGGATGGGAGCCATCAAACTGATGCAGGTTCAAAGCGTCTCTCACCACATGGAGGCCATTTTGAGATGACGGATGTTCAAATTGGACGCATGGGGCATTCGGGTTAGTTAATGCTAGGCAAAAGTCAACGTCCATGGTAGTTAAGATTGATTCCACTCCCCCGTGGGATGACCGATGACTGGATTGGGAAATCGTAGAGCGGCTTCTTGGAATTCAAGGTTTTAAAATTAATTGGATTAGTGATTTCAGATTTGATTGATGGTAGGGAAATACTTTTCCTTGGGTTGAAAAGGCGTGACCTGCCCCGGAGAAAAAACTAAGATTGATTTTACCTTTCTGAGAGTCCGTACCAAAACGTGGCGTCGTTTCAATATAAGTCGGTGACTCAATTGTTACATCATACCCAGAACAAGTCAAAGAAGAAAGCAGAAGTAAAACACCTGCCAAACCAACCGTTTTAGAAAAGCATTTGAAATCAAAACAATAAAGTGATGATGTTACGTGTAAGTGGTATAAAGATTTATTTAATATTGCTTATTTAGATTGTTTTGAGAAATTATGCTTTAAAATTTTTGTGATTTGTTCACTAAATTTTAAATAAATATTTATTTTATAATTATCATTAATTAAATTTTTATATTTTTATTTTAAATTAAATAATTTATTATAATTGATAGTTAACTAACTACTAATAGGCAAAATACCACTTATAATTTTAAGTGCATGGGGTGATAACGTGATACTGACATAAAAAATGAAAAAATGTCATGTGATCAACTATCATGCACACTCATATGTCATGTTATTATCTATTATGATATGTTAATATATTACATTAGTGTACATTATATTAAATAACAAATAATATTTTTATTAATAATAATTAATTAATTATTAATTATAAAAATTTATTTATCTAAAATAAATATATAATAACTTAATTAAATATAATAAAAAATATTTAAAATTTTTTTGAATAATTCATAATTTTTTTAAATAATATATCTTATTTTGATTCACATATCAAATATTCTTAGGACTTATAATACACATCTCCACCCAATTGGGAGGCCTAAATTTCTCTTTATGTAGGAAATTGGTTTAGCTAATAAAATCCAATTTGAAGTTTTTCACTACAATTTTTTTTGTTTCAGTTTAATTTGATTACAACAGTCTTAAAAATGATTTATGCTTCCAATATTTTCAAATGGCTTTCATGGTAGGCAAAAATGGTGAATAGCACAAGACATGAACAAATCTTTTTAAAAAGCAATCTTCAATTCTTTATCAAAATTAGTATTAAGTGGTCCTCCAAGTGTCGATTTGAGAGACGCCGTGGGACATTTATTCGTGTTATGGAACACGTGTTGCTTGTGATATCGGTGCCAGATAAAGATGCCGCCAAGCCCTTGTAAGAATCTTTTCACCACTGATTTTTTTTTTTTTTTTTGAGGATCATGACAATAAGACCCTGCTTTCTTGTTGTATTTTGAAGTCAAGATTTGAATAATCTAAGTATTGAACTTAAGCTTCCACTAATAGAAACGATTTTTTTTAAAGTTTATGTTTCCATTAATTACCAACACTTATATGTATACTCAGGGGTGGAGCTAGCCAATTTTTATTGGAGGGGGTAAAGGACGAAAAAAAGTAAAAGTTAAAAATTTTTAAAACTAATATGTTGAATTTAACCAATGATTAAAAAATTCATAATAGACAATAATTTTATATAATATGTAAATATCAAAACAAAAAAAAGACTTATAATAGTTATTTAAGAAAGTTGTGCTCGATAATGTTTTCTAGATTCAAATTCATCAATTATTGATTTAATACTAAAAAGACTAGCAATGTATTTCTCAATATAAATAACTAAATTATTTGTAAGACACTCATCATCCATTTTATTTCGGAATTTTGTCTTCACAATTTTTATTGCTGAAAAGACTCTCTCTATAGTTGCTGTAGAAACCGAAAAAGTCAAAATAAGGCGAAATTAATCTATTAATCAAGTAGTAATTCTTTGACTTTTCTGTTTTTGCTAATCTCTGACACAATTTAAAAAGTATCTTTTCTTTTAAAAAATTTGTCAATTGTTTTCAACTTACTCATATTTTAATCAAACATAAAAAAAAAATGTAGTCAACATTCGATATTCTTATTTATTTATATTTAAACTTAAAAAATAAAACATAAAACTATAATGAATAATATATAAATAATTAAATACGAAATATAAGATTTCACATAATAATTAAATAATATAAATAGAAAGAAGAAGGTAAAAGAAATCTTTACCTCTTTTTAATTTTACATAATGGTGGTGAGTGATCTCTGTCTTTCTTTGTCCAAACTCACAAACTCATAAATCTCTTTTGAAGAATAAAGTGTATTTCAGTGGTGAGTTACGAAAATAAAAATAAAAATAAAAATAGGCAAAAGAGAAGAGAAAAAGAAAAAGAAAAAGAGGTGCAAAGAAACTAAAATTAAGATAAAGTAAAGTAAATTTGTGAAGTTGTTTGATTTTTTTATATTAATAATTAAATAAAAATTTATTTTAAGTTGGTCATTAATAATATATAATAAACAAAAATTTTAAAAAATTTTGGAAGGGTCATTGATAAAATATATATAATAAATAAATATTTTTAAAAATTTTGGAGAACCACGGCCCCGCATTCTTAGCTTACCCTCTGCCCTTGTGTATACTAACTCAATGATCAAACTTGAACATGAATTGACTCGATCCAAAATAAAAAATATCATTTGATTAGATTCGTGATTTGAAATGATTCAAACTCAAAATTATTCGAATTAAAATTAACTTGACCAGCTCGATTGTCATGTCATTTATATTTATTACATTTAATAAATTGAATTATTAAACAACCCATCCAATCACTGTATTACTATTTGTTCAACCATATGATTGAACTAAACTTACACATTAAACATGAAGTTGAAAGTGTTACAAGATTTTTCTTCCATGAATGCTCTTTCTCTATATATGTTGAATCTTGATTGTCACTGACGCCGGGGCGTTGTGAAGACACCTGGGCGTTGTGAAAGACACCAATCGTGGCGAGGTTGAAAACCCCACTAAGGTGAATCACCAATCTTGGCAAGGTTGAAAACCCCACTAAGGTGAAAAATAGCCAAAATCCCACTTTGGTTGGCTAGGCCAAAGATATTAAAACCTCTTACTCTTAAAAAGAGCCTAGAGAAATAAGCACTCCTGCTTAAGAAAATATTCTTTATTAACTCTCAACTTGAATGTCTATAATAACCAAACCTAAGGGTCCTATTTATACTATTATAGGCCCAAATCCTAATAAAACTCTACTTCTAGTTACCTAATACAATTCAAATAAGTAATAAGAAATTTAATTAAAATAGATGTTCTATTCCTAAATAGAACATGACTAACTTAAAATCCTAATACATGTAAAAGAAGAATTCTATTATGCCTATAATTCCTAAATCAACTAAAATTAGCAAAAACTAAATTAAATAAAACACAATTCTAAACGCTCCTACGTCATTCTCCTCGGGTTAGAAAAACTCGGCTCCGACGAGTAGGCCTTGACAAATTCCTCGTAGATGTTTGGATCCACGTACTGTCATAGTCCATACCAACCATTTGAACAATTCATCTATTGTTTTGAATGTTGTTTTCCATTTATCTCCAAGTCGCATTCGATTTTGATGATATCTTTTCTTCAAATCAATCTTAAAAAACACCTTAGAACCAATGGGTTGATCAAACATGTCATCCAATCAAGGAACAGGAAAATCATACTTAACTGTAGTCTTCTTAACGGCATGGTTGTCCTCAAAGCTTCTCGATAAGTTTCCCAAACTTTTATTGACCAATTTTGTTTGACCATGCTTGGATGAGGGTGAAGATGCTTCATTCTCTTGAGAGACTAATAAGAGGCATAAATGGTTTGATTCATGATAAGCTTTGTTTAAACCAGACACAGTGATGAGTGCTTTATCTACCTCTTCTTGTCTCTTTGGTAGATCCTCTGACTTTAACGGAGTCAACATAATTTTTACTCCATCCTTGATGAAGGAATAAGTATTCTTGTATCCATCATGGTGAGCTCGACGATCATATTGCCATGGGCGTCCTAACAACAAGTGGCATGCGTCCATTGGAATAACATCACACCAGACTTTATCTTCATACTTATTTCCGATAGAGAATTGAACACAACAGCGTTTTGTCACTTTAACTTCGTTTCCTTTTCTCAGCCATTGTAACTTGTAAGGATGAGGATGTACTTCAGTTGGAAGTTTCAACTTTTCCACCATGTAGTTGGCAACAACATTCTCACAGCTTCCACTATCAATAATGACATTACAAACCTTCCCTTGGGATGTGCACCTTGTATGGAATATATTATGACGAAGCCAATTTTCATCTTTTGTCATCATAGCAGTATTAAGGTTACAACGAACAATAAAAGCTTCTCCATGGTCAGCAGAAACTTCCTCAATCTCTTCGTTATTGAAATTTTCTAACTCTTCCTTTATTTCATCATCATATTCATCATAAAGTGGCTCTAATTTTTCCCAATTCACATAATCTTCTCCTTCTACTAAGGAAATAATTCTTCTATTCGGACAATCAGAAGCAATATGCCCAAATCCTTGGCATTTGAAACACTTTTTGTTGACATTAGAAGCACGAGTAGAAGTAATCTCTTGATTGTTTGTTTTTGAAGAGTTTACCTTTGGAGATGGAATAGTTGCTGAACTTTGACTTTCATGGTTTGAGGTGGAATCTTTTTGTCTAGATGAACTCATTGAGCTCTTCCGTAATCTTTGTTTCTCAACCTTTAGTGCTAGTCTGATGACATCATTTAAGTTCCAATATGGTTGTAGTTGAACAATATCTGCGATTTCAACATTGAGACCCCCAAGATAACGAGCTACAGTTTGTTCTTCTGGCTCATGAACATCACACTTCATATGAAGTTGTTCGAACTCCATTGTATATTCTTCCACCGACATTGTTTTTTGCCTCAAGTTATGAAATTTGATAAAAATTTCTTGTCGATAATGCTCAGGAAGGAACTTACGCTTGAGTTCTCGACGCATCTTATCCCATGTTCTGATTTTGTTGCGACTTTCTCTTTCTCTTTGTCTTTTGAGATTTTCCCACCAAATAGAAGCGTGTTTCTTCAATTTAATTGCCACAAGCTTCACACGTTTTTCATCAGGAATATCTTTGAGCTCGAAAACTCTTTCTACTGTGTAAAGCCAATCAAGGAAGTCATCAGGATGAAGTCTTCCTTCAAACTCAGGAATGTCGACTTTGATTCCCAAATCTCTAGTAGCAACAGTTCTTAGGCGACGAATAGGTATTTCTTCATCAGAGGACGAATTTTGATGAAAGGGATTAGTGTCAATCTCTTCATCACTAGAGTTACTATTATTGATTTGAACATCACGTCTTGCGAATTGCTCTTGTAATTCTTGAATTTGCTGACGTAGTTCAACAATCTCAATCTCATGATCATCTCTTTGACGATTTTGACGTCTTAGCGGCATTTTTTTTTTTGGTATGGTGATGTAGAAGGAAGAAGAAAAAAGATGATGATATATTATAAAGTAATGAATAAAATTACCCGATTAGGGAGTATTGAAACTCGACAGCAAACTTGAACTTATGCAGCGAACAATGATCTTCCCGCTCTGATACCAAACTGACGCCGGGGCGTTGTGAAGACACCTGGGCGTTGTGAAAGACACCAATCGTGGCGAGGTTGAAAACCCCACTAAGGTGAATCACCAATCTTGGCAAGGTTGAAAACCCCACTAAGGTGAAAAATAGCCAAAATCCCACTTTGGTTGGCTAGGCCAAAGATATTAAAACCTCTTACTCTTAAAAAGAGCCTAGAGAAATAAGCACTCCTGCTTAAGAAAATATTCTTTATTAACTCTCAACTTGAATGTCTATAATAACCAAACCTAAGGGTCCTATTTATACTATTATAGGCCCAAATCCTAATAAAACTCTACTTCTAGTTACCTAATACAATTCAAATAAGTAATAAGAAATTTAATTAAAATAGATGTTCTATTCCTAAATAGAACATGACTAACTTAAAATCCTAATACATGTAAAAGAAGAATTCTATTATGCCTATAATTCCTAAATCAACTAAAATTAGCAAAAACTAAATTAAATAAAACACAATTCTAAACGCTCCTACGTCAGTCACTGTTCAATTATTTTTTTAGCATAAAGTAATGAATATATATATTTTTTGTTGTTACTTAGCCATATAAATAATTTATAATTTATAAATGATTTTACAAATATAAATAGGATTATTATTATTATTATTATACACAAGATGCATTTTAAGTATTCCTTGTATTGTAGGTTTAATAGTTTCTTTATTTACACTCATTTGAGCATGTGGTAAGCCTCTAAAAATATTGATGGAATACTTTAAAAACTTTATCCCACTGCAATAAATTTGATTTAGAGCTGTAACATTTTTAATATATGCAATTAAAAACATTTTAATAATATTTTATAAATCTGACTGTACTATATGAATTTTAAATAATATTATAAATAAAATCTAGTTATAAGTACAATCGAGAGTATAAATAACTCTATCTTTTAAAATTTTGTTTCATAAAAGATATATTACTAAAAAGTGTAATTAAAACCAAAATTTAGTTGCAATATTCCTTATGTATAAGACAATATAATTCATATAAATATTAGTGCTAATCAAATTTAAAAAATCGTATTTACTATTATTCATTCAAAATGTACGGGAAGAGAGAGTTTTTAAACTCTAATAATACTTTAAAAGCTAAAGGCAATATATGTTAGGGAAACATTTTAATCAAAGGCCACACCTTTGCGTGATAGTCACATATGTTGGTTGTTGATGAGAACCTATTATTAACAATTACAAACTTTTAATCAACAAAAATTATAAATGTAATTGGTAGAGTTTACTCATTGTGCATCACAAGGTTATTAAGTTATTTTGAATCATTAATGGCAACTTTTAAAATGCAAACTAAGCTCATCTTTATGACCATTGATAAAAAAATATATAAAAATTTTAATTTTAAATTCATTTGGAAAAAAGAGTAGTAAATATTTCTTTTTATTTGTAGGGCTTGGTCATTGAAAAAAAAATATTTATAGGGTTAATTTGTGGCCTCTTGACCTCCAATCTCAATAAAATTTTTGTGATTTTTTTTAAAATTGTCAAATTGAAATCATAGCTAGAATCAAGCTCTTGCTTTTTGGCATTAATAACTTAAATTTAATTATAAGGTAAACAAAATACTTAAAAGGAAAGCAATATTTAATCAAGTGCTCAAAATTATAACATTAAATGAGATGATTTCTTGACAAGTTATTTTGTCATTAAAGGATTTAATGGGTTAATTTTGATTTTCATACATATATATAAAAAAGACGACTAAATCTTTTTATTTTTTTTATAAATAGATTATGAAATAATCTCATTAAAAATAATATCAAATTTAATAAAAAATTATTATCTGTAATGATTTGAATCATGATATTTATAGAAAAAATTTCGTAATTCATGCATGATTGCTTTAAAAATAAAGTAAATTGAATAAAAAATCATTTTTTAAAATAGCAATGAATCTAAACTTAATTACCCGATTTAAAAAATAACTTCCTTTGTGATTACAATGTTCCCAAATCCCAATTTGGGATTCAAGAAAGATTAAATCCCCCATCATCTAATTAAGGCAAGCAAGATCAAATCCATCAACTCTGATTGAATTAGTTTAGAGTTTTTTCACATCCCGTGACAAACACGTGAGTTTCCCCGGGTGTTACCGTGTCCAAGAAGTATATGGAAAGTGGCATTAACGCGCATCGGGTGAGCCGTGAGTTTGAACATTGTAAGCAACTTCCTCTTGGGTCTTCGCCTCATATATGCAAGCAACGCCCCCAAGGTCAAAACGGATGTTGTTTACTACCGTAGCCCTTCACTGTTGTACCCTGGTTTACGGATTCTTTTTTTTTTTTTTTGTAAAAAATCAAACTAAATTCTACAGATTTAGATCTCATCGGTTGTTAAGTTTTATAATATTTAAAAAATGTTTTCTATTTTATAATAATTGTTTAAGCTCATTTTTTTATACCTGTTCATTTATTTAATAATATTACCAACTTTAATTTTATAACACATAAAATAAATATTTAAATTAATGAAAAATATATTTCAACATTGTCTAATTATTTCGATTTTCTTTTATTTATATAAATATTGACTTGAAAGAATTAAAAATAATTCGAACTAAATAATATTTTAAGTTAATCGATTTCTTTGCACGGCTTTATTTTTATTTTCTTTTCGTTTAAGATAATATTATTATTATCATCAGATATTGTAACCCTAAATCGATAATAGTGTGAGTATTAAAAAATTGTTAAAGGGTCTAAAATGTGCAATTATAAACGGAGCATTGAAACGGAAAATCGGCGTGGACCAAAACAGGGAAAATGACGGAGGGTCCCAATAAATAGGGGCAAAATTGTCCAAAGGTTTCATTAAATCTCGCCAGTAAGACAACAGTTAACTGTTAATGAACGAGAACGAACAAAAAGGTTTTCATGTAAGAGGAAGCCTCCCCCCCAATGCTTTTGCGCGTATCTATATATATAGAGGCTCGAAGAGCGTTTTCGAAGGAGAAGAACTCGGGCGAAAGAGATAGAGAGAGAGAGAGGCTTTGAAAGATGGATAGTCTGAGAAACAGAGGCATATTTCGGGTGTCAGTATGTGGGGAAGAAGAGATAGAGCATCTGTCAAGAGAAAGTAGTCATTACAGTCTATCCACTGGGATTCTCCCTTCGCTTGGAGCCAGAAGTAACCGCAGAGTCAAGCTCAGGAGATACGTTGTTTCCCCTTATGATCGTCGTTACAGGTGACCAAACAGCTTTTTGTCTTGGTTTTGGACTCTGGGTTCTTCTTTCATCTTATCTTCTTCTTTTTTTTTTTTTTTTTTAATGCTGACTTAAGTGTCTATTATTAGGGGGTCATAGTCACCAATGTGTATAATCAATTTCGTTTCTTTTCAACGACGGAATTGGGGAAATCACGGCATTGAATCTCGTGAGCCTTGTTATAGACAAAATAGAAAATTGACCTTTTTCGTATTTTTTAATGTTAACTTGTGAGTATTTACTTCAGTTCACACTTTTTTTTAAGCGAGAAAAGCAAAGCTAGTTTTCTGTTTACAATATTCCATATGAGGCTGATTTCACATTGTGATGGCGTTCTTCGGTGTTTAGGACTGCAAAGTTTGTTCCTTTTCGGGTTTTTATTTATTTATTTTTATCTATTTTATTTTCTTGTGGCATTTGACTTTTTGTTGCCGTTTTCTTTTTATCATTATTGTTCTTATTTTTTTGTTGTTATTAGTAGTATTATTTTGTTGTACTTGTTGGGGTATATGGAAAAGGACTAGTCTGAAATCAGAATCTTTTATGGCGTTCTGGTTAAATGATTGAAACTGTTACTGGTATTACTTTCACTATTTTGTTCTGTTCATCTGTTTCTTTTAGCCATCACTGCTTTTGTAAGTGTAACTCTTTGAGAATGGTATCTTATTATGACCTTTTTTTTTTTAAGATCTTCAGGTTGATTCTGTGGTGAATAGCTTTATTATTAAAAAGCAATAAAACAATCATTTCTGTTGAAAAATGTTGTTTGTTCTTTGCATGTGTTGTAAGATGATGGATTTGTATTCAAAAAGTGAGTGTTTCTGTTTTGTCTTTTTGAATGTCGTTAGAGTGCGTTTGTTGAATTGTCTTAACTCCGACTAAAGCAGTTCTTTGTTGGAGGCGTGAGAATCCGAGGGTTGACTCCTATGGAAATCAATTTGAAGTTTCTGTAGCATACGTTTTTGCTTTTCCTACCTCTTCCTTCATTGCTGGTTTTAAGAATTTCCTTTGTTTTTGTTTTCCAAAAGAATGATATTAATATCATATTGAAGGGCTTGATGTGATGAAATCTTTAGAGACTTTTGACTTGTACAGTGCCTTGGTTTGTTTTTTCTTTTTCTTTTTGGGGGCGGGGTGGTAGTTGTAGCATTTTCCTTTCAGGTTTCAATCACGTGTTCCGAAGTTGCAATTTGAGTTGTTTTTGCATTGGTTGATGCCTATGATAGAAGAAACTTGAATGGATGTTAAAGGTTTTATGCAATTCTAAGTCCACAGAAGCAATAAATGTTGACTGAAACTTATATAATTAAATTGATTCATGCAGGGTATGGGAGACTTTTCTGGTTATTTTGGTCGTCTATACGGCTTGGGTATCACCATTTGAATTTGGATTCCTTAAAAAACCAGAGTCACCACTCTCTGTTACTGATAATGTTGTTAATGGGTTCTTTGCCCTGGATATTATTCTCACCTTCTTTGTTGCATACCTTGATAAAACTACTTATCTACTCGTTGATGATTCGAAGAAGATTGCTTGGAAGTATGGCAGTTCCTGGTTGGCTTTTGACATTATATCCACAATACCATCTGAACTTGCTCAGAAGATTTCCCCTAAGCCGCTGCGTTCATATGGCTTATTTAATATGCTTCGCCTTTGGCGTCTGCGCAGAGTTAGTGCCTTATTTTCCAGGTACATAGGCTTTTTCCTTCATTAGCTAGCTTTTTAACTTAATAATGAGATTTGTTTGTTCCCTTCACTTGCAATGTAGTCCCAAGTGTTTTGAGCAAACTATTACTTGGCACGACTAATTTTTGTTTTTTACAGGTTAGAAAAAGACAAGAACTACAACTACTTTTGGGTTCGATGTGCAAAACTTATTTGTGTGAGTACAATAGAAAGGAAATGGGATTATTTACCTGGAAATTTTTTCTAGCAATGCAGCATTCATGAAATCTGGATGGTTTTTGTAGGTTACCCTTTTCGCGGTTCATTGTGCTGGATGCTTCTATTATCTTATTGCTGCTCGATATCATGATCCTGGAAGAACATGGATTGGAGCATCTTTGGGAGACAATTTCCTTGAACAGAGCTTGTCAATTCGATATGTGACATCAATGTACTGGTCTATCACTACACTGACTACTGTTGGATACGGGGATTTGCATCCTGTGAATACTAGGGAAATGATATTTGACATTTTTTACATGCTCTTCAACCTTGGATTGACGGCATATTTGATTGGAAACATGACAAACTTGGTTGTCCATGGAACCAGCCGAACTAGAAGATTTGTGAGTTAATTATTCTTGTTTATCAGGCTAATCAACTAACTTTGGCTTTTTTATTATTTTTTTTCTTGTGTGTGTGGGGGGAAGGAGGGGTTTCAACTTTGAGTTTCGTTAATTCTACTTTCCATTTTCACCAGTTCAGGATTTATTTTGCTTGCATGTGTTTCTGACAATCAGAGGGATACCATTCAAGCTGCTTCAAGTTTTGCCCAAAGAAACCAATTGCCGCCTCGCCTACAAGATCAGATGCTTGCACATTTATGTCTGAAGTTCAGGACAGATTCCGAGGGGCTGCAGCAGCAAGAGACTCTCGATTCCCTTCCTAAAGCTATCCGATCAAGCATTTCACACTATCTTTTCTACTCTCTTATGGATAAGGTGTACTTGTTTCGTGGTGTATCGAATGACTTGCTTTTTCAGCTGGTAATCCACTATAAACATGCTAAGCTTTCGTATTAAAATCTTTCACTATAAGCATGCTAAGCTTTCGTATTAAAATCTTTCTTTTCTTTTATCGCTTTTTTTAGCTACGTGGAAACTATATCTTTTCTTTGTGAATAAATGTCTAAGGTCTCCGAGATGAAAGCTGAATATTTTCCTCCCAAAGAAGATGTCATCCTGCAGAATGAAGCACCTACAGATTTCTACATCCTTGTCACTGGTGCTGTGGTAAAACCTTATTTCTTGTTCAAAATCCTTGTTTTTTAATTAAATGCTTTATGTCAAATTTTACTATCAAGTTGCTGTTGATTGTTGTTGTGTATGTTGTCTGATTAAATTTAAACTTTTGCTTGAAGTGGTCCCTAATTTTTTCTATTGCTTTTATATAGGATCGATTGAGAGGTGAACAGGCAAGTTGTATCACTCAAAAGACACCTTATCAATCCAAAATCATGTCTAGGATGCTTAATGAATTAAATGCTAACTGGTTTCAGGTTGTTGGAGAGGCAAAAAAAGGTGATCTCTTGGGTGAGATAGGAGTACTTTGTTATAGGCCACAACTCTTTACAGTACGTACAAAACGATTGTGCCAACTACTACGGCTAAACCGTACTACATTCCTGAATATTATTCAGGCCAATGTTGGAGATGGGACCATAATCATGAATAATCTCCTTCAGGTATACATGCTGTACTCGAAGATATAATGTGTCACTAATAGAATCCATCAAAATCCATTTTCAACTTATAGTTATTGCAGCCTAGACTGTAATGTATCAATAGATTGCTGCATTATAAATTTGTAGATAGACATTTAAGATGAAATATGCAGAAGAAATCACCCCAAATTGTGAGAATAAACGTTTGCTTATACTGAACTCTTTGAATTGATTTTTGGGGCAGCATTTGAAAGACATGAATGACCCAATTATGGAGGGAGTTTTAATGGAGACAGAGAACATGCTAGCTCGTGGGAGAATGGACCTACCCCTCAATCTTTGCTTTGCCACACTCAGGGGAGATGACTTGTTGTTGCATCAGCTATTGAAAAGGGGGCTTGATCCTAATGAGTTAGACAACAATGGAAGAACAGCTCTGGTTTGTGAAAATATTTTTAGCTTTTAATTTGGTCAATACGCCAGCTTCTTTGGGCGTTGGTGCTAATCCTTAACTTTTTATGTTTTGGTATAAAATTAGCATATAGCTGCAATGAAAGGAAGTGAGAACTGCATTCTTCTTTTACTGGATTATGGTGCAGAGCCTAACTGTAAAGGTATTCTCCTGGTTATTGTTTAAACCAGTTGATCTTGATTTTGTTTTCCTTTAGGCGCTTCTGCAGTTTTTGGTTCATTATTCCTACAGGTGTCTTAGATTTCATCTATTGTATCTCTGATATTTTAAATGTCCAAGTCTCTCCCATTCCATGGTTCAACTCTTAAAAATGATTGGATAATTCTTTCTTCAGATTTAAATTATCAGAGCTCAAATAGGGAAATATTTCCCAATAGCTATCAAGAATATTGATTTATCTATAAAATATGTTACAACACTTTTAATTTATGCTTTAAACCATTGTGGCTTCCTTCTGTGAAATCATTGCATGCGCACCAATTATTTGTCAAATTATATTATATTTTGGTATAATTTGGATGAATATCGACATTATATGTTGACTTATACACACGCTAAGGGAAAAAAATCATATTACCTGTCGAAATAAATAAACATATGCACATACTGATTGGCTTTTGTTAACCCACATTGCTTTTTGTAAAAGAGAAAAGCTCTGCTACTTTGAAACTCTAGTATACTTAATAATTCTAATGTCCTTTTAAGCGGTTGACTTTTCTTCTTTTTGTATGACTCCTTGTTAATATCATTAGCTTTTCTCTCTTTAAGTTTTTTTTTTTTTTTAATTGGGGGAAGGAGATTCGAATCCTTCTCTCTAAACAGGGGGGTTATGCACCAATCAATGAGCCAAATGCTCGGGTGCTTTTCTCTCTAGATTTGCAGATGAAAGATTGTGAAAATACAGACGTTTTACTTTGCTGCTAGAGATACATTTTTTGTCCCTTATTTGCCCTTTTAGTTTCAATATTGAGTAGCATTTCTGTGATATCATCATCAAATTTTTGATCAATTATTTTCTTAATATGAAGACCAAATCATGCCAATATATTTTTGTTGACCAGCTTATTCTCTTATTTAGAACTGCTATTTGTATGACTTATGTATCAGATATCCTTCGGTGATAGTTGCTAAAAAAAATAGTACTCTTTTTGATTTAATAGTTCTGAAATTATTTAAAATGTCTCTGATAGGATGGTTGGCACCCTCTATGATTTAGTTAAACAATTAGCCCTAAAATGTCAAACAAAATTATCTTGACAAGACTTGTTATGGTTGACTTTCCTTTCTTGGTAACATGTCCTGTTTATAAGTCTATGGATGTGTGAATTCATGTTCAATATTTCAAATAATTCTGTAATTATGATGGATTAGCTAAAATAGTTTGAATTATTTGGTCAAAACCTTTAAGATCCTCGTCAAGCTTTATTTTTTTTAATCCCACAGCAGGACATGCTTCAAGAAATAATTTGCAGTTCAACTGATTTATTTAATTTTTTATTGTGCAGACTCGGAAGGAATTGTACCACTGTGGGAGGCTTTGTCAGCTGGCCACAATAAAGTAGCCAAACTGCTAAAGGAAAATGGGGCAAACATCAATGCCGGAGATGTAGGTCACTATGCATGCACTGCTGCTGAGCAAAACAACATAGTCTTGCTCAAGGAAATTCTTCGTTACGGGGGGGATGTCACACGTCCTAGGCACAATGGTTACACAGCTCTTCATGTTGCTGTTTGTGAAGGCAACACTGAAATAGTTAAATTCCTTTTGGAGCATGGTGCTGACATTGACAAGCCTGATAGTCATGGTTGGACCCCAAGGGATCTAGCTGAGCAACAAGGACATGATGAAATAAAGATGATTTTCGAATCAACTAAAGAGATGAAAACTCAATCTATCATGTCCATTCCTGAGAAGCAGGAGACACGCTACCTTGGGAGGTTTACTAGTGAGCCAGTTATCCGTCCTGCAGCCCAGGAAGGTACAGATGGATCCTGGAGCCAATCCCGTCCAAGGCGAAAGACTAGTAATTTCCACAACTCACTATTTGGGATAATGTCACATGATGAAATAAAGATGATTTTTGAATCAACTAAAGAGATGAAAACTCAATCTATCATGTCCGTTCCTGAGAAGCAGGAGACACGCTACCTTGGGAGGTTTACTAGTGAGCCAGTTATCCGTCCTGCAGCCCAGGAAGGTACAGATGGATCCTGGAGCCAATCCCGTCCAAGGCGTAAGACTAGTAATTTCCACAACTCACTATTTGGGATAATGTCAGCTGCACAAAATGGGGAGAAAGATTTACTACTGTCAATTCATCAACGCAATGGTGTCAAGGGTTCTGTTGTTAACTCTGCTAGAGTGGTAATTAGCTGCCCGGAAAAGGAAGAAACCACTGGAAAGCTTGTTGTACTTCCAGGGAGCTTTCAGGAGTTACTCAACGTCGGTGCTAAGAAATTTGGGATCTCTGCTGCTAAAGTTTTGAGTGAAGAAGGAGCTGAAATTGATGATATTGAGGTTATTAGAGACGGTGACCATCTTGTTTTTGTTAGTGATGGTCAAATGCATCGCCATACTAACAGCCAAAAGCTCCAATGCAATGGCTTTTCTTAGAGCATAGGTGAACTTTTCTAACCCTTTTT
Organism: Theobroma grandiflorum; assembly: GCA_036013995.1. Classification (NCBI taxonomy): domain Eukaryota; kingdom Viridiplantae; phylum Streptophyta; class Magnoliopsida; order Malvales; family Malvaceae; genus Theobroma; species Theobroma grandiflorum. The sequence goes on from CP142129.1 coordinate 40,297,132, forward strand.
TTCTTTTTCTTTTTTATTTTGAGGAAATTAAAGTGCCTCACTTAAAATCCATTATAAGATCTGGATGGAGGTGGATCCTTATTTTGTAACAATCCTTTTACCTTTTTTCTTTTTCCTTCTACAATATCAAATCCATGAAAAAAAGAGAAGAGCTCATCCTTGCTATGTGCATTCAATATGCTTGTACAGGAGTATTTTATTTGTAATTAGTTCCTTTTTCTGTCTTTTATTATTATTATTATTCATTTTTTGTTACCCTTGTTTTTATTTCGATCTAAGAGTGAGGCCTACTACAGGCCCTGCATTGTTAACCGCGTAATGAAGTCAGAGAAGATCCCTTAAGAAGAAAAACTATTAAATTATTTCAGTGGTTTTGACGAACAAATGATTTTGAAAAAACCAAACTTAATCAACATTCACTTCTTTTTCTGCACCTCATTCCTGCTTTGGATTTCTTTCTTTGCTCTCCCTTGCATATTCCTAGTAAGCACCGAAGATGCGAGCCATTTTTGCACTGATCACTATGTCAAATTTTTTGATCACCAATCGAATCATCTGTTTCCATTCTGTTAACTTCAAGTTAACGACTTAATGGTACATTCCATTTTCTGGGTCAACCTCTCCCTGATGAACCTGCAATGTCAGCGCAAAAGCCCTTCAAGCTTTTGATCTCTGAAGGTGACAGAGAAACAATATTAGATCCATTTGTGAGAGAGATCGGTAAAAATTATCTTTACCTGACCATGCTTATCTTCTCCGAAGCTTCTTGATCTAAGCTTCAACTCTCCTCTGCTAGTGGTCAGCTCATCAAATAGCTCTTGATCGTCCGTTTCTACTTCACTATCTTCATCCCCTGAATGATTTTGCTCCTGCTTCGGTTGATACATTAATCATAAGTTAAACATACCACACTAGCTGTAGCCTACCTCAGTGTATGTTCTTCAAATAACTATTCCTGATATGGTTCAGCTATTCAAAATCGTCTCAGCAGTTCTGATTGCTAACTATTGAAGGAACTAGTTAACTACTACGTTTAAGGCAATGATTTCCAAGGCAATCTAGGTTCTGCTATGCACCTAGACATTTTATATGGTAGATGAGAGACCGTATTGCAAATCATCATCTTAAGCAACAAATCCCTTTCTTATATTGTTAATTGAAATTAAGAACAAAAATTGAACTCCAGGCTCAACTTGCGCCAGATGTGCTTACTTTCCAACAGCACCAGGAACCGGTTGGAGATAACCAATTAAACTTTGTGAATGAATAAAAAAGATTGGGAGTTGGCCATTGTCAATACAGTGATATATGCAGTGAGGTTACGTACCTTGAATAAAATGCCATGATTGTGATCATAGGTTCCAGCAGGAATTTCTTCGTACTCAGCTGCATCCAGCTCATGAAGATGAAGCGGTTGAAAAAATTTGGGGAGAATATGCTGTCTTATGCTTATGAGCAGAAAGAAGGGCAAGGGGAATAATATTCCAGCAATTGGTATCCATGTCAACCCAAAACAGATCAGAAGATAAACCAGCTGTAGGAGTGTAAATACAGCAATATTTTTGAAAGGCACGGACTCCACAAAAGAAGCATGAGGCCCTTCTAAAACCCTGCTCAAAAGAATTCCATATCCGTATAGTACATCAGACTTCAGAGCTTCATTGGGAAATATATAGCCTACCCCATAGGGAAGACAATTTCATTTTGCTAGGAGATGTTTTCACAAGTACAAAGAAGAAATGAAAAAAAAGATACTACTAATTGATAAGGGAACCAGATACAGATGTTATCTACATTATATATTGACTTACTTGTACCGCCGGCTAGGAGCAATGAAAAGCAGCAACATTCTTTCCCAGAACTGGTTTCCAGGTAGACTGTCAATAGCCATGTATGCAAAATATCCCCAGAGAACTGATGTCGGTATTTTCTTGATTATCGGCATGGCTAGTAATGATACTCCCACTAGAATTGACTGTAAAAGATTGGTCACTCTTTGCTCATTAACCCTTACAGGTAGGTGAGCCTCTATATGCTTTTCAGGATCAAATTTACAATCCTTGTTTCCTCCATCCTCCGCTTCGAAAACTGCAGCCTTCAAATCCTTCAAGTCTTGAGCTGCAAAAGGCTGCAACAAATCACCAAACATCATTAGGGAATAACGGGTGCTTTTACAGTAAGCAAGCTCATAACCACATGCTATACGTGATCATTATGGTATATCTTAAGGAACCCCTAATATGCAAAGAACAAGAGTGCTTACAGCTGAAGTCGAGTCCATTTCTTCAAAAATTTCTTGCATCCTGCCATAAATAGTAGATTTGCTAGCTTTTTGTTTCAAGCATTCCTTGGCGCCCTTCACCATTTTCTTTCGAATTGTCTGCATTCATAAACCAGATTCTTTAAACTACACCGGTATTTTGCTGCCAATACAGATTGCTTTATATTACCTACTAAATCCATTTACCAACCTGTCTTTTGAGAACAGCGAGGCTCTTTGTGTGCATGGGAGATTGTGGAAGTACTCCATTGGAGGGAGGGAGTCCAATCAAACCACAGATCAGAGTCTATACCATAGATTCAAAGCAACACAACAATTGCAAATCAAGAATTATGCTGAAAATTTACCAAGTAATATGACAAAACACAGAGAATCCAGGCATAAGCTTCTGTACCATAATGCCGAGAATGAAAACGTCGTAGTGATAAGCAGATGGCTTCTTGAGATTAAACTCCTTCTGTTGTGCCAATTGTGAAGCAACAGTGTGGTCAAAAAAGTAAAGACCAGCGATCATTATAGCTGGTAAGAAAGCAGTAAATACGTGGACCGGTGGGACGCTTGCCATATCCTGCTATCCAAATGAGGAAAAGGCAGCATGTTTAAATATGTTTATAGATAACTCATTTTATTACATATTTTGTTTGTATTGTTTTTTTCTAAATCGAAGCACTACTTATACATTTAAATATCTTTTTATTTTTTATTTTACCTTCAGTACTGTCCAATGCTCCAACGAGGCAGACTCCCAAGGGAGGGGACTAACAAGTCTCCTGGGAACTCCAGAAGGAACCTTTCCGGGAACAATAAATGACATTGCTGACCATGCTACGACCATCAATGGAACACCATAATCCGCAATCAAGCTTCGACACCACCCTACAATTGATGGAAAAGAAACGTCAGATAAGAGTGAGATATTTGCAATGAAGAAATCATCTAATGAAATGATTCCTTCATATATATAACCTGTGCCGTATCGCCATGATCTTGCCCCTCTGCTCTTCAAAGCGGTGATGAGTAGTCCAAACGTAAATATAACACCCAACAGGCCGTTTACATAAAGCCACTGGAAACTATCTGTTTCTGAATTTTGATTTTCAGCATCCGGTACTTCAAATTCACTTACAATCCCCTGTGCAGAAACAGAACATTAAGATCAACCTCAATCCCTCAACTAGAAATGACATAACACGTTGCTCAGCTCTAATTTAAAACAACAAAAAAATGGGGTACCTTGATGGCCTGTTGAATGAATAGAACAGCAATTAACATGCCAAAAAGCTCCCCAGCAATCCTTGTAAATTTATTGATTATCGTACAAGCATTAAATATTGCAAGAAGAATAAGAAGGAAAGCGGTCCAGACACACACCCTGCAAAATAAAATAAAATAATCAATATTACAATTTTTTAGAACTTGTAGCAATCGGACTATGAAAAGGGGTTGCTTTCACTTAACATCCAGCCCAAGCCAAGAAGAGTTCTTTGCCAAGATCGTTCCTTCCTTTTGCAAAGCTGTATAAATAAGAGTACATTATAACCGTTGGCTCAGCAACTCCCAAAATCAACAGAGGTTGGCCTCCGAAGATAGAGTGTATGATGCCACATATGGCAGTTGAAGCTAGAGTTTCCACAGTGCTCAAGCTTCCATCTGAGAGGAAATAAAAAATTTTATCATTAAAAGATACAACAAAGGAGACCGAGTTTTGGAAGAAAAGAAATATGGCACGAAGACTAGCCTGTTTCTCGGTTAAGTTGGGCTCCAAAGGCAATGACGGGAAGAGCAGAAGCGAAGAATATATAAGTAGTTGGTGCCAATATCCTGAAATGGAAGCCATTATCATTGCGTTCGATCGAAAATGTAAAGCCTAATGAAACAGGAAGATGAAGTGAAAACGAAGAAATGAGGAAGCAAACCTGAGGCCAGTACAACATGCAGCAGCCCAGTCCTGCTTGTAACATGATTTTCTTCCTTTGAAGTCGTGAAGGACCCCTGTGAATGGACTTCTTAGATTATCCATTGCTGGATAATAAGATACAAAAAGGATTATACTTTGCAGTCTCTAAACAATTCTGAGGGGACAAAACTGAAGGATGGACGAACTTGAACAGATGAAAGGGCCAAAGAACGTAAAAAACCAAAAGAAAAAAGAAATGATGTGCCTGGATATAAATTAGCTGGTAATGAAGTTTGGCTGTTTTCAACAATGTGGAAAAACTGTGAAGCCCTGAGCTTGTTGGATTCAAATGTTGATTAAAGAAATAAAATAATAATAATAATAATAATTAGTATTCTGGTAATTTCGTTGAGGGGGTGAGCTTGAATAACGGTGGGAATCAGACACGGAATTCAGTTCCGTTTGATTTTACGTCTTATAGTAAAAAAAAACATAAATATGAGCCACAACGCTGGTCCCATGTTGTTACGTTCGTTGGGTCATAAAAAGGCATGTTGAATCGAACCAGTTGTGAATTCGAACGGAAGCAAGTAGACCGTAAGGCACATAGCGTTGAAGTATTGGCCTGTTTGTTTGGAAGCACAACGACCGACATTACCGTGGTTCATGCAATCTTTTTTTGGTTAATTAAAATTCAGTTGTAATGAATAATTTGACTTTGTTATTATTTTCCTTTTAACTAAAATAAGAATATAATTGTTTTTCTTTTTAAGTAAAAGATGTTTACTATTGTTGCAACTGAAAATTTCAAAGTGAACGAGTCCAGCTTAATTCAGCCTCGCATTGCATTATGTAAGATTGTAATATAGGGAAAAACAAATAGCTTCATCAATATTTAAACATAGAGTAAAACTGAAAATTCATTATCCAATTTGAGCATAGAAATAACTTAAGAACGTAAGGATTATTAACAGGACGAGGGTTCTCAAAGGCAAGGGAAATTGCCACGAGTATAATAAAAGTGTGAAAAATGAGACAAGCATCAAGGAAAAGAGACACATATATGTATACATATGTTTATATATATATATATATATATATATATATATATTAACTGCCCAGATCTTTTATGTACCCCCCTGCTGGCCTGGTTTGCCTCGTTTTCAGTCAGCAATGAGGTAAGACTTAAAAGTGAGATTGAGATGTGAGAGACGAAGGACAGCACTCTTTCCCCCCCTCACTCTATTGACAAGTTGCCGAGCAATCCACAAAATTTTAACTTTTGTATCCTGAATAATTTCAAAGGTTCAAATACATCTCGTGCTTTTCACCTATCCATCCATCACTACAATAGCTTCATCATTTTCAAGCGTTCTTCATGTTCTGGGTCAAGTTTTGGCTGGGTATAAGATCCGTGAAGGTCCTCTACTATGTACTCCTGCAAAACACACAATGTTAGATTTAATCAATTTCAATTTTCAGTAACTATAGGAATGAAGACACAATCTGAAGACTAGCTCTCAATGTTACCTTAGTAAGCTCCCTCTTAGTAAGAATGTGGTAGTGTTTCTGCCAGATTCGCTGAATTGCCATCGTGGCAGCAAGGAAACCATAAGCTATCCCCAGAATGGCAAAGATAACAACAAAAACCACCACCAGTGCAAAGCATGCTTCCATAGATGCAGGAAAGCAGTCCAAGATGCCCCACCCATAACAGCAATTCTGGCATCCAGCCATGCGTGGGTCATTGCTATTGAGGGAGGAGCAATGCAATATGAGCCCAAAAAATCCAAGCAGCACGAAGAAGGCAAGCACCCCTTTGCATGTACAACAAAAATAAAGCATAAAAAACATAGGAAGTTTCTCATGGTACTACAACAGAAATTGGCATATGCTGCTAAAATCATGTTCTAAGCGATAACAATGCAGACAGGAATGTTGAACAGTATGATTAATGCAGAAAATATTTAAACAATAGAAAAAAAAAACACAGATAATTACGGAAATTTACCTATGCAATAATAAAATGGTATAGGATGTTTTGACAGTATGCGATCCCAACCATCACTGAACGATTTCCGAAAAGCCCCATCTTTGTCCATGAAATATGCAAAGCCTCCCATAGCAGCAATTACCTGAAGAAATAAATTCATTATAATGATCATCTCAAGGCAAAAATTGAGGATAAACAAATCAGATGAGTTCAAATTCTCAATCTTTCTGACTTCTGAATACCTAATGGCTTGGATAAAAGAAGGTTTTTGAAGATTATTGACCTCTTCCACCCTTCCAGGCCCTGCCTTGTTTCAATTTTATTTTTCCTTTCTTTTTTCCATCAATAGAAAGGCAAATCCATGAACATGGTGACATTAAGGTACTTTGACACAGTTCCCATTTACAATGTGTCCATGTAAAGAAGTCTGACCCTAGTATGGTATTATGACAGCATCTAGATTAAAGTATTGAGAAAAATTATTGCAAAGTACCCACATCTAGAAAGAGGCTAATGCAGACAGATCTAGCAACAGTAAATGAATCCTCAAATGTGGGCCATCAAATCAAGATATCCCATGATCCCAACTAAAAAATGTAAAATACACACACACACACACACACACACACACATTGCCTACATCAAACCCGAAAATTGTGGATTTATATCCCTTCATATATCATGATTCATGAGAAAGAAATGTTTTTAAAGCTTACAGTTACATGACAAGGGAATGCAATAGCCTCAGCAATTTAACCAACACAGAACACCAAACAAAAGATCAAAATGCCACCCGAAATCAAATTAGAGATAGAGCTTTGTAATCAAGAGTTCTCAATAGAATGGTAAAGTGAAAATTTTCATGATGAACTTTTCAAAATGCCACCCTAAACACTTTTGCTAACAGAAATGAAAATATGAAATTGTTTAAAGTACCTGAACACTTTTGCTAACGGAAATGAAAATATGAATTTGTTCTAAATTATCTAAACACTTTTGCTAACAGAAATGAAAATATGAAATTGTTTAAAAAATCTGAACATTTTTACTAAAAGTTGCAGGGATTTCCACAGGTAGGTGCCACCTTAACCCAACAAGTAATCACCACATACACAAATCAAAATTAGCAATACTGACAGATATATGTGAAGAGTAAGAGGCTGTTAATTAGTAAGTATGCAGTAACCATACAATCATGTTGAATGTACTGATAGAAAATTAAGCAGACTTACAGTTTGTACAGCCAAGAACACAAGAAACACATCTCTTGCCACAAAAAGTCTGAATTTTATTTTACGCCAAGAGTTGTCCTCAAAAAATTCAACTCGAAGGTGAAACTGCGCTTTGCAAGTTGTGCAATGGGAGAAAGCAAATCCTTCCTATCAAAAGAGGACGAAAAGGCCCACATTAGATCAATTACCAAGTACTAACAGAAACTTTAACACATAACTAAAAACTTGGCCTTCATATCCAGTTATAGAACAAGATTAATTACCTTTACCGAACGCCAATGATCAAGGCAGGAACGATGAACAAACTGCTGGGTGCCTTTGCACATGCATGGAGATATCAGTTCATCATCTACAAGAATGAAACAAGCCTTAGGCCCAAATTTTCATATATATAATAATCTTGTAAATTCAACAACATGCTGAAATTCAACATGAAACATGTGACAAAAATATTGATGTACAATATGATTTCCTACAACTTAACATAATTTAACATCATCACATTACAGTTCACAAACTTAAGCTAAAAAGCTTAGATCGATAATTAAACATTAAAAAAAAAAAAGGGGAAGCAAATTTACCTTCTTCGCCATCACATTCGAGGCATATGCGACAACAAGGAGCAGAAACATTCTCAATATCTTCACTCCTAATCTCACTTGAACTCGCAGAAGATAACGAATCGGCCTGGTTTTCTAACAAAGGATCAGAGTCACTAGGGTTTCGTGCACCTGCTGGCTCTAGCTGCAATTCCCCCGTCATTGATCGAAAAAGAAAACCCTAGCCAAATATCAATTTCCAGAATTTAGCAATCACGCGATCATAAAAATCCAATGTTTTAAGTCAACAAGAAGCAGAGAGATTTGCGGAAGAAAAATTTTATTTTGTTTCGAGGGAATTGAAATTAGGGATTAGTTGAAATGATCGAATTATGGTAGATAATTAGATTGGTTGATTGATTAATTAATTAATTAAAAGAAATGAAGTACCTGGAGTTGGGCGAGAAACTGAGAGAGAGTATGACTTTCCTTCTGGGTTTTGGTTTTTGTTTTGGAAGCGGATTTGCCTTTACTTGTGGAGGTTTGGTCTTATCAAGGTGTAGCGCGCACATGGATTTTTGTCTCCTTTAATGGCAGTGGACTAACGGATTTTGATATGGGCAATTTTGGGCCCAACCAAAATTTATTTTCGGGCCACAATTTATTATTTCTACGGCCCACTAAAGAAAGCAAGTGCATTGCCTTGAATTCAAAATTTACTAGTAATGATTTATGGGTACTGATCAAACGAGGAATTGAGGGAAATGACGTTGATGAATTTATGCCTTGAATTCACTATGTTTGATGGGAAGGAAGGAAGGAGAATGGAGGAAATAAAAAAAAATAAAAAATAAATAAAATAGAGGAAAGAAAGTTATTTTTCTTTTCCTTATGTTTGGTTTGAAGAATGTTAAGAATAAAATTATTAATTTAAGTTGGAGGAATGCTTTATATTTTTACTATCACCTTTGAAATGATTGGATTCGAAATTATGATAAAAATAAAAAATCTATCAATTTTCCATTTCTTTCTTTTATTTCCGTCTTACCAAATGAAAAAAAAAATGATGAAAATAAAATAATTTTTCCTTTCAATCCGTGCTTCCTTTTTCTTTTTCTTTATCAAATATAATGTTTACAATTATAAGTAAAGAGAAAGACTTTTACAAAGTCTATTTTTAGCTTTTATATATTATAATCATATACTCATATTACATATTAAGATGAAGTTTGGTGTCTTACCATATCATAATTCAAATAAAATGTGATTATCGATAAAATAATTATTGGCTATCAAATTGTCAGAAGGATTATTAGTTTTTGTTTTGGCTTTTGTTTTAAGAATGTATATTATTAATTTTTAAAATTATACTTATATATCAAAATACAAATTTAATGCATTGTGTAATTAATTTTTAATGATAAAAATTAAATATAAATTTAAAAAAATATTCACGTCGAATAAAATCTAGTCTTACTTTTAGCAATTGTGATGCACTAAAAATTAGGAGTGTTTGTAACATGGTTTGGGTATGATTGTGACATGGCACCGGCTTAACAAAAAACCAAACCTAACACTGATAATTTTGGGACATGGGTAGACAGATTTGAATTTCCCACAGGTTGGTTTTATGTTTATTTTAAGGTTATAAATGGATCAGTTGAGTTGAGATTGGGGAAAGCTTCAATCCAAGTAAATTCATTGATAACGAGACTTAAAATTTAATATTTAAAGGTTTTAGGAGTTTCATTCTGTATTGTGTAGACAATATCTTATTAACAAAAACTCAATGTCATGGACCAAGATAGTGGTGCCATAGAAAAGACGGACGCTGTAAATTTTAAAGATTTTCCCTATGAGGATTCATGTCTTCATCATTACAACAACCGCGAGATTCGCAGTTAAAAAACCTATAATAAAGAAAGTGGTCCTGTCTCCATGACTCCATGTGTCTCTCGCGTTGACTAGGGCTGACTTGACTCACACTTTTTCCAGTGGTTGCCTCGTTTGGTTGGAAAGGGCAGAAAACAGGTCACGCCAGTCTTCCCGCAAGTCTTTCGACACATTTTATCTAGATTCTGAAAATATGTCAGAAATACAATTTGCACCAAAAAGAGGGTCTACCACTATTGGCCCTTGGGTCAACCCATAGATAGGAAATAACTTTTTTCCTTTTGCTTTTTCGCAGAAAATAGGAGCAAGTAGACAAGCAGTCGTGTTATACAACTGTCATGCATCCGCATAAGATACAATAAACCAGACTTTTACAATTGCAAAAATGATAGAGGTAAGTGGAGAAAAATAGTAGTCTGTCACATCTTTTTTCTCACTATTCATATTTAGTTCCTCAATAAACATGGTTAAAACTATATTACTAGTACTTCCTTATAATCCATATGGAGAATCTGTTGTGGATCCTCCTCAAGTGGACCTTACAATTTAAATTAATAAATAATAATGATAATAATAAAAGATTTCTACCATTTTAGAATAATGAGAAAAATTTTTTAAAGTGAGGAGAAAATATTGATAAAGTACTTATTTTATTTGATTTTTTTTTAGTTTATTTATCTCTTAATAACAAAAATTAAGTCAAATAAAATTTTTGAAAACTTAAAAAAAAAAATAACTTTTTTAAAGAATAATTTTTTTAAAAAAAGAACTTAATAAAAAATTTTAAATTTTTTCTTCTTCTTTTAAAAAATACTTCAACTTTCAAGAAATACTTTTTTCTCTCAATCAATCAACCTTTTCTCTTTCTCTTTTTGCAAATCACATTTTTTAATGTAAAATCGTGATCTCTCTAACCTAGGATTTGGTTTACGTGAAATGTTCCATGGATTTGCTGCATTTAGTTTTCAATTTCTAAATGAGTAGGTGGTATTTCCAGTAGAAACGGGTCCAAATTTCCCTTCTCTTTTTGCAGTGATTGTTGCTTTGAATCATGCATGAACTTCGACTATTGATAGCGATAGTTGTCATATAGTCTAATTTGATTTTGTATTAAAAAAATGTTCAACATGGTACTTAAGCTTTCATTTTGTATGTCAAATACATTTAGTCCCCTTTAACACGTTAAAAAAATTACTAATATATCTATCACTTAATCAAAATTTGACACATGAGGAATAAAATGCTACATAACCACCTAGAAACATTTTAATATGTGCATGTCACGCACGTGTGCTTACCATTTGTCAAGCTTTCATTTTGAAAGGGATTAAGTTTGATATTTTGAAAACAATTCATTAATTAAACAGAATAATAAAATCCATACCTAAACTCGAAAAATCCCAAATAACTCTTAAAAATTTCAAAAGCAGAATAGCACGAGATTTGAGTGGATCTAAAAGAAAAAAAAAAGTGAAAAAGTGGTAGGAAAGCATTCATTTTCAAATGCATAAAGAACCTAATTTAGGAAAGGAAAAAAAAAACTACATGAGCAAAAATTAAATAAAAATACACCAAAATCTTTTATCTCTTCCTAATTCAACTCAAGCTCATTTGATTTTAAAATAGATATTCGTCGCAAAACAGCAAACAACGTTAACCGATGTTAAAAAATTACTGAATTACTCATGACCCTAAATCACCAAAATCCATTTTTAAAACCAGATTATAGTATTCATTCACGTGTTAGTTTTTTTTTTCTTCGTCGGCCTAATTCTGAATCTTAAACCCTAAAATCCAAGCTCATTAATGTTGTGTTTTTCTTGTTTCCAGATTACTTCATGGCTTCATCCATCCTACACGCCAAAACTCAAAACTCAAGTATATTTAATTACTTTGTTGCAGAAACAATAATCAGGAAAATTGAAACCCATTTGCATGGGAAATTAAAATGAGGAGAAAAGGCAAAGCGGACGTTGCGTTACATCAAAAAAACAAAGAAAAAATTGACCAATTTCATCATTTGTGACAAGTGAAACCTTAATCGAATATAATTTGAAGTTTTTAAATCATAATCCAAAGATTTGTAATTTCAGTGCAAAAAAGGAGTAGGTACATGCTCTCTCTCTCTCTCTCTAAGGTAGTACAAATGCCTTGCAATTGACTGTAACTCGTTTGGATAGTTTTGTTTCAAAGCCGTAAAGCAATACTTGACGTGGTTCTATACCAGCTTCAGTCATTAATTTGATTTGTTTGTATACCATACATTATAATGTGATTAATTACATACTAGCCTATTACGATTGGGGTAATGGGCAAAAACTTAGGGTTTAGTGGCATAGTGAAACTCAATGACAATAAGCACTATGTCACATATTTTTTTTCTTTATATTTTAAGAAAAAGTTAAAAAAAAATCTCTTAACTATCTCTATATTTAAGCTAAATAAGCTAATCATTGTTTTTGTATGAAAGTTCTACGCATTCGTTGCTCTTTAGATAGGAACATGATCATGTAAAACTACTTTTATGTTATACGAGAAATATAATGCATTAGTAACTAAAATCAAGTAACTACGTAACACAAATAAAAATCAGAAAAATTTATGCCTTAACAGAAAGGGATATTTTGTGCTCAAAATAGACGGTCTTTAACTATACAAAGTGTTCACCTTTGTGCGGACATAAAATCTCAACAAATTTAAATTAATTTATTTAATCAATTTTTGACGGTAAAATATATAACTTAATAGAGAAAAAGAAGATAAGGTATTCACATTTTTGTATTCTTAAAATAATGGTCAAAGTCTTAACCTAACAAAATTTTAAAACGAATATAACAAACAAATAGGTTTTTACACTTGAGCATTTAGTTTATTGGTTGGTGCATTATCCCGCTGTCTAAAGTGCAAATTCGAATTCCTCCTTCCCCGATTATAAAAAAAAAAAAAAAATTCGGATAGAATAATTGAATGTGTGTGTATGTATATCTTGGGGTTGACTCTCAAGGGATGATATTTTCCTATTTTCGAGTATGAATAATTATTACAGAAATTGCCTTTTTAGGGCCCAAGATTCCTCCATATAGCCAAATCCAAAAGGAAAAACTGAGCAACAATTAGTGTAGATATGGCCATTTCTATGTAATGATATCGTTGGGGATCACCATTAAAGAATGTGATAAAAGTCTATCATAGATTTATCCACGATTGCGACATATATGGACTGATTCTTCTTTTCTATTCTTCCAATTAACATGACGTGAGCTTTGCTTCTCTTGGGGTGAAGGCTTTTAGGTATAATTTACGCCACAATGTCTACTCCAAGCGGAAGCTTCCGAAGGCGAGAAACACACGCGAAAGAGCCATGACAATGAAACTATAAGAAAGGATCCTTTTTTATTTATCAAAATGCACATGAACATTAAAGAAGAGTAATGGAAAATGCCATAAACATTTACTAATGACAATGACAAAGAAGAATCTCATTCAACCAATCAAATTTCTTTCTGACTAATCCAAGTGATTAGCAGATCATGTTGCCTTCTTCCCTGCCCTGCCGTGAACTCAAGGGTACACATGTAATTTCATAGAGACTAGGACCCCTCCCCCTGTATCATACCCTGCACGAAGAAGCAGAGAAGTTTGAACTTTCAATATGGGGAAAAAGAGAAGGAAATTAACAATGACTAAATTTTCAAAAAGAAAATCTTGCATAGAGCAATATATATTAAGGAGATGGAATTACTGTTGGAATTCTATGTTGACGGAGTCAATTGCTATTTTGGTGATTCCACTAAAAGCTGTCTCTGATAGGACAATGGTGGTGGATTGAGCTGAAGGTGGAGACTGTGCATTGGGAGCATAATCAACAATCTTAACCTGGATAGTCTGGTCAGGGACACACGTTCCAGGCTCTGAAGCGCTGATGCATCTCACCAGGTATTGCCTTCCGCACGATGCTCCATTGTCCCATATCCCATCTCCAGCAGCAGCGAACAAATTGCTAGACGGAAACTGGGATTGGTCATCACCATAGCACGCAGTCGCTGCACATAAGAATCAAATCCACAAAGGAAAACAAAAAACAAGTTTTGAGCGACAGCATTGAGAGATGAAATAAATTGGTGAAGGGCAGAAGGTTTTGCAGCTTGAATTGAACCTGAGGGTACTCACGTAAATAAGGGGGGCTGTAATGGGCAGCAGTGCCAACATCGGCATGGGAGAAATGGAGAAGATATGAAAGAAAGAGGAGAAATGACAGAAATTGAAACAGTGGCAATTTCTTGATCTGCATTTTGCCAAACAAGTAGAAAAGAATATGGCAAAAGAACAAAGTTCGTCCCTGCCACCGAAGCAAATAGATTTTTATATTTGTATTATATAATTACCTTTTTGGTCAACCAATAAAATTAAAGTTTTTTTTTTTTTTTTTGAAAGCATAAAATTAAAGTTTAGTATTAAGAAACTTAGAAGAAACGGCTGCTTGAATAGTCAATGAATGCCAACTCATCACGCGGGATTAATCTTTATCTCTACGCTGTCTTCGACTTTTTTCCCAAAGTAAGTAATCTTAAAGGAGTAACCAGGCCCACACAACAGGAATTAATTGTAGGAATTCTTTAACAAAATCGTTTAGTTAAATGGTATTCTGCTAAAGGGCTACCTAAGTTGGCGATTTTCGCAGGTCCTTTAACAGCTGAAGAAAATGCAACTATTAATCTCAAATCACTTGAGGAGGAGTGGATATTACGTACCACACATTGTCTGTCGGATGTGATTAATGTCCACGGCGAGCTGCGCCTGAGAGCAACCAGCCACACCAGCACAAGTTGAGAACTGAGAGTCATTTATGTTATGTGTACAACTAACAACTAATTTATTTGACTTGTCATGTGTAAATTATTGGTGCAGTTGTCTGGAGAAATTAATAATTTGGGATGGTAGGTTTTGACCATTGACCCAGGCTGAGTTCTCATACATCATCGGTAAAGCTTAGTCGAGGTTGGGTTTGAACATTTTGATTTAATAATAAATATACATTCTAGAAAAAAAAAATTACAAAATATATCTATCAATTCGATCACCTACTTTGAGCTGTCTAAAGAAGCCTCAAACGGAAGATTTGAGGACGACTGTAAGCTTCCTTTGACGAGCATCATTGTTTTATTAATTAAATTTGGGTAGATTACTGAAATCAGTTTAAGTTTTAATCACAATTAAATTTAAATCCTTTAATATTAAAAGTAGACAATTTCATCCTATGAAGTGAGAGCCACCGCATGCACACTTTTAGTTTTACTTTCTTTCTTGGTTCTTCTTTTCTCTCTCCCTCTAAAACCATTCCTTCAATTTTAGACCTCTTCCTGTTCAGTTGCAGAACCTCGGATCCATGCCACCACCAGCACCATCCTTCGCACCACCAAACAAGTTCACTATCCCGAGAGTCTATGTGTCATCACCCCTGGACAGCAGCAACACCAATTCAACTTCAATAATCTTTTCAAGCCCCAAACATACAAATTAAAGCACAAAAACAGCGCCTCTAACTTATACACTGCCCACACCATAGCACATGCTTATAACTGTATCATCTTAGATCTCACCCCCTAATACAAAGACCAAGCCAACATAAAACACATACTTGAGGTCAAAATCGAGAAGCAAAAGTTTTCAGTTTAAACTTTACCATGAATTGTTATTTTCATTTTTTTTTCTGTGGACGTTCCATGCCGTAGCAACCCATATAATCAGTTGACCAAACCCAAACTGATTATAACCAGTGTGCTATATATATGTATGTATGTATAATCTCTGCACCATTCAACTTATCGAGTATTGCTTGGTCAAAAGCAGAGAAAGGTATTGAGCAGTTTGTTTTGTGAAGGAGAACCGATTCAAGCAACAAGTTTGGATACTTGGAAGTCGCCTAGAGGAGGAAGAAATTTCTAAATTTACAATGGTGTAGTCGTGTAGAGGATTGGTGGTTCGTGAATGATTTTTTTTTTTTTTTAATAATTGAGAGAGGAGGATTCGAAACTACTCTTTTAAGCAGAGGGATTATACATCATACCATAAGACAAATGCTCGAATGTTGATGGTTCATAAATGGTTATTGGTTGACACTTTACAGAGAGTTTACTTCAAGGTGAAAATGCATTTGTCGGTGGTTTGACTTATTGATAACAATTACGGCATATTTGGTGGAATGAAATAGAATAAAATGAATAATTATCATGTAAAAATAAAATAGTTATTATTTAATTTTATTAATAAAATGAAATAAATTAAGAATTATTATTATAATTCATTCTTATGTTTGATTGGTAAAAATAATTTTAGAATAGTTAAGAAATAAATAATAAAATTATAAAATTTCCCTTTATTATAATTTAATAAACTAAACAAAATCACTCATTATTATAATTTAATAATATATTTCCTTTATTAATCTTTTAATTTTATTTTTATTAAAATTTTAAAATATTAATAATTTATTATTAAATTATTAAAATAATTTTTTATTTATAAATTGCAATTGTTTTCAAAAAATAAGAACTTTTTATCCAATAAATTTTTGACTAACATGGAAAGGCGAGGAATGACGACTAAGTCAAGATTTGGGGAATAGCCATTGCTTGGAATGACTATTCCTCATCTCAAAAACCAATGAAACAAGGGAATAAAAATGAAAAAAGAATAAGGGAAATGGCTTAGTTATTCCCATACCAAAACATAAGGGATGGTTTAGTTATTCCTCATACCAAACGTGCTGTTAGTGTTATGCTGTGAATTGCAACAACAGCTTCTGTTATGAACACGAGAAATAGGGATGAACAGAGCTTAAGTACCTGCAAAGAAAACAGCATCAAACATTAGCGTCATTCATCTGAAAGTTAATTACAAGTAATATATATGAATTATACATGATTAACACTTGTTATATTGCATGAACCAAGTGTTTAGGTTAAACAACACAGTGAGCATGCATGGCTACACGTTACAAAACAAGGTAATGTGCTATAAGTTTGCTTTACAGCAAAACAACTAGAGATCTTGACCACGTGTACTCATCATGCAAGTATACACCTTAACAAATTAGAGCAGCTAGTTTGAATTATTTGTGTCCCTTATGTAGATAGTGCAATAAATCATCTCCTCGTTTATTATGATCAGCCTTGTCAAACTTTGTAAATTTGACTCTGTATATATAAAGTATAGAGGTTAGGGAGCTGCAGTAATTGTTCGCTCCTTTCTCAAAAAAAAAAAAAAAAGAAAAAAAAAAGAAGAAAATGCATGGATACAACTCGTATGAAGTTTTTGAAGCTAGGAAGTTCGAGAACCAGATTTATGAGTTTGCCAGCTTGTGATGCATGCTTAATTGGATAAAATGTTGTTATATTTATGAACTGATGCCAGCTTCTGTGGCATTTTTATTGTTGTTTTCACCATATTGCTTCTGGATTGGGTTTTGTTTGTAAGGAGCAACTTTGAGGTTTGGCTGAAAGAAGTCATGGTCTTGGTTTTCTGAGTTTCTCTGATCAGTTTCTAGCAGAAAGTAGCCATGCCGATATTTTGGTGATGGCTTCACGTCAAGTGCCTTGATTGGTCACTTTTTAAGTCTTTTTGGAGGGAGATAAAAAGAGAGAGGAGGGGATTTGAGGAAAGGTGGAAGAAAGAAGTGCAGGTACATAGAAGAAAGAAAGAGAAGAAGAATTCTCACTAGCGAAGTGAGGAGAAAAAAAAATTCTGAAAATCATTTAAAAACATACATCAAATGCAGAAAGGATAAAACAGGTATAATATTAGTATCACATCTTTAAATAAATAAAAATATTAAAGACAAGATTCTTATGTCCAATGATATATAAACTTTTACAACGAATTATCCAATTTTAATACTATCAGACCTAGATAAAATTATGATCAAAATTTAAGAAGTTTTGAGTAATCTACCTATTAAATTTCGATAAGATTGCCAATGTAAGGTTACCAATGGATGCTTCAGAATTTTTCTTTTAAAAATATTAATACTAATTTTCGATCACATCCACAGGCATAAGTTCTCCAATTCACTTTAGTAAACAAATTTCCCAAGTCGGATTTAAAATGAGAATCTAATTAAATTTCAATAAGAGCAAAACTCAAACTTTACTTTTGGTACTAGTTACATGGTGCTACCAAAAAGTTGCAAGGATTTCAATGGAGCCAGTCACCCCATTGTAAAGCCCTAGCGCCATGCATTCATAAACTCTGCAAGACAAATCCAGTTCTTCATATATTTAAGTGCCCTACTAGCAAATATTAAATACATTTTCACCGTATCAATCCGGTTTACATGTTCCATTTTGCCCAAAACGCACAAAGCACAACAAAAGAAACAGAATCACTTCCACAGCTTCCGCAAGGACATGTTTTTCTCTGTCTCCTTCTTCATCACCTTCGCCACTGCCATCTCAAAATCTTCTTGTGTTACATGGACTCTCCTTTCTCTCAATGCAAACATCCCAGCTTCTGTGCATACCGCCTGCAAAAGAAAGGAGTTCGTCAAACAAGCACCAAATACACAGGACTAAGTTGACAGACACTGGTTATTAATCAAAAGCCTTTTGCCTTCCCAAAGCAGCATTTGATTATCCAGATTCACGTGCATAAACATTTTCAATAAGTTTGTAATATGGGTTAAACAATCATCATAAACCTCATGTATGTTATAAGAATGACCTCTGTATAAATAGCAAGATATCAACTTGTGCCAAAAAAAAAAAATCCACACAATTATGTCAAAAAACCTGACCGGGACTAAGGAACTTTCTTTTGTTTGTTAGTATCATAATTATAAGCGCCATCCAAGGCTTCTAGCACAACATTATAATAAAACCTTGAAACGAGAGAGCTAATAGGGTAAAATTAACAAAGCTTGAAACATAACAATCTTCAAATGATTTTCTTTGTCTGTGTGTGGTTGGGAGGTTAAGAATGGGGATGAAGGGGAGGATCTAGAAGAAAAGATGTTATACACAGCTTGCAACCATTGGAAGAATGGTATCTCTTTATCCAGAAAACACACACAGTTTAATTGATCGAGTATCTGCAAACTTACCTTAAGCTCTGCACCAGAAGCACCATTCATCTTCTCTGCAATCTTCTTTAAATCAATCCCCCGCATCAAATTCATTCTTCTAGAATGTATTTTTAAGATATCCAGACGAGACTGCATATAATAGAAAAGATAACATAAGTACCAGCATAGCATCTGCACCACATGCTCTCTAAAAACAGAGAAATTCTGGTACAAACTGTACCAGCAACACACTGCCATATTATGATTGCTCTATTCAATGAAGGTTCTGCACAATACCCAAAAGGGTTGATCATAATGGCGAAAGAACCTCAACAACTACCTAATTGAAAATTTTTGCCTTTATAACAAAGTCTAAAGTGACAGAAGAACCTTCTATTGGATAGTAGCAGCACATTACAACAGCAAGAACATAATAAAAATTCGTTATGTCAGGAATCACTAGATTCCATGACATGATAATGATTCTTTGTTCCTCCCCCCAGAGATATATATATATATATATATATATATATAGAGAGAGAGAGAGAGAGAGAGAGTTAATACACAATGAGTTGAATAAGAATTAATGCCAACCTTGACACATAACACAATCAATGAATTCGTGAGAGTTTCCATATTTTCATCAAATACAACCCCCAACAAGGTGGCAATGAGGGAATGGCTTTATAAAGCCCTACCATGAAAAAGATAGAGAAAGGTACTAAAATGCTTGCAGGGACATATAAATTAACAAAATAAATGGCACATACCTCCTCATTAGGATTTGGAAATTCAATCTTCCTGTCAATTCGTCCTGGCCTAAGAAGAGCTTGATCCAAAATATCAATCCGATTAGTGGCCATCAGAACCTGTTCAGCAATGCATCAATGCAGGTAAGGAGGCAATACAAATAACTGCATGCAAACTATGAGATGTTCTTCCACATTCATAAGATTAGTATTTTCACGAAGCAATCATTACCTTGATCTTGTTAGATGCTTCAAATCCATCAAGCTGGTTGAGAAGCTCCAACATGGTCCTCTGCACCTCACTGTCACCATTGCCACTTCCAGATTCCATTCGAGCAGATCCAATACTGTCTATCTCATCCATGAATATAATCGATGGAGCATGCTCCCTGGAGAGGGCAAAAAAGAAAAACAGAGGAAGGAACCATTTAAGTAAAATAAGAAAGACAAAGCAAAATATAACAGCATGGGAGGTAATCAGACAGAAGCAGCTTTACTTCGTCTTTCAGGAAACAGAAGATCTGGCTATTGGCTAATGACTAAGTCTAGATAGCAAGTAAACTTTTCTTTTCTTGATCACAATCAAAAGGAAAAGAGCTTTAAAATCAAATCCATATAGCTGCTATATTGAAAGAGTTTTACTTTGCTATTATATATAAGATGTTCTGCATTTGCATTTATTTAAATTTATACATCATGGTGCTGGCTTAATATGCAAGTCTCATTCAACACTAAGAATTAAGGACAACAAGCAAGGAAAAAGATCAAACCTGGCCATAACAAAAAGTTCTCTAACCATTCTGGAGCCTTCTCCAATGTATTTCTGAACTAATTCAGAACCAGACACCCTGATAAAAGTACAATCAGTATGATGGGCCACAGCTCTAGCCAATAGAGTTTTTCCTGTACCAGGTGGTCCATACAGCAGGACACCCTATAAATTTATGATAGAGAGCAAAATTAAGTCTTACAATTTAATCATATAGGAAACAAATCAACAAAATGTTATGACTTGGTAGCATAATAGTACCTTTGGCTGAGCTATTCCAAGACTCTCAAACAATTCAGGATGTTTAATAGGAAGTTCTATGACCTGCAAATTTTACCACATAGCAGGTGTAAAGAATTAAACCAATCCACAAAAATCATCGGACAAATAATTGAGAAACATTACAGATAAATGAAAAACCAAAAAGAGATCAGCCATAAATGAACAAATTAAGGAAGTGTGAGAGTAAACCTCTTTTATCTCTTTAATTTGTTGATCAAGACCACCAATCATGTCATATGTAGAATCTGGAACTTTTTCAACTTTCATAAGATTAACCAAGGGATCTACTTTGCTTGGTAAGATCAGATGGAGCACATAGCTGTCATTGCGTAGAGCAACTCTTGTTGAAGGTGTGATTTTTGTGATATCAATATTCTTATCGATATCAACAACATATTTTCCTTCTGGATGAACCTGGAGAATAAAAGCAGAGTAAGATTGAAACACACACTCCATAAATGACACCATAGACTTCTTAAAAGGAAAATAATTATCTACAGGTTTAAACAGCTTATGTTGATAACATATTTTAAGTATTAAACAAGATGTTATTCCTATTAGTAGTCAAAGAGAGAGCAAAGAATTAAGTAGGGATAAAAGGATCACATACCTTGACCAAAACCTTGTTTTTACCCATAACTTTCACAACCTCACCAACATAGGATCCAGGCTCTTGAAGCAGCTGCAGTTCCTCTCTAAGCATTCTCACTATTCAGTATGCAAACATAATAAGTACTTCTAAAAGAAATGGACCGAAAGAATGAAAGCACCAAAAATAAAGATTAAATTTTTCTTAAAAAAACATATTTCCCCGTAGGATTCAAGGCTCCATATATGCGTTTCTTTCTGAGAAGAGTCTATCATAAACAAAAATACTAAACAGAGGCCCCACAACCATTGCACAATATTGTCATATGTATTAGATGCAATTTCCAAGTAAAAATGCAATGATGTTCAAATAAACCCAATCGACCCCTTCCAATCAGAAGACTATTAAACTGGTAAACACCAAAGTAAATGGCAATAACAATAGAAGATTATTACACAGCATTGACAATGGCCAATATTACCTTTCCATTTCAAAGGCACATAGTTTCCAACCATACAGAAAAAAATGGATATATCAATGCAAATTTTATTGACAAGACCAAATGACAACTTCTGGCTGCACTTTTTACTTGCAAAAATTGGGCCCTTCAAAATTCAACCAATATTTTTCGTAATCTACCATTAACTTTCAGTTAAGACTTTCCCAGGTGGTTTTAAATTAGAATATTAATAAATTTTCCAATTCACTTCCATTGCATCAACCAAAAAGTTCTCTCAGATCTAGAACGAAGTCAACCAAACCTCTAAGCTCAATCAAATCTCTTTTCTCATTGCTTTTGATAAACTAAGACAGCCCAATTTCCAAAGCAATCAGCAGATGTCATCACCGCCTTAACCTCCACAAATTTCCAAACCAACAATCTTCCTCAGATTCTTGCTAACGTTAATTCAACTAAATATCAAATTTTCTCACAGATCAAAACAAAAAGTTAACAACTTTCCCTAAAATTTCAACAAAAAACCCTAATCTCAAATCGACAATCTCAATCGAGCCAATAAATTAAAAAAAAAAAAGAAGACAATAAATCGAAGTGAACAATATAACATTAGGGTTAAAGTACCCCGAGAATTGAGCTCGTTGCGTTGGGCTTCCAGACGGTTGAGATTGTGGGTTTTCTGGCGGAGATTGAGCTGGAGCTCATGGATGTGTTGGAGATAGTATTGCCGGAGGCCTTCCCCCTGCTTGGCGCCACTTTTGGCGGTGCACATCTCCTCCGTCGACGCCGGTTGCTTCCTCTCGATACCCACCGTGGCCATTGAGTCGTGCTTCTTAAAGTTTTTCACTTTTTGTAAGTAGAATCGCTTCGGGGGATTTTATGGAAGGGGTTTTTCTTTGACAACAAGTTATGATTGGGATTTTGAATTAAATACAGAGTTCTAACAATAAAAGTGTCCTAGCGTTCGTTGGAATTTCTGGCTTATGCCGTGACAGTAAGGTGGTTTGGGCCTTATTGAGACCTTTTTTTCAAATTGGGCTAGGCTGGAATTACACCTTGTTGGGCTGTAGCCTGATTTCCTTCTTTAAATTTTACTTTCATTAAAAAAGAAAAAGCAGAGTGGGAAAATTAGGCGTGAAGTCAGCCTTGTAGTGTATAAGAGGAGATCCATAGCAGGTATGTCCTTGCGCCTAGCCCTCTGATTCTTCCTAGCTCTGTACCTGACTCCGGACTCCTGTAAAACATTTAGTTTCTTCTTATTTTTCCTAACATTTTCGCACCACCACCTCACTCAGAGCCCAGGGTTAGGAGGTGTGGATTCACGCTATCATATCTCAAATCTCACTAATCAAAAAATACAAGCGTCTTCCCACCTGTATTTAAGTACCGCCATTTCTTTTGTTTTTTTCTCTGCTATTAATCTTCCTCTGTATCTGTACATTCTGATCCCAAAAAGAATACCCAGAAAGAAAGGAACCCAAGTTGTCTTCTTATTCTTTGGGTTTGTGTAGATTTGTAAGGATTAAAGGTTGTTTTACTCGTTTTGTTTAAAGATCACAAAAACAAGAAGGGGATTTGTTTTTTGTGTGTTTGATTTGTAAGTAAAAGAACAAAAAATGGATAAGAAGAGGATTGCGGTCCCACTTGTATGCCATGGCCATTCACGTCCCGTCGTGGATCTCTTTTACAGCCCTGTTACTCCAGATGGCTTTTTTCTCATTAGTGCCAGCAAAGGTAATTACTATTTAGTTGGTCTAAGATTAAATTTTTGAGTAAAATGATTTATGATTTATTGTTTATTTATTGTATCTGGAAATAAATTTTTATACAAGTAATCCATTATCTTAAATTGCGATTTTTTATCTCGTTTTAGGCTAAGCTCTAGTCTATATATTATTGATTTGATATCATTAGATATAAGCCTTTATATGTATGAATTGTGGTAATAATTTGTGTATTATAAATGTTACAACCGTAATTCTTCATAGAACTGAGAGATAAGCACTTCTGTAGAGGGATAATTTAATAATGATCTCATGGTCATAAAAAAATGGGGCTTTACTCTTCTACCTCAGATTCCAGTCCCATGCTGAGGAATGGAGAGACTGGAGATTGGATAGGAACGTTTGAAGGACACAAGGGAGCAGTGTGGAGTGTTTGCTTGGATACAAATGCTTTACGTGCCGCTTCTGGTTCTGCTGACTTTACTGCGTATGTGATCCTTCTTGACCTCACAATATGTTGCCTTTTTAACTTGGAAAGTTGTATGATTCGTTTTGTTTGTCATTCTCTTAGTTGTTACATCTGCGGATTGCCTATTTAATACAAAATGTCTTGGAACATCTCAAGAGGCTTGTGGGAAATTCTTTATATGTTTACAGCATTGAGAGACTCTATGGCATTATAATTTGTCCTTTTGCATCATTCTTTTTTCTTGTGCCTGCTCTTTACATATTCCTGTTTAATGATGCCTTGTTGATTGATTTACAAATACTATATTCTATCATTCAAAGGCTTACCATGACTCTTAATAAAGATTTGATATACTCTAGATAATTGCTCATGCTTGAACTGGAGTGGCATGTGTTGTTTCATCTGCTGTTTTTGGATGGAGTTGTTCAATAATAAAAAGTTTACATATCCTGTGAAATGTTTTTTTTCTTTGCAGGAAAGTATGGGATGCACTAACAGGTGATGAATTGCACTCATTTGAGCACAAGCATATAGTTCGAGCCTGTGCTTTTTCAGAGGTAAAGTTGGTTCTTTCATTCTGTTTAAACTTTCACTTAGGTAATTCCTAATTGTGTTCCGAGGTGAGTGTATATGAGGGAATATGGTAGGAAAATGGAAGAGAGATATGGTGTTTGAACTGTGTAACAGATAATGTGGGTGCATGAACCATCAACCTTTTGATTAAAGGATATTTATACGATATTGTAGACAGGTTGTTGTACAGCTTTCTAGGTTACTATGGCCCTCATTATTAACTTTTGAAAGTAAAATTAATTGCTTCTGCCAAACCCTTGCAGTGCTTGTGAATAGTAATGCCTGTTACTAAATCCAAGCTAACTCTGCAACATTTCAGTTCTTAGGTGGTTTCTCCTGATCTTTATTTTCTTTGGTTGACTCGACAAATAAATGTTAACCATGTTTGAATTTTGAAGGCCTGATCACCATTAAGGAGTGGTTGTCATAACTATCATCATCTTTTTGTTCGTCTTCTTCTTTGCAAAAGGAATTTATTAGAAGATGCTAACTAGTAACACCACAACAGGTTATCTAGTAATGTGTTTAACTTTCAGCCAGGAACGTCTTTCTTTTCTGGTGTTACAGATGTAGCGGGATTTTTTTTCCATTGATAAAGCCATAAGAATTACTACTTTATCTTACTATAGAAAACCATAGTAAAAAAATTCTGAATTGAAATTAGTGCAGTTTTGTCCAAATTCAAAGTCATAGGATCCATGGTGAAACTTGGGATTATTTAAAGCTAGTTATTTCATTGTTCTATGTTATTGGCAAACAGTAATAGTTGAAGTTCTGTTTAAAGGTATTTGCTCATCTCCAGTAAAATTCTGTTATGGAATGGTTGGCTTTGTTGCACCCCTAATTACTTGTTTCTTGACTAAGTACCCCTAATTATTTAGCATGTCTGTTTGTTTTACTTATTATTTTTAGTTATTCATCTTATTCAAGGGCTTTTGATCTGGTAACAGGATACACACCTTCTATTGACTGGGGGAATAGAGAAAGTCCTCCGTATTTATGATTTGAATCGTCCAGATGCACCTCCAAGAGAAGTGGACAAATCTCCTGGTTCAGTCAGAACTGTTGCATGGATGCATAGTGATCAGACAATATTAAGTTCTTGCACTGATATGGGGGGTGTCAGGTATCCTTATCTTGCCATGTTTGAAGGTTCTGTAATGTAATTTCTGTAACATGTGTGGTTCATTGTTCTTAACAAACAAGCATTTTAGTTGTATTTTTGTTATTTTTATGTGTGGAAGGTTGTTGTCTTGTTGTATAAACTGTATAGGATCACCTCAAAATTCTTCTGCAATTTCTGGTACCACAATACTCTTTTAGAGTTTTTGAGATCAAACCCTTGGATGCATGAATTTCAGTGGGGGCAAGGTTTTTAAGTTTTTTAAATTTTCTCCCTTTTAGCCCAGAGGGAGGAAGGAACTGGATGGATGAGTAGTTGCAGATGCTTGCCTGCTTGTTGATTTAATAACTTTTTACC
This sequence comes from Theobroma grandiflorum, assembly GCA_036013995.1. Taxonomy (NCBI): domain Eukaryota; kingdom Viridiplantae; phylum Streptophyta; class Magnoliopsida; order Malvales; family Malvaceae; genus Theobroma; species Theobroma grandiflorum. The sequence goes on from CP142129.1 coordinate 40,323,117, forward strand.
TAATCTAAAGCATATTTTTAACAGTGTATATAACTAGGTTGAGTTTGCCCAAAAGGCTGTTATTAACCTACTATATATACTGCTTATCTTGATTTTTTACGGCATTTCTCTCTCCTATTACTGAATTTCTTAGTGACCATACAGATTATGGGATGTAAGGAGTGGTAAAATAGTTCAAACACTAGAGACCAAGTCATCTGTGACCAGTGCTGAAGTGAGTCAAGATGGTCGGTATATCACAACTGCAGATGGATCTACGGTTAAGTTCTGGGATGCAAACCAGTAAGATGACTTTTAAGCCTGATATGTTGGCTTTTTGTGCTAGAATTTCTGCTTTTATTGATTACAGTATGCTGTGCATTATGCCTTTAATTCAGCTTCGGGTTGGTAAAGAGCCACAACATGCCATGCACGGTTGAATCAGCTTCTCTGGAACCAAAGTATGGAAATAAATTCGTTGCTGGAGGGGAAGACATGTGGGTTCGTGTTTTCGATTTCCACACTGGGGATGAGATAGGTATGTTCTCAAACATAAAATAGGAGTGGACTTGATGACAGAGTGCTGATTAGTGTCTGAATTTGGTGCTTGAATTCAAATATGATTCGTGATACTACTCCTAATTCCATAAATGCTAGAAAAGATTGGTAGCTGTAGTTTGTTCAGTAGATTTGGTGCTTGAATGCAAATATCATACTTGATCTAGCGTTTTCTGTTTGTTTCTGTTTCTGTATGGTAACTCGTATTTTCCTGTAATTACTGATTTACATCTGGTGTGCAGCATGCAACAAGGGTCACCATGGTCCTGTACATTGCGTGCGGTTCTCACCAGGAGGGGAATCATATGCCTCAGGATCTGAGGATGGAACCATTAGAATATGGCAGACAGGCCCGTTGACTCATGACGACGCAGAATCGATGGCAGCAAATGGGTCAGTTGGAAAGGTTAAGGTATCTGCAGAAGAGGTTTCACGCAAGATTGAGGGTTTCCACATTGCAGAAGAGGTCAAGACCAAAGAAAAAGAAGCAGGGAATGAGTAACGTGGGGGATGGTTTCAAGCTGTCTCTGCTGGCATAACGGCATCAAGCCAAGATCTTCTGGATAGTTTTCTTCATCAGAGATAGATAGACTAGCCGATTTTTTTTTTTTTTTTGTATAATTTCTAGTCTTGGTGCATTTAACATATGTAGACTAGACCAAAAATGTTTTGTCAAAGTTATAGTGGCATCTAAACTTTATGGTGCTCTCTCTGCATTCTGTGCGTACTGGTATTACTATATGCTAAAGAAGGGTTTAATCACATAACAGTGTCACCTCTCTTTGATGGTAATATTCGTACAACAGCGCAGTCTTTTTTTTGTTTTTTTTGGTTGTCTCTTCTACTTTTTATGGATTATAATTTTTTCTCTATAATGCTTTGGATTTGTGTTATTCTCTTTTATTTTTTTTCCTTATCACTTTACTAATGTAGTCTTTTCATCTAATTCATTAACGAATATAATTTTCCACTTATAATTATTAGAAATAAAAAAGAATTAATTGCATTGATAAATTTATGAATTTAGTTAACATTTTTATGATTATTATTGATTTGGCCACTTCATATGTAATTTTTCACTTCTTTCATTTTTTATGTAATTAACAATTAAGTGTAAATTGTGAATTACACTGATAAATATTGGTTGCATTAACATTTTAATAAATATATTAATTAACTTATAATTCAAAGTTATAAATGATGTGAACCTACCATTTATGATTATTTATAGAAGTCCTATTAATTTAGAAAAAAAAAATCTATTACTTAACAAGATATGTGTTTACTTGAATCTAATCTCAATAAAATTTTAATTTACTAATATTAATTAGAAAGAAAAGTAATTTACTTGTCACAACAACGTACACTTACTTAGCTTATGATCTCTAAACACTAAAACGTGTAATCTTGTGATCACTTTGAAACATTTAATTCAATAGTATATAGTTAGTCCTTTTGCCTTATAAAATTTTGATGCATTTAATATTAAAAATAGTTAAAAGTATTAGCTTAATCTGCACAAATTAGACAAAATCATTGTATAGTAAAATTGTTATAAACTAACACTTGATAAATTAATAATTTTGATTAAATAATATTTTTGATTGGTCTCGATTAATGACCAACATAATAGATTAATAATTCATTAAATTTATAAGATAATATATTTTAAAACAAACACATAAGTTCCACTGGATATATAAATTAATAATCTCCTTATATATCAAATTATATTTATACATAATTTATTTAAAATTTTTTTGTAAAATATAACTTAATTGTTGTTTTTTTTAAAAAAAATTTATATCTTCTTAGATCTCATCCCTAACTTTTCTTAACGCGTTAAAAAATTATGATGCAATATTCTCACACTATAAGAGAAAATTATAAAATGTGATTGTTACTTTGAGTGTATCTTTACATAAGACAAACTCTAGTACAAAATAATAGTCTTGAGTCTCTTTTTTTTGTCATTTCTTATGACGTTTTTAATAATTTACTCATTACAAATAATGATAGTTTGTAATTCGATAATTAGATAATATTAATATAAGCACAATATATAATACATATATTAAGTTCAATATTTTAAAAAAATAAAAAATATCTTGATAAAAATTTTTTTTGTTAATTAATGTATAAACTAATAAATTATTAATTTTTTGATTAAATAATATCTTGATTAATTAATAAATTTTCATGATCAGATTAATATTAATTTTTAGAAATTTTATTATATTTAATTTAAAAAATATATATAAAAAATAAAGTTACAAAAGCAAAACTTTATTTATTCTATAAATTCGATTTTTGCAAAGGTATGTCATTAACTTTGAGGAGTTAACCGGCATATGGTATACATTATAGACCAATGGCCGGTGGCTAAAGTAAACAATAACATTAATTAAATGAAAATAAATCGATAAAAAATAAGATAAAATACTCTATTCCTAAGTTTTAATTGAAATTTTAAATGAGTCTATTAACTTTTAAAATAAATACTTTATCTTAAAAATGTAAACATTAGATTATGAAAAGATTAAATGTTATTTTTTTCTTTATTAATTTGAGAGGGGAGCCCTAAAGTGCCCCGTTGGGAGCCCTAGTGGTGCTCCCTTGGGAACCTCATCAAGCTCTCCAGATGGGGAGTTGTTTTTAATTAATAAAAAAATTAATAAAATTATATAATAATAATTTTAAAACTTAATTAAAATTAAAATTATTTTTTATATTTTTACCGTATTATCAAATTAATAAAAATATTAATAATTAATAAAAAATTATACTTACGTATCTAATAAAAAATATTTTTTATAATAATATATATTTTAAAAATTAATAAATTTTCATGCAGTTTCAATTAAAATTTTGAGAAAAGGTATTTTATGGTAAAAAATAATACTTACCATTATCGTAATTTCATAGAAACAATAGGGTCACTTCAGTAAAAGAATCCAATAAAGTATCCCTTCCGTTCGGCTTCGAAACTCTCTCTCTGTTTCCTATCTGCGAGACCGCAAACTTTGTCTTCCATTGTTTGCCCAAAAAAATTCTGTGTTTCGTTCCCCTTTTATCTGTAATATCTTGGGTTCGTTCTTATTTTTGGCGGGAAAGATGTCTGGAAAAGGCGCGAAAGGTTTGATTATGGGCAAAACTTCCGCTGCTGCCAACAAGGACAAAGACAAGAAAAAACCCATCTCTCGTTCTTCTCGAGCGGGTCTCCAGGTAGATCTTTCTTTTGTCCTTTCCAATTCCTTGTTCTTATCGTAATATTTTTTTTTTATTTTTTTGGTTATTTGGGTTTTTGACCCGTTTGTTTATGGATACGAATTTATCCTCTAAATCTTGCGGGGTTTTGTTTTGAGTACCTGATAATGATTTGATAAGAAATAATGAATTAATCTAGCTACTTTCTAATTATAGTAGGATCTGTTTTTAGTGCCGGTTTTGGGTTTTGGTGTTTAATTCATTAACTATGGTTAATAGTTGATGACTAAGTTGCCCACTGTTATTTATCATTTTTCGTCCTTCAGGTTAGACAATAAGAGGATTTGTAGTGTAAATTTTTTTTATATATCCTTCTCCTTGGCACAAGGATGCCAAGGGATGCCATGCCAGCCAAAGCCAAAGGATATTGCTCGTTATTGTTTGTCTGTAATATCCTAGCAATTTAATGAACACGTGTTTCAGGAATCCAAGATGCCTGGAGTTCATAAATAGACCTTGGATTTCTGGCATGTGATTTAGCCGGTTCAACAGTCACTGTAGTTTGAAAAAAGCCTCTAAGGACCGATGTGTGTGTTGTCATTGAACGGGCACATGAAAGTTTCATTGATATGGGTGGAGTGTATTGGGATGTTTGGATCGCCAGGTCCCATAAATCTGTTCATGCCCTAGGTTGTTCACTTGTGCCAAGTGAGTATAATGGTAAAGATAGTTTAAAGTTGCTATTTATCTTCAGTATTTCTCCAATTATATCTGGCATGAAATAATTGAATGTGCTTTTGCTGTGGTTATGCTGTGTTGCTCTTGATCTGTTTTGAATCTTTGGGACCTGAAGTGGTATCTCATAGCCAATTGTTTTAGAGTATGTTTTCTGTTTGTTTTGATTAGTATCAACTTATAAGTTGTTACTCACCAATTACTTCTTTTTACATCATTAGAGGTTGGAGTTGCATGCTAAGTGTTCTTCGTTTGTGAATTTTTGCTATAATGTGTAACCTGCAGTTCCCAGTGGGTCGGATCCACCGTCTACTAAAGTCAAGGACCACCGCGCATGGGAGAGTAGGAGCCACTGCTGCTGTTTATTCTGCTGCTATCCTGGAATATTTAACTGCAGAGGTGTTGGAGTTGGCTGGAAATGCAAGCAAGGATCTTAAGGTGAAACGTATTACTCCCAGACACTTGCAGCTTGCTATCCGTGGTGATGAGGAACTTGATACCCTGATCAAGGGGACCATTGCTGGCGGTGGTGTGATTCCGCATATCCACAAGTCACTCATTAACAAGTCATCCAAGGACTAGACTATAATGGGTTATTGCTTGTAGAGATTTGCCAAGTCTCTGTCTGAGCTGCATTTCCTTGGTGTGAGCCTCAGACTAAAATTATAAATTTGTTAGGTTCTGATATGACAGTTAGGTCATGCATTATTGTGTTAATTAATTTGTTGACACTTATGCCTAATCTTCTTTCAGCTGCTGGACTTTGTTTGTGTCTTTTTTTTTTTTGTTTTCATTTCTTCTCCTTTTCCAATATATATGCTGTCAATATTGGCATTGGCATATTATTTAGCAGATTGACATAGTGGCTGTTGCGTGGTTAACATATATGACCAGCTTTAGGGTTAGTGATGTATTGTTTGGAAGACGTTATTTTGAGATTTAGCAAAGAATATCAGGAAATTATCATGTATTTCTTGAGCTGCTTTCATTTTGCCTGATTTTCACTTTTAATTTTTTAAATCTGGAATGGCTGAGCATGGCATACAGAAGAAGCCTGAATCATCAAGTCTCTTTTTGTGATCACTTTGGTAAATTTTGAGCCAATTCATAGACAAAATTTTGGACGCAATGCAAGTGCTCAAACATGCAACTACGGAAGGTTCCTCGTTGGTTTTCCAGTCACTAAAGCTACATAATCTCGCCTGTTGATTACTGCCAGAGGATTAGTTATCGTGATATTGTTGTTTAAAGATATGTGACCTTCACAAAGCAATGGCATAGAACATTTCACAGTGGAGGCTTATACAATATAACAACCATTTTCCAATGAATGAGGACAGAGAAACCCTCTATGTACTTACCATCATGCTTTGCTGAGAAGCATCTAAGTGGAGTTTCAGGATTCATTAAACTTCAGCTTTCTCATGGAAAACAATGGCCTGTGCGATGTCTTTATAGAGGAGGCAGAGCTAATTTAGTCAGGGTTGGTATGAATTTGCATTGGAGAATAATTTGGGGGAAGGAGATGTCTGTGTCTTTGAGCTGTTCAGATCGAGGGAATTTGTGCTCAAAGTTACTGTATTTCGTGTCCTTGAAAACTCAGGACTAATGAACCGGCCTCAATAAAATGCCTGCAGAGTTAAACCAGCTTGAGTATAGTGGCCGGTAATTTCAGGAATGTCAGAACTATTAAGTAACTCCTCTTTTTCAGGTGACGTGTAACTGATCTGGGTCCTTCATATTGATGCCGTGCCATTCTGATGTCCATAAGCTTTAATGGGACTTTTAGCAGCTTAGGAGAGTGGATACAAAAATTTTGTGGCTTGACTAGGTCTGTAAATAGAATGTCCAATGAAGCTGGCGGTGAGTTGGATTGGAAAAATGGGTCGTAGACTTGATTTTATGGTTTGTTTGATTGGCTTGAATTTTTCAAAAAAAAAAAAACACAAGTAGCTACTTCCATAGCACTGCAATTAGAGCCACCTTAACAGAATACCACAACCAGTCAACCACTAAGCAAGTGCACGAGGTGTATGAACCATTGCTTACCGTATAAAGACCAAAAGCACCAGTCTAAAATACTGCTTAAAAATTAAATTAGTTTGAACTTCCAAACCCAGTTTCTATCTGGATCATAGGATGAGAAACATAAAAGCCACGCAAATTGATCTTAGTAAAATGAGCCAGTAATATTCCCATAAAATCAATGATTCCCAAAGTTGTTACACCAAGAATTAATCTTACTCAAGCTGCACAATGGTACAGCCCTGAAATAACTAAAAACTAGATAATAAATGCAAGATGTCCTGCACTCAATGCGCTGAAACTACTAGTCATCCTGTCATGGAAAGGATGAATCACAAAAGTGAGACAGCATTACATGAAGCCTGCAGCAACTGATTCCTGAATTTAGATGGATGAGACCTTTGGGACATCAACAGGGAATCTATCGATCTCATCCATCCATGGGTTTTTCTCCTTAGCTGGATTCACTGTCCTCAAAGCCTTCCACACTGCACTGTTACACTTGAATCCGGAACCAAATGCTATTTGCCATGTTCTATCCCCCTTCCTAATCCTACCCTTAGCTTCTGAATAAGCCAATTCATACCAAAGAGAACTGCTGGAAGTATTGCCAAATCGGTAAAGAGTCATTCTTGATGGTTCCATGTGCCACTCAGACAGCTGCAAATTCTTCTCCAGTTCATCTAAAACAGCTCTTCCTCCAGCATGAATGCAGAAATGCTCAAAAGCTAGCTTGAAATCTGGAATGTATGGCTTAACTTTCATTTTAAATAGTTTCTTCCCAACCAATGTACCAAAGAAAAGCAGCTGCTCAGACATTGGCAAAACCAAAGGTCCCAATGTGGTGATGTTGGTCTTTAAAGCATCACCAGCAACTGCCATCAGATCCTTTGACAATGTAACACCAACCTTCCCTGCAGAGTCTTCTTCCTGGGTAACACAGGAAAAGCACTTATCATCAGCACCCTTGTGAGTGCGCACAGTGTGAACCAATTCATATTTGGATCTTCTTCTGTCAGAGCGTTTGTTTGAGAGCAATATTGCAGTGCCTCCCATCCTAAACAAGCAGTTTGAAACAAGTTTTGAGCGGTCATTCCCAAAGTACCAGTTCAAGGTGATGTTCTCCATGCTGATAACCAATGCATAGGAGTTAGGATGGACTTGAAGAAGATTTTTAGCAAGATCTATTGAAATTAAACCTGCACTACAGCCCATTCCTCCCAAATTGTAACTTTGTATATTTCCTCGAAGCTTGTAATGGTTGATAACCATGGCAGACAATGACGGTGTTGGATTGAACAAGCTACAATTTACAACTAAAATTCCAATATCTTTGGGTTTTACAGCGGTCTTAGCCAAAAGTTCATCAATAGCACCAAACATTACAGCCTCTGCTTCTTTCCTAGCTTCTTGCATTGATGGGTTAGGAGGAATGTTGAGGACTGCCTCCGGAAGGTAAGTTGAATCCCCAAGTCCAGATCTTTCAAGGATCTTACGCTGAAACTCAAGGTTCTCCTCTGTAAATGTACCAGTCATTCGAGACTGATCCATGAAGATCCTCTTTGTGCATTTCCGAGATTCCTCTGGTTTGTAGCAAGCAAAATTAACAAGGTAAACAGGACGGGGCCGAGTTAGAAAGTAGAGGGTTGATAGGAAAACAAGAAGAGTAGAGCAGATGATCACAGAAATGAGGTTGTATTGAAGATGCTCCCAGAGATCATAAAGGTCCTGGATAGAAAATGTTGAGAGCTGTGCAGCTATTACAACTACAAGAGGGGAAAGGAAGAGGTACATTCCATGGGTGATTAGGTAATGGTATCCAAGCTTCACATATTTTAGCTTAACGGATTTCTTAAAATCAGGAAGGTTTCGAGATGATGATGATGATGATGGGATCAAAGGTTGTTCCGGTTTGGACTCAGCCATATGTTCCCTGCAAAAAAAATTGAACTAATTGTAGCAGATCAAATGTGAAAAAAGAGCCATAATAAGAGACAATTTTAAACCAACAAGGTGCAGAGCCGGCCAGACAAAAATGAAGGTAAAAAGATGGATTTTCAAAGGTAAAGTTGAATCAGAGAATTCTACATGGTCATTTTTTCAAAAAAAAAAAAAACATAGTACCTACTTATCAATTTTCACCCTTCTAAGAGATAAACTTTATGGTATCAAAGCCCTAAAAAGCTTAAGAACCTATATTCAAAATGATAAAGAACATGCATTGCCAAAGAAATGATTAAGTTACTCCTTTTCCCCATTTCTGTCACCATAAAATCTCTTTTTCTTTAAAAATCAAAAAGTTTCACATCAAATCTAACTAGGATTTTGCCAACGAGGATCAGAGTTCCACATCAAATTCATAAATTGTACATAGTTGTGAGAACTGATCGTGGGGATAAACATTATAACCCAGACCAGAATTTGCATCAAAAGACAAAATTTTTCCAATCATTCTAACCAATTAGCCAAATAAAAGACCTTACAAAAAAAACCCAGATCACAGTTCACACTGAAACAACATAAAATCAACTGTCAATGGAAATTAATAATAAAAAAAAACTCACCTTGATCCCCAAAAGCCACCAAAGGGTCGCTTGATAATTGAATCTATTCAAGAAAAATCAAGGAGGCAGAGAGGAAGGGAGAGAGATGCTAAAAGAAAAGACTACAAATAAGAGGCGCGTATGTTCGTCGAAAGAGAGAAGAGAGATCAACGGATATTAAAAAATTTGAAACGAATCAAGTATAGCAAATCGTGAAAAGCACTGAATAATCAATTGTAAATAAAAAATGAAAAACGTTTCTGCTAAAATAGAAAACTAAACCAAAAAAAAAAAGAATGTGAAGGGAAATGGGAAAATGATGACAAAACCGACGAAGACAGTGGCGTAATGGACGCGTTTTGAATTGACGAGGCGGCGCCGTCTGGGGTTTGGAAACGTTTGACCGTATTCTCTCTCGGGGTTCACGGCCAAAAACACGTTGTCGTTTTCAATCAGACGGCTCCGCTTGGTTTCAGCCCGTTGCTGCCAGTTTCTTGGTAACTGGCTATATAGTATCACTTTTGCTTCCCATCCCTTTTAAATTTAGAAAATGCTAAGAGAGAAAGAGAGAGACAGTAAAAAGGTAGACGGCAATATTTTATTATTTTATCTATTTTTACTCAGTGGTCCAAAGGAAAAAAAAAATAAAGTGGAATTCAAAATTTCATTATCAAGTCTTCTAGAAAAATTATAAGAAAATTAGTACATACATATTTGAATTGTCAATTTTTTTATTTTTGTTTTTTTTTGTTGAGTATAGATATTAACTTCTCTTTTCGAATTAGACAGATCGAGTTAGACAGATCGAATGGAGAATGCTCAAGTTAGACAGATCGAATTTACTTTATGTTCGTTTTTGATCACTATAAAGGAGTAGTACTCATCGTTTACATTTTCTGTTATAAAATCCAAATTTGCTTAGTATCTCAATGTAATAGTAAGGAATATCCATCCTTCTGTAGCATCAAAAGTTATGCACTTAAGATGGCTACCCTTATTCTAGGTGCTTTTACGATTTTGCATTTTAGACATGTAATGTTGGAGGTACGGTTTATGTCCACTCCTTTGTCTTTTTATTTTCTAATTAATAAAATTTAACAGGGTAGCTGGGCCCTGCGCGAACTTCTAACTTAAAAAAAAAAAAACTTTCCTTTTCAAATAAATATTTGAATTTATGTGTGCGTGTTTTTTTTCCATTTTTTTATGAGTAGTTGGTATCAATTTCGTGCATATCTTGGACAAATAAAATTTGAATGATTGATAAGCAACCACGTCTTTTACCAAATCTCCACAATTATACATCATTTATATGGTTACTTTTTTTTTATTTTTTAAATATATATATCAATTTACACTTTTTAAATTAAAATTATTAAGATAGCATTTCGTAAGAAAGAAGTGAGAGTGCATTTTCTACAATGTGTGAGTCTTGATAATATAAACATGTATCTTCTACCGCTTATTAGATATATTTTTTGAATTGAGAATGTAGACTTGTGATTTATAAGTTTACTTAAATTTTATTTTTAGAGTTTAAGGTACATAAGGTTAGACTTAAATTCTAACCCACGACAAAAAGAAGGAAACTAAAAATTATTAAATAAGAGAAAATTATTTTCAAGCTTATATATATATATATAATTATCTATAAAAAGAATATGCCAAAACAATTTTTTTTCTTTATGGCCACAAATCTGATTAAAAAAATATTATTATTCTATATATAGTGAAATTTTTATACTTCACATACGAAATTAAAATATTATCACATGTTTTTTACTTTGTTATATTAAATTTTTTAATTTTTTTAAATATAACCGATAAAGTTTTGTGATAATCTTTTAATCTGTTGATGGAATTTAAATAATTTTTAAATATACCTTAAAAGCTCCATTGATATTATATTAAAATAATTTTCTTTAAAAGAAAAATTAGTTCAAAACTAAACAATTACTAGTTATACATGATCGATTTCTATTTTCAAATGGCTTGAGTTGATATCATCTCAGCACTTCTTTTCTGAAATTTGTGCTAAATTATTTTTTATTCAATTTTTACTTTATTTTCTATTTTTCTCTTTTTTAAATATTTTTTCTTTTGATTCTTTTCTAAATAACTTTGTATGTTTATATGTGTATAATTCTTTTAAAAAAATACATAAAAAACTAAATATGACATGATTAATTAATTATATCAAGATCTTAAATAAGTGTACGGATACATTTAATAAGCGTGTAACATGATATAACATAATTAATATGTTTATTAAACATATTAGGTTAAATTTTATACGATATAATATAATTTGTTTACATGGTTAAAATTTAGATAATTTATATCTTGTTTGCACGACTAAAACACGTTTAAATTAATTAAATTAAAATAATAATTCTACATTTTAAATTTACAACAAAAAAAAAATATCATAAGATTTATTAACATCAATAAATCTTAATTATCATAAAAATATTAGTATTTATATGAATTAATAAACAGATATTAACCGTATACTAAACGTATTTACCCAATACATGAACACGACTAAATAAATAGATAATAAACAAGTCGTAGAATATGTGGGTAAACAATAACATGATTAATTAATCATGTTTTTTTAAATAAAATAAGTGGGTTTAACATGATTATAAAATGATTAAGACACGATTTATTTGTTCCTTAATCATGTTGATAAGATTAATATACGAAATACGATGACCCTAAACATAAACTGGCTTAAATTCATATCATGATGTATATAAATTGTCAAGTCTACAGAAGACCAATAATTAAAAAAGATAAAAATTCAAATAACATTCGAAAAACTAAATTGGAAAATTAAAAAAAAAAAGGAACTTTGGAGAAGTATGAACTCATCTTTCAGGTTTGAGTTAATTTTAATTATGCATTTCAAATGAAATATTTGAAATTCCTTTTAAAATTCATGTAATGTCATCTAAATCCTACCACAACTGCCATGAGGTTATATTTTTAAATATGAACATGTGGCATTCAAGGAGAATAGGCAGATTACGCGAGTACAAATAACATAATTAATTAATCATATTTTAGATATATTTTAAATGAATTAAGTGAGTTTAACACAATTATTCTAAACTTAAGCCCTATTAAATTCATATCGTGTTGCCAAATTTTCAAGTCTAAATAAGACCAATGAAAAAAAAAAAGAAAAAAAATCAACTAGCATTTAAAAAAGCAATTTGAAAAATTAAAAAGGAAAACAAAAGGGCCTTTAGGAAGTATGGACTCATCTTTCAAGTTTGAGTTCATTTTGACACTGCATTTCAAATGAAATATTTGAAATATCATTTAAAATCCATGTAAGCTTATCTAAATCCTACTACAACTGTCATGAGACCATTTGTTCAAACATGAATACGCGGGATTGAAGAAGAACTTTCTGTGGAGCAGAATCAATATATAGTGGATAAAAGTACAGTTAAAGCATTTGTAGTTTTTTTCAATCTTTTTTTTTTTTTGAAGCCAAAGCCAATTATAGCTCATCTTAGGACCACATGTTGGTTTCTATTTATGGAACATTATCATGTGAACATTTACCTACCGGTAGTAAAAGCCTAGGTCGAATCTTTTGCGAGTGGAAGACACTTACATGTAGGGTGAGTGGACTGCGGAGCATTCGATTTGGACTCTACAAAACTGTCATAATTTAGTTATTACTTTTACTATTTATTTATTTTTTGTTCAACGTAAAAAAATAAAAATATATTAAAACTAAAAAAAATAATATTTTATAGAATTTAATTTTGTAATAAGAAAGTATATTTATTATATACATGAAGCATTTACATTTGAATGTTTGTTTTAATTTCTCTCTCTTTTTTTTGGTCAAATATGATTTTGCTCTTTAATATATATATTTTTGACAACTTTTGAGGAAGTAAAAATAAATAAAATAATGCGCCAAGACGAAAACAAACAAAAGCATGCATCAAACAGAACCTATTTAAGTGCACGACAATTTATTTCATAAATTAGTACCAAAAAAAATTAAATTATGTAAAATACTCAAATACAATTGTTATACTAATGTTCTCTGGTTTCATGGTTGGACGCTTTTAGTTTATAAACCTTTTCATTATATTGGGAAAGAAAGTTGAATCAAATCGGATGGATGACTGGTTTCCAGTTGATCAGCTACTCGAATTGGTTCAACTGTTCAAATTTTGCAAAAACAATGACAAAGCGGAGACCTTGAGGCTGAGACTGAAGATCAAGGTGCGTAGAATTTGAGCTAAAAGTTACATGCTAATGCCAAGCAAAAACATCTTTCTTCTAGCTCATTTAGCACTGCTCTACAGTTGATTTTCCAGGTGGCAAAAGCGATGGCACTTTCCCGAGGTTTTATTTTGGTCACATGCATACCAACTGGAAGTCACATGATTTCCACTGTTTTGTCTCCTTGGATCATGGCTGTAATATTCTTCAGGGTCCATGCCTAGCTGTTTTCGACACAAAAGAGGCATGCTTGCAATCTCAGGCATGAGAACGTGCTTCAGAGTTCAGCTTCATGCAGGCGCTTAGGGCAATAGTTCACTATCATGTCGGTACGAGCTTAAATTTTCTTCCATGAAATATGGCTCAATATAGCATTTTAAATGAATTTCAATAGCATTTTAAATATCTGACTTTAGAAAGTCAATGAATTAAAATTAATCGTCCACATGATTAGGACCATTAGGTACTGTTGCTTCAGCTTGTAATTGAGTAGGCATGCTGCAAACTTCACAAACTGTAATTAGATTTTTTCCTGCAACTCCTCCATTCCTTTTACATTGTGACCTAAAGCAGAGGCTCTGCTGCTGGAGATCGTATTACTGGATCTTAAGTTCTTAACTGTCCCCTGGTATTGACTGTTGAGACTGCTGAGCTTTGAACATTTTTTAATAAATAAATTGCTACATCCATGAGACCATGACCTTTAGCAAGAACAAAATGCTTTACATTCCATATGTGTTAGCCAAGGAAAGCCTATACTGTTCCCCTAATTACAACTTCCAAGAAAGTGTCACTGGTCAATTCAAAACCAGAAAGAATGATCTTCAAGGAGTAATCTTGCTAATCCAAAGTGAATTCCTCAAGCCAAATTAGCACTTCATTTCTCTTCGAAGTAGTTACCCATAGAAAGAACATAGAGAATGGAGTCAATAACTAAGATGATTAAAACAGATGAAAAAGTAATACTAACTAACAATTTGTTAAGGAAGGATCTGGCATGTATAGATGGCATCATCAACATTGCAGTCCTAACAAGTTAGCCGGCATACAAAACTAGCTACTATCTAGCTACCATCCCCGAGCTAGTTCTAGAACCAATTAAAGAACCATCAAATTGCATTAAAAGAAGCAAACAGAACAATGCTGCTTTCAAAGCATGGCATACTGGGTAAAAGAAGAATAAATTAATGGAAACCAAGCTCGTTTAAAAATAGAAAATTCATGGCTAAATTTATAGTAACTACATGGAATTTGACCCAAGATGTATGAAGTTGGTGAGTATCACTTCTAGGTTGTTTTTATCCAAGGAAACAAAACAAAATATCAGACAAAAATAATGGACTTTTGGCAATGTGTACTATTTTTATATGTCCATGTTTTTCAAAATGGAAATGTGTGTTGCCTTTCTCAGCAATTACAGACAGTTATGTATTCTTAAGTTTGATTGCTCTAATATTCCATTCGGTGGGTCGAGGGCCTCGAGGCTGCGAATATAATGTGTACAAAATTTGTAATATGCAGTTACTAATTTATCAGTATAGCCAACAACAGTTACTATGAGCAATGTTAAGGTGATGCAAAAAATTTGTCAGATGTGAACTGCACAATCGCCTGAAGTAAAATCCCTTTTGCGTGCTACGCATGGAGTGAAAACTTGCAAATGCTAAGGAAAAACCAAATCATACCATTGTAAAGCTCCACGTTCGGCCTGGATCATTGTAGCGGGCAAGCAAACAACCCTTCTTAGGATTAAGACCGTCTCTAATAAGACTAGAGCGCAATGCTTTCTCTTTCTCACGCACAACCTCCTCTGTAGGTTTTCCACTGAACTTCAATGCTGCAGCAATCCCTCCTTCAACCTTTCTCAAGTTAACTGCCTCTTGACTAGGATTTGGCAAACTGTTGAGGTACAAATACACTGATTAGTTGCTCAAACAAAGCATGAAAGTACTAAAAAAACATTATTTTTTTATCTATCCATTTGGGCGGTATGAAACTGCCTATTGATGTTTCAGACCACAACTAGACTGACAAGCCTCACCTGCTTATATCTTTCTCCAATGGAAGAACAATTTGGATGGATACCTCAGATAATTCAGGATCAAGTGCCTGGGTGAAGACGGGAGTAGTCATTGGTATCTTCTCCATTGTAGAATTCTTACCAAAGATATACCTGCCCCAATGGAACCCATCAACCACATCAGGTGAGAAAGACAAAGGAAAAATTAGAATTGAAACCAACATAATGAATTGGATCCCAGAAGACTTAAAGACACTTACCCAGCAACAATATTAAAGCCAGTTGACCCTGACAGTTTGTCTCCATCTGTTTCTACCACTATGAATGGTATATATTTCCTTACCTGCATAACATCTAAGTGTTACTCACGCAATTACCAGACATTCAAACAAATTACATTTTCTCAAACAATGCAACAGGAAACACTAGTTAAAGGAGTCATTCTAGGTAATATAAAAGCTGTGTATAAAGTGCAGCAATTTACTTAAGACAGAAAAGACCTTCATAAGAAACTGATGACAATAGTATGACAGGAAAATGTATAAAAGTATACGAAGTCCATATTATTAAAACCCCAATGTTAAATGAATACACATTACAAACAGAATCCAGAAGCAGAGTATTAATACTACATCATCAATACAAATTTTCTCTAATGATCCTACTTGATAATGAGTCAAGTTTACCAATGAAATTTCCCATTTTTGATTCACATTTTCCAAATTAAAGGCTTATGCCTTTATTGTTACAAAACCAGAACGAAATAAGTTTGTCTACCCAGCGGCCAGCGCATGATTGCTGTGCAAAACATTGTGTTTTGGCCATAGCATGTACCAGGAAGAGCAATAGTTCCTGGATGCACAACTGACTTTATTCCAAAAATTAAAAGAAAAGAAAAAGAATAATTCGACCTCATAATTTGCTGTCCTCTTCAGTATCTGATAACTCGGTGTCTCCAAGTCAGGGGTCTTATAAATCCGCAACTGCAAAAAAGAAATGAAATAACAAATAACATTCCATTTGCAAGATGGGGCAGATACACAAATTTATGGCAATAACATGTCATTTTGCAGCAAATGACTAATCATTTATCAAATAATTAAAGAACCATACCTGCCTAAACACATCCCACAAACCTTCCAGCGAAAAGTAATCATTGTTCTCTATGGAATCCCAAAAGTCCTACAAGTATAATAGAACACACAAACTAAAATATTTTTCTCAAATATTACCAAAGTAAATAAAAGATGAATTGTTAATTTAGAGAACTAAACCTCACCAAATGGCTGCAAAACTTTCCATTCTTTGGGTTGATGCCCATGACAGAGGTTCCCGTAAAGACCAGTTCAGGCTTCCATGGCAAAAGCGAGAACTTCATCACCATAGTCCACCTTGTCGTTATCTCATAAGGTCCTGTCTATACGAACTCAACCAGTCAAATAAGCAAATACCCAAAGTAAAAGAAGTTGTCACACTACCAAAATTTGCATTAGAAAGAAAAAGTTTATAGTGAATCGAACCTGCTTGACCCAGTGCAATTGAAACAGGGGCCTAAATAGCACCTTCAGCAAAGAAATGTTAAACAAGTAACCGCTTATCGTATCATGCTTTGTTATTGGGTCCCTGAACTTGACTTGCTCGTCATATGCCGTTGGATCAATCCCTTGATCATCAAACAAATGAGGAAGATCGTCATACAAGAAACTAACTAACCCTTCAACACCAACAGTTGGTTTTGCCGGGCTGCTTTGATCCACGAGGCTTAGTCTACGTGCCCACTTCAACTTTTGATTCGTTGTAATGGCTGCCTTTCTTGTTTTGAAGATTGTTGTAGAAGGAGAAGGAGATGTAGAAGGGAGTCCGGTGGTGGTAACTTGTCGGAAACCAACGCAAGCGGCGGGGATTGGCCGGAGAATTTGAGTTGAAAGTTGAGCGGTAGCCATATCGAGTTGTTCGAGTTTCTAAGTTCAAAATGAGTGTCGTTGCTTACGTTTACGTGGCGAGCGATGTCCTTTGGTTTGAAGTCGAGGGAAGCGGTTAACATTAGCCAGGAAAATGATTGGTTGCTGTTGGTTCCGGCGTTTGACTTTGAGGGACCCTTGTCAAAATTTTCCTTTAATAAATCTATAAGTAGTCGTATAAGGGCATATTGAGCCTGGGCTTGACCCAAAAATTTATGGAACGTACGTGATTTCGTCCAAGCTCATCTCCCATTAAAGGGGAATTGAAACATGGGTGAGCCGTTCGCCCAATGGAACTGTCTACCATCTACGTACTTTTTTTTTCTCTTAAAAAACGAAACATCGGGCATTTCTCCTCTTTGAATAGAGCATTTCCCCGTATTGTAGATTTTAATAAAGTTATTATTCATATATATATATATATTCATTTATAATTGAATTTAAATTTTAAATAAAATTTTATGTACATTTATTGTTGAATCATCTGAAATAATATGTTTATATTTAATATATTATCATCAATCATAATTTTCTTAATATATATACTGAACAAAGAGAGAGTTAAAGTGAGAAGTTGAAAAGAAAGAAAAAGAAAATAAAAAAAAAGGAAGGCAAAGGGAGAGAGAAAGGGAACCTCGTTGGTAAACGAAGAGGTGATGGCCATCATTAGCAAAAGAAAGGTTTGAGAGAGAAGAAAGGGGCGATTTGTGAGAGAGCAAACAATGAGGAAAAATGAGAACTTAGGGTTTTTTTTTCGTTAGATTTAAATGTCATACTAAGCACTTTAAAGAAAATAAGTAAAGTGTTTTATTTTCACATTTAGTAAATAGGAGGATTTTGAAAAAGAGAAAAAATTGAGGAGAAATTAAAACTTAGGGTTTTTCTTTTGTTAGGTTTAAATGTCACACCAAACATTTAAAAAAAAGTAAGTAAAGTGTTTCAATTTCACATTTAGTAGGTAGCAGGATCTTGGAAAAAGAGAAAAAAGTGAGGAGAAAAGAGAACTTAGGGTTTTTCTTTTGTTAGGTTTGAATGTCACGCCAAACACTTCAAAAAAAATAAATAGAGTGTTTTAATTTCACATCTAATAGGTAAGAGGATCTTGAAAAATTATTAAGCATGAACATTGTACATCTTATCAAGTTAATTTTTTAAGATGAGAATAATGATATTGTGACAAAGTGGCATCAAAGTATACTTAATTAACCTAAACTCGACTTATGCTAAATATCACAATCCACACTAATCTTTGTAAGGTATTATCCGTTTTGACTCACTGACCAGTGTGAACCCTATTCTCATTATCACTTTAGTGCATAGCTAATGTGAAATTTATGACTCTCTTTTCTAGAATCATAATATCTTCTCTTACTCTTCGTTGAGAGTTTCTTTTTGATGTGAGATTTTGTGACTCGACCTGCTGAGAGTATTATCTTGATGATATGAGATTCACATTTACGTGAAAGCCATGACACCAAACACAAAAGCTAATAGGATGACCAACAATGGCCAAGGTATCACTAAATTAACAATGACCAAGGTATCACTAAATTGGGTGGAGAAAAATGCCATGACCTACTCTAAGAACCTTCAAATAAGGAAGCTAGTAGGGTGGTTGACGATGATAAAGATGTCACTAAATTAAATACAGGAGACTGTCTCGACAAACGTTTCAAAAAAATAAATAAAATATTTTAATATCATATCAAGCAGTAAGAGGATCGTGATGTTGCATACCCTATCAAAATAAACCTACAATTGGGAAACTTTACCCTACACGTCATATCAGATTAATCCTTTGGGAAGGGGGTGGATCCTGTGACATGAATATAAAACTCAAAATAGGCGGCTGGAATAGGAAAAAGAAAAAGAAAATAAGGGAGGAAGAAGTGTTTTGGGCCATGCTAAGAAGCCCGACTGATTTGACCCAAATTACTAATTTCAAGCCTAGACTCAAAATCAATTTCAAAAAGGGTGTTTAAGGTATAATTCGTAAAAAATGGTTATGTAATTGATTAAATAATAATCTTATTGAAAAATAAGGAATAAATTAATAATTACAGCAATAATAATATGATTAGTATGGTAAAAATAAAAATATTCAATTAGTGTTAATAATTTATATATGATGTTTTGAATGATTTTAAAATCTGCATTTGTTCAATGCTTTATTACAAATATAATATGTTTATGCATATTCGCTTGAATTAATATAATTAAAGCATGATAAAAAGTTATGATTTTTTATTAATAATTGAAAAAAAATTAAAATAATTTTATTTATAGTATTATGTTTTGAAGGATGAATTTATTTCAAGATTACACTATTATCCTTGAAAAAATTTGATAACATGACTGTTAATATATTTTTTGATAACATGAATATTAATATATGTTAAGGTAAATAATAAAATATAATTTTAAAAAATAAAAAATATATCAATTATATCCATAAGTACGTTAATGACATAAAATTATGTGATTTATAAATAATTACATTTAATATATTTAATTTTCTTAATTTTAATTTATTTTTTTATTAAAATTACCTTTATTATAAAATATATATAGTTATATTTATATTAATATATATATTAATTATGTCAAAAGAAATCAATATTTCTAATGTAAATAAAAAATTTTACCTCATAATTACTCACGGACAAAATATTAATATAACCACAAAAGTAAAGGGCTTTTCATGTCTACAAATGCTAAAGATTTCATTTGCACTATCCGACATTACCTTTACCACTTTCCCTCCGCCACTATCCTCACGAATAAAGGCCTAAAGTAGCTTTCACTTGTATCAACACCGCACAGAATCAACCGTTTTCTTGCATTTGTTCAAACATATTCTTCGTATTTGTAAACTTGTTTTGCAATGAAGCCACCTGGGACTTTACGTGGCACTTTTTGTCACAAGTTTCACACGCTCCAA
This sequence comes from Theobroma grandiflorum, assembly GCA_036013995.1. Classification (NCBI taxonomy): domain Eukaryota; kingdom Viridiplantae; phylum Streptophyta; class Magnoliopsida; order Malvales; family Malvaceae; genus Theobroma; species Theobroma grandiflorum. The sequence continues at coordinate 40,343,340 of CP142129.1, forward strand.
ATTTCTTCTGCCACGACCCCCCACGGGACATCCTTATGTTTCTCCCTATATAATTGCTCTTGCCCTCTCCCTCATTCCTCAAGCAAACCAAAGTCTCCTTTTGTTTCTTACAAGTTAAAGTTCCCTTCAAGAAGAAGAGAAAAAAACACTACTTTTATATTCCGATCATGAGTAGCTCAAAGTGTATCATGCATGACGAGGACAATATTAAAAAGATCGGAAGCAGCTCAAAGAGCATCATGTATGATGATGTGCATGATGACAAAGGTCATCGTGATGGATATGTTTCTAACTCAAAGTCATTGGTCAAAGGTGATAACAGCGATAATCATGTTCCATCTGCATCCGTAGACGGTGATGGAGATGACGATGATGACGACAGTTATGATTTTGCTCCGGCAGCTTAAAGTTTTTAGTTAAAATCTTAGTAGTAGTACGAATATAGTTTGCTCAATTTTACAGTGTGTTTTTTGACTTTGTTTGTGAGATAAGTTTATAAGTACATAACAAGCCTGTTTATGTAATATGATGTAATGTTAAGTTAATTACATCACATTAGCCTTTCTACCATATCAATATAGATGAGATATTATATTATCTTAATACCAGGATCAACTTCGTAAGATAAATTCTTGCGTTTCTATTGAGCGAGGAATTTTGAATAAATTATTAAGCAATGGATGGACCTCTAACATATCAAAGGGACGTCACTAAACTTAATCAACCTACCCGCAATTAAGATATTTTTTTTTTCATCAGTTTCATTAATGACTCCAACAAGACTGCGCTTATGCAATGTTAATTATTTAATTATGAACATCATGCATGATTAATTTTGGAGATTTCATGACTCCATGCATTTCTACGTGTGAATGTTAACTACACGTACAATACATGAACATAGAACTCCCCATAAAAATCTAACCAAAAGAAAAGAAAACTCATGAAAGAAGCAATATCTAATTAATTTACAGCATTTTCCGTGTTATCCTCGTACAAACTATATGTCGTGTCGGACACTACAGCAAATTTTGATTTTAATTATACTTCTTTTAAGTATCATATTTTTTTATAATGAAATTTTAAAAAGTGTAATTATTTAAATTTTTAATTGTATTTTTGCACATTTAATAATAATATTAAAAATGTAGCCTTTATTGTTATATGTAATTTTTATAATTATATTTTGTTTATAATATTAAAAAATTGTATAGTGCAGTCAAATTTACAAAAGTATTACTAAAAATATTTTTAATAACTAATCTTAAAAATATACAATATAAATGAAAATTGTTGTAGTGGGTAGGCTGTCAAGGATATGAAGCACTCAAACTAGTTAATCATACCAGATTCTCAAGCTGCATAAGATCAAGCTTCAGCTCAAGCAAATCATGTCTTAATTAATATCTGATTTTTGATCCAACATTTTTTTTTAAAATGGCAGCTCCCAATAGCTCTTCCATTACCACTTCCACCATCCCCTCAACCAAAAGACCACCTCTCTCGGCCCTGTAATTAATTTCAATCAATGCTGGAGCATGTTTACATAATTCATATGGAGAATGGTGTGTGTAAAGAGAATTGTAGTTTACTTTCAGTTTTCTCTCTGCAATCTCTTGATTTCATAAATATTAATGATGGGGCGAGCCTAGCTATTTTCATGTATATTTTGACTTATTTAAGCAAAGGTTAGTTATAATGTTAATAAATTGATGAGATCCATATGTCAAATAAATCTGTCTAATTTTGTATAGAAAGAATAAAATGTGTGTGTATTTTGTGTGTGAAAATATGACCACAATGCTGATAACAATTAATGTCAGGACCTGAACCCAAATTAAAGCATGGCGTCATGTTGTCAACATTTTGTCAGCTGGGCACGACACTTACATACATGAGCTACTATGCTGTTCCTGGAAAAATATATTATACTGGTAAAAATCTAAGTAGGAAAACAGTCAAAGGATAAGGGAAATCCTAGTTAATTAAGGCAACTATACATACGCAGACAAGTTTACGCAAGGCATGAAAACACTAGTTAATTCGGGATTAACAATATCTTTCAAGTATAGTCCCCCTTTCAACTTAGTTTAGTCGGTTGAGTGTGAACTATGATGCTCTTTTCTGGTATCAAATATTAAAAAGTACCAACAAGCGAATGGCCAGTGAATATTAATCTATATATTAATTGTATGCCCAAACTAATAAACTTCTTTTTCTTTTGCTACCCCACTGCTTTCCAATTTGTTAAATAAAATTAGAATAATTAATAAGATGGTTTTATCTTATCAGATTTATTCCTCCCAGTTGAAAGATATGGCGAGGATTTTAGTTATAGCAATCACATGTGCTTATCTTCTTAATCACAAAAGTATCAAACATTAATTATACTTTACAAGCTTTATAGCAATGATCATCCGCAGAACCAAGAAATATTTCCTTGTTAATTAGCTTCGGCTTGATTACATGCAGTATCTAGAGTCGTCCCAAAGATTTTGTAGTTCCAATACCTTCAAAATAAGGTTATAGTTATACGCTTGGCTGGTATGCATGTTGCTTTGGCTCTTGATGTTTCATCAAGTATTTGTATCCAAAACATATGACCGACACGAGTATAAAGATCCCATCCTCAAAAATATAATTTTTATTTTAAAAGAATAAACATACTCATAACGGACATGATATTTGTTTCCAACACTGACCCGAATCCTTGTAGCCTAGCTCGCTGCTACTACTAATCTTGCTTCAGTGGAGACAATTTCGATCGTCCTAATTTAAAATGTTGAGAAAAATGAGATTCCGATTGATACCAGGGTGTTGCCATGATGATGGCACCACTATTTGCCAGGTTCCAAACCACATAAAGAAGATAACGAGCCTCACTTTTCCCACCAGCCCACCACCCTGCCAAAAGATCTTAGACTTGACCCCAAGATGTCTCTACTATACATCAAAGGCCATCAACAATAGTGTTAACGCAGGAGACTTTGCTGCATTGTCAGCTTATGTAGCTGGACCACGTATCGCCACCTATGCTCGGCATTTGGTCGTGCACAAGATAGCGCAACCTTCGGTCTCCATTCCACACTCTTCACGTGCTTGCCTTGTGGCAGAACGAGCTATCCACCATCTTTACCAAGATCACCCTCTATATAATCACTTGTAGCATCCCTTCAAACATACAAGTTTCGGAGTCACTAATTTAATCCCAAAACAAGCCACAGTTATATCAGCTCTGCTCATTTTCTTATTCAACAGGTCAACGACCTTAGAAATAAATCAATTAACCAAAGTTCCAGTCCCGTTTTTAGTTCTTACTCCACATTTAGTCCAGAGGCAATATAAAGAAAATGTCTCTTCTCTCCAAGGTTATTGTTGCCTCGTGGTACAAGAAGCATGCAGATGGAGATGATGATGGCAATGATGGATACGACTGCGCTCCAGCAGCATGTATAGAAGGGAATGGTGATGATGATGATGATGGAGACTATGACGATGACTATGCCCTTGCAGCATCCCTAGAGGGTGCTGATGATGATGATGGCAGCTATGATTATGCTCCGGCTGCATGAATAGATAATTAGCTAGTCGTTATGTTATTCATTCTTCGAAGCATCAAAACCCAAATCATGGGGGTTTTTAACCAACATTTTTGCAGTTCTACCATGTGGAGTAATGTCTACCAGTATGTGCATGAGCGGACCTCATGTGCAGATTTAAAGCACTTTAAGACGATGGGTTTATAAGGATCATTTTCGAAGATATTTAAGGAAAGCGTGGGATGTATTTTATGTCATATACGTTGGTACTCTATCAACCTGTGAAATTTATAAACTAATCATGTTATATGTTTATGATAATAATAGATGGTCATCATTATATTATCAACTACTAAACTAGCTTTGCTATGTAGTCGTGGAGGAAATTAAATAATATTATTGCAGTTTGTGTTTGATAGAATATTAAGTGAATTTTGTTCTTCAACACAACCCGGCCAGTTCTTGAGGAGAATGTGTTCTTGTCTGTTGCTGTTGTGGTATGCATATCAGTAAAGTCAGTCACCAAAGCGAACTAATTACAAATTTGAAGGGGCCCAAAAGGTCCAATCAATACTATTAAGTTATACTAAAGCCAAAGATAATATTCAAGTAATAACCACTTCAAATAAAGCTTATTATATATTTTTGCAAGGTGGAAGTGATATTATATTGCACACCTTATTGTGGGCAGACTCGATCCTAGCTAGCCAGCCATGCTGGCAAATGTAGTTTCCATGTGAGGAATTTCCCATGTTAATAGGGCATCAACCTTGAAATCATGAAACAAGATAAACTACGAATGTCTAAGACCTTGGCAATGCAGTTTTTTTTTTTTTTTCCAAAAATAAACATGAAAGGTGAGCTATGTATCCAATTGTCAGATAGCTATTATCAGTTTCATAGAATTAATTTGAAAGACTACAGTACAAATTAAAGAAATTACAAATATGTTAGGAGGATTCTAGAAAACATATCTTCAAATATATATTAACAGAAAGGAGAAAGATACCTGCTAGGAAGGACCAGCAGTTGTTAAGAGATCCATGAATATTAGCAATGTAATGAATATAACCCGGAAAAGATATTCATAACCAAACATTAAAATATGACATGAATTTTTTATGAAATTTGCAAAAAAATCTTAACAAAAATCTGTTTTCAATACAGATGTGCATGCTAATACTACTCCAAAATGGATCTACTGGTGTTAGACAATAGTTTTCAGATTTCAATTAATACTCAACAGAGTAGGGGAGTATATGGATTGAACATGCGGGAAACACAGTTTTCCAAACTTTTCCATCTAAGAAGTAAATTGAATGGGAAGGGGGAAATTTGAATACATTGAGCTAAAGGGGACATGAGATATTCTTATTAATGATGAACAAGATGTTGTTGTCTGCACAGAGTTAATTGATGATTATAAACTCATAATCTTTGTAATATTGGGTTGATAACTTACAATCTCCTAATTTCTGAATTTGATATGAAACTTTAATGTGTTGAATGAAATGATTCTGTTGGTTCCAACCTAATGAAGTTGTTGAATGATGTGGGTGCCTCCACAGACTACTCTTACAAAAAATTTAACTGCACTCTTTGACAGAAATTTTGGAGCTTCCTCAGTAACTGTTTCAAGAACCTGCTTGAACAAGATACCCGACCAGCAGTCCAATTGCCTCTTCATAAAAATTTTGATGTAAAAGCAACTTTATTTCCCTATTTGCAAATATTTTCGGAATTCCAGCGTGCTTCTTCACTAGCTAAGAAACATACAACTTTGTGCCATTCCCAAAATTCCCAAATTTTAATGCAATCCCCAATTGTGACAATATATCCTTGAAAGACTGCTTTATTTGTCAAGTTATTGCACCATGGTTAACACCATCCACATCAATTGAGCTACAGCCAGGCACCTTTTTGACTCCAAGATCTTTCATCTTTGCTCTAACCTTTATTGCATCTCCCCATCTATCAGCAGAGGCATAGATATTGGCCAGAAGTGTATGAATACTGGAATCACTTGATTTAATTTCTACTAGACGTTGAGCCACCTGTTCTCCCATCGCAACATTGCCATAGGTCCTGCAAGCACTAAGCAATGAACCATAAAGTGGCACAACAAGTTCATTCTCTTGACTTGGTATATCCTCTATCAACTTCTCTATTTCAGCTAACCGTCCAGCACGGCCAAATAGGTCAATCAGACACGCATAATGTTCCAATTTTGGCTCAATCTGATACACTTTAGACATGGAATCAAAAAACTGACGGCCTTCTTCAACCAATCCTCTATGATTACAAGCGCTTAAAACACCAATAAAGGTGATATCATCAGGTTTTTGTTCGGTTTGTTTCATTTGTGAGAATAACTCAAGTGCCTTGCTTGCCTCCCCATTAACCGCAAGCCCACATATAACTGAAGTCCAAGAGGCAGTATCCTTTCTATTCAACCCGTAAAAAATCTCCAAAGCTTCCTCTACACAACCACATTTTGCATACATTTCTATAAGAGCAGTCCCAACAATGGTGTCTACAACAATTCTATTTTCATTGAGATATCCATGAATCCATTTCCCTTGCTCAAGAGCTCCCATCTGAGCACAACCTGTTAGGAGAGAAACCACAACGAACTTATCTGGTTTAACCCTTTGAATCTGCATTTCTTTAAACAGTTCCATTGACTCATCAAAACGGTTAAACTGAACGTAACCATTAATCATAGCTGTCCAAAGAACAACATCCCTAACTGGACTTCTGTCAAACAACTCTCTAGCTTCATCCAGCAGACCACAGTTTACATAGCCAGACACCATACTAGTCCAGCAATTAACATTCTTAATCGGCATCTCATCAAAAACTTTCCTGGCTATATCCAGATAACCACACTTACAATACATGTCTAACAACGCATTCCCCATAACAGTAGTCAATTCAAGTTCCTTCCTTACATAACGGTCAATTTCATTGCCAAGTTCCAATCTTCTCAATGCTGTACAAGCCGAAAGAGTGCTAACAATTGTAGCCTCATTAGGCTTAACCAGGCCCTCTTTTATCATCAACCCAAAAACACTGACAGCATCTTCAAATATCCCACACCTAACCAAAGCAGAAATCAACACGTTCCAGGCAACCACATCTCTCTGAGGCATTTTATCAAATAGTTTCTTCGAATACGCAATCCGGCCTAATTGAACATACATATCCATAAGTGAGTTAATCACATAAGCATCAAATTCAAGCCCCGATTTTGCCACCACCCCATGAATCTTTTCACCTTCACAAACCTCACCCAAGCTTCCAATTGCCTTAAAAACAAAAGGATAGGTAAAATTATCAGGCCACAACCCTTGTTCCCTCAGCTTCCCAAAGACCAAGATGGCCTTTTTATAACTACCCTTTTTTACAAACGTCTTGATCATCACATTGTACATAAACAAAGATGGATTTTGGACGAGACTGAAGACTGTTTCAGCGTATCGCAAGTTTCCAAGAGATGAGTCCGTACAAAAAGCTATGAGCTTGTTGAGAGTGTGGCCGTCTTGGTGGAGACCAAGTAGGAAGGTTTGGGCTTGGATTTGCTTAAGGTGGTTCATGGATTTGCAGTTTTTGAGAAGAAAGATGCATGATTGTTTGGTTAACGGAGGGGAACGAGAGTGAAACGAGAAAAGGCGTGGCTTTGATAGAATGTAATGGCGGGAAATGAAGTGAAATACCTGAAGCTGCTGTTGAGTGATCATCAGAGCCTTGCTTTTTGGGAATCAAATAAGCAAAGCATTTAGAATGTAACAGATTTATGGGCTTGGGCTCTCAAAAGTACACTAGAGGTAGACTCTTCAATTCATGATCCCGGCAGGCCAATCTAAAATTTACTTGACGGCAGTAAACTTGGTTTAACATTATGAACCCTTGTTAATATGTCTGAGGTACAGCATTATGAGTTCTCCTCTAAGCTTAATTATTACTTATAAGTAGTCTTTAAGCCTAATTGGGCTATTGTTGGGCCTACCAAATGCAATCCCTGTAAAAACTTTTTTTTTTTGTTAAAGTTAAATCCCTGTAAAAACTTGGACCAGCTTTTTGATCAAACCATCATAAATGTCGGACTGCAAAAGGAAAAGTAATGTTTGAATCACTCATACATCACTTTTGACTTTGTGTATTAATTTACTTAGGGATAGAAATACGTATCTCTATCCCAGTTGATTAAATTGAAATTTCCCTTTTTCAAATTATATAGTTTCGATAAACTATGAAATAAAATATAAAAATTTTCATTCATTTGTTTTTCTCATTTTATAAATCTTATTTTTTGGCTTTTCAAAAAAATAATAAATTTTATTTTTTTCTAATATTTAATTACAATCTCAAATATTAATCATTAAAATTATCTAAGAACAAATTTTAATAATTAAAATGCTCCTTTACAAGCTTTTATTTATCTTTAACACTTTTTTTTTAAGAAATTATCACTTTTATCTTTACTTTAAAGAAAAAAAATAGTAGTAATATACAAAATATTATCTTATCGTCTTAATTGACGTGCAAGGTATATCTTGATAAAATGAGAAAAGATTCCTACCACTACTATTTTCATTGTCATTGTCCTTCCTAGACGCTGTCGTTTAGCCATTCAAAGCAATCAGAAGTCTGAACTCGTCCTCCCCTTTGATTTTAATTGCAAACGTATAGCTTTGGAAAAAGGTGGCTCTGGCTCCCTCGCTGTCCCTGTTACCTGTATTACCAAATCAAACACGCAGATTTTTCTTTATAGTACATCTCCCTACCGTCTCAATCCAACCAGTCATCCTTTACGTCTCCATGAACCTTGCCTTCGCCTTTCGGCAACCATTCATTTCGATCTCTGCTTCCACGACGATCCTCTTTCAACACTCCAAGATCTCCCTGTTCCTGTTTCCTGTCGGCGACTTCTCTCCTTCGGTTGTATCTGTTTTATTTTCTTTATTATACTTTAATTAAATCTGCTTTTACTTTCATTTAATTGTTAGATCAATAGAACTCTTAAAAACCCACATCCCATTTCTTCCTATGAAGTCCTTTTCTAGCTCATATCCTGTTATAATTTCCACAAATGCATCTGCCATTGTCAAAATATTTTAAGATCTACTGATTTTAAATTCTGGGTATTTGTTATTTACATAAAATCAGAACCCTCTCCCAAAAGAAAAAAAAATGTCAGCAGTTAGATTTGATTCCACTAGACAATACTATGCTACAAGCAGTTTGGTCATTGGTTATGCACTTTGTTCAAGCTTACTCGCTGTCATCAACAAATTTGCAGTAACTAAATTCAACTACCCAGGTTTATTAACTGCATTACAGTACTTAACTTCGGCTCTTGGGGTCTGGGTTTTAGGCAAGTTTGGGTTTTTACATCATGATCCTTTCACATTGGATATTGCCAAGAAGTTTTTGCCTGCTGCTATTGTCTTTTACCTTGCAATCTTCACAAACACCAATCTTTTGCGTCATGCAAATGTGGATACTTTTATAGTGTTTAGATCCTTGACACCCCTTTTGGTTGCCATAGCCGATACGACCTTTAGGAGGCAACCATGCCCTTCAAAGCTAACATTTATGTCTCTGTTGATCATTCTGGGTGGTGCTGTTGGGTATGTGGCTACTGATTCGGACTTTACTTTAACTGCGTATTCGTGGGCGTTCGCATATTTGGTGACAATTACTACTGAGATGGTTTATATTAAGCATATGGTGATGAATCTTGGGTTGAACACTTGGGGTTTTGTATTGTACAACAACTTGTTATCATTGATGATGGCACCCATATTTTGGGTTTTGACTGGAGAATACAGAGAGGTGTTTGCTGCTTTGGGAGCCAATGCTGGGAATTGGTTTGAACCTGTGGCGTTTACTGCAGTATCTTTGTCATGCTTGTTTGGTTTGCTCATCAGTTTCTTTGGTTTTGCGGCTAGGAGGGCTATCTCTGCCACAGCATTTACTGTGACTGGTGTGGTTAATAAGTTTCTTACAGTTGTGATCAATGTGTTGATTTGGGATAAGCACGCTACTCCTTTTGGTTTGGTTTGCCTCCTTTTCACACTGGCAGGAGGGGTTCTTTATCAGCAGTCAGTTACTGGACCTCCACGTGAGTCAACCACAACCAAGCAGACAAATGATGAGAATGAGAATGATGATGTTGAAGAGAATCAAGGAAAGAGTGTGTTGGGTAAACATGCTTCTATGTGATAATTTTTATTTTTTACATTTCATGGTTTTAGCCTCTGAAGAAGACTGTTGGGATGTATGAATCTCTAGTATCCCTAATTTTGGAAGGACCTTTTCTGTGTGAGATCTCACAATCCCATATTTTAGAATTTAAACATGGTAAGCCCTTAGCTATTTGGTAATTTACAAACCACAGTGCTTTTGGCTCGTTATTGACAATATGTTGGCATTCTTTGTTGCTTCATGTACTAGTAGTTGCAGTTTTGCTATATATGGTATTTGGCTCATCAGAATTGAGGAATATGTATTTTGTTGTTTTCTCTTTACTTTTCTTTTCTCACGGATATTCTGGTGACCTTGGTTTAGATATTGATGTTGCTATCAGTTATGGTGTCCCAGATTAGTTTCAAGGATTTATCTGAATTAGTAGCATTCTGATTCTTAATACCAATGTAGTATCTCCTGGAGAAAAAAGGAGAAAAGAAAGTACACTATGAACCTTATGTCATAGCTTGAACACTGGACTTATGATGTGCCTTGTAACTCAAATTGAGGTAAGCTTCAGTGGTGGGGTGCTAGTGAAGAAGGCACTGAGTCTTTGTGAGATTAACTGATTTTCTGATCAGCATGTTGCAATAAATGCCATCAATTCATCTCTAAGATCAACTGCTGCTGAACAATTTTGTTATTTTGTTCCTTGATATGGTTTCTACCATTTTGGCATTGGTCTTGGGAACTTGCTAGTTCACTGTCATGCACATGATAGACTGGATCAGTGGCCTGTGGCCAATTTCTTTTAGTTTATCCCTGTCCTAATTGCTTCTTGCCTTTCTTGTAATTTCTTTAAGCTTTCAACGCAGACACTCTGATGAATTTGATCGTTATTTGGTGCTTTCTTACCATACATGAGAGAACCTTGATTTGATGCTCTTCCTATATGTCTAGTTTTATAGCTTGCATTCAAATGTTATTCAATTTTATTTAGTTCCTTTGTGGTAAATGGGCATTCTGCAGATGGATGAAAATTTGCAAATTTTATCTGATTAAGAATCCTTTCATGGATGGTTATGGCATCAGACTTGGGTCCTTATTCATTTGTTGTTTGTTGTGATGAGCAAGTCCTCTAGTGAGATTTTAAAAATAAAACATTAAAACTTGCTTGCTTTGCAATAAGTTATGAAATTAGTGAAATTTATTTGGCTGGATTCCGTGTCTATGAGGTACTTGTCGACACGGGAAGGAAGCCTGGTTGCGGTAATCCCTATGTCTAAACCCCTTAAAAGTAGATAATATTTGCACTTTAGGACACACTTGTTTATAATTTTGCAACATTCATGTTCTAACTACTCCACTTCCATAGCTCTTTTTCCATTGTTTCTTAAAGAACATAGCCTAGTACTTATCAACCCAAAACCAATGTCTAACTTTTAACCGTGAGGGTTAACTGGGCAAAGCCTGGTCTCCTTTATCCTCAGTGTTCTTGCTTCTAGTCAATAAACAGTGAACAAACTGGCTTGCTTTCATTGACTATCATTTCATCCACTTCTTTCTTTCTTTCTTTCTCTTCACTTTTGTTTTATCTTCTACGAAGCCTCTTTCCATTGTCTGCAAACAGAACTGCTCTTGAAGACATCAGCATGCTCAATGGCAACTCTTCCGCCCTAGTGTGTGATTGTAAATGCCATGGGTGCGGCTCTGTTGGACGTGGAATTGAAGTGTGAAGCATCTGCATCCAGCAGTCAAGCATAACTGCTTGCGACCAAAAAAGCCACAGTACAACGAATTGCATCTGCCTTCATCCGTCTGATCTGCATTCCCAAAACTACTTTATACAAACGTCTACTCACTTGCCAAAGCCCAAAAGAGCACACCCCAAACAGGTACAAGATAGCAACAGATTAACCATCACCCTCAAATTGCACCTCACCGGCCAGAATAACACCAAAGCCTTATCCAACCAAGGTATGACTCAACATGGAACATTTTCACGTCTGCTGTAAGCATCAATGAGGGACATGTTTTGTAGCCGAAAAAAAGCCTTGTCGTTTATTTTGCATCCATCTCTTTCTCTGTAGTTCGTTATTTCCGTTACAAGAACTTATACTCTCTTTCTTTATTTTAAAAAGGTTTAAATATCAAATAAATCTATGAAACTTTTCATTTTTCTTAAATAATTTTTTTTCATTATATTCAAATAAATTTCTATTTTATAATATATATATTCAAATACATTCTTATATTAACGTAAAAATAACAATTATCCTACACAGTATTAATAATCATTGATCAATTAACATTTTTTATCAACGTGAATGATGACGTAATTTTTTCTGTGAGAAAAAATCGGTTTAACACACCTAAGTCTAGGACTGGACAGTCAAACCGATTAAAAAGGTATGCATCAGCCATGGAGGCCACCCTTTCATCACATTCACATAGGCAGCGTGACTCACCCCTCTCAAATAACTAAGCCATTGAGTGCTATCCTGCTTGACTCATGTACAATCACCGCCCCACCATGAGCTTAGCTGAATACTTTCTTGCTTTTCAAAAGAAAAAAAGTTGAATACTTTCTTGGCATTTTTTATACACTCAAAGACAATCAACTACGTCGACTAGACTAAAAAATTATTCAAGTTTTTCCACCATCCCCACCGTCTGTTTCCCCGACGATGACGTTGTCCGCATGGGAAGCCTTGCTGGACGATTTGTCCTTTTTTTTCTTTTAATGCGTACTACTTACATGCTTGAAAGTACCCTCGCTATATATATAAGTATAACACTTGAACATCAAATTATTGCGCTAAAAGACATGGATGAATGTCAAAATTCAGACACCAACTCCCTCGGTTTCTGCCATCTTCCCTCGGACCTCATACAAAACATCCTCTTCTCCCTAGCTTTGCCCGAAATCATTCGCATGAAATTAGTCAACAAGTTTCTTGCTTACGTTATATCCGACCAAAATTTCATCCGGGAGTGCAACCTGCGATCCAGGTCAGCCACTTGGTTGTTTGTCTACAAGAAACAGTGGCGCCGTGACGCGACGATTCATGGTTTCTCAGATCAATCCAACCGTTGGTTCAAGATTTCCATTGATAATTTGATGAAGCAAGTGATTTTTTATCCGGGTGAAGATATTTACTTATTGACAGCGAGTGATAATATTTTTTTGTTTGCTTCCAATACCCAAAAGGCAGTTATTGCCGTTAATTTGGTTAGTAAGGCGGTTAAAAAGATCCCTCCATGTCCATTGGGTCCACGTGGCACTTCTTCTTGGAGAAGATCAGGGATGAAGTTAGTACCCGAACCATCCGGTTCGGGCCATTTCCGGTTTGTGTTTGTTGAGTTGTTGGAGAACCGTCCGGTTCTGTTTGAGTACAATTCGGAGACTGACGAGTGGCAGTCCACCGAGGCAAGAGAGATTTACAGGAACTTTCTAGGGAACGATTTTATATTTCTTAATGCTCTTAATGGACCTTATGAAAGCGTAGTGGTGGCCGTTGGATCTGAATACTGCAACTCCCCAATGATTCTACGGCCACGATTAGGAAATGGAGGGCAGCAACCATCTACTGCATTCAGCTGGGTGAACATCAGTGATCGGAAACACGTGTACGGTGATGGACACATGATGATCATGAGATCGAGGGGCATCGACAACAACACGGATAGGAGGATGAAGATGTTAAGTAGCATAGAAATGTGGGGCATAAGCCTAAACAGTGGGAATTGGGAGTATATTTCGAACGTTCCAAGCGACATAATGAAGCAACTTGGGAAGCCCTATGGAGTTATGATAGGGTGCTTAGAGGCAAGAGGTGGGATAATTAGGGTGGTTTTGATGTCTAATTTTGAGGGTTTATGGGACATTGTTTGGCTGACTTATGAACAAAAGAGCGGTGTTTGGACTTGGGTCCCATTGCCTGATTGCAAGATGAAGGGCTCCAACCTGGCTGGAATCACATTCTCCTCAGGCCTTTCCCTCGCATGATCTAACATGAGACTCTACCAAACGGCTGCTGGATTGAGAGCATCAAAGAGGATGCTCTCAGATTGTACTGTTGTCTTCTTTTTTGGGGGTTTTAGATAAATATAATAGCATTGGCTTTGTAAGAGTTTGATCATGGCTTGTTAGCAGTGAAGTTCCTTATCCAAGGAAACTTGTCTTGTACAAATTTGGAGTTTGGGTAAGCAGCATAATTACGGGCTTAACAAACGGGTTCTCAAGCCTCCCTAATGGGGCTCAAACTCTCGACGGTGTGGGTCCAGTTGAAATTGGGCGATAGTTGGTGGGCACTGTGTAAAAATGGAAAGAAGACACGCCAAAGTCCAAACTGCAAATAGACGCGCGTTTGGTCTGAGAGTCCGGATCGTGTACTGACGATTGATATGGACAAAATAACTTAAAGCACTTCCAAGGCTGTTATATATATATATATCCAATGTAATTCTCATCTTACAAAACAATATATTAAACAACTTGAATCACACGGCCCTTTTTCATTGTTTGCCGCTCAGGATTGAGATCTAAAATATTGTTAATAACACAAGACAAAAATAGGGTCAGCTAAATGTAATGCGGCCTACAGTAAATAGATTGAGGGCTGCATCCAATTGAACAAAACTCCAGCTTTGTTCTCTCCCCTCCCATCAATTTGCTAATTATAGGATTAAAATTCTCATTCTCGCTATCCAATGCAATTTAAAATGCTGATAAATTAATGTAATAGCATATCCTTATCTGATAAGATTGTTTATGTTGAGAATTTCGTCTCATTATCATTTAACACTGCTAATTTATTTGGTCTTGAAACATTTGTACTCATTCAATTAAAAGAAAGACATTCAATCCCTCCAAAGTTTATGCTTGTATGGAAATGGTGTTCATGGTATTACGAAATCCAAAGAAAATCATGAATTGAAAAGATTACGGAATCAGTAAGAAGGTTGGTAATTGGATTCGGAGGTTGTTGTAAACTGTGAAAGATGGGGGGGCGAGCGAAGCCAGAGTCAGGTTTGAGCTCTTTCTCTCTCTTTCATGAATCATGTTGCCATAAAATCACAGATGCCATAACGTGATGGTGTCAGCTAAAAGAACGGAATGGGACACACAATTTAGGTGTCTGTTCTAAACACAACATGTTCTCTTGAGGAAAATGCTGGTCCCAATCCCCTTTCCTTTCACTTCCTCAAAGCCAGCCAGCCAGCCAGCCAGCCAGCCCCAACATAAAAGGAAAAAAGAAAAAAAAAATGAATCCCCTTTTTTTTCGTCTATGTGTTTTTTGATACCCGCAAAATCCCCGTGCGTCCACATCCTATTTCCCTTCAGAATACATTACAGCACTTGTTTTTCTGTTTTCCAATTTTTAACTCTTTAAATTCGAGCTTTTCGGGTTTAGCAAACTGGTCCCAAATTCCATGTTATCTACTGGACCACATAACAGCTATTTCTTTTTCTTTCTTTTAATTTATGGATGGTGGATCCACTCAATTTTTTTTTGTTTTTTAAACATAGGCAAAATCTTGTGTTTCCCTATGGACTGGATCTCTTTTAAGTTTCTGGTGTCCCTCATGCAAAGGGCTTTTAAAATTCTTCAAAACCTCTTAAAATATCTAGTGCGATCCAATAATCCCCCAATTTGAGCTTTTTGGGCCACTTCGAAATGGTCCCAGACTCCCAAACTTAGTATTTTACTATTTTACACATTTACATGTCATGGACCACATCAGCCCCTTCATACGATTCTTTACGAGTTTGATGACTTGTAAATGGTTAAGGGATTTCAAATGAACAACTTTTGTCAATGTAACACGTTTTTGTACATTTGTACTCAAACAGCAATGATCAGTATTTGAACACCTAATTCCCTCCCTTCGCTCTCTCTCTCTCTCTCTCTCTCTGTGAATAATTGCATATATTAATAAAT
Organism: Theobroma grandiflorum; assembly: GCA_036013995.1. Classification (NCBI taxonomy): domain Eukaryota; kingdom Viridiplantae; phylum Streptophyta; class Magnoliopsida; order Malvales; family Malvaceae; genus Theobroma; species Theobroma grandiflorum. The sequence continues at coordinate 40,359,016 of CP142129.1, forward strand.
TATTGCTTCTTCAGCCTTTTTTGACTTCCTCAGACATGGGATGAGAGAGAATGTGTTACTTTTTAGTGTCAAGGCATGTAGCACCATTTACCCAATTCATTCTGCGTTATGATCATTACTACTAGATTTTGACATTCTCATCTGAAGAATTTTACTCACTAATTGAAACAAAAAGTCTATTTTGGCAAATTCAAGGATGTCATGAAAATAAATTTTGTCAATGTTAATAATGAAAAAAGACTGTACTAAATGGGCTGAAAAAAAAGTAAAGTAAATTCATCTTCGTAATTGTTGAATTGGTAATAGTAAATTTATGAAAAGTTATTTTCCTTGACGTAATAACGATGTAGTTTCATTGATTCCGTTAACGGTCAAAGAGCAATGTGTGGCGCAGCACAAAAATTAATAAGCGAATCCCACCAATTTTCAAAAGGCGTTAGGAATGGGAGCAGACCTAATTGTAGCTCTATTTTGACTCATTGGACTATTAAATGGATGTCCCCTCAAGGCTAAATGTGTTGGTGCCTGCAGATATGGGATCAATGTAGTTGCCTTTAATTAAACTAGGGTTTTCCCTTCCACTTCTTTTTTTAATTTTTCTAAACAACCAAGTTGTGGATATATATTAACCCTCGAATAAACAACAAAGGTTTCCCTGTCTCAATTACGCAACTGGATTACCGAAAACTATACTAGTTTAATCCTATGCTACACCCACTGACATAGACTGAATTTTTTGTTTATTTTCTCACTACTTATTATTAATGATTTACTAATATAATTCATTAACAAAGACACCTGTTGATGCTTTCTTCTTGCGACACGTTTCTCGCGCGGCCAAATATTCGCCTTTACACCTCTATATAATTTTCTTTTTCTATAAATGAAAAATTCATTAATAATAATAATAATAACAATAATAATAATGAAACATCTGAGCTACCTAACAAAATGCATCGAATTTTTGTAGGTAGAAACAGTGACTCCATGAGGGAGACTTAATTCTCTGAGAAAGAGCAGCGGCCGACCAGTTGAGTAGATCTTTAGTCTTGCTGGAGCACCAAAATAATATGTGCCCGCTGTTAGCTTGAAAACAATCAAACGAGTGACTCCGTATATTGATTAATATCTTGTTTAAATTTTAATTTGATTGTTAATTAAAAAGTCATTTTCAACAAAAAAACCGACCTTCCTTTTAATATTATATTTTATATATATATATATATATATCTTCTTCATTGATCCTATCATAGTATTAGTAGTAGTAGTTATTTCCTTGCTGTGTTTGTCATTTCATAATCTTTCAAATCGGACCAAGTTTTCTTTAATTGCAACCTAAATTAATCTAACCTTGAAACATAATATCCTCCGTTCAATTTTAAATTTTCTTTTCTTGATTAATTCCTACATCACTGTCACTTCAACTTTTCATAATCTTATTTTTATTAAAAAAATGGATGCCACTTGTTTAACTAGGTTTTAATGTTAATGAAACTAGAACGTAAAAGAGAGAGAGAGAGAAAAAAAAAGAGCGTGACAGCAAATATCATTGTCCAAAAGATAGATACACCTCAGCCTCAGAAGTATTCGTCATTCCCCCTCTAATCTCTTTCTCTCAACTAAAAATATCTCTTCCCTTTCTTTACATCTCTTTTCCATCCGTTTCTCTGCTAATTCTCACTCCTTGGCCAAAACCTGGGCATGACAAATCTGCCTCTCATTTGATTATTTCCGCACTTTAATTTCCTTTTTACACAAAGAAGAAAAGGAATTTGAACCATGGTGCTCTACGACTCCGCCACGTCAGCGGGGAGTAGCAGCGGCAGCTCATCATCATCTTCCTACAAGCCGCCACAGCAGCAAGATATTGATGGGCTACTCGCCGGAGTTGGATACAAAGTCCGGTCATCGGAGTTACGACAAGTAGCTCAGAGACTGGAACGACTCGAAATCGCCATGGTTAATTCCCCCGCAGATTTCTCTCATCTCGCTTCGGATGCTATCCACTATAACCCTTCCGATCTCGCCTCCTGGGTCGACTCGCTCCTTTCCGAGTTCACTCAGCCTCCTACTTGCCCCTCCGAATTCATCATGGAACCTGTAACCAATCAGGCGGTGGTAAACAACGCGTGGACCACCACAGAACCTCATACGCCGCAGGTGCACCAGAATATTTCTTTCCAACAACAAAGTTTGAATCATCAGTTGACCGTTGTAACGGCCATGGAAGAAGATTCCGGTATAAGGCTGGTCCACATGTTGATGATGTGTGCGGAGTGCGTCCAACGTGGCAACCTCCCATTGGCTACTTCCTTAATCGACGACATGCAACGGTTACTGACGCGTGTCAATACCGTTTGTGGCATCGGAAAAGTTGCAGGACATTTTATCGACGCTTTGAGCCGCCGGATTTTCCAAGGAATTGGCGGAGGGTCTATAAACGGTGGCTCCGCTTATGAGAACGAGATTTTGTATCATCATTTTTACGAAGCGTGTCCATACTTGAAATTCGCTCACTTCACAGCCAATCAGGCGATTCTCGAAGCTTTCGACGGTCATGATTGCGTCCACGTGGTGGATTTCGATTTGATGCACGGCTTACAATGGCCGGCTTTGATACAAGCCCTCGCTTTACGTCCCGGTGGACCTCCTTTACTTCGTTTGACCGGCATTGGACCGCCATCACCAGACGGCCGTGACTCTCTTCGCGAAATAGGTTTACGGCTTGCCGAGCTGGCTCGCTCCGTCAACGTCCGTTTCGCCTTCCGTGGAGTCGCGGCTTCCAGGCTTGAAGACGTTAAGCCGTGGATGCTTCAGGTTAATCCAAAAGAAGCGGTGGCGGTGAACTCAATCATGCAGCTTCATCGCTTACTAGGATCTGACCCGACACGGAATTCTCCTATCCAAACGGTTTTGAGTTGGATCCGGAGCTTAAACCCGAAAATTATGACTGTCGTTGAACAAGAAGCCAACCACAACCAACCCGGTTTTCTGGACCGGTTCACTGAAGCACTTTATTATTATTCGACTATGTTCGATTCTTTAGAAGCTTGCACAGTTCAACCGGAAAAAGCTTTAGCCGAGATATACATTCAGAGGGAAATAGCCAACGTCGTGAGCTGTGAAGGTTCTGCTCGAGTAGCAAGACACGAGCCGTTAGCTAAGTGGAGGACGCGGCTCAATGGAGCCGGATTTAGGCCATTACATTTGGGGTCCAACGCGTTTAAACAAGCTAGCATGTTATTGACTTTGTTCTCGGCGGAAGGGTATTTGGTCGAAGAAAATGAAGGGTGTCTGACTCTGGGTTGGCATAGCCGCCCTCTCATTGCGGCTTCGGCTTGGCATGCCGTACCGGATGCGGCAGCTGAGATCCCGGCTTGGGATAATCATCAACCATCATAAGTAGGCAGAGTCATAATAATTAAGAGATTGCTGTAAATTTGGGGTAATTTGGCTATTTTTGGGAAAATCTTCTCCTTTTCAGTTTTTTTTTTTCTTTTTACTACAGCTTTATCGGTGCTGTTTTCAATGAGATTTCACTTCAGGAGAAATCTGTTCCTAGGATGTTTTGTATTTTTTACCCTTGTTCTGCAGTATCCTTAAATCGGGGAATTTGGTCCCTACTAGGATGATGAGGTAGACAGATAGGATCATAGCAATTTAATTGTGGTGGTTAAGCATATTAGGCTTAGAGGAATGTTGTTAATTATACCAAGTTGAGAATGTTAGAAGCTAGAAACTATATAAACCGCACCCTTCGCAAAGAAATATCACTCAGTTTAAACTTGAATGTTATTCTATATTTCAAATATAAATTCTAATTTAGAGAGGAAAAAACTTAACAATAATGTTTGAAAAAGACATGGAAAAGGCGAAATTATTAGAGGTATCTATTACAACAGTTTATCAATTGCTATCCTCATTTATAGCCCTTATTAAAGTTAAATTTTATGATAGAAAATGACATTTTTCTGGCTTTCTGATACATAGGCACATTAATCAAATGGGGAAAAAGTGCAATTATGCAATGCATTTCCGTATTTAAACCAAAGTTTTTGATTATGGAAATATGAATAGAAAGGGTATGAAGAAGAAGCTTGATCTATAACCAAGAGGTATTATTTAACATTAGGGACTAAAGAATTGCAAAGGGGGAGTGATTTTACATTGTTGTGAAGCTTTTATGAAATCCAGTATCTGGCATGAACATAACTCATATGAGAGGCTGTCACTTGACTTTGAGTATTGTGTGTGTCTGGAATCATGTCTTTGCCAAAGGCTGAGGCACACAGCTGGTACCTCACACTTTCTAAACTGGGAATTTCTTCAGAGACCTTTTTCAGGTTTTGTGTGCTGCTTGTGACGAAACATGACCCAAATTTCATCCAACCACCAAAACTTCCTTTATTTTCTCAGGAGGTGATGAGTGCTGCCGGCATTTGTGGCAATATATGGGATGGGTGGGTAGGCCATTGAATCTAGCAAATCTTCTGTAAAAGTAACCATATATAGGAATAGCTACTTTTTCCACTGTGTTATTTCTACTAGTATATCTTACTAATAAGAATGAATTGTAAGCTGGATATATACCCCTTGGCTTTAATTTGCCTTATAAAGGGAAAAAGCATATGGATTTAGAATAATGCACTGCATCTTGCAAGCTAAACAAAGTAGAAATTTGTTGTATTTTATCAAATGCGAGTCTAACCAATGGATTTCGAAGCAACGGAAACATGAAAAAGCTGAAGCATGTGTGAGTTAGTACCTTTAATGGCAGGCATGCATGACAACCACAAGTGAAAGCAATGGCTTATGTTTTTCAAGAAACAAGTGAGTGGGGGCCCAATGCCCGATGGGGTTGATTCTTCCTTTACTATGTTTACTTAGGTATTTAAAAGATGTAATGTAATGTGGCATGAGAGAGAGAGAGATGGAGCTGAAGCTGAAGCTGAAGCTGATGCATCATGCATGTGGGTTTTCTGAAACAAACGAAATAGTAAAGGGCACGAAATTAAGCGAACGGGGGACCCCTCACCGAAATAATGAGACAGAGTCCCCCAGGGCCAGAGATGGCAAAGAGAGGAAGACTACTCACATGATAGATCTGTCTCTCCCTGCAAACTGTAATGTCCCGTTCCCTTCACTGTGCGCTGACTCACTCGCACATCACCCACCACTCGCTAAACACTACTTCTGTTATATCTGATTATGGTGTCTTTAATTATAATATCACACAGCTACCAACTAATACTAATGGTGAGCTACTATAAGGCCTTGGTTAACATCATGAATGGGTAGTTGAACTGTATTTAATTTTTTTTTAATTTGGAAAAAAAGAAATTTAAATTTTAATAATCATATATTAATAATAAATTAAAAACTCGAATGCATTACTATCAACTATGTTTAAAATTTTAAATGAATGCCTTGCACTAAGAAATGAAATACTGAGTACTTATACATTTTAATCATGAATCAAACTGGAGTTTGGATGTAAACGATATACAAAGGCGAGTTTAGATTTAAAAGAATTATTACTCAACTATCCTTCTGATCAGATGTTTAGTATTTCATCAGTGTTGACACTTGCATGATTTTATCCAACTAAAATGCGTTTGGTTTTGTCTATCCTCATATTGATTTAGGAAAAGTTAGATTTAGAAAAAGGTAAATTTTACTTATATTTTTTATGATTTTATGTTTTTTACATGACACTTTATAGTTTTTTCTTTCTCTAATTAGTACATTATGGATTTTTTTTTCTCAATTTTTGTGGCTAACTTTTGTTTCCACAAGTGTTAGGTTACTAATTTTATTAAATAAAATTTTTAAAAAATTAAATATAAATTAATTAATTAAATTTAAATTGAAAATATTTTGGTATTTTTAAAGATAAAATTAACAGTCTAACTCTTGTGAAATAAAACCATATGGTGCAAATTAAAAAAGCATTCACAAGGTGCTAACTAAAAAAATCACAAAATGAGAAAAGTTAAAAGTTAAAATAAAAAAAATATAAGTGGAATTTATCTTTTAAAAAATAATATTCAATTTCCAATTTATAAAAAAATCTAATAATAAACAAATCGTTCAATTTTGCGAGTTGAAATAAGTTGTATTATATACTTGGAAATTACCATAATCAACATGAGACTATCCACGAAACTTGAATCTAAAATTAATTACTATAATTTGTTAATTAAGTGAACCCTTTATTTATAATGCTGAAATTGATGAAACAATCAGCACAAGGAACAATAAAAAGGTTTACGGAATAATGATAACTAACATAAAAAGAAGACAAAATTGTGAAAAATAACCTTCGTAGTAAGAGCATTTCAAAAATGACCGTCTTTATAATTTTAACTATTTTTAAACAATTTTTGACAGGACTTGACAAGAATACCCTTTAAATAATTTCAAACAAATTAAAACAGTTTCAGTTTTCTCTATCCCGCCATCTAGACAAAAATTTTAAAATTAAATCTGGCTTTCTCTCTGCTCAAACATCATAAGGCACAGAAAAACAACTCAAAAAATGATCAGCTAAAACTGCCTGAATGATCAAGTAGAGAAGCCAAGCATAAAGGAATCCAAACACTATAAACCAACGCAGAGAAGAAGAAAAACTCAATAATTTGACTCGTTGTCAAGGGAAAGAAAGATTAGCTCAAGAGCATCACATCCCATATCGGTGAAGGGTAAAAGCAAGATCATCACTGAAGAAAACAACATCAGATACAAATTTCTCCCACCACCAAGGTAGAGGCAGATTGTCACGTGAGAAGAATTTTTGACTCAAAGGTAAGGAAAAACACGTAAATCAGTAACCAAAGACAAATGAGTAGGGGAAACCCTTAAAACTCATCACGGGAAAAACAAGATATTAACACAAACAAGAACTCTGAGGGAACAAAACATAACCGGAAAAAAAAACTCTTAAGACTCAACCAGAAACCAAAGTCACGCAATGCCTATCCACTAGTCACCTAATGTTTTACTAAAAATTAGTCATATAATGCTTAAATACTAGTCACGCAACTCAAAGTCAATCACGCTTGCTGATGAAACGATCAGCACAAGGAACAATAAAAAGATTTATGGAATAATGATAACTAACATAAAAAGAAAAGGGTCTTTGCCCTTTGGCTCGCCATTTCCAGCAGGCTATAAAATCGAAGAACAAATCTCCCATAAAAAGAAAAAAAAAATTACAAGTCTGTACTGCTTAGCTTAATAATTTGATGTTTCTTAAACAAAGACAAATATTACTATGCAAAGATGGAAGTTGGTCAGCCGAAGAGGCCCTGCTAAATAAAGAGAGTCAAAGGAGCGGGTGAGGGCGTGACTCTTTGAGAGGACAGAACCCGGATCCGAGTGGAAATGATTCACGTGCTAAAAAGTCGGATCTTTGGAAATCAAAGTGGGCCAGAGTCGGCCATAACGGTGGGGGCCCACAAATGCTGGTTTCCCAGCATGTTCATGTGTCAATTTCTTCCCACGTGTCGACAGCGATGTCACATATCTCTCCTGTTTTCTCACTCGAGCCAGTAAAATGAGTCAATTTTGTTGGAACCCACAATTTCATATTAAAAGGAAAGAAAATAGAAAATAGAAAATAAAAAATAAAAAAAAGGCAAGGTCAATATGAAGTGAAGTTGACCCATCTTAAATTAAAGATTCACCATCAAATTGGAGGTCCCACGTGCAACGTATAGGCAATGCCACTATGCCAATGTGGTCCTTTTTTATTAAAATTGCTAACATTAATTGTTTCACAGCAATGAAATTGATGGCTTACACAAAAAAACAGAAAAGAAAGAGAAAAAATATTTATTCCTTTTGCATTTGCCTACCTTCCTTTCCTTGGAAATAATATTATTGAAATCTGCTGTTAACATGTACTATTGATTTGATATGAAATAAAGGTTTGACACAAAGAAGTGAAAAAGACTTTAGTTATTTAATCCACGTTGATTTTTCTAATGTTTCTCTCTCTGTCTTTCGTAGCGTGTTTCACTTTTGAAAAGATTAACCTTTTAAACATTTTACCTAACTTTTCTCTTGTCTTCTAACATTTTTTTTTATTTTTTTATGTTATATTTTGAAACTTGAAGTTAACTGTTATCAATCCTTGACTTATTTAATTTTTTTTTAGATATATGTCTAAAATTTAAAAATCTGATTAGTTAGTAAAAAATAGACTTATTTTCGTTAATTTGAAAAGAAACTTCTTATCTCTTTGAAGGTTTGGTTAAAAATATATATACCTTTTTAGAAAAGTAATAATGTTAATTACCAATTTAATTTCAAATAAAAAGACAAGTATATCCCTTTATTGTTTATTTTTTCAATTTTTTTGTTATTTTGCTTCCTCTTTTTCCCTTTGTCCAAGACTTTTTTGCTTTTATTTACAAATTTGTGAGATTTAATTAGTTATAAATACAGTTGAAATAGTTAATTAGTTAAAAAATCATCTTTAATTACTATCAAATTTAGTTTTATATGATCACGTCAAGTTTAATATATTAAATTATATAATTATATTAGAAAAAAATACTTATGAAAATATTTTTTTTTCCAATTAGTTTGAAAAACATTTTTCTATCTTTCTTCCTTCAAAATGTAACTGATATTAGAATAACATTAGTCAAACTAACATTTTTGCAAAGTTTACTTTAAATTAATACTAAAAATATTCACATTTTGTTTATATTTATTTTTTCTACTTTTCCCTCTTTTTTTATTTTTTATTTAATCCATTTCTTTATCACTAAACCTTTTTTTACAAATTAATGGTAATTAATTTATTTTAACTAATGATAATTTTATACATTCTTTCTCAAAGTTAATATATTATTGAATTAAATATAAGCTTAATATGTAATTGCATTAGAATATATAAAGTAATTAAAATTTAATTTCATAATAACTAAAAATAATTTTAAAATTAATTAGATCTCATAATTAACTAAATCTCATAATTTTGTAGCTAAAAAAAAGTCTTGTGTAAAAGAGAAAAAAAAAATTAGCAGAGGGTATGTTTGTTTTTAAGTTTAAAATTAACTTTAATAATTAACAACGTAACTTTTTCAAGAGAGGGGTCTATTTTCTACCAAACCTCAAGGAGATTGTTATAAACTTCAACAATCCATCACTAGCACCTCAGTAGTCAATGCTGGGGGCTGCTCTAAGTTTCTTTCATCTCCTAAAATGTGGTCTCAACTCTATAATTTCAAAAGCATTTTGTGCGCGCGTGTGTGTGTGTTTAAACAATTAATTAATTAACAGGACTAAAGGATGGAAAATGGATTAAATGGGGAAGGGTGAGAAGTCTAGATTCCAGTTTCTTGTCATTGACCAGGGAAGGATCAAATCAACAATCCAACATACACGTGATTGCATCAGGCACAGATGTTGAACTCTTCCATACTGAGAAAGATAGCAAACTTTGTGCATTGAGACGTGCAATGACAGTATCTTGTAAAAATCGTTACCACCATACAAAGGATAGCACCTCATCACGGCCCCTTTCAAATTGAAACTTTTTAAACCATTAACCGGTTTATCATCTATCTGCTTCCAGGAAAAGGGTGGGTAGTTTTCTTCATATTTCCAAACTGATCCAGCAAGTTTTTTCCCTTTTTGCTTTTTTCCAGCGTTTTGGGTCAGTGACAATGATATTTGCTTTTGATTTCAGATTTGCGGTTGAGAATCTGGGAGACGAAAGGGACACTGTGATGTTTGCTATACATTGGTGGTGTTCTTTTCAGCTCGCAGCAATTATCAAACTTGTTCAACTGTCGAATGTTGATGTTTACGTTGAATTATAAGACAGCTATCACTTGTTCAAAAGTCGTCCCGGCACAGTAAAAATTTTGCAAGTTTTGATTGGTAAAATGTATTGTGGTTGATTTTTCAGGTTCGAAACCAGCTTGTAGGGTATTCTGGTTTGGTGCTTTAAATTTGTCATGGTTCAGTGTAACATGAAGCTAGTGGCTATAGTTACTGTAGTTTTAAACCAGATTCTAGCTTTTTGGTAATTCGACAAAGAAAAATCAGATGAAACCTGCAAGAAAATTTTCTGGTGGAAATGGAGTCTCAAACTTTCAGGTTAAAGTAGCATTTCTTTGAAGTATAACAGATTGAGGTCCAAAAACCAAATTACTTTAATATAAAGCCAAGTTTTTTGCCCTCTCACAACAACCCTTTAGTCTCAGTCACCTTTACGACTTTTCATCCACTGAACCTGCTTTCGTCCCAGCCAAGACTTGAATGTTTTTAGACCTCAATTTCGTTGAGGAAGTACCTTTGGGATTACTTCATGGGCCCTGTCCAGTTGATTCTCACCTTATCTGCCCGTCTTTAAGTAGTCAGCTTCTCGTTTATATCAGTCCGCCGGTTCCTGGCTTATTGGCAACCTAAGTTTCACCTAATGAAATAATTATTATCCTTCAATGGGAGTTATATGTTATAAAGACAAAGCAAAGAAAGATGCAAGGGCACCAGTCACATGCTCAAACTTCCATCATGTCATCTTGTGCCAGATGGCTTTTTCCGAAGTACAAAATTGTGTGACGGGAATTTCTTAATAGCACGCGGTTAAAACCGATTTTATCATTTCTTTTATTAAATAAATAATTATATTAATTATTATTTTTTATTTATTTAAACTAAATATGGTATGATCCTAAATTATTTGGTTGTGTTGCAAAAAATTTATGAATTATTAAGCTTGGAGTTATATATAATATGTCAATTCTTTATTTATCATAATTGTTCTAGATTATAAGATGTAACAAAATGTTTTGACTCTATTATTGGGATAGTGACCTTAATGTAAATAAATGGGTATAGTGTTTGAAAAACATATAACATCATATAATCTTATCATCGTCAATAGTTAAAGCGAGATTTATTACAATATATTAATTTAGACTTGAGAAGTTAATATATTTTATTTAATATTTATATGATTTTGGTGTTGCCAACAAGTGATGCTATATCTAAAGATTATACCCTACTACATTGAATTATGTAAATAATAAATAAATAAATTATATACGATACTTAATAAAAGAATCACTACATTGTTCCTTATTGAGAAATATATTCAAAAGATTTTCACAAAATAGTTGGATTTTAAAAATCTAGGCAGAGTATTTTTTTAAAATTGTTTTAAAATTATATTATTTATATTAATATTACATTGAAAATTATTGATACATAAAACTCATAAGGAATATGATAAGGTGAAAATACATATTAGCAAAGATTATAATGAAAGAGATCTTATTGATGATTCTTTTATAAGATAACATTGCCTAAACTCGGGACTGAAAAGACTTGGCTGCCTTTATATATGCATTTAGATATAGAATGGTAGATGAACTATTATATATGTATGCATCTAAACTCAATTTTGTTAATCTTCTGTTAACTGTTACAGTCAGTTAGAAAAGCAGTTTGTTGCGTTCTCAAAATTTTCAATGCACAATCTTCTCTACAATATAAACACAACAACCATGTACATATGTTGTTTACATTTTCCCTTTCACCTTAGTCTCTGTTATCATCTCAGCTTCTTCCTCCTGTTTTAACAGTAAAACATCACATTCTTCACCCTCTCTTTCAATGCTGGTAAGGGCCGGACAGATGATCCATTGCTCGTGCGTGTGCATCTCCCCTTAGCATTTTCAGTTGCCTCTGGTTCAATGTAGAATCGAGCTCGGTAGGCTGCCAGATGAGCATAATATGCTGGAGGCACTGCATACATAAAGAACAAATATACATTACAGATTTCTCATACTTTTACAGAATTTACCAAACTCCGCCGCACTATTGCCAACAGAAACAGATGGTGTAATTATGCTGTGAAATAATTTGGAAATTAATGGATGTAGTAATCATGTAAGTGGTAGATTTGAAGTTACCAACAGAAACAGATCGTGTGCACCGAGCATACCTGCAATCAAATGATCCATTAATTTGAATCGTGAAAACTAGAAAGGCAACCTGTAACATTAAACAAATCAATACTCTTACGTGTAACAGAGGTTGTTGGTCAGAGACTGGATCTCATCCGCTGTGAAGTTATTTTCATCCCACAGAACATGATAGTGAGCAGGTCGACTTGTCCCCTGCCAATTCCGGTTTGCAGGTAAACATGTTTAATTTGCAGGGCTTGTAATGCAAAAATTTCCTCACACATTATGATTCGAAAACCACAAGGCAAAAACCTCCAAAGATTATAGTCCGTACCTGAATTCCCGCATGACTACACAGATAGAAGTCAAACTCAGTTGGATGACAGATCTTAGAGTCCACCACCGTCCCTGCATTTGGAAACTTCATGTAGATATTTATCTCTATATTTTTTAATTATAGATGGAAAACGCTAGCGACCTCATGATGGAATTCGATTGATAAACTCAGAAAGAGGTTTTAAGTAGTCATCTGTTTATTTTTATCCAGAAATCCTAGTTTCTTTCAAAAGGAATTGGCTAGATACTGGAGACACCATTTATATTCTTAATTTTTACTTAAGCGAACCATGAATCCCAGAAAGAAGAGGAAGCACGGGTTTTTACCAGGTAATATATTCCCACTCTTCTCAGTGCTGCTTCTGTCACTGTGATTGCTTGCAAACAGCCTGGTGTGATGCCTCTTTTGAACCACAATGAATGTAACTGGAGGTTGGTAAGTAGATTCCAGTGATGCACAGGCCTGCACATAACCACAGTATAAGCATAGGATTAACATAGTTAATAAGCACAATATGTCTTTATGTTAACCAACCTTCCGTATGGCATCAAGTTCATACAGTAGAACCTGGTAGAACTGGCCTTCACTGACACCATCTCTACACAAATTTTGGAGGACATCAGAAAACTTTGAACTAGAATAGTTTGAAGCTTAGCTATTCATTAAGTGTAAATAGTCTTTTTTGTTTGCCATCTCATCTAAAACAAATAAATAAACTTATCAGGATGAAACTAAAGATTGCAAGTCATAGCTAGTAGACCTGTAAAAGATTATCCTCAGTGGCTTTTGTCCAGTGGCCTTCTTAAATGCAAGTAAGAGCTCCCTGCATGACCATGAATTTATTTAAATTTCCATCAGTATATTGGCACACCAATAAAAAATGCACGGAATGGATCCACCCTTGTTATCTAATAAGTGTTACAGAGCATGGGAGGACATGATATGACGAATAAAAGCATGCAGTAACCTCAGAAAAGACTTTGGTTTTCAAGTAAGCAAGCTTTTGAAGAATAAAATTTTAGCCAGGAAAGCTTTTGAAACTTGATATTGACCATATTAATGCATCTAGAGACCTTAAAACTGTAAACTGAGTCCACTACCAAACTCAAGTCAAACCATTTAATGCGGCACCACCATGAACTGACGTAGTTCACAACTTTAAACTCCATTGTCTCAAAATTTATCAGGCAGTTTGTTCATATAAGACAAAATTGAAGTTGATCAAGATGATCAACAAGCTATAACTTGGAATTTTGACTTCATCTATATGACTCCTTACCAAATAAGTGATTGATGGGCTGATATAATCTTAAATGAACAAACCTGATCATGCCTCCAGTAACTGTTCCCCGTTGAGGATCCTGCCAGGTTTTGAACAGATCTTGAATTAATTCTTGCCTATGAGGCTGAGCACATACCAGTCCAGCGTACTTTGTCACTTCTGGCCAGTCTTGTGAGGCCACAACCTGCATTCCAGCAATCATTAAGGCTAAGGAGCAACATGTTATCAGCTTTTAACATACAGGATTCAACTTACTTACAGCAGCTATAGATGGACTAGAGTCCTCTCCAGATTCTGGATGAGTTACATCAGCTCCAAATATTATTGTTGGAATGTCACTAACCAAAGGAATTCTCCAACTTAAAGCATCTAAGAGCACAGTATTTCTTCCCCCCATCTAAAAAATAAAAATCTTGAGAAATAGTCTTGATTTAAAGAAGAACAATGCAAATTAAATCATTACCTAACAATTTCTGTGATCATGATTAGTTAAGAGAACAGATCATTCAGTTATGACTGACCTTGACATTTATTTTAAGGGAGAGATTTGCCAAGTATTGTCTGCTAATCTTGAAGACATGTTTTGCAAGGCAGCATTGAGAAATCAAACCCAGATCTGTTTCACAAATTCGTTTAAGATCACCTGAATGCAAAACAAATTACTCGTAGTCAAAACAAAAGCGGCATATCTAATCTCAACAGTGGGAGGGTGTCAGTTTAAACAGAGTGAAAGAGTTAAAGCTTAAAGATGATGTTTAAAAATTAATGATTTAAATATTAATAATATATATACCTCTATATGCAAGCTGTAGTCATACAATATTATCCAGGTAAACATAATCAAATTGAGTGAACAGATATATAGTTGCAAGGAGGAACATACCATATAGAGAACCATTGTTGTCTGGAAGAATGGCAATGAGTAATTCCAGTTCTTTTCCTTCAAGTTTGTTTTCAGCAGCATGATATACATATTTCAGTGCTTTCTTAACTTGATCTGGTCTTGCTGAATATATAGGAATTACAGGATCCCGATTAAATTCCTGAAATAAAGTCCAAATTGATGTTCAGGCATTCAAGGAGACTATTGGAAGCAATACTTTTTTTTTTTTTTTTGCTCAGTTATTGGAAGCAATATTATAGATAATTGCTGAGATAGCATTCAATTTAGTCGAAAAAAAGGTCAGGAAGATTCACCATGCCAGAGACTTGGCACATCTGAACCAACTCCTGACAAAAACCATGAGCAGTGCTATCCTGAACACTTCGTGAGAAGTTGATACAAGCCCAGTATCTTACAGTGCTTCCATTTATCACTTTCTGCAGCAAAGCAACAAGAATTGCCCTTCTTTAGATAGAAGTAACATGGAGTAAAATATAAGGATGCCATTTCAGGTGAAGTCTTGGTATCTTTCACACCTTGACATAGACTAACCTTGTTCATCATATTCCACTGACCAACTTGAGGCAAATATTCTTTTTCTTTTCCAGTGTCGTTATACTTCAGCTATAGAAAGAAAGAGCACAAAAGAACAAAATGTTAGAGAGTAAGAAGCTGTATCATGTAGAAGAATTGACGATGACTGCCAGAAAGAAAGAAGGAAAAAAAAAAAAAGAATTAACAGTGACTTCAACATTACCCATGGAGCAGGAAGAACCCGAGCCTCAATTGATGCAAGCTTGCTGTCTATGCTGATGCCAAACTCTTTTGCATAAGGATCTTGGTCATAATTATTTTGATGAACTGTCTGTAAAGACACTAAAAAACTTTTAGGTCATCATTGTTTCTTCCAGGCAGGCAAAAACTGAAATGCACACTAATTTCATCCACCTAGCTATTGTTATCCTTTATTACTATGATGACAAATAAGACAACTTGCTAATTTCCACGTTGATGAATATAATTATTATCTGCTATGGTTCAGCGACAGAAGTAAAACAATACAGAAAGAATGGAAAGATGGCTATTGACATACAGAAAGAAAGCAATTAACTAAAAGTACACCTATACAATATTCTTTCAGTTTTATATTCATCTGTTTATTCGAAAAAGACACCAAATAATCCAAGGAACTGTGCTTTAGACCTGTAAGATGTCCAATTCTTGTTCACGAGGTCTTTGGCATGAAACTTTTAGCAGAGAAGTAATCTGTTTTTCATTCAGCCCTTTTGTATATCTCTGTCCTTCAACTATCTTGCAAGCCTGTGATAGGATTTATATTACATTGGCTGGAACTCTCAATGCTGCATACAAGCTTAAAGAAAATTGGGCAATGCGTACCTCCATGGGCAAGTAGTTCACCTTTTTCTCATTTCCTACTTGGAGGCAAGGTAGGTGTGCATATCTAATTGTATATCCATACATCTCTTGAAAGTACTCAACAACTGATTTCATGTTCATATGCTCATCAAGTGGGAAACTGATGAAAGGAAAACAAAAAAATTTAATTTCCAGGAAGAAGTGAAGACAAACTTTCAAATTTGGGAAACAGGAGGCCAAGTTCAAGAAAAAATATACATTAGCTCCCTTGTTGGCTGAGTTGTCAACCCTGAAACCCTGTACTTTCTGCGTACATTTCCTCTGTGAGTCACTTCCACTTTTACACCTCTGAGGGCTTTCTTAACCTAAATAACATTCCCAAAAAGATAAATTGCAATTTGCAAGTCTAAGTGAAGGATAGATATAAACTTCCTACATGTTAATGTGATTTCAGAAGAAGCTGTCAGAGCTAAAAGCCCACAATAAATAGTGATGAGAGTGCCGTTAGGCTATAGCTAAGTGGCAAAGTACCATAGTGTTGTCTCAAACGTTAGAAGAAACTTGGATATGTTGTTGTAGCAGTTACCAGGACTTGACATTATGGTTTTTTATGTCATATAATGGTATCCGAGTTTGCACAACATTTAAGGCAAAATGAAATATACCACTATCACTCTGTCAGGAACTAGACGTAAATAGCAAGAGATTACATCATGGCCTTGGGAATTCAATTTATAAATCTGGTTTGGATTCAACAAACTCCTGTTTTTGAGTTGCAGTTTTACCTGGAGATGGTGAAGATTTTGCAACCTGTGTTATAACTACTACAGTGTTACAATGTTAAACTACAGGATCTACTTATAATTTTCAAGAATGCCAACAATGACGATGTTTATATGCATTGCAAGGAGTGAAGCCATCATGAGCCACAATGTACAATACCTTAACACGATCTGCATCTGACATTGGCCTTGAATACACATCTTTACCCAAAATTTGAGCAACAAAATCAATGACAGGCAGTGGTTCAATGAATGCAGTCGTTGACATATCTAACACAAAAAGACAAGATGAGAACAAAGCAGAATATTGGATTCCAGCATAAAAAAAAGGCTGATAGAAGCAATGCTTCTATCAATTTAGAATGTCTCGCAGGATTTTACCAATGTTCAGTGACAATCCCATCTGAGTAGGTCTTATACTCTGGTAGAAGCCGCGCCATGATTCTAAGCCACCTCCCAGTGCTTGTGGGGTCTTGATATGAGGAGAGTAAAGGAACCTTCCAACTGATATGTACCTATATTCGTCGAAATAAAGATTATGATAAGTTAGAATCTGCTGTCAGTGGGATCATACCTCACAAAAGAAGCAGAAGAATAAGTTAAAACAAATAATATGCACCTTTGAGCCGCAAGTTCCCTTAACACAGTATCGATAATATTAAGGGCTTCTTGAGGGGTATCAACTTGAATCCCAGAAAGGAGGTTGCTCAATTGTGCCATACTAGCGAGAGCTACAAACTTTATTGTCACTTTAAATTCCCTTCTCCTGATTAATTAGCAGTATTGCATCAAAACCTTCAGTAGTTGAAACAGATCACGGATATATTCCAGTTAAGGAGAAAATTAGTATGAACCAGTTTTAATGGATGAATTACCTAGCATTGCCCGTTCCTTCATCTTCATCAGCCAATATTACATTGAACTCCTTAGAGGTAAAAGGCAGTGATCCAGCTGTGTATAGGTTTTTCCTTCCATCATAAACAGGAAGCCTCATCCCCAAGTCGCTGTTTCTGTGAAGTTTAACTAGCTCTGTCATAATAGCTTTGTTCAGTTTACGAGAAGCAACTTCCGGGTTTATTTCTACCTGTTCCGAGAAACGTTACACAACAATAAATTGTCAAACCTAAGTCTCAGCATTTCACCTAGTTAACCATTAGTAGTATTTTTTTTTTAATAGAGCAAAACTTACACTATAATGACTCAAGTCAGATCCTGGTATCTCAGCAAGAAAATGGTTGGCTTTAACCATACACTTGGTTCCCAACTGGCCATAGCCAGGCCTTTTGTGGAACATAAGGCTCTTGCATGGAATAGAACCCATGCTTGACTCAAGCTTTGCATCTTGTAACCTATCTACTTTATGTCCTCTGACTCTTCTTCTTCCATTCCTCCTTCCCAGACTCTTCTTGCCATCTTCAAATATATCACCACTTTTGATGATCATTTGGGGTGATTTCTTCTGATTCATGGAACTCTTTAGAGGTTCCCTTGACACCACATGGTTCTCCTTCGGGTCTCTCATATGCATGTGAGGCATTTCTGTAGAACAAACAATATTCAATTAGTTGATTTAAGTAATTCTATCTCAATGAAGAGAGAAAGAGAGAGAGAGAGAGAGAGAGAGAGAGAGGGTGCACCAAAAGACGAGACAGATCACAAAGTGATGAGTCAAAAGACTACCTTTGAAAGGTAATGGCTTAACATTGTACACGTTTTCTGCGAGAATCTTACCATAAGGGATTGGTTTTTAGAGAACAGTGAAAACAAATGGGAAAACACGAAGCAGTGTAACGGTTGCAGCAAGCTAAAAAGAGGAGGGAAAGAGAAAAAGAAAAGAAAGAGATGTATATAGCATCAAATATCGATAGTGTTTTACTCTATAGCTCTGTATATTCCCTGAATAGGATGACAAAAAGAGACATGCAAACATGCAAAAAAGCAAGAATCCACGGTGCAAAGATTCAGAAAAACCTCCAACCATGAAAAAAAAAGAACAAAGGAACAAAGACTTACCAAGTGTTAAAGAAGTTAAAAACAAGTTCATAGACAAGCCATTTGTCGGCTCATGAAAAGTTCATAAACAAGTTTATGAAAAGCAAAAACAAGCATTTTTCCATTAGAAAACAAAAATATGCAGCTAGCTTTTGCCATCTCCATGGCTTTTAATGTTATATACCATGTAGCTGTGAAGCCATAGTTACATGTATGGTTTCTCATATCTTCCCTCCCTCTTCCTGTGGAATCATCTTAGTTTTCAATATTAGGACTCAAAGGGAGAAAAGAAAGAAGAATTTGGATCAGCTTCTCCAGTGGAAGTAAAACATAGTTCAGTGAGGAGGACCACAATTTTACATTGTGGGTGTAATCCTGATCGTAGCGGCAATTGTGCCGCCTGTGGTCCTACTGGCATTGAAGGCTGTATTTTTCTCCAACTTCTTTGCGGGACAGCTTGTAATCTAGCATGTATAAACTGCTTTTTTCAGAGGAGTATAAAGGAGCTTTAACTCCTCCCAAAGCCCACCAACAGCGACTAAACATAAGCACCAGACAGCACACAAAGAACAAAACAGAAACACAACAGATAGGAAAATCAGCGCCTCAAACGGATAACATTGGTAACAATTAGGCTTAAAAACTGGTAGATTCAGATAACTCTTGGCTCAACCCTAAAACAAAGCAGTACAGTCCTCAAAGACTTTGCAGCTTATGTAGTTTTCCTTGTTGTTTATTAACCGGACACATTGTATTGTTCTGCACTTTTTTCGCTTTTGCTTTGGGATACGTTTAGCTGCAATTTGTCAGCTGCACCCTTTTTCTGGCAGGGAGGCATTTATATTCAGCATAGAAAATTTGGAACGTGAGGGTAAATGCAATAGTTACCAGCCGTGGGATTATTACAAGACATGAAGAACAATCAAATGACATGTCCTTTTCCTTTCAGTGGAGATAAACGGTCCAACCTCAACTCTTATTTTAGCTAATACTCGGGCTCAAATGTATGGCCCATTGAAGGGAAAATAATTATACAAATAATTATTTGAAAAAAAAATTGGAAAAGAAAAGGAACAAGAAATCTCACAGTAGGGAAACTAAATTATGATTTGATTTCACAATGAAAATTCACAATGAAAAAGTAGTTTCAAGATTCTGAAATTCATAAACCCCAGGAATTTACAGGGTTTTAAAACTACAAACAACTGGTTGCAAATGCAGGCAAGTTTACCAACCCAAAGGGGCCTTTTCTTTTTAAAAATTGCAGAGTGTGAAGAAAAGAAAAGCTTAAGGTACACCTGAGCTCAGCCCAAAGCGTACAGGCAGACAGCTAGCTAACCCAAGGAAATGAAGAAGCCAACAACATGAAATTATAGCAGTCTGATTTGATCTACTTAGAAAGGTATAAAGATCTAAAGGGAACATACAAGAGTTTAAAGTATCTTTAAATAAATCTTTAGGTCTAAGCGATGGAAACATTGAACTTGAAATCACAACAAATTAGGGAGCAGTACCATTTATACTCATATATACTTTAAATTTTGCCGGAAAAGAAAAGAAAAAAAGTAAGCAGTAATAGCCAATAGTAGTACTATCTTTGCAATAAAATCCAAGTAAAAAATGACCGTCTCCCAGATAATCCAAGCTGTCTGCATGAAGCAGTACAGTTGTGTCGTGGAGCTGCCCTTCAGAACAAGATTCATTGACTATAATACAGGGTTTTTGGCTTTTTTGGGTTTTAGAATCACTAGGCAGGCACTGTCAATCCTATTCTACAACCATCACCATCTATAGACTTACTTATAGGTACATTTTTCATGAATTTTTTTGTTTTGCCTAATCTTTGGGTTTCATAGAAATTCCCATAATTCCCCCTATTCTTTACTTTGGTAAGAGTTTAAGTTTTAACACTAGTTGAAAGTTTTAAGGCAAAAAAAGGCCAATTTACTTAAAAAGTAATGTTGTTTCCATAATTAATAGGAACAATTATATCTCAATTTCTGCACATTTTTATAATACATTAGACCTTCATTGTGTATCCAAACCGATGCCACTACTTATGAATTTAAACATATATATATATATATATTGACAAGATATTTAGCCAACATTGTCGATCCTCAAAACATATGATTGTCTACAAAACGATAAAAAGAGAGAAACATTAAAAAGATAAGACAAAAAAAATAAATGAAAAGCTCAAAGCACTAACAAAACCATTACTATTGATCACGAAAAAGAAAAGTGAGGAGAAAAAGCTTCGGACCAGCCGAAATATGACCAAAAAGGAACGCTTCCCTTTAAAAAAAAAAAAGAAAGAAAAAAACCCACACCTTTTTTTTTCTCCTAGGTGATGGTTATGTATCAAAGAAGAATATCCGTAATTCTCCTCTGGTACGCAGATATGGCTGAGAACCAAACGCCAAGCGCCATAACAACATCCATAGCAATCATGAAACGTAGATATGGAAAGAGAGGAAACAAAGAGAGAGAGAGTCAAAGAGTGAGGATAAATATTATATTTATTTTCATTTCCAAATTTAACTCGTATATTTTTATCCGACTTTTACTGTCTTTTTACTCCTAAATGCCATGAAAAATAAATATTCAACATAACAATTGTAGTTGATATAGACTAGAGAGTAAGTTTTGTACTTTCCTTCTGGGGGGGTTTAAAGCAAAAGTCTGTAAAAACGCCGATAGCAGTAATTGAAGGAGAGAGGGAGGGTAAGTAGGGTGAATCTGCAACGAACCTTTTGCTTTTACGTTTCCTTATGGAACATCACGTTCGCAATAAATGCGGTTATTTCCTCATCAGCTTTCTCAACAACCAGAAATCCCAGCTCCCATACTCTGCAAAGAATATATTTTTAAGTGCTGATCGATTATTTAATGACAGAAAGAAAGATCAGGGCCGGAGATATTGGCAAAGCTTAGATATATGTGCGGCAAACTGCGGCTATATAGCTATACAAAGTAACAGAAACGGGTTTTGTGTAGCATAGGCCAAATCTTTACTATACTGTGGCTAAAGATTCAGATATCAGAGACATGGAAAGCTGATGAAATGGTGCCACATGGAATTTGGGGTCCTTGGTATAGTAGTATACTAGTGGTCGGTAAGTTTTGTAGGTGCTGGTTAGTGAGTATTTTAGGTAAGTGAGCTATGAAAGTCGAAAGATTGTGAAAAACAAAAAAGAAGATACACGGACCCTGGAAGGTGAAATGTACGAGGATAACAAATTAAAGACGAGATCTAGAGACCTAAAAAGAAAGAGAGAGAGATTTAATGCATGAGATTAAAAGTAAAACTGCCTGCAAGAGATATGGACATTAAAGCACAAGCTGTCAAAGTAAAGTAAGATTATCAATGTGCATGGGTTTGAGTCAAAACCAAAGAGAGAGTTTGAAAGCTTAATACCCATTTCAGAGTTAATGTAGTGGCACTTTGCATAAAAAAGAACTTGATCTTAGAAGGAAATCCTGACCTAATTATGATATTGCTATTAGTTGAAAGGAGGAAAGCTCCAGGAAAGAGAGTTTTTTTTTTTTCAGGGATGAAATAATGAAACTTGACTAAAAACTGTTGCTGAAAAGAAAGAATGTCTTTCTTGGAAAACGAAGCACACGAATATACCAGGGAAGCGCAAGCTGTGAAGAAGGGGTATGAAAAGATTATGGGGGGTCGAGTATTTTTGGGAATGGTTTCTTTCCTTAGATTATTATAATAATGATTCTCAGCTTTCCATCCATCAGCAAACACTCACCACCTTTAAGAAAAGGAAACTTTAAACGAGAAAGAGTGTGGGAAATAGCTTTCTGAGATGGGGGGAGCTTTAGGCCTTTATTTCTTTCTTTCTTTGAGCATGAAAGCGTGCAACTGATAAAAACTGATGAACATCTGCATTTATAAACAGCAAAAGAGAAATGGGATTTGAATAAAAAGCATAGCAAAGCTAACGTTTGAAATTAAACCAATTAAAAATATACTAAAACAAATCGATAAAAGGTGTGAGATTCCGTACTCTGAGACCGAGAAGGAAAGATAAGAGAGGTGGTGGTGGGTGTTGGTGGACTAGTCTATCTCTGTGGCAAGGCTTTCAGTGCTTTTCCAAGCTGGTTTTTTATTTCTAATCCTTGAAGATCTGACGTATATGAATAAAGAAAAGATCGTTGAATAATTGATGGAAAAAAGAGAGAGTGTGTCAGGTTCTGGGGGTGGATATGTGGCCGGAATTTGAGATTCCGGTGAAAGAGAAAGAGAAAAGAGAGAGAGGAGGATGATATGTATGTGAGACAGAGAGCGTGAGAGGTGTAAAGCAAAAGGTTGAGTTGGGGCTTTAAAAAAGAAGAGGAGGCAGGTTCTCCTTTCGAGGCTCTTATATAGTACTACTACTACTAGTACTATTGAGTAGCATTACGTGATGAATTATGGATTTACAAGTAAAAAAACATATAATTACATTGCCAACAAAAAATCCATATTACTATTGACGTCTACCCGTAGGGCAAATTTCGTTTGTTTCTTTTTTCATTCCGGGTGAGTGCTTTTCTATGGTGGCAATTAAGGGAGAAAAGATTGGGGTTGGACAGCTTAAACTCGAATTTAAGCCTTATTTTCTTATCATATATAAAATGAACAGGTAATCATCAGCCCCTAAAGTGGTTTGCGTCATGTTGATTCAAACTTCTGCAACAGCTCTTATAATGATTGATTTGCTTTGAATGACAGATAACTACCCACAATAATACCATAAGATTTGGATAATGTTCTTCTTTATGCTCCTTTCCTCGCTTCTTTTTTCTTTTAATTAAAAAGTCTTATTCCTTAATTCAAGACTACATAAGCGTCCTTCCTCTGCATCTCCAATGTCTTTTTCCTTTGTTCAAGATTACATATATAATTGGCACTTAGCTATAGGCTCCTTTTCCTCGTTCTTTCCTTAGTGTTATCCCTTAGTTCAAGACTACATGATTGGTGGATCTGATTGTATAATGTGTTTAAAGACATAAAAGTTAGATCCAATCTATATATATATATAACACCAATACTACTGCAAAATGGGTAAGAATATGTTATTGAGCAAAACTAGAGAACTTCGATTTGCACCTCCTAATAAAATTAAAATATAGTATAAATTTATAATTGACATATTGACAGTGAATTGTATATAGTATGAATTTGGTTGTGACGTCTAATATCAACACAAGCAAAAGTATATTTCCACTTGCTAATTCATTTTTATATATCCTAATTATGTTCAATTACTTATTTTATGAATTATGAATATACTACTTTGTTCATATAAAGTGTATTGATTTTGTTCTTAGCTATACATGACATAAAAGTGACATTCAATTAATCTTTCACCATGCCAATTGGGGCAAAGTACTAATGGTCGTATAGAGAAGGTTCATCAAACTCTTGATGGCCCTGTATATCAAAGGATCCGCAGGTCTCTCCGCAAAACGCTTCACAACTTGGAAAGCATGGTAATAACTTGTTGGACATAACACGACATGGTCTACAAAACTGATGGCATGAAGCGATTTCGGATCAGAAATGGAATATGGCGACACCATGCATCTGATTAAATTGGGCGCCTACTTTTATAACTCTACTCAGCAAAAGTTTTGATAATACAAATTTGCTTTATGCAGATATGTAGGATTGCTTGCAAATTAGTCCTTTTCCTGTTATGTGTACATGAAGATCTTTTGACTAAAACAGGAGCCTTGCCACTCGTACTTGAAATTCGATCCAACAAATAATAATAATAAACTGGTTGGGAAGAAATCTTGCATGAAAGGGGAGTAGCATTGGAATATGTATATATGCCAATTTAAGTGTGGTTTAACTATGGTAGAAGGGGAAGAAAAAGGAGAAAAGAAAAGACAAGAAAGAAGAAAGAAAGAGAAAAGAAAGAAGAAAAAGGAGAAAGAGCAACGTCGGGAAGAGAAGAAGAAAAAGGGAGAGAACAACGCCAAGGAGAGAAGAAGAAGAAAAGAAGGAAGAAAAAGGAGAGAGCTGCGCCAAAAAAGAAGAGAAAGAACGGAGACAAAAATAATTAAGTACACGCGTAAACCAATAGCGAAGTAACATCTCGTTATTTTGAGGTGAGTGAGTGCTAAATTTCAAAAATATTATATTCCTATAATATTATATATATTGTGATTGTGTTTGACAGTAGATAAAAATTGTGGATGGCATGAGCTAGTAGAAAAATTTAGGTTGTTTGTGGATGTAACAGAGTTTTAAAATATATTTTCTTAATACTATATGTAGTACATATATATATATATGTTTTTAAGTATGGGGAAACAAGTCTTTGACTGATTTCAAATCAAAATTAGCCTCGCAAGCTTTCTGTGGTGCATTAGGCCAAGAATGACTATTATTGACTCATGGAATGCAAGCTTTAACTTTCTATTTTCACTAAGCTTGCAGTTTTGATAAATATGCTATGTCATGAAATATGTTTGTGTATAAGTATATGGTTCATGAGTATACTACGTACTGTTTTATCATAATTTGTGAATACATTGAGATTATATTGATTTTCTCTTAACATAATTAAGACATTCGAGGGTAATTCCCATGGGTAGGTAAAAAGGGGAACCTGAAGCCCCGATTTATATTTGTGACGTGGGTACTTCCCATGGGTAGGTAAAAGGGGACCTGAAGCCTGTATTTATATTGGTGACGTGGGCAGTTCCCACGAGTAAGTAAAGGGGGACCTAAAGCCCCGATTTATATTGGTGACGTGGGCAATTCCCACGGGTAGGTAAAGCAGGACCTAAAGTCCCGATTTATATACGATGACGTGGGCAGTTTCCACGAGTAGTGATGATATTTGAAAATAAGCCTAAGGGCTATACTAAATCTACCCGAGGACGATATTCACTCATCTATTGTCTTAATATACATTGCATGTCATTGACAAGTAAATTTTTATTAATGATTGATAAGTGAAATCTACATATATATTTACTTGAATTTTATCATTTTTAAATCTTGCAAGGCATAAAATATCTTTCCGTTTAATGGAATAGTCTTCTACGTGTACTCTCAAATTTGTAACTAATCATTCCTTATGTTGTTTCCCTTCTCACCTGCTCACTGAGTCGATGATTATTACTGAGTTTATGAGACTCACACCCTTTTATTTTCCCCTTTTGCAGACAAGGACTAGTCTAACGTGAAACATCAGTCAGCACGGTCTACCATAGATTGGGTAAAGACAATTCTTAACTCGTTTTTGAGTCACTCCACTAATAGAAGTCAGGTTGTAATACTCTGGATTTGTATGTGACAAACATTGGTTTTTGATATAATGAAAACTTGAGATTTCGAACTCAACATAGTTGAATTGTGATAGCATGGCTTAAAGTCAAAATGAAATTATTATGCTTATTTTTTGAATTCAAGTACACGTGTATATATATATATATATTTGATTTAAAATTTATGCGATTTACTACAAGTGTACAGGGAATGGTTGAAAAGTCAAATGAGGTTTGTTCGAGACTTGGCGGGATGCCTTAAAAGTCTCGAACGCCAGTAGCGATCTAGGAAGGGTCGTTACAGTGTTGGTATCAAAGCCCTAAGTTTCGAAAGTCCTAGGATTTCCTAAGTTATCAGCGGAGTGTTTGGGGTAGTGTAGAATCTTATCCATGGTTTATGACTGCAACATGAATTATGGGTAGGAGGCTACGTAAATTCCCAAATCTTAGTAAGCTACCTTTATTACTAACTTCTGATATTTATTTAAAAAGAGTGTTTGTCGCTATTTAGGTATCGAGATGCCACTAAAGACGCGAGCTACCTCAAGGGTAATTAGAGGGTTTGATGTCCCAAAAAAGGTTACAGAGGAATCACACGCGTCTTTCTCTAGGGGCAGTGAGAAAGGTAGATCTAGAGGTCGAATCGTCGAGCTTCACGGCAATTAAAGTTTTGATGAAAGGAGAGCCAATACTAGTTTTGGAGATACGGGAGATGAGCATCTTGAGGTACCCACTGCCACCTTAGAGGAGATAGCAGCTAGACTGCGAGGATTGACTTAGGAATTTACGTAATTCAAGAGGCACAGAGTATATCAACCCAACGAGACCATGGGCTCTAGCTTTGAAGACTCAGAGTATCAACCCTATGATAAAGCAGATAGGGGAAATGTTATGGTGACTTTGGGAGAGTTCATGAAATTGATACCTCTTTCTTTTTTTGGTATTAACTCAATAGAGGACCCACAAGTATTTATGGATGAAATGGATAAAATTTGCATGGCTTTGAGTTGTTCTAGCTGCCAGGCAGTTGAGTTGGTAGGTTTTAGACTAACAAAGGTAGCGCAAACATGGTTCGCTGCTCTCAAACGTTGTAGACTTCTTAGCTCCACTCCACTCATTTGGGAAGAATTTACGTAGACTTTCATGGATAAGTTTTTACCTGAAAGCGTGAAAGACGCTAAGGCGCAGAAATTTGAAACTTTGAAGCAGACGCTAAGGATGACAATGTTAGAGTATGACGTTTAATTTACTCAGTTGTCGAGGCATGCCCCCTACCTAGTTCAAACTGAAAAGCAAACAATCAAGAGGTTCATCAAGGGGTTACCAGAACCTATATATAGAGTTTTAGTCTCTCAAAGATTCACCTCATATTCCAAAGTAGTTGATGCTATTAGGAAAATTGAGGTAAGACGTATGGAGGGTAAGGTAGAGAGAGAGAAGAGTAAGAGGAATCGCGGTGAGGGGGTCTTCCAGATTTAGAGACTCCAATAGGGGTACAAATACTAATGTAGCTGGCTAATAAGGTCGCAGGGATGGTAATAGAAGATTTGTGTTCACTAGCCCACCAATCCAACGCAGAAATTTTCAGTTTCGTAGCCTTCCACGTAGCAGTGATTTCAGTGGGGTTAATTAGAGACGAGCTATGAACAGTGGGATGGCTAATATGAATCTCAGCAAAGTAACTAGTGGGTTCCTTTTTGTACCTTCTGTGGTAACATACATACAGGACCACGTAATCCAACTGTGATGTTTTGTTACGAGTGTGGGAGAGTTGGCCATGCGAAGAAGGATTGCCCTACCTTTAGACACAATTAGGAGATGGCTCGAGGTTCATCGCAATCTGATTTTACTACCGTACCGGCAGTTGTACCGCCAACCAGGAATGTTAGGAGAGATAAGGGAAATGGGATAGCTTTCTCTTCACGAGGTGGACCGATAGGTTCTACTCAATAAGGTACTTTTGGAAAATGACAGGCTAGAGTATTTGCTTTGACGCCACAAGATGCTTATGCCTCGAATGCAGTGGTGACAAGTACTCTTTTTATCTGTGGTTATGAAGCATCAGTTTTATTTGATCCAGGATCCACCCATTCTTTTGTGTCTTTAGATTTCATGCCTAAATTAAGCAAGCATTACGAATGTATGGATGAACCGTTAGTAGTGACCACTCCATTGGAGGAATTTTATGTTGCGAAATATGTATTTCGTTTTTTTGGGGTTCAGATTAAAAAAAAGTACACTTGGGCGGACTTAATGTTAATGACCACATTGGGAGTTGACGTGATACTACGAATGGATTGGCTGGCATCTTGCTATGCCAACGTGGATTGTTATCGCAAGCTGGTGAAGTTTAAATTCTCGAGAGAGCCATCATTTATTATTTATAGTCACAGTAACTAATGGAGTAACAGTGTGATGGCTACAATTACTGGAGAAGTACATAGTGAACAAGGGAACTTGGAGGCGACACTAATAGTAAATGAATTTGTGAATGTGTTTCCATAAGAGTTGCTGGGATTACCTCCATAAAGAGAAATTGAATTTCGTATTGACTTGGTTTCAAGGATGCAACCAATATCGATACATCCCTACCGAATGGCACCGACAAAGCTAAAAGAGTTAAGGGAATAATTGCAAGATTTAATTAATAAGGGTTTTATTCGGCTGAGTGTGTCTCTTTGGGGAGTGCCAATGCTATTTATAAAGAAGAAAGATGGTAGTCTCAGGCTATGCATAGACTATCGACAGCTAAATAAAGTCACAATCAAGAATAAATATCCACTTCCAAGGATTGATGATTTGTTTGACCAATTGCAAAAGGCCCAATGCTTTTCGAAGATTGATTTGAGGTTTGGATATCATCAATTAAGAATCAGGGAGGAAGACATAACCAAGACCATGTTTCGTACAAGGTATGGACATTATGAATTTTTGGTGATGTCTTTCGGATTGACTAATTCCCCTGCTGCATTTATGGATTTGATGAATAGGGTGTTTCGAGCATACCTGGATAGATTTGTAGTCGTCTTTATTGATGACATTCTCATATACTCGAGGAGTTAGGAAGAACATGCACAACATTTAAAGATCGTGATACAAACCCTACGGGAGCATAGATTGTACGTGAAATTTTCTAAGTGCCCATTTTGGTTGAGTAGCGTTAGTTTTTTGGGACATATTGTATCTAAGGACGGAGTGCAAGTAGATCCCAGCAAAGTTGAGGCGATTAAGAATTGGGCTAGACTCACGACAGTTACGAAAATTAGGAGTTTTCTGAGGTTGGCTGGGTATTATCGACGATTTATGAAGGATTTCTCAACAATAGCTTCCCTGCTGACAAGGCTAACTCAAAAAGGGGTAAGATTTGAATGGTCAGAGGCTTGTGAACACAGTTTCCAAACATTAAAAACTTGTTTGACTTTAGTACCCGTATTAAATTTGCCATATGGGTCTAAGGGTTACACTGTGAATTGTCACGCTTCGAGGATTGGATTAGGGTGTGTACTGATGCAGCATGGTAGAGTCATCGCTTATGCCTCAAGACAACTTAAAAGGCATGAACAAATTATCCTACACACGATCTGGAAATGGCAGCGATCGTGTTTGCCTTAAAAATATGGAGGCATTATTTGTATAGAGAAACATGTGAAATATATACGGATCATAAAATTTTGAAGTATATATTCCAAAAGCGAGATCTAAACCTAAGGCAATGTAGATGGATGGAATTGTTGAAAGACTATGATTGTACGATACTCTACCAGCATGGCAAGGTAAATGTTGTAGCAGATGCCTTAAGCCGAAAGTTGATGGGTAATATGGTTCACATAACAGTGGAGAGAAGGTCGATAATGCAAGGATTATAAGATCTGGGTAACATGGGAGTTAAATTTGAGGTCAATGGATTAGACGCACTATTGACACACTTCAGGGTTCGACCAATCCCAATTGATAGAATTAGAGATGCCCAAGCAAGAGATACATTTGTGATGACTATTTTGGGGAGTATGGGTGCGCATGTTTTCGAATTTGATTTTGGGTCTGATGGATTATTGAGATATGGGTCTCGAATCTATGCGTCGAATTTGGATGGATTAAGGGAGGCGATTCTAAAGGAAGCACACGTTGCTGCTTATGCAGTACATCCAAGAGCGACCAAGATGTATCATGATTTAAGATCCATATATTGGTGGCAATGACTGAAGAAAGATGTAGGGGAATACATTTCGAGATGTTTAGTGTGCCAACAGGTAAAGACAGAGCACCAAAGGCCTTCGGGATTACTATAACCGTTACCGATACCCTAATGAAAGTGGGAATACATAGCCATGGACTTCATAATCAGGTTACCCCGAACCAACGGATGATACAATTCCATATGAGTGATTGTTGATCGGTTGACTAAGTCAGCACAGTTCCTTTCGGTCAAGACCAAGTTTGGGGCAATACAATATGCTTAGATTTACATTAATGAGATTGTTATACTCTATGGCATACCGGTGACTATTGTCTCAGATCGAGGACCACAATTCACTAGTCGATTTTGGAGGAGATTACAAGATGAATTAGGGACCCGACTAGACTTTAGTACAGCATATTAGTATAGCATATCACCCTTAGACAAATGGTCAATCTGAGTGCACGATCCAAATATTGAAAGATATGTTAAGAACGATCGTGTTAAATTTTGGAGTTTCTTGGAGCTTATACTTGCCTTTGGCAGAATTTGCATACAATAATAATTACCAGACAAGTATCAAGATGGCGCCGTTTGAGGCACTGTATAGACAAAAGTGTAGGTCACCCATTAGAAGGTTGGAAGTGGGAGAGAGGAAACTATTATGGTTGAAAATGGTACAAGCGACGGAGGAAGGAGTACAAATAATTCAAAAAAGAATGTTGGCAACTTAGAGTAGACAAAAGTCATATGCCGACAACCGACGTATGCCCTTGGAGTTTGGAGTAGGTGAATATGTGTTCCTAAAAGTCTCACCTCGTAAAGGAATACGAAGATTTGGCAAGGGAGGGAAGCTCAGTCCTCGATACATTGGCCCGTTTGAGATATTGGAACAAGTAGGTACTATTGCTTATCGATTGCCATTACCACTGAATTTCGAAGGAGTTAATCCAGTGTTTCATGTATCCATGCTCAGGAAATATGTCCGAGACTCTTCGCACGTGATAAGACATGGTACGGTATTGTTGGAACATGGGTTGGAATACCAAGAGTAGCCTATAGCTATATTGGACCATCAAGTCAAAAGGCTTCACCATAAAGACATCACCTTAGTGAAAGTATAAAGGCAAAACCATTCAGTGGAATAGGCAACTTGGGAACCAAAAGAAGAAATGCGAGCAAAATATCCACAAATATTTAGGGATTAAGGTGCGAAAAAGTGCTTCTATGTTATTGAAATTCGATGACGAATTTATTATAAGTGGGAGAGTTTGTAACACCCCGTGTAAGGACCGGTAGAAGGAGAAGAAAAAGGAGAAAAGAAAAGACAAGAGAGAAGAAAGAAAAAAAAAGAAAAAAGAAAAAAGAGAGAGAGCAACGTCAGGAAGAGAAGAAGAAAAAGGGAGAGAGTAGCGCCGGGGAAAGAAGAAAAAGAAAAGAAGGAAGAAAAAAGAGAGAGCTGCGCCAAAAAAAAGAAAGAAGGAACGGAGACAAAAATAACTGGGTACACGCGCGAACCAATAGCGAAGTAGCATCCAGTTATTTTGAGGTGAGTGGGTGCTAAATTTTAAAAAATTATTTTCTTATAATATTATATACATTGTGATTGTGTTTGACAGTAGATGAAATTCTGGATGGCATGAGCTAATAGAAAAATTTAGGTTGTTTGTGGATGTGACAGAGTTTTAAAATCTGTTTTCTTAATACTATACATAATACATATATATATATATATGTTTTTAAGTATGGGGAAATAGGTCTTTGACTGATTTCAAATCAAAATTAGCCTCGCAAGCTTTGTGTGATGAATTAGGCCAAGAATGACTATTATTGACTCACGGAATGCAAGCTTTAACTTTCTATTTTCACTAAGTTTGCAGTTTTGATAAATATGCTATGTCATGAAATATGTTTGTATATAAGTATATGGTTCATGGGTATACTACGTACTGTTTTATCATACTTTGTGAATTCATTGAGATTATATTGATTTTCTCTTAATATAATTAAGACACTCGAGGGTAATTCCCATGAGTAGGTAAAAAAGAGAACCTGAAGCTCCGATTATATTGGTGACGTGGGTAGTTCCCACGGGTAGGTAAAGGGAGACCTGAAGCCCTGATTTATATTGGTGACGTGGGCGGTTCCCACGAGTAGGTAAAGGGGGATCTGAAGCCCCGATTTATATTGGTAACGTGGGCGGTTCCCACGAGTAGGTAAAGGAGGACATGAAGCCTCGATTTATATACGATGACGTGGGCGGTTCCCACGAGTAGTGATGATATCGAGAATAAGCCTAAGGGCTATACTAAATCTACTCGATGACAATATTCACTCATCTATTGTCTTAAAATACATTGCATATCATTGACACGTAAATTTTTATTAATGATTGATAAGTGAAATCTACACATATATTTACTTGAATTTTATCATTTTTAAATCTTGCAAGGCATAAAATATCTTTCCGTTTAATGGAATACTTTTCTACGCATACTCTCGGATTTATAACTAATCCTTCCTTATGTTGTTTCTCTTATCGCTTGCTCATTGAGTCTATGAGACTCACACCCTCTTATTTTCCCCTTTTGCATACAAGGACTAGTCTAACGTGAAGCATCAGTGAGCACGATCTACCATAGATTGGATAAAGACAATTCTTAACTCGTTTTTGAGTCACTCTGCTAATAGAAGTCGGGTTATAATACTCTGGATTCGTATGTGACAAACATTGGTTTTTGATATAATGAAAACTTGAGATTTCGAACTCAACATAGTTGAATTGTGATAGCATGCCTTAAAGTCAAAATGAAATGATTATGCTTGTTTTTTGAATTCAAATACACGTGTGTATATATATATATATATTTGATTTAAAATTTATGCAGTTTACTACAAGTATAGAAGGAATAGTTGAAAAGTCAAATGATGCTTGTTCGGGACTTGGCGGGATATCTCAAAAGTCTCGAACTCCAGTAACGATCTAGGAAGAGTCGTTACAATATATAATATTGTAATGTTTGGTATGTAAGTAAAGTAATAATTAAAATGTAGGAAAGATATAATTGTAGCGTTTGATTTATAAGTGCTTTTCTAAAAATGTAATATTAATTTTAATAATTATATTTATTTATTAAAATATAAATTTAATATACTTGTATTTTTTATTGTTAAATTTTATATAATATCATCTTTCAAATATATTTTTAATATCATATATTTTATTTTTATTTTTTATTATAATCTTATATATTTTATTTTCATTTCTTAATATAATTTATTATATTATATATTTTAATTTTAATTTTTTTATTTTAAAAAATAATATAAATTTTATTAATAGTCACCATAACTTCTAAAAATAAAAAAAAACATTTTTGAAATCTGTATAAAAAAACAATTATAACATTATAACATGTTTTTAATAAACTAACAAAGTTGAAGGGTAAAAGTATATTTAAAAACATAACAGAGTGCAATACAATTTTGAACTGGATTACAATCTTACATGACAGTGATTTGTTGCAAAATAAACATTGTAATATAATTTAATTGAACATTTTGCAAGAAATGTATTCTCACTTCCCGCATACCAAATGCTATCTTATAAAAAATGCTTTAGCCAAGCTCGAGAATAATACTCCATGATGCATAGAAGTCTATAGTGCTTAATTTGGAATTGCAAATAAGCAGTGAAGGCAAGGTGATTAAATAGAAAAATTGCACCGAGCAACTGAGTTGGTCAAATTGAGAGGTTTTGTGTTATGGTCACACCTATTCGTAAGATATTACTCATTTTAACCCTTTAACGATTTTATCTCATAAAAAATCTTTTCTGCTCAAATTATAATATTTTTTTATAACTCTCTGTTAAAAGGATAATATCTTCATATTTCTTGTGAAAGCATATAACTTTTATGTGAGATTCGTAACTTCTCTCGTTAAAATCGCAACAGTCTTCATGATTGGATTTAGACTCAGAGGCTGTTTGGCTTGGCTTTTTTCTAGTTTAAAAGCTCTTATGAAGCTCTTATGAAAAATAATAGCTTTTAAAATTAAGTTAAAGTTATCTGATAAATTTTTTTTATAAGTTTTTTTTGTATAAGTTATAATTTTGGTTAAAATTATCGTATTTTTTTTTCAAAAGAGTAATATTGTAATTATTTTTAATAGATAAAGATATTTTTGAAATAAAAATAAAAAATTTTCTTGTATTTTTAAAAGAAGAAAAGAAAAAACTCTTCACAGGAGTTTTTTTTAAGTATTTTTTTTAAAAATTTTACTCTTTAAAAAAAATTATTTTTTTTTAAATTTTTTAAAATTTATATTTAATCTTACTTTTACTTTAAAAATATATATAAACTGAAAACAAACCAAGTCAAACGAGCACTCAATGCAATTCACGTGACGTTTCATAAAAGAAGTCCCCTTTGAATTTATCTGTATAGAAGCAGGGCGCAGCCGCTGGGGCGCTAGTGTCATAGTTGGAGAAAGTGAGGACGGATTTTTGATTAATGATGGGCTAAAGATTGGACGGGCTAACCCAGTCAAAATAAAAGACCCAAAAAGTTTTCTCAACCTAAAAAGCAGAGAAAGTGAAAACGTAAGAGATCGTTGAA
Source organism: Theobroma grandiflorum (assembly GCA_036013995.1). Lineage (NCBI taxonomy): Eukaryota > Viridiplantae > Streptophyta > Magnoliopsida > Malvales > Malvaceae > Theobroma > Theobroma grandiflorum. The sequence goes on from CP142129.1 coordinate 40,393,676, forward strand.
ATGTGATTTGGCAAATGGCAATGAGTATCACGTTAATGGCAATTTAGTATTATTCAATTTGTTTAGTTAAAATTAGGGGTATTTTGTAAACGATTTAGGGTAGGGTACAGATAATAATTTTAGAGTATCTGTTATCTAAACTTGAATGTAAATAATATATTTTAATAATTTATTTTAATTGTTATATTTTTTATAATAATAAATTATTTATTTTAATTTATAAATTTATAAATATAATATTTAATTTGAATTTATTACTTAATTTTAATTAACATAAAAAATAAAAAAATTCATTTGCATATTTATTATTAAATTCTGGTTAAATCGAGTTGTGTAGCGGGTACTTATATTATTTTTAATTAAATAAATGAGTTTGAGCTTTAATAAGATATTATTAATTGAGTTTGAGTAGGGCATAGATATTAGATTTTACAATCGGATTTAGATATGAGTATGTCAAAATTAATGACTACTCTACTTGTTGTTTTTCTTATGTTTGAAAGAAAAATAAAAACTGCAAAGAAAAACAAAATAAGGGGAGAAGTGGGCTTCAATTCTTACAAGCAAGGTCTTGCCTTGTGGCATGATGACTACCAGTACATGTTAGAGAAGAATAATTTTGATATCCATTAGTATACTAATGAGCTGCTTGAAATATGTTGAACACTAATTCTTATTATAACAAAAAGGAAAAAAGAAAAAAAGAATGTCCAGATTCGGTTAGGGCATAGAGATGAAATGAATATGTTCTTTTTTGGTTTAAGGATTGGAGTTTAAAAGGAGATGAAGGACCGTTGAATTTTGTGACAAGCACCCAAACAGAAGTGTTTGCAAATTGGCATCATACATGTATTCGTGGGAGCCAAGAGCTAAATTCCAATTGCTCTCGTGGAATAACTGCAATAGGATTATGCTTGGAAATCACCATCCAATTCCTCCTCCCACTTAAATAAGTCTATTTCATTGAAGATGATCCATCAAAAAGCTTGACGAAACCCCACTTGAGACACGTGAAATGTTGAAAAAATATAGTGATGAGCAACAATGGCAATGTGCTGGGATAGTAATAAAAAGTTAATGCTTAGAAAGACTAAAATTGTTGTCGTAATTTGATCCCACCATAACCACATAGCCAATCAGGGAAGAAGATGCTCCCTTACACCGGTATATTCAGAATCATAAGGAAAACCTGCATTTTTTTAGACTAGAAGATTTCCTTTTCAAAGCATTATTAAGGATTAGACCCAGACAATTGAAATCCAGTTTGTCTGTTTCTACTGGGAAAGGGACGAGACCATCGATGCCAATACCATGATGGGTAAAACATTTTACATTTCGTGTAATAACTATTACTTTTTGAGCTTTCATCTTTTCCTTTTTTTCCCCCCTTTTCACCGACATTCCTTTTGCTATCAACGATAAGATAAGAAATGCCACACTGTTGTGACTGATGACTGGTTGAGAGATTTTGTAATCATTGTGTGGTGGAGACAAGAAAACCCCAAAACCAGATCAGCGACATTTTTGTACTGTTCCACTCCTTTGTTTGTACGTGGAACACTGAGAGCGCAAAAAATGGGGATGAAGATTTTGTTACTTTGTTCCATCATTCTCGTCAAAAGAAGGCCACCAACAAAAAACAATGAGTGAATATTATCTCCCGTGATGTAATTCAGATAAACATGCATCTTGTTCACACCGCAGGATGGTTACTGGATTGTACAAATTTTCTCTGATTTAAACCCTTGCTGCCGAGCCAGGAATGCAGCAAGGTTCTTTTCTCCTGCTTGTCCACTGCATGCCTCTATATATGGCTCTCCTCTCCTGTTCTTTTACCGCTGCTTGCCTTTGCTTCTGTCATTCTTCCTGGAATGCTTTAATTTAGTCGTTTCAACAAACAAAATTATTAATAAACAAAAGACAGAAAGAGTAGGTCCATCAAAGTTGGGTTACGCCTTTAAGGACCAAGGCGGACGACCTAGATTTAGGCCTAGCCGCCTATCCCATCTGGCGGGCCTTTCTACTCTGTTCCTTACGCACTCACACGTCAGGTCAGGAGTCCCCCACTCTCTGAGGTCCTGCTAGGATCTACTATTTAGTACTTTCTTTTCGCAGTTCCCTCTTAGTCCTAGCTTTTTGCCCCAACTTGTAGAGACCTCGGACCTTTACTCAAATCAATGGTTGCTCCTCCACCTCTACGGCGGCTTTTACTAAACGGTAAGTGAGGAATATTTCCTGTAATTGAATTTTAGGGAATTACTTTACATTGTTCGATTTGTGTTTTATGATGAGAAAGTTCTATTTATAGTGTGATTACAATGAATTCCCTTCTCTCACAGAAAAAAAATTATTTTCCTTCCTCAAAAGAAAAGTAAAAAAAACTTTTTTCTTTAACCTTTTGATTCTTTTTTTTTCTATTTTCTATTATTATTTTGTTCCCTTCTTCTCTTTTTTGTCGCCACTTGTATGAAGGTTAATCGGTTACTAGTATATTTGGATCAAAATTTATCATTAAATTTGAGAATTGAAGAGATTGAGACTTTTAAAGTTTTCGAAAATCGTAGCTCAAATTTTTAAAAAATTTTAAAATATTTTGAGAAAAATTTATATTTTTGATATAAAAAATTAAGAGAGAAATACTTTAAATAGTTTAGAATCCAAATAATTTACTAAGAAATGGAGAGTATTTGAGAGGGAGAAGTGTTTGGATTCCGCAACTATAAAAAAAAGGAAATACTAAGCACGTTTAAAATTAAATTTAAATTTTATATTTTTATACATAAAGATAATTTTATATTATATTTTTTTATAAAATATTTTTAAATAAGACACTACAATGTAAATCTTTCAATAATTACATTTTTTACAATCATATTTTTTTCATGATATATTAAATATTATAAAATTATATTTTCAACAACATACCAAACGTAACTTAATACCCTTACCTTTCCTAATGAAGTCTAAGTAATTTTATCATCAGCAAAGATCTAGTGTACTATGCCTGATCTCGCATAAGTGATTTGTTACCCTATTAAAACTAAAAGAAGTAAAGGAACAGAAACATAGAACAGATGAGGTGACTCTTCACCATGCCTACCTCTTTTCAACTTTATTACTACAATTAGACTGGGGGTGCCCCCTCCCTAATTCCTATTATCAGCCAATCATAAAAGAAGCTACTTTGCACAATGCAGCTAAGGTAGCTAGGATAGAACGGCTCATGGTGTTGTGTGCAAATTTTAAATGGAAAAGACAAGCACGTAAAAACTTTGATTAATTAGGAACAGTACGGGCTTGTGTCTGAACCCGACAACCAAAGATTCTAAGATGAAATTTGACAAGTTCTGCAAACATGTAAGCATAGCATCAGCAACATGTGATATACAGCAAATCTCCACAGTCCACAACATACAGAAAAGGTTCAGTAACATGCTGGTGTCCAATTTCAAAAAAAAAAAAAAAAACATGCTGGTGTCCATGTTTCCTCAGTGAATAATGTTATAAGGTCTCAGAATCTGATTAGACAAATTCAGGTAAATAAAACGTTTAAAGCTCTTATGAACTTGCAACTGGGAGGCCTTTAAGGTCTAAGATAACATGAACTAATAGATTTTTATAATTTTTATTTAAATAAATTCTTATATTAATATTAAAATATTGTAAAACACATATAATTTTATTGACCGTTATGTTATCTAAAGTATATTATTTTCCCTGACAAAAGAATTTCTTTCATTACTTTTACTTTTCATCAGGGATAAAATTCAACCATAAGAACAAGAAAATGACTCAAAGTCGCAATATATCTGTCAATGTGATACCAAATCCTGAGCCAGTAGAATTGTATGGATACTTGATGGTTAGTAGGTGACGCATTGAACCAATGATTTGTTTCCATATCATTTGTTTCAAGTGTCCAAAAATCTTCACGAGCCGATGATTCAGTTCCCAATCTTTCTCACAGCACTCTTCAGCTAGCCCCACAGTCATTCTGCAAAATCATTAACAGACCAGCAATCACTGAAGCTGAAACACAGGATTGTCGAACAACAAATGTAGAACAAGCAGAGATACACTAAAGTATGAAGGTCCCATGAAACAACCCTCAGTTCAGCTCCATTGAACATAAAACAAGAAGCCTTGAATTAATAACTATTCCTTAAACAGTTTAGCAGAGCTGTTGTTTATATAATAATCAATATACTCACACGTCTATAAAAGTGACCACCGACAAAGTAACTTCCTATCAAAATTTTCTCCTTTTTCTTCCTTTCGAGTGTCAAATTTCTTGTTTCCTCTTCACCCTAATTTTTATTCTCTAACCTGGTTTTCTTTGCCGAAAAAGTAAGCCCGAAAGAGCAATGTTCTCGCTGACAGGATATTATACAGTGAGCAAATTCAAATAAAATTTAGATAGATGTGGGGTAAGTGTATAGATTTTATATATTATTGAATCAAATATTATCATTTTATTAATATATAAATTTAAAAATTAATTTTTTTTAAAAAAATATTCATAATTTAAAAATATTCATTTTTAAAAATATTTGAATTTTAATTTTTTTAACATTTGATTCGTTAATAATATATAAACTCTATACACCAATAATATGTCAAATATAAACTCATTTAAATATAATCTACTATTGCCTGTCTTATCAATTAAGAAAGACGTTATCGCACTTGACACTAATTATGTTTAGGACATATTTTGAAAATGTAATTAAAAAAATACATTATGTTATTATTATGCATTGAGGTTTATAATTTTATTGAAAAAATTTTTGTAGTAACATTATTGCATATCTGTGTCCCAAAAAAGGGGTCATTATTGCATATATCAACCCTTTTTTTAAAAAATAAATTATAAGAAAAAATGTTGCAGTTTGAAGTAGAAGTAATTTGTGTCTTTAAGTTTAAAATTTTACATTTAATTATCTGATGTATATTTGCATTATTTTTTTATGTAACACTGTTAAGTTTATTTTTAAAAATTTGAAAGATTTTTTTAATTTTATTTTTAATATTTAAATTAATGAAATAAAACATATTTTAATCATTTTATTTTTAAAATATAAAAAAATGTAACTGAAAATACCATAATGTAGTTAAGTAAGCCACACGGTATTTTTTTTGGTTATTTATCCTCTTTTCTTTATAGTTATATATATATATATATATAAAAGTATTTCAAAACGATAAATAATAAACGATTTTAGATAAAAAAAACCTTTTAGTTTTATTTCCACTGTACTTTAGTCCCTGAAAAGTTAGAAGCCTTAGTTTGGAGTAAAAGTGGAAAAATGACGATCGACGACGACAGTTCGGTATACGTGGGAGGACTCCCCTATGACGCCACCGAAGCCTCTATCCGCCGTGTTTTCAGCCTCTACGGCGCTGTCGTCGCCGTGAAGGTCTTCCTCTTTCCGTTGATTTTCAAGTCCACGCATTGACTCTTCATCGTTCCTGTTTAACTTACTTTCTTTTACGCATTTAGGGTTTCTGTTTTTCGTTCTTAATTCTTTAAACTTTGTCCGTCTTTTCTTTTGTTTTTTGTTCAAATAGCTTAGCAGTAAGATAGTTGATGGAAAATCTCTAGTAATTTTACTGTTATTTTTTAAAAATGTTTCCAAGTATTATTATTTGGGAGTCAATTTGGGATTACTAGAAAATATATACCCGGAATGAAATTGTTACCTTCTATTAACTCCTTATTTCTAGTAATAAGTTAGTTAATCATGTTTGTCCCTGTTTCTTTAAGGCAAATGTTTGTGTTCTGTTTGGTCAAACTTTTGTTAGCTTCAACTAGCATTAGGGTGTTCTTAAAAATTGAAGCGTGTCGTTGTTGTTTGGCTTGCAGATTGTTAATGATCATACAACTAGAGGAAAATGCTATGGCTTTGTTACTTTTACAAATCCTCGTTCAGCTTATGATGCCATCAATGATATGAATGGCCGGGTATGTATTGCTTGTTGGTTCCATGGAACAGCTATGATTTTGTTCCTTCTTGTTTTCAAACTTGTTGAAACTTGACATGGTTGAAATTGTTAATTAGACTATCGATGGTCGAGTTGTGAGAGTGAATGAAGTGACAACTAGAGGGGGCAGATTGAATTTCAATCGTGACCGCTCTCGACGGGGTGAGTGGGATAGGGGACGTGAGAGAGAAAGAGATCATGATCGTGATAGGGAACGGTATCGGGATCGATATAGTGATAGGTCCGAAGAGCATGATCAGTCTCGGGACCATGATGTTGGAAGAGGAAGAGGATATGCGCATCATGATCATGATAGAGCTGGGGAATACTCATTGGATAGAGATCTTAACAGAGATGTGGAGGATAATGTGCGAGGAGAAAGCAGGGACCATATTCAGGATTGGGAGAGTCATGAGCTCAGTTTGGATCAAAATAGGGAGATTGATGGAAGTGGAACCGATGGATATCATAGAAGTCTTGATGAGGACAAAGAGCAACAGTTGAGATGGAATGGGTAGGACACTCTCTCCCCTTTCTTTTTCTAAAGAATTCTTTGCACTGGGGGCTGCCAAAAGTTGGTTACTTAATACTTATTGATTTTTCTTACAATATCTAAAGAGTAATAGATTTCTTCAGTATCTTGATATTGATTCCATTGTAGTTTGCATGAATGGCTGCAATATCAATCTATGTTAATATTTTTATGTCAATGGTTTTCAGTCTGAAATCTTCCAGTTCCACATATAATATGTTTGTTCAATTAATCCTTCATGCCATCTTGACCTTGTTCTGATATGAGCTAAGTTGCATTGTTTTCCTTCAGATGAATTAGTTCAGTTTTAGCAGTGGCTTGAGTTTTATTTCTCTAATATTTTATAAAATGTTTTATTTTTATTTTTTAGCTCTATAAACAATGATCACCATAGCAGAGGGCTTTCATCAGATTCAAGTGATGATTACAATCAGGTAATCTCAACTTTGTTGTGATGCATACTTGTGTAATCTCAATTTCTTCTTTCACCTTTGCTAATTATGTTTTGTTTCCAGATGAAAAAAGAGCTAGAAGGATTGATTCAAAGTCGGGAAGAACTTAAAAAAGAGGTTTGCTACATATTTAGAATTTTTTGTGGCTATTTTCTAAGACATCTTGTATAGGTAGATAGATATAATAGAATTTAGGCAGTCTATGCATTTGTTAAATATCCTGCTCTGAAACTTAGAAGGTGCATACACACTTTTGCACTTGCACTACCATGGCAATCACTATAGTCAGAATATCACCTTCTGAGTGGTGTTTACAAAGTTGTTTACCACCCCTACCCCCCTTAAACCAACACACACACACACAGACACACACATACAAACATATATAGAAAAAGTAATGTTTATTTACTTATCAGATTTCGCTGATGGACGGGAGGTTAGAAGAGAGACAAGAAATTGTTTTGGATTTACAGAAAAAATCTAAGGTATATTTATCATATTACCCATGGTTTCAGTTTATTTGGCCTGGTTCATTTCATCACTAAGAATTTGATCCAATTTGTACAGACCCTGGAGGATTCATTAATTGCTGCAAAGAAGCTCTCTTCACGGCGCAAAATGCAGTTAACCAAGGTAGTCCTCTGAGATGCTCTGCTGCAATTTGGTTGGAATAAAATTTAAAATTTTCTTTTTGGTACAAAATTTTTTATATCAAATGAGTGACCTGCAGCTGCATAAATGTTTCCTGCAAGTAAAGGAGTATAGGGAAAAACTTAAAAGCTGTGAACAAGAACTTCAGGTTAGCCTCTTCACTCTGTTGGTCATGATTTACATGCAATTGTTTTTTTATTCTGTTGTTTGGTTTAAAACATGCTCTGGAGCCAAATACTTGAATGATTGTGGCAATATTATTAAGCACATAATTGCATATTATTGTTTGTCTTATGTATCAATTTTTTGGTTGGTCAATTTTGCTTATTGCTAAGATAAATATTGCTTACATGCCCTGTATAGGGTACTTGCATACATTAATGCTTCTACCCTTGTATTACATGTAGCTTTCTCAGCTGAAGTAGGTCTTAGTTCTGTAGTTAAGGTTTTGAACGAATATAGCTCAATAGTTATTTGAAGCAGTGAGGTTCCATATGGTGATGAGCAGGATTAAGGTCTCACTATCTAAGGAGCTTAGAAAAAAGCATCTTTATAATCATTCATGATAGAAATGGCAGCACTCATCATACTACTCTTAACTTTTCCTTGCAGTCCCTTGTTGATTCAGCAATACTAGAGAGTGAAGATGATGTGGCTGTGCGGGGTGGTATTTTGGCAAATGGCATTGCCTGATTTTATGTTGAAGTTTAGTAATCCTCTGATGTCTCATTTGTTTAAAGATGACATACGCAGCCTTACCCTTTGGTTGGATTACTTGTACCTTTATGTAAATAGAGCATCAGGTGATTTAAGTATTAAGCTAGCTCCTCAATTTAGATGTATATACTGATATCTGGAGTGTTATTAGACCGTACTTTCTGGTCGTTATTAATGTTTGTCATCTGCTGCTGCAAATTCTACCTGAATGGATGATTTGTTACTAAAGCCTGATTGGACGTACGGGGCAGTTCGGTGGGAACCCTTCACCTCACTGACCTCCTAAACGGCACTGGACCCGCACGTCCAAATGGGCTCTATAACCAGGTTGTTTTAATAGACTATGGGGCTGTGTGCCTGTGGCCCAATGGTCACCCATCGCCCTATTAGATGAGTGCTTTCCTGCACTGTCGAGGCGTCCAGCCCAAGATGTTTCAAGAACAGGAACCATGTCTTTATCTAAGACGAAGAGAGCACCTCCGGCTTTGAAGTTTGGTGTTGAGTCTTGACAATTGAATTAAATATACAGACGAATATGGAATATAAGGACTCCATTTCTGTGGTATGCAAGGAATGATATGGGTATCTAACAACTTTGTAACATCTGCATTTTTGTTGTAGGACAATTAGGAAGAAAAGGGCAGATGGGATCCCACGTCAAAAAATGTCAATTCACCAATGATAATGTTTTCCAGGGTCAACTTTTCACCATGGTGTCTGGAGTAATAATTTTATAAACAAAGTAGTCATGCCCAGCCTTGGCAATGTTGAAGACCAGTGCGATGCAATGATATGTAAAGTGCAAGCAATATGCGAATCCTTGGAATGTGTCTGCCCAAAAGGCCCCTGCCATTTTCTTCTGAATTCTTGACCTAAACCCTGCGATCCTGCTGTATTAGAAATTCATCCTAAATGTAAGAAGGGGAGAATCATAAATTCCATTAAAGTCCAAGGAGTTATTTCTTCTATTCGCTTTTATTTCATGGAATTTTCAAAAAGAAACAAGCATACAAATTCTAGTTGAACAGAAAGGGAAGGTACAAGAAAGTTGATGGTCAATGTCATATGTGCTTTAACCCCAAGTTAAAATGTATTTTTGTGGAAATTGGTCAAAGACTAAAGGCACTGTTCAGATTAAACTAGAAAAAAGCAATAAAGAGAGAGCTGCTCAAGTATATTCAAGAAAGTTTATGGGGCGACTGGCTAGGTGTAAAGGAATTTGACACACTTTCGGTGCCTCTTTTTCTTAAATAAAATTTTAACTTCCTTAATCTTAGGGACAAGTACAACTAATCTAGCTGCTCTTAGTTTTGTGTTAACTCACCATTTCAAGACAATTTCAAGAATGAACGGAAAAATTTAGACATAATACTCAAATAAACTCTTAAATTATTCAAAAATATTCAAATAAATCTTTATTCTTTTATTATGTTTAATTAAGTTCTCGTATTTTTATTTTGAGTCAAATACACACTTATAACTAATGATTAATTAATTACTATTAATAAAAATATCATTTGTCATTTTATATCCATAAATCATTGACATAAAATTGATGTGGAGGGTGAAAAATGTCACATAATCATCTTATCGTGTTCAATTAGCATGTAATATCATAATCAATTATGATATGTCATTGTGTTACATCATAATTAATTATAATATTTTAACATACTACATCAATGCCATGCGATTTGATTAAATCAATTATTAGTCATAAAGATTTATTTAATTCAAAATAAAACGCATAAGAGTTTATTTTATTTAAAATAAAAATATAAGAACTTGATTAAATGTGATAAAAATATAAAAATTTATTTAAAAATTTTAAAATAATTTAAGAATTTTTTTATATATTATATCAAAATTTTATTGATATCATCATTCCCACATTTATTTCAAATTATTCAATTATCCACCCATATATTTTTATTTATCCATATAATCCTATTTTATAACACGATTAATTTCTTATTTGTAAAAATTCTAATACTATCCATTGATTGTCGGTACCAATGATTGCTTTTGAAAAGATTAGCATGGACGTTTCATGTCTGCAGCCACGCACCAAGACCTTGCCTCGTCCATCTTAGCCCTGTGACGGCGGAGATTATCTAGAAAAGATAAGGGCAAATCTGTCCACGGAGGCAAAAGTGAAAAACCACAGAAAACGCCACAAACAAATAATCCAATGTTCACTATTTTCTCGAATAAGACATTCAAGCACAGAAAAGGGACGCAATTGAACAAAACAACAACTCACTTTTCCGTTATGCCCTTTTTACCCTCTCTTCATATTTAACGTAATTTTTTTCTTAGGAATTTTGAACGTAATTAATAATAATAATAATAATAACAGCATATGATTACACGGAATACCTAAACTCTAACCCTAACCCTAAAACTCCCGCTTTTTTTTTTTAACTCTCTTAGAATTTGAGAGTGATCTCACTACCATTGCTTTCTTCACCTTCTTCTCTTAATGCAGCTAACCCTTTTCTCTCTCCAGCTCCACCGTTGTCGCAGCTCTCACCTTTCCAGCTGCTGCTCTCAGACTTTCCGTCTTCAATGCTCTCAGAGCGGTCTCCGGCTCCCCTGACGTCGGATTCAGGTGAGCTATGGGCCTGTGAGTTGGCCTTGTACATGTGGAGCTGGTGGTGGATGGCATGGTGGTGCAGCTGGGGTGGTGGTGGAGCTGGGGTTGCTGCAGCGGCTGCTGCAGTGTAGAACTCTTGGGGCACAGGTGATGCACAGAAGTGAGGTGGTGCAAGGGCAGCTGCCGGTTGGTGAGTTCCATACAGAGTGTGGGCCCCACTGTGGGCGGCTGCTGCGGCAGTGGCATACTCTGGTGGGACCCATATGCCACCTAGGACTACAAACCGGGTTGTTGGGTCTCCTGCTGCTTGTGGACTTGGGCTTGGTCTCCTCGTATGAAGCCTATATTTCTGTCAAAAAAGGGTAAAAGAAAAATCATCAGAAGATTAAAAGATTTACACCGACATTTTTTAACTTATCAGACATTGTGTGCACTGTTGCGCTTTGTCAGGTTTAGTACAAAAGCTCTTTCTTGCATGCATCGGTGCTGGAGAGAGAGAGAGAGAGAGAGTTACCTGCAGATGGCTTTTCACTTCATCATTGGTCAAACCTTCAACCTTCATCAGTTCCCTGATTTGTTTTGGTGTGGCAACTGTAACCATCATCAGAATATTACTTTCAGAGAATCAATGATTTTGATAATGATAGCTTGAGTTACATAATTTCACCAATAATGATCAAACCAATTATCAAAAAAGAAAACAAAAGAAATTTGTCATACCTTGAGAACCCCCAAGCAGCTGGAGAGCATTGACAAATCTCCTATGCAAGTCAGGTGACCAGCATCGCCTAGCCTTCCTATGAGGTTGAGTAGTGTTTGCACTAGGGTTAGTATTTGCCGTTTGCCCATCAACTGTGCTACCCGTTCCTCTTCCTTGCTCGATCACAACTCCGCCGTTGCTAACTTTGCCAGAGTTCTCTCTCAGTTGACAAGACATGCCATTTTCGGTGTCTGAACATTTCTTATCTTCCATATCTTTATTGGCAGAAGCAAGAGCTAAATCAGGAAGAGCCTGTAAAGCCGAACCAGGGCATGAGTTTCGTTCTTTGGTAAATGGAAGGAAAGCTCCTCCATTCCTGGGCTTCGTATCTAAGGCCAGCTTGGGACTAACATTGAAACCAATCTCAGTTTCTTTGGGGGATGTAATTGAAGATTGTGGTTTCGTTTCGTTTCCCGCTTGGCTCCATAGTTGTGCAGTTGTCATCCAGTTTGCTTTATCAGATAGGTTTTGTGACTTCTCCGAGTTCTCCGAGCTTGAGTTTTTCAGGGGCATGAATTCTTCAAGAACTGGTCTCGATCCATGATTTGCTCGGCATGCCAGTAGTTGCTGCCTTGAAGCCTCCACAGCTGAAGAAAAAATAAGAAGGGAAAAACTATTATTAGTGAGTCCTTTTCTTCTGGACATTTCATTCCGGCTTTAGTTCTTTAGAAAATGTATGCATATGTCGGGCCCCTCTGAATTCAAACAGGTTGGACTAGCAAATAAAGATATACAAATAAGAAAGCTAACTCTAACTTCTATAAATCAAAAAGATAGTAGTAAAAGAAAAAGGTTGGAAGCTAACACATCAGCCCAAAGAACATGAATATCCACCAGTAGCTAGGAAAAGAATTTCTTTATTGTCATTTTGGATCTTAAGGTGATTATGATTCGATTATTAAACCATTAATATATTATCAATTTTAAGAATCAAAGGTAAAATTAATCCTGGCATGTAGTAGATCCTTGAATAAACCTTTTCTGTTTACCAAGAAGAATGCAAAAAAAAAAAAAAATGATCATACGTACCATTGGTAAGAAGTTGCATGCAAAGGGGAAGCTCGCGCTTGAAAGCATCGATCTTGAGGCGTTCTTCCTCTAGACGAGAAAGGAATTCTTCAAGCTTCTGGGTTTGATCAATCTGCTGATCACCAAAAGATTTCAATAGCATAGAATAACTGTGGGGTTTGCAGTCAAGGGTTAGTTCAGAAGGTGATGCCATATATGTTTTGTTTTTTTTTTGGATGTATAAGACAGCAAGAAAACCTCTCTTTCTCAGCAAAAGTTGTTGTTTGGAACAATATTGCTCATGCTATAATAGCAACAATAATAAGGTTGTTCTATGGAAAAACAAACGAACAAACGAACAAACAAACAAACGAAGGAGCAAAAGAGAGAGTGTGTGGTCGGCTTTGCTTTCTAGGTTTTGAGTATTCAAAGAGAGAGAGAGATGAGGAGAGAAAGGGAAGGTATGTTGTTTGTGAACACAAGGAGGATCGAGGGAGGATCGTCTTTTAGGGGTGAGTTCAAGAGGAATAAAGTAGGGGTTTTAGAGAGAGAGAGAGAGGAAAAGGAAAAGCTAAGGGGGAGATAAAGCAGAGGGATGGTAACTTCTTGCAAAGAACAAAGGCAGAAAAAGCTAAAAATTGAGAGAGAGAAGGAATCAAGAAGGTCTGACAGCAGAGGGGTCATGTGCTTAGTCTGTGTACGAAATTCAAAATCACCAATACAAAAGATGATTCTTCTTATTACTGTTTGTACTTTTTTTTTCTTTTAATTCTTTTTTTTTAGTTTTTTGTTACTTTTGATTGTTGTGAAGCTATAAACCTTTGATTCTTCACTTCTCCTACTTTTAAAATGAAAATTTCATTAACGGTGTATGATATTTAAAGCATCATTCAGGTTTATAATTCAATATTTTAACTATTTCTTAATTCTTTGTATTGCCCAACTATACCCCCAAAATTTTCTTTAACTTAACACCATTAATGAATCTTTGCATGGCTTAGACTCTACTTCATAAAGGGTTAGAACCATGTCCAATGGGACCCCAATGAAGTAAAAACGATGGCAAAAGTCAAAAAAGGAAATTCTGCGTGGGTAACGCTAATGCTGTATGGTAATTATATAGGATCCACACCTTTGTTTAGCTTAACTAAGAAAAATCCTCACCCAATCACCAAACAAAACCTTGGATGTTAGACACGTGTACGGACAAAAAAGTACTTAAGGGCATCGTTACCTAAGAATTCTATCTTCCTTTTTAAGTAAAATGAAATAAAATACAATGATTCTACCATGATTAATTAATTGAAAAAGGTTGCAAAGGAGCATATACCATGGACAAATTTTTTTTTTTTTTAACGTTTTAGTAATTTTTACCCACCATATTGGAGAGAGAGAGAGAGAGAGAGAGAGAGAGAGAGAGAGAGAGAGAGAGGGAAAGGACATATTCAGAAGGTGTTTAGTATCAATCCACCAATGCAACTTTCTTTATGGTTTCAAAAGTTGCATAATTGCCCTAAAATTGAGTGCAATTCAGAGAGAGGGGAAAGAGAATATCTAATCTAAAATGAAACATTCATCACAAAAGAATATAATATTTGCCTCTAAGGAAGGAATATCTTAGTTCCAATTCTACGTCTCTAAACACAACCCACAAAGCTTAAAGGCAAAAATCCCACCCAAAAGAATGATAAAGGAGCTTAAGAGCTGGGAATCTTCTTCTGCTACTAACTTTAGTGAAGTGGGAAGGAAGGTAAGAAGATTCTCTCCCAAATTAGAACATTTCTTTTCTGGGGTTATTTATGTATATTTATGAACCTGGTTCGGATCCGGGCGGGCCATAATATATTTGGACTCTCCAATGATTTTCCTTCTTCTAGATAATATATTATCATGGCCAACCGATTGATATGATATGAGTTCAAGTAATTCCTTAGCTGCTGGTGAATATATATTACATATATTCAGACGACTCTTACAATTCTTTTTAGTTCCTTTCATTTGATAATATATATTCCTTAACATGCATGACCAGCCCACAACCTGAAAGTAAGTGGAGAATTCCAAGTCTTGTTGGTTTGAAACTTGGATAATTTTTATTGTCCTTGATCCATCCATGCCTAATGGAGAACAAACCTGGTTCGTTCCTCTACTTTTCATGGCAGCCCTCATTTTGTAACAGTGCAGCAACTTGTGAAAGGGGAAACAAAATTATAAGAAAAAGACCAAATAGAAAAATAGAAAGAAAACAGTATACCTTAAAAAAGAAAAAGAGACAATATACTAGCACTAGTACTAGAACTTTTGTAATTTTATAGATCTATCAGTATTACATTGTGTTGTATATTTCTTCAACACACCACTATACTTTTAGAAGTTTTACAAGCTGTATATACCTTGTTAAAATTATGCTACCTTTTGATGTTAGCAGAGTTTTAATTTTATTTAAATGCACATAAACTTATTTAGCATATGAATCAACGACATGCACATATGCTTGCCACACTCAAGCTTTCTATTTTTCTAGTGAGAAGAAAAAGAAAGCTGGAGAAAGTGAGTGGGCTACTGTGACTTTGTTTCTATATTATCAAACCATCTTCAAAAGGCTTTAGATTACAATAAACTCTTCCTTAGAAATTCCAAAACTCCCCCTTTCGCTACTTGACTCGATGGCACCATGACCGTTGGTGAGACATGTATGTTGAGTTGGAACCCAAACAAATCCTTTATCCCATTTCCTCCTGTAAATAAATAAATAAAAAAAAAAACCAACCCAAAACTCTAGTAATCACAATGGCTTAATTAACAACATTTATAATGCAATGCAATATAGATATATATATATATATATTTATTAGTACTGAAAAAATATGCTAATTGGCATGCATGGGATACCATGCTCCATGCAAAGTTGAAGGGAGAAAAAAGGGATATTGATGGCCTGCGTGCATGGCATGAATTGATGTGAGATAGTGAGAGGATAATAAGTGGAAACGGGTAAAGATAAGGGAGCTGACCCGACCCAGAGTGAGCAGCGAAAGGAAAGATGAAAACTGTTAGAAATGCCTTTTCCATGAAAGTAAAAGGCAAAGTCTCTGTAAGAGACTGCATCGAATTCCCTTACTCCCCCTCTCTCTCTCTCTTACTAGTTCTTAGCACTTAGCAGCAAAAGAGAAGGAAAGAAGTGGCAATAATGATGGTTGGTCTCTTTCTAAAATCTAAAACCAGTCTTCTCGTACAAGACTCCAACCCATGCCTTTTCTGCAGATTCTCTCTTCTCTCTCTTCTCTGTTATTCTGTGCGAGAGAAAGAGAGAGAAAGCAACGGAAAGCAAAGGAGAGGAAAGGAGATTCTCCTCGTGACACGTGTCACCGATATTCCCCCATATCGTCCTTCTGAATATCCCTTTTGTCTGGTGTAAATGTAGCCCCGAATATTCCCTCCCCCTTCTCCTTTCTTTTTCTTTTTCTATTATCCTACTAAAAATATTAAAATACCCAAAAATGGACTATAGGCTCTCGAAGTTAGAACAACATTGGGTTATTCATAATACTAGTACATATTTAATTTTTCCACTACAAAAAAAAAAATGAAAATGGAGTGGTGGGGTTTTAATTAACGTGAAGCACGACGTTCTTCGTTGTGTGCACCGTGGTCTAGTACATAGCTTTTCTTAAGAAAAAAGAGAAATTCGTCTGCTACAATACATAGCCAAATTCTTCTAGGAGGGGAACATTTGGATTTAGATTATGTGTCGTCCACTCATTGGTGGATTTTCCAATCTAGTTTACCATATTTAGAATAAAATTCTTCTGCCTTTGCGGCTGTTCCTTGGCGACTTTGCATCCTCACTCATGAAGTTATTATATTCTTCTTTCTCCTTTCTTTCTTTTTTTTGTCAATTTAGTCATCCACATTGTTTCGTTTTCTAGTCTATCAGCTCAAAAAACTTACTTTGATAAAAGGAAAAAGTTCATCCTATATTTGTAAACCTCCTTTTTTTTTGTTCATTGATTGATTAATTTTTTTTTTAAAAAACAAAGCTTTATGTTTGTATTGATTGATCAATCAAGATTTGCAAGTGGTTATGTCGGTCAAGTCATTACCCGTTGGAATAGGCAGAAGATTGAATGCGGCGTAGTTCATCTTATCTTGAAAATTTGATTAATTAAGTTGCATGATGAGAGGTTATTATTTTTTTATACTTTTATTTATCAACAATTGTGATAATTAGATTTAAAACAAATTGCCACTATTAGCTCATGTTGCAATTGATTTAATTTGTTTTTGGATAAGTAAAAATATTGATTTTGGATTTGTGCTATATATACAATAGAAAAAGCCTATAATCAGGATGAAAATACGAGTAAATTAATTGGGAGGTGTTTATATTGCCGCTTTTAACATATGTTATTATATAAGCATACAAACAGCTAAACGTACGCTTTTGTTTAGATGTACATGCATTGGTTTTTTCAGTTGGGGGTTCACATGGGTTTGTTGAGATTGGGGCAAAAGCGTATCTGCGAACAGCCTATCCCCTACTTTTTGTAGCCTACCTTAATCCCCCTTTTACAATAGAAAGCCTCCACGAGAAGTAAGGACCACTATGGTTTTTTTTTTTTTTTTTGGGGGAGGAAAGGGGGGTCGAGGGGTCTGCTTCAATTGAAAGGCCAGTGTTCCAATGTTATGCCAATGAAGATTTGAAAAAAGTTGGATCCAAAGCTTATCGTTTTAAATCAGAGAAAAGGTTTAGATAATTTTTTTTTAACAAAAAGAATCAACTCTATTGATCTATAGCTTACAAAGAATCACCAAATGTTACAGGAAGTGATTTTAAAGTATACTGCTCAAGCCTTCTAGTATGATACAAATTCAGTAAATTAGTAGTAAATTTATTATGAACCTATTGATTTAATTTTTCTAAAACATGGGAAACCTCCCTTAAGGCTATGAATTGGACCTCTAAATTTTAACATATCATCATTGCACTCTAGATTACCATCAAAAGATAAAATAACATCAAAGAGAGCCCTGCGAACATCATGCACTGTAAAATCCAATGTGTGAAGCCGACTTTTGTTTGCAATCTATCGTATCAAATCTCAACAAAGTGGGACCAAGGAGCAATGGAGTTGTGATGGCCAAATCCTTTCTATCCTTAACTTCATTTTAGGGATTATCAATCGATTTAAAGGTTTTTTTTTTTTAATTGGGGAAAGGAAATTTGAATCTTACTCTTTAGGTAGAGAGATCGAGCATCAACCACTGAGTCAAATACTCAGATGCTCGATCGATTTAAAGGTTTAGGGAATTAAATTTAAGGTTTTAGTGAATCGATTTTAAGGTTTGGTGAATTGGTTTAGGGTTTCATGAACTGATTTTAAGGTTTTGTGAACTTGTTGGTGAATTGGTTTTAGGATTTAATGAATTGTTTTAGGATTTTGTGTGAACCAATTTTAAGGTTTAGTGAATCGATTTTTAAGTTTGTCAAACCAGTTTTAGGGTTTGATGAATTGGTTTTAGGGTTTGATAAATCCATTTAAGGTTTTATAACTTGGTTTTAGGGTTTTGGTGAACCGATGTTATGGTTTAGTGAATTAATTTTATGTCTAAATTGGTTTAGAGTTTGGTGAACTAATTTTAGGATTTAGTGAATCGATTTTAGGATTTCATGAACGATTTTAGAGTGTGGTGAACTAGATTTGGTGAACTAGTTTAAGGTTTTTTGAATAGGTTTTAAGGGTTAGTTAATCAATTTTAGGGTTTAGCAAATCAGTTTTAAGGCTTTTTAAATTGGTTTAAGGTTTGATGAACTAAGTAAAAGATTTTTATTGAATTGAGTTTAGTGTTTTGGTGAACTAGGCTTAGGGTTTTGATCGAATTGGGTTTATGGTTTTTGATTAATTGAATTGGGATTTAGGGTTTATGATGAATCGGGTTTAATGGTTTTGAAAAAAGGAGTTTAGGGTTTTGGAAATTAAAACAAAAAAAAAGTTTCAGGGTTTTTGGGTTTAAGTCTAAAGGAAATCGTTTACAAGTGTCATGAGTCAGTTTCAAAATTTAAAATTAACATAAAATAAAAAGGCAAATGACATTTGAAGAAATTGAGAAAAACAACAATAAAAGGAGGGCAAATTAAAACAACAATAATAAAAATAATGAAATTTGAAGTATACTTTTAAAAATGACCTAAAACAATAAAAATGAAAAAGTTCCAATAAATATTATCACATTCTCAATATAATGCTTGTAAACCAAATATTGCAGTGTTATCTTTTTAGCATTTTTATCAATAATTTCCTAATCTACTAAAAGTTGTAATATTATTTTTTCAATAATCACATTTTATGCAATCACGTTCCCTACAATTACATTCGAATTCTTTACAATGTGATTGCATTATAAAGCACCAAACATCACCTCGGTGTTAATACAATGGCAATAGGTTCTATTGAAGATTATGAGATTGGTGCCTTTAATTGATTTAGTTCAAGCATGGTGATGGTCTGGTGTTGGTGAATGTCCTTTAATACATATTAACATTTTTTAATCCATAAACGGGTTATCCTATCTTATAAATTAAGGTCAAATATACTAACACTCTCAAGTTTTATCTATAATTCTATGTGGGTTTATTAATTTTTAAAATATATTGTCTAGTCCAAAAGAATATCTTTCGCTAGACACATAAATCTGATTGTTAGTCAACCGTTAATGTTTTTATTATTTTGATGATGTAGTAATATTTCTTAAACAATTTTACTTTTCATTAATATTGAAAATTACCACACTACATAAACTATATTTTTTTATTTTTTTCTCTTATTTAAAAAAATTCTCTCCCTTTCCTTTTTCCGTTATCAGAACACCAAATTTGGCTCTAATTGAATCTCCTTCAGGGAGAAAATGAGATAAGGAGTGCGGCTCCCCTGGGGAGCATGAGATCTGTACTCCCTCAACTAGCATAAGGGAGCACCTCAATTGGTTTGAGAAAAATATAGTAAAAATAAGTGAAGAAAGGAGAAGGATATTTTAGACATTTCATATTTGTTGTTAAATGTCGTTTACACATTTGGAATGGATTATATATTTGGAAAACTAATGAACGCGCATAGAATTATGGATAAAACTTTAGAAGGTTAAAGTATTTTACCCTATAAATTATTAATTTCATTTATTACTCGGTTACTTCTCTCAAAGTTTAAGAAGTATATAGAAGTATATATTTGACTCCAAATAACATTTTTTCTTCTCACATTCTGTTGATTTCTCTTCATTTCTTTCCTAAATCTCAACTGCCAAGCAATATATTGGGTTGTGTTGTAAAATTCATTGGAATATGAAGCCAAAACGTAATTAATAGTATAGTAAGGTCTTAACCAAATTAATTAACTTCTTAGATATTGGAGATTAGCTCATCCACTTAATTTTGCCTTACCTAAAAAGATTCAATTGGCATCAGGCATTAAACAATTAATCTAATGCATAACAATTAAATCAAGTAATTGACTTCATTGAACAGAATAAAGATCAAGAGAATTCAAAGACCAGATAAATGCAACTATATAGTGCGCTTTGAGAGGGGGTTTAGATACTTAGAATTATTAACATGAAGAAATCAAAGATTTTCAAACGCAGAATAGAAATACAAGATTCTATTCTTTTGAATCCAATTATATACCCAAAACTCAATTCGTTATCAATAAAAATTATCAGAATTCAATGTTCCATTCAACTTGGTTCAAGAACAAGGAAGAAATACTAATTGAAGAATCGAAAAGGAACAACGACCTTTTATATGTTGCATGATATGAAATATTCTCAAGCTTTGCGGAAAGCCAATGATGTCTGCATTTACGGGTTGTAAGGTTTTCTCCTTGAGAGCGAATCATCGATGTAAGGTTTTCTCCTTGAGAGCGAATCATCAAAACTGTGATTGCTGATGGAGAAACTGATTGTTCTACTAAATTCCCTAATTCATTTAGGATAGATTCGTCGTCGTTTGCTTTAGCATCAGAACTTGATTATTGATTGATAATTGCTTGCTAGCTAGCTGTAGGATTTGCATTATTTGGATGCTTCGTGCTTATCTTAATGTAAAGTTTGTGCGTTTCTTAGTTATTTTAGACGTTGAAAGTTGTAATACTTGAAAAGAGGGTGAAGAAAAGGAAGGGGAAAAAAAGGGAAAAAGATAGACATCATTGGAAAAAGAAAATTCTATTGTATTACTGTAAACGATATACACATGCATGCACGAGCTTGAATGATTTTACGTGCTTCTCTTGAATTCCTTTTTTATCCATAGATGCTAAAGTGTAAAAATTTTGTAACCATTCCATAAGTTTTTATTAAAAAGTATTTCTATATCATAAATGAAAAAAACTAAAAATAAATTAAAACAAGATGATTAAGCACAAGAAGTCAATCATTAGATACCAGGTTGTGTTATATGTACAACATGCATATATACACATAAATGAACAAGGGGTATACGCGATTGCATCCATAAATGACACAATTAAGGGTATTATATGATGAATTAAAGTTGTTTTTTTTTCTTGTTTTTATAATTTTGCCATAGAATCATAACTCCTTTTCAAAAACTATATTGTAGAGTAGTTTGACCATAGATAAGAACAGACAATGCAAATATAGCATCCGAATTAGGAGAGTGGAGAATGGAATTAGAATATCTTTGGTCGGCCTCTTACCAAAAAGATGACTCGAAAAAAAAAAGGCAGGGATTGGAGTGTCATTGAAGACAGGAATGTGGTTTTAATTTTTAATTTTTTTTGACCTGTTGTTGTCATGAGTGTCAACAGAAAGTACGCTTTCAATTACAAAAACAAAAATTCCATAAACCTAAATGTGTCACCTCGCCTTTGACACGTGCAGCTGTGTCAATGCAAAACTTTATCTAATAAAATCCCACTCAATTCAACAGTTTTATTCTTATCTGATCCAATGAGAATTTTGGTCAGTTAAAGCTCCCCATAACCTACACCTCATTTCCTTTCCTACCAACTAAAGTTTAGATAAGTTTATACTTATTTAAGAAAGCCTATTGACCTATTGATGTATTGGATTTTGAAGGTAAACACCTGGAAGTGACCTCGATAATTGTTACTATATAGAACTTAAAATTATACTAATAATTTAACCATTTGCTATTAATTTCTTTATATCTTGAATCATATATATATTTTATATAGATGGTATTAAATAGTAAGTTGGTTTATAAAATTAACATGCATCTATTTGATAATTATATTATTTTAGTTCTATAACTTTCCTATAAATAATAAACTGATAAGCATGTCACTATCATGTAAATTCATTTATAAGGTTTAATACTATGATTACTAATGTATAGGATATTAGCCATGTCCACAGAAACAAGAAAAAGCCAGCCATGGGCTGTGGGCTATTGGCTCTATCTAGTGGTCAAGGGATTCGGTCAAAAGCCCATATCAAAGAGTAGGCTCATTCATAGGCCGAAAGGACATAAAAGTTTAAACATTTCGAAATTACAGAGGGTCTTAAATATTAGTTTTGTTTTTTGGATGGAACTCCTCCATAATCCATACCTTTTTATGGTAGGTATTTTTATAATTTTTTCAGTGAAAAGGTTAAAAGTTCATTTAGAAATTTTTTTTTCTCTTTCATTTATTTCATTTATAATAAATGCTTTGAGTGCATTATATAGGAGCCAGCTAGCTGAAAGGAGAGTTCTGAAATTGTTAACAACCGAAGAGAAGAAATACCCCAAGTGGGGCTACTAACTTATCTAGTACTTGTAATGTGATATATTCTTTTTTATATAGTCAAACCGGACTTAACTAACTTTGCTTCTAAAAAACAGTAGATGCCCTGCATTGGTTTTGAGAAAATTCAATGTAGTAGTTTCCAATTACAAGATTATTCCCAACCAAAGGGTGACCCTGTTTTTGTTTCGTTTTAGGTTGAATTCGCTTATAACTTAGTACCCATTTTGTTTTCGCATCAGGAAAGGAGATGTGGTTACATGGGCTTGTTTCTTACCAAGCACATGGCCACCTAGGCTGTCAGGTGTTATACCTGTCTTTCAGCATCGAAATTGCCACCATTGAAGAAGCTGCTCCTTCCTTCGATCTAATTTTAACGTTCACTAGTCTACATTCAACCCTTGAGCCTCCTTTGTTTCTTTATTTAATCCCTTCAAAGTCTATTGCTTTGAGAACACTTGCTGGTAGTTTATCAGTACCGCTCACAGTTACAGCAGACGCATAAATATTTAATTCGATCCTTTGACATTTTGGCACTACATTTTAGCTAGCCTAATTGCTGGCATCTCCAATTGAAAGGCGTTTTTTTTTTTCTAATTATCCAATATATATATATATATATATATATATATATTAGCAGCTTTCTTCCTGGAACTTTGTATTCTGTAGTTCCTCTTTTTCTTTTTTGGGCAACTGAAATATCCTGAAATGAAGGTTCAACTCTTTGTTATTGTTTTTTGGACGTTGGTAGAGTTGCCAGTGCGATCAGTAGTTTTGCAGCTCCTTATGACATCTACAAAGCCCTGGCTGATTCTTCAGTTGTCATTGCATACGACCGATCCGCTGGGATTGAAAAGCATTGCAGCTCTTTCCTAACTTCAGCTTCTGAATTGAAACCTGATGACAACAGGGGAGGTAGACTCAAGAATGAACTCTCCTTCTATCTTGGAGATTGGGAGCAGGAAAATGATGGGGCACCATTGATGCAACTGGATAACAATGGCATTCCAGCGAGCAGCCAATCTCTCACCTCCCCACTTAAGTTGGCCTCCTTTGAGGTAACGGATGTCAATTCAGTCCAGCACCTTAAAAACGCAGTTAGTCTCCGAGGGGTTCTATCTTTAGGCATATCCAGGGATAGCTCTGTTCCTTATGGTGTCGGCTTAGAGCATCATATGAATCCTGGTTCATCTGTCATGATGATTGCTTTTGAAGGGATTTATGTGGAGACCGAAGAGAATGGAGGAGAACGTTTGATGTGTTTGCTAGGGAGTTCAAATTCAATCGCACCTTCGACTAACAGGTGTGACTGATGAGTTCTCGGAGTTTGCAAGCAGCTATATTTCCACTTACGGTAACCACCGGCTCCATTTTTTGGAAGATGATCAAATTTTGCTTGTTCTACGATATCCTAAAACCTTCGAGTTGACCAAAAGAACAATCCAGGGAGAAATGATAAGTCTAAATGAACAAGGAGGGTCGAAGTACTTCAGTAAAGTTTATGTATCTTCTCTGTTGAGTGGCCACTCGATGTATCAATTCAATTCAGGATTGCTCCAGTCAAGAACTTGTGATCCATTCCCTTACCAATATGAATTGATTGAAGATGGTGCTTTGATGTTTACTGGTGGAGAGTTCTGTCGAGGACTTGGACCATCTTTATGGAGAAATTATAAATATTGTTCCAAATTGCAGGTTCAAGGGCAATTATATGAGCCAGATCCATAGCAAATTGGGTCCTTTCTTGCTCGGGAAGGAGATGGAGGCCACTGGTGGTATGAGTTATGACGACGTTAAGCTCATTGTTCGACATGTCAAATGTGAGCAAGACACCACTTCTAACAGAACCGGCAATGCAAAGGTTTCTGCAGTGCTGAGAGCTGTTCCCACAGGAAGTTTTCAACATTTCGAAGTATTAAGAACTGGTCTTTCAGGGTTGACTCTAGCCGCTGAGGGGATATGGAACTCTTCTTCTGGACAGCTTTTCATGGTTGGATGTCATGGGACGGTTGACTCAGGATTGGAAGGATGTGACTATGAAATTGCAATGTACTTTCCACATGCATTTTCCATTAAGCAAAGAAGCTTTCTGTTTGGAAGCATATCCAGCGTGAAAAAGGATATAAGCTTGGACAATCCTTTATTTTTTAATGCAATGAAAAGCTCTAGAGATTTGGAATATGTATCATACAATTATTCGAAAATCAAGTTGGTCAACGTGTTTGGGAGGAGAACTCTACCTTATCAAATTTAAGCTATGGTCAAGCTGTTGCTCTTCCAGTATCCGGCAATAAAAGATGCAGAAGAACCACTTGCTCAGTTAAGCCTACTGTCCAGCAGTCTTGCTATAAATGGCTATGTAGTCCCTGATCAATTAACTGATGGACAGAAATCAAGGATCCTCATTGAGATTGAGGTGCTTTCTTTAGGTCCATTATTTGGATGGTATGAACCCAATATGGACAAGCGAAATCTAAAGAAGAAACCAGTCATTACGGAAGATGATCTCACAAGCTGCCGGTTCTTGAATGTATCTAAGCGTTTTAGTCTTCAAAACCCAGAAAGAACACAGGCAGACAACTTACAAAAATGTCCTAGCTTGTCCTTCGAAGGTCTATATGATCCTGTTTTGGGTGAGATGCATTTGATTGGATGTAGGAGGGCTTTGGTTGAGAGCATTGGCATAAAACGAGGCCAAGATTGTTTAATTGAAGTGAAAATTCAGTACCCACCTAAAGTTTACAGTGGTGGAGAAATCCAACTGCCAAGATCACCATCAGCAGCCAGAGGCAGGAAGATGATCCCCTTTATTTTAGCTCGATTAGCCTTCATGCTCTTTTGACTCATTATCCAGATTACCTTGGAACAGTTGCTAATCGAGAATCTTTCAAAGGGATTCCTTGCATTCTAATGCTTGCTGGGTAAATTGCAATCATATCGAGCCAGCTCTTATGCATGAAGAAAGAAGCATATATTGTTCCTGACATTTCTATTTCCATGCTTGCTTTTCAGATCCTCGGATATAGTCTTCCACTGATCTGTGGTGCCAAAGTTCTCTTCAAATCAAAGGATCCTGAAGCTTACAGAGCAGGCTGTGGTCATCCTGCGTTTGGAATGTTGAAAGTTCTTGAAAGTTTAGGAAATGTTCTTTTGTTAGTGGCCTTACTACGTACTGCAAGACTTTTTCAGATGGTAACAGAATCTCGAAGCAAGCCTCAGTCTAAAGGTACCTCCAAACTAAGATAGGCTTAAGGGGCGCTCAACGAATTCAAAGGCAAATATTTAAATAAAGTTTTGATTATTAAAATTAAAAAAAAATTATTAAAATTTTATTCTTCTAATTTTTTGTGAGATGTAAAATTTTTAATTAAACTTTTATAATCAAGTTCTTTTAATATTTCTTTTTCAATAGATAATATAGTTAATCTATTTAATTTTTCTTGAGATATTGTTGATCTTAAATAAGATTTTATTAATTTTAGTTTAATCTATTTAATCAATTTAAATAAGACATTTTATAATCAACTATTATAATTATTTTATATTTTCTAAATGACTAATATAAAATCAACAATCAAAATTTCTAATTCAAACAAATCAACTATCACATGAAATAAAAAAATATAACAATATAATATAAACTCTAAATTAAAGTAAAAAAATCTGTAAAGATTAGAACAATAATACCTAATTATTGAATGTTTATTACAAACCGTAAATGAGGCTCACAGTTTTATGAAGATAATAAAATAATAGACTTCTTGTGTATTTTTTGGTAAAAAATTGAAGTTAAATGAAGAAAAAGCAAATGAGAAAGGAAAATTTCAAAATTAGATATTATATATTGAAAAAAAATTGGTTTTATATATAGGAAAAAAAAACTGTTGGAAATCGTTAAATACATTGATTGGAAATAAAAAAAATAAGTAAAAAAAAAAAGCTGTTGGAGGTAAGTAAATACATATGACTGTTGGTTTATTGGAAATAAGAGAATATAGTTGAGAATTAATAGCATTCTAGAAAGAAAGAAGTAATAGAAAATTAAAATTATTAGGCACATAATTAAAAAAATGAAAAAAAACAATTTTAATAATTATTTTTTACTTATATATATTAATTTTTATATATTTTTAATATAATTAATTATATTATAATTATTGTAAAATTATAAATTTTTTCTAAAATTAGGGCCTTCCCAAATTGGGGACCTAAAGCCATTGCTTGGGTGGCTTCACTTAAGGGCCGACACTGATAGGCTTCTAAAGAGAAACAAATATTACTGAGTACCATGGCTATACACACTTTCGGATTTCTTATTTGAATTGCTGCTTGTGATAATCCTGATGTGCGCTTGTAGCCTGAAGAGGGCAAGCATGCACCAAAAATGTGCATATGCAGCAGACTTGGATGACTGTAATAAAGGAATATCTCTATTTTCTTCAAAACTGCTTTCTGCTTCCTCAGATTCTTAGCAATCTATTGATGCCAACACCTGTTAGATCCCTGAGGAAAGCCTATTACCTTGGATTTACTTCAATAAGGCTACTTGTGAACATTTTTGACCATATAAGGGATCCTCTTTTACATACCAAAATGGAAAGATAGGAATCATGAGTCTGAACTCAACTTCTCCATTGTTTGCCAAGTTTGTTACTCCATAGGTTCACTTTTTAAAAAATACTGGTATCAGCACAGTAAGAACACTAATAAACAGATTAAGGGTTCATGTAATTCTGATATTGAAATAATTGAAATTTCAGGGCATCTCACAATTACTAGTCAACACTATAACAATATTTCACTGTCCTTTGAGGGTTTATATGATCAGATTTTGGGGAAGATGCACCTAGTTGGTTGCAGGGATGTTCGATATCTATCAAAGATCTCAAAGTTGGGAACTAAACTTGAAAGAGGAATGGATTGTCAGTTTGAAGTCGATGTAGAGTATAATCCAGAAAAAACATGGTGGCTAGTGAATCCAACTGTAAAAATCTCCTTCAGCAGTAGAAGAAGTGAAGAAGACCTCTTTTATTTCAATCAACTCAGCCTCAAAACTAATCTAGTTTCTTACATTAAAAAACAAATGACAAAGTCTTTCGAAGAACTTTTGAGGGCATACTACGAATTCTAATGCTCACTCTGTCAATACTTTGCACACACAGCCAGCTGTATTACTCCAAGAATGTTGTTTCATGCAGTGAAATGTCTCTTGCCACACTTGCTATCTAGGCTCTTCGTTACTGTATCCCTCTAATCACTGGAAATGAAATTCTTTTCAAATGGAAGGTGTTGTAATCTAACAACTTCAACAAGTTTCAACGGTTTGATGTACTAGACAGCTTGGCCAAGTTCCTTTTGTTATTGAAGAAAATAGAAGCTGAGTTTTCTAGGTAAATCAATGGAAACAGTAACTTACTAGAGTAGAGAAGAAGATGAAGCAAAGAATCATTTAAAGCAGTAGAACAAAATTTGGCCAAAAAGCAAAGATTTTATTTCTTTTTCAGTATTTATACTTTGACAATTCAAACGTTTCCTAATGAATCGGATCGAATAACAAATTTCACACTAACCAATGAATAGCTCAACGGTAAAATGTAACAAACAAATCATAGTTGTTAAGTCTTGAAAAAAATTTTATCCCCCCTTTCCCCTACTAACCTTTATTTTATGCAGGTTTCAACAACCTATGTAGACTAATTGGTGATGGTAGTAGTATTTTATTCCAGTCTGAAGAGTGGATCCAAGGAATCATCCTTAAAAACTCATTCCCAATAGTGTTTGAGGAAGATACAAGAGTTTGGACATTGACAAGACAATGAATGGAAATGGGAGATAATGTTGCGTAGAAGGGTGTTTGGATGGGAGGAAGAACAATGGAAGCAATTCACGACAATGGTGAATGATTATCATCTATCTGTAGAAATACACGATATTGTTATATGGAAAAGTACCCCCTCGGTGATTTCTCTGTCAAAGAGTTCTATATACACCAATTGGATAACGATAGTGGTAGTAGCAGCATATGGAGACAAGTTTGGGCTAACCTAACTCCACTTAAA
This sequence comes from Theobroma grandiflorum, assembly GCA_036013995.1. NCBI lineage: Eukaryota > Viridiplantae > Streptophyta > Magnoliopsida > Malvales > Malvaceae > Theobroma > Theobroma grandiflorum. The sequence continues at coordinate 40,422,197 of CP142129.1, forward strand.
GTCGAAGTGTTTGTATGGCAAATCTTCCACGGAAGAGCCGCTGTTAAAGTAGAGTTTATGAGATGAGAGCTGATGAGTACGAATTCAGCATTCTGCCCCTTTTGCCACCAGGTTATCGAAACCATTAACCACATTTTCATCTATTGTTTTGAATCATGGAGTTTCTGGGCTAAATGGTGCAAAGAGTGGAATGTAAGTTGGGTCTAACCAGATAATTTGACTATATTTTTTGAATCTTGGAATGTTGTGGCAATTAAGGAAGGTGAAATCAAAGTATGGAAGATAGCATTCTTTGCGGTGATTTGGTCTTTTTAGTTGGTTAGGAACGACATTGTGTTTGGAGGTAAAACTTGGGACTAGGCTCAGATTTACGAGTTAATAAAGTTGAGAGTTGCCACATAGGCAAAGGCCAAATGGCTAAGGGAATATGGCAGGACTCTTGAAACCTTGAATGAGCCAAGGTTAAAGGGCTGTTATTAACTGTATCAAAAAGAAAAGACCTAAGGTTGAGTGGATGAATCTTGCAAAAGGTACTATAAAGTTCAATGTGGATGGAGTTGTTAGCGGAAGCCTTGGGGAAGCTGGAATTGGCAAGATCTTCAAAAATTCTGTAGGAGAGACCAAAATGATGTTCTTCAAGTCAATAGGGATGGGAGATTCTAACTTAGCGGAAGTGTTGGCCATAAGACAAGCTTTTATGATGTTCTCTGCTTCAAACGAGAATTGTTTTCATTTTCTGGTTGTCGAGAGTGATTCTAAAAATGCGATGAGATGGATACCAACACCAAACCATGCTCCTTGGAGAATGAGAAAGTGGATACTTCAAATTGAAATGCTGAAAAGAAAGGTGAAAAGGTGAGAAATTAAACATGTAAGAAGGGAGGCAAACCATCAAGTCGATATCCTAGCTAAAATTGGTATAAAAAGGGAAATTGATTTAGTGAATGTTTGGACAGAGGCTTTGAATAGTGCATCTACTGAGAATGGCAATAATGGATGAATCTTGCGCTCAATTTGATATGTAAGTTGGTGCTGATTTAGGGATCTGAATGTCTTTTTCGAGATATGGCTATTTTTTTAATGACTTTTGTTGTTCTGTATCCATATCTTTTTGTAGTGGAACAGAGAGTTGTTGAAGGTCGACTTAATAGCTTTAATGGGTGTATAGGGAGGTGTTGCTATGAATATGTACAAAGATCTCTAACTTTTGTTAATGATTTTGCTGTGGTATTCGCTTGTAGTAAAAGGGCATAACCTGGCAAAATGGTTGTATTGTGCGAACTCTGGTTCCCCTTCTTCATCTATATATTTTGAAATTAAAAAAGAAGTCTTGAAAAAGAAAATGGAAAGTAGGTTAAAACAACACCATAAGATGCGTACAAAACTTAAGTAAAATAAACCAAACGACATGAGCAACATCTTTTTGTATACAATAGACTTAAAAGAACAGAAGAGCAAAACGACATGTTTTGAAAACTCAGTCTATCTAGTCAAGAAACACCATCGTTTTGCTCTTAGTGCCTTTCTTCACCTTCAAAGTTTAAGGTTCCCACTTGTTCTTCAAACACCTTCATTACTAGATTGTGAATTACTTTTCAACAGTTAGTTACAATGTTTCTTACTATAAGACTCTCACAGATAGTATTAAAATCTTGCATCAAACAAAAAGTTCAAATCCATAAAGAGAAGAAAATTATAGTGATTATGTTAGTTGTTCACATGATGGGTTTTCTTCTCAGACGTTTTTCTATTACAAGTTTTGGGGAAGCACTGCTTATTCTTAGGAAATATTCTTATGTGAAGGGTAACACCAAGATTCCGCTTGAATGGCTCACAGAAAAAGATGACTATGTTGGCCCGGTTCAAGATTTGTTGTTGCTTCCTAAAACTATCTATAACACTTTGTTGAAATTGAGGTCTGAAGTTGTAGAACACGAGGCTAGAAGGAGGCACGAACCTCCACATGACGCCACTAACTTACTGGTTGACAGTTGCTTTCAGTTTTTTTTTTCTTTCATTTCTCTTAGTTGTTGCATGTTGTGTGCGTATTAACCATGATGTAAAAGAACTATCTACAACATGTTTAGTGCTTAAGTGGTTTCGATTTTATTGCTTACTATTTTCTTTTGTTAACTACTTGTATTTAAATTACTAAAAATTTTAATGTAATTGTTATCTTCTTTCTTTTATTAATAGTTCTTTCTTTTGGTTTTTTGAGCTTTCTCTTAAGAATACTTAAAAATTCTAACGTGGTATCAGAGCAATTATCTTAAGGGACTATGTTGGTATAAAATCACTTTAAAAAATCCTCATTAGTTTTTCTTCTTTACCTTTTACTATCTATCTTTGAAATACCAAGAAAATGGCTTTTGCAAATTTTAATGTCGTTACTCCACCTATTTTTATAAGAGAAAACTACCCAATATGGGCAGGAAAAATGAAGGCATATCTTCATGCGTTCGATCTTTGGGAAATCGTTAAAGTTGGTGGAAATCTTCTTGAAATGAGACAATTAAACCCAACAATCACATAGTTAAAGCAACATAGCAAAGAAATAGCGAAAAGGTATAAAGCTTAATTTTGTATCCATTCTGCTATTTTTGACTCGATTTTTACTCATTTAACGGATTGTGAGTCTGCCAAAGAAGCATGGGATAGGTTGAAGGTTGAATTTCACGGCAGTGATAGGACCTGTCAAATACAAGTCCTAAATCTACTAAAAAAGTTTGAAGTATTGAAGATAAAGGATGAGGAAAATGTGAAAGACTACTCAAAGAAGGTTTCGATAAAAGTCAATTAGTCGAGATTACTTGGAAAAAGTTTACTAGAGAGAAGAATAGTCAAGAAATTCCTTGTAAGCCTGCCAGAAAAATTTGAGGCCAAGATATCTTCTGTGGAGGGCTCTAAGGATATGTCTGTATTAACCGTGATAGAACTCATAAATGCTCTTCAAGCTCAAGAGCAAAGAAAGGCCTTAAGGCAAGAAGATCACGTAGAAAATGCTTTATTGGCACGAGCAAATGAGAAGAAAAATGGTGATAAGAAACAAGGTAAGCAAAAGACTCAGTACCCTTTTTGTTCTTATTGTAAAAATGCAACCATACTGAGCATTTTTGCTGGTACAAATAAAATGTTACATGTAAGTCTTGTAATCAGTTTGGTCATGTGGAAAAAATTTGCAAGAATAAAACCGATCAAGGAGAAAAAAAAGTTACGATAGTCAAGGAAGTAGTCAAGGAACATGAGGCGAATGAAGAGGTGTTATTTATGGCTAGAAAACTCGAGAGGTCAAGAAGCTCTAGTGTTTGGCTTATTGACAGTGTGTGTTCCAATTATATAACTGGAAATGCAAATAATTTTATTTTCTTGAGCGAGAATTACAAGTCTCAAGTGGAGATTGGTAATGGTGAATATCTCAAAATTCTTGGGCATGGGACAGTTGGAGTGCAAACTCCCTCAAGTATTAAATCTATTTCAATTGTTCATTATGTACTTGAAACGAATCAAAACTTGTTGAGTGTTGGTTAGCTTGTTGAAGAAAATTATACTTTGCTATTCAAAGAGAAAGTGTGTACAATCTTTGACTCCTCTAGTGTTAAGTTACTATAAGTTCAAATGGAAAGCAAATGTTTTCCACTTGATTGGTTAAAGACGAAGGACAAGGCATATCAATGTGTGACCAATGATGCCAAATTATGGCATAGAAGGCTCTTCCATGTTGATTATACTTTTATGAAGCATATGGCATTTGTTGGTTTAGACAAGAACTTCTCTATACCAACTAAACAAGAAGATGTTTGTGATACATGTCTCCGTGGAAAGCAAACCAAATCACTATTTCCCAAGAGTGGCTTGACTCAACCTACAGAAAGACTTCAATTGATACACTCCAATGTTGGTGGACTTGATGGTGTTGTTATGGTGGATTTCAAAAAATCAAAAGAAGACTCAAGAGCAAAGTGGATGTTTGCAACATAGACCTCGAGGAAGTGTGTTGAAATTGAGGTCTAAAGTTACAAAACATGATGCTAGAAGGAGGCATGAACCTCCACATGACATCACTAACTTCCCGGTTGATTGTTGCTTTTAGTTTTTTTTTTTTCTTTTATTTCTTTTAGTTGCTACATGTTGTGTGCCCACTAACCATTATGTAAAGGAACTATTTACAACTCGTTCAGTTCTTAAGTGGTTCTGATTTTATTGCTTTCCATTTTAACTACTTGTATTTCAATTACTAAAAATTTTAATATAATTGTTATCTTCTTCCTTTTATTAATTGTTCTCTCTTTTAGTTTTCTCTTTTAGTTTTTTGAGCTTTCTCCCAAGAATACTTAAAAATTCTATCACACTTTGTGGCAAGTTAGAGGTAAACCTCTGGGGAAATTTTATCATATCGGCTTCACAACATTGAGAATAGTGTTGCATGCTTATGACTACATAAGAGATCCTCTTCCTGATGAAGACTATAACTACAGTGAGCATCATAATCGTAATACAAGGTTGGGGTTCATTCTAAGATCAGAAATATTACTGCAGCAATCGTTGTAATTATAGTTGCTGTAATAGTACACATCCAGCAGCGATATGACCATGGAAAACTTAGCCAGAAAGTGAAGCCAAAGGAGACATAGGAATCAATCCCCAATCTTAAAGTACGTTAGAAGCAGGCTAGTGTTTCGCTTTTACTTTTGATCATTCTGTTGTAGTTTTTTCTGCTATGTTTTATAACTGCTGCTCATCATTCTAAGCTGTCTTTTGCCTACTTTAGTTCAATGAGTTTTAACACTCCTACCTATTCATTATATAAATTATAGTTTTTGCTTGTTTCAGAGTTATCATTTTCAAGCAAATTCCATTGGTTAATAAATTCCATAAAAAACTAAGAAGTCTGAAAATATGCTGGGGAAGAAAACTCAGCTATGAATCACAAATCTAATGCATATGCCGGGAGTCGAACCCGGGTCTATTACTTGGAAGGCAATTATCCAAATCGCTGCTTTAATAGGCAGCTCTCCCTATATATATCTTTCCCATCGGACACGTGAACCTAGCTAGCAAATCTTTTGCTTAAAACATTCTCGGATGTAAGATTTGGAAGCTTGTAATAAATGAATAAAGCAGGGAGGTGAATAAGTCCGCCTAGCTCTCACGCTATATATGACTTTTACTTCAACTTAAATTATAGTACTAGTTTTCCAAAATCGTTTTGGGAAAAACCTGGTGTTTACATATGAAGCTGCGGCGAACGTGAAACATACATAATCATATTGCTTAATCTATTGCCTAGATATATGAAATGTATCACAAAATTTTCTTCTTTTAATGTTCTGATAGTAACTTTACCTTATGTGGTTTCAACAAGTAACATATAGTGTCAGTAAATTTGTATAAGATATATTAGTCTTTGATAAATAAATAAATAATATAACACAACTTTAATCATTTGAAGAAGTAAAAATGATTTTGGTTTATGACAGACTAATTTTGTTAGCACAATCAGGATGGAAACAAAGAAAGTAAAGAAACTTGCCATATAAGGCTAATACAAAGGATATATACTCCAATTTCACAATCTAAGAGCATCCGAAACTTAATGCATATACAACCTAAAATCCGATCTGTAATTAAATGCAGATATTGTTAGCTTCAACCAAAACAACACCAGAATCTCCACACAATCTTCTTTGACTCCTTTTTCTTTCTTTTTTCTGCTCTTTCACACCTCTTAAAAACTTAATAAATCTTAAAGGCGGAGAAAAGGAACAAAAACTAACGTGTGAAGGTAAGAGTGAGGACTGTGCGCTTGGTGGTTTTCTAGTGTACTGTGAGAGACATAGATATGTCAATGGAACTTGGACATTATAGGACACGTTCAAACGTGCCTAGCACGAGCAGAACGAAAGAAGAAGATGATGAAGAAGCTCTGAAATGGGCTTCTCTTGAGCGACTTCCTACGCATGAACGTGCCAGGAAAGGTGTTTTGCATGGGATTTTAGGTGACTTGAAAGAGATTGATCTTCGCGACCTTGGGTTTCAAGAGAGGAAAGATTTGTTAGACAAGTTCATGAAGAATGCAGATAAAAATGAAGAGTACTTGAAGAAGCTCAAAGCAAGAATTGACAGGTGATCATGACTCTTTCCTTACTATGGCTTAAACATCCTCCTTTCAATTTTTTTTCCTGTGTTTTTCAGTACTGTTATTTGCATGGAACTATTGAATGATTTCTCATTTTATTCAAAAAGAAGTTCTGCAAGATTGCTGGTCTCACTGGTAAGAAGTTAATAGTTTTTTGATTGAAAAGTTGTGTCACCTTCGCAATAATTAGTGTTTAATTGGATAAATTAGAGTTTCTTTGAATCTGCCAACAATTGAAGTTCGATTCGAGAATATCAACGTGCAAGGAGAAGCCTATGTTGGTAGCAGGGCTTTACCAACTATCTTCAACTCAATTTTCAATACTATAGAGGTATGTATATCCATCCTTTTGTTGCTTTTCTCCTGAGATTAGTATTTTAAATATATATTTCTCATTTGGCTCCCTAAAAGTTCTCTTTTATCTTCAGTATTGTCAACATATTCATATTTGTACAACAACTATGTGTGTGTGTGTGTATATATATATATATATCATATATTTGTCACTACTGATATTTGAAAAAAAAAATTTATGGATTTTACATCTTCAGGGTGTAGGCCATTACCTTCATATACTGTCAAGTCAAAAGAAAAAGTTCTCAATTCTACGAGATTTGAGCGGAATCATCAAGCCAGGGAGGTAAAGATACATGTAGGAAGAAGGGTTTCTTTAGCCCAGTGAAATTTGTAGCTCCATGAAAGTTGATATAAGAAACGTTTTTCCAGATTAACTCTGCTTTTAGGCCCACCAGGTTCAGGAAAAACCACCCTACTACAAGCATTGACAGGAAACTTTGATTCAGATGTAAAGGTAACTGCTACATCTTATTTCTGACCCCAAAAAAAAAATTCCTACATCTTATTCTTTAAAGACTTAGAAGCGTTATATTTTCAAAATTCATTGATTCTGAGTGTTTTTTGAATTATAGTTTTCTGGGAAAGTAACATATAATGGTCATGAAATGCATGAGTTTGTACCCCAGAGGACCTCTGCTTATATTAGCCAGTATGATATCCACATACCACAATTGACAGTTAGAGAAACATTGGAATTCTCTGCAAAATGTCAAGGAGTCGGAACTGGGTATGGTAAGTTGAAACATGAAAGAATTTTATGTGTCAAGTACTAACAAGCAATTTTTCCATGGAATTATAACCTAAAACTCTTTCATTTGGGTGGTTCTGTTGGTAATTTTCAGAGATGCTTACAGAGCTCTTGAGAAGAGAAAAAGAGTTAAACATTAGACCAGATCCTTATATTGATGCCTTGATGAAGGTAAAAAAATAAGAAATCTGTAAAGTTTATCACTTGATATTATGCATCTGTTCATGGTCAAGACTTGGTAGAAACGCTTTGATGCAGGCATCAGTTCTGGAAGGACATAAGGAAGAAATTGTTACAGACTATGTTCTCAAGGTAGTACTGGGCTATCTTTATAATCATGGCCAATTTTGTTCATTAAAGAATTGCTGACTTTTTCCTTTTTCCTTCCGGTCAAATGCTGTGTATTACAGATCTTAGGACTGGAAGTTTGTGCTGACACCATTGTAGGAGATGCAATGATGAGAGGCGTTTCTGGAGGGCAGAAGAAACGTCTTACTACAGGTAGAATGACAATGAAATTGCAATAAAGTAAAATAGGAAGTTCTGTCTGAAAACTGCTAAAACATCAATTTCAGAATAATTCAACTTTATGACTTGAATTTGTGCCAGGGGAGATGCTGGTAGGGCCTGTGGGTGCACTTTTTATGGACAATATATCAACTGGTCTAGACAGTTCCACCACTTATCAAATCATCAACTCGATCAAGCAATCAATCCACATTTTCAACAAGACTGCTATGATCTCTCTTCTCCAGCCTCCACCAGAAACTTTTGAGCTTTTTGATGACATTATCCTTCTCTCAGAGGGGCGAATTGTGTATCAGGGCCCCCGTGAATATGTTCTTGAGTTCTTTGAATCAATGGGATTTAAATGTCCAGAGAGAAAAGGCATTGCAGACTACCTACAGGAAGTAAGCACATCAAAACAATTCCATATTTATTCTATGACGTTAAAAAATACGACTATATCACATACCAAAGTTTTCAATAATTAAATACTCCAGAATTCAGTCTATTGAAATTTAAAGCAATCCATATTTTCTGTAATCTCTTCAATATATAGGTTACATCAAGAAAGGATCAGAGACAATATTGGTTTCATAAAGAATTACCATATTGTTTTATATCAGTCAATGAGTTTGCAGAAGCCTTCAACTCATTTCACATTGGATTAGCCATCCGGCATCAGCTTGCCAATCCATTTGACAGGTCAAAGAGTCATCCTGCAGCTTTGACAAAAACCAGATATGGAGCTAGCAAAAAAGAATTGATGAAAGCCTGTTTATCAAGAGAAGTTATTTTGATGAAAAGAAATGCATTCTTGCATGTATTCAAGATATTTCAGGTGAGTAGCATTGTACATTTTCAACCATTCTAAAAAAGAATGTTTACACCTGAATTCATAACTTTTATCTTTTCTTCCAGCTTGAACTTAGTGCGGTCATTGTTGCTACTGTCTTTGTGCAAGCTAGAAAGCATCACAGTACAATTGAAGATGGAACAGTCTACCTAGGCGCTCTCTTTTTTGTGCTTAACACAATTACCTTCACTGGATTTTTTGAGCTTCCTTTGACCATCGATAAGCTTCCAATATTTTATAAGCAAAGAGACCTCCTCTTTTATCCTTCATGGGCATTCTCATTACCAACATCAATTCTTGGCATTCCTATATCAATATTTGAAGTTGCTCTTTGGGTTGCCATAACTTACTATGTAATAGGATTTGATCCCAACGTTACAAGGCCAGTATCAAAGAACAAATTACAACATATTACTTTAGTTTTTCTTCTTGTATTCGCTCTGTTAACCCTCCTTGATTTTCTTGCTTCAGGCTGCTCAAACAATATCTTGTTCTTGTAATGAGTGGACAGATGTCTTATGTACTTTTTAGATGCATTGCTGCATTGGCTAGAGATCATACAGTTGCCAACACTACTGGATGCCTTGCAGTGATGTGGCTTTTAACGTCTAGTGGATTTATCTTATCACGAGGTATTCTCAGGCCTCAGATTTTCCTGTGTGATATATGAAATATTAAGAAGCATAGTTGTATACCAACCTAGCATCACTAATATGCTCCTTTATTCTCACAGAGAATATGCAGAAATGGCTGATCTGGGGTTATTGGACATCTCCTCTGATGTATGTGCAAACTGCAATTTCAGTAAATGAATTCCTTGGTGGAGCCTGGAATCAAGTAAGTGTCCCATGTAAAAGGAGGGAAAAGACAAGTTTAGAGGACCTTGCTTCTGTCGTAGTTTGAACTTGAAAGCATCTAAGTTTGAATGTGGAAATGCATGCAGGCTCTTAATGGAACAAAGGAGTCTCTCGGAATGGCAGTCTTGAAAGGTCGTGGGGTGTTCACCAGTGCAATTTGGTATTGGATTGGTCTCATTGCATTGGTTGGATTTATATTCCTTTTTAATGGGATCTGTACTCTTGCTTTTGCTTACCTTCACCGTAAGTGCTCTCACTTTCAACTATTAATACTTCACTCTAGCACTATGCTGTTTTCAGTAACATTTTTTCCAGATTTAACTGTTTGAGTTCCTGCAGAATATGGGAAATCCCAGGCAGTGTTTTTGTCTGAAGAATCAGCTAAAGAGGACACTATTAGGAGAGGTGAAGGGGAGGGCAATGAAATATTATTAGACAAAAATAACTCCAAGACTAAGAGAGCATCGAGAAGTAAACACACTGAGCTCTCATTATCTGCATTGCCTCGCTGACAAGTACAGAACATAATCACTGAAAATGCATGAACTTGCAGGAACTGTGGCTGTTTGCAATTATCAGGAGAGAGGAATGCTTCTTCCTTTCATTCCGCTATCTGTTACCTTTGAGAATATCACATACTCAGTTGATATGCCAAAGGTAACTGTAATTCTAAATTAACTATATTTACATAAAATGCTTGAGATATTCTGAATTCATCACAGTGACATGAAAGGTACTATTTATTACATTTTTAGGCAATGAAATCCCAAGGTGTCTTGGATGATCGATTGGTACTTCTGAAGGGAGTGAATGGAGCGTTTAGGCCAGGAGTGTTAACAGCCCTAATGGGTGTTAGTGGGGCTGGTAAGACTACTCTACTGGATGTGTTAGCTGGGAGGAAAAATAATGGATATATAGAAGGGAACATCACTGTTTCAGGCTACCCAACGAAACAGGATACTTTTGCTCGAGTTACAGGATACTGTGAACAAAATGACATTCACTCTCCTCTTGTCACTGTCTACGAATCCTTATTATACTCAGCATGGCTTCGGTTGCCTCGTGATATTGATACTCAGAGTAGAGAGGTTGGTGGTCCACCCAAATCTAAACCCAATAATAGCCTTGCCCCGCATCTATTTTATTTCTTTAATTTCTTTGAAATCTTATGGTTGCAGCTTTTTGTTGAGGAGGTTATGGAACTCATTGAGCTGATACCACTAAGAGATGCATTGGTTGGGTTTCCAAATGTGAATGGACTATCCATTGAGCAGCGCAAAAGGCTAACCATCGCAGTTGAGCTTGTTGCAAACCCCTCAATAATTTTCATGGATGAGCCAACCTCAGGTCTTGATGCAAGAGCAGCGGCCATTGTGATGAGAACCGTGAGAAATACAGTGGACACAGGAAGAACTGTAGTATGCACAATTCACCAGCCAAGTATCGACATATTTGAATCCTTTGATGAGGTAAGAGACTTTAGCCAACTAATCATTATGCCGTTGGACCAATCTTTACTGCATAGAAATCTCAAATGTTATTTCTTTCCAACTATAGCTCTTCCTATTGGCACGTGGAGGTGAAGAAATATATTTCGGTCCTCTAGGCCGTCACTCTGGCCATTTGATAAAGTATTTTGAGGTAATCTAAAAATGTTTTAAGTTGTTTCATTTACCACTGTTGCTTTACATGCCTTCAATCTTTTATCAGGAGAAACTTCATTTGACTTCTCTTCTTTAACTACTCCAATTGAAGGAAATAAATGGAGTAGGGAAAATAAAAGATGGCTGTAACCCCGCAACTTGGGTGTTGGAAGTGACAACACGAGCACAGGAAGAGATTCTAGGAGTTCAATTCGCTGACGAGTACAAGAAATCAGATCTCTACAGGTTGGTTATCCGAGAAATATTGGTGCAGTTTCTTTCATCCAAAAAATGTCGTTGTTAGCCTTTGCTACTTCTTAAACTCATACTCAAAACTGTTATTGCAGAAGAAACAAGGCCTTGATTTCAGAGTTGAGCACACCTCCCCCTGATTCGCAGGATCTACATTTCCCCACTAAGTATGCACAATCCTACTTCACACAGTTCAAAGCTTGCTTATGGAAACAGCACAAATCATATTGGCGGAATACGCCTTACAATGCAGTGCGAATTTATTTTAGTACCGCAGTGAGCATTATGTTTGGAGTCTTGTTTTGGAATCTTGGTAGTAAAAGGTATGTTGTTTAGGCAGAATCTACAAAAAAAGCTCGATTCAGTTTTTCTTTGTTCAATTCAATTATAAATTTGAACTTTCAGGGGAACAAGACAGGATGTTTTCAATGCAATGGGTGCCATGTACACTGCAATTACGTTCATGGGAGCACAGAGTGCTGCTTCCGTGCGACCAGTTGTTATAGCTGAAAGAACAGTTTTTTACAGAGAGAGGGGTGCTGGAATGTACTCTGCATTGCCTTATGCCTTTGCACAGGTAGATCAACAAAATCTTACTGGTTACCATTGCTTTGCCTGCTGACTTTCTACCGAGTCAGCTGAATTCTCTCTTATCTTGAATTTCCCATTTCAGGTTGCGATTGAAATCCCATATACCGTGGCTCAGGTTGCTATATATGGGGTTGTAGTCTATGCAATGATGGGATTTGAACGGACAGTTTCCAAGTTCTTCTTAAACACGTTCTTCATGTTCATCACAGTTCTCTGCTACATATACTATGGCATCATGGTCATAGCTATAAGTCCTAATCAAGCAGCTGCTGCGGTTCTTTCAGGGGTCTTCTATACAATGTGGAATCTCTTCTCAGGCTTTATAATCCCCCGACCGGTAACCCTCATTCCATCCCTTTCTTCTATTATTTTTGCTAGCATTTTCTTCAGTTTATATGATTTCTAGGATTTTACAATTGTCAGAGGATCATTGCATGGTGGAGATGGTATGCATGGGTGTGCCCAGTGTCATGGAGTTTGTGGGGAATGGCTACTTCACAGTATGGAAACTTGCAATCCAAGTTAGAGTCAGGAGAGACAGTGGCTCAGTTAATGGAAGACTACTTTGGGTTCAGACGAGACTGGTTATGGATAGTTTCTCTGGTACTAATAGGGTTCACTTTGCTGTTTGCTTGTGTATTTGCTCTCTCCATGAAATTCTTGAACTTCCAAAGGAGATGACAATTTTGTTTTTTTGAAGTACACTATGGTAGAAACTCTATTTCTTTTACTAGTTCCCATTATTTTCCCCTACCAACAATGGTGTAATTGAGTCATATGAAAAGAGTATGCAACCAAGTAGCTTATATTGAAAAAATGATTGATGAGTATTAATTTATTACTGAAACTGATTACTATAGATTTAAATGTATAAAGGGTTTTGCTCATGAATGCTTAAGGATACTCCTTAATGTTGCTATATTAAAATTAATTACCTAAATACCAACTATTGCATTTAATGGAAAAATATTTCTATAAATAGTATATTAACTACCTTTAAAGAGTGGGTTTAAGACAGTAGCTAGCAAAACTCATTTTTAATTTCCAATTATATAGGTTCATATCAAATTGATTTGTCTCTATATGGTGATATTTATGCTGAATTCAGCAGGATCAAATTCCACAAAGAAGTGCTTTACTCAAAAAGGTTAAATTGGCTTTTTGTCAAAAAAAAAAAATTGGCATTGCTTTTTCTTGAACAGATGGGGCATTTATAAAGGCTTGACCCTGCGTTGGAATAAGAGTCTCGGGAAAATTAAAGTGGAAACTGATTCTCTGTTAGTTTTACAAAAAATTGTTATTCATTTGTTTATGTTGAATTCGAACGTTTAGCTATTGAGAAGAATAAAAAAATTATTTTAATATAATTAAGATATTATAATTTTTTATGTACATTGTAAAATTAATGAATACATCGATTAAATAATTATACATATAAAAAATATAAACTTGGATTTACATATTTTTTATTTTCCTCTGGATGATATTGTTTTTTGTTTATTTACATACAATTTAGTATATCATACCATAAGATGAAGTAATAAGTTTCCCTTACATATATATATATATATATATATTATAAAAGTTAAATTGGACCCCTATGGAGTGGTGGGTCCAAGACTGAATTCCATCACAATTTTGCTGGATAAACCAAACTCATCTTTTCTTTTCGTTTTTCTTTTTCTTTTTCTGAAACGAGAGGGTCGTTAGTTTCCGATGACGAGACCACCCTTCCCGCTTTCCCTGAGAAGAACCATATCCTCCTCTCTGCTTCTGTACCTCATGCATGGCCTCCTTTCCTTTTACAACCCCACAATTCTCCCATTTCAGATCAACAAAAACAATCAAATTTCTCAGTTCCAATGAACCAATCCATTTTACGGAATTCAATGGAACCACCAGAAATCATCGAACTTTGTATAAATCTTACTTTCACTCCATATCTTCCCTTTGCAAAGATGGCCAAATTCAACAAGCTGTGGACGTACTCACGGAAATGGACTCAAAAAATTTTCCAGTTGGACCTGAAATATACGCTGAAATACTCCAGGGTTGCGTTTATGAACGAGATCTTTTTACAGGTCAGCAAATTCATGCTCAAGTTCTAAAAAATGGCGCCTTCTTTGCAAGAAATGAGTACATTGAGACAAAGTTAGTTATTTTTTATGCCAAGTGTGGTGCTTTCGATGTTGCTAATAATTTGTTTAGTAGATTGAGGGTAAAGAATATGTTTTCTTGGGCTGCTATTATAGGATTGAAGTGTAGAGTTGGGTTAGATGAAGAGGCTTTAATGGCGTTTTCTGAGATGCAAGAAAATGGGTTTTTTCCAGATAATTTTGTGGTTCCTAATGCATTGAAAGCTTGTGGTGCTTTGCAGTGGCTTGGGTATGGGAAAGGGGTTCACGCGTATGTGGTGAAGGTGGGTTTTGATGGGTGTGTCTTTGTTGCAAGTAGTTTGATTGATATGTACGGCAAGTGTGGTGCTTCGGAGGATGCAAGGAAAGTCTTTGATGGGATGGTTGAGAGGAATGTAATAACTTGGAATTCGATGATCGTTGGTTATATGCAAAATGGGAGGAATGAGGAAGCAATTGGGGTGTTCTATGATATGAGAATGGAAGGTGTTGAGCCCACTCAGGTATCCATATCAAGCTTTTTATCAGCTTCGGCAAATTTAGGTGCAATAGATGAGGGAAAGCAGGGGCATGCAATTGCTGTCTTAGGTGGATTAGAATTGGATAACATTTTGGGTAGTTCTGTTATAAACTTTTATTCCAAGCTTGGTTTGATTGAGGATGCGGAGCTTGTTTTTGTTAGAATGCTCATAAAGGATGTAGTGACATGGAATCTGATGATTTCAAGTTATGTGCAATGCGGATTGATTGAGAAGGCGCTCAATATGTGCCATTTGATGAGATTAGAAAATTTGAGATTTGACTGTGTGACTCTATCATCTGTATTGACTGCAGCTGCCAATTCAAGCAGTATACGAATTGGTAAAGAGGGTCACTGTTATTGTATTCGGAACAACCTTCAATCTGATGTTGTTGTTACAAGCAGCATTGTAGATATGTATGCCAAATGTGGAAGAATTGATTGTGCCAGACAAGTATTTAGTTCTACAACTAAAAAAGATATCATATTGTGGAATACACTATTGGCTTCTTATGCAGATATTGGCCACAGTGGTGAGGCCTTGAAGTTGTTTTATCAGATGCAGTTAGAGAGCGTGCCACCAAACGTAACATCGTGGAATTCTGTGATTTTAGGATTTATTAGGAATCACCAGTTAAACGAGGCTAAAGAGTTATTCTCTCAGATGCAATCCCTTGGTGTCCACCCTAACCTTATAACTTGGACTACTCTTATCACTGGTCTGGCTCATAATGGTTTTCAAGACGAGGCAGTTCAGATTTTTCAAAAAATGCAAGAATCTGGGGTCAAACCCAATACAATAAGCATCAGTAGTGTACTCTCAGCTTTCACAAATGTGACATCATTACAGCATGGTCGAGCAATCCATGGATATGCTATAAGGCATGACCTTGGTTCACAGATTTCAGTTTCAACAGCTTTAGTTGACATGTATGCTAAATGTGGATATTTAAGTCAAGCAAAAAGGGTGTTTGATAATATCTTAAGCAAGGAATTGCCTGTTTATAATGCAATGATTTCTGGTTATGCATTACATGGTCAAGCTGGAGAAGCTCTTGCAGTGTATAAACATCTAGAGGAGGCTGGTATAGAACCAGATGGTATTACTTTTACTAGTGTCTTATCCGCATGCAGCCACACTGGGATGATAAATGAAGGTTTGGAGATTTTTTTTGATATGGTTTCTAAACATCATTTCAGGCCAAGCATGGAGCATTATGGCTGTGTAGTTAGTCTTCTTTCTCGGTCTGGTAATTTGGATGAAGCTATTAGGCTTATTCGTGCAATGCCATATGAACCAGATGCACATATAATTGGATCACTGCTTGCTACATGCAAAGAGCATAATGAGATTGAACTTGGGGAGCACTTGTCAAAGTATTTATTACAATTGGAACCAGATAATTCAGGTAATTATGTGGCAATTTCAAATGCATATGCGGCTTCAGGAAGGTGGGATGAAGTAATAAAAATAAGGGATTTAATGAAAGAAAAAGGCTTAAAGAAGAGTCCTGGGTGCAGCTGGATACAAATAGGTGAGAAACTTCATCCCTTTTTTGCTGGTGATGGATCACACCCCATGACCAAGCAAATACATGCTACACTGGCTTTATTGGGAATCGAAATGAATTTTGGTGCTTAAACTCTGTTCTTGAGCACAAATCACATTAGTAGGTAAAAATTAAGCACCCCAAGGAGACTCAACAGATGGTCAGGTTAAGCAAAGAAAAGCAAAGAACCAAGGGGCAGTATTTTTGCTTCGCAGAAAGAATTGTGCAGAATGTTCAGCCTGGACTGTTTCACTGAAGGGTTGATGAGAATTTATCTGAATTACCTGACTGGATAAGCTGTTAGCAGCTTCCAGCCAGCCACATTAAATATGTTGAAAGGATGGAGAATACACCCTGACTCAGCTCAATCTGGATTGCTACTTGCACAATATGCAATGTGGTTCGATCTGTTCATATTTAGCAAAACAAATTACATTGAATAATATCGCTGCTCAGCAGCTATGCTTCCTCAGTTTCTGGCTTTCCAAACAAAAAATTTTACAGGTTTCATGCCATTGGGCAGGATTATTGCAATTTCAGAGAACATCATCAAGGTTTTAGATACTATTCACATCTGCATTGGTGTAGTTGAGGATCTTGGGTTTAAGCCTTTTTGCTGGTATAACCAGGTCATTTAATTTGTAAATACTGTAATACATCCAAATTTTCAATCTAAAAGGGATTCATGTACATTTTAAGACTACAGAATTGATTATATGACTGTTCTTGGGCATTTCCTCCTTAAACTCCAGAACTTTCCTGTTGTGCTCAATGCATATGCATGGTGTAAATAGATATATTAATAAGCCATTCGAGCTATTTTCTTCATATTTTTTCCAATTATTTCGAATGAACCGTTACTCTCCCTGTACAAAAGAGATACAATCTATCAACTTTTTCTCAGAAAACTGGAGTGCTTTGTCCTAGTGGTCGTCAATTTAACATGGACTTAGATGTGGGGTGGCAGTCTTACCGCTTGAGGCTTCTCAGGCAGCTACAGTACGTAACTAAATGGCTACATAGAAGGTATCTAAGAAAGCAGAATTTCGAACTTTCAGTACTATCTTCGTCAAAAGAAAAAAAGGTTAACAATCTGTTTACGCCTTTTCCAGGTATCCAAAGGAGGGTATTTTCTCCTTTTCTTTACAGCACCAGCGTCGGTTGGTTTTACTTTTTCACTCACATGTGCAGAAGTATAATATCCTGCAAGACTATTGCTGGGACCAATCATCCTGTGGTCGTGATCGTTCGTCATGAAGAAGAGCATGCTCATCTACAAACAGCTCAATCAAAAAGATTCAAATTCAATAAAAATCATGAAGACGAATACATTCAATGGTTTAGGCTGTTGCTTGAGCTGTATATTAATGGGCATTATTTTGACACTGTAATTAAAATTACTAACACCAACTTCTTTCTAGAAATTTATTTTTTAGCAGGCCAGAATCCTAAGCTCGTAGCACCTAAGGGTAAACTTATTTTTCCAGGGCACCACCAAGCAGTTCACCTTGTTTCATGGGCAAGCTAAGTCCACAAAGATTGATAACTATCATTCAAAGAGAAGTTGCTTTCACAAGGCATCACATCAAAGTAAAGCTTATGTTCCATAAAGAAATTAACAATTATTAAAATTTTGGACTTTAAGATTTATTATGAGATTATATGGTATATATTAACTTGTTTTAAGGAAGCTTGTTCTGCAACCACCTTCCTTATTTGAGTACCTCACCTTAGTATAATTGTTCAATAAATCCTTTACTTTCGATGTGATTTAAATGAATTGGCATCAAGTATATCCAACATGAGGCCGCTAAGGTTGGTGAGATTTCAATGTTAATAAATGACATTTGTGAGGATCTGAGGGATAAGGAAGAAACCTAGAGTGTTTAAGTCATCTTGGCTGATCCAACTAACAGCAAAAAGGAGTTTTGGGATTTAAATTCCATGTTTGAGATGATTTTTGGTTGGAATGCCCGTACAAGTTAAATGGATAGCCGACTCCATTTTCAAAGGTTAGCTTTTTCCCCTTGTGACTTGCATTTTCCTTTTGAGGACTCTTGCCAACTGCAACTGTGGTAAGCTTATAATATGTGGTACGGATTCAAATATGAACTTAGAAGGCAAGAAACTGCTTTGGCTTGGCCTTTAAGGTAATTATTAAAAATGCATTATTTATCAGCCGAACTCCAACCTGTCTGTTGGCTATTTTCCCTATTCGGTTGATGAGCATGAAGACCGGCCTGATTAAACCCTGTAAACAATTAGGCGGAATCTTTCTTAGCCCACTAAAAACCCTCATGTTGAATTGACTATTAGATAGAGACATGTGTAAGAAAACACATGAATGTGCAATGTGCCCATATCTTGTTAAATTAAGACCAAGACCTGTCCACTTAGCCAAGTTAAAGGCTCCTTAAAAGAACATAAAGGGACATCATGAATAGGGTAAAGTTTCGGTGAACTGTGTTTCTGGAAAAAGAAAAAGAAATAAAAGATTAGGTCAACCGGATACTCATCATGGTAAAATAAAGCTAGCTATGGCCTGTGGCTGTAAAATTAGGTGAGCTGTAGTGGATAAATTACAGTACTGATGCTGTAAATTTGCATTGAAGAATGAAGAATCCAATGATAAAAAAAAGGCTTATATCTCTGCAAGTGTTTTTACTTTCTTATGACAAAAAGTAGTCCCTTATAGAAACCCAAACCTCACATTTTGCTTCAGCTCAACCTTTTTACTATCAGATAAACTCCAGAATTGAGACGACTTTGGTTTATAGGTCTAACTTTGAGATTGGTTGTATGTGTGTTGATATCAACGAGGGACCACAGAACAGTTGATGTAAGCTGCCAATGGGCTAAGGTGCTATATCTCCTTTCCTCCAAATGGTTGTAACATCCCTCAGCTTTCTCAGTGTCTCTAATCATTTCCAAAATCCTCTTTCTCTAAAATGTCATTACCTGATGATAATCATGTTATTTCTCCACGATTCCTCTCCCTTGCATCTAAAGAGCTGATGTGAGAGATTTCGTTGATTATGAGTGGGCCATTTGGTCTTCCCAGCAAAAGAAATATTAGGAAAATGAATAAATAATTTGATATGTGATGCCATCTAGCCTTGCATCTTTTGTAAATGATCTGTCGCTATAATCATTCATGGTTTTGTTTTATAATTGATGTCCTTCGCTTCTTTATCCATGGATTCTCAACTACTACTACAACTTATACATTATCTCAAAACCTAATATTCTAAAAGGACTTTGAACTTAAGAATCTTCTGTCCTCTATCACAACTCTTAACATAAAAAAGTGAACCGAGTAAAGGAAAATGTATGATGGGGTCTCCCAAGATGAAGCTTGTTATTGTTCTTACAACACATATGACCCACATGAAAGGTTGTTATTGCACTTTGATTAATCTCATTATCTTTTATTGAGAATTTGCAGTTGTTTCTTTTATGTACATCGCATGGCTCGGAGGATCGAGGGTCGTTAAGTTGTGAAATGAAATGGAAAATACAGCCTCGTTCAGGATTAATTAAGACTAATCAAAGATTAGGTCAAACGTTAAAACCAGACAACATGGTGGAGGGGGGATTATATGGTGGCCTGTGCTCAATGCCCGACCACCAAAGGGCAAAGGCATCCTATTTCTCAACTAAATAGCCAATTTTGAGTCCGACCAAAAGTGTTGCTACCCTCAACTTTCGGTGCACCAAACTCCGAAAACTTGCTTTTCCCGTCCTGGCAGGTGCCTTTGTTGCCCCTAAATAGCAATCACCGCTCAGTTTTAGTACAACATACTTCCATAGTATCTTAATAATTATTTTTGATGCCTTGATCAAAACTATTAGAATAAGTGCATTGTACTAATTATATTTGACAAAAACCTATTTATAATCCCACTAAATATCTTATAAATTTGATGAGAATTATTGATTATATAATATACTAATTATTTAAAAAAATGATTTAATGCACTGTTTTTGTCAAATTCAATATAGATAATACAATAGCGACGTATCACGTTAATAAACAAGGATTAATATTTCCTTTAAATATATGTCGACTTCAATAGAATCAAGCTGCTCATAAATAATTATGTTACGTTATTAAGCATCATTTAGTTTGTTTTTAAATACTAATTTTATTGTGACCAGCCACACATTAGAGATGGACATTAACCAACAGCAAGAGGTGGCGCGTTATGTGCACCTACGAATGAGATAGTAGCATTTGAGTGGGGATTATTTCCACCGCCGGGTGGCACAATATTCTCTGGACAACAAAAAGAATTTGTTGCTACGTGCACGGCGTCACGCGGGAACGCGCCGGATACATGCATACATACATTCAACCAAAAACTTATTTTAGACTCTGAAAAGCAATTTTCGATGCGTTGATTTTTCAAACCTAAAAGAGCCAAACCCCCTAGCCATTTTGACCATTTGCCTGCTCTGCTACACTTGCGTATTTTCCTTGTGGAAAAAAGAAAATAATACAAACTCCCAAGCTATAACTTTCACAGTTTGAGTGGAATACAAGGCCTATATTGCATGCGGGAAAAGGGCAAAAGACGAAAAGGGACCTGAGAGTCAGTGGGGTCTCGAGTCAAGTGAATCAACGGTTACCAGCCTAGCCACGTCAAGGATATTGTTCAACGATTGTCAGAAGAAAATCTTACTATTTTGGTTGTCCTTTTCTCAAGAAAGGAAAAGAAAGAAAGGTTAAAAAGGCCGGCCAGCCTGTCTCCCACCCTTGCTGCGTTCTTTTTCTGTGGCTCCATAATCAGACAAAAATTCTACCCAGCGAAACATCAAATCTCCGATATGCCCCCTTAATCATCATCACGTGGTTCTAATCCGCCACGTGTCAATCTCTAGGCCTGCGATATCGGTTGGGACGGTGTTGATTCCATCCTTGAATATGGTTCTAACAGAATTAGGTGGCATGATTATGAGCTTATGACCAAAAACCAGGCTCCATGTGGGGCATATGGGTAGAAGCCAATGCATGTTTGGTTTCTGCTTTGTACATTAGCTGACCTTTCAACTCTTAATTAAAAACAATAAATGAGAAGAAATAAAAACAAGCGTTTGGCATTATAGATGCAGAAGGGAACAAGTGGTTGGAATTTTTTAAAAGGAAATATTCAACTCCCTCGTTGGCTTTCACTTGGCCATTGCAATAAAAAGGATAAAAAAATTAATGTTCGATTGACTTATTTATTTTTAATTTATTTACTGTTTAAAAGTAAAAGTTGAATTAAATAAGATTTTTTAAAACATTTTTTAAAAAAAATAACTTTTTTTAAAGAATAAAATTTTAAAAAAAAAAGTTTAAAAAAAAATTCTAATTAAGAGTTTTCTCTTCTCTTTTTTTTTTAAAACACGTCAGCTTATTAAAAAGGTTACATTTTTTCAAAAAAATCCTCTCTCAAAAAATACTTTTTTCCTCTCTCTATTGATCTCTCTCCTCTCTCCTTTTCTACAAATCAAGAGTTTTTTTTTATTTTTACAAAAATTAAGAAAAACGAAAATCAAAACTGTATTCAGGTATTATTTTTTTTATTTTTTATTTTTTTTAAAAACCCTGGATGATATATTTTTTTCATTTCTTTTTGTCACGAAATTGATACTGTTAGACATATCCAAATCTCTAATCTCTTTCAAATTATTTTATATGTATTTTTTTTATATTAGTTTTAAATCAAGTTTTAGTATTCTATAAAAAAAATTATTACAGAATCAATATCCAGAAACAGATTATTATAATTAAATTATTTTTAATTATTTTTTATAATAAAATGTATAAAAAAATGAATTTTAATATATCAATGATTTAGATTGAATATAATATCATACCAATTTGTTTTAGATTGACATTGTAACATTATCCCTGCAAGTTACAACTTATGTTATTGATTTGTGAAATTTTTTTTTATAATTTATTATTAATTATAAACTTTATGTTACATAAAAATACTTTTTATATTTTTAAAAATTTATTTTAATAGTTAAAAAATAAAATAAATTTTTTCTATTTAAAAAAAATTTATTATTAATAAAAAATTATTTATTAAATACTTTTTATAATAATTTTAATCAAAATTAAATTTTATATAAATTATTTTAACAAACAGTTTATCTATAAAAAAAACTTATAAAAAATAAATTTATCAAACAACTTTAACTTAATTTTAAATGCTATTATTTTTTATAAAAACTTTATAATAACTTTTAAACTAAAAAAAAATTAATCCAAACATGCTCTTATTACACAAGAAAATTTACATGGAAAAGCGAAGAAGACATGTGTTTAAGGACACGGGTGGATCGGTTTGTCTGTGAGGTACAGATTATAAAGGAAAGAATTAAATAAAAAGAAAAACAACTAAATCCATCGAATGGTCAAATTCCAATCAGTTCATGGAACTCCCCAGTCCCCACTACCACCACCATCCATCAAAAACAATTCAAATTCCCCCCTAATGCACCCTATAAAAATAATTGCAAAGTAAAATTAAGAAGAAAAAAAAATAAACCCAAGAAAACGAAATAAAAAATAAAAAATAAGAGAGAAAAACACAAATTAGGGGCAAACCTTAGTTACTTTTCCCCCAATCAACTGCGCACTTTATCACTCTTTTACTTACGCTTTGTGCAGATTTCAAGGAGAACCCAACCCCCCATATACCGTCTTGTTGCTTTTCAATTTTCTTTCCTTGCTTCGTTCACGTTATGCCTAAGGTGTGGCCGATCTAGGTGGGGTCCTTGATTCGGTGGGAGGAGTTTGACCATCCGATCCTTTTGAAGGATCATCTGACGACTGCCGTAATCCGTCATCGGTTTCCCCTCTGTTCATATCTTCAATCATTCGTACCACGTCCTCCATGGCGGGTCTTTGATCAGGTACCGTCGATACGCAAGTCATTGCAATTTGCAACAGCTGCACCATTTCCTCCTCAATGCTGTGATATCTCATTAACTCCACGTCGAAAACCTCAGCGGTCCATTCCTCGCGGACCACGGATTGGACCCAACGAGGAAGATCAATCCCCTCTTCCCCTAACGATGCTTGATTTGGTGCTTTCCCAGTTAATAACTCTAGCAATAACACTCCGAAGCTATACACGTCAGATTTGAACGTAACTTTGCGGGTTTCCACTACTTCAGGTGCTCGGTAGCCCGCAACGCGGCTAGGCGGGGTGGTGTTGCCGAAGAGCGAGTTGAGACCGAAGTCAGAGATGCAGGCTTCGTGGTCCGGCCGGAGGAGGATGTTGGAGGACTTGATGTTACCGTGGACCACCTTCCCCGACACGTGGAGGTGTGCTAAGCCCCTTGCCGCGCTTAATGCTATTCTCATCCTGCTGTCCCAGTCTAGAGGTGTACGGCCAGAGCCTCTACTACCTGCAACGTTATCAAATAACACGGTTTAGTTAATAACTTTGAAGAAAAGTAATTTGCCAACTCAATACTCTAATTTCATGGTTAAGCCAAAATGTACCCAATGGCCAATGAGCTACACCATGGCATCAAGTCATTATCCACAACTTTCAAACACGGGTACTAGTACTATATGCCAAAAATTTTGTCAAACGTCCAAGCCACCAAGAGCATTAACTAGGAAGTAGATACACTTTCCATTTCACTAATTTGACTTAGAATACTCCGAACCTATTCAGGTGAAAAGCACACTAAAGAACCCTAACCCTAACATTATCCAACTGAGGTTAACTTGAATTGAAAGGAAAGGAAACTACTTGAAAAAAAAGAGACACCAACAGGGCTTTGATTACACTGCAAAAAGAGTTATGATTTCATTAGGAGGCGTGCAACAATCAATTTCACTCATTTTGGAACCTCATGAAACTAGATAGAATAATGTGATGGCTGCAGGGCGAGTTTGGTGAATAAAGAAATGCAATGAATCAATGTCGGTGGATCCATAGGTGAATTATGAGATGCATGTTGCAATGATGGTGGCAGAAACGTAAATAAAGACAAAAAGACAGCTACTACTTTGTAAGCGTAACTCATACTCTTGAAAGAATGTTTGCTCAGAAAGAGGAATTATGCAGAGGAATCCCACCCCCCGGTCCTTTCGCTGGTTATTAAATTAGAAACACCTCATAAAATTCTTATGATTAAGAATGCTTCCATTATTAAATTCCATCACTTAAAAAAAATTAACATAACATTATCCCCAACACCATTCCAAGATTTTCCCCTAACACTATATTATCACAACGTAAAATAGGGGGGGGGGGGGGGGGTGGGGGGGGGGGGAAGAACATACATGCAACAGCTGGAGCTCCACTATAGTCAAAATATGGTAGGTCATATTCAAAGCAAAATATCTTTGATTTTTGAAGGCGAGATTTGCACGAATTATTGGCTCTTAGAAACCCAGAAAAGTCTCTTCTCCAAAAAAAAAAATTAAAGAAAGAAAACCCAGAAAAGTGAAATAAATAAATAAATAAATAAAACAGAGAAAAACATACCGTGAAGCAGGGCAGACAAGCTACCATCGCGCATGAAATCATAAACGAGCAATTTCTCATCTTTCGAGTAATAAAACGCTCTCAAAAGAACCACATTTTCATGCTTAATTTTACCCAACATTTCCATCTGTATTTCGAACTCTCTTTTACTAACCGCCACGTCTTTTAACCGTTTAACTACCACCGTTGTCCCTTCTTCTAACACAGCCTTGTACGAGGTGCCCACACTGCCTTTTCCCAACACTTCCGCCGAAGCTCTCAACAAATCCTCCAAATCGAAACTATAAACCCCACCTTCAAAGAACACGAGCTTATTCCTCTCTCCTTCCGTTGACCCTCCCGTTATATCATCTTTCGACGAGGAAGTTCCCGCTTCGGCCGGCGGAACCGCCCGTGTCGCGGCCGAAACCGGCTTCTGCTGCTTCGGTGGCCGCCGTTGCCGTTTACGGAGACAAAGAATAAGGAATAATAATAACAATAACGCGACAACTGCTGACCCCACAGCAATAGCTATAATGGCGCCGGTGGAAAGCTTTTTGGACCTTTTACGAAAAGTTGGGGGTGGAATGGGCTCGGAAGGAGATGGGGCCGGAGAAGGGAAAAATGGGTTACATGGCCGGAGTGGGCCACCACAAAGCCCGAGGTTTCCGGCAAATGAAGATTCAGGGAATTTAGATAGCGTGTCGGGGATTGAACCGTTAAGGCTGTTATTAGAAACATTGAAATCAACCAAACCGTCGGAGTTGATGCTCGGGAGAGAACCGGAAAATTTGTTGTTTTGCAAGAAGAGTCGAGTCAAAAGAGTCAAATTGTTGACCGCGAAAGGGATTTGACCGGTGAAATTGTTAGAGGAAAGATCGAGCCGTGCCAAACGGCTTAATCGAGTAACACTGGGTGGGAACTGACCGCTGAACTCATTACCTTGCAAATATAGGCTACGGAGGAGAGTCAAGTTGGAGAAGTCGGCAGGGATCTCACCGGATAAACGGTTTGCTCGGAGACTTAAAACTCGTAGTTGGTTTAGCCGACCGATTGTGTTGGGTGGAATGGAACCGACGAGGCCCACACCTGGGAGCCGGAGAGTGTAGACAAAAGAGCGGTTTGCATCGCATACGACACCGACCCAGTCGCAGGTTGAGGTTGATGAGTTCCACTGAACCCGGTTGGCGTGTTTGGTCTCTGAAAGGAACGCAAGGAGAGCTTGCTTGTCTTGAACTGGTTCTGAGCTTACTCCCAAACTTAATATCAGAACTGAAACTATAAAAACACAGCCAAATTTTACTACCATTTTGGGATTTTAGGAGAAAAACAAAACACAACAAAGAATGAGGAAAAAATGGTTCTTTTTTGCTCTACTTGGCTGTTATTTTTGTAGGCAGCTTGTAAGAACGGGTTTGGACCGAACCAAAAGCGATTTTCCGGTGAGAACCCATAGAAGAAAGACAAATGAGAGAGGGGAGAGAGAGAGAAGGGGATGGAGGCTTCTAAGGTATCACGAGGTTGCAAAAGTGAAAAAACAAAGCTGAGTTAAAACAGAAGGGAAGGAGAGGAGGTCTCTGGCTTTGCTGGCAGTGGTGGGCAGCGTTTTATTCCTATTTTCTTTATTTTGGTAAAGTGGAAAAGAAAAGAATGCAAAAAAAAAAAAACAACAAAACCAACGCTTTTCTTTTTCCTGTTCTGTTGTTCTGAACGCGCGGTTGGAAGTCGCGTGGAGACCGTACAATTTGATGATGGCTACAGGTTTGGATTGCTGCATGTGAGAGTGAATATTTGGGCTACGGAGTGATGGAAGGGCGTGGGTCCGGCTGTATCCACTTTGGCCTAAAGCGCCCCTTTTGTGAATCAGCGCATCAGCGAATGAAGTGCATTCCACGCATCCATAGAGCGTGGGGGGTTTTTATTTAGATATGTCTCTTTTGTTTTTTCTTTGGGATGGTGAGACTTTCTCTCTCAAGAAACGACCATGGCCCATGGGCTGGGAAAACTTTGATCCTATTGGGTAGGCCTGGCAAGCAAATAAATAAATAAAAGCTTACCTGGCTGCCTCTCTGATCTATTACTATATTTTAGTGTTGGAGATTCATCAGACGTTTCCCAGTTCTCCTGATTTGGGTTTTATCGCATGATGATGACAGGGTTGGTGTAATTGATGGTTAAGCTCTCAACCGCTTGATCGATGTAAAAATCATGATAGGACCATTACCCCAAGTTTACCGTACTCGCAAGTTGCAGCTTAAAGGTTTGACCAGGGAGAGTTTGAGTGAAGGAGCCATCGGTGACATGTGGCAATAGCTTACGAGTGATTGATTTTAGGTACAGACTCGCATAGAGGGGCCTTGGCTGGCTAAGTTTAGCTTGAGATTGTTAGGGCTAAGTTTAGTTTGCTCATCACTCAGAAATGAAAAGAGGCAAGCAAGACATTTGGCATTTTTTCTTTTTGCATTCCATTCCTTTGCATCATTTTCTTCTACTGGCTAAGAACCCGTAGGATCCTGCCTTAGTATTATTCTTTATAAAGACTTGTTAAAACTTTGTAATGCACAAACAATATCGTTTCTCACCTTATTACCATAATTTTTATTATTATAATTTAAATTTAAAATCTTCAAATTCTAATAGTCGAGGTGTTTTACCGGATTTATACATGTATTTAATGTATTTGAGTCCATCATTAATGTCAACTACTCTTTAATTTAGTGAATTTCACATAACTTATTTAAATTAAGTAAAAGCTCATTAATTATAATTAAGCAGTTTATGTTACGAAGCACGCAAAACGCATAGTTTGAATTCCACTACCTTTGGAAACAATTTTTAATACCATCAGTTTATAACTACAAGTTCCATTGATTTAATTTCTTTCATTTTTTTTTTTTTAAGAATTGAAAAGTGCAGAATTTGAATTGTGTTACCATTTCAACTTTTGGGTATCGATTTATTTATAACTTCCCATTCATCTGACTTTCCCTAATTAATCTTTTTTTTATATGTGCTTAATAATCTTTTTTTTATACTAACAAATATGGTAGCATCAACCAAATCCAGCACACTGAAAACAATAATGGCATCCGTAGGTAGAGAAAAGGTGAGCAGTGATGCAATGGTAGAAGGTGTGGGATCCTAAAGTAGAGGCTCCTCTCCTTTAAGCATGTGCTACAGCATCATCATTCTTCTAACGGGCAAAATATTGTAGTACACATTCCCAATAACCCATTTCCAATAAAAGAATTTGGATCAGTGGTTGTTGGCAAGCCAAGAGAATCACAGCCCCATTTTTTTTCCCGTTTTCTTTCCTAGTCAGGCTAAAATCAATCTGTTGAAATATGAAGTATTTTGTTCTGCTACAAGAGAAGGGGAAAAAATAGCCTCTCATTTGATTCAAAAATTTCAAAATTGGGATTTGCATGAGTTTCAAATTGGAGGTGTTAGAATTCAAAAGCCTCAGTGGGAATAAGAGGAAAAAAGTCTTCTTCAATTTTAAATTTGTTTGAATACTACTGCTCTCTGAAGCCATGGTACACCTATAAGCTAGAAGCTAGTGCAAATTTTGAATTTCTATGACCAAATAAAAATAGAAAATGGGGTGCCTGATTCATGCTTGTTTCATGATTGGGAATATGAAGAGTTGAAGTGATTTAATATACTTTTATTTGTATTTTCATACACCAACCAGGGATAAAAAGCCATGCATAAAGGTCTTTTGCTTTTTGGGTAAAAGCTAACAAAGTGGAGAGCTGGACCATATTCTTCAATTTTCAAAATTATATGCACAGATTTATACTTTCATCCACGCATCTAGGTCCAAAGCAAACAATTTCCAACAAATGGCTTTGCATTTCGTAGATCAAGAAATGGCTTGCCGGATTTGTAGAATCCAAATGTCCTAGTCCTGACCAGTTGGCCATGGGAACCCTGAATATATAATGTAAAATAAGGGTATTGCTCCAGCTGCTACTCTATGGAGGAGTGTTCTTTTTACTCATTGCTTAACATTTAATTACCGCAAAAATTGAAAAAGAAAAATATGGTTCCTCCTAGCTGGAGTGTTTGCCGAATTCTTTCTAGCCCATACAAATGTAACCTGTTGCGCCTGCTGCAAGCATTAACAGGATTCTGGACCCTGTCAACCAATGATAATTGCCACAGCTGTTCTTCTCAGTGCTCTGCCACATCTGTCCCCACTTGATTTCTTTCCCCTTCATTTCCTTTTCTTTATATCTTTGTTTTAAATCTTCTTTTCTTAAGTTTAATGCCTTGCAGAAAGAGTGAAACTCCTCCCAGTTTTTCCTTTTCCTCCATCTCTTCCCGGCTCTATGAAGTAATGATCAAATTCATTGCCTAAAACATGGTCCCTACTCCCAATCATTCGTCAGACAAAAA
Organism: Theobroma grandiflorum; assembly: GCA_036013995.1. Taxonomy (NCBI): domain Eukaryota; kingdom Viridiplantae; phylum Streptophyta; class Magnoliopsida; order Malvales; family Malvaceae; genus Theobroma; species Theobroma grandiflorum. Next base: position 40,451,227 of record CP142129.1, read on the forward strand.
TCTAATTATCATGTGGCTATAACAAACTGTAACTCAATTAAGCGTGTCCATTACCAACCCTGTCATCACTAAAATCTTAAGCATAACAACTTCAGTTCTTTTCCCACATGATTGGGATTCAATCAACCTGTTAGAAAAATTGGAGTTTACACTTTACGACAAGAATTGGTTTTGGGATTTCAATGCAGGAGGTTAGACATCAACAGTTCCGCGTACATTATAAACTAGTGATGTCCTGACATGACTTGTGCATCAAACATAATTGATCTTCAAAACTACTAATCTACATTTCTTTTCTTCCCCTTCCTTGCTCACCAATCTTTTTATTCTTAATTAATAAACAAAAGATGTTGATGATCATATGATTATCTCTAACGTCTATCGATATTAATTGATATGATCATTTTTTATTCACAAATTTATCTGCAACTCTTCAAAAATTTTTAAAGACGGGGTTTGCAATCTCAGGCAGAGGGAAGAAAGGGAACAGGGTGAAGAGAAGAAACCAGAAGAAAGTTCATATTGACCACTCAAAAAAGAAATAGTGGTGTTTTATTCCCAGACATTATAAGGCCAAAGGGAACCAGAATTTGGAGTTGTTACTTTCAAGAAAAGAAACCCAGTTTGCCCACCCAGATAAAGAGAAGCCAAATTCATTTTCAGATCAAATGACAATAGTGGAAGTAAATTTAAACTCTGTTTTTTTTTTTTTTTTGTACATACTTCAACTCTTTTGAGTATTGCAATATCAGTATGCAGCTTAATATAATGGCGAATTACTAAAGTTGCCGACAATTCGGGTTATTTAATTATATTCAAAAAAAAAACTCATAAAATTAGTGTTTTATTATATTCATATCATGGATGAGTACTCAAACAAATGAAAATTGGACAAAATAGTAATATTCGTATTAATAACGTTCATAATATAATAATAGTGACTATTGTTGTCTTGGTCAAGATATAATAATTTTGTGACTCTTGATATATTTATATTTCTCTCTTTTTCTTTCTAATTATTAAATAAAGATAGTGATATTTTGGTTAGGACAGAAAGGGACATTTGATTAGATATGTTTTTCTAAGTACTAATTCAGGTTTAACGTATGTAATTGTCTTTTTCAATTTTTGGACAAGACTCTCCATAAAAATTGTGTTAGATTTAATGCCAAAGCAGTCCTTATAATTAGAGGGGGGAGAAAGGTGTCGCCTAACATTCTTTTAGTGCTCGTAAAAATGGTATTAAAGAGAAGTCATTTACCCCAACAGTAAAAAGCCACGTAAATCATAGTCCCTTCCCTGTGCACGGTGCGGTGGATTCTGACAAAATGAATCAGCTCCACCACTACAATTGTTAGTTATAATTAAAAATCATCCAATGCCATTAGACCAAGACAAAGCTTCAATCGTGCAGATTGAAATGAATGCTACCCGAGGTCGTTAGACAAAACATCTTGAAGGATATATCTGCAAATTCTGAGCAAATTAACAAAAGATTTATATAGGACTTCGTTACATAAGCTTATTTGGTTGTACGATTGCAAAACCATTCCTTTTGGATTGGCACATGGCTTCCTTTTGAATCTTTAGTTCTCGCTGTGAAGCAGCAGAAAACAGGTGAGAGTTCCAGCTTCCTGCCATTGCTTGTGAAATTTTCCGGTGGAGCAATAAGCATCATGGCCTGATGGTGTAAAAGTCAGGAAACTGAGTCTGATCTCGTCTTTCAACCCATTTGCGTTTTTGGCCTAGCAAAAATTTAATGAGATTAAGGTTTGAAATATAAGATTTCAGTTGGAAAACTAGCCCTTGCCACTGGAGAGTCCAGATGACTTTTAGACTAGGACTCTACTGCCTGAGTGATGGAGCATAGGGAATTAGCACGTGCAGGTCGTATTCTACGACGACTTTAATTAGCCGAAAACAGAACTGCCATATATAGCAAGTAGAAATACGGGCATTTGTGTTTGTGTCATCATCCTTCCTTTTGGCCTTTACCATCTTGGAGCCATGTAACCTTGAGTTTCTAGTATTAGTCCCTCAATTTCTTTTCACTCTATCCATTGACGGATATTAGGCTCAACGTGTGGCTTGAGCATGGAAATCAATTGCAACATCAAATAACCCGTAGGGGTCCCTAGTTGAGACCCGGCGAGGAGTTGGGGAGTCCTGGGCGCTGACCATCAATGTTTACTTTATACCTAGCTAGATCTTACATATCCCGCATTTTATTTCCCAACTAAGCACGTGGGGACTTAGCCAATAGACCCACTTCTGTTTTAACTCTTTTAGCTCACCAAACAACTGTCTTTAAATAACCATTGATTTTATTTAGAAGGAACCCCAAATTGAGGTTGTACTGGTTTCACACACTCAGCCCTAGCTAAACTTTGAAAAGCTGGACCCGATTCTCTTCCATTATCTTTGGTCAATGTTATTATCAGCATTCATAAATATGATGAAACCTTTTATACCATGCGTCCCCATTTTTCACTTGGTCCTATCTCTCAATTTTTCTTCAAGACCTTGCAGCGCATAGTCTCCGGGAGAAAAGGCAGGCTGTAGATGATCCTTAATGACCACTTAAGTTAGATTAGAGTGACACACTATATATTTCTTCTTTTTAAGTAGTTTTGATATGGATATAACATGGATATGAAAGGAGTGGGGGCCTAAAATGGTATGTGTTCACCTATATTAATGATTTAAAATTCCTTTGGAAATTTGGCGATCTCATTTTTCTTAATTTGTTGCTTTCATGTTTTCCCTAAAAGAGGGCCAAAAAGTTATTGAAATGTCCATCGAATTACACATCGTACCTGGAAAATGTTCCTACCTTGCACTAATACGCACAGACAAACCATTGCTACCTAGGATAAGCTAGGTTCCGAGCCAACGAATCCATCCGCTACTACTGCCAATGGCTTGAAACCAAATGCTAGAACGTGCTTTAACATAGCTGGTGGGTGGTGATTACAACTTCAATTTTCAAAGGGGCTACACTGACTTTGTTATAATTCAGGATTACTGACGTTTGAGTTGAGATTATATCCTTGTGATATTTACGTCAATGTCACCAATCATTTCTTGCAAATAATCTTTCAATTCTCAATCGAGGTTCCTTTATAATTTCCACTTTTGTGGAGCTGTAGGATATATATGCATGTGCAATTGTTTACGAAATCATCTTAAATTTCAAATTTGTTGTGCATATAATTGTCAGAGTATCATCATTGTTTGCAAAACCTAGTACTGTGCAATACTTGAAAAAGTCTCCAAATAATTTATGATCAGAATCAAGCTTGAATCGTGCCAAAATAATTAAACATAAAAGGTGAAGATGCTGATCACTGTCAAATCATCAATCATGGAGGCCAGGCCAGCCATCTATAGAGGCTGCAGTAGGAACTGAAACCTTTACGTCCTGGAGATGGTTTTTACGAAGAAATTGTGTGATTAGCACCTCAAAATCATTCCTCCAAAGTTCTCTTGCTATGATCTTCCATACGAAATCTAAAGCAAGTGGTTCTCTATTTGAACCACTATAACTAATCATCAATTCAATCTTTCTAAATAGCTGTCTTAATTACTTTACACCAGGAAGCAGTTTCGGTGCTGTACTCACCGAGTGACACATACACAAACCGGGATGGAATCTGCATCTGACAAATGAAAGGGGACACTTTTTACTTTAGATTGTCCCAAATGGAAAAACCTTCCAGGCTATAAAGCACTTGATTAGCAATTTAGCATAAGCAAAAGGACATATGATCATTGTCATCGTTGTTGTTGTCACTGATCTAATTCTTGCCAGTTAAATTTCACGACTCATCGCAACATAATTACTATTAAGTAATATTCCTGGTTTTCATTATGGAGATACACCTTGTTGGAGAACATTGTTGTGATCCACAAGATTTCTATTTGGAATTCCTAGCTGGGGACTGAATTATATTTCCAATACACCCTGGAAAGATGAGCAATCAGCTGAAACTAGAGATGAAACAGAAGGGAAAGCACTCCGGACCAAAAGAAGAAAACGAAAACACAAGAAAAAGCTCTTACTTATTTAAAAAATTGGATTTACAGAAAAGAGAAGCTCATAAAAGTCAGAAACGAAAATGCTAACTCAATGGAAAGACAAATGAATAATTGTAAGGGGCTCCACTGTGCATCAAAGCCTGCCATGAATGGATAATGTCAACCGAACAAGCAATGGAGGAGGATAGCTCCATGCAAAAGGAGGGCCAACATTGTCAAGTGTCTTCTTTGTTTTCGTGGCCATTCATCTTTGATGGACCGGGAAAGATACAACAAACTCTTGTCTTCGAAAAGGCTTGACAACCTGCAAGACTCTGTTGTGAGAATGCATGTATATGTAGAATTAGAGAAACTATCAGTCAATAGGAGGTTTGTTTTTCATTCTTGCCCCAATCTTTTATTGAGTACCCTAAAAGCTTTTGGGAACATTCTGGTCTAATTATCTGATTGAACATCTGCATGACTGCATGGGCCCTGCGACTGATTAACCCCAGAAACTCAGCGGACAACTGGGCATAAATCTGCAGACAACCATAAAAATTTCCAGAGTAAAGCCGGAATGGTATTTGCCCAAATAATTTCAAAAAAAATACAAGTCTGCTCAGGTCTCTCATTGTCCTTACCTGCTCTCTCACCTAGTCTTAGGTAGTCTAATCGAATCAGACCAGCTGAGTTCTACACCCTTTCAGTTTTTAGCTTCATTAATCTGAAAGCATTTGTTTGGAGTTCGTTATAAATGTATTTAAACTCGACTGGGTTATAATTCTTAATGAGACATAACGCCAAGACTGATATGATCTTGACGTACTGATCAAGCAAGAAAAATCAGATTTAAGCTCAAAGTCAAGTGCAAACTGTCAAAGATTTCTCTAATCCTTGTATCTCGGGTTACAACTTGAACCTAGCAAGTCTCCATATTCCTGTGTCATAATGAATGGGCATGTCATCCCAAACGATTTGATGATTTGATAATGAAGGCCCCGTAAAGGAACTAGGCTCAGCCCATGTAAGAATCATAGATTTTTTATGTTTGGATTTCACTGCTGGCCCGAATTGGAATGGAAAGCATTTCTCTTTCTTTCTCAGCACTGTAACTAAGGAAATAACAAAAAGGCCACTGGGGAGGAAAACATTGAATATCCACCCCCCAAAAAAAGCAATCTTTTTAGCAGATCATAATCACGAAAGTTCAAGGCTAATATAGCACATCATACTTCCGTTTTGATGGTTACAGCTCAAGAGAAATGGGAACTCACGAGTTCACGCAAACGACAACAGGCAGTGGACTTATCAACAGGCAAGTCAGGAGTCAGCAGCAACAAGTTGATGTCTTAACCAGCATTTGGATGAACCTATAATCCCATATTTTGATTACGTGTGGTTCCTCGATTTACACGACATCTTCATTATTACATCGATATCCATTTGTCCCCCGCTATTTTGGAGTAACTATCCAGTGGATAAAATAGGCATTACCCAAAAACGCTTCGCTCTCAACGGATAGAATCAAATCTCTGTACTTCACCAACTCTTAACCCCTTCTAAACCCTCCCGTGTTTTGATTGTATTTCACTTTTTTTTTTTTGAGTTTCATAATGGCGTCTTTGTCTAGATTTGTTATCAGAGATTGTAATTTGCATACATATGATGCTGTACATAGAAGACCATGGTCTTTGATTCCTGCCAGAAGGCTACAGGCAGCTCATCTGGGTATGTTTTATTTGTGTTTGTCTTTGATGATTGCTTTCTGGGTTGTCTTTAGTTGCTTGTTTATCACGTAGGTGTATGTGTGATTTCTTTGCTTTATGCTTTATTTGAACATGAATCTTCAGATGTTAGTGCTGGAATTTCTGTGCCTGAGAATGGAAAAGGTTGGGCCATAGAAAGAAAGCCAAGTAGTCCCCTTGTTTCTCTTGCTGCCCCTTCCTCGATCATTCCAGCTTCAAGGTAGTTTCTGAGACCAAAGTGTTTGATTTAATTGAATTTCTTTCATACAAAACTTGAGTGTGCATGTTTCAGTGTTAAATTGATTAATTTGACCATGCCAAAGAAGCAGAGCCAATGATTTGATAATCAGTGGGGTGACAGTTCAAAAATAATTTAGAGCACAGTGCCACTTCATACTTTTTGGCAATGGAAGAAAGTAAGGCTAGTAAAATAGTTGCCTTCAAGAACCTTACGTGGTGGCTAGCTTGTTTTTCTTGTATAATAAGTTTTTGTTAACTCATGGTCCCTAGTCTGTTTGAATATCTCATATAAACTTGGTTAATCCAGTTCTCTCCCTCACCATTAACTTGCTTTTTTCCTACTACCTGTGTACCTGAATTCAAAATTCCCTGTTTCCTTTTGTCTTGCTGTCCCTTCACCAATGACTAGTACTGGCTTTGTACCTTTTGATCTCATTTTTTTCGGCTCCAATATTCATGGATTTGGTTGCTAGTGCGAGGCATTGTTAGATTTGTTTTCTAATGTAGTAAACCCACTGTTTGTTGGTATCTGAGTTCTCATTTGGTGCACGTTTAGAGTACTTAAGAATGATGTGATCTTTATATCCAGGAATTTGCAAGTTATGTGCAAGGCTGCAACGAATGTATCTGGAGATATTCCTACACCAAATGGGATGAACCAATATGAGAGAATAATTGAAATTTTGACTACTCTTTTCCCTGTGTGGGTGTGTGTTTGATTTTGTTGGTGTACTTAATAAAACTCTAGCTGATTTTCTATCTTTAACTTTAATTAAATGAACAGGTTATTTTGGGAACTATTATTGGCATCTACAAGCCAGCTGCGGTAATTTTCAGTCCTTCTATGCTGCTTTTAATGAACGATGATTCAAATGTTGCTTATCTACCTAACCATTTATTCCCTCATAAAGGTAACATGGTTAGAGACAGATCTTTTCACTGTTGCCCTAGGTTTCCTCATGCTTTCAATGGGATTGACGTTGACCTTTGAGGATTTCAGACGCTGCCTACGGAACCCATGGACTGTAAGAGGCAAATTATTTTCTTATGAGTTAGTAGACTGCTGATAAAACAAAAATGATCCTGTTTTAGTGTTTACATGGTTAACAGTATTAATTTTCAATTTTGCAGGTAGGTGTAGGATTTCTTGCTCAATATTTAATCAAGCCTATGCTAGGATTTGCTATTGCAATGGTAATTCAAATTTGATTTTGCATCAATGCCTCATTTCTTGCTGGTTGAGTTCTAATTATTGTGGATACAAACTTCATTGTCATAACAAGAAGATATGACACTCTAATTACAAACTATGACGTGCCATATATTATTTGATTTGAGTTATAGAATACTGGTGAAAACTTTTTTGCTATTAATGGATTGAGAAATCTCTCAATAAAGAGGTTGATTGAAGACTGCAGAAAATAAGACATATATTGTCCAAATTTGGTTTTTGAAATGAAAGTCAACATAATTTAAATTGCATCATGTAGAATGTTATTCATCAGCATTGTAGTGCTTTCTAGTAGGCTTGTCTTATAAGTGAATGCTGAACAATGTCTATGTGATTTTCAGGCTCTGAAACTTTCTGCTCCACTTGCAACTGGTCTTATTTTGGTCTCATGCTGCCCTGGTGGTCAGGCATCAAATGTTGCAACCTTTATATCTAAGGGGAATGTTGCACTTTCTGTTCTCATGACAACGTAAGATCAAACTGCATCCGTGCATCTTAATGCTTTTATTGGATAGAGTAGTGTCTTTTACTTATGGTGATGAACCCTCTGTTACTTTTCATTTGACATCCCCTAATTTAATTTTGGCATGAAATATTCTTTGTTTTGGAGCGCTCTTTCGAAGTCCTAAGGGAAAGATGTAGAAACTATCTTTTGACTATGAAAGGTCTTCAGCAGATCTTATACAACAAAAGATCTATTTGTCTGTGGGACTGTTCAGTCACTTGTGCTTCCCAGGTAGAGGAAGCAACATTGGCGCAGAACTAGCTATAGTGTGTTTGACAAGTCCACATAGACAGTTCACACTTAACAAATTATTGAGTCTGGACAACATGCAAAAGGGAAAGGAAAAAACAAATAGCGGTAACCGTATAATGATAATTCAGGAGGAATATTCAGATATTTTACCAGAGAAATGGAATTTTATCCATCATGCTTATGAGAAGAAGTATAAAATTATTAGCAATGATGAAAATTTTCTCTAATGTTATTTGGTTTTTGTATGCTTCTATTTCAAACAATATAGAATTGCATGACAAATACCTTGAGTATATATGATGATGACCTAGATTTTATTTGGTCCTGCATGACTGAAGTGATAGCTAATGACTAATGAGACAACTTACTTCAAATATGAATTACTTTTGTATTTAAGGAAGCATAATAACTTATGACTTAAAGATTTAGGGCATTTTCAACATTTTTGAAATTTAAGATTAAACAACCTTCAAGTTCCCCAGTTTCCTCTGGAATTTTGCAGGTGTTCAACTATTGGAGCAATAGTTATGACACCACTCCTCACAAAGCTTCTCGCAGGTCAGCTTGTTCCTGTAGATGCTGCGGTATGGTTATTCTTATTTGATGATCACCTTTATAGATAACTGGCAAATACATGAATTATGAGACAACTGATATTGTAGAAGTCAAAGTAGTTAAATCTCTCTTGCTATAATTATTCTGGTGACTGACATACATAATGGAACCTGCCTTTTTGGTTTCTGTTCCCAATTTTTTGGGACTGATTCATCCACCAAAACATAAAGTGAAACACACAGGTAGATCCATTAGCAATTTAAAAGATATATACACCTTATTACCTAATAGTGATGATAGAAATGATAGAACCAAAATGGGAGGGAGGGTATAAGATCTCAGCATGTCATCTACCTAATTATAAAATACATAACCTTCATTTATGGTGATTCCTCTAATGGAAAGAATGTTTTTCCAAAAATCTTTGCAGGGTCTTGCTATCAGCACTTTTCAGGTTGTGTTAGTACCAACAGTTGTAGGAGGTATGGAAGATTATTGTTTCTATCTATTATTGTTGGGTGCACTTCAGTAATCGTGAAGTGTAATGATTTTTGACATACAATCATACGATTCTAATGTCTTCTTTGTGCAGTCTTGGCCAATGAATTCTTTCCCAAATTCACTTCAAAAATAATCTCAGTGACTCCTTTAATTGGAGTTATTCTCACCACTCTACTTTGTGCAAGCCCTGTAAGCTCTCAGGATACTTCATGAAGTATATTTATGATATCTTAACTTTAATATTCACATTTTGCACTTCTGTTGAAAGTTTCTTTCCAAGTAAAGAACTAAAGTTGAAGTCTCTTTAATACTAAGATTGGCCAAGTGTCAGAAGTCTTGAAAGCGCAAGGAGCTCAGCTAATATTGCCCGTAGCTCTCCTACATGCTGCTGCATTTGCCCTTGGTTACTGGGTTTCAAAAATATCATTTGGTGAATCCACTTCTCGTACCATATCCATAGAATGTGGAATGCAGGTAGGCTTTTTTCATTACTATTAAGACATCAGATTTCTTAAACATTTTAGGCAACTAAAACAAGTCTGATGTTGGACATTTTCAAGAATTATTATTTTGTTATATATGTGATGCCTATTGGGAATTGTAAATGCTATGTATCTTCGTTATGGAGAAACTTTTAGAATCTGTATCACGAGTTTAGATGCTCTGTCTGTCACTAGTTTTACTGTCCTTGTAAATAAGCAAGACATAAATTGCATGACCAAATCACATTGCAGCTTTCAGAATGGAACATTCTTCTGTTTAAAATCTCTAATGCATCATAGTCTTTCTCAGATGAGTCTGGTGTTGGTTTATCTGGATCATTTCTAAAGCATCTGCTATCTTATCATTTGCACCTGATATACTTGGTCTTTTCTTTCCTGTATTCACAGTCATCTAAATGAGAAGAAAAAGTTTTACTGCCCTGAAAGTAACAGTGCGATTGTCAGATTCTTAAGTCTGCTGCAGTTTTCTGTCTATTTTTCTTTCACTATTTCTGGAGCTTTTGTAATTAGATGTTCTTATTGCATGTCACCTCGTGGCTCTGTACTGTCTTCTTGCTCAAAACCTGATGTTAATCACCTGAGTGCTAGTGTGCTCAGTGATGCTGTATTCTGTTTTATGCACAGAGCTCTGCACTTGGTTTCTTGCTGGCCCAGAAACATTTTACCAATCCACTGGTAGCCGTTCCTTCTGCAGTTAGTGTTGTTTGTATGGCGGTATGACACTTTTTGTACTCTGGCTTCTATGTTCTTCCTACGAGCCCTGCATTAACACTTGTTGCACCTTTCATTGCAGCTTGGTGGGAGTGGTCTTGCTGTTTATTGGAGGAACAGACCAATTCCTGTGGATGACAAGGATGATTTCAAGGAATGACAAGTTTTCACCTGTATTCTTTTCTCTATGTATGTTTGATCTTAAAGAATTTTCTTCTTTTGTTTCCAGTTGTTGGATCAAGTAAAATGTTTCCCGTCGTATAAGAATTAGCCCCAACGATGTGGGACTGAAATTTTTGTAGAAAGACAGAAAATTAGAGATCTTAGAATTTTTTCCTTTTTTGCTTAGCAAATCTTAGACTCATATTAAGTGTGACTATAATTTGTTAGTTGGGGTATTGAGCTTAGTCAACCAGATAAAATGCTGGACTTTATTTCAAACTTAAATTGAACTCATTCATTTTTTTCTTTTGTTACTCAAAGTTCTGATTCAAAAAATAATAATTCAATTCCACTCAATTATTATTAACGATTCAAACCCGAGTTTGAGTAACTTATTATAACTTAATTTTAATTTAAAACCCATTAGTGCGTGTAGTCCCTTTTTTCATGCGGCTGGTATTAATTTCTATTTTATTTCAAAATAAACTAAAACTATTAAGAGTAATTTATGGAGTTAAAATTAAATCCTTTTCATTTGCAATTAACAGTCTTTTTCTTTTTAATTCTCAAAACATAACAAATTATTTAATTAGGGTTTTTAAAAATCAGAATTTATCGGGAAACATATTCAAGAAAAGAAATTTTCTACCTATCATGATTGAAGCTATGTAATCTGATAAAAAATACAAAATCAGTAGTTTTTATCTTAGTACTATTGTTTCTGATATAACAATAATTTAATTATTTGATAGTAATTGATTTATTTATGAATAATTAAATATCATCATTATATTTATTTAATAATTAAATATTATGTCGGTGAATAAAAATATTTGGATCAAAATGTCTAGACAAAGTAATCTAACTCCAAAACGAACAAAAACGAGTATCACAAATCAACTTAATCCAAACAAAAAGTATGGATTTTGATGTCGGCAATGGACATAGAACCTTAAATGTTCAAATAATTCGGTTATTAGTCAAGTACCAGTACTAATTGCCCATAAACAAGTACAAATTCAAAAAGAGGAAAGAACTTTATGATTATATACATTTAAAGCAATTCAGTACCTTTGTTTGTACACATTGTTGGTTCTAGCGTCTTGAAAAGCATTCATCAATTATCAATCTTCACAAATTATAAATAATAATAATTATTATTATTATTATTATCTATCAATGCATCTTCCTGCTTATAGTACAGAAATTAAGGAATAGTAATACATAAGTATAAGGGTATAAGATTTTGATGTCGGCATGGATCAATACAAATTCAAATAATCCAAAAAAATGTGTTTTTTTTCTGATTTTATATACGGTATTTACTTTTGACTATACATAAAATTTAAAAATAATTAAATGTAAGTAAATAAATCTTAATATTCCATTTATTCATTGATGGTTAATTATATATTTAAAGAATAAAATCTTAATATTTTTTTTGAAAAATAAAAAAAATATTACAAATTTCGAAAACGTAAAAATTGAAGATTAAATAATTATGCAAAAAGTTGGTGTAGTAGCGCTTTATTCACTGTTTGTTTGGTCATTATAATGCTTTCTCTTGGGGAAAATAAATTATTATACTGTTGTTAAATAAGTAAAACTAAGAAATTTAACTTTAACTTCAATGGTATATTTTTATTGATAGGTTTTATTTAAATATTTAATCTACCTCAAATTTTATAATAATAAAAGAATAAAATAAAAAAATTCCCACATCCCCACAAATTACTTGGTATATATGTACTATATTATTGTTATTATTATTATTAAAACTCAAAAGTTGGAATCATATAAATTAATAAATAATAATGCAACCTGCACCAACTAATCTTCTGACCAAAGTAGTACATACATTAAGGAAGAATATTAAGAATAATAGTATGAGTAATAATAATAATAACTTTTAAAAGAATAAAATGTATGGTACCATGAAAAGAATATGATTCTTACTCGAATTAAAAGGGAAAAAAAAGAAGAAGTAGTAATATTATTAATATTTTATTTAATAGAAGTGGGAGTAAATGAAGTGTATCTGTCATTGGCTTTCTTATAAAAGGCTCACTATAAAGAGAGCTTCAAAGGCAAAACCGAAATTTTATGCGAGAAAAAAAAAGCTGGTTGCTTTGAGTTGTTGTCAACTCTCACTCAGCCCCCCCTGACCTTGCCTTAATTCCCAAACAGAAACCCAAAAAAAAAAAAGAAAAAAGAAAACTAAGAATGTGATAGAGAAAGCTTGTAAGAATATAATATATACGCTTCCTTTTTTTTTTTTGGTTCAATATTCCAAGTTGATTGAAAAAAAGAAAGCTTTGTCCGGCAAAAATACCGTTTCTCAAGAATCCAACCGACCATCTTCCTTCCTTCACATTGTTCAGCCTTTTCACGGATTTTTAGGGTTTTTTTTTTATTTTTACTGTAAAAATCTTCAACCATGTCGCAGACTAACTGGGAAGCTGATAAAATGTAAGGTTTTTATTTTTTTTTGCTTGTGTTTTGTTTGCTACGGTTTTTTGTATTTCATTGTTTCTCTTTTTCCTTTTGCTTTTGTTTTCTTGTATAGGGTTTTTGAGTTCCTTTTTTGATGGAAGGGTTTTTGAGTTTTAACTTCACTATTTAACGGACTTTTACTGAAAGTTTCCAATTTTTTAATTTTTTTTGTTGTTCTTAGAATTACTGTAATCTGATTTAGGGTTTTTTTTCGGAGGCAATAAAAATGAGTTTTTTCTTCTCTTTTAATGCTCCCATGATCCCATTGCTACGTTTTGCCAATTTTATTACAAAAAAGATGCTTAAAATTTAGACTCTTTTGAATGACATAGTGCAAAATTTAAAATATAGCAATGTAACAGAGCACTCTGTTTTTTTTTTTAATAAATATTTTTCGAATTCAAATGAAGGGTTCTCAACAATTTTAGCTTGGGTTCTTTTTTTCCTTTTTTCTTTTTTTGCTAATGGAGGGTTTTCTATGAATTCTGCGTTTAAAATTACTGTCTTTTTACTGTTATTATAATCTGATTACTGAATTTTTAATGGTTGCCTTTGCTTGTCTATATTCTTTGTGGCAATAGGTTGGATGTGTATATATATGATTATATGATAAAGAGAAAGATGCATGCCACTGCAAAGGCACTTCAAGCTGAAGGGAAAGTATCAACTGATCCAGTAGGTAGGACATGAAAATGAAAAAAGAAAAAGGAACTTGCAAAGAAAGATGGCATTGATGTAGATAGTAAGATTTTAATTATCCTTTTGACAACTTAATTGATTTTGAATCCTTTTGTGTTGTGTGTTTCAGCTATTGATGTACCCGGTGGTTTTTTGTTTGAGTGGTGGTCTGTGTTTTGGGATATATTCATTGCAAGGACAAATGAGAAGCATTCGGAAGCTGCTGCATCTTATATTGAGGTGTGTTTGTGAGCTTTTTTTGTGGTGGTTGGTGTCAGTAAGGGACTTTTACTAGCATGATTGCTGTTATTGTTGGTTTCAAAGCTCTAGATGTTGACCTGCTTGTTATGGTTAAGCTCTCTCTAGACTCTAGCCTACAGTTTATTACAATTATTTCTGGAAAGAGGAACTCACTTGCATGCTTAAAAGACTTGCGCTGGATATATGCTTTTAGTTGATGCTTCTATATGTTCTTCTCTGTATTTGCTTCCATCATTTCATGTGTCTAACTTTTTGTTTGGATGGGAAGTTCAAATAAGTGAAGAATCAAACACAAGAAATATTTACAGAACAAAAGGTAGAATTTGTTAGACTTAAATGGTGGATGTTTTGATGAGTGATATTTTCTCTGTGGCTTTTTATTCTGTCCCAAGAATTGTTGGTGTCCTTGTGTGCTGAATCTACTAGAGGTTGAGAGTGTAATGAATTTGATTTCTGACTTCTGTATCAAGCAAATTCTTGTGCATTGTGGAATAGATCATATAATATTAGAAATTTGTTTGAGAAACCTTCATTCAACGTTATTCATTTAAGAATTGCTCTTTGGGGAGTTAGTTGAGCAAGTTTGCTGTTTAATTAAAATGTTTAAGAATGGCAGAGTCAAATGGTCAAGGCTCGTGAGCTGCAGCAACAGCAACATCACCAGAAGCCTCAGCAGATGCAGATGCAGCAGCTCTTATTGCAGAGGCATGCTCAGCAGCAGCAGCAGCAGCAGCAGCAGCAGCAGCAGCAACAACAACAACAGCAGCAGCAGCAACAGCAACAGCAGCAGCAGCGAAGAGAAGGGAGTCAGTTACTAAATGGTGCTGCCAATGGGCTTGTTGGTGGAGAACCTCTCATCAAAGAGAACCCTGTAAGTGCAATCGCTGCCACAAGAAAGATGTATGATGAGACTTTTAGGTTTCCACGCCAGAGGAGGGATTCCTTGGATGATGCAGCTGTGAAGGTACCTAGTTCTTATGAGCTTGATAGGAATCAATCACACTCTTTTTTTTTTCCCTTTCTTGCTTTTTTTGACATCAGATAAGTTTGCAGCAATTAGGTGATAATGTGAGCCAGCTTCTAGATCCTAATCATGCGTCAATGTTGAAGGCAGCTTCAGTGGGTGGCCAGCCTCCAGGGTACATGTCATACAATCTTTTTGTTTTAAAAAGATCATGTATTGTTTCTTTTATTTGCATTTCCATGTTTGTGATGTGTAAAAACTTTTAGCCGTGAAACTCCTTGCAGGCAAACACTGCATGGCACACCTGGAAATATATCAGGTAATCTTCAGCAAATGCCCAATCGAGGTCAGCAGATTCCAGTGCCCACCCAGGTGCGTCATTGTTATTTTATCCTTTTTTGTTATATATTTTACCTTCTATTGCGGTTTTTTTTTTAAATAATTTGGTTTATGGTATACATTGTATGCTGACACAGGACTCAAAGAGTGAGATCAATTCAATGTTGACTCCAAGAGCTGCTGGTCCAGATGGATCATTAATTGGAGTTCACGGTAATCATTTTTTTTACCCCGATAGAGTTTTTTCTCTATTAACACTTCCTTACTAGTGTTTAAATGTGATACACTGAACTTAAAAATAGTAAAATCTCTAACTTCTGTTGCACTTTAGGTTGACTGGCTTTTCCTCATAAATATTCTTAATAAACTGAACCAATCATTTAATTGAAATCACCAATGTCAACACAATATGGAATTGGTAAGAGTGTATTGTGTATAGCTATTGGAAGGTTGAAAGTAACGTCAAACCTTCTAAGTCATGATTTTAACATATAAATTTATGGTTTTATTACCTTAATTTTTTCTTTAGGACCAAATCAAGCTGGTGGCAATTTGACATTGAAAGGATGGCCTTTAACGGTAAGTCTTTTGACTTATAGTTGATATGATATTGGTATTTCCTCAATATTAACAGTTTCACTTGCTTGATGCAAATGAACAGTAATAACTTCAATCTTTGATGGTTGCTACAGAATTTGGCAGCCATGTTCTGGCTGGCTATGAAGATAATGAATGTGTTTGCTGAATGTAAAATACTGATGAAGTATTGTTATGTTAGGGCAATAAGTTGAATAATTGATTTCTTAATACGACATATGTATTTTGTCCTGAATATAGAACAGATGATTTCATGTAGCTAATTTCCAGTACATTGGAATTTTATACTTCAACAAACTTTGTCTATTTTGCTTTCGAAGAAATTGGCTGTTCTCTCGGCTGAAAGTATGGATATACGGGCAAACCTACCATATTCTGTCTCATGGATAACTTCTGAAATACCGTTGTGAAAAGATAAGAGGAATAATGTTATTTTATCTGTAGAATTGTTGGGTCCACTGTGAAACAATTTCTCTTCTTTCTTCAACTATCTCATAGAAGGTAAAGCAAGGCAGAACAACCTAGATATTTTCATCTTTTGTCAATGGTTGAGATCTGACAATAATTGTTGACACAATGCTGCATAAAATGTGGATAAGAATTTGATTTGTAGTTTTGTTCTTCAAATTTGATGTATAGTAATAAGGCTTGTGAGATTCATCTACCAGTATACTTGTCTAATACTATCTGACCTATTGTAGGGACTGGACCAACTTCGATCTGGGCTTCTCCAGCAGCAGAAATCTATGATTCAGTCTTCTCAGCCCATCAATCAGCTTCAGTTACAGCAACAACTTCTGCTTCAAGCACAGCAAAACTTGTCATCCCCATCAGCAAATGATCTGGAATGCCGGAAATTGCGAATGTTTCTCAACAATCAGATTATGGGTCTTGGGAAGGATGGCCCACTAAATTCTCTTGGTGATATGGTTCCCAGAGTTGGATCACCTATGCAAGTTGGTTGTCCTGCACCTCGTGGAGACTCTGATCTGTCAAATAAGGTATATTTATCTGTATTGCATGTCAATTGACTAATATTATCATTCTTTGATGATATCGTTAGATTTGAGGCTGTTGCAGCTTTCTCACTTTATACATGCTGTTCGATGTCTATCAGTTACAGCAGCAACAACTGCACCACAATAATCAACCGTCACAACAATTTGCACAGCATCCACTTTCAAGTCAGCAGTCTCAGAATTCAAATTACCAGCTCCAGCAGCAAGATAAGATGACCGGTGCCTGCAATATGATGCCTGATAGTAGCATATCAAACACCTTTCAGGGAAATGATCAGGTTTAACATTTACTGAGATTTGGCTGTAAATCATGCCATCTATATCTTCTTTTCTATTTTTTTTCAATGTTTTCCTTTGTTTTTCTGTTGAACAAGTGTTTCAAGATTCTTCATTCTCCAAAAATACCAAAATGTTTTGAAAGATTTACATGATATTAATACATTCGACCTCTGGATTCTTTCTGATATGTCTCATGGTCTGGATTATTGTTACCGGGGTCTTAACAGCATTTTTATCTGCACGACTCTCTGGTTTCTATTTGCTTGTTAATTTGGATCAGCATTTCAGTTTAATATCCTGCCAGTATTTCTAACATAGAGTTGTATCTTTGCTTAAGGCTTCAAAAAGTCAAGTCAGCCGGAAGAGGAAGCCACCAGGGTCATCTTCAGGTCCTGTCAATAGCTCTGGAACTGCAAACACCACTGGGCCATCTCCAAGTTCACCTTCATCACCATCTACTCACACACCAGGAGATGCCATCTCAATGCCTACTTTGCCACATAATAGTGGTTCCTCCAAGTCTTTGCTTATGTTTGGCTCTGATGGTTTGGTATAACATCATGCCTTTTAGTATTTGTTTATTTTTGCAATGATGAATTTAGAATTTTTTGGTCCTGTAATTTAAAGTTTGTGGAGCAAATGAGTTGGCAAATTGTGTATATTATATACTTGTTCTGATTTTGGTATTCACCTGAGAGGTAGCGGAAAATATAGTTTAGAATCTCCTGATAGGTGAAAAACTCTATATCTAGGGCAATCTAGGGAAGTGATAGCTAGTTTGGATAGGCTCTTTAAGAATCAGTGCCAGGTAAATCATTTGATTCGACAACAGATGCTATTAGAGTAAAGACATTTCTTCTGCTTGCCTGTAACATTTATTCTGAAATATTTATCTCTTTAAGATTAATTTAGTACTGAGCTACATAAGATATTGTGATTTGTTATTCCCTGGATTGCATGTGTCGATTGAAAGTAATTTACAGACTGCTTGCAAGTTATTATCATTGATATTCCGATCTGCAATGCGATAACTTGAGACAGTAAATCACAGGCTGATATAGACCGATTTGTGGATGATGGATCTCTAGATGATAATGTAGAGTCATTCTTATCTCATGATGATCCAGAGCCTAGGGATAGAGTTGGTCGGTGTGCTGATGTCAGCAAAGGTACAATTATTGTTGATTTTTTAATTATTGGTGGCATGTGTTGCCACACAAAAACACCAGAAAATTCTTGCAATGAGACAGATACATGGGGATTTACTAATATTATGATGTAATGTCAGGCTTAACATTTACAGAAGTCCGGCGTATCCCTGCTAGTACGAGTAAAGTAGAATGTTGTCACTTCTCAGCAGATGGGAAATTGCTTGCTACTGGTGGCCATGATAAAAAGGTACAGGCTGATTTGATTTCATGCCGTTTAATCTTTTTTCCCCTTTTGTGGTGTTAAATTATGTAACCTTTTATTCATTGATAGGGGGACTTCAGTGCTATTTAAATTTAAGTTTTTAATTTTTCTGGAGAAATTACATAAACATGTTTGCTTGATGATATTGTCGTGCAGGCTGTGCTGTGGTGCACAGAGTCTTTTGCAGTAAAGTCGACACTTGAAGAACATTCTCAATGGATAACTGACATCCGCTTCAGTCCAAGCATGTCAAGACTTGCTACATCTTCAGCTGACAGAACTGTCAGGATCTGGGATGCTGATAATGTTAGTAGGCATACTATTTCTTTATCATGGCATGGGTCATCCTGATCGCTTTTGCAATAGTAGATAAAATTTTAAACTGCTTGAGATTCTGCTGTGCATTTTTGGTTTCCTAATGTGGAAGCTGCTGCTAGTATGCAGTACTTTATGAACCAGAATTTCATCTCAAAACAATATTGATTGCTAGACATTTTGGAATGGGAACATAAAAAAGAGGCCATTGTAAGAGCTATGAAGTAGATGGCTTAATGAGAATTGTGTAGCCAATCCCTACTCATTGAATGCTTTGTTGGTTGTGTCATGATGAAAATTGGTTACTAGGAAGAGTCTGTAAGTATTATTTTTGATGGATGATTTTCTTTTTGCCATGTGAAGCATTTTCTCTTGTGGGAATTATGCCAATGAACCGCTCTCCCCTTCCCGAATTTTCCTGATTTATGGATGCATGATTCTACTTTGCAGCCTGGATATTCACTTCGTACTTTTGTGGGACATTCTACAACTGTCACATCACTTGACTTCCACCCCACCAAAGAGGACCTTATATGCTCATGTGATAATAATAGCGAGATTCGATATTGGAGTATCAAGAATGGTAGTTGTGGTGGAGTTTTCAAGGTATGTAGCCTTACGATTTATCTTAAGAAATGTTAAGTACAATGCTCTATCGATATTTTCTTTTGCAAGTCCTACTGTTACCATTAGTTCCCTTTTTTTATTCTTTTTATCAGGGTGGTGCAACCCAGATGAGATTTCAACCTCGTGTTGGAAGGTTTCTTGCAGCTGCAGCAGATAATTCTGTATCCTTACTTGACGTAGAAAACCAAGTTTGCAGGGCCAAATTACAGGTCAGTGGGGAGTTTGTGAGTTGCATTTTGTACTTCCCTTTTGGCATTTTGTAGTTACAAGTTAAATGGGATTGTGGTAATTGTTAAAGAACCGGATTCCTGTGTTATTTTCCTGCAAGGAAAAAAAGAAAGAGAAAGAATTTTTACGCTCTAGCTTTGTTGCATAGAAAGAATGAGAAAACCTAGTGTTCATGATGTTGCATGATCATAGTTTCTTTGCATGTCTGTTGGCAGATGCAAGGCCTTGGACAAATCTTGACATGAAAGAATTCAGTGTTCTGTGTGTTGAACAGTTGTATATGTTCTTTTCCGGGAACCTATTAGCAGGCTTTATGGGAATATAAGTCTGCATATTTTAAACCTTACCTTCTTGGTGCATTTTTCTGTACCACCATGCTGCATAAATTTTTCTAACCTGAGGTTTGATTTGGTATCCTCTAGTTTTCTCCATCTATACGTCTATTCGATTTGGTTCTTTTTTAACTAACAAACCTCCTGAAGAAAAGCAGAGATTGTAATTTTTTTTGAGCCTTATGGCTTTGGATATGGAACAACAAAGATACGGTGAAAATAACAAATTTGGGGATAAGGAATTATCTTGTAATTTTTCTGTCAAATATTTCTATGATGTTCTTTTGCTTCATTCATTTTTCTTTCATATTTTACATGGAGTACCTTTTTATTTCTTGAAAATTTACATGGATTAAGCCTCAATGCAGGGTCATAAAAATGCTGTTCATTCTGTGTGTTGGGATCCTACTGGTGAGTTTCTGGCATCTGTAAGTGATGACTTGGTGAGAGTGTGGACAGTTGGTTCTGGTGGCAAAGGGGAATGTGTTCATGAATTGAACTGTACTGGCAACAAATTTAACACCTGTGTTTTTCATCCTACTTATCCTTCTCTGTTGGTCATTGGCTGCTATGAGGTGAGTGTCACTATTGCTGTTTACAACTTTTATTTGCTCCATAATACTGAGGTTTTACGCCTTGGTTATTATGTTGTTGAGCTGTGGGTTTACTGCTTTGTACTGCCAATGTTCCATGCTGGATGCATAGCCTTTTGCTTAATGTCTTTCCAATTTTTCTAATTCAAGCTACTGATTATTCTTATGCATATGACCTGGAATGGTGGGGTTCACTAGACACTGGAGCTTTGGAACATGACCGAGAACAAGACATTGACACTACATGCACATGAGAAGCTAGTCTCTGCCTTGGCAGTATCGAATGCCACGAGTATGGTAGCCTCGGCTAGTCATGACAAGTGTGTGAAGCTCTGGAAGTGATTGACTTTCTGGTTTTGTTGACTTTAGTGTCAAACGGTATAGTTTTTTCACTATATGTAGATCCGTTATGACAAGGTTTTTCTGACAGGTATTTTGTACTGGTTCATGTCAATATTTTTAAGCAGGAAAAGGGGTTTTAGATTTTGTCCGCTAAGTTATCATCCTCCTAACCCGCTCTTGGTTAAGTCTTTTGTGAAGGCTAACGTTGTTGGTCAATCAAAAACAAACATAGTGAAAGATGTCCAGCACCGGCAGCATCAATGCAAGCCCTTTCACTCAACTCTATACCCAGATCTACGTTAGAAGATTATATATCAAGAGATTTTATTTAGCCTTTATATATAATTAAAAAAAAATTGTTCTATCTTTAAAAGGAAGAGTGAAAACAGATTTTATTTAGTGTTTTGTTTGTGATAATATATCCTCTACCAAAATAGGCTAAATCAAATATGATAAAAGTTGTTCAATCATGTGTTGCATTTCAGTGATATTATTAGTTGCTTCTGCTTTTGTACATTCTAAGCAAATGAAGAGTAATGTTATGCCTTTCTTTCAATATTTTTATCCTACCATCCACATATGACAATGGCATGAATGGAAATAATTTAATGTTTATTTCTTTATTTATTTATAATTAACCAGATGATTTTGGAGCACCTTAACATGTCTCTGTCACTTCTTCATACCTAAGAAGTTTGGTTCCCAAAAAGGAGAAATCAAACAATTTTTCAGATTTCCTTTGCTGTGGATTGAAAGAGAGAAATGGTGATCTCGAACGGAAGAAATCATTTGAACCAAATTAATGTACCTTGATCAGCAACACTTAATCCAACAGTTCCATTCATCCTTATCCAATCCAACATTTCACCACATAAATATTATAGGATGACAATTTATTTCCTGTGACCGTCTTACGATTACTGGTAAAATGTAAATATTTCAAGGACGAATCGACTCAAGAGCCTTGCTGAAATGTTTTGACTTGGCCTCAAGATACTCCTTCCATGTCACCGGGCGGTACAGCGGGGGATGATCATGGTCAATCAACTTCCTCAATGGTGAGACCTTGGCATCCCTTGGTGGCCCGTAGAAGTAGGCCGTCGACACGCGGTGGTGCGCGTTGTTCACCAATGCACGATGCAACACGGACTTGAACCTGCCATTGGAGACAATGTGCATCAAATCACCAACATTGACCACCAAGGCGCCCTCGACTGGCTCCACAGGCACCCACCCTGCACCATCATCTTTTTGGACTTGAAGGCCACTAATATTGCCTTGGTATAGCAAAGTGAGCATAGATGAGTCTGTATGAGGGGCTAAGCCCATGGCTCGGCCTGGGTCTGGGCACACTGGATACGAGTTCAGTTGAAGCACGCATGTGGGTTGGTCACACCCCTTCATGGGCTCAAACCATTTCACATATTCTTCATGGGTCAAACCTAATGAGCTAAGCATTATTGCCACCATTTTCTCGCTTAATCCTTTCATCTCCTCCTGGAATTGTTCCATTACCTCGCTACATGCAATAAGAATAACGAACAAATTATGCCATATTTAATCTATCTGAAAACAGACCAAAAAAAAAAGAGTTTTACACATAGAAATGTAAAGAATAAAGACAAATTGTTCAAACTAATAAAACAAGAATCATCAAAGACAACCAGTGAAATGCAAACACTCTCACAAGCAATCATTATAAACGAAGTGTACAGAACACATGAAAAAGAAAATAAAGAACTTGTTGGTTTTGTCAAATTGTCCCCAAGGCAGTTTTGATTTTGATGACAAAAGATTATTTCACGAGTCATATCCAAAACTCTACAGGCATTGATGACAAAGGATTATTTCACGAGTCATATCCAAAACTCTACAGGCACTTCTCTTGGATTATTTTGTTCAAGTGCCTAAGTTTCCTTATATTTTGGATTGATTGTACTGAGATTCTCTTGGTCCATGACTGTTGATTGAACTTTTGTTTACCAGGGTGTGCAGAGAACTTAAGAGAGAAGACGGCTGAGAGTGAAGCAGAGAGCTAATAATGACGGAAATATTCAGAGAAGGTTCAGGTCCTTTAAAGATTTACACAATCTATGGATTAGGTAGTGTCAGAACTTGGATTCTTCGCCAACCATTTGCAAGTGTGAGAATATAATAAGAGAAATACTGAAGTCGGCTACATTTATTGTTCAACATTGTCGGGGTATAGCCACAGTATCAATTATATATACCATTGTCTATACTCAAACAGAATACGAGACAATAAATATTGGACAAATTAATTAACATTGCTCAATATATATATATATATATACATATGTAGTATATATGCAGTAATATCTCAATATCTGTGTATGCATTCACATGATTAAATTGCCTGAAATAAGTGAGTTGTAGTTTTCTTTAATGTAGAAAGATTAGATGACTGGCAAGCATGAGAAAGAATTAGGGTTGTAATTTCGTCAGTATATCAGTCCAAGACAAAGTCATCTAGCACAGATTTTATATCTCTTAATTTAACGTTATATTATACGATTGTAATAATATATTTTTTATTTATAACTTTATGTATTTATATATAAAATATACAGTAAATATAATATGAAAAAAATCAACTAGGAAAGATCCGTACTTTATAATTTGCCTTTTAAAATATTTTATGATATTAGAGGTTTCTCAATGATTTTGATATTATACTAAATATGTGTTTATATATATACCAATATATTTAGTATATGAAGATAAAAATGGAAAATATATAAATATAATCATGAATACAGCAATAGATTAAGAGATATAAATGTATAGAATCTATGCTGGTTTGTACTGCTATTCTGTCCTTGATTTTTTCCTTGTGCTTGAGATTCATCTAAGTCTCTCTGCATCCTAATTAACTAATTGATCTTCTCGTATGTATACCAAATCTAAAGTGAAAAATGGATCCCTAGGAGAGCTTTGACATACACGAGCAAGTGGCTACGTGAAAGGAACGTGTAATGCATGAATGTTGTTATTGTCGCATGCACAGTGCTCTCTCTCTCTCTCTGTATACAATAAGTTATCCGCCTAGCTTATCATACTGCTAAACACAACTCACAACTCCCCACGTTGTTTACACGAAAATTGCATGTCTCCTTAGATACTAACGAAATTCAATACAAGCCATTTTTGTTTTCAGGCGTTATTCGCATATATACTCATTAAACTTGAATCGCATCAATAAATCGACTTTATTTTGATTTGATATTTTAATAAAAATTTTAACAAAGCAATTACTTTCATTTAAGTCTTGTCTTAAAAATATTATGGACGATAACTTTTGCTATAAATGCACGTACCAGAATTTGGCATGATCTTCTGGCCAAAGTTGGCTAGCATGTTCCACAGGGGACCCTATAATGGAGAAACCCTCGGACCACATCAGCTTGGAGAAGAAGGGGGATATGCGGGCCAGTCCATACCCGGTGAAACCCTCCGGTGACCGGACAGCGAGGAGCTTGCGTTCTGTGGGCAGCGAGAACAGCCGCCGGGTTTGGTACTCGATTTCATTAAGGAGACAAATGGGAATGCCATGGTTGGTGATCTGAAACGCTCCCCATTCCTCACAGGCATGCCTCACGAGCTTGGACACATCCGGTTTGGCAAGGTCAATGATGGGCAAAGGTTCCTGGGTAAAAGGGTCAATCGGCTGGTGAGGCAAGGTCCATGCATGGGAGTCTGGCAGTTTAGGGACATTGTTGAAGTCCAACGGAATGGTATGATTGGGATGGGAAGGGGTGGTTTTGAAGGTTTCTGATGAGATTGAGTTCATGGTCGGATTCATTGCAAATCAGGAGAATTTTGTTGGTGCAGTGAGGAGCTTTGTATGTTAGTGGCCATATGCATACAGCATACATATATATATATATATATATACACTGAGCAGGGGTAAGACGACAGAGACAGGGAAAGGGTCTTGTTTGACTGTTGGACTTTTTTGAATTTTTTCTGTATGGTAAGTTGATATTTGGCTCAGTCAGTGCAAGCTCAACAACTGTAGGGAGCAAATGTAGGCAATGGATTTGTTTTGTCTTTTCCTTTTTCAGGGCCACCAAAAACAATGGCTGCCCTCTATGAAACTCCCCATTTGGTAACTACATAATGAGATTATTCAAGTAATTAATGGGCTTCTTAAAAATGAGCAATGCCTCGTTTGTCTTTCCCCTGTTATCTCCCTATTTCTCAAAAAATTGTTTATTCTTTTTATTTATTTGGAATGGAGACAAATGTAAACACAGAAATAAAACAGCTGGTTTCGACTGTTTTTCCTTTTTTTCGTTCTTTCTTTCTGATTTTTATGTTTTTAAGTTTGGGAGTAGGATTAAAAGGTCAGCATTTTTGTTTGGAAAGAAACAGCAAATTTCTGTCCCTCTCAAGTCCACTTACTATCAAAGTGTTGTTGAAATGCAGCAAAGCTGCAAGCTTAGATTGACTAATTATCTTAATTAGATCAAGAATCAAGGAACGTCACTTCCCACGGGCAAGGGACGATTATTCATTTACAAGTATTATTAGGTAAACAAATAATACTCAATTATCTTCTTTCAAATCAAAAGAAAAGATTCAATATTTTCTTGATGGACATCACCTAAAACAAATTTTGTTGTTTCTCTTTTCAAGATACATAAATAAAATGAGTATAAAATTCATACCATGTCATTAAGTTAATGGAAATTCAAATAGTGAAGTAATGACAAGATTTATGTGTCTTACAAAACACATTATTTTGAAGTGGAGTATCTATTTTGAATGCTAATAGATTTGAAACGAATTAGAGTAAAACCTTAAAGGATTGGCGGTATTTTACCCTTCATTTACTATTCTTTTTTCTAACAAAGTATTGTTAATTATTTTGATTCAATTATTTCATAGAGATCATATCACTGTAATTATTTTTACTAAGATACTAAAATCTTTAATATAATAGAAAATAACTAATCACAAAATGGATGATACTTGAGAACATGTCATAAAGTTTGTAAGGATCCTTAAAGTAGCGAAATCAGAGATGATCTGAAGTTAAAAGGAATTCTCTAAGTCTTTTATCAAAAAGGTATAATTGGTATGTCAATCTCACTGCTTGTTCTTTGCAATCTTAGGGTCAAATGTACCAAATGTTTGAGAAAAATTTTTTCTTTACTCAAATGTGCAATCTTGAGCTGCTTTCCATGCAAAATGAACTATCATTCTTCCATCTAAAAGCAGAAAAGATAAAAAACGCTTCCCTCACAACTAAAAACTTTGTAAGGTTAGAGTTTGCCATTTTTATTGACTTAGAGAATATAGCTTTCACCTCACCATTAGAATCTCTAAGAATGCCCCCAATTCCGACTGGTCCTAGACTTTTTCTCACTGCTCCATCCACATTGAATTTCATTTAACCAAGCTTCAATTTCTCCCACTTAATTCCTTTCTTCCCTTGCATTGATTTTCTTTGCAAACTTTGAATCAGAGGTTGTTTGTAAATATCTAACTTTGACAGATAATCCCTTGGCCATTTGGCATTGGCCCAAGCTGCCACCGTAACCACAACCAATTAATTCCATACATTGTCCAACATCCCATTCTTTTCCACTAAAGATGCATTCATTCCTAGATTTCTAAATAGACCACACCATAGAAAAGTAGGTCACCTTTCACATTCTTTTATCAAAAGCCCCAATTGGTACCCATTTTATGCTTTAAAAACAACTTTAACAGTTTCTAGAGAAGTCCTAGTAACACCCCAACTCTTACATCAACCCGGCCATATTTTCTAAATGTCCATACATTCAAAAAAAAAGTAATTACAAGTTTCTCGACCCAAACTGCACAAAACACACAACAATAAACTATTCAATTAAATCTCTCTTTTAACTAACTCTTCTTTCATCCCTATGTTTTCCAAAAACATTTATGGAACAAATACCTCCACTCTCAATAGAGTTAGTTTTGCCCACACAAATTTCCAAATCCCATTAACGTTGTCAAAGAAGGATAAAGCATACTTAACAGAAAGATTTTGACGCATAGTTTCCACTAAGCTTCCTTTTCCAAATAACCTCATCTCTGAAATCCCCGCTTAGCTGCTATTCCTAGAGCGTAACTTGAAGATGCTCCCATGTTCAACCTCCCAATCAAGCAATTGTCTCCTAGTCTCCATTTTCCACACCTAACATCTCCCTTCCACCTAGTTCCCAAATTTAACAATCTTGCCATTCTTATTCATAGCTAAGGCAAACATCTTTGGCAACGTAAGAGCAAGGGTGACTCCAGGGGCGGAGCCTCCTTATGTGATGTTGGGGGGGGGGGGGGGGGGGGGGGGGGGGGGCGCATGGCCCCCGCAAACCTTTTAAAAATAATATAAAAATTTTTAAATTTTTTTATATATTCTATTAATGACTTCTTCAAAATAATTTTTTATTTAATAATTAATATAAAAAAATAATAAAATAATTTCAAATATCAACTTTAATTTTTTTTTAATTTATATTTGTTTTTTTTTCATTTCTATTTTATTTGCTCATATGTTATAAGGTTTTATAAATTTTTTTTCAAATTTCTACAAACCATTAATCATATTGTTTTTCTTTCTTTTTTGTTACATAATATGTAGTACCTACCTTCTACTTGTCATGTTTTTCATTTTTATGTTATGTAAATTTTATTTTCTATGATTTTAATATCTAAAAATTAATAAATTATTATATAGTTCAAAAATATAAATTATAATGTTACATTGTTACTTAAAATTTCATCAATGTATTATTTTTTTATTAATTCTGATTATGTAAGAGGAAATTAACTTGAATATATTTTTTATATGTTTTATATTTTATATTTAGTTGAAATGAAATTATCTTGAACATATATTGTTTAAATAGTTCTGATTATATAAGAAGAAGCTATTAATCTTATATATCGTTTTTAACTATTTATATTTTACAAATTGTAGTTTCATATTTCTATTATCAATATTTTGATAATTGATTGAATTTAACATATTAGTTTTTTAAAATTTTTAACTCATATTCAATTATGTTAGCCCCTCTAATAAAATTTGGCTAACTCCGCCCCTAGGTGACTCCTTCTATCCTTTCCTCCAGCAAAAACCGTAAATTCTTACCATTGCCTATAATGAAACTGAAGTTAGACTAAACTTGCAAAAACATACTTGTTAACAGGAGAAAGGGGATTAACAATTTTTTTTCCACAAAATTGACACTCTCCTATTAATACTCGTGTTTGGAAAGAGTTTTGAAAGGTCACTTTTAATTTTTTCAACTAACACCTCTCCCCATAAACTATCTTTCTCTCTCCCATACCCCCATAACCACTTGTTGAGAAGGGCACAATATTTCACCTCCAAGTCTATCATCCTAATTCCTCCATACTCTTCGCAGTTGCACACTTGATCCCACCGTGCATGATGAATTTTTCTTTTTCCCTCCTCAACCCTCATAAAAATCTTTTTTGCATTCTCCACAATTCATTCTTCACTTGAATTAGTATTTGGCACATTGGCATCTAAATTATTAATAGACATCTAAATTGTAATTTTTAACTAAAATTATTTTAGATGTAAAAGAGTTGTAAAATGTTGAATTACCTACTTCTACTATGACATTTTTATTGTTAACTATTAATTAAATATTTACTCAATTGAAAGGAAAATTACACATAGAAAATTGAAAATCTTACATTCTTTACTCTAATAGTCTTAAATAATTTATAAATTTTTAATTATTTATATTTTAAATTTAATGTTTTAAAACTATTTATATTTATATATAACTATTATTGAAACTCAAATAAAAAATAAATATTCATGTGCAATACATTTGACAATATATACTAATTAATGTAAATAATATAATATATATTAACACTTGAACATTTTACTCATTAATTGATACATAATCTCCCTATCTATAAAACAAAAATTGAATCTCACCTCCCTCCATTATAGAAAAAAAAACAGAAAAAAAAACGATAACATGTATTAACATAATTATAATTTTTTTCTCAGCACCTGTATATAGGTAAATACGCAAATGGGAGCTAGGCGTACGTTCGCTTCTGCCACTCAATATACTTCTATAATAACATTAAAAGTATGAATTTATTAAATCTTTATGGAATAATAGATTTAAAATACCTAAAGAAAAAGTAAATTTTATTGGAAAAAAAAAAGAAAAAGAAATCTAGTAAGCGAAAATGCAAAAATTTACAAATAATCCAGCATCAATATATGAATATAACGGTGCTGAAAAATATAGCTATTATTATTGTTCTGTAATTGAGCAAAAATAAAAAATTTCACTATCCTCCATATATATATATATATTATATAATGTTCCTATACAGATTTATCTGCTTCTATATGTTTATGAGAAAAATGACATAATTGGGAATGCATGAGACAACTGCTTTCTGCGTAGTTCAGACGGGTTTATTGGTGTACGGATCACCGGTCATCTCCTCTGGAAGTTGAAGGCTTTTATCGCAAAAGCGAAAATCAAAGCGAAAAATATAACAAAAAACGCCACCATAATAGCAGCTATGCACAGGAAATCATGCCTGTACCCGAATACTTCCTGGAGTATCTGTCGTGTAGCCATCGAGTGAACTCCATCCGATAGTTTAACCATCCTATTATCATCAGCGTACTGTGAAATTAAGAGGCCATACAAACTCCAGGCTATGGGATTTGCCCAGTAATACCATCTCCACCAAATAGGGATTCTCTGGAAAATTGGACAAACAAGTTATTACAAATGAAACGTGAAAAGAGATGAAGCAGATTAATTTACTATCTTAGATGAAAGGTTTTCCAAATCGCATAGATCGTTTCTGTGCATACGATCTAGATGAATATGCTGAAAAACAACAATGGGACATGTTTGGAAGAAGCTTAAAAATCTACTAGTATGTCGAAGAACAGCAAAGAAAAGAAATGAAAAGAAGTTCAGTGCAGTGAAACTTGACCAAAAAAACACCCAACGGATAATTAACAACTCTCCAATCAACCTAGTTTGAGCATTAAAATTTTATGGAATCTTTTTATCAGACAGCTAATGCTGCATATGTTGTTATTAGGCAATATCTCTCAGAAATTCCACGAGTGTTCATGAATAGCGGATGCTTAGAAGATTAGGCAAAGATGAAGAGTAAAGAAAACAGCTGCTTCATTACCTTGTGGGGAATCATGAAGCCGCTGAAAAGGTTCCAAAGCATATAAAACGGTGCAGCGATGATAGCAGCCACATTGTGATTTGGTGTGACAGCAGTCGTCATCATTCCATAAAAGGTGAAATAGAGCAAAGTAAAATACATAAAGAATATGTACCAAATAAATTTCAAAGCAGTCCACTCAAATGAGGCCATAGAGTAGAAAACTGAACAGTAAATTACTGATTGCGCAAATACATAAGGGAACTCAATGGCAACCTGCAAAGAAATCGGAGTGAATCAGCTAACTTATGGAAAATGAAAAGGGCACAGTTTCTACTCGTGTAATGCTGGAAATAAAGGTAGACCTGAGCAAATGCAAAGGCTAGGCCTGAATACATTCCTGCGGCTCTTTCTCTATATGAAACAAATCTCTCAATAGAAACAACAGGTTGAACAGCAGTTCCATTTGTAATACCAATGAAGAGGACTGCAGCGTACATGGACCCCATGGCATTGAATAAATCTTGCTGGCTCTCCCTGTATGCGAAACAAATTGAAATTATATAGACTCTATCAATAAAGATGTGCAAAAACCAAAACAGAAGATGACATCAACGGCACCAAAGAGAATGAAGAAGAGAAAGGAATTAAATAAAATTATAATGATTTGTTTGTCTGTTTGGAAGGAAGACTGCTTTTTGCTTCAACTTGCATCACTCTATGCATGTCATAAGCTATCAGTAATTGTTTCTATTCACAGCCCTGTGGAACCTAAGTCATATGCTTCATATCAGTGAGCTTCTATGCAGATGCCATCTAAAATAGCACTCTCACATGATAAATACACTTAAAATAAAGATGGAAGAGATTTATACAACACAAGTTCACGAAGTTGCAAGAAACTTTTTGCCACAGAACCAGTTAAAAAGTGATCTACTTGATATTCCTACTTTACTTCCTATGATCATTCTTCGAAAACAACATGGAGCGCTAAACAATTTCTGACTGCAGTAGGTCTGTAAGATGGCTGAAAAACATATAATCCATAGGTAAGAAATATAAACAAAAGCATTAAAAAAACAAATAAAGAAATATAGGCAGAAAACAACTCAACATACCATGCTATATCAATTCTAAATAATATTTAAAAGGAAACTAAGTAGAAAACCTTTTTGAACCAAATTTCCAGCATATTGTTCCAAGCATCAACGAAATGACAACAGTGTAGAAGAATTTAACTGCTGTGTATTGGGGGTTTCGCCAATAAGATAGATTTTGCTTCCAAAGACATGTTAAAAACTGTTCAAAAAATGACTGTGAATACTTGGATGGAAAGTTCAATTCTTTCGAATTGCTACTTGGCTTGCTTAGATTTTCAACCAACTCCCTGTTGTGCCTGAAACAACGTGAGACAATGAAATTAGATAAAGAAGTTTTTCAAAATATTTTTAGAACTCAATCCAAACTAATTGTATAAGCAAAAGCAGCAGCTCAAAATCCAAAGTGCTCCTACTGAAATAGATTTGATCCTCGATAAATTTCTGCAAAGTCCACTCCCAAACGATTTTCTTCAGCTGGAGAAGTAACTTCAAGCATCCAAGCAGCAGGATTATAGCCAGGTCTGATCTTAGGCACTCCTTCAATTGCCTGGAAAACAAAATTACAAAGTCAGCAGGAATGAGGCCAACTTCCTTTCTTTTTTGGGGGCCAGAGGCCAACTTCATAGTTTACTAAACCATATAAATTACATATTCAAGGAGATAAACATGCAAGAATCAACCTCAAAATACTTTATGAGTTCACAAGACTTGGGGCCAAGTGGACCAGCATATATGAGCTCTCCTCCACGCTTCATAAATAAAAGCTGCATCATATATTAAATCAGAAGCAGAATGAGGTAGGGATCACAATGGTTTTATAATGTAGAAGTAAATCAATAACTTGCCTCTAAGCTTCCCCATGTGACACACAATAATATTTGCCTATTCATGTTCATTTCTATTTGTGTGTGTATACACACAGATCAGCTCTCCACCAAAACTTTAAAGAGAAAAATACCTCATCGAAGGATTCGAAAATATCAATACTGGGCTGATGGATCGTGCACACAATTGTTCGTCCAGTATTCACAATATTTCTCACAGTCCTCATTACAATGGCAGCAGATCTAGCATCCAATCCTGAAGTAGGCTCATCCATGAAGACTATAGAAGGGTTGGCAACTAGTTCAACAGCAATCGTTAACCTTTTTCTTTGCTCAGTGGACAAGCCATCAACTCCTGGTAGGCCAATCAATGCTCCACTTAATGGAGTGAGCTCCACAAGTTCCATCACCTCCTCAACAAATGCCTGAAAATCCAACATTAAAGAACTCATAATGATACACCATGCTCTCAAATACAACAACAAAAAAGCATAAAGAAGATCTTTTATTATTACCCTTTGTGTCTCCAAGTCCACATCTGACGGTAACCGAAGCCAAGCAGAGAATAGAAGTGATTCCAGAACAGTCAAGCAAGGAGAATGAATATCACTCTGCTCACAGTAACCTGAAATTCTAGCGAAAGTTTCTTGCTTTTTGGGATAACCAGATATCTTTATGCTTCCTTCTATGAACCCTCCAGTTTTTCGACCAGCTAAAACATCCATGAGTGTAGTTTTACCAGCACCACTGACACCAACCAAAGCTGTAAGCACACCAGGTCTAAAGGCTCCAGTAACATTGACCAACAACTGCAATCTGTCTTCTGCTATCCCTTGTTGTTTCAATTCCTGAAAAGATAACTCCGATAAAATTTCAACTGATCAATGTATTTCCAGAAAACAAATAGCATAGTAGAATAGGTCAATATACATACCACCGGGATATCAACAAAGTAATTTATATTGCTGAAAGACATAGAAAGTGGTTGAAATGGGAGAACCATGCCTCTCTGCTTGAAATATTTTCCTGCCCAGCAGTTGAAAAAACAACTTAAATATTTAGCTGCATTACAATCAAATTAAAAAAAGTTAAAAGATCTGAAATGTCTATCGCTTACCACTTAGTGAGCCTGAATTCTGCAAATAATGTCTCAGTTCAGTAATAACATTTTCACCTTTCCTTCTCCTATCTCTCTCTTGCAGCTCTTCCTTGGAGAAAACAGCCTGTTGCTTCCCCAGAGCTAGAGCAAAAGATAAAGGAATGAAGTTAATTAGAT
Organism: Theobroma grandiflorum; assembly: GCA_036013995.1. Taxonomy (NCBI): domain Eukaryota; kingdom Viridiplantae; phylum Streptophyta; class Magnoliopsida; order Malvales; family Malvaceae; genus Theobroma; species Theobroma grandiflorum. The sequence goes on from CP142129.1 coordinate 40,484,524, forward strand.
TTACACCATGTACTATAAATGTTTTGCTAAGAGAGGAAGCTCATAACTGACAAACTTCCAACAGAAACAAGATAGCTTACGTTTAAGGTTAGCCAGAAAGAAAGTGAACAGGATATTTAACAAAACTGTGTATCCAAGCAAAGCACCAACACCAATCCAATACCAGTAGCTCTCTGGAAAAAAACTGCGTGCTCTCAACAGTGCTTCACCCAATGAGAAGTTAGTGTAGTTTCCAGCACTCTACAAGCAAGGAAATGAAGTACAGTGAGTTTCAACATAAAACCAAGAATGTTGAAACTGTAACTCAATAATAGAAACAACTTTTTGTTGCTTATCTCCACAGTCAATCTACTGAATTGAAATTCAACCCAAATTCCAACTTGAATCATCTCATAGTCAGAGAACATGATTCACACGTGACAGAACCAGGAGCTCAACAAGGGTGAGACTGTAAGAATGACACACAAGCATCAAGCTACCAAGCTTAAGGCTAGCTAAATAAATAGATGGAGTGCTCAGTTGCCACGAGCTCAGGCATGTATGGCCATGAGTCATGACATCACCATAACATTATAATGTTGAAAGAACAAAAAAGAAGTGAAAAGTGCACTTCTAACTCACCCATTAATCACAAGAATAAAAGTTCAAACTCAACATGCAAATGTTTACCATCAACAATTGCTCAACCATTATTTCTGTCGATTTTATTCTTCTCCAGACATCATTACTATTTCCACTTGATGACAAATGAACAGAACATTCCGCAGCCACTCAAATGATTAAGAAGCAAAATGCAATAAATAATACTTAATGATGTTACCTTATCCCAGGAATTCCCAAGGAATTCATTGACAGAAGCTGCATTTTGAGCATACATCAAAGGGGAAACCCAATAACCCCAGATCCACCAGCCAGGGATACGATCTGTCAGATTGAAGAAGAGTAAATAATCATATAGCATCAACAATTATTAAACAATATACATGGCAAACATGGCTGTCTAACCTCTTGAAATGATATAGCCTCCGAGAGCCATGACTACCAACATAGCAAACGATCCAAAGGTGTTGGCAACAATCATATTTCTGCCCAAGGATCCCATCACTCGGAAAAGAGCTATAGACATCTGGTGCAGACAGAAATACAACAAGAACTGCCGAAGAAATCTGCAAAGTTTAGAATTAAAATGACATATTGAATCACAAAACTGCCAAAACAAATGACAATATTCATTGAAAGCAAAATCACCTGGTGATGTTAGGATCATAACCAATCACATAGTATGTTACTGCCACCCAGAAACCAGACTCATAGAGGGAAGTTGGAATACTTAGCAACCAAGAAGGAATTGTATAAGCCCAGCTTGGATAGAAATGCAAATCTCTATGCTTGTAAAGAACTGGAAGTTTGGCCACCAACATTGAAACCTCAGTAAATCCATTAAAAAGAATAATGACCATGGAAAAGTACAGTGCCCCTAGATACAATCCTCCATCAACAATTGTATTATGATGCAGTGCTGTCCGCATAAAAACGCTCATTGTGATTAAGGCAACAATAAGAAGCTGGCAAACAAAAGGCAGTATTAATAAATCAGATTAAATCTCAATTGAATTTCAGTTCCGAAATCAGTTGGCATCACAGGAAGATAAAAACAAAACAAACTGATCTACTAGATCAATACTCCTAACTTAACATAAACCAATCACTAGAAGTGTGCTACTATTTTGAAAGATGAAAATTTCAGTACTCACCTGAATAAATTTAAAAACGTAGATAAATGAATTCCGTTTCATCAATAGCATCTGCCAGTCAAAGCTGGTCTTAAGAAGTTCAATCCTCTTCATGCCATAACGAGAAGTTGACAGTGCTGCTGGATGGTTATAACGCCTATCAAATGGAATGCTTAGTTCCTCATGCAAATTCTTCCCAGTTTGATAGGAGCAGAAAGCTTCAGCAAATTTTCCTGGAGGAATGTAACGATAGGGCCGGAAAGGAACAGACCAATACTGCTCTTGATCCTTCTTTGACAAAACCTGGGTGCGGAAAACATGAGCAAATAAAATACCATAGGTTATATGTTCACAAAATAAGTTCTAGGCCCCATACCTCTTGCAAAAAGTCTGCCACATTCTTTCTTTCAGGACAACTAAATCCCATAAAAGCAAAGAAATCAAGGGCAGCTTCACGAGGCCCCTGGTATACAAGCTGGCCCTCACATAAAAGTATAACATCATCAAACAACTCATAAGTTTCGGGAGCTGGTTGAAGCAGAGAAATTACAGTAGTCCCATCAAGTGCACGAGTAGAATGTCTCAGATATCTAATAATTTGATAAGTAGTAGAACTATCAAGCCCATTTGATATCTCATCCATGAACAACACCCTAGCTGGGCCAACTAGTAATTCACCTGAAAGAACATTTCTGCCAAATCAGTATGAATGACAAGCAAATAGGTTCTTAGTCAGCAAGAAGAAAAAAGAACATTGCATAGACCTGTTGTAAGCCGCTTTTTCTGGCCTCCTGATATCCCTTTAAGCATTTCATCTCCCACCAATGTGTCAGCACAGATGTCCAGCCCTAAAATCTTTGTCAGATGAATTTTAGTGCTTCAGAAGAACCATTAGGAAGTAAGTGTAGCTACTATATACTACCATTAAACAGATTTTCTGAAAATGACCCTCTTCCTATGGCAGTAACAAGACCAATCATTTAATTGAACAGGTTAATTCATACAAACCCTAACCTTTGCTGCTTCATGCCTCTACTTGAGATGTAATTCATCATTTCAATTTGCAGAAACTAGCCTTGGCCCATCCATTCAACTCCCTTAATATGATTTACATCTAACCATAAACAGCCTTTCTTAATTAAAATTCTTCAAGCATCTTCAAACTTTCAAATTTGTTTTTGGCTATTTTCCCTAGAGCTAACCAAGCAGCATAAAGTGTAGTTAAAGCTGCTTGAAATGGAAAACCAATTACTGAAAATTTAGACAGAACCTACAAATACCACATGAATAAGGTTATTCAATACTATCGCTGGGAAGAAGCAGATACAGGATCAGTCTACAAAATGAGAATGTAGTGGACGAATTGTGGTGAAACATATCATATAGCGAAGATGGTTTCCTGCTTCCAGATTTTCCTTTTTCTTCTGCTTTATTTTTTAAGTAACTTCGAAAGAAGTCCCACTTCTTAGCTGAAGTTTTCAATAACCAGATGGTATTCAGAATATCAAGCAAATAGCAATTTAGATTTTCATAAAGCTCATCCACATAAAGCTATACAGCTGATTTTTCGCATGAAAAATTTTTGGAACTAATGATAGAGTTATACACGTCATATATAAACACCATTAACAAACAACCTAAAACTTGCTTAATTGCTTTCAATGGTTTAAGAGCTAGGTGAAACATGGGTCTACTTGAAGTAGAGTTAGTAAGAAAAATGGGTCATTTATTCATGTCTTCCTTGTTACTTGGTTATGCCAGGATATTGTATCAGATTCTTGATACTTAATAAAATCTTTATCTTTGATTGAGGAAAAAAAAAAACTATATGACATCACAATGGGATGAGCATTGATGAGTGATCAGCATCTAGAGAATACCTTCATGATGTATTCTACCACGAGGCTTGTCTCCTTTCCCCCCAAAGCTAGTGACTAGAAATAAGAAGTGTCACCATTATTAACTCTTAGCTGAAATGAACTAATAGGATGAACAAATAACAACCCATGTAAAATTGGAAACACATCTCACTTACCTTCATAAAGATATCAAGATCTTCATCAGGTTTTATCCCAGCATTCTTTTCTCTTCTTGCAAGTTCCAAAAGCATATCTTTTGCAAGTATGCATAAATAAGCAATGAGGAAAAATGACTTTTGGACATAAAGATGATTTCTCAATGCTTACCATATTTAGATCCAACACCTTGGCACCGTCCTGCAAATTCAAGTGTTTCCCTCACAGTCATTTCTGCCACATGCCAGTCCTGTTGACTGACATAAGCAGATGTCCTTGGAGGAACAAATTCCTTTAGTCCATGTCCATTATACGTAATTTTCCCTGACATCTTCAAAGCAATCAAAATGCAATAAATAACAAGAAAGGAATCACAGATGGAATTACTAGCTAAAAGTCTCACTAAATCATGGAGAGTTTTATACTTTAATGGTATCACCAATTATGTCCAGTTAAGCGGGAGTGGCATCCAGCTAAGCAGAATTTTAGCTCCATTCTTACCAAATGATTTATTTCCGATTCCTAATGTTAATTAACGAATATATGTGCAGTTCAAAAGGGCATATCCTGAGCCCACTTAATGACAGAGATCCATTAAGACAAACCTTTGTACCCGTTTCACAGGCTACCATTTTACTATCTTATTAATTCTTAACAACGTAAACAGTAGAAATGCAAATAGACTTCCGTTTTTTCTTTTTATTTTCCCCTCCTTTCAGGCCTAGGTCTCCAATATTGGCCAAAATAATTCGAACAAACCACAAGTCCATTATCTGGCCCCCAAAAAAAAAAAAAAAGAACAAAAAACCACAAGTCCAATAGAATCTGCCAAGTATCCAAATACCTGCAAATGAGTTCCAAGGCGTCCAGCTAGAGCCAACAGTAACGTTGTCTTTCCAGAGCTTGGAGGACCCAATAGTAGCGTTAATCTGCAAAGTTTTGTAGTATTAAATTATGTTATACTTCACATAATCAACCCATTGGGTAAATCGTAAACACTCAGTCATACACACCTTGAAGGCCTTATAATCCCACTACATTCGTCTAATATAGTCAACTTGCTTCTCCTTCCTTGATATATACGCAATTGTCTTAAAAATGCCTGTAACCACAGTTTAAAAAGTTTGACGTTAAAATTAGCACGGCTATTAGGAAAATAGCGTCTATCTAAAAGTTGGTGCATTTTGAAAGGGATTAATTGTTTCAAATTTTACCTCAGTCATGTTAAAAATAAAATTAGGAATGGTTGGTAATGCTCTGCTCCCAACATGGACAAAAGATTCAACAGTTAGATTCCGAAACCGCACCTCAATCTTCGGGAATTCCAAATCTACTCTGTATAACACAAGAGCAAATTTTAATTGAGCAAGAGTGAGGGGGAGAAAATAACAGAAAAACAACCTCAACCAAGAAAATCAAAATAAAATGCCAAATTATTCTCAGTACAAATGCAAATTCTAGCAAATTATTCCACAGCAAAATTTCAATTATTAGAGAGTTGTGCACCGAATCTTCTTGAGAAATAAAAATGGCGACAGATTTCAAATTTATCGCTGATGGAAAACGAGCTTTTGCTTCCAATTAGTAAACTGTTAGTATTACGTTAATAGAATAGCTCAACTAAACCGTACGGTCAAACTAACGTCAGATTTAAAAAAAAAAAAGAGCAAAAATCCAGAAATCTTGATTTTCCATCCTCGTCCATATTCTGTTAACAAAAGAAAGGAGAAATTATCTTTGTTCTTGTATTTTTAAAACTTATAGTAACATATAAAAAAAATCAAGAAAATCATGAAGCAGCCAGCATTACGCGTCGAATCGTTTCCTCATACGATCAAAGAACCGTTCAGGATCATCATCAACAGAGTTAACGAGCCGTTCGAGTAAAAGCCTCCGGTCGGTCGACTCGAGCTCGCTCACATCGACTTCTTTGGAGTCACCAACCATGTTCCTGAATATTCCCCTTCGAACTCGAGCGTACGTCGGCAGCCTCTCCAACGCCGCCCACCTCAGCGCCTCCTCATCATCGTCCTCTTCCCTGAACGACGCCGACCTGGAGAACACGTTCTCCGCCGAGTTCCACATTTCCCTCCGATCAAAGATCTAAAACGAAAGACAAAAGAAACCCTTGAGTTTAAAAGAGAGAGAAAAAGAGAGAGTTGGATATGAGATTTGGAAATGTGGCTGAGTGTTTTTGTAAGTGAAGAAAGAGCTTATGGTCTTCTAGATGGGTAGTTGAGCTTTGCATTTATGGCGGTTTTTCTTTTCTTTTCTTTAATTTTTCTCTCTGTGTTGTGCTACATTTTAGTCTTGTTGGTTCTGAACTGTTTTCGACTAAACATAATCGTAGTTTGCTTACATTTTCTCTTTTGCTTTTTTTTTTTCTCCTCTCTCTCTCTCTCAATCCGTTGGATACGTTAAAGTTGAGCAGGGAAGGCTCATTAATAGCCGCGGGAAAGACAAAAATAATATGGCGGGACAACCCGTCGCGTATTTAAGACGTTCATACTCGCTCTGAGATTGTGACAGGTGTCAATTTAAAGGCATAATCTTTGATTTGATTAGATCATTAGCAGGGAACTACGCACGTGGTTAATGAAGATAGAAGGCATTGGGTTTCGATTCGTAGACCTGCGAGTGCGGCTGCAAATTAATGCCTGATGGTTTGAAATCGAAACGGTTGTGGAAAGGGGGCATTTCTCAATACTGTTCACCGGCAGAAGAACAAGGCAATACCAAAGGAGTTGTTTAACTTCTTCTATTTTTGTAACGAAACCATTTCTTTTTTAATTTTATTTTTCCTCTTTTTCTTTCTTTTTATCAAGTAAAAGTTTACCCTTCACAGTTTTTTTCCAAACTGTGTGCAATAGTAAGTAACTACTAACTAGTTATAAGGTAATGTGAATATGTTATTCTATTTGGTTTCTCTCATGAATAAATTGAATTGAATATCTTTGCATTTGTGAAAATTGCAGAGAAAAATGGAAAATGAATAAATTAAAAACTAAACATAAGAGATCTTTAAGCTTTTGTTTAGATGTGTATTTGAATATTACACTCTTATTTAGTTTATTAAGGCATTGAACTATTGTACAAGTTTAATCAAAACAATCCAGTTTATAAATTGATTTAATTACACTAAATTGAAATTTTTAGTAAAATAGGGTTCATTGTATTTGTGATACCTAAAGAATTGCAAAGTCTTTAATTCATACATAAACTAAAAATAATGCAATCTGAGTTAGCCTCCATTTTGCCAAAATCTATAAACACTATATATATATATATATGTGTGTGTGTGTGTGTGTGTGTTATAAATTTAATTATCTAATTATTAGCTTTCTTAATGATTGTAAAAGTAAGAATTAAATGTCACATTTATAAATCAAAAAGAATAACCACTATAAGAAAAGCAAAGAGAAAAGTATTAAAAATTGTACAATTATATACATGAGTGCAATGATATATGAAGATCAGCAATTATAAAACAATGTATTCAATTATTCATTTTTTTCCTAAAATAATGAGATGGCATACACTTAATTTTAATCATAAATTTGTAATTTATGTATAAATTGTTGAAATGGTAAAAGATTTGAGTTTCTTTTTGCATATAATTAACTATTAAATGACCTCACTAAAATGGTTTATGACTAGTAATTATTAAAAGAAGCAGATTGTAAATTAAAATCCCCGTTAAGCAGTACTATCATGACTTTATTAAATACTGCTTACCCCCTCCCCCAAAAAAATATCTAGAAGGTGAGGTAGCTTTCATGTGCGGGTTTTGAAGAAACAAATCCCTAGAAAACCTTTCATTGCTTTTCGCATGCAGAAAATATGTTAGAGCCGATCTCAATGAATGAGACAGTAATGAAAAAACCAAACTCGTGATTAAGCAGTTTGATTATTCGATTTCATAATTAAAAGAGACAAGTGATATCGCATGCAACCAACAATTGGGACTTTGAATGGGTTGGGAAACATGCATTAAATTTTTGAGACGGTTTTAGTTCCACCTAAATTAAACAACTATATTTGCATGATGACCCAGAAATTTATGTTAAAACATGAATTTATTGTTTACCTAATTTCTCGATGCATTGGGTCTTTCGTGTTGACTGCCAGTGACTCTATATTTGATTTTTGAGGTAAAAAAGAATTAAGTCTACTTTATTTCTTTTTAATTGCTTAAAATATTTGTTTATTTCTGCTATCAAACCTACCAGGGTATATGATGGAATCTTGTGGACTTACCCATAGTCCCATTCAGTGTTGGATCGTAATTCATAAACACAAAAATAAATAAATAAATAAATAAATAGTAGCTTAGCAGACAAGACTAGAAGACCGGTCTGTAGGACAAAAGACTTTCAAGATGTTTCGTGTTGATTAGTTTTCCTTAAACCGATGGTCGCCCATATAACTTAACATGGCAAATTAAACTAGGTAAAAACGGTCACTGAGAATTCTTTCTCTTGTTGAGAATTATATAATTGCCTCATTAGACACTAAGTGATTTCTCTTGTTAGGTAAAACGGATTATGACCTTTTGCATTCTTGTGCATTACTCTTTGTAACTTTCTTGATTTTGGTCGCATAATCATGGAAGATTTGGGAGACCCAAATAAACGCAATTGACAAAATATAGTACGTATAAAGTTGGTATGTGGAAAATTAACAATTACAATACTCCTATTGTTAAAATGAGAAAGACTTTTTTTTTTCTTCTTTCCTTTTGTTTCTCAAAATTCTATCATCCTTGTTTGCCAGACATGGGAATGTGAGGATTCCTTTTCATTGGCACGACACGAAGTCTTTTTTGTGATCACAGCTGGGTTGTTTGGTGAAGCCATTAATTGTGCCATTTTATGGCGACCCCACAACAAAAATTGGAGCTGCAAACTCATATGATATAAAGCTTAGCGACCATATTCAAACCTTTGAATACGATATGTTGGGAAGTTAAGGAAGTTATTCAGTAAGGAGCACGGTGGCGAGTTGGGCATGGCCGATATCAATTCCAATCTGACAACATAGATGGATGCTAAAGAAAGAATCCTTTCGACCATCCATTTGTATCCGGTGACATAGACATAGAACCAAAAGCTGTAGGAGCTTATCGACAAACAATCTATGTCATTGAAGACAAGAGAAAGTATTTACCAAATTTTGACCAAAGATGATGGGGAGACCATTTGTGCACTACCATTGAGTAGGTTACCATCTGCTGATATATATACTGGTCTGGTATTATGATAAATGTGGCAATTACACAGTTCATAGTGGCTATAAACTGTTAATGCATATATAGTAACAAACGGGGCAAGAAGCACAGGGTGTAACCAGAGAGGACTGGGACATAGGAGAGACGAGTGGTAGAACGCCAGAGAAAACCACGTGGAATAAACTGTGGAAACTTAATGTACACAGTAAGGTAAAGGTGTCTGCATGGAGAGTTTGACATGGAATTTTGCCAGTGTTTGGAAACTTAGCAAGGCCAAAAAAGGAAGTCTCTCCGATTTGTTCACTGTGTGGAGCAAGCGTAGTGACAGTTTTGCATGCCCTAAAGCTGCAGAGGCATAGCTCAACCCAGAGTTAGGGAAAGTGATTACTTGGATGATAAGCAGTCTTTAAAAAATGTGTCGTGAATTTTTAAAATTATCTATACATATATCAAAATACAAGTTTGATAACCTTTTATAATTAAAGTAGTTAATTTTAAAGAATTAAATGAGATTTTAATTTTATTATAATTAAATTAATTTAAGATCCGCACCAACCTTAGCCGCCATCTTCCCTCTTATTCCTTTTTCTTCTTTGACTAAATCCTAACCTCCTTTTCCACTTCTTATCGTCACGAGCAAGTTTATTCTGCCTCTCTTTTTCATTTTTTTTTCTTTCCCCTTTTCCCCTATCGATCGTTGTCGGTGACATACTGGGATGTTTCCTTTTTTGTTCCCCTCTATCATTTCCTCCCTTTTTTTCTTCCTTTCTTCTCATTTTCCTAAGAAGCGAGCTGATAAAAAGAAAGAGGGAAAGGAGAGGAAGAAGAAACTGTTTTCTACAACGACGATTTTCACCAATCGGTGGCTAGATCTAAGTGTTTTCGGAAAAAAAAAAAGAGAAAAAAGGGAAAAGAAAAAGATATGATTTGAGGAAACATTAAATCGATTAAAAGATGGAGGAGAAAAGTGTTTTTTTTCTTTTTTTTTTTCTTGCACCGATAGCGACGGCGGTCGACGTTAGCAACCGACCATCGAAAAATGGGTTCTAGGAAGAGAGAGACTGAATGTCAGTTGGTTAGGGAGAGAATGAGATGAGGGAAAGTGAAGGAAAAAGACGGTGAAAACTAGAGATGTTGGGCATTTTAGTTAAAAAAATTAATTATTTTCTTAAGTACTGAAAAAGTAATTTTACCACGAGAAAGGTTGAGGAGTGATATCGAGAAAAACGTTCCATTTTTAGAAACGTAAACATACCAAACATGAGTATATTACTTACCTGCTTACATTTTGAGGAACGTACTCAACATTCCTCCTACCAAACGAGAACGTAACACAGCTTCTTACAGATAAATAGTTAATTTTGATTAATATTTATTTTTAAAAGAATTATTTTATTATATAATATTATATAAAGAATAACGTTAACGGTTATTACAAATGAAGTTTTACTTCACAAAAAATAATTAAAGCAAGTAAAGTATTATTTCACGTAAAATAATCACTTTATACAAATAATAGTGAAAGTAATCTAAAATGAATGGTAAAATTTACGAATTATTTTCATTTTGAGATATTTCAAAAAATTTAACTTTGTAGCTCAAATATGAAAATAATTAAATTATTTTTTCTTAATTTATTTTTAAAATATAAGTGTTTTCCTTTCTTATTTTCTTTTTTTGTATTTATTCACATACATTGCATATCTCTTCCATTTACTCTCTACTCAAGAATAAATTTTATTACTGCATATCTCTTCCATTTACTCTCTATTCAAGAATAAATTTTATTATGTTATTAATAATTATAAAAAATATTATTTTAATAATCACATAATAAATTTTTAATTATTATTTAATATTAAAAACATAATAATGTTCACCCAATATTAAAGCTGTTACTTTTTATGTGCCTTAAAATTTATTTTTGAGTAATTATCAATTTTTACACTATATATAACTATCCCAATTCATTTGAAAAACTTCTCAAGACGACTTTATTCTCATTCAAAACTTCTCCCTCTAACTTCTCTTTTTAATCTTCTTATACATTCTCTACTTATTCTATTCTTATCCTTTTTCACCTATCACAACACTTAATATTTCAAAAATTATTCCAAAATTCCTCTTTAATACCTCTGATACATACTTGACCTGTTTGCATCGCTTTCTCCACAGAGGATAAGATTCCAAGGACATCTAACAAGACAGATGAGAAGTATTTCGGGGTTTTTATAATTACCACGTGGGCCATATAGGGTTGTAGAAAAACAGGGCTTTCAAGGAGGACAATCGAGGGCCCTAGAGGCTATTGCCTATGGGTGATTTTCCAGGAAGCCATCTTGAAGAATACCAGCTAGCGCTGAAGCAAAGTCCCATGGTTTCTTTAGTGGACAAATGGAAACGCCCTCCACAAGGTATGGTCAAAGTTAGTTTTGATAGGGCTGTTGAGTTTGCTAACAACTCAGGTGGTTTAGGTGTGATAATTCGTGACGAGGAAGGGTTCGTGCTAGGTGCCTTTTATGCGAGACTAACGATGGGGATAGTTCCTTTGGTTATTGAAGCCATCGCTACGGACGCAGAACTAGAATTTGCTAAACAGCATGGGATTCGCATGTATCGTGGTGGAAGGTGATCAACTCAACAACTACAGATTTGTCTTTTTTGGTGCTGTTATTAAGGAAGCTAGGGAGAGAGAGTGAGGGGTTTTAGAAGGTGCTTACTGGAATATGTGAGGCCTGATGAGAACAAAGCTGCCGATCGACTTGCAGAAGATACTGTGTTTCGGTAGAGGATTGTCCTAGATTTTATAAGGACATTTTTTTATGATTATAATTCATTTTAAAGTTTTTACAAATCTCTTTTATCTCAAAAAAATAAAAAAATAAAAAACTGCATGTGAAGATCATGAAATGCGTGAACCCCACCTCCAAACCAGGATAACAAAAAACATTTAGACGTTGATTTGGACGTATATAAATATGTTACATAGACTCTGCGTTTGAAGATGAATTCAAGCATTATTTTGTTTTAGATGATGTAGAAAATATCAAGAATCTAAGTAAAATATTGGTTGATAGCAACTGAACATTTAATTTATTGACTAGTATATGTTTTTTTTAAAATAAAGATTTAATCTGAATAAAAAATATTTTTTAAAATATATTTTCTTTTTGATTTGAGAATATGATTATATTATTACACATGATGGTATAGATATCTAAAACTCTTACTTAATAATCCAACTTACCAAATTTCTTTATTTGTTTATTTTTAGTACTTCTTTCCTGTTCCAAGCATTAAAATTGGGTGTCCTACTATGGTGGTGGGTAGGACGTTTTGGAATTTGGAGATTGTAGAAGGACAATGGGAAGCTAATTTTCAACCTAGTCTTAAGTCTTGATCACTCTAATCTTTTCGCTTCCTATGATTAAATCTTTAGTTGAAAGAAAAATTTACAACATTTGATTAAAATCGACTCAATTGACATAATTTTGGAAATAATTAGTCCTATTATTGAACTCCATACGAGAGAGGGAGACCTGTAATCTTCAATACACTGGCGTATTGCCATTTACTCATTTTAACTTAGTGGACCCATTCTACTTCTATCCATAAATTATGTGCCTTTGTTTTTGGTAAGAGCCTTTAATGCCACCGTGCTTCAATTGTTTGATGTAAGGAGGAAATGAATCATTCCATTCTTTGCTCTGGTCAAAGTTGGAACCATTCAAATGCAAACAGGAAAGTACACGATTGGGCTATAATTTAATCTATGGGTCTAGCAATTCTGATATTGGATCGTAGTCTATAATTCAACCGGATCCTGTCTTTCTTTTCCCCTGTGTAACCGGCCTCTAATTGACTATCGCTACAGTGGAAGCATTAGATGTAGTACCACCATAGCATCACATACACGGTCCACTTAGCAAAATGAGTCACAAGACATGACTCACGTCTTGATCTCCCTCATTAGCCATGGAAGAAACGTAGCAGCTAAAATTAACACTGTCAGACTATATTCGATCGGGGAAGCCGTTCCGTGCTCTCTTAATCCTACATTAAAAGAGAACAAAATTATAAAAACACGTGTTATGTTATTATGTAAATGATATAAGATAATGCCATACGCCGTGAGTGAGATGGTGTCTGCCATTGCTATTTTTGAGTCATAATTACCATGAGAAGATGATGACTGATCAGGTGGCGATGAGTTTGAATCAGGTGGTGATGGCGTGCCAAGCCCAAGACCATGGCAATCCGCTCCTAGAGAGCCTGAAACAAAGCAAAGCGTTAAAGGAGTCAAGCAAATGAAGCGAATTTCTTAAACAAGCTATTAACCATAAACAACATTAAGTATGCCAAAGTTTTCGTGTTTTGTTTGTAATACCGATTACTTTGTTGGCTAGAATGAAACCTAAAAGAAATTCTGAATTCTGATACTATTGACCTAAAAGAGATAGCTTAACCATATATACAAAGTAATTTTCGTGTATTTTGTTCCTTTGTCAGGATCCACTTTTGTCTTTTGGATCAGATTTGTTTTTATTGGTTCAGCTCTTTGAACGGGGATACTGTCTGGTTTTTTGGGATTGTTGTTCTGGGTTTAAGATGCTGGGATGTTTTTATGAATGAGCGGAGGTTTTTGTGTTTATGATGTCCAGGATCTGGGGTGATTTTGCAGTCGGAAGTTGTATCAATTGTATAGATTTCAGGGTAATCTCTTTTGGGAGGATCTTGTAATGATATTTTGCAACCTAAAAATATCAGTGCAAATTCATCTTGTGACTGATTAGAAGTGAAATTCAGTTCCTTCTGTTTTGAATAGAACTTGAACTTTCAAAAAATATATATACTAAGAACATTACAGTCTTTGAAGCAGGGTAAGGCTGTCATATTGAGCAAATTATCAGAGCCTGCATTGCAATCGCATTCGTAGCCAGTCCCATTTGTCTTACAGGTCCCATCACCGCACCAAGTAAAGGTACAAGCTACATAAATAATAAGTAAGTAACCCATGAAAGCTTAGTTAATAGCACTGCACATATATATTCACGCACAAGAAAGGTAATCATCAAGTTGAATTATAAAAAGAGGTTGTCCTTGAAGCATACGGTCGGACAAATTAAACGACGGTGGGGGTGGCGACGGCGGTGAAGGGCTCCCTGTGCCGCAGCCAAAGTTGAGTGTGCCTACGTATATATATCGTTTAGAAACTACATAAATAAATGTAATCTGAAAAGGAAAAATCAATGCTGAAGGAAAAGAAGTAAAGCCTGACAAGCTCACAGTTGGGAATGATGCAGGGGGGAAGGTCGATAGGACCAATCCGGAACTTCTTCCAGCCAGAATAGCAGTCGCATTCAAAGCCAAGCAATGAACTATCTGTGTGACAAGTCCCTTGGCCACAGTTTACAATGGCGCAAGCGTTAACTGCACAAAATCATGACCCGTAACCATATGATTGTCAACAAACAGGACGTAATCAAATGTTTTGCATTCGGATACCTCGAGAAAAACTACATCGTAATAACAATTTAAGCTGCCTGGTTGTCACCTGATTGTAGATTTGAAATGAACGCTATAGAATTGGCTTCCGAGCTCCCGAAGAATGACAAGAGTAGAAAAAGATTGAAGACATAGATTTTATAAACTTTCATTTTAAAAGTAAGCTCAATGAGATTGAATAGCATGACAGGGAGGTTAGGAATATTTATATATATATATATATATTGTATAGCTTGGAATGATGCTACAAGTCGGTTATGCAAGAATGGAATCTGCTGGCATTGTAAGCAAAGGATCAATTACAAGATCAAGAGAAAGTGTTGATATTTGCATTGTTGATTTCGATTTTTTCCAGGACCGAATAGGCCATGGACGGTACAGGGTAGAGACAACTGCCTGTTGGCTGGGCCTGGGTGTAACATGTATATATGGGATATTTTTTAATTGTTTTGATATCACTATAAAAAAGCAATTTTGAAGTACTTATAATGAAAACATTGAGCGAGTAATTAAATTGCTTTTTTATGGTGAAATCTTTTCATTGTAAGTACTCTTAAATTGCTTTTTAATTATTAAATGGAATCTGTTGACTTATATTTTTTATTTCACCGTAAAAAAGCAATTTAAAAGCACTTATAATGAAAAGATTGAGCGAGTAATTAAACATTAAATTAATTTATTAATTATAACAGTAAGCAGAAAATTGACCGACTTCATGCTGTAAATAAATAAATTAATGGCTATTTTTTTGAGTAAAAAAAGTAACACTAGTAGCATATGCGAACACAAATTCTCACCTCACAAAAGCTCCACAGATGAAGCTTAGACCCAATAGGAAAGACGAACTGAGCCCGAAATTCCGTTGAGCTTTAGGTCTGCACGGCCCAAATTGTATATAACCCGAATTGGCCGGTTCAGATTTTTCTTCATGTCCGAACCGAATCGAACCCCTTTTCATTACACTGCGACGCAAAATCAAAGGTACTAAAGAAACAAATATGGAGGAGAGCACGACTTCTGCTTCTACCGAAGCTGTCGTAGAAGCCCTAAGGGCCAGAGGCTGGTGTTTCGGCGACTTGGACCAAGTCAAAGCTCTCATAGTAATACACACCGCTTTATCTGACGATGTGGCCACTTGTTCGGTCGCCGATTTGGTTGAATCGGAGCTCGTTAACATGGACCTTAGATCCATCGGAGGCAAATCCTTACCCGAACCGAACCTCCGAAAATCTTCGTTTATTGTTGGTCCCAAAGTCCTCCAGGTAAACGTCCTTCCTCGCTTTCTTTTGGATTTTGTTTTAGCTTATTCTGAATTGATTTTTGAAATCTTTTCATTAGATTTCGTCAGTAAGGGATATATCTAGAAGCAGCATATCCGAATTTTCGGGGAATTCGAGTAGTTTACGTTTGCTGAGATTGTGTCTTACCGATGGACATAGTGAGATAACTGCCATTGAGTACTCTCATGTTCCAGCAATTCCCGACAATGTGGTTCCTGGTACTAAGGTATTCTTACTTGTCAGTTCCACTGAGCTTTGCTTGTTTTGTTAGAATGATTTTTGCGGAATTTGAAACCCGTCTATATGACTACCACGCGTAGTAGTTCGATTTCGACTTCTTAATTGGACATGCGACAATCATATAAATGTATTTGTTCTCAAAATACTGTATACATGGCATACTCCTCTGTAATCTGTTGACTCTCTCTGGCAATTCTAAATGATGTTATACATACTTAACCTGTAACTTTTGATAATATTTCTTACTCCAATTTTTAAATTCTGGTTGGCAGATTCGTTTGGAAAATAAAGCCTTCATACACGATGGAATATTATGTTTGAACCCTAAAGTGGTAAATTTGTTAGGAGGTGTTGTTCAATCGCTTTATGAAGAATGGGAGATGAACCAAAAATATTCAGGTTTCTCCCGTTCATCATTAAGGCCATCTCAAAGTAGTACTGGTGGTCCTCCCCCATTTGAGAAGTTGCAAATCGAGGCACCTTCGAGCAGTAGGCTTGTCCAACAAGGCAGATCATCTTGTGAGTATTCTCAAGCTTTTAAATGTCATGTATTCAATCTTATATCCCACTTGCATTGCCATTGTTTTTTATTCTTTGCATACTACTTAAGAATTTTGCATTTAGAATTTGTTCCCGCTCTCTTTAGGAGCTTTGGTAAACATATAGGCTTAACATCTAATCTGAGAGAAACAAAGGAGTAGACAGAGAGCCCGTGGCTGGAATGTTTGTTGTTGGCTACAATAATCAAGCTGTTAACACTTATTGGAATAAAATCTATTGTTTAATGTAGATGATGACTCAACATTATCATAGAAAATTTATGTGATATATATGCCACTCTAATGAGATATGAAGTGAAACCCTCTTGCTCCTGGACCACTTTTTCCATAGCGGACACATTTAAGATGTGCTATGGACTCTTTCATCTTGTTGGTTCTGACAGGCATTAAGAGAATTTCATTTCTTTGATAACTGTACTTCATCTTCCTTTCATTCTTCTTGGGAACAATCATTGAGGGATTCGAAGAAAAGGAAACATTGAATTTGATACTGGGTGTTCAGAAAAAAAAAAAAAACTAGATACTTGGGAACCTCAAAATAAGTTCACGATTGCGTGAGTCCTTTGAATGATCAGAAGCACACATTCAAACATATTTTTTCCAGCACACATCTAAACATATTTTCTCCAGCATCTCATTTTCCGTAATGAATAATCACCAGCTGTCATTGTTGACTGTTCAATAGTGGCACCTGATCTACTTTGGCTACAACCTGGTCTGACATCACCGTCTGCCTTTTTTATTTTCTGGAACTTGTTTTTAGCTAGTTATGAGGCATTTTTACAACTTGAGAATACTCTATATTGCTCCTTTTTTATGGGTTCAGTAGATTATCTTGCTTTTTTACTCCTTGAGTATTTAACTTGCTCTTCTTTAAAGTGTAAAAATTGGAAATGCTGAGGTATTTTTTTATTTTTTATTTTGAAATATTTGATCATCAGAAAAGAAAGTATAATTTGTAATTTCTGCTACTTGAAAGGCTAAGCATGAGGAAGGGAAGGAAATTTTACAGAACAAGAGAATGAGCAATGAGCATTGAGAAACTTTCTCTTAAGAACTCATCCTGGTTTAAAAGGCCCCTGAAAAGTTATTCCTTTCTTTTCTTTTTCCTTTATGATCAGATCTATTTATAATGCAAGCTTTAGATGGCCCTCAAATTATAATTATAGTTGCTTAGTGCGTGCATTGGGTATGTTACTCACGATCTAAAGGTGACGATTTGCAGTCTCTGAGTCCACATTGAAGAGTGCTGGACCTACTGCTGCAAATTCAGCTGGGAATACTGAAAGTTGGTGGAGCAGAAGGAATCAGACTGTTGAAGCAAAACCAGATAATTTGGATAATGGTCTTAAGACAGCTTCCGTAACAGAAAAAACTGAAGAAAATCCAAGTAGCTCAGAAACAAGACCAAAAGAAGGTGCAACTGCATTTTTACTGCAATTTTATATAATTTACAATTGCTATGATGGTGTATCCAGCTACCACCTGTAAATTCAATCTCATAGCACTAGGACATTGCCCATATCAAGAGTGGGTGGACTTCCTTCTCAAGGGGAAAGGGGAAAAATGAGATGTACATACTGAAGGGGAAATGGCAGAGAGGACCGCCTGCACTGGGAGGGGGGTTTAAATTGTGTTATGAGCTTCTACTGCATAAACATAAACAGGGGAAAACTAGTGCAATACTATCACTTTTTGAAATCTAAAATGAACTCATAGGAGTTAATTGGGTTAATAAACTCACCTTCAATGCTTATAATCTGACGAACCGATGTAGTTTGTTTACTTATGAACTTTCCTATTTGAATCGTGTATTGTTATGCTAATCTATATATCTGCCTTTTCCAGTAGTTGAGTCTGTCCTTCTTCAAAATCAAGCTGCTTCTCAGAAGCTCTTGCAGAAAATGAGCCATTCCAACCTGGATGGTCAACATTCTAGAGGTCGAAAATATAGGGGAAAGGGAAAACAAGAAGAGCCTGTGGTTTTGACTTTGGATGAATGGGAAAAGAGGAAAGCTGGTGCAAGTGCTCGGATGAGAAACGAGCTTCCTGAAACTAGTGGTGATGAAGATCTTGCTTGGCAGCTACAAACCCAACTGGATTTGGAAGATTATCATGTTAGTGTTCTTGCATCTTTGAGTTGTTGCTGTTGCTCGTGGTGTCGTATTTGTCACCTTGCAATGTTTAATTAAATTATTTTCTTGTTCAGGTACAAAGAATGCATGGCAGAGAGGCAGAGAACATTAAAAGAAGTATGTTTAACTATGAAAGAGAGGATGGTAGAAATCGACAAGAGGAACGTGGAGGGAAAGGAAGGGGGAGGGGAAGGGGAAGGGGAAGGGGAAGGGGAAGGGGTAGAGGAAGGTTTGGCTAACCTTTTGACCACCTGTATATTATCTCTGCACTCGTCTTGTACAAGGCAACATTTTTGCTTATTCGTTTTTAATCTTTTTGCCTCTATTTATCATTTTTTTAAGCCCATGAGTCGCCATGTCCTCTCATCTTATTCCAAAAAAGCACAAAAAAGAAGACAAAGGATGATTTAAGCTTGCAACTTGGAAAACGAAATTACAATTCTTTTTCTCATTTTCTTATTGCCGAAATGGGATATTTCTTTTATTGATAGTTGATGTTTCTAAAGTCTCTAAGGCAGCTTCCTAGGTTTTTTTTTTTTTTTTTTTTTTTTAAGAAAAGGGGATCTGAACTTATAATTTTTAAGTAAAAAAATTGTGTATTAATTAATTAGTTAAATACTCAAGTGTACATCTTAGACATTATTGAATGTGTTTATTAAAATGATATGTATCAAAGAGAAAGAATTATAGTCAAAACTTAGAGGTTAGTTTTGATATTATTATTTGTACTTGGGTCCACTCCTTTAATAAATCTTTTCAATTGAAGGAATAAATATTATAATCTATATAAGTTGAATAACAGTCAGCAATTAATAACCATGTTACTGTCATTTTAATATTACTCACGGGGTTGAACGTACAAAAAACTTGATAGGGAAGTGCGGATATGGAATGCGTTAGACTAATTTCACGTTTAGAAGAAGAAAAATTAGGCATGGAATATGACATTTAATTGTATTTAACACCACAAACACATTGAATGGATTTCTGTGTATTGAACAATTAGGAGCGACTGAAAAAAGACAGAGACCGGTGATTAGGTGAAGACTGTATTGCAAGGAAATGGTTTGAAAAAAAAGAGTATCAAAGTTACTCTTTATGAAAAACATTTTTTTGGGTAAAAAATTTTAAAAAAATTTTAGTAATATCATAAGATTTATAAACTTTATTGTGAAATAAGAGAATTTGTTGAGAATCAAAATTATTCTTAATTTTTTCAAAAATTCAGAATGAGTAAGTATAACTAACATTCTCCATCATTTTGACAATTTCGAAGGAAAATTTAAAAAGAAAAACATAAAATCAGTAATAAGTAATACGTTCATAGCCGGCGGCCCGCTGTATTTGGTTGAAAATGATGGCGGAGAATCACATGGTTGGGAAATTCAAATTTTCTCTCGTCCCTATAATTTGTTGACCACCAGAAAAAAGAAAAGTAAGTTAAAAAAGATTCGTTATCTTCAGAATTATTAATAATTAGTAATTAATTATTGATGCAGTTATTCTGATATGAAAAAAAATCTACAATACAGTAGGCTAATCTTTAAATTATTAATATTGATACCGATTTAAGTGAAGTTAGGAGTTCGGACGACGTTTGAAGTGTTCGATTTGGGAATTCGTACGCCATCCATTCCTCAAGCTTAACTCTCGCAAAATCTATTCTCCCCCAAAGGGCAAAAAAGATGGAGAAAACTCTAATCCAACCGTTAATCGCGATGTTAATCTCTTTTCTAATCGCGACTAGATCCTACAGAAGAAAGTCTCTCGATTTATCTGGAGCTCTTTCCGGGTTTATCGTCATGACAATTCACTTCGCTGTCGGATACAGGTCTCCCTTCGTTGTTTTTTTCTTTTTTTCCTTCTTGTAATTATTTTTTTTCTTTGTTTGTTTGGTTTGCTAAGAAAGGCATCGGTTATTGAAACTTTCAGGTTTGGAGCAATGTTGCTGGCCTTCTTTTTTACTTCATCGAAGCTCACCAAAGTTGGAGAAGAGAAGAAGCGACGAGTTGATGCTGATTTCAAGGAAGGTGGACAAAGAAACTGGTAATAACATTAATTCCTTTACTTTTTTTAAAAAAAAGAAGTAACTGATTTCGTAGAAGGACATTTCTTTTTGATTAGTTGTGAAAAACAAGTGGGGAACAAAAGGAAGAACAGAGTGAAAGGTTTAAGTTTTGTGAATCGATGATGTTGATGGGAGGATGGTTGTGTGAATGCTATTGTGGAAATTTCTTTTTGGGTTTAAAAGGGTTGCTAACGCTATGATGCTATGCGCAAAAGCGAAAGACTAATAGCTTGTAAATTTAGACATACTGATACTTAAAGAATTCGCCAAAAATCAAATGAGCTAATTTTGGTGGGTCAGATTCGAATTTTGTGTGGTTAATTTGATGAGAAAAATAGAGGAAATATTCAGGAAGAATGATTTGAACTTTAATCCAGTGACAAATCCAGGAAACAACTTGTCATACATATAGAGTAGCAAGTTTATGCTGAATCCTCCGATACTTTCTTTGACAGGGTGTTCCCAATTTCTTCATTTCAGGATACAAGTTTTATTCAATAGTGGTGTTGCAACAGTTTTGTCTGTGATTATTTGGAATCTGACTGGAGGGGAGGATAGGTGCCTAGATTCAAAAGAGTCTGTTCTTATCACATCCTTAATTGGTGGTATAATCGGTCACTATTGCTGCTGCAATGGTGACACTTGGTCCTCAGAGATTGGGGTTCTTAGTGATGACCAGCCGCGGTTGATCACAACTTTTAAGGTGGATATTCTATTCCCACATTTGATATATCAACTTATTATTTTGGATGGTAATTTTATCTAGTCACACTACACTACATGCCATCACATCTGGTTTAAACATAATGAGCACTTTCTAGACAATACCTTGTTTTTCTATAGATCAACTCAGCCTCTATTTTCAGAGAATGGATCTGCCAGTCTTTGTTTTTAAATTAAAGCAACAATCCACCTAACATTCTGCTCACTGTCATTTATAGTTGGTATGCAAAACACATGGTTGCCAATTATGATGTGTAGCACCTTGATTCTCATATTGATGAAGTTAACTTGGTTATTAGAGAAACTATTAGAGGGATTTGCTGTATTTATCACTTAGGATATGATCTTATATGCATAATCTGACCCATATAGCCAACCTTATATAGTAGGAAAAGACTTTGCTTCTTGTTGTTGTAATACTAATATAATAGTAAATGGCTATCAGCCTGTTCGAAGGGGCACAAATGGAGGTGTGACAAAAACAGGACTTCTAGCAGCTTTGGCAGCAGGGAGTGTCATTGGGTTGACATTTGTTCTTGTTGGATTTTTCACTACAAGATGTTCAACTGGTATGGCCATGAAGCAGCTACTGGTTATACCCCTCTCTGCAGTGGCAGGACTTTTAGGAAGTATCATAGATTCGCTGTTGGGAGCAACCCTTCAATTCAGTGGGTTCTGCAGTGTTAGAAATAAGGTAACTTCAACCTAAACGCCAAAGATTTTTAAAACAGGGAGGGACTTCAAAATGGAAAACAAGCTCCTGGTATGCCATTATAAGTGAACCACATAAAGTGTGCTTACCACATCTTGACCTTTTTTCTTATTTGTAATCTCTCTGCAGGTTGTTGGAAAACCTGGACCAACAGTAAAGAAGATTTCAGGTCTCAGCATTCTTGACAACAATGCTGTGAACCTTGTCTCAGTACTACTGACCACAGTGCTGACTTCAATTGCCTGTGTGTACATTTTCTGAGTCCTTACACATATTCTTCATAAGGCGACCCTTTTTAGGCGGTTCAGACTGTACACTCTCATAAGAATGTTTAACAAATTTTAGAAAATGTATCGCGATCAGATGATGAACTTTATATTTGATGGAATTGACATGGGGGAAAATAGTTCATTTGTTCTTCAAACCATACTGCTTGACTGGCTAGGTTGAAATAATAATGCAAGATGAGTGGTGCTTCATATTGGAGTGATTTCGCGCAGCTTCATTTTGTGCTATGCTTCTGAAGTCTCAACTTCTTAATACCACTCAGTATCCAATTGCCTAATTCTGCCTGAAGGTTCGGTATCAAATTAGGGTAGCTCGGGGGAAGCAGCCGTCATAGTCGTTCATTGAGGGTATTGTACATGAATTGAAAAGATGAACTTAAAATTGATAGATGAAAAAAGCTAAGCATTCTCCAAAGGAAACTCGAGTGTCTTAGCGACAGAAAACAGCAACCTATAAGTGAACATCTGCATCCCAGAAATGGGAAATAATGAAATGTCAAAAATCATACAGCTCAATAGGCTATGTTGATGCTTTTTCAATTTCCATTTTTCTTTATGATGATGACTGATAAATTTCTTTTTGGGGTGGATTTTGCTTATTATCTCACGTTATTCATTAGGACGAGGACAGAATTTGTTTGCATTAATAACAATTAACACTGGTGAATAGATCTATCAACTTCACATTATCAGGGCGCAGACAGCCAGCCATGATTGTCCCCAAGCTCATCCCCTTAATCTTATCGTGTGCTTGGCCTGCGCAAGTTCACTTCTTTTCTCAGATTCCAAGGAGTCCAGTGGCATTCGATAGTTGCTACAATGTTGTCAGTCATTAATTGGAAACTGGAGAGACAGCTGGATAAGTGTGTGGACTCAAAAAAGTGACTTCCTACCGCATATTACTGCTGCAATGTTGGAGATGGGTGCTTATGACTCCCCAAATATCAACTGCCACAACTTTTTAAAGTGGATACGCTTTTCCGACAAATAACATATAAAAGTGGGTCATTCTAGATTGGTACTTATCCCTTCCCACTACTCCGATGCGGACCACGCCTATTCCATATGGAAACAAGGCTTGCCAGATGCTTTGATTGAGAATTTGAATCCCATTACCTAATTCTTTCAGACGAGCATTATCTTGATATACATAGGCGTGTGTATCCTGACAGATACCAAGGAAGCAGTGACATAGTAATTAGAAATACTATAATAGATTTTTCATACAAGTCTCGATCTTTTGGGGAACAAATAACTATAGCCTATATAGGATGTGCTGGATTCTAGAACTAATTTGATGGCTTATATATACTTCATAGTTTAAGGCATCAAACAGCAAAGAAACTCCAAGCAACACTCGCAAGTCTCGAAGCAACAGAAACAGCAACACAACGCGAACAAACTGCATCCCCAAAAAGGATAAACGAAAAATAAATTCTGAATCAAACTTGGAATATATTGTTGAATTTCTGTGCAAAAATGTTAAAGATTAAACTTGTAGTATACTAACCAAGCATAAAGACAGCCCTTCTCCTCATGGCGCCTTCGGACATGGTGATGGTATGACATAACTTGATAACCTGGTGGTGCATACATTTTTCTCTCCTGAGTTTGTCTAACCAGAAACTGTGTCTAGAAGTTGTTCAAATTTAAGGGTCTGTTGAGAAATGTGAAGACGAAGAACCTTAACAATGCAAAAAGGTGCACAAGAAGACAGAACGAGGAAACTTAAGGGAAGCTTCTCGTCTGTCAAAAGCTTTATCTTGTTAATAACACGTGTAGGACCTTTCTTTAGTTTGATCAATATTCCTAGACTGAACTTCACCGGAAACAGACGGAAACGTCAGCGCTCATACAGCTCGACGTTTTTCACTTACAATAGTTACCACCCCATGCTCAAAGTTTGCTTTATTGTTATTTTTGTTGGAAATATCTATATTTTGCCACTAATCAATATATTAATTTATTACTACATATTATGGCCTTCACATTTGATTCCAGCCCCCACGTCAGCATCAACAAATTTGTCTTGCATGGTTTGAAGCTTAGGTGAGTTAATGGTTTTTCAGGTGGAGAGAGTTCTGCACTGTGTGGAGTAAATGCATGCGTTGAACATAATCAAAGGACATTATACAACAAAAAGAACTAAATAGAGGAATTAAAGAGATTTTTATTCTTGAGACCAAAAAGAAAAAGGATCAAAAAGCATCTAGCGTGCCATGATTATTACACAAGAAAATGTGCTCTTACAACATCATGAAATTCCTGACCATTTAGAGGTTGTTGGAAAAACCAGGACCAAAGAGCTTCTTTACAATAAAGATAAATTAATATGATGTATACTGTATAGTTAATGACTTAATGTTGAAGAATACATGGTTCTTAATTTAACTTCAGTGGTATGATTTCACCCAAGGTTTCTCAGCATTTTTGCTTTCGTGCCTGCTACAATAACAATCCTGAATGTATAATTAGTCTCTTACGTAACTTGTGAAGTTGGTGCAGTCTCATCATTGCTTAATTGAGTATATATCAGGTTAGATAAGGTCATTCCCAGCAGATATAGACTTGGTAATAATCCTTTGGTTATGCCTTAGAAGAAATACAACAATTACAAGATGGAAGAAATAGACTTGAGGGAAGCAGAGTTGTGAAGTAACCCCAATCCAGATCGATCATCCATTTCGGAATCACATTAATTTGAGGGTACAACTTGCAACATGCAAAAGTGACACCATCTGTCCATATTTCAACAGAAAATGCAAACCATTAATAGATTTTTGAGGCAAACAGTCTCTATTTAGGATAAACTCCGAGTTGTTACGTTATCTTGTCAAGCCGTACTCGGCTCTTTTGTGCTAAAGAAAATCAGACTTAAGACGTGATCATGTCTCATCTTAAGTCGACTCTTTGGACCATCAAATTAAACTCGACTACATGCATTATTTCTCCTTACACTCACATTATTAGATAACAATAAGATCAGGTCATTTTCCCAAAAGCAAAAACAAAGTGAAGGGAGAACATTGGCTTAAAGGAGAGGCAAGAAACGCGTCCCATGGTCCAAGATGAACTCAAGTGTCTCGTAGCAGCAGAAACAGCAACAACATGTAAACAAGCTGCATCCCGGAAGAGAATATAAGACAATTATATCAAATTACTTCAAATGATTAAGACATAATGCAAAATAATTAAATATCTTCAATCCTAAAGCAATATATAAATACATATAGTTATAGTTATACATACATAGCGTAGATAACGCCTTTTTCCTCGTGGCGGCTCCGAATATGACTCCAGAGTGACATTTTCTTAGTTCTCTCCTAGAAAATGTGCCTGAAATATGTACAGAAAGAGAGGTCAAGGAAAGCTGAACAAGTGAATTAATGCAGCCAGGAGAAGATATTTTGCATAGAAGTAAGCCCGATGGCAGGTTTTTATAGAGCTTATGGACTAGTTTGGATATGCCCTGATTTGCTTTTGGATACTACACTTTGCCAAAAAGAAAAAAGAAAAAAGAAAAGAGGGAAATATAATCGGACAAGTTTCAAACATCACACGGTTCAATTTGCTGAGGTCACCAGCTAGCAAGCTCTTTTTCGGTGTTCCATTTTTCTGACAGATGATTGGTTCCAATGGGTTTTTAGGGGTGGATGTGGACTAGTGGTTGTGCACTCTTCTCTTCCCACATAGTGAGTGAGTAATAATTAAGTGCAAACATTAGTGGTGATACCAACAATTGCTTGCGACCACAATTGACGTTAACAAGATCAAGATGCCATTGCTAGAGCAGCTTGTTAAACAACCGGGTTCAAACTAACAAGGTTGTCTATAAACATCTTGGACACAACTCCATAATTAGTTTTGTTTGTTTATTTTTTGAACCTAGTCTCAGGACAGAGCCAAAAGAAATGAGGAGGTATAGATTACCCCCTCTGGACTTCTCAAACTGGTAGAATGATACTAATATTATCAAATATGTTTTCCTAGTTTGGATTTAAATATGTTTACAGGATAGACTGATAAATTTACTTAATTCTTGATGGTTTCTTACTAATCTGCACAAGTACGTGAAAGGAACTAACCATTGGAAGTCGTGGTCCATATCCATGTGCAAGATAGTGTTGGAAGTGATCGAATGGTCCAGTCCAAATTTTGAACTCTTCATGGAAAATGTTTCCATTTCATTCGGGCTTCAGGAACAAACCAGAGGACTTCACCCATTGGGGCCTAATGAACATTCCTAAATACATGACCACGTTTTTAGTAGGGCCTGTCGATCCCAAAATCCTGAATCAAGTTGAAGAAAATAATTATTCCAGTAAGGGTACAAGCATCAGCTAGTGCACCAATGATAGCAAGAAATATTTACAAATCTCTAAACTGTTGGTTTAAACTTGTATACAACCTTCAAGTGATTTATAAATCTCATGCAGATTTCATCCTAGTCAAGTTTCAATACCCACTTGTACTCTGATGCATTTGCATTCCCATCAAGGCAACAAACTTCTTATTTTGCTCTCAGGATGCATTGTTGGTTCAAATGCTGAAGTCATTTGAGTATGGAAGCATAGAGCATAGCTATAAATCATGTATAGACAAAAATACGGACAGATAAAAGCAGCCCATAATCGATACAAGAGGTGCCGATACATATACTTGCAAGCAAACTGGCTCTTGCAACCCAACAACTCAATGCCTCTGAATCTTAAGGCAGTAGCATCACTAATAATTTTAGTACAGCAATTTTAGCTTAGATACAAACCGCTTCCAGTTTTTGGTGATGAGATACAAACCCTACTGAATCACAAACTTGACCAAATTCAAGAAGCAACATCCAACGCTGCAATTAGAGCAGCTAGATATTTATATATGTATATTTCTTTTCTTTTCCAAACACAGTTACTCGGATAATTAACAGGCAACAGGGCATGCAGCTGGTTTTACATGAGGTATCATGTTAGCAGCTGCAGGTTGGAAACCAGCAGCACTTTCCAGGCGTTCCCATGTTAGTTTCCTCTTCTCAGCTGCCTCACTCAATTGAGAGTTTTCTTCCTCCAACTTACGCTGGCAGGTAAGCACAAGCTCTTCATCCATCTCACAGAACATTTTTCTTATATTTTGTGTCAAATTAAGCACCGCTTGATTCCAATGATTCTGGGAATTCCGCTCAAGAGCTGGAAATATAAGAGGAAAAATCACCTCGCGATTATGCGTAATAAGATTGAGGATGTGCTCATTGTTCCATACCAAGTGGGCCCGTTCAGCAACCTGAAAATAGGTGGAAAGAGAAAAGGTGAAAACAATTTCACATTACCATTAGGCTGTATGGCATCCAATCACTATTTAATTAATTCCTTTCGTCAATAAACATTGTTCATCAAATGTGCAGGAGACTAATCAATATGCAAAGAGAAAAGCTGACACCAAAAAAATGGCATCCAATTTCTGTAACTAAAATTTTAACATACAGTTCAGTATATGGAAATTTTGTGTCTGCAAAATTTGCCTCTTTCCCTTAAAGAGAAGATATACTACTCCATAAGGGGGTAGGGCATAGGGGGTATCACGAGTCAGTTTAAATAAGAGCACATCCACAAAACTAGAGTCGTGTACTACCCTAATTTTTAGCTAATGAAGATATATGGTCACCATAGTTCGAATTCAATGCTACTTCAGCTTTTTAAACTTTAAACAGTTTACATGGTCAAAAGATGCCTTTCACAAACTATAAGATATACAAGTTATTCCCAAATTTCAAGCTCTTTCAGTTGGAAAGTAAGAAACGTGGAAAACCAAAAGTAGACATTACATGAGGTTCTCAATGAACCAAAACGACGAAATTATTGATAATGATCCTGTCCAAAGTAAACATTTTTCTTGCAGTGATTGGACGAGGAAAATATACCTGGTAGTGGAAGCTGTTTAAGCAGCATGCAATACGCCGAAACAGTGGAACCATGATCTTTTGGAACTCGGCCATGCTGGTCATCTCCAAAATCTCTTCTAACTCACTTATAAACATTAACTCCTTCTGGCTATTTGTAACTGGCCAGTACTTTAACAGTCCCTTTATCACACTATTAGCTAACTTGGGATCCTTGTCTATAAACTGTACAACACAGTATGTTAATTGCTGATGATAAACACCCACTGATTTTGGTTTGTGTAGAGGAATAAGGGCTCTCCACAAGAACATCTTGTGCTCCTCCTTCAATGGTATAGCAAACCCACTGATAATACTCCCAAAAATCTCCAAGAGCTCTGCTATACCATTATGCCTTTCAGTTTCAAAAACAAAACGATAGATGATATTGCTAACAGCTTTGCGAACAAAGGGCCTGTGCACCATGAATTTTCCATAAATCCTATGGAGAATTGTTTTCAAACAGTCTCTTTCCCGGGGGTCCTCAGATTCAAAGAGGTCAAGTAATCTCAAAATAAAAGAATGATCTACATACTTTTTTGCCACCTTTGCATCTAGAGAGCTATAACTGATAAACCGAAGAAGTAGGTCATATACAAGTTGCAAATTTGACCAGGCAGGATCAAACATTGGTTCTTCATCTTCTGCTTCACCACTGGTGCTATTAGAGCGATATTTAGGTGGAAAAGCTCTGAACAAGTTAACGGCACACATTTTACACATTGCAGCAATTGCTGGTTCATTGAACTTCGCAGAACCCGAAGAAACAAAATCGACAAGCTCTATCAATGTTTGACGTTTAAGATCTTGCTCAGCATTAGTTTTATCTGGATCACTGAAATCAGAAACTTCACAACACAGATTCAATTTACTGATAAACAGGTTCTGCTTCTGTGGATTAGAAACATCCTTGAAAGATAGATTGGGCTCCA
Organism: Theobroma grandiflorum; assembly: GCA_036013995.1. Taxonomy (NCBI): domain Eukaryota; kingdom Viridiplantae; phylum Streptophyta; class Magnoliopsida; order Malvales; family Malvaceae; genus Theobroma; species Theobroma grandiflorum. Next base: position 40,513,867 of record CP142129.1, read on the forward strand.
CTGCCTCCACTCCAGCCATGATGCTAGCAGGAAAAACCGCTGAGGACACCCGTTTAACAACACTTAATCGACTTGAGATACTATTCCCAATATTTGTACATTGAACTCCATTGCCTGAATTAGAAGTCTGGTTGCCAGAATCAATTCCAGCTGAATCTAATGAATCAGATTTTTGTGACTTCCGTGGAAGTTTGCTTAGAATTTGTTTGAGCATGATGGAAACAAAGCAACTTCCAGCAAGACAAACAGCCTGAATCACAGTTACAATAGTTACAGACTTACAGTGATTCAATCAACGTATAAATTAAAAATTGCAAGTGAAATAGGGATGGCAGCAATATGCTAGAAAAAATATTAAGAGCGCCAAGAATTTATACAGTATCAAAATAATAATTTAGCAAGAAATGGATTCACTTTAATGTTTCAATCAGTATAAATGCAGCAAATAACAAATTGAGGAAAAGTCGAAATGCCATGAAAAAGTGGCATCAGCTCTTAACTCCAGGAATTATCATGCCAAAGACAGCCTCATATTCATATATTTGGATTTCTTTAAGGAAAGAAAAAAAACCCTGCTTAAAGGTGACCTATTCCTTCTGCGAGAATTAGACAGATTCTTACTACTATGAATGCTTAATTCTCAAAAGTAACTAGTCTTGGAATATCATTTCCTTAAAAGCGTAAGCTTAGAAAATTTCGATCTATCATAGCAATCTAAGTTAGATAATATAACAACTATCAGATACTAGAAATTAGCGTTCCGATCTACCATAGCAATCCAAGCTAGATCATCTAACAACTATTAGATACTAGAATTTAGCTTTCATCCAGAGAAACTGATGACAAAAACGAAAACATGAAGAAAATTTAGTAAAGCAATTACCCCAAAATCAGAGTTCACTGCTTAAACTGCCACCAGCATTGTTCTTCAGAGTTAGCAAACTAAAGCAAGCTAAAGCACTCACTCTCATACCAGAAAACTTCAAAACCAAAAATTCCCCAGAAAGAAAGTCGTAAATTTTAGAAAGAAACAGGGGGCTAACAGCAGCAATACTGTAATAAATTGTCAAAGAAAAGATAGAACTATGTTACATAACAGGATAACCATAGCATAAAACTTCAGATCTGGTAAAATAAAGTGAACAAGAGAGTAAATCACCAAAGATCTAGAACCAAATCACAAGCATACGACGAATGGACAAAAACCCAGATCTCATTTTTCCAAAAAAATAGCAACTTTTTAACTGACAAAACTATAAACTACCACAAGGCAGAAAGTACCAACACAAAAATGTCATCATCAAGCATACAAATTTAGCTAAATATTTTGACCCAAGAAGACAAAGAAATAAACCAGCCATGCAGTTAAGCGAAGAATAAAGACATAAAAGGAAAAGAGAGAAAACCTGTATTTGTTGAGCTGTCAAAAAGATTGGGAGTTGGAAGAGAAGAAGAAAAACAAAAAGAGGTAGTTTTTAACAAACAAGGAGGTGAAAAAGAAATTCTCTCAAAATGGTTTAGGCTTTAGATAAAGACAGCATTTTGCTTTTTCATTAGTTTCAGGGTCAGGGAAGGAATTGGGTTGGAGTTTGAGTTTGAAAGTGATAAAATAGAGTAGTTTGCTGGTGTTGGATCTCCATGAAAGATGAACAGTTGGGTTCCTCGATTGAAGAGAATGATAGGTGTGGCATTTTCTGAGAGAATTGCAGGCACTAGTCATCCCACTACCAAGGACATATGGTTAAACAAAAAAATTAAAAAGGGTATTATTAGTATAATAATAATTAATGATTAAGCTTGGGACCCTGTGTTTAACTCAATCATGGTCATCTCTTTGAGTATCGGTTTCTACCTTCTTTCTTTTCATTCTTTTCAATCACTCTTCAGTAAAACTTTGGAAAACTTTAATCACCACTCATCATTTAGTGGCACCTTTCCAAGTTTTTATTTGAATCTCTTTTCTTGGAGTAATTTCAAGATTTTCTTTAGCTAATGAAAGGAATTTAGTAAGAAAAGAATTACTTTCAATCATGTAATCATCAGCAGCTAAATTGTTTTTAGGATGTAAATTGAAGTTACTCTCTTTTGCATTTAACTTACAGGGTAAATTATAGGATAAAAACATACCTCCATTAAATTACTTTCAACTTTCAATCATGTAATTAATAAAGTATAAGCATGAGCAATAGTGAAAAGAAATAAAGATAATGTTTTGGACATTAGGCTTGCTCTCAGCTGCTTGCAATAATAGAGCTCACAGAGTTTTTGCGCTTCAACAACATAATAATTTTTGCTTTTTGCCATTTCGACCATGGAATCCTAGGAAGGTACATTGTACCTCACCCACTTGCATATTTGTCCTCCTACTTTCATAAATATGCATATAAAAACGATTTTAATTTCTAATCAAAGCAATTATTCCAAAATTAAAAAAGGGTTCCTAAAACATTTTATCATTCCCCCAAAATTCCTCATCATCCAATAAATAAATAAATACTGCCCTTTCTCTTCATGCTTATTGGTTACACAGTGCTCACTTAGATAATGAATTTTGGTAATAGGAGATTTGTGATGTGAAAAATGACAGATCAATTAAAATGTTACTGTTATGAATCAGATTGAGCTTGAGATTGAGATGGAATAACAGTAAGTGAATCATTATCTTTTCTACTAAAAGGTAGTGTGTCACCTCAAAAATTGACAGTGCCTATTTCGTAAGGTTTACTCTTTGGAGAAACAAAGCCTTTGAATTGCAGCAGGGGCAGCAGTACGCATTGTCAGTCCAAAACAGAACAAAACAAACAAACAAACAAAAAAATAAAGGGTTTTTACTTGAAAGTGATAATGCAGAACAGTACCAAATTGTACAAAAAATTCAACTGTGTCAGGCGTGGTTCTATTATTATGATTTTTAGGACATTATTATCTAATGGGGAAACACAGCATAAAGGCATTGTTAAGCAGTAACTCTGAAACTCTTTTAACTCTTTAATCTCTCCATTTGTAGCCAGGCAACAGAATCTCTAGTTTACACTAAGAAAAGGTTCATAGAATCAGACCATAGTTTAAAAAAGGAGGAAAGGTTCGTGGAAACGAATTAAACGTTTCATTCTCTTCATTTTGAACATCTCTTTGGAAACTGGAAGTCAAGCAAAACAATTCCATGGCAATCAAAGAAACTGGTCAATAGTCAATACATATAACGTGTGTATGGTTCAATAGACCATCAAACAGTTGACAACAAGATGAAATTTATGAGTTACATGCAATACCACAAGATCCAAAAATATACTACACAATTAGGAAAATCACAAAAATTGTAGGAATTTAGACTCAAGTAGGAAGGCCATCATCAGTTCCGATGCACATATCTAAATATTTCCTCTTTAATATATTTTTATGTATGTCCTACTTTTGCAATCAATTAAACTAGAAAATGAATCAGAAAAGCAAAGGGTCCTTGATAAGGGGTAATTCCTTTTATTATAAAGTAGTTGCTGCACTCGAGATACACAACAAGTACACCATCTGGTCAATTAAGACTGCCGTTGCTATCTCTTTTGACCCTGCTTTTGTCAAATTTCTGCTTATTAACACAAAATTTTATTGGTTAGAGAGAGAGAGAGAGAGAAGAAAACAGATTTATTGTTGGAGGGCATTAACCCGCACTAGTCTAACATAATTACAAGCTGGGTTCACCAAGTTAAAAGGAAAGCAGGAAAGCGAAAGTGAAAAAAAAAAACAAAAACAAAAGATAGTGCAAAGTAAGATGTTTTGTCTGATTATTAAGGCTCGTTTCTCTTCACACAATACAGCATTCAAAGAAACATCTGGTTTATCTCTGACTCTCAACCTGTGCCTGAGCATTTTAGAGAAGCTTTTGGTGCTGCATGAATACAAAGTTTCAATTAAAAAAATGAAGAAAACTTAAGGTGAAGATTTAAATAAAGCAGATTAATTATTAGAGAGTGATATTTAACGTGGGGATCAATCATATATACATTACCTAAAACAGCAGCCTCTGAGCTTTTCATCAAACGAATACGCTTGCAAGATTCTATGAACATCCTGTTATAAATAAGGAAATATTAATTAGGTATTTTGTAGAAGCTGCCATTTCATGAAATAATTTTTGTAGGACAGGAAAAATAAACCCAGTGCCAATATAATTTCCCAATGCACATGGGAAATTAATTTTTCAGAACTCTAATTAGTTATTAACCATTAATCACAGACAGCTAGCTACGTAAGGGTTTGCAAAATGATATGAGGGAATACATATTTTCAAATTATGTGTGAGGCTACAAACAACAGAGAGACAGAAATATCTAAAGTAGGTGAATGTTGTGTCGATGAAGAACTAAAAGAAAAACAAATATGTGTGTGAGATTCTCAAAACTTACTTCCAAGGAACATCTCCAACTAACATCCAGTCACCGTCTTTATCTTCATAAGTTGGCACGTACTCCATTCCCTTCACCGCATCCATAACCTTGCTTTCCTCCCTATCTGCTTTACCTAAACCACCATTTCGATCCCATAATTCATATACATATATCATTATTGGACTACCCTTTGATTATCGCAAGGTAATGCTAATGAGAAGATTTATATACTTTTGAAAATGAATTTTGCAGGATGAGTGTCTTAATTAACAACATTTGTGAAGTTTTTGGTATGTTAAGTAATATATTCGCTCATATATAAATGCATTGAAAATTATTAAACTAATTGTTAATTATGATATTTGACGTAAAAATAATAATAATTTTATAAATATCAAACACGATTAAGATAAATGCAGATGAGAGACAGAGAAATCAATTAATACTCACGGATAATGCAGCATGTAAACAAATTCTCTAAATCTTTCATCAGGTCGTGGTAATTGGAGTAAACTCCTAGGTTTACTTTGCGGAGATAGGGTGCTCCATCCATGGCCACCTTCACATACTTGCAGCTCTCATTAATAGCCTTCTTTCTAGATGAACTCACCGGTGGCCAACCGATAACTTGTGCCCTTTAGAGCCATACAGAAAAATCATACAAATCAATCACATAGATCATATACTTCTTTTATTTACAGTACATGTGAGTTAAACTAGAAAAGGGTAGAGAGAAACTGCGGTTCCTAACATAATCTTACTTTCCTCTTCTATATATATCACATATAAATTATACGTTAATATGCCTCTAAGTTGAAAAATTAACAAAAAACATACTCTATATATGTCACAAAATGAAAATTTTGATCCCTTTCACAGCTTTTATTATTAGCTAGATATTTACAAGCAAAAGAATAATTCAGATGCTGTAATTCTATAGTTTTAGCTTTTCTTTCCCCTCTAAGAGCTGATACTATTACTACATGTTAAAAAAAATTGATACTATTTACAACATATTTAGCATCATATAAAATTGAAGAAATAAGTATCATTTCCGGGATGGTAAGAGCAGTTTGAAAGAAGAGAGGGAGAAGCCAGTCTTACTTTGCACGAGGAGGTTTTCCGGCACCGGCTTCATTAACATGCGTGTCACCACGTCCACTTGGCTTGCTGCTACAGCTCCCGAGTTTAAGATCAACGGTCTCAATGAACCCACGTTTTGCAGAGCACTTAACACCGGCAATAACAGCCGGCGATCGTCCCTCCCCTGGCAATCCCAAAGTCAGCTCCGTGTCCTCAAAACTCATGCTGGTGACGTCACTCTCCAGTGAGCCCGGTGCTTCTTCCAATGACATCTTCCTTTAACGGTTGCGTTTCGCATCAAAGTGAACCCTTGAATGTTTGCCCTCTTTTGAGTATTTTGACAATACAGCACATATAACGTGTAGAAAAGCTCAGGGGTTTACGGCTTTATAAGAAAAAGGGGGAGCCAAAGGTGCGCGAAGCTTGATGATTCACCCAATGGAGAGGAAACACGTAGGGATTGCAACCGACGGGGTTGAGCATGTAGTTACGTAAGCAGCATGGAATTTTGAGCCACCTTGTCGGTTCATTCAATCAAATCAAAACTTTTTTTCAAAAAATTAGAGCATCCCCTTCTCGTGCTTGAAACAAGTTTGAAATATTCGTCAAAACTGCTTACCAGTAAACAGAAAAAGATTTCGCCTGAAATTTGACACTCTGTTGTTCCTTCTTTTTGAGTAGTATAAATCTATAATAATAACAATAGTAATACTAATTTCTTAATTTTTGAACCTTGAATTTGTGGTGGGTTTAATAACACTGCTGCCGTGTGTCATACATACGTAAAATCTACGTCACATAACTTCTCCTTGTTAATAGCTACTTCATTTTAATTTAGTACTATTTAATTTTAAAGAACAAAAATAATGAATAATGCTAAATTGTCACGTAAAAACATTTTTTAAAATAATAAATATAGACATTTTTCTATTTAAAAAACTAAATTAAAATACTAATTGTCTCAATAGAAAAAAATTTATTAAGTTGTTGACGGTAAAAGGTTCAATAAAATTGAATTTATTTGGTAATCTAAATAAATTCAAATCCAAAACCTCAATTATTATTAGCGAAAGATTCGGGTATTCTCTCTCCTTTTCTCCACTAATTTTAAGATGAGAGTTATTTCCTAATATTCTCAAACATTAACATTAGGGGTTGACCCATGGGTTATACTACACGTCCAAGTCTTAAGAAGGGTAAGAAGGTCAAACCAAAGATGAAGTGGGACCCCAATGTCAGAACCATACAAGTCAATGCAAGAAATGAATCTCCGACAAGCATGTGCCGGATGCTGGAATGTCGGCGACGTGTCTCTTTTCGATTCACCGAATCCCATTTCTTTTTTTTTTTTTTATTCTGAAAAAACGAGGACGAAATTTCGAAGTCCTCCCTCACAAGCCAAACAACAAAACCGGTTGCCGCACGCGGCTTCACCGTGCAATGTTTTTTGGTCCGACGCTGATTTTACAGTTGTAAATTAATTAATATAAACCCCAGAAATCTTATCAAACAGAAAGCTTAATATAAACACCAAGAATCTTATTAAAATTAATTAATTTCATGTAAGTTGTAAATTGCTACATGCATATGTTCCCCCATACTCTTTTTCTTTTATTCTTTTCGCAAGATGCCTTTTTTGATTCTTTAGTTTAAACTTTATTAGCTGTTAAATCATGTTTGTCTATTTAGCATTACTTTATATCAAAATATAAAGTTGTACATTTAAAATACGCAATTTACATAGCATATAAATCCATAGTAATTACTTAAAATAGTCAGGTCTTACATAGTTTAGTTGACCAAAATTAGATTCTTGGAATTAAATTATGATGATACCTTGATTGAAGATTCGGATGGTTTATGGAAAGGCAAAAAGCCGCCGCATCATGTAGCTTTAATGAAAAAACTGAGAAATTGGGAAGCTTTATGATCTTGATACATACATTAAAAAGAAAAACACCACAAGCATACACAAATGCCTTGGCTTTGTTATAGGAAATGAGGCAAAATGATTGGCATATATATAATTTCTCTTTTCTATTTATATACAAAAAAATGGTTAACTGAATAGTATATACTATGTATGGAAAGGTGGATTGATGAACTCAACTTTTTATAGTTAGGGATTGATGCCAAATCATGTGAGAGTTTTTTGATGAGCATATGCAGGAATATAATAACAAGTAAAAACAAGAACATGGAATGGCATTGGATTGGTTTATTTTGATAATCCCTTAATTTTTCTAAGTTTGTCTTACATTATAGACCCCTTTTATATGATTCGTTGTAAAAAGTGCAATGTATCAATCTTTTCGTCTGACCCTTGTATAAAATACATTTAGACCCAAGACTAATCTAACCACTTGGTTTATGTTTCCCCATGTGTGCATATGCATGCATTTGTTGATAATACATGCATGTACAGTAACTCCTACTCATCAATTAAGTAGTTATTTCTTCACATCAAAGTAATGGTTTATCTCTATTTCAAGTGGTTGGGGTGAGGAAAAAAGAGTAATCTATAATTAATTATAATTTAAATAAGAGTAGACATATTAAAGACGATCTCTTTGATAAAAACAATATAGTAAAAAGTATTCAAAGTTCAAATAAATAGTAATTAATTGCATAAAAAGTATTAATCGTTTTTTATTAGTAAAAATACAAACTTGAAGCCTTTTAATTCACATTGCATGTGAGAAAGAATCGAATACAAATTAAAGTCTAAAGAATAGTTTTCCTTTTCATTAGTGTTGATGTGTTAACATTTTTGTATGATTGATTGAAGAGCTGCATGTTCAAGATTTAAGTTAGAAATCGTGTCTAATGATACTTGTAGGTAAAAAAGAGTTTAAAGAAATTAAATTAATAATTAAGATAAAACTAAAAATGTAACAAATAATCATAAACTTCACTATATCAATCAGGACCAAGTTTTGAAATTAAAAAGAATGGACTCATTTAATTGGGCTGGTGTGAGGACTTCATCATGGACAAAGGCCCTGAGCCAGTTAGCCCGCTTCATCCAGGGAAAGCCAGGAGGGCCCATTACCTTTATATAAGAAATCCTTGAACTCACCTCCTCGACATCAATGGGTAGAATACCTATGATTTTTGAAGGGTCAAAATACCCACTAAATTCTTATATTTATATATTTTGTTTAATTTAGTTTTTTTTATTCAAAATCAATGTAATTTAATCTCTTAATTTTGAAAATTGTTTCAATTTAGGTTTTTTTTCTTATAACATCTGCTTTTGTTGTTAAAGGGGATAACGTCAGTGTTTGAATGACACATTTTAATGAAATGGCACCAACATGATGACGTGCCATGCCACGTCATACTGACGTGATGATGTGACTATATTATGTGGCACTAATATGATGACATGGTAATGTTGATGTGTCGGTGCCAATTGGTAAATCAAAAAAATTTAAAAAAAATATTTATACTACATCATAGGAACTAAATTCAACAAAAAATATAATATATGGACTAAATTGAACAAAATCGAGATATTAAGAAACTAAATTAAAAAATATTTAAAAAATATAAATATTTAAGTAGATGATAGGTATACTTATTAATAAACTAAATATTTAAATATAAAAGATTTATGGTATTAAAAAATATATAAAAATATACTTATTAATTATTTGATTCTAAAATATATACATTAATTTATTTTATTTACAAAAATTAAGTTTGAATTATCCTTCTGTAACAAAAAATTTTGAAAAAAATTTCATACATAAAGCCTAATTTAGATAAAGAACTTGCATTATGTTGAAAAAAAATAATATAAAAAAAATTAAATAAATTTTGTTGGACTATTTATAATAGTATAAAAATTTAAAATTTATTTAACTTAGTTTTTAACTTGAGTTAAACTCAAATTAGTAAAATAAGTTAATTTAGTTTTTTCTTTTAAAAAAAATGAAAAAAGGAGATATGAAGTTAGCAATAATTATAAAAATATTTTCTCATTATGGCTTGCTTAATTTGGATATGACAAGCCTCTTATTATACTCATAGAATCTAAGCTATTCTATCCCGTCAATTTTTTATGGTTTTATTTTATTTAATATTTCAAGTTATATTGTTTAATTTTTACATTGAAATTTCCTAGATTAAAGACTACATTTATTATTGATAAAGTTAAATATAATTGTAAATATTTGCTCTATTTTATTTTGTATTTACAAATTTTATATAGATTCAAATTAATAATTTAAATTTAGTAGAATTTGATTGTAATATTTAAACTTAAATAAAATCATTTTATAAGAAATTTTGAGTAAATTTAAATATAAGGTAAATTGGGTAAGGGTTGAATAATTTCAAAAAAATGGGTATTTGTAAATTGTGAAAGTTATAATTAAATCAACTTATTTTACTAATTTGAGTTCAGTTCAAGTTAAAAACTAAGTCAAATAAATTTTAATTCTTTTTTATAGAAGGAAAATTCAAACTTAGTTTTGCAAAAAAAATAATTTAATTTACATATTCTACAATCAAATAATTAAGTAAGAAAATATTTATATATATTTTTTAACATTATAAATCTTTTATACTTAAATATATGGCTTATTAATGAGTATATCTATTTTCTATTTAAATATTTATATTTTTTAATTTTTTTTTTCAATTTAGGCTTTAAAATTTTTTAATTTTGTTTCATTTAGTCCTTGTATTATATATTTTTATTCAATTTAATCCTTATGACGTGACAAATTTTTTTTCAAAAAATTTTTTGATTTGCCACGTGGCACCCACATGTCAACATATCAATACCACGTCATCAAAATATGCCATGTCAGTGCCACATCAACGTTGATATCATCTCTTTTAACAGCAAAATTAGATACCGTTAAAGGAAAATACTAAATTAAAATAATTTTCAAAATCAATGTACTAAATTACTTTAATTTTGAGTACATAGGCTAAATTGAACAAAATGCATAAATACAGGAATTTGGTAGGTATTTTGACCTTTTTTTAAGTATCCGAATAGGAACTCTATTATTTGATAGAGTATCCAAACCCTATAAATATCTAATTAAATTTATAATAATTTTCCCAATCTATATGCGAATATCCTAAACACTACTCGTTAAATATCAAAATCCATAATGAATAATAGATTTAATACCTGAAAGGTATATTACTTAATTAAATCGAATTATATATAACACCTCATTACAAAGTACCCGATGATATTCCTACTTTCTTTCTCCCCTACCCGATTACAAAACCCGAATATCTTAAGACTTGTTTTCATATTCTTCTTACAATTTGCCTCCAAAATTCTTAGAATATTAAAAGTTAGACATAAAGCAATTTCATTTTATTGGACAGAAAGTTGTACTTTTAAAATTTTAAAATCTAGATCATAGCCAAGCGTTATATACAAGTATATGCGCTATCACCACGATATCTCAGCATGCAATATCTAACTAATGTTTATTAAGGCTTTGTATCTCTAAATTTGCGTTTCTGTCTGGGTCATGTTGGTCCTTATTCTATTTTCTTGAATCATTTTATGGTAATCCCAACAGAATTGTGTTTGTAATCTATCAACTTTCTTGATTTGATAATAATTAATAAGAATATTAGGCAAAGCATAAGAGAACATTTCCTCCTATACAAAAGTTGTTCCATCTCACATGGCTTTCGAAAGCAGAACCACCTTCATGGCAAACAGCCAGCTGGGAGGGCCATAGGCAGCCAAGGAAGAGAGAGAAAGGATAAAGCAAGAGCTAATTACGATGAGCTTACAACCCTTTTTTTTTTTTTTCTCTCAAGGAAGACGAATCAAAAGAAATATATATATATATATATATTTATCTATAAAGAAGAAACATATATAAATCCAAAGAACATGATAGATCTACACAAGCATTGTGACACACAGCAATGAGATTACTGCCCCTCCAGCCACAACTCAGAAGTTGAATTCTTTTTTTTATAAGCTTCAGAAGTTGAATTCTATGCACTTTCTGCAGGAAGTTGGCCCACATTACCAAAACTTTTCGCATACTTAGGCCTCCACTCAGTACTCCCTCTCACAATCTCAGACCCATCCTCGAGTCGGAGCAAGTGCTGGCACTCGATATCACCAAAGTTTACCAAGTTGCCCACACCAGAGTCAGAGACAGCAGTTAGGGACTGCAGCACACTGTCTCTCCCACACTCCCTCCTATATTCCAGTGTCATGGAAGAAAGCTCGTGAGTCTCCAAGATTGGCAGTGGAGCACTCTGCAACCAGCATTACCTTCCAGTTAGATGCATGCAACTTCCAAATGTATGAATGAGATAATTGGTAAAATCACAGGAAGAAGTACATCCTAAATCAGATTCCAAGCACTGAGTTCCTACATTGCAGTTTCTTATTCGTTTCCTCTAGTCAACTTGGAGGCTCTTGGCTCCAAAAAAGCTTCTATCCAAATTGGGGCATTGGTAATCGGTATCAGCCAAGTGAAATGTAGGCACACAATTCATTTTCATAGATAACAGAAACTTAAATACTTCTATGGAACGTTATAGTACAAAAGATTTTTTATTTTTGGCTGGAAGACAAATGTGATTTGAAAACAACCACAACTGATTTCTATGCTTCCAGCCCAGACAAAACACTAATTCTAGTCAGGTAAGAATTTTCAATGGCTCCCCAGCAACTTCTTGCTGAGCATCACAGGTCCAATATATGAGATAAAATGGTTAAAATTTTGGTTCATTTGTTAGTCATGGCGGAAGAAGAGTTAAAAGGGGGAGGAGGGGAAGCTCAAAAGAAAATCATTGAAATGTGATGGAAGAGATTCTACCTCAAGGATCCAGCCAATGTACTTCACATTATTGACATGCTGGTTGACATCCAAATCACCCCATCTGGGCTGCAAAGTTAAAATACACTTCAAATAAGAATGCAACAAGTGAATAGCAAGACAATTATAGGCGCCCATAGCCATGACTACGCCAAAGAAGAGAGAGGGGGAAGCAGGGGCTTACAGTTAAACCTTTACGCACATAATCTGCTGTGCTGTCATCAAGTTTCACTAATTTCCTACTATCCTCAGCCACAACAGGATCAGAATTCATAAAATAAGGTTCTATTTCTCCTCGGACCTCTTCTGGAATTTTAGATAACCTTCTAGTAAGCTTATTCATCATCACCCATACACTGCAGGTCACCAAACCAAATCAGAACAAAGGGAACCCAGATAAGTTACTCCTGAAACACCATTTAATAATGTACAAGCTCACAGAGGAAAAGAACAGTTATACTTTGTTGCCTGGAAAACCAAAACAAAGACTCAAAGATCTATTGAAAACATTAAAAATGCTTGCAAAACAAAATTTTGAAATATTTTAGAGACAATAAATTCTGTTCGTGGCTACTCGCATTTTTTTTAATTGTGAGAAGAACAAGGCACATGGCAAAATATCAGATCATGTTGTAAAATAGTACGAATAAATGTGATCCTTTCCATACTGATGTCAAAGATGACCTATTCATTCAGTTGTTCTAGGGATATAGTTAGTGATTGGAGAGCATAATGTTACATTAGCTGTGTAATACTGTGATATTTGGCATATGGAAAAGCTAGTTTTGATTCAAAAAAAAAAAAAAAAAAGATGACCCATTCATTTCTTTAAAGCTAAGAGTAAAAATCACCCATAAGCACAAGAAGCAACTTCTAAAAATGATGCCCTACCTTGAGGCTCTTGTTAAAATTTCACCAGTTTTACTATCACTGACAAGCCAATCCCGTCGCATACCATTCTTTCCCGATGCACTGACCCAAGTGTCTACTTGAACAACATCACCCCTGCAAGACAGAGATAAATGAGTTCAATGTTGAACAATATCAACTTTCATAGTAATCCTAATACATGAAGAATCACTAAATTTTATGACATACCAAAAGCAATGACCCTCCATAAAATTCATTCATTCAAATTTTATAAATATGTGATCCACAAGAAATATTTTGAGCCCCACTGCTTCCAAATCTTATAAATATGTGATCTAAAATATATCTTAATGGTTTCCAAAACCTTCACCCTCGTAAGGCTAGTAGGCATCCATCAAAGAGAGTAAAAATGCAAAAACCCTTGTAATATTTATTATATTCAACTTTAAAACCTGCCTAAGGCCTATGTAAACCACAGAAGAGGCCATGTTTATAAAGTAAACAGACAAATAGCCTTGCCCCTGCATAGTCATGATTTGCTTCAATATATAATCCCAGTTTCTGTCACAAGCTATCATCAGTCAACTGACAAAATAATCCAGCCAATATTAGTTGAATTGTTTACACCAATAACTTGCCAATTGTTTATACCAATACCAATAACTCACCTTTTACCTTAAGTAAGAATATAGATCCATGTTTTAACAGAACAAAACTTTGCGTGCATGAGATGTGAAATAATCATTTGCCTAAGAACCAGATCAGGCCACAAGAGTTCAAAGTTAGAGGTTAAACTTATCCATAGCCTGTTTCTATATCTTCCTAGCCAAAAGAAAAAAAAATCTAGCCAGTGGAATGCAAGAACTAAAATAGTTAGCAGCACAACATATGTGTCACATTATGTACTGTATCAACATAGCATCATTCGTATATAAACCACAACAACATGGGTAGAGCAAAAGTGGCTTGTCATGAATTGATGCTATAAGAGCAAATCATGAGCAAAAACCCATGACTTACCAAGTAGGATAGCGATCAACCACAACTTGCATGCGAGTGACTACCCATATTAGGTTTTTCTTGCACATCTCAGGGGTTGAACCAAAACCTTCTCCAAGCAGTCCAGCGCTTCTACAATGATTAATCGCTGTTTCCTGCAAAAAAGACAAATATTAATTGACAAGCCAAGCTTATGCAATACATCTACATTAAAAATGAGTAAATATAAATTTTTAGTTCCCAACATAAGTTGCTCAACATTCCAGCCTTATAACTATAACCAAACCTGTAAATGATTCATTAGTGTCTCTATGGAGGCTGTCCGATCAGCACCTATCTCGTAAGACCTTATAGAGAAATTCTGGCGGAAAACAAGACCATCCTGAACAATTCTCCCTATACCAAATGGATCAATGAGCATGTCAGGCCGCCTGGGTTTCCAATCAAGCATCATCCACTGCTTCTCAGCAGCCAAGAAAATTGTTGTGATAGCAGCAAGAAGCATGCTCCAATCAGGTAACTGGTTAATAAATGTCCTGGGAGGAGGGGAACTAGCAGTGTCCTCATTCTTGAAACTTTCCACTGGAGTTGTCACAGCCGTGGTACCATTTATTTTTGGAGGAGCTTTAGCATTTGCCTTGACTTGCAAAATTCCAGAAGAAGTAGATGGTTTCGACTTGATACCTCCAAGGTTAGCAGATCCACTTCCAAGCTTCTTGTTTTTCGAGTCAGAGGAGTCCGGGGATGAAGTGACCGGAAAGAATGCGGATGTAGCGGCAGTAGCAACCATGATTTTGAAAATTAAAAAACCTCAATTATCCGCTAACACAGCGATGTTCCGTCAAATTCCCTCTTCTGCAACGTGCAAGCTTTTTAACGAAGCAACTGCTGCATCCTCCAACTGTATCACATATTGTAAAGAATCAGTACATCACGCGTTAACAATTCATATAATCACAAAATTCCCAAATTTTGGCTGAAAAGAAGATCACCAAATTCAATATTTTTAAAGCAAGTTCCAGCTTTTGTTCCAAAAACAAAAAGGGAAATTCTAAAATGGTAAAAAGTTTCTCTTTTTTTTTAACATGCAGCATCATATTTAGTTTCCTCCAGAATCTAATCAAAGAACAGAGAAAAAGAATTATTTAAAAAAAAATCAAAGAAGTTCTTCATTTCTAAAAATTAGGTGACAAAGAGGACAAAAAAAAAAAAAAAGGATTTACCCGATGCTCAAAGGAAATTATTATGGTTCTAACCTCTAAAAAATCTTAATCAGCGATGAGGAAAATACGTCGTAAAACGAAAGCGGAATCGCTAAAAACAAAAATAGCAGAGCAGATCTCAGCTGTAAAATGTTTGAACAACAAAAAGCCAAAAAAATATAGGACA
The DNA here is from genome assembly GCA_036013995.1 of Theobroma grandiflorum. Classification (NCBI taxonomy): domain Eukaryota; kingdom Viridiplantae; phylum Streptophyta; class Magnoliopsida; order Malvales; family Malvaceae; genus Theobroma; species Theobroma grandiflorum. The sequence goes on from CP142129.1 coordinate 40,529,417, forward strand.
AAGAAATAGCAAACAATTAATAAACACGTATCAGCTTTCCTATCCGTTACAGTTCGAAACGGACCATTCTCTCAATAATCTTTTGGATTGTCCATTTCATGAGAAAATTATAATCAACACGACAGAACACAAAAATGGCGACGACGTATAGACGACGGAAAAAACTTAAAAGTTTTTGAGCTGCATTTGATTGCTGGGAAAATGAGAGCAAATATTAGATCTCCCATGGCCGCCACCATCATTCAAAACCTACACAACATAAATCAAAAGCGACATCCAAAATTTCCTTTCCTTTCCTTTCTCAGAAACCAACAGAGCAGCAACATTTCAACCAAAAAACGCAGATCAAACAGAAAATGAAAGGAAAAAACAAATAAAAACAGCGAAAACCTCCACGTCCGTACCTCAACCAAAAAAAAAAACCAGACGAATCAATGAGGGAAAATTTTCTCGAGAACAATGCAAAGAGTAGAAGCTATTGCGTTATTTAGGATCTACAAACCCTTCTCGCTACTTCTAGGGCTTGCGATCGAGCACTACTTTTCCCTTTCTCTCGTCTTCGCTTTCTTTCTGGCTTTTTGAAGAGTTTTATATTTTTCTGAAACCTTGTTTCGAATTTCAAAAGTAACGAAATTAAGAAAAATACGAAAAAAAGTAAAAAGGCTTTTCTTTTTAGTTTTTGGGGAGAGAGAGAGAGAGAGAGAGAGAGAGAGAGGATTTAGGGCCAGTGGTTTCGTGCGTGGTAGAGAGTTGGCTTCCAGCGACTCATTTTTATAGTGTACACCTGTTCCTCCCGCCTCTCGCTATTTTTCAAGTTTCCAATTTTCTAACCATTATTTTCCCCTATTTACGCTATTACCCTTTTCCTTAATTTATGTTCGTTTGCCATCATAAAATTTATTGCTGACAAATATTGTTGGAAGTAGTGGATTTCACCTGCAACTACATTTTTTACTTGATTTCATTCGGGACTTTCCTTAACTTGGAGTTCAATTTCTTTTTTTTTTTTTTCTTGTGGTGGCTATTTTATTCGCTTCCTTTTCTTGGTTGAGATGAATGGCCCCCTTTCCTAATTCATATTTATTTTGAGGATTTTTCTTTTTACAAAACAATTCTGTTTATTGTAAAATCTAAAATGGTCCGTTAAGGGTTACTAGCAAGGTAATATTTATAGAATAATTTTTTATAATTGAATATATTATATATTTTTTAATTGGTGAGGATAATGCTTTAAATTGAAAACAATTTAAATAAAATTTTAATTAATTTTAGCAAGTGCTTATAAACACCCGTCAATCCAACCCTTATCTTCATTGATACTGTCATTTTAAACAAATTAACAATTCAAATTTAAGTTGAAAATTAAAATACTTTGGGACTCTGGACACCTATTCTAAAGCTCAAATGGCAAAAAGGGTAAAATTTAAATTAAATACTCTTTAGATTTGGATTATACTCTCTTTACTTTTAAACCAACTATTCATTTTTATTTGGTATTCACATTGCACCAAAGGATATATATTTTTTTATTGTATTTTTACTTCATATGTTTCTGTTTTTACAGAATAGCCCTAAAATTTTTTTCAATCAATTTTAAAAAAAATTCAGAATATTATTTATGCTTTTAGCATGTTATTATTTTATTAAATTCACATGCATTATAAATATAGTTAATTTATATATTAATTAACCACATTTTTTTCTTATATGTTGTATATTAGAAATTATTTTCTTCTAAAACATATATATGAATTTAAAAAATGTTTGTTAATTCAATTATTTTACATATGTTGTAAAATGCTATGTACCATATAATTATATTTTGTATGATTTTACTTATTTGTTAGGTAAATTATAAAAAAATGCATGATGTAATTATTTTACTTATTTGTTAATCAAAATTTATAAAATGCATGGTGTAATTATTTTACTTATTTGTTAGGTAAAATTTATAAAATGCATGGTGCAATTATTTTACTTATTCGTTAGGCAAAATTTATAAAATGCATGGTGTAATTATTTTACTTTTTTTATAAAATGCATGGTGTAATTATTTTACTTATTTGTTAGGCAAAATTTATAAAATGCATGCTGTATTTATTTTACTTATTTGTTAGGTAAAATTTATAAAATGTATGATGTAATTATTTTACTTATTTGTTAAGTAAACTTGTATGCAAAAAGACAGTACGATGATTATATATCTCAGTAGTTTTGTCAAAGGAGACTAGGTTTTAAGAGAGACTGTTTGTGACTCCTCTAACCTTTCCTGAAAATTACTGCAGAAGTAGAGTACTTTATCGAAGAGACTATTATAGTCTTTCCTGGAAGCATTTAAAAATATGATTTACTTAATGCTATTTTTGTATGCATAATTTTTTTTTTGATATAGGCACCTATAAATATTATAAGGGTTTCGTAGTAGAACTCATTATATTATGTGGTACGTGAGAGTTGCTTCCATGCTTAAGGATAGTGGGAGTTGTTCCCATAATCAAAGGTTAAATTAAATTAAACATTTTAATTGATGCTTATACTATTGGTGATGATTACTAGCATACATGTGAAATTTTCGAACTAGTGATATAGGTAAGAATTAAATATGTCTAATCTTAATTGATTAGAAAATTAGATATGTGCCTAATTAAATCTTATGCAATGATGTAGTGATGTGGCTTCAAAATAAATTATTGTTGATTTGACCAAAAGTGTCAAACTTGATGGCAAAAACTATGATATCTGACATAAAAAGTTCAATATCTTCTCAATGAGCAAGAGTTGCTCGATCATCTAACTAAAGAGATGAACCTACCTGAAGCTAGAAACACAGCCCAGCATCGCTGTGACCAAAAGGCCTATGACACTTGGTATAAGAGAAACCATAATGTACATTTTACCATGTTATGCTACATACATGATGATCTCATTGGGGAGTTTGAGAAGTTCCCAACTGCGAAACAGTTGTGGGAACAACTAAAATTCAAGTATGGTGGAACCACAGTTACAAGGCTTCGTGCCTTGACACTTAGGTTCAATCAATATGTGATGGACTCCAGGCACACTATGGCTGAACACTTAAGGGCTATGTTAGCCATGATAAGAGAGATGAAAACAGTTGGTTATGATCTCACAGATAAGTAGCACGTCTTAGCTGTCATCAGGTCACTCCCCGAGTCCTCATAGGGACATGTTAAACTTGTATTAACACATAATGAAGGGATAAAGACTTTTGATGATATTTCTCACCATTTAGAGCTTGAGGCAGAGCGTAAAAAAGCTATCCGCAACACTACCCTGATAGCTCAAGTTGGAAATGTAAAAGGTATGTTCCCCAACGAAAGAGATAACAAAAAAAGCAAATGACTAGAAATCTAAGGCCCTAAAGTGATAGAGTCACCAAGCGCCAAAGAGGCAAGTGTGGTAGGAAGAAAGATAAGTCCAAGTTAAAATGCTTTAATTGTAAGAAAAAGGGACATTTTGCTCAAGAATACACTGAGCTTAAGAAGGTTCGTTCCTTAAACTGCTTTAGAACTTATGTATGTTCTCATGTGTTTATAACTCATTCTTTCCTTGGTTAGATTGTAGATATAGGAGCAACCAAGCACATAACCTGCAACCGTGCAGGATATGTAGATTACCATCGTTTACCAACAGATAGACACTTTGTCATGATGGAGAATGGAAAACAAGAAGAGGTCCTTGAAGTAGGAACTTACCAACTCACAATGCACAATGGACGAAAATGGCTCCTACATGATGTGCTTCATACTTCGTCTGTATGATGTAATTTACTTTCAGTTTTAGTATCGATGGGTTTAGGATTTAATTTTACCTTCCAGAATTGTAGTTTGTCTATTTTTCTTGAAAACACGTTTTTTGGTCATAGTTATTTTAAAAACGATTTGATTATGTTAGATTTGGATTCTAATAATGATGTTGCTTTTTGTGAAACCCTGTCAAGCTTGTTAAAAGATGGTATTGTACCGAGTGGTATAACTAAGTTAAATCGAGCCTCGAACTAGTTCTAATAGAAATTCTAAGAGAAATTTGAGAATTCTAAAACCCACAGAATGATTTAAAAGGGTGATTCGGAGTTCGAGGTCCGATTTGGGATTAATCGAAAAAATTGACTGATCAGGGGTAAAATGATCATTTTGCCATTTAAGGACAAAATGAGAATTTTTAGAAAATATTTTGACAACATTTGAATAAGATTGACTATTTAGGTTATTTAGAACATAATTTGAGGTTGAGAAGTGAAAAATTGTGATCTCGATGAATTTTTAAAGAATATGGGTAAAATCGTAATTTTGCCGCTCTGGGGGCAAATCGATAAATTTTCACCCCCGACACTTGTCAAGACCAAGGGATTTTATCCATCATGGAAATGGATAAACATGAGAAATGTGTGGTGGAGATTAAAAGTCAATTATTAAAGTAGAAAAAGAAAAATGGATTAATAAGCTTGTGACACGTGGCAAGCCATATTATTTTTTATTAAAGCATAAAAATCAGTCCATAAAACCCCTTTTCTCTCACCATATTCGGCCAACGCTACCAGCAACAAGAACAAAGGGAGAAACAAGAAAACTTAGGTAAAAAATCAAAGGTAAAGTGAGAGAAATCAAGGAAACAAGCTAGCTAAATTAAAATTTCTTTAATTTTCCTTGAAACCTAGCTTACCCATGCTTTATTTCTTATTTTTCATGGCTGAATATTGAGTTATCATGCTGAAATCATGGAGGCCGAATGGGTATGGAAGAGAAATTGATATTGGATTGGCTTGATTTTGAACTATATTGATGTTTAGAGATAGTTAAGCATGTTTATAAGCAAAACAACAAGGAAAATATTCATTTCCCTTAGGATTCTTTATTAGCCGAACCTAGTGTGTTGTGTGTGTTGATGGATTAATTCTTATTTCAAGAAAAATGGCTTGGAAAATAATGCACTAAAGTGAGAAAATTAACTAAAAAAGATCACGGCGTTAGTTCACCGAAATAATCAAATTTTCCTATGAAGAAGTGTAAGGGTTATAATGCTGAATTTGGCATGATTTAAATGGTATCTGATGAATTGAGGTATTAAAAAAAAATAGAGTAATTTGGAGTCAAATCGAACGCGTTGGCTAATTTATCGGATAATCGGCCGAATTAGGCCATTGTCGAAATTAAGCAGTTACCCGAACATTTAATGCATTCATATAGAAATTAGGTTAATTTTATACCTAATTAACATAAATGTAGCGATTAAATTATTGTGTAATTTGTCAAGGTGGTGAGCCCTCTGATAAAGGCAAGAAAATCACACTTGAGGATTAGCAATCGAAGTGCTCAAATTCGACTCTCGAAAATTGGTGAGTGAACTTGCATTTCAATTGTTTTGGGAATTCTAATTAAGTTGAAATGAATTGCTTGAATGATTATATCTAATTCTCATTTAAAAATGAGTCTCGGGAACAAGCTTTTAGTGAAAATATTTTTGTGATGTTGAAAATGATTGTGATGAATTTATGTATGTCTATATGATGCTTACCTGTATGGTTAAGAAATTTATGTGAACTTGATGTAATCATGCACATGTGAAGTGGGGACGATGATACGTAACGCCCACGAGAGTGGATAATGCACATGCCTGTAATGGTGTGCAACGTGGGGACAACGAGATGTAATGCCCATAAGAGAGAGTAGATAATGAACATGCCTGTAATAGTGTGCAACGTGGGGACAGCGAGATGTAATGCCCAGGAGAGTGGATAATGCACATGCTTGTAATGGTGTGCAAAGTGGGGACAGCGAGACGTAATGCCCACGATAGTGGATTAATAGGTCGAATTAGGCCATCGTCGAAATTAAGCGATTACCCGAACATTTAATGCATTCATATAGAAATTAGGTTAATTTTATACCTAATTAACACAAATGTAGTGATTAAATTATTGTGTAATTTGTCAAGGTGGTGAGCCCTCTGATAAAGGCAAGAAAATCACACCCGAGGATTAGCAGTCGAAGTGCTCGAATTCGACTTTCGGAAATTAGTGAGTGAACTTGCATTTCAATTGTTTTGGGAATTCTAATTAAGTTGAAATGAATTGCTTGAATGATTATATCTAATTCTCATTTAAAAATGAGTCTCGGGAACAAGCTTTTAGTGAAAATATTTCTGTGATGTTGAAAATGATTGTGATGAATTTATGTACGTCTATATGATTCTTACCTGTATGGTTAAGAAATTTATGTGAACTTGATGTAACCATGCACGTGTGAAGTGGGGACGATGATACGTAACGCCCACGAGAGTGGATAATGCACATGCTTGTAATGGTGTGCAACGTGGGGACAACGAGACGTAATGCCCATGTGAGAGAGTGGATAATGAACATGCCTGTAATGGTGTGCAACGTGGGGACAGCGAGACGTAATGCCCACGAGAGTGGATAATGCACATGCTTGTAATGGTGTGCAAAGTGGGGACAGCGAGACGTAATGCCCACGATAGTGGATTAATCGGCCGAATTAGGCCATCGTCGAAATTAAGCGATTACCCGAACATTTAATGCATTCATATAGAAATTAGGTTAATTTTATACCTAATTAACACAAATGTAGTGATTAAATTATTGTGTAATTTGTCAAGGTGGTGAGCCCTCTGATAAAGGCAAGAAAATCACACCCGAGGATTAGCAGTCGAAGTGCTCGAATTCGACTCTCAGAAATTAGTGAGTGAACTTGCATTTCAATTGTTTTGGGAATTCTAATTAAGTTGAAATGAATTGCTTGAATGATTATATCTAATTCTCATTTAAAAATGAGTCTCGGGAACAAGCTTTTAGTGAAAATATTTCTGTGATGTTGAAAATGATTGTGATGAATTTATGTACGTCTATATGATGCTTACCTGTATGGTTAAGAAATTTATGTGAACTTGATGTAACCATGCACGTGTGAAGTGGGGACGATGATACGTAATGCCCACGAGAGTGAATAATGCACATGCCTGTAATGGTGTGCAACGTGGGGACAGTGAGACGTAATGCCCATGTGAGAGAGTGGATAATGAACATGCTTGTAATAGTGTGCAACGTGGGGACAGCGAGACGTAATGCCCAGGAGAGTGGATAATGCACATGCTTGTAATGGTGTGCAAAGTGGGGACAGCGAGACGTAATGCCCACGATAGTGGATTAATCGGCCGAATTAGGCCATCGTCGAAATTAAGCGGTTACCCGAACATTTAATGCATTCATATAGAAATTAGGTTAATTTTATACCTAATTAACACAAATGTAGTGATTAAATTATTGTGTAATTTGTCAAGGTGGTGAGTCCTCTGATAAAGGCAAGAAAATCACACCCGAGGATTAGCAGTCGAAGTGCTCGAATTCGACTCTCGGAAATTAGTGAGTGAACTTGCATTTCAATTGTTTTGGGAATTCTAATTAAGTTGAAATGAATTGCTTGAATGATTATATCTAATTCTCATTTAAAAATGAGTCTCGGGAACAAGCTTTTAGTGAAAATATTTCTGTGATGTTGAAAATGATTGTGATGAATTTATGTACGTCTATATGATGCTTACCTGTATGGTTAAGAAATTTATGTGAACTTGATGTAACCATGCACGTGTGAAGTGGGGACGATGATACGTAACGCCCACGAGAGTGGATAATGCACATGCCTGTAATGGTGTGCAACGTGGGGACAGCGAGACGTAATGCCCATGTGAGAGAGTGGATAATGAACATGCCTGTAATGGTGTGCAACGTGGGGATAGCGAGACGTAATGCCCACGAGAGTGGATAATGCACATGCTTGTAATGGTGTGCAAAGTGGAGACAGCGAGACGTAATGCCCATGTGAGAGAGTAGATAATGAACATGCCTGTAATGGTGTGCAACGTGGGGACAGCGAGACGTAATGCCCACGAGAGTGGATAATGCACATGCTTGTAATGGTGTGCAAAGTGGGGACAGCGAGACGTAATGCCCACGATAGTGGATTAATCGGCCGAATTAGGCCATCGTCGAAATTAAGCGGTTACCCGAATATTTAATGCATTCATATAGAAATTAGGTTAATTTTATACCTAATTAACACAAATGTAGTGATTAAATTATTGTGTAATTTGTCAAGGTGGTGAGTCCTCTGATAAAGGCAAGAAAATCACACCCGAGGATTAGCGGTCGAAGTGCTCGAATTCGACTCTCGGAAATTAGTGAGTGAACTTGCATTTCAATTGTTTTGGGAATCTAATTAAGTTGAAATGAATTGCTTGAATGATTATATCTAATTCTCATTTAAAAATGAGTCTCGGGAACAAGCTTTTAGTGAAAATATTTCTGTGATGTTGAAAATGATTGTGATGAATTTATGTACGTCTATATGATGCTTACCTGTATGGTTAAGAAATTTATGTGAACTTGATGTAACCATGCACGTGTGAAGTGGGGACGATGATACGTAACGCCCACGAGAGTGGATAATGCACATGCCTGTAATGGTGTGCAACGTGGGGACAGCGAGACGTAATGCCCATGTGAGAGAATGGATAATGAACATGCCTGTAATGGTGTGCAACGTGGGGACAGCGAGACGTTATGCCCACGAGAGTGGATAATGCACATGCTTGTAATTGTGTGCAAAGTGGGGACGGCGATTTGTAACGCCTGCTAGTGCTCTAATAGGTGATGTATGAAATTGCTTGTGATTTTATCTATATATACGTGATAAAATGTGCATGATGGAAAAATGTGGTGTGTATGGTTTGTGAAACCCTTGTTCTGTGACGGTTTGTGATAAACCATCGACTTGCTATCTTGCTAGAATAATTAGTGTAATTACATGGTTGCTTCATCATTGAATGTTTAATACTTCCAGGTTAAGTCGAAGGGGTTTTAAATATTAGCTAGAGCAAAATTGTCTCGTTTTCAACTAGTGCATCATGATTATCAAATTTCCTGGTTGATATTGCCTCTTCCCTTCTAAGGTTCACTCATTGAGTTTCATACTCACGTTTTACAAAAATTCATGTTTTCAGATTTAGAGGCAATTACGACTTGGACCAAGTCGTCCACGCAGACTCGCCTTTTGGTAGGTACTACGGCATCTCAGTAGCTGTGGCTTTATTCAAAGTTACTCCGTTGATGGTCGAGAGTCTTTGTCTGTGTACAAACATATATATATATATACATGTTGGATTGATGATGCCTCGATGAGATGGCATTGAATGACAGTGCTTTGAGATAATGCAATTGTAAACATGTGGTATACATATTATGTTTTGAAATATATTGAGTTGTGAATCATGAATTTTGTTCAGAAATAGTTTTGCAAGATTTATAAAATATCAAACATGATTACCGGAAAAGGCTTGCTTGGGTTTAGTAGGCTATGCCCATTGGACCTATGCGCCGGTCATGGCCCGTGAAATTGGGTCGTGACATTTTTGTTTCTAATTCTTTTTCTGATGTTATAAATGATTCTGTGAAATGGCATGCTAGATTAAGACATATTAGGCAAAATAGAATTTCCAGATTGGTTAGAGAAAGGTTATTAGGCTCAATCACTAAAGTTAAACTTTCTACATATGAGCCATGTCTTGTTGGTAATCCATCAAAAAGCCTTTTAGGATGGCTAAAAGGGCCACTCATATTCTAGAACTTGTCCATTCAGACATTAGTGGGCCTATGAATATAAAGGCACGCAATGGCGCATCTTATTTCATTATATTCATAGATGATTACTCACGATATGGATCCATATTTCTGTTGTCTCACCATTCTAAAGCTTTGAATTGTTTTAAATGCTTTATGGCGAAAGTTGAAAATCAGAAAGAAAGGAAACTTAAGGTTCTTCGCACTGATAGAAGTCATGAATACCTATCTGATCAATTCAAAGAATTATGTGAGAAAAAAAGAATACGTCAACAATTAACGATACCTAGAACTCCACAACAAAACGGTGTTGCAGAAAGAAGGAATTGTACCTTGTTAGACATGGTTAGGTCAATGATGGCACAAGCCAACCTTCCAATAAGTTTTTGGGGGGATGCCCTTTTGACCACAACATATTTTTTCAATTGTGTGCCCTTAAAATTTATTCCCACAACTCTATATCATTTATGGAATGAAAGTAAGCCTAATTTCGAAGGCTTACATCCTTGAGGATTAGGCGAGTACATACATCACTCATCTCATAAGTATAGGAAACTTGGTCTTAAAGCTAATAAGTGTGTATTTATTAGATATTCAAAACATTCTAAGGGCTACGTGATGTATGGAGAACACCTCGATATAAGGCTAACTAAGATTGAATCTCATGATGTTGATTTTCTAGAAGATGACTTTCTAACCATAGGTGAGGTTAAAGAAAGCCTTGAGCTTTATGAGATGGAGGAGCCTCTAGAAAATGTATCCCAACATGAGAAAATTAATATGGAAACACATCATATCCAAAAGACTGTTGATGTCAGTAGGAGTACAACGTTTGAGCTCCACCAAGATTTACAGTTGCGAAGAAGTGAACGTGGACAAATACCCCGTAAACGGTTCAAGATAAAAAGTCAATATTTCTTAAGTATTCTTGTGGATGTTGATGAACCATCTTCTTATGAGGAAGCTTTAAACTCACCATCATCAGATAAGTGGCTTACTACTATGGAAGATGAAATGAAATCCATGATGAAAACCAAGTATGGGAGTTAGTTAACCTTCCACCTAGGCACAAAGCAATCGAAAACAAATGAGTTCTGAAGGTAAAGCGCAAAGTAAATCGATCAACTAAAAAATATAAGGCTTGTTTAGTGGCAAAAGGCTATTCCTAAAAAAAGGGTGTGGATTATGAAGAGACGTTTTCTCATGTGGTAAGATTTGCGTCAATTCGGCTTATCTTGGTTATAGTGGCACATCTAGATTTGAAATGATTCCAAATGGATGTGAAAACTACATTTTTCAATGGAGAAATCAATGAAGAGATTTACATGAATCAACCAATGGGTTTTCAAGCCAAAGGAAAGGAACATGTAAAACCCGACCATATAAATACATGTCATGACATACATGCAATGAATAACGTGTTTGTATGTTAGGAAAGTCTCAAAGAATAGCTAAAACTCGGTATTGTACCAAATGGTACATTCAAGTTGATTTAACCTCGAATTAGTTCAAATAGGAATTTTAAGATGAAATTTAATATTTCACAGTCCAAGAATGACTTAAAATGATGTTTTGGAGTTCGAGGGTTAATTTGGGATGAATTTGAAAATTTTGATGTATAGGGGTAAAATCGTCATTTTACCACCCGAGATAATAAATTGATCATGGAGTGAAATTTTTGATCAATATTGACTATTTGGAGTATAATTTGATGATAGGAAGTGAAAATTTTCAATTCCGGCAGTTTTCGGAACATAGGGGCAAAACGGTAATTTTACCGTCCCAAGGGTAAAATCGTAATTTTCACCAATCAAAACTTGTCAAAATTTAATGATTTATTCATTTTTGGAATGTATGGATATGGTGTTTGAAGTGATGAAAATTTAAAATTTTCAGAACGAAATTTTAAAACAGGTCCCACGGGAAAGTGACACCTAGCATAGTTTTAATGAAATAATAATATTTTAATCAAACAGCCCATTTAAGCTCCAGCCCTAGGGAGGTTCGTCCATAAGGAGAAAAAGAAAGGAAGAAATAGGGAGAAAAGGGAGAAAGGAGAAAAAACCAAAGAAAAACTTGAAATTTGACGAAGGATTCGCGGTTTTCGCCCGTTTTCGCGTCGAACGGTAAGATTTTTTGACTTTGGCTTGGTTTCTACCTTTCCCATACTTTTGTTTTCATTTTCCATGCTTCAAGAGAGAGATCACAGAATAGATCTAAGTGCTGGACGAAATTCAAGGGGGGAGATTTTAGATTTTTCAAGTTTCGATTCTTAGCTAAATCGATAGTTTCGATTAGTTAGAGGTGTTTAGAAATTAAATTGGACTCGGAAGCATGAAATTTTCACAATACCCACTCTAGGCTGAATCTTCAATGTTGTCCAATGGTGATGAATTGATTTTTATTCAAATGAATTGAAGGGAAAATGATGAAAAATGATTAATTATGCTAGAAAAACAAAATAGAAAATTTACCGGGTGAATGTCCCATTTTAATCAAATTTTTCAAGGAAGAAAATGACCTGAATTTAGTGATTCCAGAGGGTTATAAGCTGGTATTTGATGGTTAAAAATGTTGGAGAGAGAATAGGACAATTTAGAGCAAAAATGGAGCGCATTAGTAATTTATCGGGTAAAGTACCGAAAATAGGCTAGTACCGCGTTTAAGCCGTTTTAGGCCGTTGCATTTCATGCCATGCATTAATATAGGATTTATATCAATTATATAGTGATTTAGTATAAATGTGTTGAATTGTGTAATTTTTACAATGTGTCTAGGAGGAGAGCTTTCTGGTAAAGGCAAGGAAGTTGTGCCCGACGAACAGTAATCGGAGTACCTAAAAAGCATTAAATTTGTGCAAACGGTGAGTAAACTTATTATTATTGTAAATTATCTAAAGTATATTTTAATTGTTATTTGTGAATTTTATGCAAAAATGACTTTAAAAAGAGAGATGTTGATGTTTGCAAATACATAAGTTTGAATGATGATATTCGGTGAATCACTTGGATAATTGAATTTTTCTAAAAATTGAGTAGTTTGGAGGCCGTAAATTGTGTTACAAATGATGTTTTCATTCAATAGGCTTATGAGTATATGTATATATGTGGCTATGTTTGAAATATTATTGGGATTAAATGTAAGTTAGATTTTTACTATGCAGGCTGGGTAAATAAATAAAAGTCACATTATACTGTCAAAATTTTATTAAATTGGTGGGTTTAGTCACTGCATGGCGGGTTTCTGTGGACCGCCTATCAGAGGGGCACGGTAAACCCGGTTATATAGTTACTCCGGTTGTAGAGGCGAGGAGGGTAACTCCCAGGGTAGTGTTAGAGTTCACTTCACGTAAAACCCACACGTGAATGTGTATCTCGGCCAACGCCAAGGAACGGCTTGTTTTAAAAATTAAAACGTGTTTAATGTGTAACTGTTTTGACAACCTTGGCGGACTCGGTTAGATGCCTCGGCTAAGGTATCCCTGAGAACTAGTTTTGGCTTGAGCTATGATTTTAATAAAAGTCATAAGCCTTAACAATTGTTTTGATAAATCATAAATATTTCTTGATTTAAGAAATAAAATGAAACTTTATGAAATGGTTTGTAATAGCTATTTAAATTTGCCTCCATTTTACTTACCTTTAGATGTTTATGATAATGTTTGTTTACTCATTGGGATTGCAAAATCTCACACACCTCCTGTCCAAACATTTCAGGCCTGTGGTAGCTCGTAGATACCAGATTTTGTAGAGGACTACCGTAGATCGTCTTCCCACGACAGATAGTAGGTGTACTACCATTGTCGTATTTGTATAGTTATGGGCCCACCGGTCATTGTAATTATTATTGTATATTATGACTTTATAATTTAATGTATGTATGAATTTATTTTACTTTCACGCTATAAAAATTACTTATATGCGTGTCTATAAAAATTATTTTATAAGAAAATGAAATATTTTTATCAAGATTTTTGAATAGTAAATTATGACTTTAAACCCTTGAAAAAGAAGGCTTCGGACTTCCGATTTCAGATTATGTTTTCTGGATGCATAAACTATATTTTTACCATATTTTAATATTTTTGTCGAAAAATGACCAAAATACCCCTGTGAGTCAGATTTTATATTTTGATTTATTTAAGTCAGAAATGAGTGGTAAACCCTCAAAAGGGGATGTTTGGAAAGAATTACTCATAGGGAAGGCTAGAAACTGGTACGTAAGCCTTACGGGGTTCCAGTTGGCATTCCGAATAATGAGTGTCAATTGGGACGTCGTGGCGGTTGTCATGGGCCCAAGGGAAGTTCCGGGTTGTGACAGAACATAAGGTGTGTCGCTTGAAACGTTCTATCTATGGCTTGAAATAATCATCCCAACAATGGAATCTTCGTTTTCATCAAGCCATCATTTCCATAGGGTTTGTGATTATTGAAGAGGACCATTGTGTAAATGTAAAGAGATTAGGGAATAAGTTCCTTATTCTTTTATTATATGTGGATGTTATCCTATTAGTTGGGAATGACATGGAGTTAATTGTCACCACTCAAAGGTGGTTGTCCTTCATTTTCAAGATGAAAGACATGGGACAAGCTGAATACGTCCTCGAGGTTAAGATCTCGAGAAATCGTTCTAAGAAGTTCTTGAGTTTGTCTTAAAAAAATTACATTCAAAGGGTTTTAGAACGATTCCGTATGCAAAACTCCAACCTTATAGACACTCTAATGGAGAAAGGCTTATATCTCAGCATGGAACAATATCCTAAAACCAAAGAAGAAAAGAAACAAATGGCGAACGTACCATAAGCAAGTGTTATTGGAAGTCTGATGTACGCTATGATGTATACTCAACTGGACATATACTTTTTGGTTGGTATGGTTAATAGGTACCAAAGTAATCCTTGGACTACCCATTGGGCTGCAGTCAAAAGGATACTATTGTATCTAAAGGGAACCACTAATTTGGCTTTGTGCTATCAAGGTGGAAATCTAAAATTAGTCAGATATAATGATGCTGATCACACCGGTGATAAAGATGATCGAAAGTCTACTTCAAGATATGCTTTTGTACTTGAAGGTGGAGCTATTTCCCAGAGTAGCAAGAAGTAGCTTTGTACTGCTATATATACTATGGAAGTAGAGTATGTAGCATGTTGTGTTGCAATACAAGAGGTGGTTTGGTTAAGGAAATTCTTACAAAACTTGAACATTACTAAGCATCTTAATGAAGCTATTGTATTTTATTGTGACAACACAGTTGCCATAGCTTATACAAAAAATCCTAAGTATCATGGAAAAATCAAACACATTGATACTTGCTATCACTACATTCGTGACATCATTGCACAAGGTCTTGTTGTGTTGAAGTATATTTCCACAACTGATATATTAGTAGAACCATTCACTAAACCTATTGCTCGAAATGTTTTCCAAAAACATATTAAAGGTTTAGGATTATTACGCATTTGATATTCATGTACTATTGTTTTTGAATAATTAATAAATTAAGTCTATTTTGAATCATTTGATCAAATGTTGTTAATTGATTAAGGATATATATAAGGTAATTATTATCACCTGGCTTTATATATTATTCCTCTCACACAGGATAATCGCCCTAACACTTTGGTAATGTGTGGGATGAGACTTAAACGATCACAAGGTACCAAGCATTTTGTGATCTCTTTATCACATGAGTTGTGAGCAAGGATCTTAGGAATGTCATTTTGACTTAGAGTCAAGTTGAGGCTCTTAAGAGTCAAACATGGAGATTATCCATATTCCATGGAGCTAGTGATAGCTGGATTTGAATTTTAAGGAATTCAAGTCAATCTTTTTATAGGGATTGGACTAGGATCTGTATGGTGGTTTTGACGTGACAAACCTTATATGAAAGATCCACCATAACGTACATTTCATACTGTATGTGCTATTAGTCGACTGATGGAAGGGAGTGATTGAATAGATCCCTACTTCATCACTGTGTGAGCCCTAAGGACTTATGTACTCCAAATTTTATACCCTTTGGACTTAGATCTATGATATGAAGTTGAGATTTGGTGTTGCTACTTTAGCATGATTTCCAAGGGTAACAAATGATACTATCTAACGGAACATGACTAGGAAAGAAGTTAGATCTTAATGGATTGACATGAGTATCCAAGGAAGAGTCATTATACATCTCACATACATGGTCTATAACTCATTACTCGGGCGGTTATAAAAAACATTAGTTGTTAGGTATAACCATGAGTTTAGACACATAAAGAGATTCTGCATAGCTCTTACATATAGGAAGGATCAAGGATGCAAAATCTTATGTGATTAAAGTGATTTGGGGTATGACAAGAACTCGAGCGGTGTTATGTTAGTAAAATGGTAACTTAATATCTCACTGCTCATCGGTACCTATTTTCTCGTTGGTTGCAGGTTTTATTTTCCTTGTATGGCAATGAATAGAAAATGAGTTAAATTGAGAATGGTAAAGTTGATGCCAATGTGTACAAGTGGGAGATGTTGCATTTAAATGGGGTGCATCTACATAACATGCAACTTTATTAATTATTTGTGGATAATTAACTAATATTCAATTGATTAATATTACATATTATTTTGATATAACTTAATTGAATAATAAATAATAAATGTTTGAGATAGGATAAATTTAAATTTAGATTATCTATCAATTGTATTTAAATTTAATTTATTTAAATTTAAATAAAGATTAATTATTTTTAAATTTAATTTGTTTAAATTTAAACGCAATATTCTATCTCTGTATCCTTGTACATCGACGTACTAGTTTCAACATAGAGCAAAAGAGTGAATGCGAGTGCTCTTGTAAGTCTGAAAAACCAAAAAAACTTTTTTCTCTTTTTTTTTCCTTTTTCTTCATTCTTCAGGCATTATCAAAGTCCAGAGGGTTTTGGAACATGTAATTCCTTGTAGATGACTCCAGTAGCTGCTCCATAATAATGAGAGTGAAGAAATTGTTGTGTGCAAGAAAAAGGATTTGTAAAGCAAGCTTCTTTGATTAGAAAGGGAGTGGAATATTTATTTGAAAAAGTAAGCCCACATCCCAACAATAAAATAAAAAATTGAGATTTCACGAAAATTAATAGCATGACATGAATTTCTAGAATTATTCTAATTTGGTGAAGATAAAATGCGGAAAGAAGTAGACTACTCCTAGTTATTGCAAAGATAGGCAATAAAGTTGTCATCTTCAATTTGATAAGGAGGCTAGGGTTATAGATTTATAACTCATTAGTTAGGAATTAGGATAGTAATAGGCCATAAGTTTTGTTTTTCAACTTATGTTTCATGCTTATTAATTATGAGCTAAAATTATTCCACGTCAAAAAACGCAACCATTTCAACTCTAGCCTTTCCTAGCTAAAACCTCTCTCTCATCTATTTGCCAAAATTTCATTATTCAAACCGTTTGTGCTTGAAAATAGTGGAATGGATCCTTCTCTACCAATTAGAGGATGGTACTAGTTCACGCTTTATTAGTAGGATAAAGACTTTAATTTAGGTATCTTAAAATAATTTTGATACGGACTGATGTACTTAAAGTTAAAATGTAATTGTTAATTGGGCTTGTTATTGGTTAAAAGAAAATAAAGAACAAAATGTTGTCTTCCATGAATTATCATTTTGGATCAAAAATAAGGAGGAAAGCCATGGGATTTGAACTAAAAATCTACACTCAATTTTCCTTTCCACCAAATCAATTGATCCGAATCCAAGAGAGAACCTAATTGGATTTTTTTTACTAGCTATAAGGACACAAAGAACAATTAAAAATTATAAACTAAATTACAAATTTTTAAATGCTTCAAAATATTGAAAAAAATGTGTTGAGTTAACTTCTCAACAACAAAAATATCTTCTTTTTTTTTCAAACAAAATTAGATAAATAATATTTGTCCCAACTCTTTTACCCAAAAAGATGTAATACTAATTTATTGACCATTAACACCTAAGTAAACTCTACCATATATTGCAATTAATTACTCTCGCATTGGATACAATTAGTTAGACGCAAATTGCATTACTCAAAATAAAAGCAATTGCAACATGGGGAAGTGGATTTTTGTCTAAACTAATTAGACCAAGTAGTCCCTTCTTTTTTAATTGACCCAAAAAAATTAGGAGTGTTCCTTTGAGTCCACCCTTTAGTTATAAACATTAGATGTCACTTCCTCATCTAATAAATAATCTATAAATGCCAGTTCATTTATCCATATATATATATATATATAATGTAGTATAAAATTTAGAAAAACACTCAATCTTGACAGTTTTCATTTTTTTAAATAGATCATTTTAGTAACTGATAGGCGAAACCTTGAGAAAGGCATGAATTAGCCCATAACAATTTCTTTTGACGATTCAAATCTATATGTTATTAGTCAAAAGATAATGACTACCATGTGCGCTTGGCTATTGAAAGGTAACACAAGCATCGAGGGCAGGCGATGGCTTCAAGGATAAAAGAGAAGCTAAAGTAAAATACTAGTCTAAACTCTAAAATTGCTTGTGGACATAATTTCTTGTCATGTTGGACAAGAAATAAATTAAAGTTAAATACGCTTTTTTTTTTCCCAACTTAATGAAACTTGACCCAAATCATGTTGAAGTTAGGTATGCAAGTCTCTTCTGCAAACTCGGTATTCAAATTGGAATTTTCTTTCTTTTCATCTCTTTTTTTTTTTTAGTACAAGTTATCCTGAAATAGCTTCATATGTCAAATTTGACTAAAAAATAACGGGACGGAAATGGGGAAGAGTCGCTCAACTACATGAAGCGAAAAGCACTGATCTCCAACACGTTAAATCCTTTGGCAAGGTTATGACTTTTAATTTTCCCTTGTCGTTCCTGCCGGAGTCAATTCTTCTGTCTGCGCTCTTCAATCTTTTTTCCAACCCTTCCGGAAACATCGATTTGAAAATTCATTTCAAGCACCCTTAATTACCCGTTAGTGGTTTATGGAAGAGGCTTAATCTATTAGAGCAGCACAAATAGTATAATGAACTATATTTAAGTGTGTTAAACCCCATTTACTATTTTTTTTTATTTTTAGGTTCAAGACTAATTTTATGGTTTGCCTGAAGTTAATATAAAAGGGTTTTTTTTTAAAAAAAAATGGTTGTATAATCGTGTTAAAAAAATCGGAAAACAAACAAAGCTCCTATAAAGTAATTAAAGCTAAAAGATTGAGAGTAGGTGAGTTTTGAGGTGAGCTTGATTAATGTGATTTTAGATCTTTGATAATAAGAGAGAGAGAGAGAGAGAGAGAGAGAGAGAGAGAGAGAGAGAGAGAGATATATATATATATATATGTAGAGAGAGATAAAAACTAGGTTCTTGAATCACATAGATAGTAGATGTTCTCTCTTTATGAATTTTTTATTCTTTGTTGCATTGATTTTGATTAGTCTAATTTCTAAATTAGTTAATTCGGTCGTTGCAACTGTGATTTGGATTGAGGTTTAAATTATAACACAATGTTTTCAAGCGTTGAAACCAAATTCATTAATCAAGAATATTTGTCTTATAATTAGAGTAGTTGCTAAGAATAGAATAAAATTTTTTAATTCAAACGGGAAAAAAAACATATTTTTAAGCTTAATCTTTTAAAGCCATCTATAGCTCATTCATGAATTTATTCAATTTTTTAAGTATTATTTTATGAGATTAGATGTATAAATAAAAATTATAATAACCATTAAATAATTCTCAACATTTATAGCATGCAATAAATTAATATCTACACACACAAAAAAAAAAAAAACTAATGAGAAAACAACAAAGATAAATCAATATTTAATGAAAATAAATCATCATAAAATTAAGATATAATATCTAAAAAGGTCTTTTAATTATTTAAAAAAAATTAAATAAATCTTTATACTTTTATTACATTCAATTAAATTCTTATACTTTTATTTTAAGTTAAAAGCCCTTAAAATTTTATTTTGAGTTAAATAAAGTTTTATAATTAATAATTGATTTAGTAAAAATATCAATTATTATTTTATACCGC
This sequence comes from Theobroma grandiflorum, assembly GCA_036013995.1. Taxonomy (NCBI): domain Eukaryota; kingdom Viridiplantae; phylum Streptophyta; class Magnoliopsida; order Malvales; family Malvaceae; genus Theobroma; species Theobroma grandiflorum. Next base: position 40,549,116 of record CP142129.1, read on the forward strand.
TTGACGTTGACATAATATACTAACATATCATAATTAATGATAATATGACATGTTAACATATTATAATTGATAATAACGTGACATACTAATTTGACATGATAACATATCCATATAGCATTTTCATCATTCACACCAACATCATGTCAATATCATGTGGATATAAAATGACAAGTGGTATTTTGAGTAATAACAGTTAATCAATCATTAATTATAAAAGCATATTTGATTTAAAATAAAAGTATAAAAATTTGTTTGGATACAATAAAAAAATAAAAACTTATTTAAAATTTTTTAAAAATTTTAAAAATATATTTGAGTATTATGCCTAAAATTAAAATAACTCACACATGATAAAACTTGAATTTAAAATTAAAATTTCAAGTCATTGTCATAGTCAACAAGAAATTATTCAATTTTTTGTTAAGCATTTAGAAAATTATTAGTTTGGTAATTAATTAAAAGGAGAAGCATCATGTGAAAAAATTAGAACCATCATTAAGTCAATTAAGAGATCGAGACGGCTATTCTAATTGATGAAAAGCCTAAATATCTTAAATTAAGCCACATTAGGACATAATCCAAATGATGATCCTTAAAATTAAGCTTTGAAATGGGTCTAATTTCCTTTTTTTTTTTCGGGGTGGCTCTGATAGAACCAAAATGTGGCTAGATCTATAGATCGTAGAAAAAGAAAAAAAAAGCAGCCTAGGTAGGCAAAAGTGGATACGGCCTAAAGCAATATCAGCCAAAAGAAGTTTTTCAAAAACTAAATTAAATATATGGAAAGAGACTCGGCGAGCCTTTAATAAAAGAAAACCAATTATTAGAAAGAAAGTTTAGATTATCTTCAAGGGCAGGCCGGTAAACTAATATTTTTGTCCTGTTTGGTGTTTTATCAGGCTGGTCTCTTTGGAAAGTCCAAGGAAGCTTTGGTTAACGTTAACTTCAAAATCTGGGGGCTTCTAATTGCTCTGTCACATGCATTTTCCGCACAGTGGCAGTCTCGTTACGTTATTATTGGAGTTTAGGAATGCAAATACCATGCATTGTGGGAAAGCCATAACTTAGACAAAAAGCCAACTTAATTTTGGTATGAAATTAATTTGTTTCAACTAAAAAATTTGAAACATGCGATATAATTATTTTATTATAATAAAGATTAAAAAGAAAAATCATTTGCACCACTTAATTCGTTAATTGGCTCATTAATGTAGAGCCATATAGCTTTGATGACATGGCTGTGATCCATCTAATGTGGGCAAAAAGGCTTATGTCCCAAGAAGAAGAAGAAGAAATTTGAGAAAGACAACGCTGCAAAATTCTTGATACTGTCCCAGGGAAGCATTTGGATGAAAATGCTACCTAGTTTTGGTCATCATGTGCCAACTAAGCCATCATGAGAATTGAGAAGTCATGCTAACCAAAAATGTGATGGCTCTTTTTGCCCATATCACTTATCAAATATATCTTGTCTCAGTCTGCTTTTGCAAACGCATTAATTAAGTGTAGAAGGTTGGTGCCGGTTATGACTCGGCAACTCGCATTTTATATATCTTTTGAAAGTCTCGTACGTCGGTGAATGTCACGGCTAGCAAGTACCAGCATCCCCTCATCCTTTTGATTCAGTTTCATTGTACCTTAATTTATCCGTCACAAATTTTTTTCACCCAAAAAGAAAGAGAAATAGTTAAGCAATTCTCCTAGTTGACAAGTCATGTAAATTATTACAAAATATGTGTCTTTAAACTTGGTCAAGAATATATAGATTTGCTTTGTCTTTCTTAAATTTTTCCATATTGAACTTTCATGTACTAAGTAATATTTTGTGTTGATCTTTTTTCATAAACAATGGCAAATAATAACATATGCGACAGTGTGTGTATCTACTAACGACAATAATATTATTTATCACAGAAAATCATGGCATAAATTTGAACAATTTCACTGGAGATAGTATTGTACCGTAGCTGCAAAGTAGAATAGTAATTAGGATCATTCATTTCTAGTTGCTTGTGTCTTTGCTCCCAGGTTGTTATTGCATTGCTTAATTGTTAGATCTTGCCTGCGCTAAGCGCCACCAAGCAATAGCACTTGACTTGCTAATTACGATTGGCATTCAATGAAGTTTGCCCAGCTAAATCAAAAAGGGTGAAGTACTTGTGGTTGCTGCAGCCCTGCTGCCTCAAACGTGTAACTTTTTGCTGACAAAATTAGCTTCGAAAAGATTACAGAATTCTGTTCACATGCTCAGAGATAGAAACCAGAAGAACATTCGCGTTCGCTACTGAGGAACTTGCATCTTCGGCAGGGAAGTAATAGTCCTCCTCCTCATTAATGGAGCCAAAATAACGCCCACCGTTGGCAATGATAGGGGGGTGACTGTGGGCGCTGTCTGTTTTTGAAACGACCTCGTTCCAGCCTCAAGGTTTTGGCTGTAGTGTTAGTGTGCTTTGTTCACAAAAGAGGAGCAGAAGAAAACTATGCGTCAATATTATACCAGAAAATCTGCAGATAACTTGACAAAAAGAAGAAGATCATGGGTTTTTGCACACGTGTTTTTAATGACGAACCGAGTCTTCTTCTCTGCTGCAATATGCGCTTTTTAGTTTTTGGTCACAGGCTATATTCTATAAGTGTCATCGATCATCAATTTCGGTTAGGCTCTGTTCTTTTTCCTTCTTTTTTTCTTAATTAATTAAAAAAAATTTATCTATTTTCAACGAAAAATTTAATTAAAAATTTCATTGAAAAGTTAATTTTTTTCAATACACTATTGACTTTTTAAATTTTTTAACGAATTTCAACGAAAAATTTCGTTGAAAAATTTAAAGATTACATTGAAAAAGTTTTGAGTTCCAACGAAATTTTTCGTTGAAAATCTTTTGAAAAATTTATAGATTATACTCGGTTAGTTGGATGAGTTTAGGGTTCCAATGAAAATTTTCAACATAAAATCTCGTTAGAAATTTGTTAGAAATATTAAACAGTAAAACGTGTGTTGAAAATGTGAAATTTTCAATGAAATTTTTCGTTGAAAATTTCCAACAAAAAATTTTGTTGGAAATATTAAACAGTAATACGTGTATGTTGGAAAAGTGAACTTTCCAACAAAATTTTCAACAAAATTTTTCTGTTAAAAAATTTTCATTGAAAATCCATCAGAACAAGTATTTAAAAATTTTAATTAAATTTTGTTGAAAATTTTTTAAAAATACAATAATTTTTTTGTAGTGATTCCTTTTTGTTCTTTCTCATATGAAAATAAAAGGAAATTCCTACTTCTTTCCCTTTTTATAATATTATTACTGAAGCAAATGATGGCTCATCTAATTAATTAACCAGAAAAAAAAAGGGTAATGTGCTGCTTGTGGGCAATGCATTTCCTTGGACTCCAACTAGTCTTTAAGTTTCTTTTCTTTCTTGTTTTCCTTTACAGAAGTTAGCAAGCAGAAAGCACTTCCCAATTCCCATCACATCAAATTAAATCAAGCATTAAACGACTAATTAAACTTGCTTTACAGCATGGACCAAGCATGCATATATGCTATTATTTTTAATTAAAAGGAACAGAATTTAAAATATTTCATGGAATATTTTGTTAATACAAGTGACAAATGTCTATCAAATTCATTATTTTATATTAAAAAATCAACATATTTGATAATACAATGGCAGTTTCCAACTTAATTAAAATACAATAGCAAATTCCATAGTAACTTATAATATAATGGTAAATTTGAACTTAATTTCTTTTTTTCAATTTCATCAGGTGACTGAGCTTTTAAATATTGTACTTCACCTTTCAACCAATTTTAAGTTTCTTTTCTTGCCCATATTCGGTGTAAATGAGTGTATTTGTCGCATTATGAAACGTAATATTTGACAATCCTGTCATGAGGTGAAAGTTAAAAACTCCATTGATTATGTATTGTAAATTTTTTATTAAATATATATTGTATAATTATTCATATGTATATATATATATATATATATATATAATTCATAGAATTGTCTCAGTAACAAGAAGAGGAAGACAAATAGACGAAATTATAGCACATGCAGGGCCAGCATACTGCATATGTGAAATTATGAGAAGTAAACATTATAGGAATATTGAAATGAGAATAATAATAATCCTGTAACTGTATCCCATTCTAGCACTTAAATTGGTGCTCTGATTGGAGTATAATTAATACACCTGAGCCTTTAATACATCAAAATTTTAAGTTAATAAACTGATAATTAAGAATTGTCTTTGTCATATACATAAGTAGTTGCCAATCCTTTCGCCTTTAAAAAGAAAAATATTATCAATCCTTTTGTGCTTTCTGTTTACTATAAAAGATTGATTTGGGGCACGTTTCGGTCTTACCAGCAAATGAATGAGACAGAAATCAGTCTTGATACAACTTTATTTTCAGGAATTAATGCTAAGCTTTGAATCATTGAAGGTTTTGCTCTCTTCTAAAATAAGCAACTCATTAATTGCTGTCATAGAAGTTATATTCCTTTTAATAGATTTTATTATATACGTTGCATATTCGTCCGCCGTTAGGAGAATAATTAAGCTAAAGCTTGAGTCGCATTAATCATGAAAAGAATTTAATCAAAACTCGGCAAGAATATGGTTAGATTGTCAATTAAGCATCTTCCAAGCCACACAACCACCTTCTTCTTTCCGATATAAATTATAAGATGCCAATAAAATCTTCCAGTTTCAAATTGGAGTCTCATCATATATAAATACAGATTTAGCCTAATTTTTATCTTAATTTACTTAATTATTTGTTTCATTATTATTATAATTACTACATTTGTATTGTATATGTAATTTCATATAAAAAAATCAAGTGGTTCTTTAACATTTTTAGATAAGATAGTGCTTTGGATCTTCAAAAGCCAAAATATTCTCTATTGATATATTTATAATTCATGAGGGAATTAATTTCACGCGAAATGCATGCTACAATTTCATATTTCTACCTACACTCTTTGTAGTTAAAATTTTTTTCACATGGCATTTTGTGATTTTTTGTAACAACACACTGTGGATATTATTTTTCTCAATTAGCTCAATGTGAGTAACATATATTTTTATAAGAGATTAAACTGATAATTTTGTCTAATAAAATTGATCAAAATATTCTCAATTTAAAAACAAAAATAACCCTTGTAATATGTAGAGGAAAGTGATTTCAAAAAATATAGAGAGAGGAAAAAAAGATGATTCCTGCAATATTATTCTTTACGGTAAAAAAGGTAAATGGTGATTAATTTCAAGTAAAATATTCTAGGTTTAAAATCTGGACAGAATGGTAAATCAATGAAGCAAAAAATTTTGGGATAATAACCGAACAGCCAGCAAATTTTTTCCCCTTTTTTACCCATTTTGATTGAAACCCACCAAGTTTTTTGCTTTATTTTTTCAATTTGATTTGTTTTTTAAGATGGATCTTGTTGATTGACATTCTTGGTTTCTCTTTATTCCAAACAAATTAAGTTCAAGAATTACATGTACTATGTTAGTCCAGTTTAAATTAATCTATAGTTATTGATAAGCAAATAAGGTGAATAGATTGGTACTCCCAGTCACCAACTTTGGCGGTGCAACAAACTTCTGGAGTTCAACTTAATGAATTTCGGTCCCAAAATGAGGTGACAGTCCAATTTTCAAAGAATCTAATTCTGGCATTAATATTCCCAAATCTAAAATTCCATTCATCGTTTCGGTAGAATCTGATCCCCACTAGCTAGTCCACACATCATATATTCATTTGGAAAATGCTATTATACCAACCCTTGTTACTTAATGTAGTAGTGCCATTTTGTTTCCATAAATATTAATTAAAAGTATAAATTGGATTATATACTACGATTCACCATTCATTCTCCCTTGTATGATCTTAATTTTTGTGACACAAGTTTGTTAAAGCATAAACATATTTTTTATTGATAAACTTGCATAAATACAAGATAAGAACTTAAACTATTAAATTAAGTTAATTACATATTTGACATCTAAAATTTTGGTAAAATACACAAATTACTAATTGAAAATAAATACATAATTTACACTTGAAACTTTCAAATCATGTATCATTTTAATCTAACTCTAATACTATTAAAACAATCGATCTCTACATGTACTGTAACCTGTAATCAATGTTATCATGATTAAGGACATTCGTGCATCACATAAAACCATTAACATCCTTTCCAACGCTAATTAAAAAAAATGTATTTTATTTCACTTAGGTGGTCAAAATCTCATCAACATCAAAAAATTGTCAGATGTCACATGACATCCACAAAAAGTTTTCACAACAAGTGTCGTAATTATATTGATAAGATATACCCACATAAACAAATTTAGTTAACAGGTTCTAAAGTCTGAATTATTATTATTATTATTATTTTTGAAAAGTGGTGTTTTTATTGCTTTCATTGTCATTATGCCATTTTCAAGTCTCACGCGGCTACGTAAGACTTTTCATGTTTTAATTAACACTTAATATGTTGAAGCTCAAAATTATACATTTATTTTCTCTTGAAGTATCAATTTGTATATTTCACTATAACTTGTGCATCGCTTACGTAATTAACTTTTAAATTAAAATTAAAAAGAGTTTACAATGTTTTACTTTCACAAAAATATGCCTAATATTAACATGGATTGACCAAGTATATATATATATATATTTATATAATATAGTTTTTATTTTTTTGGTACATTATAATATAGTTTTTATGCTTGTATGAATTGTATGTACTTTACAATGATAGTATATATGGTAGGATATAAAAATTAGGTTACGGTTGCATTAAATCAAAACAGTTGGTTGTTCCAAAAATCTCGTGGTACACAAAAAATAGTGACACCTTGAAACTCACAACTAATGTTGCCTTCTTTCATAGAATCATTCCCTTCTTTTCTTTTTTCTTCTTGTTTTCCAAGGTGATCATTAATCCCGTGGTTAGAGTAGGTCAGAGTTTGTTGAACCATAATCCTTGGGGGTGTAGATCATGGATGGGTTGAAAGGTATAAGCTTAACCCCTCTTCTTCCGCTTCAGCCAGCCGCCTGCTGGGAATGATCCAATTTTATTGCCTTCCCACCTTCGTTTGCTTGCCGACAAAGGTACATCTTGAGCCCTGGAGATCCATGCACCACGCACATATCTGAAAATCTAAGCACAACGCAAATGACAAAAGCATTAGAATTAAAGATACAGTAGGTAGTTGTTGAAGCCATATACATATTTACACTTTCTCCATTACATATATATTGAATATAGAAAATAGATATAAATTTGAAATAATTTAAGAGGAAAAGATACACCTTCAATTTGGGATGAAAGATATTAAATATTGAATATAGTCTTTAATTTGAGTTGTGAGGCTTGATTGTTAGATAGCAAAATTCAACTAATTCTTTGACTCTTATTTCTCAAGCACGTCAATTTAATGCAATTCACGTATACATATTAAATAGCGTGTTTAGATTGATAGAATAAAGTATTTGAAAACAAATAGAGAAGTGAGATGTACGTATAAATTAAATGAGTTTGTCAAATAATGTGGATGCCATTATAAATTTATATCAAGCATTTTATTGCACATATTTTCGACTGGGTATACTTATCTAAACCATGTTAATTATTAGCAAATAGCTAAGGACATGCAATTTTTCTGTATTGCAAGCCCATTGTTTGTTGTGTTGATTAGATTAATCAAAATTGACAACCACCTGCTTGAATTTATGATAGAAAAATCAAGATTATAATTTGCAATGGATAAGATAATATATATTTTAGCTGATTTCTCAGGTACTTTGCAATTTGTATCCTTAATTTTTTTTCCCACTTATGCAAAATCTATGTATAGCTTGCAAAACATAATAAATATGAGATTTTTTTATCACTATTTTCATAATTTTTTTCATGTATAAAGACAATGAACTCAACATGTGACTATTTATTACGAAAAGACCCATCATGAAGAGAATAAATTTTAAAGAAATATCTAATTTAAAATCAATTAGTAAAAAATGAAATAACTCTTATTATATTTATATATATGCAGATACCTCCAACTTAATCGAAGAAAGATTCTTTTATCATCACTCTAATCCTATTAATTAATTAGATAAGTCCATTCTTTTGAGTCGTTGTTAATGTGACTGATGGTATTGCTCACGATTGCTCCAAGCATCTATCAACAATAAAACTCAATAAATAATAAGCCAGGTTAATGAAATTAATTAGCAAGAAATACTGATTAGGTGGCAGTTAACTGTTTATTCATGATCACAATTAATATATTTGATCAGATTAAGACCTTCGAATTACCATCAATTATAAACCTAACCTGGACATATAATTTACAAGAATCAACCAGCTGAAACTGCAGCTGGGACATGGACTAATCCCTCGTTACGTTGCCTTACATCGACCCTCCTTTTCGGCAAACCAATAATTAATAAACTGACCGAAGGAATTAGATTTAATGAATAAGTACATGGGAAACAATGAGCGCCTATGGAAATTAATTGGGGTAGAGGCATACAAGCGGCTAGCACCAAAGAGACGTGGAGTGCACTTGACGGCAGCAGCTGGACTGATGGGCCGCAGAGTTTATTTTTTGTTTGTCTAAGTTCGTGCTAAGTTGTTATTAAAGGAAAAACTAGTTTATGATACTTTCCTTAACTTGTTTCCCTAAAGATGCGACATTGTCTTCTTGAAATTCAGCAACAAAAAATGTTAGTGTTGATGTATAGAAGCCAGGGTGCCAAGGCTTTTTATGTATATACACATTAAAATGTTTTCTTATGCTTGTAATGAAAGGCAATATTCACATGCAAATATTACGATCATGACATGCTTAAGAAAGTCTTAGCGATATTTATGAATAAACCAACTTTAGTGCTTACTTTCTCAAGAATTTTTTTTTTTTAATTTTCTTGACATTGGAAACTACTAATAGGGCAAGATGCTAACCACCTAATGAAAGAAACAGAGCTTTTTTCTTACAAGAAAGCCAAAAAGAACTGCATCGAGGTACTGATTAATTCTAATGAAGAATCTATCCAAAATAAAATTAAATAAAAATGTCTTAGATTTAAAGAAGATTGCATTTGACATTTGCTACAATCACCTCAACGTCATGTTCGGATGGCATGATAACAACATATATATATATATATAATGTTTGAAAAATAATGACTTACATGTTTTTGATAGGGCCCATCTAGTATTTTTATTATTTTATTTAGAGATATGTTGGGTATTATTTGGTCAAAGCTGATGTAGTTTTGATTTAAGTTAATATATTTCCTTTGCATAAAAAATATAAATAATGACTTGAAATATATATTATTCTTATGGAAAAGGCCATTTATCCAATACGTCACATGCAACTTACAAGTTTCTTACTTTCGTTATTTTTATTAAAATGTTGTCAATGAGTTTTTTTTTCCCTATATATGAACGGACAGAATGGTATTGGTTAAATTTGCTCTACCTACTGCATTAATTTAAAAGAAATGATTTATATAGCTGTGGTTTGACAATCAATAGTCAATGCAGTTCAATTAATCCAATGCCATCCCAAGCTTTCGATCACTCTTCCCCAACTACTTGGCATAATGTATGCTTTCTTGCAAATTAATCAAAACCCATCATAATTACAGCTGTTTCTAACATGTTAATAGCATATTGGATTATGGAACAAGTGATAGTGAGTGTATTCGTAGAAAGAAATGCCCTTGCCTTTTTCCTTTTTCCCCCTAAATTTACATGTGAAAAGAGGATTATGCACGGACCTAAACTAATAAGAGATAACGTGGGAAAGTGATTTGCGAGAGGTGCCTAAGCGCCTAGCTACCCTTTGGAGTAGATTTATTGTTGTGGACAAGTCTTTGGTCATCTGCTAGTTCGGCAACGTTAATGAATCAGAAAACGAAGGTGCTACCTAACACGATATCATAAAGTTTCTTCATGACTGTCAGAATACGGTCATGAGTACGTTTCGAGGTGAAGACATTTTTCTGTTAAAATTTTCATGAGAATCCTTGGGAATTCAGCTTGGCAAGACTAGCATCTATGGGCCTTTTCCTTATGGGCTTTATCCTAGTACTTCGAAACCTGTATCCGTTCGGCTGCTGCTATCTTTTGGGCTTTTTTTTAGGTCAAATTGGGTTCGTTTTGCACTCTTATCAAACTATTGCAAAGGAGATTTATTTCACTTTATATAATTAAAGAAAACTTGTTTGCATTCTGATTTCTATTCACTCGCGAAAGCATTTGCCCCTAACACACATTTTTGACTCACCAACAGAAGGGCGAGATCTGAAGCAGTCATTATCCCTCGCACAAGTTGAAAACGAGGTGGATTGATTAATAGGCTGCTCTTCTTCAGCTTGTTCATAATCTAAACAAGTGCCAGAGCCGTTTTCGCAACGGTATGCCCTTTACAGTATTGCCTGCACTGGTAGTCATGGGTGCAGAGAACTGTTATAGTTCTTGAAGCTTCAACTTGTAGCAGTTTTTCAAGGGGCATACCTGCAAAAAGAAAACCCTTGCCAATTAGTCACCCTTAGCTAGTAAAATTGGGCAATGGTGAATGAGGTAGAGAGAAATTAAACTTACAAGATGTGATGGCCAAAACACAAAACCAAAAGAGTAAGCTTTCCTGAAACCAAATCCATGTCTTCTGACTTGAGAGCTGAGTTCAAGCAGAGAAAATTGTTAAAATATATATGAAAATGGCACGACCGCATTAATAAAAGTAGTTTGTGGGACTTCTGGCATTGACATTTACAGCGGGGAAGAACATACCAGAAACTAATAATTTTGGGAAGATACTTATTAATTGTGGGGTTAATTCGAAGATTACATTTATGCTGGTACAGCCAAAGAATATTCTGCTGAGTGAATATGTTTTTCTCTCCTACTTAATATCAAACCATTAGCCTATATGATTTATTTGGAATGATAAGGTATAATAATTTAATTTTTTTTCAAAAAATTAAATAATATTTTATTATTTTATTGTATTCAATAAAATTATTGTATCTTTATTTTGTATTAAAAAAGTTTTTATGATTAGTGATTTACTAATTATCTTAATTAAAATAACGTTTGTCATTTTATATCCATGTGAGGTAAACACAAAAAGTAAAAATAACACATAATTTTATAATTAAATTATCATCAATTATACTCTATCAATAAGTCACATTAATGTAGTACAAAAATAACCAGATCTTTTGATAAATAATAGTTAATTAATTGTTAGTAATAAACACTATTTAATATTAAAAAAATATATAAAATTTTGATTAGAAGTAATAAAAGAATAAAAAATTATTTAAAATTTTTTAAATAATTCAAAAAAATTTATTAAATATTATGTCTGAAGGGTATTTATTAAAAGAGTTTTTAATTTAATTAATGTTAAAGAGTTGCTCAAATTTATTTATTTTTTCTGAGAGTGTGGTGAGAGTTCAAAAAATGTGTATGAAGTTTGTCATTTGTTAGAAAATGTGCCTCAAGGATACTAGGAATTACAATAAGAAAGCCTCCAAACTTCTACCTCTCTCTCCCAATTATTTCTTTTATATTTTTCGTCAGCTCTCTTTCTTCTTTTTTTTGGCCTGATATTTTCTTTTGGTTGAATTACACTTTTTTTAACGTGTACTGTTTGACAAACACACCATAGTTGTTAACAAATTTTTAGACATGATTTTACTAATTTGTGACAAGTGGCAAGAAAGGCTACTTGTCACCGCCGTAACCACTTATGATGATAGTTATGGTAAATACAGGTATGGGATTATTTATTTGTAAAAAAATGGTGAGAATCAAAGGAGGCCACCGCCATATATTCTAAGGCCCCGTTTGGATTTCAAAAAGAAGGGGGAAATGCAAAAGAAAAACGAGCTGAAAACGTCAAAAATAAGTACTTGCCTCCCAACGTTTTATTTTCTTTCTTTTTAAATGTTTATCTTCTCTCTTTTTACTTCCCAAAATCTTACGTTGAAGAAATTCTTTTGCCCCTTGTTGTTTTTCCCTTTCAACAAACAGTGAATAGTCAAAGGGCAAAAACCAAATAGATGCTGTAAGTTCATTTCTTTTTTCTGTTCTTGTTGTAGTGAAAAAGAAAAAGAAAGGAATATTTAATCGAAAATTTACAGTCTTTTCAATCTTGAAGCAGATTGATTTTTTTTTTATACTTTTTTCATCTGTGATATGAATAAAAAACTTTTTGGTTTATGATGAGTTTTTTGTTACTTATTGTTTTTTAAGTTGAAAAATTCTAGTACCTGGAAGCTCTTACTTGTTGTTTGGATGCTGAGAAAACTGGAAAGATTAAAAAAAAAATCTTTGAATCAAAATATGCAAAAAGTTTTGAACTTGAGCACAATCTTGAGTTAAAGTTTTTTATTTTTCTTGAGTCCCACAGAAATTGGAAACATGTTTGGTTGCTGGGAAAAATGAAGAAAGAGAACAAAAAAGAAAAAAAGAAAAAGCTGAATAATTTTTATTCATTTGATTTATTCCAACAAGAGTTAAGATTCTTTGATCTTTGTGGCTTTTTATTCAAAACTAGGGGATCAAAGGATTATTTTACATTATAATCGCTTAGAAATTCGAGGAAAGAAAGAAATGATGTATAATTGTCTTATTTTATTATCTTTTGGCTATGAATGGAAATTCTTGTTTGGGAGCATATGTTTTTTACTTATAATAAATATATGCAACAGAAATTGGAGGCTTAACCGAGGATTAATTTTTGTTGGTTTGCTAAGGATATCAGAATCCGATATGGCAGCTGATAAGATTGAGGGCAAATGAAGAACAGTTTGATCAAAGGCTTTCACTTATGCTGCTTCTCTTGTCCTACTTAAGAAGGCAAGAAAAAAAACTTTAGCAAATGGAGCAGCCACCTGAAAACCTTCATGAAAAAAATGATCATGTTCTTGATATTCCAAATGATTGTCAACATGGGAATAATGTTGCATCAAGCAATTCTCAACAACCTGTGATTCAGCCCACTCATTCTGGTGGATCAAGTCATAGGAGTTTTATATCATCTTTTTGCTTTTGGATTTACATCAGACTAGTTTTTAATATAAGCCAGATTGTTGCATCAGTAGCTGTTCTAGTAGCTTCAAGGGACGAGAAGTCACAAGCTCCATTGCACATTTGGATTGTGGGTTATGCTGCAGGGTGTGCTGCTACTATTCCCATACTTTTCCAGCATTGTTTCCTTCCGTATCCTACGTAAGCTTTTACCTTTTTTGTTTGATATTGTTCAATGCTAAATCCTTGTAATTGATGTGCATAATTACATATATAGTTTAAAATGGCTTCACAGTGTTCTGTTCTTTTTGGTGTGGAATCATTTGCTTGAATTATTTATGCTTCTTCATTTACCTTGCCTTGTTTGGGGGGCAATGGCTATTTTATTCTCCCCATGTTCTATGCTGAATTGACTTAACAACTAGCTTAGAAGAATGGAAATTTGGAGGTTTGAAGATTTTGCCTTGTCCTCTAACAGAATTTATCAGCATTGACAAAATTGTTTAACCCTTAGTCCTTGCTACCAGAGACTCACATATCCTCAGACTGGAAACTTCTTCAACTAATTACAGTTGGTTTCATATTGCATAATCTCTTTTACATGTCTTTGTTTCCAAACTTCAACTTGAAGTTTGGTTTTTGTTCTTGGAACCAGTCATGTATTCCTATGGAAAGTGCTGTACTGATACTCATGTGTTAGAAGATCTTGTATCAGAAAAATTTGCATTTGGCTTGTCCAGCAGAGGAACAAAATAATTCATTGAGTCATTCCTAGATTCATAGGAATTCGTCTTTTATTTTGTCACATTCTATATTTCAAATGACAGAAGTGCTCTTTTCTGCACACTGTTGTATTTTATTTGGATAATTTCCACAGTTACTGAAAACAAGATAAACATTCAGAAATCCGTTTATTGTTGTGTTCATGTTTAAGAAACATGTATTTCAGGAGTAAATTGAAGCCTCAGACAGTATGTATATATCAGTCCATTTACTGGCTCTTTTTTGCTTGGTCCTAACATTGACTTTTTCATTTTCCAAGTGTTTTAGACATACCTTTCATTCATCTTATTTGTGAATGTTGATGGATATTGCATGATAACATTGGCAGGCTTAGCAGATTATTTGAGCGCATTAAATGGATGCTAAAAGCTTACTTCTTTATCTGGTTTGTTGTTGGCAATGTTTGGCTATTTGGGGGGTACTCTTCTTCAGGGGCTCCAAATTTGCGCAGGTATCAACACTGGCCCGTATAATTATTATGCTTTTTTTTTGGCTTTTCTCTGTCTGAAAATCAACTAGTTTCTTCGGCTTCATTGTAGGTTATGTGTAATGTTTCTTGTCTTTAGCTATCTTGAGTTTACTATGCCCTTCATCCTGTGTGCTGTTTTAGCATGCTGCTGTGGGGACCTAGGTCTAATTAAAGGGGCCACTTCAGAGTGCATCAATTCTCTGCCAACATACACTTTCAAGTTACAGAAAGATGGTACCGGCAGCATCATGAAAACCAATTCAGAAGTTAGAGGGGTTCAAGTGGCAGGAGCAGAAAAGGACTGTGCTATTTCAGGGGATGATGCAGTAAGTTCTGGAAGGATCACTTATAAGACTAATACTTTGTTTAATGTTTGAGGAATTATTATTATTACATTGCTTTGCTTTCAATTGAAGCAATCTTCAGCTTATGTTACATGGACATTGTACAGGTTTGTTGCATTTGTTTGGCAAGTTATGCAGATAATGATGTGCTGAAGGAGCTCCCTTGCTCTCATATCTTCCATACTAACTGTGTAGATAAATGGCTAAAGATGAAAGCATTCTGTCCGCTTTGCAAATGCACAATTTTGTTGAAGAAATGAGGGATTGCTTTTGGCTATTGGCTGAGGTTAGCTTAGTTGGTATTCACCCTTCTGCTTACACTCCTCTCCTGGTCACCTTCTTACTCTGATCAGCAATCAGAGAAGACCGAGAAAATGAGAAGGAACTAAGAAATCTTAACGACAAAGATTGTACACACTGAGGATATATATCATACTTAAATACAATCCTGTTGATATTAACCTTTTTATCTTTTTATTGATTTTCATAAAAATGAGAGTTAATCTTCCAGCTGGCTGCTTCATACTTTTCTGAAGGTGATTCCGAGGATGTTCTTATGAGAAGCTCACACTTCTGTTTTTGTTTGTTTTTTAATTTAAACTCCTCGGTGCAATAGTGTGGAAGTTGCATTTAATCTTGGATTAGTTTGTCTTATCCCTTGTATCCCTCAAGAACAAACAGGCTTGAAGATCAATTTGAAAATGGTGTTTAAAGTAGATTAGATCTCTAAACAATGACTAGAGATTACATTACTTCATTTGAGAGTGATGTTTTTGTTTCTAGTTTGTGTGACTCTCCCCATAGAAAAGGAGGGATAAGAAGAATTTGCATGCATGCTTTGAAAGAATAACAAGAAAGAAAGCAACTTTTGGTATTTTCTGAAGGCAAATTTTGACTGGTTTATGTAAATCCAAGTAAGGTTTATTGGTAGAAGTAATATCTCATATGCACATTTTCTTTTCACCAAAGTGCATAGGAAGGAAAGAAAGACCTCGTCAATTTTGATTGTGCATCGCAGGTGAAGAACTCTTTAATCAAATGAGGATGTCATTGGGAATGGCAAGCTCAATAAATTTGTATTGAATTACAGCTTTCATTGGGATACGGGATACCTTTTCTCAAGGCATTCCATAAATTAAGTCTTACCCTTGCATCACAATTAATTAATTTCAGCTTCTTTATTCCCTACTGATATTATTACAGATAAAAGATTAGCAAAACAATGCAAAGACCATTTATGGAGGGAAGAGCAATCGTAACAGTTAATATCAAAATGATTGCAGCAGGAAGTTAAGATTACCGAAACTACCTAACTCTATATATACCTAAGCATTCGAACCCCAAAAACCAGACGAAGGAACCTTGAAAAAACAAATAGGAGAGGGAATTACTCTCCAATTGCCTAAAAGCAACAAACAAAAACACCCACAAAGAGTAGAAGTCTTTTAGGCCAGAGATGGGGTTAAACAAAAAGATGGTGTTTTGCGTTGTAGTGGCATCATGGGCAATGGCATCATCAATGGGGACAATGCAGGATGACGAGAAGGAATGTGCTGATCACCTGGCAAACCTTGCGTCTTGCATTCCCTTCGTGAGCGGAACTGCAACGAAGCCAACACCGCAGTGTTGCCTAGGTACACAGAAATTGAAGGCCACCAAACCCAAGTGCTTGTGCGTTCTCATCAAAGAGAGCACTGATCCTTCCATGGGGCTTCCTGTCAATACCACTTTGGCTCTTCAAATGCCATCTGCTTGCAACATTGATGCCAAATTGTCTGACTGCCCAAGTATGATTAGATCAGCGCATCGTAGAATGAGTAATTTGAATCTTTATGATTGCTTCCTAACACATAAACGATTGCTGTTTGATTTTTGATGATGTTTGTAGCTATCCTGAACCTGCCACCGGATTCACCAGACGCTAAGATCTTTGAAGAAGCTGATCAAGGTTCTACCACTACTTCAACAACAAACTCCCCACCAACTTCATCCTCCTCTTCTTCATCAGCTGGGACCAGTTCGAGCTCAGTATCAAAGGCAACCCCAAGCAGCAACAATGGAGCCAAAGTGAAGGTATTTCTGGGAGCAAATTGGCTTGTGTTGATGGCTTCAATAGCATGGATGTTGATATGAAGGCTCCAGCTATTGCCATAACAAAATGGCTTGTTTGTGCTGCAACAAATTAGAGGATTATGTAGAGAAGTAACAGTCGACCGTTTGGTTCTGGCTAAGCATGTTTTCTTTCTAATTCATAGTAACAGTAATAGCAGGACTGTCAGACTATCGCCCTTTGCATGAATATGAGAAGGTTCTGAGGTCAATTATTATTGTATCGGGTAACATAAACAGACCCAACTGCGACTTGTTTACATGGAATAAGCAAAAGCCAAATGCTTCTTTGTTTTGCCTTGATGTTTTTTAAAGGTTGAGATTCTGATACATCCAAAGCCCTTTTGCTTCCGTCAACTAAAGACAAACTAATGAAATGAGCTGCTCTATCCTCCACGTCGCGTCGAAGAACATGAGCTAGCAAAGCCTCAAGCTTGAACCCATTTGTTTAATCTCCTTATTTAATGAATGAAACACTGTGTTAATAATAAAACCCAGAGCATGAAAAACAACAGCACAATCAGTCTTCACGGTGAAGCCTTTAATTGCAAAATAAAGCAATTATGACTGTTTAGACATGTAACTGGTTCTACTAATTTTAAGCATGTAATAATAAATATGACCATCATTACTACCTCTTAGTAACTTTCTAACAAAATGTTACGCCTTCTATTTATTTGTCTTTTGGCACTTTGTGTTCAAATACTTTGATTGGGTTTTTATAAAAAATTAATAAAATTTATAATAATTTATATAATAATAATCTTCAAATTAATAAAAAATAAAATTATTTCTTCAATATTATCATATCACCTAATTAATAAAAATTTATCAAAAATTATAATTGTTGCCTAACAACTGAATTTAGTATCCAACAATAGATTTTTTTTTAAAACGTATGGTCGATTTTCAAAATTAATAAATCCGTTTAAAATTATGATTAAAACTTAAAAAAAATTTTAAATATTTTACTCCAAAAAAAATTTAAACTCTTTAGACCTTTTGCAATTTTCTTAAATCTCCTTTATTTTTATTTATGAAATAAGCACTTAATTAATAAATAAATTTAAAAGTTAAAAATCTCGAAAAATAAATAATTATTTTTATTTAATTTTTGACTTGTATTTGATTAATTATCATCCACCATGCGACAAATTAATAGCAGAACCATTATTGAAAAAGCTGGCGAACACAAACTGGGAAAACAGGCAGCATATATATAACTTGACTAATAAAATAAAAATTGGTATAATGAAGTGGCCAAAATACCACCTCAACTATCTACTCATAGTACTTCACACCAGACCCATTTTGCAATTTACAATCATCCGTATTTTTATTTACACAGGAAAATCAATACTTTCCTTCCTCTCTTCAACGTATATATGATAGATATCCTTTTCGCTGGGAAAATTGCAACCACCACCTGGGAGAGAGAGTGGGTAAAAAGAAGCGGGATGCAAAACTGTACACAGAGCCTATACAAATGTGTCCTGTATAATTCTTTACTGATTGTTCCTTCCAATCCTTGCATTATCGAAGCTGATCCTGCGTTCCATTTGAATCAGATACTGTGGGAGCAGGTATTCTTGCCTGTGTGGTCGGTGGCGGAGCTGTGAGGGCATAAGTGAGTCTAGATGATGAATTCTCAATTAGACCAGCAACTCCGGCCGCAGCAGATTGGGCATTTGAAGGAAGGAAAAGATCATGTTTCTGATCTTTATAAGCACTCCAAACCTGCAAAATGCACACAACAACCACCAAGATATGAGATGCATTGTAAGTATGCAAATGCATAATTGCAAAAACCAGTACTAACAATACCAAAAATGCATTGAAACTATCAATAATATGTCGTTTTAAAGGTTCATAAAACTTGTATCTATAGAATGCATGTGTGAGGACTTACATCAGATGCATTCAATATGTCACGCACTTTAATACAATGTGCCCCTTCGGTTGCAAATGCATGCAAAACCTGGTCACAAAAAAGACATAATTTCAGATATCTCGAGCACTTAAAACAAATGCAAAAAAATTGGCTTCAAAAGAAAAAATATATATGAATTTCAATGCAATTATAATTTAGAATGATACAATTTAAAGAACTAATCACAAAAGAGACATAAAACTGGAGAAATAGCAATAGCAATAGCAATAGCAATAGCAATGATGATGTACTAGAGTCAGTCAAAGGTGAAAGCTAGCCGTATGATTGCAATCTGACCTCAATTGCAAGCACCCTGCCAATAGATGCTTCTGATTCATTCCATTTCATCTGAGAGCAAAGTCCATTCCTTCCCCCAGCTCTCCAATCAAGAAGCCCCAGAAGTACTTCAACCAGACCAACCCTGCATTATTTACAGATTTTGTTTCAACATCAGAAGCCGTAGAACAGATTTCGAATAAAAACACAATATGAAACTCTTACGCCTGAGCAAATCTAATAGCATCAGGGACATAATATTAATAGATGAATCAAATACTGAACTCATCAAGAAGGTTTCTCAGTAAAGTGCCGCAAGTCTTAAAAAATGTTTCGTCTACTAAGAAAGAGAGATTAGGCATCTGTGAACGAATGTATTTTCAGCATTTATTCACATAGCCTATAAAAATTACTTACTTAAGTCCTTGGGCGACAAGTGCATCCCTAGCTCGATTTCCAGCACCCACAACACGCTTAAGTGTTTCAAGAGCTAGAATGCTTCCACCTTGCCATCCTATAGCTTTCATTAGAAGTGGAACAACCTACAATAATATTTTCTTGGGTAAATAAGAGGATACATAAATCAAGGGCAGAGCATTGCATTAATCAAAGAAGATTAAACAAAAAGGGAAAACCAAAGTACCATGCAAACCAATGATGATGAAGAATGCATGAACTGAAGGAATTTAGTGACAACAAAAACAGCAAGAACATAACACATAAGGCAGTTGTTTGAACACACACCTGAGGTGTTCCAACACTAGTTGCTGCCATGGCTTCGGCACATATTGTACTGGCAGCAAGTTGATGCAGAACTCGCAAACAACTGAGGCGCACACGTTCTTGTGGAGTTTGTGCGGGCTGCTCATCAGATTCATATGTTCTGTCTGCCATATTATTGCCATCTTTCATTTCCCCTGATGACATTGTTTCTCGCCTTCCCTCATAAGCCACAGCAGCAACAAGTTTGGGCACATACCCAAGATAACCAACATGGTCTGCAAGTGCAGGGTGCACTCGCAATAATGAAACCAAAGCAGCAGAGAGAAGCAAAGGAAGCTCAGGGTCAACGGATTGTGACTCATAATGTGTGGCAGCAATAGATGACAAGTACTGATCCAGTAGCCCTTCCAGGAATCTCTTGGGATTTCTAAGAGGAAATTTGGGATCTTTTAGGAATAGCCTGACATAGATCCCACCAACCTACATGATTATGAACTTATTAGTTCCCCAGCACGTAACTATTAGAACATTTAGATGAAGAATATAAGTAATACCTGTGGCTCATCTCTCATTTCCTGCTGTGCAGAAGCTTGCTCAGGTACATCCCAGTCAATGACACGGCCTTTCATCTGTTCACGGTACAAGTCTGATACCATAGTAGCAATTTGTGCAGACAAAGAAGCAGCCATGGCTGGTGTCCATACAAGTTCTGGTGTTTCTGTATTCTGTTCAAGGGCAGACACCACAGCTTCACCAGGCCCATCCCTTATGACTGATACTAGGCCATCTGGAAGAAACCTTGCCAGTGTTATAGCAACTCTAGGTCCATGCATTGGCTGTGAAACAAGCTTGCCCAATAAAGAGGCTGCTGCTGCTCTTTGCTGCAAGGGAATTTCTTCTGCACATAGGCATTTCTAACATCAATAAGATCGTCTTCTAAATAAAAAAGGGTGGGAAAACCAGAATGAAATTATTACCCTGTAAAGGCAAGAGAAGTTCAAGAATGTAAACTACACCACCATGCTTGGCAGCTGCCCAAGCAAGTTCAGGCGTGCTTGCCAAAGCATAGAGAACGTGAAGTGCCCCTTCACGGCAAGCTGGGGCAGAGTGGAGCATTTGCAACAAAACAAGAAGACTAGATCCATCTGCGACCATGGCCTCCAAGCAAGGAGCATAAGTAGTCAAGAGAGAGAGAACATTCAGGCAAAGTTGAGGAATGTTGCTTTCTGATGCAACAGGCACAGAAAAGCATTCAAAAAGTGGTAGTAGCTTCTCTTTAGTAGAAAATATGGATGCCAAATTTGGGTATGTTGTCAGCAAGTTCTGCCAAAGAAAAATAGTGTCAGACGTATTAAATTCTGTAATAACCTAGTACACACAAGAAAGTAAACTACCTGAAGTGAGGTAAGTCCAAATTGAAGGTTCTTAATCAGCACATTTTCTTCCTTATCTTTAACCTTTTTATCAGCCACGGCCACAGAATCATCAGGAACTTGCTGTTCATCTACTGATGCACCAGTTGTGTCACTTCGATGCTCGGACTTCAGCGATAAGTTGCTAGTATTAAGATTTTCCTTAACATCAGAATCCACAGAGCGCTGATTGTGCACTAGAGAAGATATGAAATCAATCAAAGCCACACAAAATGCTTCTGGTTCACTGATCTCAAAGTCTGGTTGATCATTATAAACCCTCAAATAAACATTGCCAACAAAGAGTTCCTTTGACAGTGCTTCATAGGCAAAGATGTGCGAATCTTTCAGGTCATACGAACCATCTGGACCCTGGCTAGAACGTTGCTGATCCACAAATTTCAGCAATTCTGCTCGAGTTGAAGAGTTCCATATGATCTATAATAAAGAACGAGTGAGACATGAAAGAATAGCAAGTTGATTAACATGAGACAAGAAAAGCACATTCTTTACCTCTGGTGACTCCAAATTTGTGTTCAACTTGGACAGTAGATCTTTTGGTACTCTATCTCTCAACATACTGGCAAGTTTTGGAGTTAGCAAAGCTCTGAGTGCATTGACTACAGGTGCATTATAAGGTGTTGTGCTCTCATCACCGCACAACCCACTAAGCCTAGATAGAGCCTGAGATGCTTGTACAGCATGCATGTTTTTTGCAATTTGAACACTAGCACCAACACCATGGGACTCTGCTGTATCAGATTCCTCTGCAGTTGAGTCATACTGAAGCAACAATGGCAAAAGGTACCTACACAAACCATATTAACAAATTACAAGAAGTTAATCAAGTAATTGAGAATCATAGACATAGTACATATGATTGCCAAAGAACTTCTCAAGATATCAAATCCAAAACCTGTTAATCAAACAAGTAGAAACATAAAGAATAACAGCTTCAGCAGCAAGAACGCAAAACAGATGATTGTACAAAAAATTATCTGAACTCAGTCTCTTGCAATTCCATAATGTCACTTTCATGCATGTCCAGTAGATAATGTAAACATACGAGGATCGGTTTTTAGATGAAGCAGAAAACAGAATTCTCACAGCTTAATATAATAGAAAAACCTAGTACAGAAATTAATGACACAAAAAAGGCTTGAAATCACCCATATGTGCAGCTGCAGAAAACAAAAGGCCAACTATTCAGTCCCATTTTGGCATTGCCATTGCTTCAATAAGCTATCGCAATCGTAAAATTCCTAATCTGCTTTTATGATTGGGAACAAATTCACCAGAATCGGGATTTTTAATCAGAATTTTGTGTCTTGTCTGGCATTGCATTTGGCAGTCAAAATTGATGATTGCAATCAAATGCAGATCAATCCCAATACCAAACAGGCTCTTAGTCTTCTATAATTTTCTAAATTGAACAGGATGTTCCCTGGTCAGGGGAGTACCTGACTTCAAGCAAAAGAAAGACAATAGTCCCAATAGACAGAGTAATGGAAAGACTAAACGCAGTTTGACAGCAGACGCAAAGAAAATATTGTGAATAGTGCAACTATGTAAGAACAGAACAAGTACTAACCAGACTAAATGTGGCCACAGATAAATTAACTAACAGTGGCGCAAACATGCATGCAACTCATAGCACAACATGGATCAAATAGACCGAAAGGTAAGCTGATTTACCATAGCACTCCAGCCTTTATCAAGGCATCTTGCAAATCAGAGGAAACGGAAACATGAGCAACAGTCTGGAGGGCAGCATCAACAGCAGCAGGTACAAGCTCAAGTTCAGTGCAGTGCACTATGTCCTCAACAAGTCCAGGAAACTCAAGCATCTCAATCCTGGCAGTCTCAAACTGACTCAGGACAGAAAAAGTTCGCATCACATTTGTAACGATGATAGAAGATGGTTCGTTTGCAGGAGTAGTCGGTTGAACTACACACATGCAACGAGAAAGAAGTGTTGCAAGAAGTTGTATCCCACCATCTCTTACAAGTTCTTCACCATTCAATAAGGAAGATGCACACCTAACATTAAAAAGAAAATATGTATGAAGCAATGAAATCTCCAAGTCAAATTTAACTAGTAAAACTAAATTTACAAAAGTTTATATTGGCAAGAGGGAGTTTACGTAAGCCAAACAAGCTCGGATGCTGCAACAAGAAGAGGTGCTCTATCTGAGGAAAGAAAATTATTATCTTCCTTGTCAACAGTAACTGCATTGAGCAACATGGGATAACCAGCATATTTAAATGGTTCCAACACATCTCCGTACCGTCTGTACAAGATGCACTGTCCTTTCAACAAAAGCAACAGCCTCCAAGGCTGAGGACCTTGCAGACCTTGCATTGTGGCCTATATAAAGAGAAATATAAGGTAAATTGTCTTGCAAATTAAAAGAATACGATGAATTGAGGGTACATAGGATAAATTATTCAAAAACTTCTACTTTCATTAATTTGATACAAGCAAGTTAGTATGCATTAAGCTCAGGAGCAAACATCTACCTGAAGTCGTTCATAAGCCTTTTGTACGGCAAGAAATTTCTCCCTCCCTTCAGGATTTTTATCAGGATGGTATTTCATTGCAAGTTTCCTATATTGTCGCTTAAGCTTTTCTTCATCAATGTTCTCAATTTGTTTGGATATGCTAGAAATCTCTCCAGTCACCTCGTGAGAATACTTCTGATCAGCATCATCACTAGATACTTCTTCCAAGGTAATCTCTAATATCTTGCAAGCTTCTTCCTCAGAAAGATCCATTGGTTTTCGCGTCAACTCTTCTCGCCACATTACTAGCAGGGACTGTAGAAACTCTACATGCTCAACAATTGGCCAGTTTGGAAAACGGATCTCGTCACATAAATTTCGAAGATAATAACGGTGACACCACATTTCATCTCTGAGCTCTGGATAAGTCACTGGTGGCATAGGAGCATACTCGTATAAAGAATGGCAGTGTTGTGACAATTTCTGGGCGAAATCACCAAGATGCTGCAAAACCTGTGGAAAGGAATAAAAAATGTATCGGTTGCAGGTTTAACGAGTAACGTTGCAGCCTTTGTCCTTTATATTTGGCCTCAAAAGATATTATTCTTCTAGCTATAGTTTGGCTAAGTAGTTTCTGATTTGCATTTTTCTGAACACAATTAGGTTCATGCATTCAGAAAAACAAAAGTTGCAAAGGAGAAAAGAGGGAACAACTTCTTTGCAAAAAAAAAAAACAAAGGAAAGGAGAAGAAAAGGATCTCTCTCTCTCTCTCTCTCTCACACACACACACACACGTGCGCATGCACGTAAAATTTCTAATTTTCTATTATATAAATTAGTTTATCTATTTTTCTTTAGAACCCTAGTTGTCTATTTGTCAATAAACAATAAATTTGCAAATGTAATTTCTTTAACATAATAAACCATTGATGCGAGAAGGGGTGAGCATATTTCAGTTTAAACCAAAACAATTGACTGAATCAATTGAATTGGGTTAATTCAGTTCAGGTTTTTTGGTTTCAGCATTAATCAGTTAGGACAAGAAATGTATTTCGTTATTTTAGTTTATTTTTTATATCCAAAATTTACAACCGAACTGACTGAAAAATTGATCATTGAGAATATTATTTTTAAATATATTTTTAATATAAAAATATTGTTCATATTTTTAAAATATAAATATTATTAATATATTATAAATAGATATCATATATAAATATAAAATAACACAAATATTATTAATATTTTTATAATATACATATTAGAACCAACTGAGATAAGTTGGTCTTGGTTATTTTCAGGTTTTTATTATAGTTTGATTGATTTAGATTATAGTCTAGGGGAGTTCAATTAATTCAGTTTTTGAAATTTTAAGACTGAACTGACCGAATGTTCATCCCTAGATGAGAATATTGATTCAATAAGGCATCAAGCTACTTTATATTACATCATTATCTATAGACTATACTTAAATTTTATATGGGTCCCTAAAGAAAAATCCTAGTTCTGCCCTGCCAATATCCATGCAACTGAAAGTGCAAAGTTAAGACCTGACGTATCAGATATAGCAAATTAAAAATATGATTCACCTGACGGATCAGATTTTCTGCTCGCATTTTGTGCGTCCAAATGATCTCTGGAGTATCAGAGTCAGAAACCATTGCTGCAGCAAATGCAAGTGGTCCACTACGCTCCAATACATACAACAAAGATTCAGGGAGAAGTCCACCCAATACACTACGTTTAGCAAGGGGTAATGAAGAGGAAACTGCAGCTTCTTCACCACCATGAAAAGCTTGATGTACATGAGTTACCGAGAAGAGTTGAGCAATCGAAAGGAGGTTGGATCCAGGGTATGCCAGGGCAAAATAAAATGCACCTGTGCTGTATAGACGGATCATGGCCTTGGGATTTCTGGTAACAACAGCCTTCAGCAAAGCAGCAGCAGCCTCTACAATACTTGGCTCACCAGAAAGCATAGCCTTTCAAGGAAAAAGAAATAGATGCAACTGCATAAGTAAAACACTTCACAGATGGATTATATCATTTATCAACAGAAGCATATCTTAAAAATCTTTCCTGCAAAAATAAAAAGTGATTCTGCAACTTCCCATTTGAAAAATCTGAAGGCGTGACTAAATTATCAATTAAAAAAAAATACCTGTGCAATATGAGGAAGGCAACGCGGACTTGACAAAATCCGTTTTACCCTTGGAGTTGGAGTAACTATCTCACCAGCATCGTCTAAGTCCGAATGTGCAGAAACCATGCTATGTAACACAGACAATGCGGCCTCTCCTACCTGCAAACAGAATTATCAATTAGAAGGCATCAAGAAAAAGGCACGTTATTAGAGATATGTCTATTATTATATTTAATATTCAAGCAACACCTGTGCACTAGCCAATTTGTGCTTAATTACAATATCTGTATCACAAATATGTACGATCATACATCTTCAATGTTCCCAAACATTGAATTGGGCTCAAAGAAAAATCACTTAAGAAACTAAAATGCAAACAACAGATCAATAATGCCCATTTAACAGTTCTTTAAGTAAGGCTAGTAAAACATTTCAGAAGCTATGTTCCATGCAATATAAAAGAAGAAATTCAAACATAATTCAAAATACCTAATTACACACAGAATATTCAAAAAAAGAAAAAGGAATAAAAAACTCAACAGATTATCAAAATCACATATAGAAATTCCGATTTCAAGCATTGAAAAGCAGAAATTGAATAACAAGAAGAGTCCAACCAATTAACAGAGCAAAATTATCACTGTTTAAGTGAACACTGCAAACCATCATCGAGATGCAAAAGCACTCGTGCAAGCAGTATAATACAGACAAGCATGAGACTGACAATACCTGAGTTGGTGTAAGGACAGGAACCCGAATGGATAGTGCCCAACGAAGCTCACGAATATCTCGTAATCTCTTCCAGTCCAGCATCCCTGAAGCCCAGCACCTTGTTGTCCAATCTATAGATTTTTTCGACCACAATCTTCTGATAGCATCCTTCTCTAATGGTCCAACTTGTGCACCATCTTTCTCGGTATACATCCATTCCTTAAGCGGCTCCATAAAAGCAGTAGCAGCTATCAAATTTGATTGTAAAGGGATAGCGGTCCTCTCTGAAGCTTCATGAACCACCGTTAGTAAATCAACAGCTAGTACGCAACCTCCCACCAAAACACAAGATTCCACATTTGCTAAAATCTTCATCAAAACCTGCACATTCACCAATACAGAGTTGCTATTACTTTCAAATGATCACGACTAGAAATCAAAATCAATTTTTGCCAAAAAATCAAGCCTACTCCATCTATTGGCTCCATAAAATCTTACACGTTAAACCTTACTGTTTGAAATATGCAATGCACCTAAATATATGTTAGTACCTTCAAAAGAAGAAGTAGACGATGCCTCAAAGCTCTATCATCTGTCCTGTCCAAGAGAACTGTAATATGTGCAGTCCCTTCAAAAGGGCCTATTGTGTTGCAATGTTGTTCATACACTATTGCCATTGCCCTTGCACAAAGCTCCCTAACTGAAGAGCCTCCACCTCCTCCAAAGCCATCTAATCTTCCCATATCACACCAATCATCAGATGAACCCATTTCATCTGGAACAGCACCATCCACCGTAAGGCCTATATCAGCATCACATAAGAATCGGTGATAGAGGGCTCTGAAGAAAGCAACAGGATCACGAAGTGGAAAATCCTGCGCCCTGCCACTACTACCACTCTCAAGCAACAAGCGCAGATAATATTGACCAACACAAACCTCCTTGGAT
Organism: Theobroma grandiflorum; assembly: GCA_036013995.1. Lineage (NCBI taxonomy): Eukaryota > Viridiplantae > Streptophyta > Magnoliopsida > Malvales > Malvaceae > Theobroma > Theobroma grandiflorum. Next base: position 40,576,547 of record CP142129.1, read on the forward strand.
AAACTAGGATAACTAACAGAGAACTCAGAATAGTTCCAAGAGATCCTTGGAACACTATCTTGGTCACTCATAGTCTCCACTGTAGGATCTCCAGGAACAATATCTTCAGTGCGCTCCTTCTCAACATCCAATTTATGAACCTCAGCTTGCAAAGCTTCCCTCAACTCTTGCCTAGTACGCTCATTCCAGATCAAATCTGCACGGTTGTGATCAAGGCTAAAAGCACGCCAGAATTCAGGCCAATTACAAAGTAGACGACCGGAACCAACAGGAGTGTTCTCCACAACAACCTGAGCAGGTGCTGGAAGACCCGTGTTATTTGACCCAACTACATTGCCATCAGAATCAACTGAATTTGAAGCATTTGCTTCTGATGCTCCAGGCACATTTGCTGATGGGGCATCAGTGGAAGCAGCTGTTATGGAATGGCCATTTTGAGAAATTCCTCTGGAATATGCATCACTGGTCACACTTTGCACAGTGTGAGCAGCAGAAGATTGGGTTGAAACTTGACCGGAATTAGGGTCTACAGTAGATTTATGATTGTTATCTGGCACTCTATGGATGCCAGTATTTATCTGCCTCACTGCATCACCTGCCTCGTAACTATTAACAGAAGGTAAGGATTGCTCTTGTGATGTAATCCCCCGCCCTGTACGAACTCTCCTCTGCTGAAGTAAACGCCTCTGTCTTTTACTGGTCAATGATCCCTCTTGAACAGAATCTTCAGCTATCCCATCAGATCGCGTGTGCAAATAAGCAACAAGTCCTGGAGGCAAAACTCTAGATAGTAAATCTAGAGCTGGTTGGTAGGAATCTGCCCATAGAGCAACAAGCTGTCGACTAACCTCACGCCGCTCACCAGCAGGAAGGAAAAATGCATGTAATAAATGCCTCAAAAGAGCACCATCACGTAAAGCAGCATCTCGCATTGACTCTGCGGCAATTGCATCTTCCTCTGCAATAGTACGCATTATCACAGCAACTGTTTCCCTAACACTCTCTGCAGGATGGCCAAATAAGGCAAATAAACGGCGCCGCAAACCAGCTACTTGGCGCAATAGCTCAACAAAAACTGCGTATTGGGTAGTTTCACCATGTGGATCACATATCATAGCCTCCAGAACTTCAACAACAGCCATGGACAATAAAGGCGATACAGACATAGGTTTCAATCTGTTGACAAGGATAATTACATAACCATGCTGAGAGAATAATACAGACTTAGTGTGCATAATTGTGGCATGTTGCTCTCCTTTAGAATCTGTTAGTACATTTGTATCCCCAGGACCACCTCCGATGAGTGCTGCAACAAGCCCTGCCACTTCAGCAGCTACACCCTCAGATCCATTTCTCAGTAAGCCCATAATTCTTCCAACAGCAGCAGGAAAAGACATAACGTGAGAAGCAGCACTTTTGGAAGCCAACAATCTGCGTAAACATGCAACAAAGCCCATCACTGTTGCAGCTGCTTTAGGTGAGGGAGGTGGCAAGGGAGGAGACTCTGGAGGAAGATTTGGTGTTGCTGGAAGCATTGTTATCAAGGCCATCAGAGTCACCTCCGGTACTTCAATATTAGGAGGCACTCCACCATATGGAATGCATGCATTGAACTCCCTTATTCTACGCCATAGCTTAGCTCTTGAACCAGGAATAGAACCACCTTCAGCAACAGCATCTTTGGCAGCAGCAGCTAAGTGTTTCAAATGCATGGATGCACCATCCACATCAGCAAGAGGGCGTTGTTGCCCAAATTGCAAAGTAACTCTCCCACAAGGTGGATCAATGCGATGACCAGGCATTGTCAACCTTGGCAAAACAGGTACTGGGCATTGACCCTGAACAAGCAGAAGGTCCACCAAACCACATGAACTATTTATCTAGCACTAATAGAACTTATAGGTGCTGACAAATAAAGCAAGTAAGACAATTTAGAGAAAAGAAACCCTGTTTGTATACTAGATAGAAAACATATACCTACTTCTGTTTGCAACATGTCACAAATTGCTGCCAGTAAGCTATCCCGCGAAGTGCTTGCATAGACCTGTAAGCCATGGAATACATATCAGTCGCATAACTTAAAAAATGTTAAGCTTTCAAATAAAGATAATTTATTCTCACATGGATAGGGCATCCATCATTGAATTCGATTGCAAACATCTGGGGCTCCTCTGCAAATCGAACAAGTGAGCTCACTGCAGATAAAGGACGAACAATAACAGCCTGCACACATCTAAGGAAGATTTTCAGCATTTGATTAATTCTACTTCAGAAAATTTCTCACAAAGGATTAAGCATGTAATATTGGCCATCTGCATTGTGCAACATGTAACACTTGCCTCTATATGTTGAACTAATACTTTGATGCTTTTATTGGATATCTATGTATCCTCTGATGCTTTTTAGAACCATTAATAGACCAATGCATTTTTCAACTTTGAATTTCTTAAACGCCATAATTTACCAGCAATAATTTTCCCCCATAAAAAACTTGAGTGATTGTGATTCAGGTGTAGGCACCATACTCTGCCTTTTGGCTTAACATCTTAGCAAAGATGGTCGTATCTAGCATTCAGCCAACCCCAATTCAAAAGCAATTCCTAATTCTAACTCCATGTAGCCATGGACTAATAAGGCAAGTTATGCAACCAGCATACAGCATCTACAAACAAGTATAAAATACTAATTCTGATTTTGTATCAATGGATTAAGGTTGTTAGCTTACTTCATAGTTATCTGGCCGCCTTTCAACCAGGGAGGCTTTTGTGAGGATGAGTTGACGAGAGACAGCATCACCATGCTCTCCAAGTCCTCCTTTTGGGCCAACACTGAAACTCAATCCAGGAACATTTAAAGTTCCATGAGCAGCAGAGCGCAATCTTGTCACAGACCAACCTCCACAAGGGGTTTCTTCTGCTCCAACTGCCTCTTTAGCTATGTTTTATATATTTTTACATTATTAATCAAAGAAACACCAAAAGAATCATATCCAAGACAGAGAAGAGGCAAAAAAAGAGGATGAAGAGGAAGTTAAGGACTGAAAAGAGGTGGAAGTTTGTTTCAGTGAGCTACCTCTTTGCCTTATATATTCTGTTGCAGTGAGAGATTGAGAATTGTCCACAGATAGAGACACCCCAACCATTGATTTCGCAGTTTTAGTCTGCACGGATATATTTAATATTATATTATCAATATAAATTATAAAGTAAAAGAATAATATGATCTAGAAGGATACTGAATCCAGGATAGAGCAACTTCTTTGAATTGAAAGAAATTCAAGATAAATGGAAACACAAGTGCTATGTTGAAACATGAACTTTGGAGAATGGATTTGGATTTGGTTTCTTATAGAAATAGTGAGGGATGGAGGTAAACATAATCTAAAAACTAGTTAAAACTCAATACACCTATGTATTCGCAAGGGTATAAGCAGATGAAATTCAAATTTCCTAAATTATTAAGGTATTCCAAATGCACTACTTAATAGAGATCTAACAAGTCCATGACTTCAAATAATAAAAAAAGTCATGTTTTCACAAGTTCTATCACCTACTTTTGTACTAATTTCAAATCTTAATCGCTTCTTTGAAATCCAAGCTCCCAAACTCAACCAAGGTGAAAAAACTAATGAAGGTAAATTAAAGAAGTTGTCAATACCAGGTTCAAAATGATAGCAGAATTTGTAGTCCCTGAAGCAGCTTGAAGAGCTTTGGATTTCCTTCCATATAAAGGGCAAAGAACGAAACCACCATGATCAACATTTTTCTTCCCATAAGCATCAGCAAGTAGAACAATGGCAGGGGAGGACATATCTCTAAAATCTAAGCACCAGCGAGGATCTCCAGATTTTAAGTCAATAAGTTCAATCCCAACATATGTGACCTTCAATTTCTGTACAGACAATCAGTTGTTAACAACTTGAATGGGCACATTCAATACATAAATTGGAAGTAACCATAAATAGATTTAGACAGTTATAAAACTACTTCTGCTATTTAGAAATTAAAATTGAGATAGAAGCAGCTAATTTCAGACAAATTATCAGAAACAATCTGATCTCAATTACCAAAATCTCTAATCTCAAATCTCAGTAGTCAAATTTTGAATCTTTATATCTCCAATTATCAAAATCTCAACACTCAATTATATCAATAACTCAAGTCTCAATAATTACTAATACTCCAAAGCATCAGAAACAAAAATAGCATAAGCACTTCTAGGCTAACCCAAAACCCTAATATATCACAAAATACACTAAATATAACCCAAAAAAAAAGCCCTAAATACTAGAAATTATAACAAAAACTTGCGAGATACAACTAGTTTAAATTAAATCCTGACTAGTTCTAATTGTTTTAATCACTTTTTCTATCTTTTGCATCATTCTCTCAGAATATATGCTCTGAGTTTTACAATGCCGAAATAAAAGTTAAGAGAACTTAAAAGTACATTTGAATACTACGATGTTATAGAATAATCAAAAGGCAAGAGCCAAAATCAGTCCAATTAGTAACTAATTTCATTAAAAATTCAAGTTTTAGCACTATACAAAGTCAATCAATCAAAGCAAGAGCAAAAATAAATCCGGCGAAAACTTACAAAAGGGGCCCACTCGGCACGGCGTCTCCGTAGATGCAACACCGGGAACTCCGCCACGGGTCCTAATCGATTCCACCTAATCCTATGCAATTCCGTTAAAATACTCGCCCGGTAAAGCGACGAGAACTTTATCGCCTTAAATTTCCCTTTTCCATCGGTCCTCACATTCATATTAAACTCAGTCGAATTCTCATCCCTGCTGGCTATCGGCGTGGCGGCTTCGAAATCGGTCGATACATCGTACGAATTCGTTACCGACAGAGTCGAGGGGTCGAGCGTGATGACCGCAACATTCGAAATGCAAAGGATTCGCTTGTAACGGCCGCGCCACGAGTGTTTGATGACGATGTAACGGGCGAGGTACTCGGGTTCTTCCTGGGGAGGAGGGGTGGTAGACGGATGGTGGTGTTCCATCGAGGAAGTGGGTCGGGGATCGGGCCGGGTCGGAGGTAAGGGCCGGGTTGTTACGGAGTCGAGGTAGTGGAGAGTGTGGAGAGGAGGGACATTGTTAGGGCGGAGGAAGTACCAGAGTCCCACACGTGGCGCCGGGGGGGTACGGTGAGACTGTGACTGATTCGCCCCCAGCTTCTAACCGTATTTACGAAATCTGCCACTCTGGCCAGTTTCTTTTATTTCTTTTCCAATCAATTTTAAATACCTAAAAAAAACTAACCCTAAATTCGCATCGGAAAAACGAGATCGGGCTCTCAGTGTGTCCAATTTGAGCTTGAAAACCTTTCTTCTCGATTAGGAAATTGTTAATAAAAATTAGTTAAGGATTAATTGAAGGGAAAATCAATCGAGAGAGAAAGAGAAATAGAAATTGGATTGAAACGAAGAGAAGAGAGAGAGAGTGGACAGCTTGGAGAAGAGAGGAGGAGTTGTTTGCTTCGTTGTTGCGAGCAACCTTCATCACTGTCAAAACAATTCTATTGCGGTGTGGGATACCATCACAGGTCGGTTACTCACGGGTTTATTTGTATTTTCATTTTCTTTTTTTTTTTGCATAATAATGATAATAAAGTAAAAGCCGTGTCAGCCATGGCCCCTCTGCTGACCCCGATAACAGCAACAACAAACTTTCAACTCAAGTTTTAACTTTGATCAATCAGTAATCTTCGGTTTTTACCACCTTACATTTGGCACTTCTCATTTAACTGATAAAATCCCTTCCAAAATTTGTGATTTTGCATACTGTCTTTATTTTTTTTTTTATTTGGATGATGTTTTAGTATAATTAAAATATTTAGCTAAACATAGTTTTTTAATGCTACATTAGACTGTCAAATTGTAGCATTTGAATAATTGCTATAATTAAATTTGAAAGATTAATCTTCTTTAATTAAAAGTTAAAACTCTTGGTCTAAGATCTAAAACATGTTAAAAAGTTAAAACTAACTAATCTTTTTATAAAAAACTTAAAATAAAAAAAATTAATCCGTCAAATAAATTATTTTGAGTGTTTGACGTGCAAACACTCCATATTAAGAGAATTTGTTTGTTAATGTATCACCAAACCTATTGACATGGAGTCACAGCTTAGGAAACCACCAAGAGTTTTTTATTTTTTTTAATTGAAGGATTCAAATCCTACTCCTTAAATAAAAGATCATGTATCAATTAATAAGTTAAATGTTCAAGTGCAAAAAATCATCAAGAGTTATTAGTTATATTTTTATAAATTTCCCCCAATTCAAGCGTCAATTATTTTGTGAGGGAGTTTATTTTGGTGAAGTGCAATTTGTATTGGTTTAATTATTTGACAATACTAATTATTTTACTAATTTTATTTCATAAAATTATTAATAATATAAAAAGAAAATTCTTAACAATCAAATAAATAAAAATCAATTAAATTTATAACATGAGCTTGCCCACATACGTGTTCATACACAAAATTCATAAAATTTTCAAAATGAGTATTTTCAAAGTTATTTTCAATTTCTTCATTGAACAACTAAAAAATACGTTTCTTCTTAAATACATATAAAATTTAACATTATTGGAATACTTCATTTCAAATTTATTTTATCATTTAAAATTTATAAACATAAACAAAAAAAAAGTTAAGAGAAAAATTAATAAAAAAACGAAGTATCATAATTTGTACAATTACACAATTTTACTTCATCATCAGCAAAGAACTGATTATATAACTTAAAATCACTAAATCAACTCGTTTATGAATAAAAAAAACACTTACATGCATGTAGACGCTCCTATTAAAACTAATAAATAATCTTATTTAGGCATTGAAAATTAAAGGAAGCTCTAAAAGGTTCACACTTGATAAGGTTTTTGATTTAACACGTGATCGGGTCTTTGGAACATGACTTGGAGGTATGAAGGGGTTAGGTTTGGGCTTGACACTTAACAGGTTCTTGGCTTAACAAGTGGTTGGGTTTTTGAGACGTGGGTTTGAGGTCTTATTGGGTTATGTTCAGGATTGGGTTTTTAGGACGTGAGTATGAGGTTTGGATTAGAGTTTTTTTTTTCTTACAATTGATGTTTTGGATTTTTCTTTGATTTTTTATATGTAAATATTTATAAAAAATAATTTTTCTTGATTTCATTATTTATTATTTTTATATCATTTTTCAAAGTTAAATGTAGCTAATGCAAAGTAGTGCAAATCAATTAACTAAAAATAAGGTTTTAAGAGAAATTGAGTTACTACTTATTTTATCATAAATTTAAAAATTTATTTTATAGTGAAGTTATTTATAGATGTGTTTTTGTATAAAAACACATCCACAAATACCACTCAGCTACAATAACAAGAAGTAAATATTTTATAAAATAATATTTTGTACATTTTAATGTACATCAATAATTACATATGATAATATAATTATTATTATTATATATCTATTTCACAAAATATTCTTGACTCAATTAAAAAATAAAAATAACCATCCGACTGTATGACACGCAGCAGACTAGTTATTCACCATTACAATCATATGAAATCCTTTAAACATAGGAACTCTGTAAATTTATTGGTGGCAGACTCAGGCAAACAGATACAAACCACCATCGTTCCACTAGAATCAGCGCCTCCTTCAGGCAAGAATACACAAACCTGTGGAGTTGGGGTCAGGTCTATTGGACCAGCATAAATTGGCCTTCCCCACCCAAAATCAGCAGATTCATAAATGGAAAATCTAGTCCACTGTGTTATGGTCAATTTCCCTCCGAATTCAAGCCTTCTTGGCCTGTCTGCTTCAACATAATCAACTGTAGATCTTACATACTCTTCTGATACGCCAAGCCTGGCTTCGCGAACCAATCGAGCAGTGTCCGAGAGATGCCCCCTGATAAGATCATATACAGGGCTCATTGCACATGCCAGACAAACTACATTACCATAAAACCCTTCTTTCAATGGTGGGTTTTTCAGTTTGGGACGAGCATTGACTGAAAATGTAAGCCTAAGTTCATAGTCAAGTGGTTTTACATCAAGTGCTTTCACCCATGACCTCCAAACATGAGCTGCCATAGCATCAAAGGTGGAGCATGCAAGCATGTCATCAGGCTGAGCTAGAGATTTTAGTTGAGCTTGGAACTGAGGGCTAACTCTGTAACACTTTTGAACAGGCTTGGCTCTCCATAGACTTATCGTTAAGCTTGAACCTTCATCAATTCTCATAAATTCAGGATGTAGATACTTTACCATTGGTGGATCTCGAGGCTGGAAAAATTCCCTGTCCCAACAAGGCTCAGGGTTTGTTACCAATGCACCTGCTTTTGCTGTGGCAGCCCATGCACCAAGAAACTGCATAGCACCAAGGCCATCACAGATGCAATGGCAAAGTCTCAGGCCAAGGCTGAAGCCACCACAGCCAAAAACGGTTACCTGAGCTATAACTAATGGCATGTCAAGAACCTTATACGGCTCTTCATTGGGGAACCTATAGATTAATGGCGCCCATGCTGGGTTTGGCACTGCAAGGTCTCCTAATTCAGCCAATGCCATATTGGAGTGTGCCTCTACCACAAGTGCACCTTGTTCTCGTCCAAAAAACACTTCTAGTTTCCCATTTTTGGCCTCTCTGAGCCTACCAGATAAAGGATAATAAGGAACCAAAACTCTGGCTAGTGCATCACACAATGTTTTTATGACTGGGTCTCTAGTGGAACTCAAGCCTTCTGATCTGTAAAAGAACACAGTTGGTGTGAAAACACGTGCTCCAATCATATCATCAAGGTTTGACAGGTAAAGGCTGCTGCCAGGGCCAACAGGAATAGGAGCAGCCGGCATGACTTGAATCCTCCGATCAATGGTTATAGGGATGTGCAGGTGAGGAAAATGAAGCTCTTGAACCCAAGAAGCCATGAGAGAGAGGTCATGCCAAGCAATGGCACCCGTAGACGATTGATTTTTACTGAGCACAAGGATGCTTACATTATATCAGGCATTTTCAAGGATTGTTGGTATGAAACAGTTGAGGCTCATATCTTTCATGTTCCACAGAAAAGGGATCTAAGATTGCATCATACTGGCCGAGATTTATTTGTTACCAACTGTGTTTTTGCATCTTGAAAACAATCTTTTATGGGATAACTTATACTCTTACTATGAATTTAAGATAAGGAAAAGATTAGATTCATGATGAAGGCATGAGATGGAGTCAGTTGACAATAACCCCTGTCATTGTGCAGAAAACTATATGCAGACGAAAAACATGCAACTTGGACATGAAAACATCGAATAGAGAAAGGCAATTGTTGCAGGAAACCCCATATAAAATGGGAGGATGTGTAGGGTTGATTGCATGAGCAACGTTCCCACCCTCAATCTGCCCCTATATTAATAAACAAATCAACCAAACTCTTTCCAATCCAATATTGCACTCCACCCATTACTACTATTACTTCTTTCATTTCCAATCTTTAAGGATGGGGTATGACACACCAAACAGATGCAGTATTTATGACACACCAAACAGATGCAGTATTTATGACACAAGCACTTTGCATTTCAAGTGTACCACAGACCATATTATGCTCTGCAGTCTGCATCTTACACTGAGTTCCTAGTATGAATTGCTAAAGAGAACTATCAGCACCAGGCATAACAATACAAAATATTAATTTTGATCTAGCATATAAAGAATTTTCTGCTAACATCCAACACAAAGAAGAAATACCAAGATTAAAGGAACTGATTTTTTTCTCTGAGAACAAAAGTGCCCCAATGAGACTCACATCCACAAAAAACCATTTACTGATGTTTATTTCGCATTAACAAAACGAACAGGAGAGGGTAAATGTTCATATGTGAGGAGTTAAAATGAAAAGCAAAACTCAAAGCTCTTCCCAGATTACCGCACTGGCTGTTGATTGTAGTGATTCTTCTCCTTTTTCTTTGCAGCAACAAGCCTTGCACTCCTTGCAGCAGCCTCACTGGCAGCAGCTCGGGCAGCAGCATCCATCTCTTTACTTGATTTTTTCTTCTTTGTAGAAACCACTTTCTTCAGCCGCTCCTTCACATCAACAGCAGATGTCCCTTCAGCCTTCTCAGTTTCGCCAGTCTCTTCGGTGTCATTTCCACAATCAATGCCTTCAGGCTGGCCCTGCAATGATTCTTTCGCCTCCCTTGACAATTTATCCTTCTTTTTCTTCTTTTTGGCACTTTTGCTCTCTGCAGGAGCATTCTCTTTCCTTTCCATTTGTCCATTGCTCTCTGATTTTTTCCCCTGTGCAATGCCTGCAATCAGGAAAAGATAATTTCATGTAAGAAAAACTACTAAGTAATCAATCGAGGCAGGCAATTAACAGTGGAATAGTCAACACCAAATATATAGTAAAATAGTAATAACAACCACCACTTAAAGGAAAGTCTCAGTTCTGAGTCATAAGACATGTCATAGAAGTCCAAGCTTAGAAGATTACAATTTCAACCCATTCCTTTCTCATATAAATCCTCAAAAGCACACTAGCAAAAGATTGCTATCTAAGTCTTGCAGTATAGCTAGTAGGTGATATCAGTAGGAAAATGTGGCAAGCAAACCATTTTAGGACAAGAGACATAAATAACATTAAGAGTAAACAGTATTACAGTTCACCAGATGGAGCTTAACCAGACACTTGTAACAAATGAACCAAGAAACATAATGACTTCAAAAGAGAGAACACTTGCTAAATTCTTCATTGTTAAACCAGGAAAAGGCATATTAATCTATGAAAAAGTAATTACACACTTCCTATTTTCATGGTAGATATATGTTTTCTTAGACCACCTTCAGCATTAAACTAATGTTCCATAACAACGAAACCAGACTAAACACGCATCTGAGAATGAGGAGAGACTAATATTCAGCTGCGCAATAAGCTAAATTACCATGGGAGTCATCTGGGCTGCTTGTCTCCTGTTTGGTATATCCTAACTCAGCAAGAACAGCATCCAGTTCCTCAAGCCCTTTCTTCTTCAGTTCCTTCTTTGAAAGCTGTCTTTCTGTCTCCTTAGTGACCATAGCGGCTTCAGGAGGCTTCTTCGTAACTGGCTGCACTTCTACCTGGGCCTCAGCTTCATTTTCATGTTCTTCTTCAACATCATCATCAACTTCATCAAGACCTTCTTCCTCACTTTCACTTTCCTGGAATGAAAAATTAAAAAAAAAAAAAAACTACTACCTGATAAAAACCGAATAATGATGGCACTCATAAGACATTTACATTGTAAAAACCAGGTCCAAGAAATCCTTAACACATTTTCGAGAGGTTTTATCACTCAAATTGAAATATAGTAGTAAAAGTATAATTTACGAACACTGAAAGGGTAACCCCCCATTCCCCCTCTCATTTCTATAAACTACATTTTGATGTTACTCAGACATTTGTCATTGAAATTGTAACCACTGCTCAGCCATTTTGCCAACTAGAATCATTTTAATCAAAGACTGCCTTAACAAAGACAGTCTAGGCTGCACCCTACAAGGTATACAATTAATTAGGATCTATCATTTTCCCCACTATAAATTGCACTACTATAAATATCTTTTTCCATGACAGAATCTTTTTAGGCATCCAATCACACATTTATCCACAGTATGATTTAAAATTTACATTTAAATATCTTCACAAGATAATACCAATTTTATCAGTAATAGTGCACCTGACAAGAAGATAAATAATCTTATCTACAATCTCTAAAGGGCATTTCCTAGGCTATTGATGGAAATTTTTTGTAGCAGTTCATTTCACCCTTGCAATAAATAAAAAAAAAAGCTCACACAACAACAACTATAATTTTAGTTCCAAAGGTTCATGATGGGGAAGCGTTTAATAATTTCAGCTGATCCAGGAGCAGAGGATAGCACCAAGTCAACCAGAAACATATACGCCAAAAAGTTTCCTCCATTTACACATGCTGATTTCACATTTAATGTATTGAATCTGACAAACTAGGTGACGACATCCTATACATTTGTTCATAATAGCAAAAAAAGAAACTAATCTAAAAGTTTAATGACGACAATCAAATTATTTAGTATATCTAATCATAGTCAAAACGACCAAAAATGACTAAACATACGTGTAAAACGAATTAAGTGGCACCCAACCCTCAAACATGGGACTGTAGACACCTGTTCGGTTTAAGAATCAAGTTTAGCCTCGTATAACTAAATGATCAGATCTCAGAAGACCGACAGAAAATCGACATCCAAAGTTCAACGTGAAGACAACCCCATACACATAAAAATATTAAAACAGTGAATACAACCAAAATGGCAATTGTGTACACATTTAAACCAGGTAGAGCAGAACCATAAACAGAGTACATCATACAAATGTTAGTTTTCAGAATCAAGTTTAATTTCATGCAACCAAAAGACCAGAAGAATGATCAAAGCAAGAGAACCCTGCATTTTGGATGTGGAGGAAAAAAATCTAACTCAGTAACTACAGCATGTATGTTATCAACATTATTTATTCATTAAACATATTAAGCACAAAGATATAAACAATTCCTTTTATAAAGAAAATATACTTCTTTGGCAAAAAAGGATAGGAAAAAACTGATTGCTATTGAAAACAATGCATAACAGGAATGGATATGTAACCTCCATACAGAATTCCTCATCATGGTGCTCATAAATCCAAAAGCATTCTCGGATCCATATTATAAGTTTCATTTCCTAGTATCTAGTTAAGCGCAGATAAACCAACTGCAAGAAATTTTAGTCAGAATCACATATAATTAAAACATTTTTCCAAAACAAACAATTTCTCATTAAAGGAAGCATAATCATCATCTATCATAGTCCAACTCTTTTATTGAATAGATAAAAAAAAAAAATCCAAAACCCACATTTACTAAACTAAAAAATACACAGCCTCTGGGGGAAAAGAACAGTCCACATTGATGAAAAAGCATTCCGTTCATCACCAGACAAAAGCCATACTTCATGAATAGATGACAATGCATTACATCATATCCATTATCATAAACATATTACCAAATCTTATCATCATTTGAATGATCCAAATACCAACAAAAACCAAAGAGAAAAAAATATCAAAGCAAAACCTCATCATCATCTAATCATGAAAACAATATATTGAAACCAAAAACAAAGTCCTGACCTCTAAAGCAGGCTCAGGTTCTTTATGAGTGTCCCAAGCAGAACCAGGAGGAGCCACGGAGGCGTAATAATCATCATCATCTTCGTCATCAACGTCAGCCCAAGACTTCGTCTTGAGAGGTGATGGGGCCCAGAACACCTCTTTCTTCTCCGCTTCCTTCTCCCCTCCCTTTTTCCCTCTGGTCTTAGAAGAGGAGCCTTGATGTTCCTTTTCACTTTCCTTCTTCTTCTTCTTCTTCAAACTCCCAAGTGCCGCAAAAACATTGGTGCTGTTAATCACCAAAGGCTCATCCCTCCTGCTATTCCCTGCTCCCACCATTTTTATATCCCCACCCTCGTAACCAAACACACCCAAAAACTTTTAAACGCTTCTGAATTCTAAACAAGCAGAAGTTTACCAAACGATTTTTAAGCAATGAAAAATTCTGGGGTTGTTAAAAAAATTTTGTTCTTGATTTAAAAAGCAGAAATTGAGATTTTTATTCAAATATTAGTGGAATATAACGAAAAACCGATTTAAAAAAGTTCAATTTTAATTTGTGGTTTTCCCAGATGATCTGAAAAATGCCTGACCGGATTGTTATCAACGTTTTAATTCGGGAAATGGTAAAGAGAAGAAGAAGATAAGGTGTTCTTCAAATCTAAGACGAGGCAAGGTAAAGCAAGGTGTTCTTCAAATCTAGGTCAAGTGTTTTCAAGTTTTCAATATAAATAGAAGGAAAGAAGAAATGAGAAATGAAGTAAGAAAACCCTTCTCCTGTTCTTTCTGTTACTTTTTTTTTTCTTCTCTTCGGAATTTGGACTGTTTTTTTTTTCTCGTCAAAAAAACGTGGCGTTTCATGGGGCTTCTTAGGGCAAATGCAGGTAAAAGGTAAACAAGCCCCAAATTATCTTAAAAAAGTTAATTTAATTTTTTTATTATTTTTATAAAAAATTTAAATTTTTATTTTAAATCAAATAACCCCTTCATATTAATTTTTTATTAACAAAAATTAATCAATGTCCTATCATTTTTCATGTGACAAATTAACGTGTTATTTTAATAACATAAATCATATCGATTAGATAACGGAACATAAAAAAACTATTAATTGAAAATTGAGTTTTTTTTATTTTTTATTTATTTAAATGTCTAAAAATTATTAATTAAAAAAATAATCATTTTAAATTGATTATCCTATTATCATCTTTTAATTGAAGCCATCATTTTTAATAAAAAATATTCACTTTTCTCAATATTCTCTAAACTCAACCTACAGTATAATTAGAATATACTCTCTCCATTTGCAAATTCTTATTCTTCTTTTAAAAATTATTTTTTAACAAATTTTAAATTTTCAAAAACTATAAAAGATATAAAGAGAGAATCTATTATTATTAATAAATAAAATTCAACACCATTAAATTCTCTTTATAGATTTTAGAGAAGAGAAAAACATCAAATTTTTTTTTACAGATTCTATGATTTTTTTTTATTGTGAAACAATATTGTGTGTCTTTGTTAGTTTCAATATTATAAATGTTATTTGTTATACCTTTACTCTTCCTATTCACAAAATTATTTTTAACTATTTTTGGATTTCTCTGTACCAACTTTCAATTAAGCAACAATAGCTTCAATCAAACTAGAAAAAATTAGATTGTTTTTTTTAAGAAAGATGACTTTAATTAAGAAGATAAAAATCAGTTAAGAAACGATGTTAATAAATTTGAAACAATTAAATTTTTTTTAATTTTTTGTTTCAAATCTTTAATTAATAATTTTTAGATATTTAGAAAGAAAAAACCTAATTTTGAATCAATAATTTTTAATATCTCGCTTATATTGACATAATTAAAATGACACATTAATATGTCATGAGACAGTTAATGTGGCATAAAAAATTATTGAATGTATTGTTGATTAATGAAAAGTTAATAAAGAGTTAATAAGAGGGATTTATTTGATAAAAATAAAAATTCAAATTTTTTTTAAATATAATAAAAATTAAAAAATAAATTAATTTTTTAATATAATTTAGAGACTTATTTGAGTATTTTTAGAAGTTAAGTTTACGGTAAAAATTAATGCCGTTGGTTTTAAGGTCAAGGGGGGAGTGAAGACTGTGTTTCAAGATGTTGGGATTTAAGCGCGGTTGGGTGAATGTGAGTCGTTGGATCTGATGATGATCAGATAAGATTTTGTGGTTGGGATGAAGTGGGACCTATCAGTGGGGCCCAAGCCCATTGAACCTATTGGTCTCTAACATCTTGTTGTCAAAAAAAGACAATGTAAGGTGTGGAACAGGTGGATAAGAAGCCAAGAAATTAACAAGACATATGGCTGGCATGCAAACATGTTGGACCCACTTGGCAGATGTAACTGAAATTTGGGTCGGCTGGTGATTGGTGATTGTAATTTGCTGTATCTGTTACCAACTTACCATTGGTAATAGAAAATATTATTTATAATAAATTTTTTTGTATTTATTACAATAATTAATAATTTATATGATAAGTTTTAATATATTAAAAAAATTAGTTAACATAATAATTTAAAAAAAAGGATTTCAAGATACTCAAAAATGTAAAAAAATTAAAAAAAAAACTTTATTAATGGATGTCCTTAGAACACTCTTTAAAGTTAGTTAAAATTCTATTTATAATAATATTTATGTATTATATATGTTAAAAATTAATATCATGAATTTTAATAAATCGAGAGAAAATATTACTATTTTATATAATAACTTTTTAAAATATATTAACCATTTCATTAGCAAAATTTTATAAATATCAATATAAGATAAATTATTGAGTTTCTCAAATAAAATCAAGACTTGTTAAATATCACGATAGGAGAACGATAAATATTTAATAAGGTTAGATTTCAAATTTTTAATCATTTAGGATGGAGATGGATATATTGACACTAATTAAGTTTACCCTTTGTTGGTGGTCTCTTTCTTCTTTTTGTCATGTCCTTATTATGCGTAATATTTCTTGTCTATTTGTAGTTTTTATATATTCAAAAGAAACGCTTTTCTTTCCTTTTTTTGCTTAATTAATTTCTTTCCCTTTTTCTATCTAGATACTTAGAAAAAACATCACCACTACCACTATCTTTTTACCTTAAAGAAGGAAAAAAAGAAAAACAGATGAACATGGTGCAACTTACGCTCCAATAAATGTTGTCGTTTTATGTGAGAAAATAGGAGGGTTTAGCACATGTGCTAGGTGGGGAATATTGAATAGAATCCCGTTAACATTATAAACTAGAACTAAGAAAGGAAGACCAACCAGAATAAGTAAACGATATAGGGAGGGTGGATTGAGGAAAAAGCAAAACAAAAATATCCCATGTTGGGTTAAACACGCATGAACAGAAGGTCCCATTGGAGCAGGGGCCATGGCCATTGGGTCAGAAATTAAAGTGCGGCAATGTTCACGTTTTTGTTATTTTATTAGTCTTTACAGTAATATATAGTTCTTTTAACATTGTCCTTTGTCTTTCCATCTGGTCAGTTTCCTCTATTTATTTATTTTTTATAATTAAAAAAAGAGAGATTCAAATCCTGCTCTTTAAAAAAAAGATAATATATCAATCAATGAATTAAATGAATTAAATAGCCAAGTGCCCTCTATTTATAACTTATAAGAGAAAGATCTACCATTTAAAGTATACACTGGAGGATAAAAAAGACAAGTTTGAGTACAGAATAAAACAAATATTCGAGAAAGTTAAAACCTGTCAAATCTTTTGGCTTGTTTGGATAAAATCTGCATTAGTTACATGGGGATCATCTTTATCCAGAAAGTGAATAAGGTAAAACCAAATAAGTATGCCTGTTTTAAGTAAGTTTAAACAAGCACAAAAGTAGACCAAGAATCAAGATGCATGGAATGGTGACAAGTGGTTCCCACGTGCTGAATGACGAAGCCATGGATTTTTTTACCTCTTCAATTTCTCGACCTTGTCTGCCAATGGCTCATCTCCGTTTGAAACGGCACCAACTGCGATAAACTGCTGCAATGGAGCCACAGTCCAAAGGCAAATTACTACAACAAGCACACTGTGTTAGCACCCGGAAACCGGCATTCCTGGGACTCCTCAATGAAGCGAAGAAACCACATTTGCTTCGCACACTTCAACTTCATTGGAAAATGCACTGTCTCTTTCATTCCACATTCCAGCGATGAAGTAGCTTTTTGAGGATTTTTTGGTTGAAGCATGATGAGATTGCCCTTTCGACGAACTTTCTTTGAAGAGCAGATGGAGACTCATTGTTCTGAGGGGTTAGAAAGGAGGTTATCTCAAGATCAGCAGCCAGTGCAACTTCAACCCATAAAGAAGAGGATTTCGAATGCTCCAATGAGGCATTTTCTGTGTCTGAATTGTGGCTAGCTGCAATAAACTCGACAAGCACAGTGTACTTGACAACAACATCATAAATAGATAAAAATTGGTCGATGGTGGGTAAAGAGTTCCCAGCCTTGGATTTAGAGGAGAGTTCTTAAAACAGGCTGGAAAATATAGGGGCATAAAATTACAGACGAAAAATTTTTGCTATTCAAAGACTGATTCTCTGGTGGAACCCTAGTCTTTTGATGGATTGAAAACACACAATAGGTGTCAAAACACGTGCTCTAGGGATGTCAACGGGTACCCTATTATAGGGTACCTGCGGATACCTGACCCGATTATACAAGATTAAGGTACTTATAAATGGGTTTAGGTAAAGTTAGGGTAGTGATTTCACTACTCGAATTTTAATAGGGTAGGGTTCGGGTACCACCCCTTGGGTACCCATTATCCGAATCCGATTATTATTTATAAATATTTTATTATTATTTTAATAATTAAATTAAAAATTTATAATTTTTACCAACTTTACAAGTAATTTTTTTTTGTTAAAAACTAACAAATATATGAAAAGTATGGTTATTCTAATTATTAATATGATAATATTAGACGATTTTTTTTATAAGCCACATGCAAAAGGCGTTTCTAAGAATGAACCTCTCCATAATTTTAAGTGTTTTTAGACACAAGAAGTCACATTTGGATGAAAATGACCTTAATGAAACCGACCCATCCTTTTGGGTCTGCGTCTCAACCCGAAATGTTTCAACGGGTAAAATCTGTTTATATGTGGTCCACAACTCCTCAATTCTCAGAGACAGACTGTACAACTCCTTAAAAACAGTTTTGTCGATACTTAGTCGACAGTTAAAGTTCAGAGCATTTTCATAGTGGGACTATTTTAGAGTGGTTGTTATCAGCATAAAGGTGCTTCACATACTCAGTAGTGAGAAGAAGTTGATAGTATGAGGAGAAAAGTATAATATTTATTTTATTTTAGTTAAGAAAAGTATTTATTTTTTTTAAAATTTTGAACCGTGTGGCGAAATGGTTATTCTTCATGTTGAGGGTTTTGGTTTTTAAGCATAAACCTATACATATTGGTTATTCATATTGATATTGTTGTTGTTTGAAATGGTTGAATAGCGAGGTGAAGGTGGCATTGTTGGTGTTGATGGGGTCGAAAGGTGACTGACGTCGCGTGACTGGTTCACATGTATGCGTCAAGACACTTTGGTAGGAATTGGCATTTAGGATGACCGATGGCTTGCTTACCCGCTGTGCGTGACTGGATTTTGGCATGGGGTCACTAAAGGTGTGCGTGATTGCATTAGGGTTTAACTTTGCTTGACATATTGATAGGTCATTGCGTGACAGCACAAGTGGATGGGATTAGGGTTTGCATGATTGCATTAGGGTTTAACTTTGTGTGATATATTGATAAGTCATTGCGTGACAACACTAGTGGATGGCATGGGGTCAGGGTTTGCGTGATTGCATAAGGGTTTAACTTTGCGTGACGTATTGATCGGTCATTGTGTGACAGCACGAGTAGATGGCATGGGGTCAGGGTGTGTGTGATTGTAATAGGGTTTACATTGCACAAATGGTTGATGGGTTTATATCAGTGCGTCACTTGTTTATAGATGGTTGCGTGATTTAATGTTCGTAATTGCGTGACTAAATTAAAAGGCATTGCGTGACTTGTTTTCTATTGAATTGCACAAGTGTCATAACTGCATGAAATTTATCCGTATGGCATTGCATGAAAGAAATTGGGTTCGTTATGTATTATTATGGATCAACTGTAATGCTTTAATTTGTATATGTTGATTTGCTTAACAATCCATGCACAGCACTTGCATTAATTATGCTAGTCCAGGGCTGTCTAAAAATAGTTAAAAGTATTGAGAGGGTTATTTTATGAGTGAACTTATGAGGAGGTCTATTTCTGAGAAATTCTTCTTGTTTTTTTGTTAATCTACAATGATGGTATTAACATGACTAAATGGAAGGTGATTTGTTGTATGTTGCAAATGGCCAGCACATGAATAGAGCATGATAATGTAGAATCTATGCTATTTGTGTGCCGAGGCAGCAGTGGGGGTTCAACGCGGGCATTAACATCCACTGTAAGTGGCCGTAGCTACATATGATACGGGAGATAATGTCCAAAGTCAACGAGTTGGAGAGGTTGAAGGGAACATGCTTTGGGCACATGATGAACGTCGAAGCTGATAAGAGTTTATTCTGCGTCGGTCTCGTGCACAACTTAATGCTGCGTAGAATAAATGAACCGGACGCCATCGAGGGCGAGCTATGGTTCGCCATAGAGAGAACAAAGGTCCGGTTCTCAAAAAGGGAGTTCTGTCTCGTGACAGGGCTTAAGTTTGGTGCCTTACCGAGCCTTATTGTCAATTGATACGAGGCCGTCCCTGGAGGAATTCACCTGTATTATTGGGGAGAGGGGAACGAGGTGAAGATTCAAAAAGTTTTAGATACATTCAAGGGAGGCCAGTTTCAACAGAAGGGAGATGCGACCAAGATGGCCCTTGTCTTGATGGCCCAAAATGTTTTATTTGGTCAAGACTACAGACGATCAGTGGTTCCATGGTTGCTATCATTGGTGGAGAACATCGAGGAGTGGAACGCGTTCCTATAAGGTACTTATATTTGGAGTCTGACCGTAGATTACATGACGAGGGGCTTCGAACCTCCTACTACTAGAGTAGCGGAGAAAAGACGCTACCACATCTACGGATTTATTTGGGCATTTCAGGTAGTGTGCCATACATTGTTTATCATTATTCTTGTCACATAAGATTTTATGAGGTTAAATCTTTTTGCATAAAAATTTAGAAGGTGAGTAAAAATGTTTGACGTTTGATGTGCAATTTTGGTTGTTGGAAGCAATTCTTGTAATCCGAAGCCTATTTGGAAGGCAGTATCAATCGGGACAGGTTTGGCTAAGAATGCTAAAATGGCAATGTGACGAAAGGCCTGTAGGCTTCCACGCCAGCATTGCAAATTTGGAGAAAAAAGGGAATGTGAGTAAAGAAACTATATTTTTGTATTTAATAAAATTTAATTTTTATTGACATAGGCTAGCGAGGGTTAACCTAATGGCAATTCATGTTTTGGTACAATTGTGTGCGCTGAGGACGTTGGCGCCAACTGTAGAAGAGATGTTGACCGCGTACTGGGTCGACATTGAGGTCAACATCTCTGATGGGCAGCAATACGTTCCATTATGGAAGTTGGAAGGTCGGCCAGAATTCGATCCCTAGCAAAGGAGGAGGAAAATGGACCGCAAAGATAAAAGTAAGGCAGCACGAGGTGTTAAGCAGAGACGCCGGGTGGACGAGGAGGTCCCTTCCCATTTCAGTGCTACTGAAGCCCCTGATTCTCCTCCTTTGTGTTTTCATGCTGCCCATCATGCTGCACCTCTTCCTGCTTATGCTCTTTCCCCATCTGTTGAGGCGTGCAACCCACCGCTGCGTCCGTAAAAGACTATGAGCATTAAGTGAGAGCTGCAACGGATGCGGACACAGTGGAAGAAAGACCTACAGTCCTTGCAGATCTATATGCATATGTAGATGCAGGCAATGTAGTTGGAGATCTAGTCATTGCATCAGCATATCAAGCAGTCAATGCAAGGGGTGGAAGATCGGATTGTGGGTCGGCTGATCGACCATTTTGAGGTATGCACGTTTATGTTTTTCATTGCATGGGTTATAACATGTATGATGTATATAGTGTTCTAATGTGTTTGATTTTTTTAATCGTTCAGGTTCGATTTATGGGTGAAGATGATGGTACGTGCGAAAAAGATGACAGTGGGATTGGGGTTGATGTCGAGGATGCGAGTGGCATAAATCAGTCAATTGCATCGACTCAAATGTCACCTTTCTCTGACCCAATCGAACATCAACCTGCGGCTATCCCATCCCCAGCAGAGGCAGCCCAGCTTCCTCATGACATACCTTCTCGTGCGATTAGTGGAGCCACAACTTCCCCGCGTCTTGCTCCTGCTTCTGTCCCAACTCAACCAGAGGCCGCACAATTAGTGGTATGGCAAGGTGAGATCACACCTTCTACTAAGGCTCCACCTCGACTTGAGCCCGAAGATGCACGTGTGACCTTAGCCAGTAAATACCTTCGAAGCCCGTACGTTAACCCACTGTTGGTCCAGCGCAAAGCGAAAGACGAATTGAAGGCTAGATATGAAGCCTTTAAGAAAAACGATCAAGCCAGGTAAACGATCAAGTCTTCTGTGTTTACGGTTCTAGTGTATTTATTTCATAGTCTTTTGACATTCGTGTTATTATAAAATAAATATGCATGGTTAACATTCTGGGCATCGAAGGACAAGAGGGCCCTGATTTTTTATTGCGAATGGAGACACCGATAGAGTTGATAGACAGCCAACAGATTGATGCATGCATCAGTGTGTTGTGTAAGCGGGCACGCGAGCACCGTCGACAACAATACAAGAGGAGAATATGCATCGTTGACACCACATTTTATGTACGTATATCATATTTTAGTGAGTTGTAATTATTCAAATGTAAGGTCTGTGTATTAGTTAGTTTTATTTAACTATTGTGCGTAATGTAATTGCCAGCTTATTTTGCTCGGTCTGAGCAAAGAAATGGAACCTTCCCCCAGCGATAAGACATTCAACCCAAATGAGGCGGTAATGCCAAACCATCTGCTGGACTATGCAAGGGGTTTGAGTCCTTCGTCGGGTTTGGCTTGGGATAAGGTTGACTTAATTCTCGCATCGTGCTATTTTGACGGACACTGGGTGGTAGTGCACATCAACTTACGAAGTTGGTCTATGATGTTAGTGGACTCATCGTACAGTCGGGACGACGCACAGAAATCTGGCTTGCGTGATAAGCAGATGAGTCCACTAACATAATTGTTTCCTATTATATGCCACCAGTCGGGGTACTTTATCTTATCGTGTCGTCAAATGCGACCTTTGACGCAGATGAGGCATAATTTAAAACCAAAGACCCCGGTACAGAAAGATTTAGTGAGCTGCGAGGATTGGGTTATCGCCTCATTGAAGTAGTTCATCCAGTCGGATCCTCCAGCACTGAAAGCAAACGCGATAGAGGGCATTCGAAATAAGTTTGCCCTTGAAATTTTTGCAAACAACGAGAGTTTTTAAATTTTTTTATTTGTTTATTCTTTTTCAATCTGCAAATAACATTGTTTCGTATCATGTCCATATTATTCTTTGTTCTATCATTTACATATTATTCTTTATATTCTTTGTTGTTTCAATTAACAACAAGAACAGTTATGTATTCATTGATGTTATACGCATACGGCTGTAATAAGAACAACATTGTTTCTTTTTTTCTTGTTTGTTTCTTATTCGTATAGTAAAGTCTTTTAGTCTATTACAGTATTTACATGCCATCGTGATTGCCTCCGCATGTGCCAACCCCTCTTAGTTTACAACATATATGACATGTTGAATTGCATTGCGTGACATAAGGTTGTAACCAGTTGATATTGATTTCCGTTACTCAACGCACTAACAATCGAGTCCTAAGTTTATATTGATTCGTGTTAGTATTTGAGAAACAGTAGTTATTATGGAATCGAGTGAGTAATCGACTTGGATGTCATGACTACTAAATATGGATGGCGTGAACCTTTAAGATTTAGCATCGCGTCAGTAGTTGATATCGACTCACGTGAGTTCTAAATATTGAATTGCGTGAGTTGATATTATTGATGAGTGTCACTAGTTTCCGTCGAATCTCGTGAGTAGTTGACACTCTCAGTCCCGTTACTAGTTATGGAATGGCGTTAGCATTTATAGTAAAATCGTGTGACTAGAAAATGGAGTAGCGTTAGTGGTTATTATGGAGTTGCGTGACTAGCTCACTTCGAATCGCGTGAGTGATATGGAGTCGCGTAACTTGTTATGGGAATCACGTGACTGGAAAAGCTGGAGTGGTGTTAATGGTTGTTATGGAGTTGCGTGACTAGTTGATCCATAATTGCGTGAGTGATATGGAGTCGCGTCACTTGTTATGGGAATCGCGTGAGTGATATGGAGTTGCGTTAGTGGTTGTTATTGAGTTGCGTGACTTGTTGATCCATAATCACGTGAGTGATATGAAGTCGCGTCACTTGTTATGGGAACCACGCGACGAGAAAATGAAGTACCGTTAGTGGTTATTATGGAGTTACGTGAGTAGTTCACTTCGAATCACGTGACTAATATGGAGTCACGTCACTTGTTATGGGAACGCGTCAGTGAATTTTTTCCTTATACCGTGAGAGATGTAATGTATAATCTCGAGTGTGTGGTTAGTATGGAATCGTCAATTGCTATTATTAGTTGATATCGAGACCTCTGAGTTGTTGTTTCAAATTCACACATGCTACAATAGATTCCACCCTCCAAGTTCCTTATAAAACCCCTTATAACGCAAAAGTCTTAGCTTAAAATATCCTAACTTTGGAGATATCTAAGATGAGTCACAGAAGCAAACACACAAAGGTGACTTCCAGCAGTGGTGAAGGCGGCTTCGCTGATGTGAAAACATCGTCCGGATCGGTTATCAGTTCCTTTATACAAAATTTCACCCATCCGTGGCAAGCTGTGAAATTCAATGCGAAATTCGCCAAAAAAAAGGTAATGCTCGGGCGTATAATTGAGTTTGATTATTTAAAGTCAATTGATTTCTCATACATTACGAACTTTGAAAATTTAGGCTGGACACGATACTTACAACTGAAGAGGCCATACTACGAGAATTTGGTCCGAATTTTTTACTTCAATGCAAGACAAAAATATGCTGAGTCGGAAACATCTAGGGCTGTGCACCATGACGATTCGTTTGTCACTCACGTCATGGGACAACGTATCGTTGTTACGCGTGAACTGATAGAACATGTCTTTCACCTGACTTCGATGCAATCAGATATATGCCGTGTCAGTGGTGATGGGATCCTTGTGTCCGTATTTATTCGCCCTCCTTCAAGAGAGAGTGAAAGTGCTAATTGGACAAGGATGTCTTTCTTTGACCAAGTGTTGCACCTCATCATCGCTCACACTATCCGTCCTCGCCAAGCGATGTATGTGAATGTCAGGACAGAGGGGTTCTGGTTCTTAAATAACATCAAATTGTCCCACCATATCGACCTTGCTAAATTCATAATGGATGACATGTTCCTAACCATTGACAGTTGCAACAGAAGCTTGCATTACGGCATGCTGATCAGTGAAATAATAGACTACTTCAATGTTGACAGCCGTTGTGATCCGCCAATAAACCATGCTTTGTTCGATCACATCAATGAGCCTAGTATTAAACAGCTAGGTTTTGAGTTCAGGAACAACACATGGGTTAGGAAAGGACTAGTCGATGTTGATCCAACTTTCACTCGTCTCTTTTCATTTATGAAAACAATGGACGCAAGGTTGAATGCCTGACTGAAATTGTTGGAGGGGCAGAATCGTGAGCTGTTGCAGCGCCAACAACAGTTGGAAAATCTAGTTCGCTCTCAATTAGCACCACCATCATGATATCTGACTGCATGCTTTATTAGACAATGATGGAATTTTAAATTCAATCACGAACTGTGCATAAGATTTTGGATGAAGTTAAAGATATTTGTATGGAATTACTGTAAAATATGAATTGATGAAATGGAAACATTGACCTATTGCCGCTTGCCATGCTTTTAGTTATGTTTGTTTCAAACAAACGATTGTTTTTTGGTTATCTAATGCCCTTTATTGTGTGCCAGGTTCTATGCAGACATTTCAGCAAATTACGATGGACAATCCTAAACCATAAACCAACCAAAAGCACCATGATATCAAAATATCTATTTCATTACTCTAAACGATCGAACATGAAAGTGAAAGCACATGTTCAGGCATTCTCAGAAATTCAGAAATTGCCTATAATACCCTTATGTATATTGAATATATTTGCTTTAACCAACATGACTATGAATGTATTGTCTTCACAATTCTCGAAATTTAGAGTTTTTGTTGATTTATGTATTCATATATGCATTCGAAAGATAACACAATTTACATTTCAACTATGAAAGTAATGCATTGTGTGGCAAAAAAATAATTGTTATTTGACTAGTTTTGTGAGTAGTCAATGATATTATTATAAAATGTTTCATACTTCAAATACGAAGCAGGAGGTCGAAATCAATAAGGCAAATATAATTATAATTATTATTGGTATATTTCAAATAAAAATTTTATTGTTTACAAAGAGACAAAAATTATCATCAATTATGACGGAGTACAAGGCATTTGATGATCCGATAGTATCATCTTATCGCTGGCTCTAGGCAGCAGTCAGAGTATCACCTCCAGACTCTGGCAAACTCAAATTCAAATATCATTATTCAATGAAAATGTCAATGGCCATTTCGAAACAATTTGAACGAATCTCTAACAACTGAGGTGTGAAGTTCCACAATCTTCAGGTACGACACCTGTAATGTTCTCACTGTTTGTTATCCGTAATGGACAAGTGTTTCGTGTGTGCCCAGATTATCTGCATATTGAACATGCCTTCCGTCGTTGTCGTCGTCTATCCGAAGGATGAGAAGATGATGTTTCCCTGAGTGTGGATGGACCTGTAAACGGAGTCCGACAATTTTGTCTATTATGACCATAGCTTTTGCATTGTGAACATCTACGTCGGCGAATGCCTTCCCCAACCGATGGAATCCTTTTCCTCCTAAGTCTCCCCGCTTGACCTCGCCATGTTGGTGGTAGAACGACGATTTCTTTAACCTCATGGGGGACGTCCCATTCACTGGGATGGCCAACTGGGTGAATGGAAACTGCATATCCCTCCACCCAAGAGCTAGTCATGTAATAGTGCGAGCAGAATTCAATGGGTGAACGATTGCACTTACTGCGAATGCAATGAAATCTCAATTGGGGAACAACGTAAACATGTAAAAAATTCAATTCATAATACCCTAAATAAGAAAACATGATTATTCACACCTTATTGCCGACATTGCATGCGTACAGGGGAGTAGATCACTCTGGAACTTATCGCATGAACAAGTCTTCTTGCATAGGTTAACGACTGCGTCCGTATTCCCGCCTATAACTTGGAACTCCACCAGATCGATTGGTTGGATGAAAAAATGACATGCTGCATTCAACTATTTGTTCAACAGATCGGTAGCCCAAGGGCTGAGTGGCGTGGTCATATTCAATGCCTCGTTATGCCAGTCATGGAACCAACGTTGGAATATGCCTCTGATGCACTCAATCAAGACGGTTATTGGCATTTTTCTTGCATGCCTGAGGCAGCAGTTAATACACTCCGCAATGTTGGATGTCATTAGCTTGTATCCCCTTGCTGGTGTCCATGCACGTGCCCATCTATTAGGGCCTATTCTCATCAGGCGGTCATAAGCAGGTTTGTAAATTTGTTCCAGCTCAGTCATGTGTCTGGTAAAATCGGACAACCTATAGCAGTTTGCAGCTAATGTGAAAATGACCGGAACATCTGTGCACTTGAACAGGTTTTTAATATTTTTCCCTAAGTGGTAACTGCATAGACCGTGATGCTCATCATTGTACACATTCTCAACTGCCTTCTTAATCGCAAGATGCTGGTTAGAAATTAACATATGGTTTTGGGAACAACCAATTGCATGACGCAATTGGTTAAGAAAACACGACCAACACTCTTCGTCTTCGACGTCGCCAACGCCGAATGCAACTGGATATATCTGCTCGTTCGCATCTTTGCAAACCGTAACAAACAAAATACCTTTGAATTTGCCTTTTAGATGTGTGGCATCGATAACAAGTACAGGCCGTATTACAGAACGAAACCCCCGGATACATGACCCGTATGCCTAGAAGCAATATTTGATTCGACGTTCCCGATCTGTAGCGACACTTGTGAGTGTACCAAGATTTTCACGTTTCAACATATGAAAATATGAATGGATGAGTTGGAATGACTCTTCTAGGGGACCGAACACAAGATTTTTAGCATACTGCTTCGCTTGTCATGCCTTTCCATAAAGGCATTGCAATCCCCACGTGCGATTCATCTCTTCCATTATTTCCTTAGGTCTCAATGGGGTAACATAATTTCCTTACAGCCTAGTCGAGATAAGCTTACCAATAACCCTCGCACTAGCAGTTCGGTTTCCACATTGCAAACCATAAACAGTATACGTGTGTACCTTATGCAACGTCTGAATTTGCCAATTATCTCCCTCAGGCAACTTTGTTGCATGCAAAGCAAACTTGCATGCCTTCTCCTTACAACCCACCTCCAAATGAGCGTAGCATGACTTTTTAACTCTTACCTCAAAATGCTCTTTTATTGCCAACATGCTCAAAACACGTTTCAAATCGACCTTTGATCGAAACATTTGTCCGCGATATAAGTGGTCAATGTGTGATCCAGATTCCTCTGTCGTAACTGTTTGGAAGGATATCATATCTACCACGGGAATGACCCATTGACGAGATACCCATGTATTTATCCTCTCTTCATCACTGTCCACTGGCAAACGAATGCCGTTCCCAAGTGCGATGCCGTCGTCGTAAATAGGCTCTACACCTTCAACATCTTCTAATTCTACTGTTGTGGCATGGTCTTCGAACTGAACCTCTTCTAACGCAACAGTTGTGGCATGGTCTTCAAACTGCACATCTTCTAACGCAACAGTTGTGGCATGTCCTATGCTGCCATCTGCATGATTGAAAGCCGGAAGGTCAATGTGCTCATCCCCGTTATCATCTGAACATGCATAACATCTGGCTACATAATCATCATCATGCATATCCGCCGTGTCATCCTCTTCAACATCATCTTCAATCTCATCAGATGCATCGACATCGCTCACAACCACTGCAGTGTCCTTTGCGAACGGTGATTGACCAACTAAATTTCCATTTGACAGATTTGTTTGTTGCAATATACCATGAAATTCGTTCGATGTACATTCTGATCAGAATTGTGTAAACATCATTTACAGACACCTCATGTGTGTCCCGGCCTGCTTAAACTCTTGATGATACGTCAAACGTGATTGCCATGGTTGTATGTTAGGAAATACATGCTGTGGTATGTCAGAATAATTACCACTATGTTGTAGGCGATGACTATGTTGGATACCATGTTCATGTCGAATATCGTTTCCCTTTCCTGCCTTAACTGTCACAAACACAGCAACTACCCTCTCATCTCGTAGAATACTTGCTATATCTTCATCATCCCTGATAACTATGCGGGAAACCCTTGCAGCATGTCTCAGCGATGCAGGTAGATCAATTTCATTCTTCTGTGCGTCAACCCCAACAACTTCTTCAACCAGCTTTACCAGGCCTGATAATGATAAATCACTCCCAACAACCCTAACTCGTGTATCACTACCCTTGTAAATGTCATCGACCCACTGACCACCGTATGTAATCATAACCTTCACATTTGGCACGCCGCTGAAATTTGTCAGAAAATAAGTGTCACAATCAATAAATTTTTTTTAAACATAATTTCCCAAGAATGCAAAAAACAAAAAAAACAACTTACGTAATGCCTAAGTCACATTTGGCCGGCGGATGAAATTTAACAGAATAAGTGTTGCAATGTATAATACACATTCATGCCACGCCTAAAAAGCAGTTAACATAGGCCTCGTTACAAGATGTGCATTACATAAGTCACGCAGCCCAAAACCCTAAATACATAATAATAGGTAGACTCGGTGCGTAATAAGTCACGCATTACAACATGTCACGCTATATATAAAAACCAATCACGCTATATATAAAAATCAGTCACGCAATGCCCAAATACTCGTGACCAAAAGCATCAAAATGAACTAAATTGTGCAAGTCAATCAATGCGTGATATCCACACACTCATGCCAACATAAACAGTCACGTAATGAACTAATGTCACGCAATACTTAAAAACAGGTTACGCACTATATCAAAACCACTGATTCAATATTTCAAAACCAGCACCTTCAACACAATAGAAAAATTCTTAAATGTTTTACTAAGTCACTCAATGCGT
The DNA here is from genome assembly GCA_036013995.1 of Theobroma grandiflorum. Taxonomy (NCBI): domain Eukaryota; kingdom Viridiplantae; phylum Streptophyta; class Magnoliopsida; order Malvales; family Malvaceae; genus Theobroma; species Theobroma grandiflorum. The sequence goes on from CP142129.1 coordinate 40,606,144, forward strand.
GATATCCACACACTCATGCCAACATAAACAGTCACGTAATGAACTAATGTCACGCAATACTTAACAACAGGTCACATACTATATCAAAACCAGTGACGCAATATTTCAAAACCAGCACCCTCAACACAATAGAAAAATTCTTAAATGTTTTACTAAGTTACTCAATGCATGATATCCATACACGCATGCCAACATAAACAGTCACGTAATGAACTAATGTCACACAATACTTAACAACAGGTCACGCACTATATCGAAACTAGTGACGTAATATTTCAAAACTAGTACCCTCAACACAATAGAAAAATTCTTAAATGTTTTACTAAGTCACTCAATGCGTGATATCCACTTACTCATGCCAACATAAACAGTCACGTAATGAACTAATGTCACGCAATACTTAACAACAGGTCACGCACTATATCGAAACCAGTGACACAATATTTCAAAACCAGCACCCTCAACACAATAGAAAAATTCTTAAATGTTTTACTAAGTCACTCAATGCGTGATATCCACACATTCATGTCAACATAAACAGTCACGTAATGAACTAATGTCACGCAATACTTAACAACAGGTCACGCACTATATCAAAACTAGTGACGCAATATTTCAAAACCAACACCCTCAACACAATAGAAAAATTTTTAAATGTTTTACTAAGTCACTCAATGCGTGATATCCATACACGCATGCCAACATAAATAGTCACGTAATGAACTAATGTGACCCAATACTTAACAACAGGTCACGCACTATATCGAAACCAGTGACACAATATTTCAAAACTAGCACCCTCAACATAATAGAAAAATTCTTAAATGTTTTACTAAGTCACTCAATGCGTGATATCCACTCATTCATGCCAACATAAACAGTCACGTAATGAACTAATGTCACGCAATACTTAACAACAGGTCACGCACTATATCGAAACCAGTGACACAATATTTCAAAACCAGCACCCTCAACACAATAGAAAAATTCTTAAATGTTTTACTGAGTCACTCAATGCGTGATATCCACACATTCATGCCAACATAAACAGTCACGTAATGAACTAATGTCACGCAATACTTAACAACTGCTCATGCACTATATCAAAACCAGTGACGTAATATTTCAAAACCAGCACCCTCAACACAATAGAAAAATTTTTAAATGTTTTACTAAGTCACTCAATGCGTGATATCCATACACTCATGTCAACATAAACAGTCACGTAATGAACTAATGTGACCCAATACTTAACAACAGGTCACGCACTATATCGAAACCAGTGACACAATATTTCAAAACTAGCACCCTCAACATAATAAAAAAATTCTTAAATGTTTTACTAAGTCACTCAATGCGTGATATCCACTCACTCATGCCAACATAAACAGTCACGTAATAAACTAATGTCACGTAATACTTAACAACAGGTCACGCACTATATCTAAACCAGTGATGCAATATTTCAAAACTAGCACCCTCAACACAATAGAAAAATTCTTAAATGTTTACTAAGTCACTCAATGCGTGATATCCACTCACTCATGCCAACATAAACAGTCACGTAATGAACTAATGTCACGCAATACTTAACAATAGGTCACGCACTATATCAAAACCAGTAACGTAATATTTCAAAACCAGCACCCTCAGCACAATAGAAAAATTCTTAAATGTTTTATTAATTATAACATAATACGACAACGAAGATATTACAAAACAAAAAAAAAATGAACCGTAGTTCATTTCTTCCTAAGTTCATCTACTTTTTCTTCGATCTCAATGAACGCCTTCTGGTTGAACAGGATGGAACACTCCAGGTCATGAGCCCTCTCCATCAACCTGTCGAAGAGGACTCGCACCTCCTGCTCGAATGTCTCTAGCTGGTCCTTTTGGGCCCCCACATCCTCCTTGGAAGCTGCCCCCCATGACCAATCTCTTCTGTACCTTCTCTGGACGCCATTTTCAATTATCTCAAAATGTTTAGATAATTGAATTTGACTCAAATGCTTATTGGTTCCCTTTATTTATAGGCATCAATGCTGACTCTTCGTTTACTACACACATATCCCCGTATAAGTGCAATTATGAAGGGCTAAATTGTGGGGGCTGTACCTGTTTGGCATGACGTTTCATTTCCTCATCTTATCTACCTCTTAATTAATTAAGAGGTAGATAAAGATGAGGAGATGAAACGCCAAGCCGAACAGGTACCGCCCCTATTAATTGCACTTAATGGGAATATGGGTGCACCAAACAAAGAGTCATCATTCATGCCTATAAATAAAGGGAACCAGTAAGCATTTTAATCAATTATCTTAAACAATCTAAGATAATTTAGAAAGTTTAAAGGCATCCGTGGATCTAACCCAGGATATTGGTGAAAGGGCAACCTCCCAGTAGGAGGAGGTGCGTCCCCCCCCCCACCCCCCGAGATCAGCTGGAGATATTCTAGGAAGAAATGCGTGCTCTCATCGACTAGCTGATGGCCTGGCCAGGACTTTTGTGCTGGAGGCTGACATCCTGGCCAACAAGAAGATTCTCACCCAAATATATGACAGGAAAAAATGAATAACGGTTCATTATATAATTATTTTTTTCCATTGTCTCGCTTCTCTTTCCTCTTCTTGTACTTCCTCTTTCATCCTCTTGTACTGCCTCTTCCTCATCCTGTATACCCTCTTTCTCTTCCTGTACTCCCTCTTCCCCTTCCTAACTGTATTAAGTTAGTGTATTTGAGCATATATAAGAAAATATATGCTGGAATACACTAACTTAATACAGTTAGGGTAAGGAAGATGGAGTACAGGAAGAGGAAGGAGGGAGTACTGGAGGAGGGCGAAAGGGGTACAAGAGGATGAAAGAGGAAGTACAATAAGAGGAAGGAGAATGAGACGATGGAAAAAAATAAAGTATTTTGCATCATTTCCTTTCTCTTGTATTTTGGAGATTCTTAATATTAATGAGATTTTATGAAATTTTCTTTGAGCATATATTTTCTTATGGTTATGTCTTATCTTCGTTTAAGTTATAGTATTATGCAGAATAACTGCGTGAGTGGATGTTAGGCATTGCGTGAAGTATTGTTAGCTATTGTGAGACTAGGTTATACGCGCCGCGTGAATTGTGCAATGCAAATCTTCATGCAAGACATTGCGTGAGTTGATTGTATATATATGGTGACCTCTTGTTATGTATTGCGGGACGTTGGTACAGTACGCGGATCGGTCGATGGTTATGTTGGCATAACGTGGGTGCATATTAGGCATCGAGTGCCATTGCGTGACTGCTTTTTGCAAACTTTTGGACACTAGTTTTTAGGGTTTGTGTGACTGGTGTATTCCATATAGCGTGACCTGTTGTTATGTATTGGGTGACTTCACTACGTGACTGGTTATGTTTTATTTGGCATTAGGTGCCTGAATATTACGTGACTGAATATTTGTTGAGCATTGCATGACTTGTTTGTAGCCATTACGTGACTGTCATTACGTAATATCCAACCATGCATTATTCAGTCACGTAATGCGTACAGACAAGTCACGCAATGCTCAACAAATATTTAGTCACGTAATATTCAGGCACCTAATGCCAAATAAACAAGTTACGATTACTGATATCCAGTCAAGACCCTAATATCCAGTGACGCAATACATAACAAATATTCACGCATCGGCTATAAACTGATTGATTTCGCTATTCGGAGCCAGATTTAGGTTTCCAAATTCATATAATTTACCCATTAAACAGGTTAAGATTCCTAATATCCAATCACACACCCTAATATCTAGTGACATAATACCTAACAAATATTCACGCATTGGCTATAAACTGATTGATTTTCGCTACTCCCAGCCAGATTTCAGTTTTGAAACTCATACAATTTACCCATCAGCTATTGCGTTCTATAAATAACCATAAATAAAATCAAGAACTCATAACACATACCTTGATTCCATCTCCGCACTCTGGGACCCTCAGAAAGTTCGCTAGCGATATAGACCTCGATGGCGACAGCTAGACGGCGAGATATATATCCCAATGGCCTTGGAGAGCTGGACGGAGGGATAGCTAAATCGAGAGTTAATTTTGAAATTTTAATATGAATGGCGGGAGAGGAGAAAGAGACCGAGACGCCCCTCCTTCATTTGGATTAATTGGTTTAAAGGGTATTCTTGTCAAGTCGATCCAAAAATTGTCTACAAACAGTTAAAATTATAAGGAGGGTCATTTTTTAAGTGCAGTTACTCCAGAGTCCATTTTTCACAATTTTCTCATAATATTAATACTTTTATGAATGCGTGTGTGTATATATTATGTACTTAAAATATAAATATATATTTTTTTATTTTGTATTAATATTGTAAAAATTATAACTCATAAAATTATTAATTACAATATATATATATGTTTATTTATATAAACATATAACATATAAATTTAAAGGTAAGTTATGATATAAGAAAAGTTAATTGGGTAATTAAGTATCCATGAAAAAGATTTTAATAATTTTTTTATTTAATCGGATATTTAAATGGGTTAGGATAATTATAGGGTAGTGGGAATGTATTAGGGTTAGGATTAGAGTAATAATTTTAAAATTAAACGGGTAGTTAATAGGATTAAGATTCGAATACTTCAAAATGATAAGGTACCTGATCCGTTGACATCTTTATACTCCAATCATAATGTCTAGGTTCGACAGGTAAAAGCTGCCACCAGGAACAGCAGGAATAGGGGCAGCCGGCGGCATAACTGGAATCGTTCCATCAATGGCTGTAGGGATGTGAACGTGAGGGAAATGAAGCTCTTGAACCCCAGAAGCCATGGAAGAGTGGTGAGAGAGGTCATGCCAAGCAGTGGCACTCGTAGACGATTGTTTTTCACTGACCATAAAGACGCTTGCATTACATTAGGAGATTTCAACTAAGAATTAAGACAAGGAAAAAAAAGATTAGATTCATGATGAAGCCATGAACGAAGTCGTTTTTATATGCAGACAAAAAACATGCAACTTGGAAATGAAAACATCGAAAAGGGAAGGGCAACTGGCTGGAGAAAACCCAGTATAAATCGGGAGGGTGGGTAGGGGTTAATTGCACGGGCAGCGTTGCATTCCTACCCTCAATCTGACCCATATCTACTAGGCCTTGCTCATGAATTGTGAGTCCTGCACGAATGTGATTGATCATGAGAGGTGTAGAACAGAGACTGCTGTTTTAAAGAGTATCCCAATCTCTAAGTATGGGGTGTAATACACCAAAACAGCTGCACTATTTAGGACACAAGCACTTTGATTTTCAAGTGCACTTTAGACCATACCATGCTATGCACTCTGCCTCTTACTCCGAGTTCCTTGGAAATTGCTAAAGAGAACTACCAGCAACTAGGTGTTCTGATATACAATATTAATTTTGAGCTAGCATATAAGGAATTTCCTGCTCCCATCCAGAAAAAAGAAACACCGAGATTAAACCAAGTGAATTTTTCTCTGAGAACAAAAGCGGCCTGCTAAAAGTCACATTCACAAAAACCATTTACTGAAGTTTATTTTGCATTGACAAAAGAAACAGGAGAGGGTACATGTTCATATGTGAGAATTTAAAATGAAAAGCAAAACCAAAGCTCTTCCCAGATTACCGCACTGGTTGCTGATTGTAGTGATTCTTCTCCTTTTTCTTAGCAGCAGCAAGCCTTGCACTCCTTGCAGCAGCCTCATTGGCAGCTGCCCGGGCAGCACCATCCATCTCTTTACTTGATTTTTTCTTCCTCATAGAAACTACTTTTTTCAGCCGTTCTTTCACATCAACTGCAGATGTCTCTTCTGGCTTCTCAGTTTCACCAGTTTCGTCAGTGTCATTTCCAGCATCAATGCCTTCAGGCTGGCCCTGTGATGATTCTTTTACCTCCTTTGACGGTTTATCCTTCTTTTTCTTCTTTTTGGCACTTTTGCTCTCAGCAGGAGCATTCTCTTTCTTTTCCATTTCTCCATTGCTCTCTGATTTTTTCCCCTGTGCAGTGCCTGCAATCAGGAAATTGTTCATTTCACGTAAGAAAAACTACTAAAAAATCAATCAAAGAAAGCAATAAACAGAGCAGAATATTTACACCAAATAAACAATGCAATAGTGAAAAAAAAATCACCACAGAAATAAGTCTCAGTTCCAAGTCATATGGCAAGGTGTAGATGTCCAACTCCAACCTTTAGAAGATTGCAATTTCAACCCATTACATTCTCAGATAAATGATTAAAGAACATGCTGGCGAATAATTTCTATCCCGGTCTTGTACTACAGCTAGTAAATGATAGCAGTACAAAAACATGGAAAGCAAACCATTTAGGACAAGAGATAGAAAACATTAAGATTAACGAGAGTTCCAGTTCACCAGATTGAGCTTAACCAGACACGTAACAAATGAACCAAGAAAAATAATGACTTCTAAAGAGAAAGTGCTTCCTGAATTCTTCAATGTTAAACTAGGAAAGCATTTCAGTCTCCGAAAGGTAATGAAACACTTCCGATTTTTATAGTGGATATATGTTTTCTTCTACCTATTTCCGCATTAAAATTATGTCCCATTGAAAAGAAATCAGACTAAACATCTATCTGAAAATGGGGGGAGACAAATACACATGTGCGTAATAAGAGTAAATTACCATGGGAGTCATTTGGGCCACTTGTCTCTTGTTTGGTGTATCCTAACTCTGCAAGAACAGCATCCAGTTCCTCAAGCCCCTTCTTCTTCAGCTCCTTCTTTGAAAGCTGTCTTTCTGTCTCCTTAGTGACCATAGAGGCTTCAGGAGGCTTCTTAACAACTGGCTGCACTTCTACCTGAGCCTCAGCTTCATTTTCATGTTCCTCTTCAACGTCATCATCAACTTCATCAAGGCCTTCTTCCTCACTTTCACTTTCCTGGAATGGAAAATAAAAAAAATAAACAACTACTTGATAAAAACCAAGTAATGGTAGCATTCAGAAGACATTTAGGTAGTAAGAATCAGGTTCACCATATCCTTATCACATGTTCTAGAGTTTGTTTGCATTGAATGGAAATATAGTAGTAAAATATAGCTTACAAATATACTTAAGACAACATTCACAACATCAAGTTAAAAGACGGGAAAGATAAACCCCCACTGTTCCCATTTCCCCTCTCTTTCTATAAACTCTGGTTTGATGTTACTCGGTGACATTTGTCATTGAGATTATAACCACTACACTGCCATTTTGCCAACTGGTGTCATTTTAATCAAGACTGACTTAATACAGGCAGTCTAGGCTGCATCCAACAAGAAATGCAATTAATTTGGATCTAACATTTTCCCCACTAATAAATTACACTACTGTAAATATCTATTCCCATGAAAGAATTTTAGGCTCTGATCGCATATTTATCCATGTTATGTTTTAAAATTTATGTTTTAAGATCTCACAATATAATGAGCAATTTTATAAGTAACATTGCAACTGACATTTGACATCAAATGGTCTTGGATAGCCACAGAATAACCTACAATTTCAAAACAGGCTTTCCTAGACTACTGATGGAAAATTTTAATAACGGAACATTAATTTCACTTTAGCAAAAAATAAATTATAGCTCAGATGCAACAACAACAACAATTTAAATTCCAAGGATTCACCATGGGGAGGCATTTAAGACTTTCAGCTGATACAGGAGAAGAGGATAGCACGAAGAGAACCGGCAATATATACCCACAAGAGTTTCCTCCATCCCCACAAGCTGAATTTGAGCTAATGTATTGAATCCGACAAACTAAAAGACTATATCTTATACATCTGTTTGTAATAGCAAAAGAAAACTAATCCAAAAAGTTCAACGTGACGACACTCAAATAACTTTATATGTCCGAAAATAGTGAATACAACCAAAAATGACTAAATACACATGTAAACCAAATTAAGTGGCATCCAACACTCAAACACAGGGCATTAAAGACCTATTCAATTTAAGAATCAAGTTTGGTTTTGTATAACTAAGGACAGAAAATCAACATCCAAAGTTCAATGTGAAGACAACCACATTTGCGCACGCACGCGCGCGCGCACACACACACACATCTTAAAAAAGTAAAAACCACTAAAATGATTGAGTATGTACATCAGGTAGAGTGGAACCTCTACACATGTTACCTTTGAGAATCAAGTTTAATGTCATGCAACTAAAAGACCAGGAGAATGATCAAAGCAAGAGAACCATGCACCAGCATCCTAAGAATCCAAGGGGAAATATCTAACTTAGCAACTAATGCAAAATTTATTTGGTATTTATCATCAACATATTTTATTCATTAAACATGTAAAGCACAGAGATATAAACAATTCTTTTTAAAAGAAAAGATACTCCTTTGGCAAAAAATGAAAAGGACGAAACTGATTGCTTTTGAAAACAATGCATAACAGGAATGGATATGGATCCTCCATAATTAAAACCATTTTCCAGTACAAACAATTTCTCTTAAAAGAAAGCATAATCATCATCTATCGTGGTACAACTCTTTTTTTAGAAAAAAAATACAAAACCCGCATTTAGTATAACAAAAAATACACATCTTAAGGCAACAAAAAAGTCCACATTGATGAAAACATCATTCCGTTTATCACCCAGATATAACCCAAACTTCATGAGGATCTTTAGAAAACAAAATACCACCAAAACTTTATAGATGATCATACATTAAATCATTTTCATTATCACCAACACAATACCAAATCTTATCATCATTTAGATAATCCACATACCAACAAAAGCCAAAATGAAAAAAAAAGGATCAAAACAAAAATTCATCATCATCTAATCATGAAAACAATATATTGAAACAAAAAACATAGCCCTGACCTCTAAAGCAGGCTCAGGTTCTTTATGAGTGTCCCAAGCAGAATCAGGAGGAGCCGTGGTGGCATAATAATCATCATCATCTTCGTCATCAACGTCAGCCCAAGACTTCGTCTTGAGAGGTGATGGGGCCCAGAACACCTCTTTCTTCTCCGCTTCCTTCTCCCCTCCCTTTTTCCCTTTGGTCTTAGACGAGGAGCCTTGATGTTCCTTTTCACTTCCCTTCTTCTTCTTCTTCTTCAAACTCCCAAGCGCCGCAAAAACATTGGTGCTGTTAATCGCCAAAGACTCATCCCTCCTGCTATTCCCTCCTCCCACCATCTTTTTCCCTTATCCAATCCTCACCCCGTTGCCAAACACACCAAACCTTTGAATTATAAATACAACAGTAGTTCGTCAACGAAACGGATATTAAGCGATGAAAAATTCCTCGGTTGCAGAAATATTTGTCCTCGATTTAAAAACAAAAACGGAAAATTTGAGATTTTTATTGAAATATTAGTGGAGAAACTGATAAAAAGGTTAGATTTTCTTTTTTGCAGGTTTTCCCAGATGATCTGCGAAATGCCTGAATGGATTGTGATGAACCGAAACGTTAACGTTTTGGCTCTGCAAATGGGAAAAAGGAATCAAAAAGAAGAAGATAAGGCAAGGGGTGAAGCAAGGTCCTCTTCAAATCTAGGTTAAGTGTTTTCAAGTTCTCAATATAAATAGAAGAAGGATGAGAAATGAGGAAAGAAACCCTTCTCCACTTCTCTTCAAGCAGAGGAGTGAAATGGGCCGCGGCCCACTTATGTGCAGGACTGAGCCTTTTGAAGTCCCAATGTGAACATTTGTAACCATACTCTTTTCCGACCATTAATAAAAATATTTATTAAAGATCTGAAATTAAAAATATAAATTCTGCATGATAGAAAAGAAAAGGTTTGAATATAAAATAAGATCAAATATTTATCAATACTGTCGGGATATATAAGAATTTTACTTCAATTTTTTCTAGATTTCAATTGTTTGACATCAAATGCCAATGTGTTGGCAAAGAAATAACTTTCAAATGAAAAAATGTTAAGCTAAGTTATATCGAATATGAATAAATCGATTAAAATCAATAAAATTTGATTTGTTTATTTTAATTTAGTTTATTTGATTATTTAGATTTATTTTTTATATTTAAAATTTATAATTGAATTGTCAAAAAACTAATTGTTAAAAATGCCTTTTTAAATATATTATATATGTAATAAGTAAAATATAAATATTAATAAACGTTATTATGATTTTTAACTAGTATTTTATGTATAATAAAAATAATAAACAAAATAATAAAATAGATCAAATCATTTAATTTTAAAATATAATTTGGTCGTTTTAATTAATTTTTTATGAAATATTTATAAATTTAATTTTTAAAATTTTAAGATTTAAAGGATCAAATTGATCAAACAAATTTGGGTGGTGGTTGGGACCTACGGCATTGAAAATGTTTAACCTTTCAAGTTGTTAGGCTTGTTTTAGCTCAACAAATTAAGATAAACACAAACGAAATGAATTCTGATATTACCAAAATGATGCAACCTGCATTTGTTACACGAGGATCATCTTTATCCGGGGAGCGGATAACGTAAAAACAAATAAACATCCTTGTTTAAGTCAGTTCAAACAAGCACAAAAGGTACACCAATGATCAAGACGAAGAAAGATGTATGGAATTGTCAAAAGTGGTTCCCACATGCTGAATGACAAAGCCATAGATTTTCCTCTTCAATTTCTCGACCTTGTCTACCAATGGCTCTTCCCCGTTTGAAACCGCACGGTCTAGCCAATCATTGACCCGTTTCAACTGCGATAGAACTGCTGCGATGGAGCCACAGTCCAAAGGCAATGTTTTACTACCAGAACCACACTCCCCGAGCACCCGGAAACCGGCATCCAGGGACTCCTCAATGAAGCGAAGAAACCACATTTGCATCTCAGACTTCAACTCCGTTGCAAAATGCACTGTCTCTTTCATTCCCTGACCTCTAGTCCACATTGCAGCATTAGGTTCTGAATGTGGCAATGAAGTAGCTTTGAGTTGGTTTTTGGCTGAAGCATGATGGGATTGCCGCCCTTTTGACAAACTTCTCTGCAGAGCTGATGGAGACTCATTGTTCTGAGCGGTTAGAAGGGAGACTATCTCGAGATCAGTAGCCAGTGCAGCTTCAACCCATAGTGAAGAGGATTTTGAGTAGTCCGAGGAGGCATTTTCTGTGTCAGAATTGTGGCTAGCTGCGATGGACTCGGCAATCCCAGTGTATTTCACAACATCATCATAAATTGATAAAAATTGGTCAATGGTGGGTATAGGATTCCCAGCCTTGGATTTAGAGGAGAGTTCTGAAAACATGCTGGAAAAATAGGGGCATAAAATTAGGCACAGAAAAACTTTGTTGACAAAATATGATGTTTAGACTTAACGCATAATTAATTGATTTTCACAAAACAAAATGCAGAAATAATTTGTATCAAATAAATTAAGGTGATAATCCCGACTATGAGATATAGCAAAAACTTTGGAGATGCGTCAAGTTATTTCTCACATAATTTAATAGCTAAACATCACAACACTTGATGTAATGGGCACGAGTTGCATATAAATTGCATGTGAGGATTGACCCTTACCTTAAATTCCTGATAACAGATTCAGCAGCAATGGCCTCCTCCAATGCCTCTGCTGCAGCTTTAGAGGCAAGAACTCTCCTTTGCATAGCCTCCTACATTAAGACAGGGTATTCAAAATCCAAATTCAGTCCTTAAAAATATACCAAGATTTTAGCTCTGCGTGTATCTTGGCTAAATTAAAGCTACATTCTAGTCAAACCAATATTTCAGGCAAGCAAATATTTTTTTTTATTTCATCTATGTAATTATGAGAATAATTAATTTAGAATTGCTAAACATTAAATTTGTGTTAAGTATATCAGCATTCCTCCGCATCCTATTCAAAGCATAAGGGCAGACTGTTACATTGAAAAGATCAATTATTATCCTCTGGATCCAAATCAAGCAAACAAATACAATTTTTAGACGATCAGAAATTAAAAGCATTGGTCTATGACCAGATTGTTTATGGTTACAACTCCAATGTCACAGTGTTTTATCTAGTATTTATTACCCCGAAGCTTCTAAGTGCATAATGTCAACCATTGCTAACCTCCCTGGACCTCACTTTCACATGAGCAGCATAATTTTTCGAAAAGCATCACTATTTAATATAAACTTTATGATTATAACAGTCTAATTAAAATGAATATTCAATCACATCTCTAATTTTTAATTCTTCAGCTACAATAGTCGAATGATGGTGATATGCACTCAGAAGGTGATGCTAGTTTTTGTACACAATCATAGCATCTTAGCTACATGTTTATAATGAGAGTACAACACGGTTTAATAGCATTGAGACATTTAAATAAGCAATAACATGTATTGACAAATTATATACAAAAGCTGGGTGGTCAGTAAAATCCACCCAATATTAAAGACAAAAACAGAATGAAGTAAGTTAAACCTTTCCCGAAAGCTATAGTATACTTATTTCTACTGTGCCAAAGCAATTGGTAGGAATCGATTGAGCAATCTAGCAGAAACATTAAGCACTCACACGTAGCTCTTAGACCTAAATCATTCCTATACCAAAAAGATAATGATAAAGACTTTTTTCTCAACTTCAACCTTTCTCAATTTAGACTAGAAGATAATATCAGAAACGCAGCACCTTAAATAGGAAATGCTAATCAAACAAAAGCACTATCTTTAATGGGAAGCAAACAAAAATGCAAAGGCACAACGCAAATTTATATAGTATTTTAAAGTCAAAAGGCAGATTTGATTAGCTTCTTGATAATTCCTGAAACCGCCCCATACCTTTGCCAGCGTTGTAAGGTCAGCAGAAAGGGTATCCCATGAAACACTGCCATCAGTCCATTTCTTTTCATGAATGGTGATTCCCAAAGCCCCACCCGCGCATGTTAGTTTTTCTGGGGCCAAACTATCTTCGGATGGGCTAGCTTTTGTTTTCTCATTGGTTGAGGAATTTTCATCATTAGATTTTTGACTATGCACATCACTTAAACGTCTTGAAATGGCCGCCTGGGAAAAATATCATGTCAGAAAGTATTCGACATAAGAGGCACATATAATTCAAATTCTACAATGACAATTTATAAATATGATTACATGAAATTCCTAAACAAAAATTTCATATCCTCATTCCTGATTCTCTGAAAGCATAGTTAATTATGTTTCCACTTTTTTGAAATAGCAATCTTACGTAGTTTTTAACATCATGTGATGGTTCAGACTTCAGAGATGAACTCAGTTGGAAAAAGTTCAAACATTTCACTCTTTCTAAAACCCATTGTGGGATATTTTCAGGTGAATAATTAGTAGTTGAAATGAGAAAAAAAAACGATACCCAATTCTGCCAAATGCAATTATATATCGACTTCAAATAAGCCTCAACATTTCTTTGGGCCTGTAATGATTAATTTATCAAGCATAGAAATCTACTAAAGAAAGTTAATTTAGTTACCTGAGTCCGCAAAATAGCTTGCAGATCCGGTTTACTCTTAGAAGAACCTTTCTCCTTTTGTTCCCCTGAACCTTTCTCTGGCTGCTCATCCCAGCTCTTCCTACTACTCTTTGCCGACCCCACCAGTGCTTCGGACACCTTCGAAATTCCAGCAACGATCGTTGCCATCTTCTTCTTCGAATCCCCTACAGCCGGTGAGACCTTCAACACTCCGGACAACCTCCTCCCTGGAGAAAGAGATCCTCTTCGAGCACTCGGTGATGCCTGCTTCCTTCCGTTAGGCGAAGGTTGCCTATACCTCGAGGGTACTATGATCGCCGGCTCTCTTGCCACTTTCCTGTTCTCTTCCTTCGCTGCCATCAAGCTCGGTACCACGCATTTTGACGGTACCGGAGATGCAGATCTTTTCCCTTTGCCAACCGGAGATGGATCCCTCTCCACAACTGCCGCATTGGTTTTCTTAACAGCTGAAACGGAACGTTTGGCGGTGGCCGGAGACGAAAATCTTTGCGGCGGCTTTTCAGTAACCTTTGATTCAGATTCCAAATTTTCATTAACTTTAACATTATTTCTAGGGGCGAGAGGCTGCCTTGTTTTCGGCTTTTCAATTTTTGAATCCTTGTTTTCAGTCGGTGTTTGCTGTTGCTCCAATTTTTTGTTGGACAAGTAAACCGCAATTGGATCCACGGAGTATTCGGATTCGGATACGGGCTGTATAACGAAATCCCTTTTGGATGACGAAATGCGGGCGATGAGAGGGTCAGGGGAACCAACGAAAGGGTGACGACCTGCAATTGGGCGGATCCCGGAGACACGTGGCACGGGAGAGTCAAAATGGAAGCGATCAACGTAGACGAACTGGCCGAGCTGGAGTCGGTTGGAGAGGATTAATTCGGTGTCGCGCTCGGAGAGGGAGACGTAGGTCGAGTTGAGGGAATCAGAGAGTTGGACGTAGAAGCCGTGGTTTGGCCAGAGGTCGGAGCCGGCAAGAGCTGGGACGATGCCGATTACTTGGAGGAGAGCGGAGCGGTGGTCGCCGGTGACGCGCGTGGGGGAGTTCATGGATTGGAGGAGCTTTAGTAGGATTCCTGGAGTAAGCGAAGCCATCGCGACGGGGCGTGAGAGAGAGAGAGATAACGGGGAGGAGGGTTGGGTTGCTGGGGAGGATGATAGGGGGAAGGGGAATGCAAAGAAGAGGACGGGAGGATTAAGCCGTTACGACATTCAAATTCAAAAGCCCGCTAATTTTTTTCTATTGTTTGAATTCAGGTGGGGACAGGTCTCAATTCTCTCGTGAAAAAGCTGTACCCGTACCGTTACGTTATCTGGGTAAGGTAAATAGGGGGAACTAAGGTTACGGCCAGTAGATCAGAGTCGGAGTATCAAATTCCTATCACAGCTCACCACGTGGATTCTTTCTGTCGATCCCGGGAGGACGATGCGGCATCACCTATGTGAAACGTTAATCATTGTTTGAGAATTGGGCATCAGTTCATAATATTTTTTTGAGGTATGATTTATAATCTTTTACAGTACTAGTACTTGTACAAACTTCAATGAGAAATTGTCAATCTTAATGCACAATAATACTGATAATAAACTATAGTATATAGAGTTCTATTTTAGAGAAACGAGAGATTCGATTACACTCCTTTAACTAGAGACTGCAAATTTGAATACAGTTTAATCTATAGTTGAATCAAATGAAAAGGTGCCTAACAGTTTGTGTATATACATATACATATAAACTTTTTTCAAAAAAGAAAAAATCTCTCTCAACGGAATAGGAGAATGAATGTGAAATTATATTTGCTCATGAGATATAATTGGTTGCATTTGGCAACTAAAGTCTACAAACGAATGTGTAATTTGAACGTTGAAACACTAGGAGGAGGAAGAGTTCAACACAAGCCGTTGGTGGAAGAGTCTACTACTCAAAATAGGTGGGGTGAAAGTACCCTGACATTGCATACTCATAGAGACACAGAGAAGCACACTCTTATATCCTTTATTTTTTTTCTATTCCCTTCAATATATTTATGCCACAAAAAATAAGAAAAACATGAGGAATACAATCAATATAAAGAATATCTTGATCATCAGCCAACGGTTGGATGAAATACTGTTAAGGTATCGGACCAACTGGCTCTGTGCACCCTCCACATTTGCCAATGACTCATCCATGTTCTCGTCAATCCTGCCAACCAAAGCAGTGCACTCTGATAAAGCTCAAATCCTCACCTGGAAAACAGTTTTCAACGAAAAACAAACAAGCACAATACTTTTGAACATAGCCACTTTCCTACCATAATTTGAGTTTGACCAAACTAACACAAGGCTTATTGTAGACAGGCAAGGTCCAAAGTCTTTTCCCATATACATAAGCCTTCCGCATGCCTTTGATCACAAACATATCATTACTCGTGCTTTTGCTTTATTTGATTAGACAGATTAACAATTGAAACAATGTGGAAAAAATCATCTCAACATGTAAAATGTAGTGTGCAGATATGGCCAAGTGAAAACTTATAGAGCATTTCTAAAGCACTCTCTTTGTCATTATGCATTCAAAGCGCTGTCATTTCACCAAAGGTGCTAATGAAATTATGCTGTTGATAAGCCACAAGTTTTCAAAGATTTGAGAGCAGCATCTCAACCGTCAACATTCCAAAGAAAATATAATAATATACAGTTTATTCTAATATTCCTTTTGCTTCAAAGCTTGGCAACTAGTAATAGCAACAAGGAAAATCCAATCATATGAAAAAACAAAAGTTGGCTTAAATACCAATCCAAGTTGAAGCATATTCTTTCCCTTGGGGATTGGAAAAATTAATAAAAAAAAAAAAAGTTGAGATGATGGATAAACCTGATTGCAAGTTCCCCTTGTTGAGAAACCATGGTTGCTAGTTGTGTAAAGATATTGCTTAGTTCATGAATTGTTGACTCCACATTATGAAGAGCTTCAGCTCGACTCTGCATATAGCTGTCTTGCAGGGGAACCAACTGCTGGTGCTGTTGCTGTTGATGCTGCTGCTGTAATAAAGGCTGTGACTCCCCATCTGCCTGTTTGCTGTGACAGAAAAACAAGATATAAGATAGAAGGTAACGAAACTATTCTTTTCTGCTCCTGTTCTTAGAGTCATAAATGTCAACAGGAGAGACCTAGTCCTTATTCAGTGAGAAGTTGCCGTCTTGATTTGAAACACAACTAACTAATTAATCACGAGAAAATGAAAATTTATGTTTCTAAAAATTTCAAGAGACTTTCTATCAGAAAGATATGGACAAAAGATATAGTAGTACATGATCATACTAAGTACTAACGGTAGTCACAAATCCTAGCAACCAGAGATATGGCATCACCATCCAAAACAGAGAAAAATCTTTTTGTTTGCCCTTTCTTCCTCAAACATGGAAAAATTCTTACATAGACTTAACAGTTAAGAGCTAAAAGAAGATATGATCATTTAGTTTTTATATGGAAGCACAGACAGTAGTTCCACATACAGCAAGTGGCACAGCATGTTTCTCTTCTTCTTCTGCATGCAATACCAATGACAAGTTATGTTGATAGCATGAGCACCCCCATCCCTCCCAAAAAAACAGAAAAAAGAATAAGGCTTCGTAGAATTTATACCTTGGAAATAACTGGGATGATGATGTGGAACCGTTAGCCCAAGGGGGAGGACTTGTTGATGATGTAGCTGCTGATCTAGTAACCAGAGGTCGCTGGCGAATAAAAGGATTTGTAGTATCTTTTGAAGCAGTTGAAGAAAACAATTGCCTTCTATTCTCATGAACCTTCATGTTCTGCATGAATACAAGAATACTAAAATTTAGACATGGCAATGACATGAAGAAAATGTTATCACATTCTAAAACAACAATGTTGTACCACAACATTCAAACTACCTCTGTTCGCATGGTGAGGACTTCTTTAAACTCTTTAGTGGTGCTCATTAGTCGATTCTTTAGGTTATCTACAACTGTGGTTGAATGCGTTGTGGTGTCACTGGAGATATTTCCACTTTCATTTTGTGAGTTGCAAAGCAGTTGGAGGTCCACTACAGCAGAATTAAGTGCAGTAATGTCTTGCTTTATTACAGATGTTAGTTCTTGGATCTCAGCAGTTGGATCATCAAACACAGATGTTCTCTTTGCCACTGGGAGCACAAAAATAATACTTCAAAGTAAACAATACTGTTTAACTTCTATCATAATCACAAAATAATTTCGTTCCCATGACGATTAGCACTCTCTGCAGTATTTAGAAGCACTGAATTCCAATATTTGGAGTCTTCGTATAAAGCAACAAAGCAATACATGATCATACGTGGAAAATGGATCAATAAGATGATGATATTTAGAACATAAACAGAACAAAACAATGCAAGTAGCAACACTTGTAAAAACAATTGCAACGAGATGAGACCCAACAAATAGTAATGTATCTCCACAGGAGTTTATTCTGGCATTCAATCATCTGGAAAAATACTTAAAAAAAGATGGGCCCATATGAAGCTATTTTCAGTAACTTAAGGAAATGGAATGTAAGAAAATGCCATTCCATGAATAAATACAGAGAAGTTTACATGTAAAAATCCAAAGAACTGCAATAGTAATTGGTGCAAGTACAACTACATTGAAGGAAAAGCTATGGTGATTGAAAAGGAAATGATCTGACAATGTAAACTGTTGCTTGTAGTCTTAAGCTAATCTCATTCATTAACAGGTGCAAAGTTATGATTGCCAAGATCAACTTGATATGTTAGACATCTTGGAATTTCTTTTGTTCCATGCAATAAACATTTAGCTTCAACATGGGTATGAATCATGAGTTTACCAACAAAATGATACAAATAATACCTGCCTAAGTATTAATTTCAATTTGAAATTATCAACCAACTAACAAATCTAACAGTCATTGTCTATTAAAATCCAATTGAAACCCAAGCACTCAAACTGAAATCAATTCTTCTTATTAGCCAGCATTGCTACATGATCTCACATGTACAAATAGAAATCAGCAGTAACAATATACTGAAGCCTTTATTCAACCCAATTTTAAGCTAACCTACGCACAGTATGACCATACAGTACAATTCTTAAATAACATCAGTACAACAGAATTGTGTTTAATCATTATGCCTTCAATAATTGATGGAACAAGTCCTCATTACATTCTTTAGTTTAAGGCCAAATGTACCCCCTTCAGAGGACACTCCTCCACAAACCATCTAAGATCTGAAACATCAGAACAACTCAAGATATCAAGCGAGTGTAAGACCCTTTTGCCAAACATTCAGCTAGATTTAGTTCATAACATATCAAAAATAATGCTTTTGCAACGTGTCAACTCACAATCTTATAGCATTTGGTTAAATCTATCATAACTCAGGGAGTTGCTGCATTTCTAAAATCAAGTTTATGGCTTCCTGCTCTATGCTTGGTTATAGGAATATAACTAATTTTACAAAAATGATACTTTTATAGCTTTCAGCATAAGTTGTATAGTTTTTTTTCCATCTATTTATAAAGAAAGCATGTCAACATGTGAGACACTCACCTCCATTAGCCCATATTCACTGCATGCATTATATACAAAAACCTAAAGTCATAACCATGATAGAAACACACCTAGCACTGCATGTTGCAGTCATCACCACATCACACTGTATCTGTCAAATATACAAGATAATTCGCCACCATTTTCACAACTGCATCTGCATCACTACTATTATAATCATCTTACCCTAAAGCAAAGACTAAAACCACACTGCAAACCAACATAATCTATCGCCCCATATGATAATACATCACATAACAACAAGACGAATACTAGTTTCATTCCAGACAACCTGGGAAACCTCACAAAACCCCTAAAACCTTTCTATTCCAGAAAACTTAAAAAAGAGTAAATAATTCACAAATACAAATTCAATCAGAACTTGGTACCTCCTCTGCCCTAACTTCCTCATTACGAATGCAAATGAGCTAATTTCTCCCAGGTAAAAAAAATTTCAAAAAGACATTCAAACAATTAATCACAGAAAAGCAAATAAACAGATAAAGTATAAAATTCTATAAATTGTATCAACTCACATTTTGCGAGCTTGGCTAGCTTCTGGGATGTCTGGTGGATACCGAACCCGATCTTTGAGGCCCTTTTGTTGAACTCAGACTGAATCGCCACGGCAGATCTCCGATCCTCGGGCTTGGCGCCAACGCTACCGCTGCTATTACTCAACGACGCATTATTGACAGACGAAATTGTCTTTTTTAGCCTTTCCGCAACGCTCAGAAACTCCTGCGTTCGGTCCCGATACGACGATTGCCCAGATTTCACAGGCATTTTTTTTGTACAATTGTATTTACCAGACAATTAATGTTTCATAAAAAGAGAAAAGTTCGAGGAATTTCAACACGTTTCTTTGATAATTCTAACCATTTTTAAGGCACGAGGGAGGAAAATTTTGTGGAAATCTGAAAATGAATTGAGCAAATTTGATACCGGGAATTAAAGAGATTGGTGAAGGTGTGATTTGGGACGGGCGAACATCGTCGCTGCGAAGAAATAAGGAAAATGGTAAAGATTAAGAGAAGAGATCGGATCCAGCTGCTCCCCGCAAGCAAGAATTGCAGAGATCAAGAAAGAACTAAGAACCACCCAGCAGATCTACCAATTATCAGTTCGGGTTTGGGTCACAAACGGTGTCGTATCAACACAAGACGGTGGTTTGAATTTGATTCTTACTTTAAGAATGTTAAAATTTTACATTTAATTTAGATAAGGAGACATTTTAATGATGACAACATAAAATTTTTTGAGTTACATGTTACGTACTAATTTTAAAAAATCATATTTTTTAATAAAATAATAATTAATCATTTTAAATAAAAAATAAAACATTGTATTTTTCTGTTAAAATAAAAGCCTTTTTTTTTTTTTTGTAATAATGTATGTTACGCAAAGAAAAAATTCAAAGTAGGCAAGTATGACTGAATTTTTAAATGACAAAATTTTAACATTATTATTAATTATCTTTAAATTAACTTTTAATAAAAATATAAAAATTAAATTTATTAAAATTAAAATTAAAAAAAAAGGAAATTTAAACTTGGAACTTATATCCTGCTGGTTTATTAAAACTTAAAAAAAGAAGTCAATATTCATTTTTTTTCTTTACCAATGTTATATAAGTTCATTTTATGGTGTTAGTTCTGGTTGGACATAATAATCCAAGCGTGACACTCTATCATATTTAAAAATGAAGGTCATCATACATTTATATTTACACGATAATTATTTCAGACAACGTATCACATATTATAATTTTTTAAATCCCTAAATATATTCTATTATTATCACTATTAGCATTTATGAGATGATAAAAGAATATAATGTCCATGTTTTTGTACAGAAATTCGTTTTTACTAAGATCATAATATCATAACAGATACGAAAATGATAGAACAAATACTCCCAACAATTCTCAGTAAAATATCCAGAAGATTACCATGAAGAAGCGTGGAAGAACCATAAGCTAATTCTATCATGACTGGGAACTGACAACTTTCTCGGAGTCTCATCAGTAACTATAGCCAGACCAGAGAAATAACGGTCCCAAAGGTACCATCAGTGACATGTTGAAAGCATAAGATGCATTTCCTTCAGCAGTTAAAGTGATTAACGGAGGAATCATAACCCAACGCAGGACAGTCTGACAAGCTGCAACTGCAAGCATAATTAATACTTTCAGGCAACTCTCCCGTATCAGTTGCTTCAGGGTTGAGAACAAGCCATCTTTTTAGTTGGTATTTTACATCCTCCACTGGAGTTAGCCTACCATCAACTACCAAACCTGTTAAATCCAATTCATATTTTGGCTTTCCAAACGACCTCAAAAATTCCCCAAAGCCTCTCAAAGCCACCAGGTTCAATGCTTTTAGCATATTCATGGGAGGGACTAAATTCCCCGGTTGCATTTTTAGCAACTTAAGTCTATCGGGAGAAGGCTTTACTACTCAAAAATGGGGGTGAAAGTACCCTGAGATTGCATATATATACATGTATACATGTATACATGGTATATATACATATATTGAGAGAGAGAACTCTTATATCCTTTAATTTTCTATTTCCTTCAATATATTTATGCCACAAAAAATAAGAAAAACATGAGGAATACAATCAATATAAAGAATATCTTGATCATCAGCCAACGGTTGGATGAAATACTGTTAAGGTATCGGACCAACTGGCTCTGTGCCCCCTCCACATTTGCCAGTGACTCATCCATGTTCTCGTCAATCCTACCAACCAAAGCAGCGTAATCTAATAAGCTCAAATCCTCATACATCAATGAAAAAAAAAACACAATAAATTTGAACTAAGCTACTTTCCTACCATAATTTTGAGTTTTGACCAAACTAAAAGAGGTTTATTGTAGACATGCAAGGTCCAAAGTCTTTTACTACAAATATGAGCCTTCTGCATGCCTTTGATCAGCATATGACACATGCTTTCACTCTATTTGATCCAACAGGTTAACAATTGAAACAATCTGGACGAAATCATGTCAAAATGTGAAAGTAGCGTGCAGATGTGACCAAGTAGAAACTTAGAAAGAGAGTTTCTAAATCATTATATTTCTCATTATGCATTCAAAGTGCTGTTATTTCACCAAAGGTGTTAATGGAAGCATGCTGTTAATGAGCCTGTAAATTAAAAAGAAATTGTGGGCAGCATCCTAATCTTCAACACTCCAAAGTAAACACAATAATCTACAGTTTAATCTACCATTCCTTTTGCTTTCAGAGTTCAGGAACCAGTAATACTAATAAGGAAAATCTTATCATATGTAAGAACCAGAAGTTAGCTTAAATTCCTATACAATTCCAAGCATTTCTTTTGGTATTGGGAAAATTAAGAAACAATTGAGATGATAGATAAACCTGATTGCAAGCTCCCCTTGTTGAGAAACCATGGTTGCCAGCTGTGTGAAGATATTGCTAAGCTCGTGAATTGTTGACTCCACATTATGAAGAGCTTCAGCTCGACTCTGCATGTAACTATCTTGCAGGGGAACCAACTGCTGGTGCTGTTGCTGTTGATGCTGCTGCTGTAATAAAGGCTGAGAGTCCCCATCTGCCTGCTTGCTGCGAAGAAAAAAACAAGAAATAAGATAAAAGGTAGGAAACTTTTTTTTCTGCTCCTGTTCTTAAAGTCAAAGATGTCAATTGGAAACACCTAATTCTTATTCAGTGAGAATTTACTGTCACAATTTAAAACAAAATAACCAATTAATCACAAGTAAATGAAAACTAACGTTTCCAAAGTTGTCAAAAGACTTGCTACCAGAAAGCTGCGGACAAAAACTGAACTACTCTATGATCATACTAAAAATAGTCACTAATCCTAGCAACCAGAAATAAGGCATCACCATCCAAAATGGTAAACAATGTTTCAGTTTGCTCTTTCCTTCTTTTGCACACTTCAAACAGGTAACAAGCATGGAAGATCTTTCATAGACTAAACAGTTACAAGCTAAAAAATGCAATAATCATTTAAGTTTTTACATAGAGCCATATACAGTTGTTCCACATATAGCAAGGGGCAAAACATGTTTCTGTCCCCCTTCTACAAGCAATACCGAAAACAAGATAGTATGTTGATAGCATGAGTATCCCCCACTCCCACCCCTCCCAAAAAATAGGAAAAAGAAAAAGAAGAAGAAGGCTAGCTAGGATTTATACCTTGGAAATAATTGGGATGATGATGTGGGACCGTTAGCCCAGGGGGGAGGAATTGATGATGAAGTAGATGCTGATCTAGTAGCCAGTGGTCGCTGGCGAATAAAAGGATTTGTAGAATCTTTTGAGGCATTTGAAGAAAACAATTGCCTTCTATTCTCATGAACTTTGATGTTCTGCATGAATACAAAAATCCCACAGTTTAGACATGGCAATAACACAAAGAGAATGTCCTACCACATTCTAAAACAACAACGTTGTACCAGAACATTCGAACTACCTCTGTTCGCATGGTGAGGACGTCTTTAAACTCTTTAGTGGTGCTCATTAGTCGATTCTTTAGGTTATCCACAACTGTTGTTGAATGGGTTGTGGTGTCACTGGAGATTTTCTCACTTTCATTTTGTGAATTACAAAGCAGTTGGAGGTCCACTACAGCAGAATTAAGTGCAGTAATGTCTTGCTTTATTACAGATGTCAGTTCTTGGATCTCAGCAGTTGGATCATCAAACACTGATGTTCTCTTTGCCACTGATAAGACACAAAAATAATACTGTTTAACTTCTACCATAATCACAAAATAAATTTCAATCCATGTCAATTGCACTCTCTGCAGTATCAAATTTACAGCACTGAAATCCAATATTTGGTGTCTTAAAACAAAGCAATGAGTGGTCATAAGTGGAAAATGGGTCAATTAGATGAAGATATTTCACACACAAAAAGAACAAAACAAAGCAAATAGCAACACTCGCAAAAACTATTGGAATGAGTGCTTAAGCTCATGAGACCCAACAAAACGAAATGTATCTTCACAGGAGTTCATTCTAATAATCAATCATCTAGAAAGGTACTTAAAAAAAGGACGGGCTCATATGAAGCATTTTTCAACTTAAGGAAACAAAATGTAAGAAAATAACATTCCACAAATAAATACACAAAAGTTTACATGTAAAAATCCAAAGAACTGTTATGTCCTTATTGCAAATACAACTAAATCGAATGAAAAGTTATAGATTGAAAGGAAATGATCAGATAATGTATCCTGTTGCTTGTAATCTCAAGATAATTCCATAAATTTACAGGTGCAATGTTTCATGATTACAAAGATCAACATGAAATCATAGATATCCTGGGATTTCTTTTGTTGCATGCAATAAATATTAAGGTTCAACATGGTTATGAATCTTGTGATTACAAACAAATTGATAAAAGTAATACTTGCCTAAGTATTAAGTTCAATTTGCAATTATCAACCAAATAACAATTCTAGCTGTCATTATCTATAAAAATCCAAAAGGCAAGCAAGCACTCTGCTGAAATCGATTCTCCTAATTAGCCAGCTTGATACATGATCTCAAATGTAGAAATGGAAATCAGCATAACAACGTACTGAAGCCTTTATTCAACCAATTTTTAAGCCAACCTATGGCCAATGTGACCATACAGTAGATAAATTCAGTACAACATAATTGTGCTTAATCCTTAGGCCTTTCAATAACTCATGGAACAAGTCCTCATTACATCTTTATTTTAAGGCCAAAGATACCCGGTTTGGAGGACATCTCCTCCGGAAACCTACTGAAGGTCCAAAATCAGAACCATTCAGATATTATAAGAACATAAAACCCTTTGGCAAACATTCAGCTAGATTTAGTTCATACAAGATCCAAAAAAATGCCATTTGAAAGTGTGGACCACAACCTTTAAGCATTTGGATCAATCTATCGTAACTCTGGACTCACTGTATCTCTAAAATCAAGTTTATGGCCTCCTGCTCAATGCTTAGTTATAGGTATATAACTAATTTTTATAAAAATGATACTTGTGTAGCTTTCAACGTAAGTGGTATAATGTTTTTCCATTTATTCCTAATAATTGCATGTCATGCGTGACACTCACCTCCATCCTGCAGTGCACCTAAGATCAAGAAAAAAACCAAACTCATAACAACGATAGACACACACCTAGCCCTGCATGTTCATATCATCACCACGTCACACCATAGCTATCAGATATACAAGATGCTTTGCCACCATTTCCATAACTCCATCCGCATCATTACTAATGAAATCATCTTACCCAAAGGCAACCACTAAAACCACCCTGCAAACCAAGACAAGCTACCGCCGCAATCACATGCATCAAATACCAACCAGAGGAATACTACTTTCATTCCACACAACAGCTTGTCAACCTGGAAAACCACATAACACGTCCTAAAACCTTTCTAATCGTGACAAATTAAAAACAGAGAAAAGAAACAAATTCACAAATACAAATTCAATCAACGGTACCTGTTCTGCCCTAACTTCCTCATTAAGGATGCAATTAAGTTAAGTTTTCTAAGTGAAAATGCATCCAAAAAGACATTCAAACAATTAATTACAGAAAAGCAAATAAGTAAATAAGTACAAAATTCTATAAACTCTAACAACTGACGCTTTGCGAGCTTGGCTAGCTTCTGCGATGTCTGGTGGATACCGAACCCGATCTTCGAGGCCCTTTTGTTGAACTCCGAATGAACCGCCACTGCAGATCTCCGATCCTCGGACTTCCCGCCGACGCTACTGCTATTACT
This sequence comes from Theobroma grandiflorum, assembly GCA_036013995.1. Taxonomy (NCBI): domain Eukaryota; kingdom Viridiplantae; phylum Streptophyta; class Magnoliopsida; order Malvales; family Malvaceae; genus Theobroma; species Theobroma grandiflorum. The sequence goes on from CP142129.1 coordinate 40,631,913, forward strand.
ACTCAACGCCGCATTGTTGGACGATGGAAATGACTTTTTTAGCGTTTCCGCTACGCTCAAAAACTCCTGCGTTCGGTCCCGGTACGACGATTGCCCAGATTTTCCAGGCATTTTTTTTTTGTGTACAATTGTATCTAAAAACAATTTTTCCTAAAAATGAAAATTTCGCGTAATTTCAACACATTTTTGTGATAAATACTATCATTTTTCTTTGGGTGCGATGGGAGAAAATTTTGTGAAAATCTGAGAATGAATTGGGAAAATTCCGAAACCGTAAATTAAGAAATTGGTTAAAAATGTGAAGCTGGAAACGTCGTCGTAAGCAAAACGGGAAGCAGGGAAGGTATCGAGCTTAGCTAGAATTACAGGGAACAAGGAGGTTGCAAGAAACCCAGCAGACCTAATGATCTACCTTAAGTTGATTCGGTTTCGGGTTAAATAGGTTCGGCCAGCCTCGTGCGCCCTCGTATCAAGCCTTACCACAAAACACAACCTTCTTTGTCGTTTTATCATGCCGGTACGTTAAACTTAAAACGTGCCAATATTCTTTTTTTTTTTTAACCAATATTGCTATATAGGTTATTTTTACCACTAGTTGTGGTTGGACATGATAATCAAAAGGTGCGACACTTCATAATTAGAAATGAAGATCTTTCATAGTTTAAATTATCATGATAATTTCAAGCAACTTATTACATGATATAATTATTAAATATATTATTATTAGTAAATTTCATTTCATTTATATTTTTATATAATTTTAACTTTTTTTACATAATATTTTATAATATAATAAAATTTATTTTATTATCAAGTATGTGAAAAGAAAGATACATATATACATATATATATATATATATATATAATTAGCAGCGGTAGCATTTATGGGATGATGATAAAAAGAAATAATCCACATGGTTTGTATAGAAATTAATTTGTTCGTACTAAGATCATAATTTCATAGCAGAAATGAAAATAGTACAACAAATACTCCAACAAGTCTCAGTGAAACACCCAAAAGATCACCACCATGAAGCAGCATGGAAGAACCATAAGCTATCATGACTGGGAACTGGCAACCTTCCTCAGATGGATTCTCATCAGTGACTATAGCCAGGCCAGAGAAATCGCAGTCCCAAAAGTGCTGGTTGTTAACTTGATAGTACATGTTGAAAGCATAGGATGCATTTCCTTCAGCAGTTAAGTGGTTACAGGAGGAACCATAACCCAAAGCCGTACAATCTGATAAGCTGCAAGCATAGTCAATACTTTTAGGCAATTCTCCCATATCAGTTGCTCGAGTGTTGAGAACACACCATCTTTTTAGTTGGTATTTCACATCCTCTACTGGAGCTAGGCCTTTATCAACTTCCAAGCCTGTTAAATCCAATTCATACTTTGGCTTTCCATCGAACTCGAAAATTCCCCAATGTCTCTCAAAGCCACCAGGTTCAATGCTTTTGGCATTTTCATCGAGGAGGCTGAATAGATAAACTTCAATCTTACCTTTCCGAGCTGGGGTTCCTGTTCCACTCAAAGCATGCTTGATCAATCCTTGGTTAAACCTCTTTGCATTCTGGATGTTGGCGTTTTTGTCACCATCAGTTGGCCACCCAACTTCTCCAACTATGACCTCCATGTCAGAGAATCCAGCTTTACTCAAAGCATAAATGAGAGTATCAAGGTTTGCATCGAATGCATTTCTGTAAACATTATTACCATCTCTAAGAGGCTTGCTCGCTCCATCAAAAAATGCAAACTCCGCAGGGAAATAATCGTTGCCATAAAGGCTGAGAAATGGATAGATGTTGACGGTGAACGGTGCATCATGTAAATATAAGAACTGGATTATTTCAATAGCAAGGTCCTTGACCTCGGGCCGAAAGTCACCAGCAGATGGAACTGGATTGGATTCTGGGGAGTTGTAGATGTCAGCATTAAAGGGAACCGTGGCCTTGTAATGACACTTAACCCCAGATTCATCAAGGGCTTTCTGGATATTTTTAAGAGCTGGTAATGTGTACGGTAGATAGGTGCCATTGTATGTTTGAAGAAAAGGTTCATTTCCTACAGCTACATACCTGCAAAACCAATTTTTCAAAGTAAATCCATGTTTAAAAAGCTAAAACTGGTTTTAGAATTTTTGTTTTCCAGACGGCCAACAACAGTAAAATTACTTACGTAAGGACGGAACTTTAACTATCAAGCAGGACATGGAAAATGACTACTTTGATATGCAGCATGTTCCAAAGCTCAAAAATGACTACATGAAAGGGTTTTACTGAGCTAAAATGTTGCCAAAAGATCCTGGAGAATCCAAGTAGATGATTCCCCTTTCCCCCTTTTAGATATGCAAATACAAGGTCAGACATCCAAGTGGGAAAACCCGAGAAATGAGTCACCTCCAGCTAATTTGTATGGGAGAGGATGCCTTTTGCTGGATGCGGTTCTACAAATGTGTGTGACCTTTTTTAGAAGTGGAGTGTGTGGCTGTCAAAGGCTTGGCAGGACCTCAGACAAATTCCCATATTGATATTGACGGCTAAAGAGGTGGACCATTGACATAAAAATCCACTTACAAGGAAGAGTAGGGCTCTAGATGCCCAATAAAAAAAGACTCAATATTCTTTAACAGAATCAAGGAGTCTGCCCATCCTAGTCTCATGGAGAATAAAGGCTTAAAAGATGAAAGTTAAATCCCTTGAAGAGAATAATAACCGGTGTAATAAACCAGGAGGAACCATTTGAAAACTGCAAGCTGATTTCTAAGAAAACAGAGAAACAGGCTGAAGAACTAACATCATGACTGACAAAGAAAAGAACTAACAATGAAAAAGAGATATGAGAAACCCGACTCAAGAAGTCCATTGAAAGATTAAAAAAAAATGAGAATGTTGTGAGTGAAAAATTTATAAAACGGTCCAAGAAGAATGGAGCGTGAAGAAATATAAGGCAAGAAAAATCACAAACTGGGAGAAACTTTGTTACTCAACTTGATATTGACTCCCCCATCATAGCAATAACCACTGATGTTATTATAAACATAAGAAGCAGCAGCTCCTGGATCCTCACTCATCTCCTTCAACATGCTATTAGGAATTCCCACCATCACTTCAATATCTGTCCCTGTGAGAGCCGTCATAATCCCCTCATTGTACTCAAAAAGCTTCAACTTATCGAGCCCATTATCTCTCAGCATTTTCACCACCTTATTTGGAGGGAGTTGGTGAGTTGCCATGGTTCCCCAGTTCACTCCAACAAGATTTCCATTTGGAACCAGAGGCATTAGGGCAAGAAACAACAATACCAAGAGATATCGGCAGTCTAACATTCTTTTTGGTGACATTTTTGGTTTCTTTAAAGGGGTTCTCTCGGAATCTTTCTTGGATTCAGAAAGAATCAAGAATGATGATTGGGAGCAAAAAAAATGATTGGGTTTTGGAGTTATTGGATCATGCGAGATAGTTGGCGAGGGAAAGGGGAATATTACTAGTGCTTAGTCCGGATTTTATAGGCCCTGGGACTTGGAAAACGAGTAGAGTACAACAGCCTCTCTCTCTCTCTCACACACACACACACACACACTTTTATTTGCTTTTGCGATGCTTCATGGCCAAGTTGAGGGTTTTCTTTTAATGGTTTGGCTTTACTATACAAAAGCAGAAAAAAAAGAGAATGGAAGATTCGTTGCTTAATTCAGTTAATCAGTTAAATCGTTTCCAGAGCCTGCTGATTTGTGTCTCAAAATGGTTAAGCTCTATTTGTTTTAAAGACAGTAGCTCTTCCCTTTTGACACGCTTCTTAACTCTATCTTCGCCTTAACAATAAAAAGATCACTCAGCTTCACATAACATTGTTTAACTTTGTGACCATGAATTCAGAATAGATCATACATCAAAGGCTATTCGTAGTGAATTCCCTAAGTTTCGCATCAAGGAAATATTCTAAAAGGTCATCTACACTAGTTAGCGTATCAAGCTTGGCATTGACTTGGGAGTCAAGGCACAGTGAAAATAAAGAGAGGAATTCATCTAGCGCAACACAATACAAAGTTGGGAGACCATGGCATTAGCTTTACAGCTTTAGTTGAAATCCCATTGACTGCTTTTTTGAACAAAGATATAAAGAGAATCCTCTAAATGTTAACTTTACACCCAACCTCCGTGTCTAGGTTTAATTTGTTTTCACCTTGCCTTGTTTTTTGTTTGCACCAATTTATCTGGGAGATTTCAGAGGCCAATCCCCCTACCACTACCAGTGGGGCAATGGCTTTTTTTTTTTTTTCTAATAGAAGAAAGGGGCTTTTTCTTTCTTTTTTATCTCTTTGTTGTAAAGTATAAGGCAAAGTTCACCTCCACCCTTTAGGCCTTTTATCTATGTTTACACAAGGGATCTAGCAGAGGACACTGTTGCATTATTATAAGGAAACCTTCACCCTGCGAGATACTCTGCTTCCCAAAAGCCTTCTCTGAAAAAATGAAAGTTAGGATACTCGGGCCTGCCGGTACGAAGGAGCCTGGATTATGAGCCCAAGCGTTGGAGCAACCTAACTCTCTCCAGATGGTCCATTGACTGAATCAAAACTGGATCACTACAATAAACTTTTTATTTTCTTCTTCATAGCAGTTTTCATCGTTGGTTGGCTTAGATCGAATCCAATTTTTATACAGGGCAACGTTTTTGTGATGCTAAACAACAACCATTGGCCAGTCTTTACATTGAATTTAACTTTGGTCTAATCTTCATGAAGATGGATTGTATGATGAAGGTGATTCAATCCTAGCTATAGGATCGAAATCATAAGGTAAAAATTGAACAGTGATGGCTTTGGGAAGAACAGCTTGTTAACAAAATAAGCAGTTACCAGTTACCAATGTTTAAAACTCAACGTCAGGATGATTTCTTGGATGAAAACTGAAAACCAATCGCCCCTTTTTTGGCCCCAACTCTGAACTTAAGGAAGCAACGCATTTGCAATTTACATGCAAGTCTAACCTCTATACCAACGTTCAGTTACGGGGCATCCAGTAGCTTAGGGAGATTTGAGAGAAAGAGAGATCCATGAAGATAGAATTTCCACAATTAATATTCTGTAATTGATAATTTGTTGCACGATAATATACATGAAAGATAAAGTTTTCTCCCCTTCTGATACATTCAGTAATAACACAATTTGTGCAAGTGGAATCGATTAAATTAGTTGTCTTACAAGTGACAACAAAAGGTAAATATACATCCATGCCAAAACAAAAGTCGATGCATTAGAAAAAAGAATGCTGGGTTAGCAGCACTGTCAGATTTCTTTAGTGTTTCAGCTATTTAGTGTTAGAATACCACACTAGTGACATTGAAGAGAGGTGTCATAATCCACCAGTCGTATGACAGGTACTGTCAGTGATGTCTTCAATAAAACATGCTTCTGGCAGCCTAAAGCTTAAGCAAAACATCGCCTGCAGCATAGAATATTGGTCAAAATAGAGGCCGCAATTGCAATCCATGCAAATTCCTACTCCATTCTAAACAGGGATTGAGGGGGGAAACAAAAAATTATAACAGATGCAAATCCCAGTAGTTTGTACCTTGTTAGGAGCTACATCCCTAACCCTATGAAATACTGGGTCCTGTATTTTGGCATTTAAGGCAGTCTCTGCCTCCTGTAGAAGATATGAGAAATCAGATACAGATAACAACATGAACAAAACAATCAGAGATCAACCAAGAAGTTTTTGCATCCTATGAACCTTGCCAGATGAACTAGATTGAAAGTGGCTCATGTAAAGGACAAGAAATTAAAGGGAAAGAAAGCCATCCATGTTGTGGACTGATATAAGCAACTTCAAGTAGCCGGTAGAAAGATTTGGAAAAAAAAAAAGAATAATGAAATGACCTAAAACTTCTCAATCCAAGAACTTACCCCAGATAACCTACAAAACTATTTAAACAAATTACGAGAGAAATACAACTTATAAAGCAGCAAAGCCAGACTTACAGATATTATAAATTCTTTAGTTTCAGTTGCTCGTATGAAGCAATAGCAGTGAACCAATGGAAGATTCCCCTTCCAATGTTTTCTTGAGATAATACCCCTAAATGCATCTGCGAAAAAAATAGAACTTTTTTGACTAGATATTCTGTGCAGAGAAATATCATGAGGCAAAATATAGCACACTGAGATGGACAAGTAATTACAAATAATAAATGTTGTTCTCTCTTTCACAAAAGAAGATAGCAGAGAACAGTGTTTTAAAAACCAAACTGGACCGGCCAATCCATCCAGTTCAACCAGAAACCAAAGGCCTGCTTGGTCCAAAAGAGCCATTGAACCACCATTAGTATCAAACTGATCAAGAACCGGTTAGACCACTTTGAACCAGAATTAAACTGGTTTTATCTCTTTAATTTACTCTTTATTCTTTCAAATAATGTTGCAATTGGTGAGATTCAAACCCATTCCTGCTTAGCCTTTACCTAGAGGCTTTTATCACTAAGCCAAACATGTTTTTGTTAAGTATAGACCATACTTAGTATATATCAATAACAAAAATATATTTTTAAATAAAACAACCTTCAATTGGACCAGTTGAAGCGGGAACAGGCCCCCTCACCGGTTTGAAAACCAGTCCAGTGATTAAATCCTTAGAAAAAGTATCAGCATTGGGTGAAAAGTTGTATGTGTGGACTGGTGATCACCCAGTCCCTTTAACTAGGGACTATTTCCCCATCACCTCCACCCTCGGGTGGGGGAAAAAAGATGCATTTGTAATGAAGGAACAAGATTAACAGGATGCATCTCTCCAATGAAAGGATTAAGTACAAACAACACTAATCGGATGGATTTAGAACGTAATTTGAATGGTGCCAGTTCATGGTAACGAAGTCAATATTCAAGAAAAACTGAGCATTAATAATATGCATGCATAAAAAGGGAACTTTACCAGCTAAAAATCTTTTTGGAATGTCAATATTTTTTACATTAGTTGAGTTCCTCAATTGGAACAAAAATCCTAAAAGGAGAAAAGGAACGAATCCAGAAGGAAGGAAAGATGAATTGACAGTAACTGTAGAATCAACATATCTGTCCACCTGGTCAGCCAAAAGTATGTGTTCCAGTAGGAATAAATGACAAACGCACACACAAACAAACATATATTGATGTAGAAAGATCACATTAGACAGAATTTATACCTAAGAATTGTAAAGCAGAAGCAGGAAGATTCATTATCACATGATCAACATGCTCCCAGGCCTTAGCTTTGGACAAAACAGACCCTTTCATCCTCTTCTGTGTATTTCCTTTTTTCTTATGTTCACTCTGGGCATTTCCATTCTCTGCAATGTGAAGGCAAAACTCTCACTATTTCAATTTGAAGAAGCAAGAACTAAATAATTAGATATGTAGATTCTAGCTTTCCAATCTGGTGATATATGAAAAAACTATCAAATATATGATCACTGCATGTGCTTTGGGGATAACCTAATGCCTGATGCAGGTGCGTGTCATACCTTCTGTGAAACAATCTGAAGGTCTTTTAATTGCAACTATAGATGCATATACAGTCCTAGAAGAATTTTTCATGCCTTCCGGCTCATCTTTGGCATCATTACCAGCTACTTCTTTCTCCTCAACTGAAAGAGATAAGAAAATTTGGATAAACTTATACCCAACTTACAGGAAGATGATGCATAAGATAATAACAGACAATACCATCAAGCTTTCTGTCTTCTGCCCTTGCATCATGAATGCCTTTCATGCTGAAAGTATCACAAGCTTTGATTATGGAATCATTAGATTCCAAATTAACTTCACAAACTGGCACTGCCATCAATTGAGAAACGAATTTCTTAGCATCCATATTATATGCAAAAACACAATCAGCAACCTTATTGATTTTTGCATTGATCTTCAAATAGTGAATGCTGTCCGGATTTAAATCATTTGCATACACTAAGCATCCTTTCTGTGCTGCTGGAATTGCAAATGGTCCAATACCAGCAAACATGTCACAAATTGTCTCCCCTGGCCGGAACAGAGATACAAGCCTTATGTGTTCATGTTCCAATCTAGAATTCCAATAGACCAAGCTGTAATCTAGCTTGAATGTTGCCCCATATTGCTTCACTTCAGTAACCATATCACTTTCTCCTGCTAAAATTTCAAACTTTGGCACTCGAAACTCATTTGTAATTGTTCCAACTTTATTCACAACGGTTTTAATTCTTGGGTAATTTTTCTGCCAATAGATTAAATTTGGAGCAATCAGTACCACATATGGACAACTGGAAGTAAAGTAGTAATAAAAATCATAATACTACAGCAACTCAATGTTAAAGAACTGCAGACACTGAACAGCAAGTGGTATATGGTCAACAAAAGAACTGGAAATATATCCAATAATATTAATATCAATACAAGAATCTCTGCAAACAGAAGGTTTCAAATAGAATCCTAGCAAGGAAAATTTATATATTAAGTGCCATAAAAGATTAGTTTTACCAAATAGAAAGCAAAGCCTAGGGCTAGAGTTGCTCTAACATAAAATGATTAATATAGAAAAGGACATTGAATGCAAGTAACAGGTCCAATACAGTAAAAGAAAAAACGAAAAACCCTTATCTGCTTAAGATGCCAATGAAGAATGACTGAAATGTTCAGGACAGAAACAAATGAAAATTTACATCATAAATGACTTTGGCAATCACATCCTTGAAAGGAAGTAGCTCATCATGTATGTTTAGATGGGCAACGTGACCTGCAGAGGAAATTCAAATTGTTAGTCACCAATGATATGGAGAGCGACAGGAGGCCAGCAAAAGGTAATATGAGCTCAAAAGGAAATAGAGGGTGAAAAAACTTAAAGCTCAATCGGAAGGTAAGTTAAATACTTAACTATTGTTTCAAACGATGAAGGTACCTCTACTCCAGGAGGCAGAATCTGTTTCAATATAAGATCTACAAAATTGTAAACCACCCTTTAGACAGGGATTAAAACTATACATAAATAAACTTGAAGAGAATCGACTCGACTGGCATTTAATTAGAGAGAAGACGGCATCTCACCAGCCGTCCAATAGGAATATCCAAGTGTCAATGAATATGGAACTACTTCAACCTCACATAACTTCCTGAGTTCGTCAAGTTTTTGCCTTGGAATGTCTGATAAATCTGTTCTATTTCAAAAAAAAAAAATTTTCCAGTACTGAGGGGAAAAGAAAAGAAAAAATTAAATTTTAAACAACAAAAATTAAGACATTTTCCTATGTTTCTTATTTCTTACCAGGATTTTGAACTTTTTCAGACAAAATAATGTAACGGTTCTTTTCACTTGTTGGATCTTCAGTTATAGGTTTAACACGAGGCTTATCCAGCAAGAATCTGCAACACCAAAATCTTTTACAAAAATCCTAACAATAAAATAACAGAAATTGAAAAAGAAAAAAGAGCTGGCGTACCCGTTGAGTAAACGAGTGGTGATTTTGCAGAACTCGCGAGGGATTCGAAGTGCTAGCAATTTGAAGTTCACATCAAACTTACTTTCATCCAACATTTTCACGGTTTCTTTCTCCTTCTATTTTTTTAAAAATTTTTTGGAGGGTTTAAGTTTTCGCGGTTTGATTGATTTGGACCTCCAACAAGAGGAGGGAAAAAAAAATCAAGTTCTACTAAGAATTGAGAAGAAAAACAAGCTAAACAATGGAACTTAAACAAAATTTAAAATTAAGGTTGAAAATATAGCTTGGAAAACCAGCTCCGATAACAGTTGCAGCAGCTCAAGACTTCAGCGCCTTAGGGTTCATGGCGATCCAATTTAAAACATATTGCTTCCTAGGCTGAGAAGGACACATGCAACATTGTTCTACTTTTTCATATGGGTTTGGGTTTTGAATTTCGAGCTCTTTAGGGAGGGAGTTTGGGCTGGGTTTTCCTATTTTATCCACGTCTGTAAATATTATTATGGGCATTAGTTTTGTTGTTTTTACAAACTCATTAACGAATTTTATTAGATTTTGACCGATTGAAGGTATTTTTATAATTTAGAATTTATAAAACGGTACCGTTGCAAAATACAACAAAAGTATCACTTGAATTACAAAAATACAAGCGTCACTTGAAAAGTTTTGTTCCCATGAATCTAAAATGTTTTGTTCTATCTTTAAACTCTTGCCCTCTATATTTTTTTGAGTTCAATTTGAGAAGTTAAACAAATTATCAATTTATTTTGACTTGTCTAAAATATTAAAATTGTCTTTATGTATACTCTTTTAAATTTTTTAGATGATTTTTTTTATCTTTTCATTGTACTCAATTCAGTTTTTAAAGTATTGTTTTTTATATATTTATTTGAATTCTTTTATTTAGATGAAAGCTATTAAAATTATGTATATTTATTTATTATTGTGATGCTCCAGTTTGAGTCTTTAGTGCATGCTTTGAGGGATTGCAGCAAGTCAAGGAATTTATGGCTTCAAACCCAACCAGATTTATATACAGGTGATTTCTTTGATGAAGATCTGAAACAAAGAACGCTGAAAAATATAACGAATAAAATGTCCTTTGATAATATTTCATGGAGCGTTATTTTTATACATATTGTATAGCTGTTATGGTATTGGATGACTATGGAGCTATTTGTTGACTCTTTTCACTTGGCCTCTAAACGCGTAGCAACAGATTTAGATTAAAGCAAAGGAGGCATGGGATATTCTAGGTAGAGAAAATCATCGACTTAAGCAGGAAATTTTGATAGCCTGAGAGAAGCCTAAGAAGGGTTATGTCAAACTGAATGTTGATTGTAGCGCACAAGGGGAACCAGGAATGGCGACATTTGGTGGTGTGATCAGGGATAGTGGGTTTTAGTCATAAAATTAGCATTGCTTTTTCCTTATCAACTAAGTTATGGGCATATACTACGGTTTGAAACTTCGTTGGATCAAGGCCTTTAGGAAAATTCAGGTGGAGATTAAGTTTCTAGTCAAGTTTCTCTATTGGATTCGAACGTCCAGGTGTTGAGAGCTATAAAAGAGTTGCTTTAATAAGATTGAGATTGTTCAATTTTTCATATATATTAAGAAATTAATCAATGTATTGATTGAATAACTACACATCTTGATAATCTATTTTGAGTTATATATTTTTTATTCTCCTCTAGTTAGTATTTATTTTTGTGTATATGCATATTTTTGGATGTATCATAACTTAAAATGGTGTATTTTCTTTTTATAAGAAAAAATAAGATAATACAAACAAAATAACAGATATCAGGTAAAATGACAACTAGAGAGTAAAATATGCATACAAACTCACAAATCTGACCTCGTGTGGAATTTCTAGAAACTCAGTATTTAAGGCATTGTTTCTTAGTTTTGCATGGAAAGTGGCTTCAGGGAAATGCCATTAACCAACGTTGTTTAGGTGCCATTTATTAGAACGGGCTTTCATTAGATGGGTTAGGTTTAGTTGGAGATACCATATATTAGAATTTTTTTACTTTAAATTTTTTTTTAAAAAAAGGGCCAAATCTACATTTTTGTTTTCGGCCTTAAAGCAAACCTAGGTTGAATAAGTAAATTGATCATGTCAATTCGAGGACAAATGACAGTTGGATGTGGACATGGGCAGCCAGTTAAGAAACGTGTTCTTTTGGTGTAGATGTGACTAGTCAACCAGTGATTGAGAAACAGCTAAACAGTTTGAACAAAAATGCTAAAAACATTTACTATTGAAAATCAACATCATCTACTTGTTGTTTCATTGGTTTTCATCTCCTCACTGTCGGGAGTAGTTGTTTAGAGGAAGACATTACAGTAGTGATAATCTTGGATGGATGGTAAAATGGGTTCAGGTGAATGAAGTTTTGAGATAAACTGTCCCTGGTTGAATACACCGACTAACTTTGCCATCTCTAGAATACAAGGAGAGTTTGGCATCTTTGCCATCTTTGTGCACAAATGTAACAGCACTCTGACTTGAGATTGCTATTGCTTTTATGCTTTGTAAAGATTAAAGAGTCGTTGTGTTGTGCCTTATGTTTCTCTTCTTGCACAAGACTGTTTTAAGTTTCCATATTTAAAAGAGATTTTATTCTTTTGCAATGTTAAACATATTACCAGTATTTTTTTTTTTAGATTAAACCCATTAATCTTTTAGTTAAGATAATTTGCAAGTATCAAATATTATATATATTGATGACCCTACAAATGAATCCAGATACGGCTCCGCTCACCCAAATCTCAATTAAGTTGATTAATATAAAGAATTATTCACATATTTAATCCGCACCCATCTATATATAAACTGACTGAGATTCACAAATCTTTACCATTAACCGTTGTAATCATCAATATAGTTTCTTAAAACATGTTTTACAACTACAAACACAATAATACTATTGGATTAGCTGTTAACCTTTTCTTTTTCTTGGTAATGTTAGTATTAATTACATGACAACATAACAAAGGAAAGCAAATTGGGTTTCAAGTGTGAATAGACACGGAAGACGGGAACGGAGTCAAAAAACTTTTGCATTCATATGAGCAAACGAGAAGAAAAAATTTTAATGAAGCAAAAATTTGTTATTTACACTTTGCTCCTTTATTTTTTGGCATACAAATGATTGCCCCCTGAATCCATGATCCAATCCCATATCCTACCCTACGGCTGTTCCTAGTTTCCTAATCCTACCTTAGAGTTAATCCTGTTTTCCATCGGAGAGACCAAGAATGGAGAAACCCACCAGCGCTTGAATCTTGACCTTTCCGAATTCGGCAGCATTCTTTTTTTGTCATCTGAATCTTCAGACCCAGATTTGTCTTCCAAGCTCCAACGGATGCCTAGAAACAGCTTGTCCTATGGATAAGTAGTTTGCAGTAGAACTCAATCTGAAATAGAATGATCATGCCAACACAAAAGCATGGAGATACAACGTCCGAGGATGTAAAACCGAGTTTTCTGCTGCTTTGCCATCAACAAACAACGCTTTCTGAAACTGGGTTTCCGATGCTTCTGAGACCTGCAGCAAGGATTGGAGGTTGAAAGAAAGTAAGGAGTAGTAGACATGGCGAAGCGTACTGACTGAGGATTTTGGTTGTTGATTTTTTGCTTAGTAAGGAGCACGAATGCAATGACTGCCTTCTGCTCTTATTGTATAACATTTGACGACTGTGGACCCTTTTTTCATTTAGATAGATTGTCATTTCCAGGAAGCCAACCCTTTCAGCGTATGACATCATTGCCCTCGCTCCGATTACTTGGTGTTTTGCCCTTTTCCTTCTTTTGTATTAAGAAATGGGCAAAAGTAACCCTTGCCTTTTCCTTTCTTCTAAACAGAAAGGAAGCAAAGTCAAAGCATCCAAAGCAGAATTCTATTCTTTAGAGATATCAAAAAACAATTAGAATCATATCATTGGATTTGGAGCACCATTTTCAAGATGAGAGTATGGTGAAAGCGAATTGAGAAGTGAGAACACCAACCTTAGTGCAAGTTGGATATAAGAGGAATCTGAATGATAGTATAATAGAGAAGATGAGAGATGATGGGTTTTTTTTTCCTCCCAATAAAACATAACATATTTTGTATTATTTAGTTTATGATTTGCATCTTAGTCATTGATTGAGTGCTATCATGAATAATGGGTTATTAACAAGGAATTTGAAATTATGAGGTGAATGAATTATTTTTTGATAATAATATCAAAATAATGCACGGAGTGTATTATTGCTTGTATTCTTTTTCATTGGTTTTAGACTGAAAAATAAAAGCTGTGGCAAGTAACTGTGACTGACTTTTTGATATTCAATTAGGGAAAATCCAGAATTATATCACCAACCAAACAAGAAAAACAAAACCCTTTTTTGCTTTGTGAGCAAAGGAAAATTCATGTAAAAGCAGGATAAAATGGTAATTTAGAGGGTTGGAGCATTTTTTCTGGTCAAAGCAACAGTAGGGATTCTGCAGACAGGAAAAAGATTGAAAGACCCATGGGCCAAACCAAGGGGAAGCCGTGTAGGGACCCGAACCAGATGCAATGCGGCCCCCCACCACGGTCTATCCCCCACGTGGCACCCTGGTCGTCATTTTGCACACGTTTTTCCTTCTTTACTCTGGCGGCCTAGAGTGAAGTGGCCTGATTCGCTCGCGGGAATATGAATATTTTTTGAGATAAGAAATAAGTGGCAAGTGGAATGGAGGTCGGCCAGCAGTTGCATGGATAAGGGGCAACCGTACCGTGGCATTTTGGAAATCTCTCGCCGACGTTTTGTTGGTACTAATTTTAATTGCATTTTCGACCATTAAAGTTTGAGCTAAGGTGTAATTTAGTCCTTTCAGGTTTCGAATTCTTACGATTTTAAAGCTTATTCTTGATTAGGATTCCTCACCAAGGATTTGGTCCTTTGACTTGCAAATGTTTTTCTCTGTAGACTCGTAGGTGCGTTGTCACGAATGAGTTTGTAAAAAGATGGGTTAAAACTATCAAACACTAAGCTTATTTTAGCCACATTGAGACATGGTTGTTAACATCAAAATCCCAATCGATGAGTAGGGACACGTGGCTGAAGAGGCTTGCAACTACCACAAAGTCTTGGTCGAATTAAGAAAACCTAATTGGCATAATCTCAAGCATCCAGCTAGCAAAAACCATTGCATCTAAAGAAGAAGAATCAACACATAGCATCGAGATGCACTCGAGCATTTGGCTTATTTAGTTGGTATATTATTCTTTATTTAAAGAGTAGAGTTCGAATCCCTCTTTCTCAAATTATATATAAAAAAAAAAACATATGGCATCGAGGTGGCTTACTTATCTGGATAATTTGGTAATGTATTTCATTAGTCTCTTCGTTTGATTCGAACAAAAAGAAAGAGGGGTGATGATGGATATCTTATGATTGAGTATTTTATATTTATTTAAATTAATTAAATAAAATTAAAATATTTTATAATTAAATTCTAATTGAAAAATTATTATTCATCAAGGATTTAGGTAGAGTTCAAATAATGATCGTAAAGCACATACTATTTAAATTTGTTTATAAATAATAATTTTTTACATATTATTTTTTATCTATATAATTAATATAATTTTGATTAAAATCTATTAATTATTATAAATATGATTTAAAAATTAATTTATTTTTTATGAATTAATTTTAATTTATTAATTTTTAAAAACTAATTATATAAAAATTGATTTTAAAAATTCATTAATTATATATTTATTTTAATAGAATATTTTTTTTTGAGAATATTTTAATAGAATATTTCAATTGTTCAAATATTTAAAGTAATATTTAAAATATTTACATACGAATTCGAATAACAATTTTAAAATTTAATAACATACTCATAAAGTTCAGATTTTCTGTAAAATACTACTTTAAAAGAATAAATTGCAATTGAATTACAAATGGCAAGAATTTAAGACTCTAACGAGCCAATGGCCGAGCTAGAAACCAAACTCAAAATTCACGGTCCAATATTGTAATTTGCTTATTTTTTATAGTCATTTATGCAATATTTACTACCGGCCTTATCCAGTCCAGTCATGTCGTCAAAAGACGTCTCGATTTTAAGGATTACTTATTTCATTTTTGCGGCTGCCGCTGCTGCTGTTTTGGTTTGAATTTATGTCATGGCAGGCAGGTTATTATCTAAGAGAAAAAAACAACATCCGATTTGGGACCCACCTTATCTTCCGAAGGTGGGCCTGGATTTTCTAATTTAAGCAGCGATTTTTTATTTCTTTAATTTTTGTCTCTTTTGCTTGGGGGCAAGTATTCCATTTCATGTGTAGAGCCCACGGAAGTCGAGAGTGCGACGACGTAATGATATCTCAATCGACTTAAAGGCTTGGCAATTTTTTCTTTGAACAACATAAAATATTACCATCAATGGCCAATGGGACTATCATGCCAAATGGCCCAAATTACAGTGTCCCGATACGAGCCGAACAGACAAAAAATATATAAAAAAAAAAGACCTTGGTCAACCATTACCTATTTAATTTTATTGGTTGATAAAAATCAACATCGAATTGCACCAGAGAGCTATTGAGTTGCTTCGTTCTTATGAAATAAAGATGAAGCTTTCTGGATTATTGTTATTATTAAGTCTACCTAGCATCAGGAGATATAATAAAGATTTAAAGCTGGTAGAAGAGAGTATACAGGGTCTTCATGTTTTCTTGTAATATTTGTCAAGGAGCACCTCTGAATACTCCCCAAAAGTAAGAGTGCCCTTTGATGGTATCAGCTGAAACCAAATGCACAACAAAACTTCAGTAAGTAAATAAGTATGTGCTCCCTACACATCATTAAAAGTAATTTTCTATTTTGGTTCCCGACCACTGGTAAAAAGTTCAATATTATAATTAGAATCAGAACTATGAGTTATCATGAAAGTTAAAGCTGACTTTCTAGCTGTAAGTTACTGAATAGCACGAGTGCAGGTCTACTGGCTAGATTGGAGTCCACGGACAATTCAATTTTACTTCAACTTAGTCAAGCATTTTTGCATCACTGTTGGAACATACCTCTTTATGAATATGAACCTCCTCAGGAAAGTTGAGCTTTTCATCCCTACAATTTAAAAAGAAAACAAGATTACCAACTTCAAACTGATTTTGGTAACATATGAAACATAACTGCTTAGCTGAAGATAGAGAATTTGCCCATTTAGATCCATGAACAATATCACTGTTTGTAAAAGAACGCAGGACACCATCAGAGTTCCATTATTCTACCATTAAAACTAATCTCACACAAGTCAAGTCAATAAACAAATATCAAATGTATTGATGATTAACATACCAATCAGGTTGCATAAATAATGCAAATGTTGATCGGTCAACACCAGAAGCCTCCTTTCCTTTTGGTGCCTAACAGAATCATTGAATAAAGGATAGTATAGTCAAGGACAAAACAATGGAAAATAAACATAGGGATTTTCCCCCGAGAGAGAGAGAGAGAGAGAGAGTTGAAAATACCCGAACACAGTGAGGTGTTGCACAAAGATAACCTTGAGAAAGAATTTCAGAAGTCTCACCAATTTGGTATGCTATTTCATCTTCTCCAAAAACGGCCTAATGCATTAAAAATCCAAGTTAATAGAATCGATATATGTTCTAAAGTATGGCAATCATAGGTGATACAAAATCAACATTTCACAAGTTCTTTGCAATCCACTTATAATGCAGCACTGATCATTTTTACACCCTGTGAACATAAGGGGCAGGAAGGAGTTTCAACTTTAGATTAGGTGTTCTCTAATCTGCTTTCAAAAGTAGTAATTCTGACTCTTTTATCTCTGAATTAACCATCAAAACAATATAAATCTCACTGTATGTATATTGTATGCATTTTATGGTTGTTGGTTGAAACAATTGGTTAAAGCCACACTACCTTCTGCAGTAAAAATACAGAAATTTCTAGTTTTGTCCCATAATATTTGTCCTCCTCCTATGCTTCCTAACAAAACATATTGAATCTATAAAGAAAAAACCAGTTTTATCTCAACCACAGGTTCGACACAGAAATTATGATTCATGATTCCACCATCACTCTAACTTCTAAAAATAATACGGCTAAATCTTGCCATATAATTATTCTCAAGAGACCTAAAACATATCTATTTTAACACCACTACCATCTCACGCAAGCCTATTAGCGATTTCTCAAGTTACAAGCTCAACAGACTTGGGAATATTTGTTAAGATATACAAAATGTAGAAAAGTTAGGGGAATGTTATGATCATCAATTTCAAGCATACTTACATTTTTCCGTCCATTCTGTGGTCCATCAATGACCAAACTTTGTTCATTTGGTACACAATTATAGAAAGTTCTCTATTTTGACAGTAACTAACATTTTTGTGGCATTCTCCAATGCTAATAATTTATAGTATATGTCATTTACTTGCTTCTTGGATGCAAATGGAACTGGCATCATATTATCGTATGGAGTGCACTTTTCAATCTCATTCTTTCCAGCATTTTTAAATTTAGTACCATTCACCACTACTTGAAGGAATTACAAAATTTTAACTCCACCATATGATCCCACTTGAGGAGACTGACACATTTGATAATATGATGTATAAAATTTTGAAAAGCTACTAATACTGGACAAGGAATTATGATGAAGAATGCTTTACAAACAAGTCATCATAAATAGTCATTATCATCTCTTGCATTTACTATTAAGTAGAGTGCTATGACCAAGAATGTTTACTTTGACAATTTCACCTGTCCGTGTTCTTATGTAAAGGCCAGCAGCACTATCAGGGAAAAATACTTCTACGCCATCCCTCTTAAACATGCCACAAGTCAGACCTACAAATTAAATTGAAGCAGAAATCAGGGACAGACATAGTTGACAGCCATGATATCAATATTTTGCAATCCTACTAAAAGAAGTGGACAAAAAATAGTGTCTGACCTCAAAAAAGTTAACGACTTCTCTTAAAATGCTAAACAAGTTTATTTCATAATCCAAACAAGTTTCTCTTTAATCTCCTTATACTCGTATCATCTTTTTAACTTAAAAAAATATATGCCTTACGTCAGAAACATCCTTAGTTCTTACTCATTAAAGGTCTCACTTCTTTTGAAGTTTGAATTAGGTATTTGTCTAACTGAACAAACTTTATGCCACCATGGAACTAGTCTTAATGTCTGAAATAGGTTTATCTGCATTTTCAGTAAGTGAAATGGACCCATTTCATTGCACTTTGTACAGTGGATTTGTGTTGACATGCCTTGGAAGCAAAGCAAAATGATCCCAGTTCTTCTGTTGTTGGCAATACCACCAAAATATCCAAATATTGCAAAACAAGTTTTGTTTTTTCATTGTAAATATCCAAATAGGTTAATGGTGTTAAACAGGCATAAATAGATTAGCAAGGTTTCTCTTAATTATATCCTTTTTACTGATTTAAGGTTAGACTTTAAGAATGAGGTAGCTAATAAGGTCAACTGACAAATAATAGGATGAGACTAAAGACACATTACCTGTCAGTGAGGCATAGTCTGTATGCCATCCACACCAAGACGAAGTGGAGTCACCATCTTTTTCGTGATCACTGCAAGTAATGTCATATTTTACTCACTAACTTCTAGAAGCCAGAGAGAGAAAGGGGTTTAACTGTTCAAACTAAAGAAAAATATATAACCAGAAATCTACTAGGGGGAAAAAACCTCAAGTGTGCAGGAAAGTAATAAAGCAAACGGCCCTTGTGACAGCGAGAGCGAAGAAGTACTTCTTTAAGGCCTTCATCCTTTTGCATTTTCATAGCCCTAGATACTGCTCATATAATCATAGGTGAAAGAGTAACTCGAGATGACAAACACAAAGACTTTGTTTTCTGTTTAAGATAAATTTGACATGTAATAGAATCAAGAAATTACAGTAGCCAATTTATTCAACAGGACTAGGCTCAATCCAGCTCATACATCAATGGTCAAACCTAAAAATACCAAATTCAAAATATTGAAATGTGGTAACTCCTGGATTTTTAAAGGTCTATTCTCAACTATAAAAAGTCTGTGATGCTCTGTCAGTGAAGATGGCATGTATAATTTAAGTCTAGAAATGCAACTAACCATTTTCATATTCTCTGAATTTAAAAGCTGGAATTCTAGGGGAACTTACCGTATTGATCACAGTGATATATGACCATCAAACCAACATCAAAGATCAGCTTTCCCAGAGCTTTGAAAGCTACAGAGTAGAGGCCAATAATCAACATTAAGACAATCCTATGTCAGATTAAACATAAGATAGAACTTGAAGGCCAAAACAAGTAACAACATTTGATATTACTTCCCCAGCACAATTCATAACTTACTAAAAGATCAAGACATGCTTAAATTCCATTACTTTTCCAAACTAATGAACCATGGACATACCCACTTCAAGTTCTGGCAATGCAGCCTGAGGCCATATATTTGCTCCACAATATGATGGATACCTAAAAAAAAAGGAGCATGGCGACCAATTGGACATTAAGTAACTCAAGTGGCAAACACAAAGATTTTGTTTTCTGTTTAAGATAAATTTGACATGTAATAGAATCCAGAAATTACAGTAGCCAATTTATTCAACAGGACTAGGCTCAATCCAGCTCATACATCAATGGTCAAACCTAAAAATACCAAATTCAAAATATTGAAATGTGATAACTCTGGGATTTTAAGGGTCTATTCTCAACTATAAAAAGTCTGGATTTTTAAATATTGCACCCGAGCATTTGGCTCATTGGTTGGTGTATAATCCCCCAGCCTAAAGAGCAAGGTTCGAATCCCCCATCCCCCAATTATTAAAAAAAAAAAAAAAACTATAAAAGGTCTGTGATGCTCTGTCAGTGAAGATGGTATGTATAATTTAAGTCTAGAAATGCAACTAACCATTTTCATATTCTCTGAACTTAAAAGCCGGAATTCTAGGGGAACTTACCATATTGATCACATAAGGCATAGTCTATATAACAGCCTACAGACATGAAAAAAGAAAAGGAACCGGTCTCTGAGCCAATCTAAGACAATGCTACATAGGGAAAATGAAAATATTGTACTCATTAATGTTCCTATCCACTTTACCTCTCAATCAAGTCTGCATCAGTTGTTGGCACATCAATTAGCGGATTCGCATAGAATGAACCTTTCAGCAGATCTGCATAGCATTAAAGAGAAATAAGTTGAAATTGTTGAAGGAAGAAAAAATTTAAAGCACCCAAGAAGAAAAAGAATCACAGTTCAAGCATAAACAAAACCTGATATCCGAATCAAATATATAGGAAGAAGCAGATATTTGCAAGGGGTTTCACACCACTTCACATATAGAAAAAGCACTCAGGATCTAAAATCCTGCAACGAGTATGGACTGCTTAAGTCTCTTAATTTTTGTTTCAGATCTGACATCAAGCAAATTGATATAGCCTTTCTCCTCTAAAGGTAACTTAGAATTGGACAGATCTGCAGCAAAATCTCACTCAATCCCTCACTTAGTCCAGTTTGTACTGTATTTCTCAAAACAAGAGCCTTTCCTCTCTGCCTGTAACTTAGAAGCATGCTATTTTTACTATTATGTGAAGAAAAAGAAGATATTCTCCCCATAAATGCTGGTAATCGAGGAAAAATAAGAAAAGAAAAACATACTTTCCCTTAAACAAAGAGGCCTTTTGCAGAAGATTGAAGTTTATAAGCAGTTTTTAACATGTTTGTAGTATTTCGTTCAACTAGAATATTAGTTAGGCCTATCTTGTATCAGCAATTTGGTTCTTTCTGATCTATGATTACATACAAATACATAGAAAAAAGAATAAATGGCATGCTAATGACTCATGTCTAATCATGTCAAGTTGTAAGATTCAAAGCATGCAGACATTTACCTTGTTTCCCAGATTCAATCTGCTCTTTCCCATGACTCCATCCAAAGCTGTACCTATAGGTAAAACGTGGTTAAAAAGAACAGTGTAGAGGCGACACTGCAATGTACTCCAGTATGATGCCTTCATTCTCTCTTTTAAAAATTTTAGTCATATGCAAATTTAACAATAATAAAAAAGAAGTAGCATTAACCTCCTAAATGAATTCCCAGACGAACATAAAAACATTTCTATTAATAGAAAAAAATCAGCAAATATTACCTACTCTGAGGATCCTCAAGTTCCTTCTTCACTTCTTCAGGCAGGCTAGCTAATCTGTTAAAAGAGAAGGAAATTACACAATATTTTTCAATTTTTGTTGATAATGAGTCCTAAGAAAAGTTTGTTTGGAAGCTCATATTATACCTAGGTGCAAGGTCTAGAAGATTTCGACGCAATGTAGTAACTCCTGGAACCTGTAATAATGATTACAAAGTCAAACTTAAACAAAACCTTTCTGCGAAATAAATATAAAGGTTTCAGAATCCGACATCTGTAATTGATAGAATTCCCAGTCCACTCGGTCCAAATCCTTCTTCAATTTTCATTGACAGGTCAGCATCCTTGTCCTGTTTCAATCCATTTAAATAATGAAACAAGGGTCTCAAAAATATCTGAAACATGCACATACGTATACGCACAATCCAACAATCTAGTTTAAAATAATACGTCACCAACTCTGTTTGGTTGCCAAGAAACTGCGGGACAATACAATAAAACTAACAATTTAGACCACATGATCAAGGTCAACTCTGTTCGAAATCCCATTCAAACGAGTCAACCCAGCAGAGTCCCGCGTAGTCGTAGCAAAAGCTGATTACTGATAAGGAACTCACCGTGAGTTCAGAATAAGATATGGTAACGGTCCGGAGAGTTGGGAAAGAGTTTTGGGAGGAGGAGGAGAAAGACATGCTTCGACACGTAATCCGGTGGCAAAATCTCTGGTTGGGCGTCGACGGAGAACCCACGGGAACGTTTAGGAATTGGGAACGAAAATGGAAAGAGTCGTGAATAAGCGGTTTAAAGAGAAGGGAACGCATTTGAAGAGTGTGAATCAGCCAATCAGGATGCTAAAGCATACGAAAATTTGATAGGCAGAAGAGAACAAACTAGCGTTTCCTCTGAAGGAAAAGAAAAAATTTCTTTTGAGGGCGTCGCTATATATGGACAGAGGACGATTCCGCACTCTAAGAGTGCACGTCTTATTTTTTAATAAATAACTAATGGGCGCGATTGGGAAAAAAATAAACAATAAAAATCCAAAAGTTGTCAAAACACAAAGCGACGTCGTCGACAGCATTTTCCATTTTCCCAAGATGGGGCGCTTTCTCCCTTTTCTAGCTTCGCTCTCGATGGCCTGCAATCCTCACTACCTCTCCCACAAAATCCTACACCCAGTGTCATCTCTCCGTAAAGTCAAATCCCCATACACTTTGCCCAACAGTTCAATATCGGCATTTCCGTTCCGTTACTCTCCTTTCCATTCAATCAAATTCCCCAATTCCCGTTCTTTATCAGCTTCAACTACAGCTGCTGCCGCTACTACCCCCACCACCTTCTCTTGGGACGACGTCGCTCGAGTCTCTCAGCCCGAGTATAACCCGCACGATTCTTCCGATCTCCGAGGCTTCTTCGATAAAATCAAAGCATGCAATCGTGGCTCCGTAAGCATCTCTCCTCTCCTCCGTTTTGCCTCTTGCATATAATCGTTTTTGTTTTTAAATTTAACTTCCAATTTTCTTTAATATGTTTAAAACTTTTCTCAGCAACCAAACAGAACAATTTGTTATGGTTTTAAGTTCTTTGTAATTACAGGGCATGCAATCCGAGTTCCTTCCCTTTATTATCGAAGACCAAATTGTTGGTTACATACATAGGAGGTAAAGTTTTCATTATTTTATATTGCATTAAACACTATCTTAATCATGTTTAGGCAATTTTAAATGTATGTAAATGTGAACTAAAAATGTGTTAGGCTAATTAGGATATTCTTTTAATTACGTGCAGTTTTGCTGAGAATTTAAGGAATTTTCAGAATGTGTTTATATTATCTAAAGATAATTGTGTTGGAGGTCATGTAACGTTGCACCGAATGTTAAAATCAGCGGAGGATAGAAGTCGAGCTGTGGGAGAAGTGATCAAATGCTTGGCTGAAAAAGAATTGATTCCAGGTATAAGGAATGAGGTACAGCTTAAAATTGACTGTAAGAAACAAGAAATTGGTTCCTTACAATGTTATTTTTCTTTTTATCCATGTTATCACATGTTGGAATAAATTCCCTTTTTTAAGAAGCGCCTAATGCCTATTTCTGATTGAATTGATTGAAGCTCCTTGGAGTTATTGTTAATTAAGGAATTTCTTCAATAGAATGACTGTTATTATTGATGTCTAACAGCTGTACCCCGTAAAATCATCATTTGGTGCACCTGTCTTTTTCTCCCTTGAACGTGCTGCTGCTCCTTATTTTGGAATAAAGGTGTGTTTATGCATGTGGGCTGTGGCACAGGATTGCTTTTATACTTTTCCCCAAAGAATTTGCTTATTGGGATGTTATCGCTATGGTTTGGACTTTACACAAGATTGAAAGCTGAAATGTTTATATTTCTGATAACGTAAATCTTTTCTTTTCAAAATGACTTTTCCAATCATAGGCTTATGGCGTTCACATGAATGGCTATGTTGAAAAAGACGGGCAAAAGTTTCTATGGATAGGAAAAAGAAGTCCAGTGAAGCCTACTTTTCCTGGAATGCTTGATCATCTAGTTGCTGGAGGACTGGTTTGTAAAAACCTACCATTTTACTTTGTTATACTTGAAGAGTTAACATCCATGAGGAACTCATGTAGTCTTTTTCTGTGTGACAAAAGGAACTAAATGCATAATGCGGAAACTTTCATTTTAAGCATGACTTCTTCCTTTCTGCTTATATCCATGAACTTCACTTACATGTTGACACTGTTAGGGGTCTCCATTTTAAAAATATATATTCGTGAAATAAGTGGAGAGTATTTCTTTCTGTATGTTTTACCTGATGAAAGTCAATAGATGGTTCTATGAGTTTTCAATTGTTATGAAAAGGTACTGCAAATAAGGTATTTAGAAATCATGTCATGCAAGTGCAGATTGTTGCCTTGATGTGATTTTGCAATATATATCTTGTAGCAAGTAAGGGGTTTGAATTGCTTAGTTCTGTGAAAATGTAAGTTGGACTATTATTTTTCATAATGTCTGTATAGAGAGTGCATGTATGATAATGATATTGTTTAGCTTAGGAAACAGGGAAAGATTCATTTATGTCATTTGTTTTTTGATTTCATAATACAATTAGGACAATTTGTTAACATCTTTGGTGGTGAGAAGCTGAAGCAAAAGACAAACCTGTTACCTAGAAAAAGCTTACTATGAAAATCATGGTGAAAAAGTGGGAAATTCTTTTCTTTTTCCCTTAAATATTTTAAGTTCCATTTGCTTCTTGCATCTATTGACTTCAGAATAAATTTAAAGGCCATTTTCATTTACAACACTTTCTGCTACTTCCTCTTACCCTCATTTAGTCAAATTTCCATGAATCATAGCCTCATGGGATTGCCTGTGGAAAGAATCTTATGAAGGAATGTGAAGAGGAAGCTGGAATACCAATATCCCTATCCAGTAGGTAAAAAATTCCAGCCATTTGACTCTTTGTTCAAGTTTGTTATATCTTGCATGCCTTGTATTGGCTTGGAAGCCAAACGTTGTTATGGACATTGCTGATGGCTTGATGCAGTTCATTTTGATAGCCATATCTGTTCTCTCGCTCTCTTTCCTTGCTTGATTTTACAGTTTGCATTATTGAAGGGTACTTAACTGTTTGTATTCCTCTTACAGAGCTATACCAGTTGGTGCTGTTTCATATTCAGATATTGATGGGCACAGATTCAAGCGAGATGTCCTATTCTGTCATGATCTAAAACTCCCTGAAGGTTTTGTACCAAGTAATCAAGGCAAGTGCATTGAAGCATCACTACTTTCTGTTGAAAATAGGACAAGAGTTCAAATTTTATCAGATTGGTAATACCTGGAGAACTTATCATCTATGATGCTTTTAGGTAGAGAATCATACCAATCAAATGTTTCATGACGTGTTAAACATGTGGCAGATGGAGAGGTAGAAAGCTTCAAGTTGATCCCTGTGACACATGTTGCTAATGTCATAAAAAGGACACATTTTTTCAAGTCAAATTGCTCCATTGTCATAATCGATTTCCTGTTTCGACATGGGTATTATTTTGTCCTTCATGCCTTTACAATTTTTCAAAGAGCAATGTGTTGAGCTTCCTGTTTGTTTCAAACTCTTTAGGACATTGATTTTTGTCCCTAATCATTGCAGGTTCGTAAGTCCTGAAAATTTTGGATATTTGGATCTTCTAAAAAGTTTGAAGAGTGGAGATTGCTCCTAATTGTACTTTCTTGTGAAAGACATCAAAAGCCAAAGCCATCTCATGTTTCTTTCACAGAGGAAAGCTTCACTCATGTTGGGTAAGGGAATAAACTGGGATATGGATTCTGTAAAACTGCATCATCAATGTGTAAGATAACAATCTTGCTTGATCATAAGCTGTCTTCCCAGGATGATTTTAATGTCATTTTCTTTATCTTTTCCTTTTCTCCCTTCCCAAATAAAACGTGCACAACATTTTCATACTGTCTTAAATTGATTGAAGATAAAAAAAAAAAAAAAAGGATTTGACATCACTGTGCTTTAGGATCACAATATTATTAAAGCCATAAGTGTGATCAAGTATATAACGGTATCAATACGCAACACGAGCTCATGCCAAAAACTGAGGCACTTTTTTCAGCTCCAGCTTTTGTATTTCCATTATTAGAATCCATTCATCCTCCAAACCAATCAAGGAGAGACGACTTGATATGTGAAGTGTGAACCTTACACTTGGAACTCCTCAATTCCTGGATTTAATGGTTCAAAAACTGCTTCAACTTCCTTTTCATTAACCTCATCCAAGCTTGGAGGATTCCACTTTGGATTCTGCAAAGATACAGTGAATCACGAACATGAACAAACAAAAATGGGTGCCACTATTAACGAAATACAACATGAGCTTCTGAGTCCCAAAGGCAAAGAAGAATAACAGACAAGCATAGGCATTACAAGTGTGTGCAGGAAAAACACAAGCTAAAGAAATAAATTTGAATCATCAGTGTAAGAGAAGAATTCAACATATTTGGATATCATCAAGATTTTAAAGAAAGGACTGATGAAAGATAGAAGTTACATCTCTTAACATATTTTTTAGAAATATTAAAATATAATCCAAGCAAGGAGCAGAGCATGAAGAGCCAACCTGATCCTTGTCAACCAAGACTGCCCGGACACCTTCAGCAAAATCATTTCGCAGAGATGATCGTAAGGCAATGCGATATTCAGTTTTCATAACACCTTTTAGCTGGAAATAATCAATGCAACACAAATAGATATGTTACTGAAAAGTATTGCATAATGAAATGAGAGAGAGAGAGAGAGAGAGAGGCATCAGGTGGAGGAAAGAGGAAGGCAGTTGAAATGATATATCTCCAAACTCACCGTTGTAAATTCATTGCCTTGTTTACCATATCCAGATGCAACTCTAGAAAAATACTTTTGTGTCAAGCAGAGAGAAAAGGGTGCACCCTTGCCAAGACCCTGCAAAGCCTCAGTTGCCCACTCTACCACTGCAGAAATAAACGATATAAATATATATAAGTTGGTTTCAGTATCATCCACCAATATCCACAAGAAAAGGTTTTCCAGGAGCACAAGAATGATGCATATGCAATTCACAATGATTGGATTAACCAGTTTTAATTAAGCTTACCTGAAGCTTCTGTACTCTGCTGATGTTTTTTAAGCTCTGCAATTATCTCCTTTACTGACTTATCTGCATGGAAGCATGATGTTATCTGAGGCAAAAGCAACTTCAACTGAGCTTCAGACTCAGGGTTACTGCTGTATTTTGCCAACAGTGCTGTAACAACCTCGTGTGGATCCTCCGAACTGTGAGGATGGTAAACATTTCATTTACAATTTTGCTGAAAAGAAACCATGAATATTTATTTTACTAGAACTATTGCATCTCCAATTTGCCAAAGACATCAGTTTCGATTTTATCAGCAGGAAACCATGGATTTTTTGTTGCTAATAGAACTACTGTGTCTCCAATTTGGGAAAGAGCACACAACAAATTCAAAACCATTTTGTTCAGAAAAGGAGAGGAAATTGCATTGCAAGCAGCAAGATGAAATGCAATAAAAACCAAGTCAATTGAGGAGTTGAAGATCAAACAATATTGGTCCTAAAAACTAAAATTCCTGAAGGCATGGTTTTTTTGACAAGCTGATTCGATTTAGAATGTCAAGTAAATACTTCCCTCCCCACCCCCTCATTTAAGGGACATGTAAGTTGCCATAATTCACTTTAATAAAGAACTATACGACCTTAAAAGAAATTCAGTTCCACTCAAAGAGAAAATCATCAAACTAGAAAGATGATCAGAGATATACAAGGTACTGGCTAGAAGGGCCTCCTTCAGTGAACCTAAATTCCCAGATGGCACATAGTGTGTTCCAAGACCCACATATAGCGCATCTGAAGGTGTTGATATCCTTTTCCCAGTCATTCCAAGATAAGCACCTGCAAAATGCCAAAACCGTAAATGACGAGTGCAGGGAAGCAACTCAGAGTGGGCTGAAGAGAGCAAGAGAACTAAACTGGCCTTTGTGCATGCCTGCGTATAATCCAATGAGTTTAGCTTAAGGAATTCAGCATCTCCAAGAAATTTTATACATGATTAAAATAACCCTCCTACCCTCCCACTTCTACCACAGTGCTTCTCGGTTAATTTATAGCATCCTATTAAACAAAGTCTTTTAAACCATTTTTGCAACTCTTAGAGCTTAGTTTTAGAGTAAAAGAACCATACCAACAGAACCCTCTCCTGGAGTTTGTGCTGCTATATATGAAAATCCAACATCCGGAAACAGGCCAATTCCATTTTC
Organism: Theobroma grandiflorum; assembly: GCA_036013995.1. Lineage (NCBI taxonomy): Eukaryota > Viridiplantae > Streptophyta > Magnoliopsida > Malvales > Malvaceae > Theobroma > Theobroma grandiflorum. The sequence continues at coordinate 40,660,365 of CP142129.1, forward strand.
CGGCATAGCAAGAACAGTCCTCTGACCCAGATTTATCCAAGAACAAAACATAAGAGAAAGAAATTTGTAAAGCTATTACAATTTAAAAGGCAAGACAATATACTTATCTGCACAGGAAGGAGATTGATCTGTACCTCGGTTACCACTCTGTAGCGACCATGGCCAGATAGGCCAATTCCAAAGCCCATTGTTATGCCATCCATGAATGATATATAAGGCTTCTTGTACTCTGAAATTTTGCATATTAGAGAATACTCTGCAGTGAAGACCTGGAAAAGATACAGCAGAATGAGGCTACATGACAAGACTATTAACTTCAGATGTTAGGTAAATGTAAGGAACCAAATGATGGAGCACTAATGAGACACATCACTGCATAAACAGCACACTTCCCGATAAGAAATGACATCTAATCCAACAACATGTCACGCACATATGGGAAACTCACTCAAACTATAAAGTAAAAAATTGAGAATTGATCATCAAACATGCAGATGAATGGTGCAAAATACTACATGCTAGTCATCCCCAAGGCAAAACAATCAATGTGCAGATGTACCATGCTTACATTCTATCATGTCATCAGCTACATCTTGCAAATGTAACAATAGCTCAGCTTTAATTTTGACACATTTACAAAATAAAACACTTCAAACATATCTTGAAAGTACAAAGCACCCGCAGCAGAACAGTCAAATTTTAAATATGCTCCTATTCACATGAGAAAAAGCAAATTTCATCCGGAAACAAAGCAAAGCAACCATAGAGGCAACACCATGAGATGAATTATGCAAGTTGTAATTACATGTAAGCATCAAAGATTTCCTTTCCTTTCCTTTCTCTTTCCCAAAAATAAAAAAGATTCATATCACCTACAATTATTTTCACAACAGTTCTATAATTATTAATCCCAATCCCCAACCATCCCCACTGTTAGGGCCCATTATGTGGAGCACACATAGACCCCATAATTGTGGATGGTTGAGATTTCAGATTTGCATACAACTCATTGTAGGAGATATGAAAAGAAAAAGAGGGTGGTGGGCTTTCAAATTGAGAAGCATGAAGTAAAAATGGTACCATTTTCTTTTCTTTATGAGCAATCATAAAAGGTTTTTGGAAGGTTGAATGTATCATAGCCATGGTAATAATAATATTAAAAAATTGGAGAAACATGGTAGACATCTTTGTTGACTTGATTTTAACAAATTGAAAATGTTTATAATTATAATGGTATATAATTTAACCTCAATCATATCCGGGAGAGTGTTTTTGTATGTAATCTGCTTCACATCACCACCTGCATATAAGCTAAGATCTAAGTTATTAATTAGAGAAACATTGGGTGCTTTAATATAAGGAAAGAACACCACATTGAATCCAAAAAAAAAAAAAAAAGAACCAGAAGAAAGAGAAGTAAAAGGATATCAGCCTTCAACACCCCCAACACACAACAAAAAAATAAGGAAAGAGGAAGAAGAATAACTAAGCAAGGAATAATGAAAACAAGTTATAGCTTTCAACAGTCTATATAGCAAGTAACAACAATAATTAAGTAAAGCAAGCTGGCAGGAAATGCTTGTGACACAAGGCATGCAATTACAGATGGAAGGAAAAGGAAACCTTTGGCACAAGAGGTGTGTTTCTGTCCTTTTGGATTTCACCAACAACACCTTTAATATCCATTCCTGCATTACCCATAAATGGTTAGCCCCAAAAACTCCCCTAACACTAGCAACATGAAAAATTGCCTACAAGGGTAACAATATGCAGTTTTCATTACAAACGGCATCTAGAAATGCTATTTTAGGTGTATCTTTTCCCTGCCAAAGAAGAGCCTTAATTTTTCTTCAAGTACCTGCACAAAAGGCACGCTGTGAGCTGCCCTCAATCAGAACACATTTGACCTTCGGATCCGATTCCCATTCTTCAAGAATTTGCTTGTACTTGATATCCATATCTGCATTATCAGAATATACACACATCTCATTGACAAAACTCATCTGTGAACTCTTGATTCATACCAAATCCCAAGAAAATGCCACAAGACTATAAAATTACACTAGCATATTTGTCCACTAATTCTTAACAAGTGCTAAATTATGTGGATACAAAAAAGATTCTTCTTTTACTATGATATGTCACAGGAGCATTACAAACTTCTTCAAATATACTCATCTCCAACTTAACTTATCTTCCAATATCAAATATTAGCAATTATTGAACAACGTCTTACTTTCCTTCTTTAACTCTCACTCTTTTGACAGCTTTAAAAGCTTTATCTTTACATTATCAAGGGGAATATTGGTAATTAAAAATCGAGCTAGAACAAATCTCCCAATTCGAATTCGCTTTCACTAAAATCAAAGTTAATCTTTTAACTCATACAAGAACGAAGTAAGTTTAAATAGTATTTAGTAAAAAAGGAAAATTTAAATGGAAATAAAAGAGAAATAACGAAAGGGACCTAAATTCATGGCGTTGAGGGCTTTGGGACGATCGAGAGTGATGGCCGCAACGCCGTTCGGATAAACATTTCCCTTAACGAACTCTTCAGCGCCAGCCATGGTGGAGAAGTTTCTGTCACGACTAGAGAGCGAAACGTTTCCGAGCGACGATCTCGAGGCGTCCCTGTAAATAGCGAACCGGAGGGAACGAGGAGCGCGACTTGGAAAGCGAGCAGTGGCGGTAGCAGCCGATGTTGCGCGGTTGTTTGGGAACACGAATAGTGGAAATGTTGAAGAAGAGTTGGCCGTGAGTTTACAAACTGAGACCACTGAAAAGCGTTTCATGCTTTCCCTAGTTTAATTTCGCTTTGATGACTGTGACTGTTTCAAGTAAAGGCCAGATGGATCTCGGGGATCTTTTCCCCGTCCGGTTCGCCTCGAAGACTTCCTGGTACAGTTCGGAAAACATTGGGCCAATTGGGCCATGATTATGTTTTTTGATTGAACACATTTTCCCTCAGCGTTTCCTTTGGGACTGCATAGACAATTTGGGTTGGAATCGGGGCCGCGTCGGTTCTGGTTCATATTGAAATCCCACCTCTCCGAATCCGCTTGATGTATGAGTTTAAAGTTCCAGGTTGAACCATTCCTTTTCTTTTCTTTTCTTATCGGTTAGGTTCAAAAAGGATTGGCTTAAATTAGGGCTTACCATTGCCGATAATGTTTTGTTTCAAAAATTGAGAAAACGATTGGCTTAAATTAGGGCTTACCATTGTTGATAATGTTTTGTTTCAATAATTGAGAAAAGGTCCTTCATGAATGGTTTTCTATCAACTTATGATTTGGATTTTATCCTTTAATCTCTTAATTGATATTTTATATTTTAATAATTATTTAGTTGTAATCTCATAAAAGGAAATTAGGGTTTATGATTTTGTTTCAATCGAATGACTTCTTTGCATTTGTCTATGCCTTTTTTTTTGGTTTTCTATGGGTTTGAATACTATAAGATTTTTATTCGAAATTTTGGACCCATCTTCTTACCTTTAGGATAGAAACAAAGCTACAACCACAAAGTATTTTCAACCATATCAAGACAATCACAATTGCTTCCTAAGTAGAATGCTGATAAAAAAGATTCAATCCGAAGGTACCAAAACTAGAAAAAAAGAAGAAGCAAAACTAACATTACTGATAGAAGACTAGATTTTACAGGCCAACCACCATCTCCCCTCCATCCCATTGAGTCTTAAATACACAACACGATATCCCAATGGGGGCAATGGGCAATTATTTCTGACCTTATCTTCTTTATGATCAAATCTCAAAGCCTAAAACTCTACCTAGCACATCAAGGAACTCAAGATGTGCAGTCAACTGTGGGAAATGGCCATCAGCCTTGACAAACTCCACAGTTGATTTCCCTTTGATCTGCTTCTGCATGTAGTAGGCAACTGAGTCTGGCACAACAAAGTCACTGGTGGTCTGAATGATAGTGCACGGGGTGGTAACCTTGTCGAGAATATCCCTCTCGTCGGATCGAAACACGGCTTTCGCTAAGGGGAGTGCAAATTCATGTTTCATCCTTTTCAAGCATTTGGCAATTTTTTCAACCGAGAGGGGATCGTTGTTGTCCACAACAAGAGTAGGAAAACTCGAAGTCCAATTCTGATAGTTGCATTCTACGTCTGAGAGGAGGTTGTCAATAGCTGCAGCCTCAAATCCACCTTCATAATCATCTATATTAATGTACCTGTTAATTAGTAGCATAAGAATTATAAACTACATAAATATTGAGAATATCATACAGTTTAATTGATAAATGAATATACTCTTCACCAGTTATCAATTAACCCAACATATATAGTATTAGAGTATAAATTAAATATATATTTTAGTAACAAGTGGACCAATTTTTCGTATCTCTGGCCGGCATCAACACTCAACAGCATATAATATTTGATTATGAAGTAACCAACTTATCACAGATGAAAGCTCATACATATATATATCCAAGTTTGTTTTGGCTTGCTATATGAAAACGTCAAATCAAAAGAAACTAAAAAGAAAGACAAGTTTTGATATGTTAGCTAATCGAATCCAAAGCCTTCGCATGTCCTCGGGCTTGTCTGGTGAGCAGTACTCATAGTATTATCGAGGACACAAATAGAGATACTGATATGTTCATAACATTTTCAGAGTTGCAATCCACCACACAAATTTTTGAAACACAAAAGTACAACAAAGAACAAAGCCCTTTATATCTATCATAACCGACCCAGATCCTCCTGTCCACATGTGTTGCTTTACAGTTTCTTGAAGACGGAAATTTTAGACGTCTAATCACAGCTTTATCATTGATTTTATACAGTAAAAGAATTAAAATTGTTCAGCTAGTAACTAAAGTCTTGTGTTACTTGCATGTTGAGGAAGAAAGAGAAAAGATGATTAAAAATATAAAACGGATGAGAAGGAAGAAATGGAATAACCGAAAGAGAAAAAAAGAAACAGAAATAGAAGAATATTTATTACTAGATGTGGAAAAGCATTGAATCATATGTCTTTTTTGCTTAAAAGAAGAACCTGATTATGATACATGCTTCAAACTGTATATGCAAGCAATTAACTGGATCAGCAGCAGGAAGGCTAAGTAAAAGATACAGTAGAAGCCAGAAAGAGAAGTAGTTTTTCGAAAACCCTTTTTTTTCTTCGGAACAAAAAAAAAAGGAAGAAATATACCTAGGAGAAGCTCCAACGAGTATGAGCCTGTTAAAAAGTTCAGGTCTTTTGATGGAAGCAATGCATCCTATCATACCAGACATGGAGTGGCCAACAAAGACTGAGGATTTCAAGTCAAGCTCATCCATAAGAGCTATTAAGTCATTAGCAAAGGCATCATAGGAAGAGTATTTCAAAGGATCAAAGAGGTTGGGATCTTTTACAGCTCCTGAAAAGAGCCAGTCAAACACGACAACCTGGTAATGCTGTGTTAAGTAAGGAAGGATTTTGTCCCAGACAGATTGGTCTAGTCCAAACCCATGTGCAAGAACCATGGTCTCACTGCCAGAGCCAATTATTTTTGCATTCATGGCTGCTTGAAGACCTTTTTCTAGCATCATGATGTTTGGCGGAAATTAAGCAGCAGGATATATAGATTTACAGAGGGTGTTGGGAGAGAGACAGAGGGGAGAGAGCTGAAGCTGAATTTGGTGGTGTCTGCTGTTGATCTGGGCTCTGTTATATAAGAAAGAGGATTGGTTTAACTCGGTAAATAAAAGAAGAGAAAGAGATGTTAACCTTTGGGCAATAACAACAAATTTGTTTTGGCTCAGAGGCGCAGTGGAAGTCTTAATCCATCATCAAAAACCCCACCTAGATGATTAAATGAATGATCTTTTTTTGGTTGTTCAACCTTTTGGAGACCTTTAAAGTTAAAACCATTTAAATCTAGACGCATTAATTAGGTATGGAAAATGTTAATGAAATTAAAGTTTCAGCTGGATCGAGACCATTAACAAAAAGCTAATTTACTACTCCCCCCATTTACAAAATGCTTTTCTTTTGGGTAATAAACAAGATTTACATATGTGTTCTAGGGGAGAAAATTCACATGCAAAGAAGTTTACAGCTACCCTTGTCAGTGGGTCACAGAAGAGCCTGTTCAAGTATAAACCAAAAATATATATATATATATATATATGCATGCATGCATGCATGTATATATATGTATGTGTATGTGCATGATAATTAGCACTAATTTGTTGGTAATGTCCAGCAAAATGAACAATTAACCATGTTATTAAATTAAGAGGAGTCAATCTCGGCACCAGGTCAGCTTCGAATTTCAGCAAGTGCTGACTGCTGCATGAATACGTTTTATGGAAAATTAGATATCAAATTGATCAGAGTGGCTGGGATCATTTGCTCATTTTGACTTCTGGGATAATATCGCTGCTAAAAAGAGGCCCACGGAGAGGCTATCCTCATTCCTCCATGAGGAGCGTTTAACACTACCTTAAATGTTTCATGCTCCGTCGCTCATAAAAAGTAAGAATGTTTTAAATTGGAATGCACGAACGTGATAATATTGCACTGTCCACATAAGTAAACCGACACACATAGTATTCCTATTAAGCATTAAAGTACAAATTAACATTAGAAGAAAGTTAATTAGATACAAAAGTACCATCCTTATTCTAGATATAGTTCTAGTTGTTATCATCCAAGTTTTCTTCTTGTATTATGAAAAGAAGATCAACCATTATAATTTGTGGACTTACATAATCAAAATTTATTTCTGTTAAAGTTAAGAATTTGAGAAATATATATATATATATATATATAGAATGTCATTTTTTTTAATTCGTTCAAGGGTATGTATAATCCAAAGAAAAAAAAAAGAGAATCATTGACAATATTGTTATTAGCTTTAGAATTTTCTCAAGTAAAAACAAAATAGAGTAAAAAGGGGCTTGGAGCTTTCTTTTATGGAGAGTTAGAATGAGGAAAGGATACGGTAACAAGAAAACAAAGAATGAGGCGGAGAGCCTTGGGTGAGCCGCCCTGGTGGGACCAGGAGGGAGAGAAAGCAGAACCACAAAGAAATGGTCGAGTGGCACAAGACAGGTGGAGGAGAGATGAGTTTCAGACACAAAAGGACCCGTTTGTCTTGTAGTGTTTTATTGTTTGGATATCGAGAGTTTGAGCGATAAGTCCAAGGCCAACCTTTTTCTACCATTAAAGTTGGTCTACCCCACCACGTTCTTCCCATTCTCACCTCACTGCAAGAAAATCGTACCTTAACTTTACCCCACTATTCCCATCAATTGCCCAATCCCTTTATTTTACTTGCAAAGTTGCCACCTACTCCCATTTCAATCAAAGTTGCCAACACTCGCCTTGGTTGAATTTAATATTCTCTTTTCCACTTCTTAAAAACACATGTTTAAATCATATAGATCTTGCAGAAAAGGTAACCATTAGGATTTACACATCAATTTCTTTTGCTATCTATCAATAAATATACGTTATAGAGTACAAAATTTATGAGAGAACTGGCTATGTTACTTTTTTATTTTAATTAAATTTTAATCATATAAATAGGTTTCTAATTTGTCATTAATACAAACAACTTTTTAATAATTAATAGAGTAATGTTTATTATTCTATCATAAGGTTATAACCTAAGGTCCCGCAGAATTTGATGCCCAAAAAATACGAATGAAAATCCAAAAAATGTTTGCCTTGGCCTTAGTTTAACGATTTAATAGGGTCCAGAAACCAGAAAATAATGGACACTCTCATCTGTCTTTGTTCTAGGTATTGGGGTCATTAAAAACCCCTGAATTTATGTGCAAGATATGAGAGATTGAGAATGAAAATTGACAAACCAACTAAATTATGTGGATGGCAATGGAATTAGTGGTTTTGAGATAAAGCTAATTCTAGTGTCCTGATCTACAATTGAGGCAAAAACCAATTTCTAGGGTTCCACCAACGAAAGAGATTGCAATATCCTCCAAGGCATTTGTCAAATTAAATATTATATATATATATATATATATATACACACTCACACATTTATCCCATCAAATTACTAAAAATAATAACGACCAACTTGAGATTTTTTTTTGTCAAATATAATTTTGAAAGAAATATATCTTCAAATTCAATTTGTTAATTAAATATAAATATATATATATGGGCCTACTACTAAATTTAATATGTACTAAGTTTGGTTTCTTATTAAAACTTTGACCATTGCCATAATTACATGTTAATTCTAATTCAAAATAGACAGATAGCAGAAAGTCTTCTGGAGTAGTTTCCTTGCATACCCACCAAAAATTCTATGTTATTGTATAGTAGTAATTAAACTTCAAGACTCTCTCAAAAACTTTATTGAAGCATGATAAAGCAATAATAATAATGGCTACCTCACGGTGATGCAATGATGACAAGCCAAAAAGGTAGTAGTAGCTGTAGTTGCTGCGCTGTTGGATGGGAATTTTTCGTATGTGCCATTAACTTCATCAGGAGTTGCTTTGTATGAAACCACCATGCTTAAAATAAATTCCTTGTGTAAAAGGATTCATACGAAAAGGAGCCCCCTACACGTACGGCTAGCTTCTTCCAACTTTTGTGGCAGTTAGCAACACAGGGACAAGACAACTTATGGGAACAATGAAAAGGCATTTATCATTGTAACACATTTTGATTTTAATTACATTTCTTCAGTTAATATATATATGTAATATTTTTATTAATATATATAATTTTTATAATTACATTTTATTCATAATACTGTTAAAAGTTTATACAATACAATCAAATTTATAAAAAATATGTTTAATAATACATTTTAAAAATATGTAATCTTAAATCAAATTTAATATAGTGCATGAAAAGATCGACATCTTGGAGGCTTTAAATCTTGTTGTGAAAGGATAGTTTAATTGAGGTTTAGAGAGGTTTTAATTATATAATTAACTTATGCATATCACTATTGTATTTTTGTTTTGCCTCGAAAAATGATTTGCATTAAGCGTGACCCCCTTTACATTAAAAAAAAATTTCAATGACAAGACAAGAGTAACCTTTATAAATAATTTGTCCTTATTCATAAATACGACAAATATCTACAAGCAAAAAAAACTCTAACATATTCATTTTATAATTAATAATAGAATACCCTAAACTAAGGCTAGAGGTCTCTTGCGTGTCTGTGGATGATTATAAGGAAACACAGACAAATGCAAAAAAGCCAGACTCAGAACATTTTCCTTTCCTTGGATTATTGAGGCTGTCTACCATTAAAAAAAAATTTATTATATTAATATATAGATGTCATTTGAAACATGCTATCTGAATTTTGAGGGGAAATGATATGGAGGGCCCACTGCCGTTTATAATCGACCCTATCCTTTCCCTTGAACTATTCAGCGTTTTTTTTTCTGGTTTGACTGTAAATTAGTATATGATGTTCTTAATATATATATACATGAGAAGTACTGGATCTTTTTAATTTTTATGGATTATTTTATTTTATTTTGACATAATATTTAAAAAAATTTTGAATTATTTTAAAAAATTTAAATAAATTGTTATTCTTTTATTATGTTTCATTAATCTTTTAAATTTTTAGTTCAAATCAAATAAACTTTTATGATTTATAATTGATTAATTGTCATTAATTAACACGTTATTTGTCATTTTTTATGTCACGTAATATTTATATGGAGGATGAAAATATTATATAGTCATGTCACATCTTTATTCGTTATGAAACGTTAGCATGTTACGTTAACACTAGAGTGACATAAAATTGATACATAATCAATTACTAGTTAAAATATCTTATTTTGTCTAAAATAAAAAAACAAGAATTTGATTGAATATAATAAAAAAATAAAAATTTATTTAAATTTGTTAATAATTTAAAAAAATTTAATACTATATTTTTTATTTTTACAAAATTAAAAGAGCGTGTTGAGACTCAAACACTTTTTTTTTATATTCGATACAATTGATTAGACTAAAGAAGAAGAAAAGAAAACATGTGTATGTTTATTTTCTTTGACATATATATATATATATTATGAGTTTTACATTTGAATTTATTTAATTTTATTATTATCGACGGATGGAGATTGAAATAAGTACCATCTCTTACAAAGGAATAGACAATGAAAGGTTTCTACAAGAATCTTCTGTTAAATCTTTAACCAGCCCTACCATTATAAACTTGATTTGATTCTTAATTGTATAGATGTCTTCATCTATCGTATTATTGCCCTACCCTACCCTAACCTACCCTACCCTACCATTAATTATAAGCCCCATTTGATTGTTAAGTTAACTACATGTTTCATGGCCCTAAAATATCTTCTTGTAGTATATAGTACTTATGTATTATTAATCTCATTTGTTAGTAATTCAAACTATTGTAAAAATGACATTGTTGACTTATTGCTTTGAACAAATTAAATTCTTTATTATAATGAAACAACTGACATGTTTAAAACCACCAGAAATTGATGTGTTATTTATAATTAATAGGATATCTTATTAATTATTAGAATTTGAAATTTGGACTTAAAAATTTGTAAATTTTAAAATAAAAATAATAAGATTTATAAAATGAGAAAAAAATATCATTATAAAAAATTAAGATCTAATTAATCCACTAATGTACTGTAAAAGATGAGGAACTGTCTCTAAATGTGTACCTCACCACTTCAAATCAAAGTTCTATGTTTGTGTCTGAAATAAAATATTTTTGTTTTTTGGAAAAAGTAACCCCATAAAACATGCTAAAGAAACATAATTGAGGCAATTTGTCACCCTAAAAGGACAAACAAGAAGGGAAATCATCATGGCACGCGAGGCTCGAGCGCGGGGGGAACATATCTAATCACCACTCCGAAATGGCAACCAGACATGAAACGCACGGCTTTAGACCAAATTAAGTGACTTTAAGACTTCCATTCCATTCCATATTATATAAATATTTGCGGCTTTCTTATAGTTTAAAAAAATTGTGAGAATTCGAAGATTGAGTAACAGAAATAATAGAAATCTTTGGACATTCTTGTCGATGCCTCAAATCAGTTTAGGTAAGAGGGCACATCAACATAGACTTTGGTCTAAAATCAAACAAACATGATAATTGGCCTAAAGCCAAAACTTGTGCTTATCTTCCTTTTTCCTCATGTAATGCTTTAGCCTTTACCCTTAACCTCATTAGAAATTTTTAATGAATTTTGGTCAGAGTTACTGCGGCCCCCCGATTACTGTGATGGATGCGGGTAATGATACACACATGCGCATGCCCGCACAGAAAGCATGCAATTTTGAGAGATTCGTTTTCCACGTGTAATGATTGAGCACCAAATGACCACCGCTCTACTTAACATTTTCTTGTTTCTTTTAGTACACCAAGGAAAAATTTAAACTAAGAGCAATTAGGTGTTAGTTTGGAAAAGTAATCTTCCGTTTGGTTAAATCGGGTAATTTTAGAAATGATACAAGAAGGTATGAAATTAAACAAATTTAAATTTAATTTTATTGCATTTTGTGTTTAAATTGTTAACACGTTTAAAATATATTTAATTAATCATGTTAATTGTATTATTTCATTTAAATATGTATAAAGTGACAAATTTATTAATTCATTTAAATTAGTAGTCAAATATTATTTTAGTTTATTATTATTTTATTTTATTATATTTGTTAATAGTATTATGTTAAATTTTATTATATTTGATATTATTATTATTTTGTTATAACTATAAATTTTAAATTTAAATAATAAAATTATATTTAATTGTAAATATGATTACATGTGTAATCATGTTTATTAATTATATCATGTCGTATAAAAAATCTTGATATATTTATATAAATATATTAATCATATCATATTACACGATTATTAAACGTATCTATGTATGACATCACAAATAATTATTAAATGGTTATTAAACGTTTATATAAATTATACGTTTTAGATACTAAAATGAATAATTATTCATATTGCATTTATATTTATCTATATAATATCGATACTTTATATTGATATAATACAATTAAAATATGAAAATGCGAATTATTAAATCTAGGTTTAACATTAGATGTTTTTATTCAGGAATTGTTTTAATGGTGTCTACAAGGGTATTTAAGAGAGCAAACATACGTAGTGGCTCGGCAGCCAACACCAAAAGCATGATGGGTCCCTTAAGTAGGATCCATTGAGACATGGCAACGTTATTCACATCATCCCTTTAAGTTGCAAGAATTGAAAGATCTCTCTTTTTGCAGGAACCCCATGTGCTAGCTAGTTGTGTTTGTGGTGTTGTATATACTACGTCGGAACTCGGGCACGTGTAGCCTTAGCCTTTCTAGATTCCGTAGCTTGTTTCTGGTAAATGAACCTCGCATGACTTCCATCCAGCCTTCCATTGAAATCAATCAATAGTTTACGAAGATTCAACTTGTTTAGCTTTTGTTTAGAGTATGACGGTGTTTAAATTGAATCTAATTTTGGAAAATATATATTCAACGTCCAAGGCGGCTTAAACATTCAATCTACAGCCTTTAGATACGTATTAAACCGTTCCAGAAACTTGTTGTAAAGTCATGGACGTTGTTCATGTTGTACTTCAAACCCTGGAAAGAGCAGGCACGATGCCTGACTTAAAACACCCGTCTCACGTTTTGCTATCAACCACGCGTGGGTTGCACTGTCTATATGGCAAGCAGAGCACTACTAAACCACAACCCTGGAGCTATCCAACTTGCCAACTGCCAAAAGATTGAATGAATCTCATTCAGCAAGAGCATTAACTATGGAAAAGACATATATTTAAAGCCAAAAGCGTAAAAAGGCGAGGGGGGAGGAGGGCAGTAAAAAGTGGTCCCCGAGGACAACGGTTGAAGACATTAACAGTTCCCTGACGCATCAAAATTCTGATCCCTCCGGATTAGACGTCGCTAAGTAGTAAATGGCTATTACTCATTAAATGGGCGGTTCCTAACGTTGTTAATGCTGATGACCAACGAACTTCTTTAACGCCTACATACTTTTCTTTATAACCTTTTTTTTTTCTTCTGACATTGCCTCTTGTGAATACTGCCATTATTGCTGCTGACTGTTCTTGTCAGAGGTTCTCATCCCTCTCTTTTCTGATTTCACATTTATGTTGTGAACTGCTAAATCCACCGACTGTTACACGTATACTTGAATGAAATTTTGTATATATTACGCTGTCTTTGCATCTACATAGCAAAAGCAAAAGTTGTTGGCAAAATAATAAAGCAAAAAACAATAAAAATTAATCTGAGATGTGATACATAATTTTTAAAGATAATTTTCTGTCTTTTTGAAGAGTTCGAAACTCAATGTAAAAAAATTGTAATATTTATTTTTCAAAATTCAATAGATTCTTCTTAATTAATTTACACAAATTATCAAAGATATTAAGAATAGTAAAAAATTAAAACTAAGAAATAACCTTACAAAGTAGAGAAAGAGGAAGGACTTATAGGTGTGTTTTAAATGACTTTGATGCACAATATTTATAGATTGAAGATTGAAAAGATTCAAGAAAGATACGTTATAGAAAATTAATAAAATATTTAAAAAATATTTTATAAATAAAATCAGTAATTAAATCAAGTTAGTTTATTTTATAACATTATGTAATAAGCATCTGAGCATTTGGTTCATTGGTTGGTGCATTATCCCTTGTCTCAAGTGCAGGATTAAAAAAAAACCATTATGTTATGTAATATTTAAAACGGTAAATGATTCAATCAAAAATTAATTTTTCCTTCAGTAAAAAGATTGAGTCAAATAAGGTAAAAAGTAAAATTGACTACCAAAAGTATAAAATATCACTTAAATTTAGCCCATGTGTATACTCACATGCAGAGCGAGAATATGCATTTGGTTAAGATTTGGCTCAATCTCATGTGAACATGAGCCCACATTCTTTTCTTATTTACAATAAATTTATAATGAATTTGTTTATATAAAGCACCAGCTTTTATGAAGGATGGATAGAAGTAAATTTTACAGAAACATCTGGGTATTCTATTTATGCTTACAAATTGTGGTTTACCTTTCAATGCTTGGGTTGATTACTAACTTCAAGCATTTACAACTTATAAATCATGTAATAGATTTATTTGTTCATTACTTAGTGTTGTACCTTAGCATATTCCAGCAATAGTTCAGGATCAGAAATGCAGGTGAAATAAATTGCGGAGAGTTCTTGAAGATAAAAATTATACATCAGGACTTTCAGTCCACTCCACATATGCATGGAATCACATTCATGATCTATTTTTTACAATTTGAAGTAACTGGGTTTCAAGTCACGTCCAAGTTTCGCTTTGGTTCTCATTTGACCTGATAGGCTTGTAGGAGAATACAAGCACTCTTTGTTTGTTGGAATCAAGTTGTCGATCGGATACGCCACAGAGGAAAAAATTATCATGATTGAACAGAAGTTGGTTGAGGAAAATCAACTAAACGCTCCATCATCTGGAGCTGATCGTACGGAGCAATCTGTGAAATGATGAAGAAATTAAAAAATAAATGATAGTTATGGATAAGAATGAAAATATAACTGCTTATGCTAACTTTGTTAGTAATCATGTTATATTTGCATTAGTTGTTTGCACTATTTCTAATGCATAATCCATGGATATCCAGGTATAATGAGATGACATAAAATACTGTTCCAACAATTAATCCTGCATTCCTGCTCCATATGATTTTCATGGGTAGCTAAGTCAATGCTGGTGGGTAAATATCATAAATGTGCAGAATTTATTAATCTCAACATGAAAAAGAAGGATTTTCTGAATGTCAACGAGGGCCATTCTTCAACTGAAAATGCACAAGACATGAACTAGTCACAAGTTTATCCCTTGTTAACCACCATCTTTTTTACGGTTGAACTGCTAGATTGCCAGCCATTCCGTTTTATTAGGAACTGAAGATATTGAAGGTTAAGACAAATGCAAGGAGGTGTAGTTTCCATACTGGCTACTCCCATTATCAGGTTTAGTCCTAGTTATGTAATAATGTTTCAATTGAAAATCAAATTTGCTGAAACCTCACTGATTCCAAGTTTTTAGTTATGTTATTGCTGTTGATATTAGGTTAGTCATGAAGTTGACAATTACTTGCCCGGTAAATAGCCAATTCTTTATCGCTCTGTGGTGTTGTAACAAAAATCATAGTCATTCATAGAAAAAGAAACATTGAATAAGTCAAGTCACCTGGTTAAATCCATCTGGCCACGTAATTGACACTGCATAGTTTCCCATAGGCCGAATTTCTTCAGGTTCAATATCTTCTGGAATGTCACCATACCGGAGCTTTTGCTCCCCAGTCCACTCATCCTGTTTTGAACCAAGAAAAAGAAGACTGAAGAGGGGGAAAAAGGATGAAGCTGAATTTAAAATGAAAATTATAGTAGAAAAAGCACGGCATAAAGAATTGTCAAGGTAATTTTTTCTTCCTAGAAGGTAACAATTTTTTTTTCTCCAAATCATTAGTCAAATGGTCTAGAGTAGCATTTAGATGGCTAGAAAGGAACATTTTGTTTGCTCCAAATCTATGGTCAATGGTCTAGCGCAGGATCTTGATTGCTTGTACCATCTAGATTAATCTATTGACTTTGTTAAGGCTAAAATGTATATGGATTTGACTGTGGACTTTTTGTCTCTATTTTTGTGGTCCTACACTACAATTGGTTTGTGACTTTTTTGATCCTTCATGACATAAACGGCACTGTAAAGAGTCAAAATCCTATAGCACCAAATAAGCGGTAGACAACCCGACACACTACTTTATCCTAAAAGACTTGAAGACATTTCTGATGCATTTCTTCCTATCTATACCAAAATATTAGATATCAATTATCTTTATTTCTGTCTTGGCCTTCTGCATGTGCCTGTGTCCATGTAGAAAAAACACCCACTTACCACACTTTGGGCAGAGCGGTCATTCCGTCTTACTGTTGCAGGATGCAGGAGGAAATCTTCCTCTGAATCTGGTACCTTAACCCTTATTGCCTTAATGGATTTGTCATAGGAAACTGCTGTTGATACTAGAACCAAAGAGGATAAAACAAATTAATATTTTTCTTCATCAAAAGCAACTTGAAAGGGATCAGGTATATAGGAGACAACAGGTAGGTACCCTGTTGGCGAATTTTGGCACACTGTTGCACAACACAAACTCCAAGGTTCTGAAATGTCCTGGCAACTTCACCTTGAGGATCAGCCACCACTTCAGGTGTTCCACTATCACCAGAAGCAGAAAGCTGCAAAAATTAAATGTAATCAACTATAAACTTGAGTAGGATTTCCAGCACGTTCAACACATTCTATTTTTATGTTTAATACATAATGACAGAATGTAGTTAACAAGAAGCACATCAATGATCAATAATTGAGTAAGCCATAAAACTGATGTGCTTTGAATAAAAGAGTCTTCAGGCTTGCTCAGGAAAGTTTAAGAATCATGGAAAGATAAAATAAATGCTTACATGCAAAGTTATCTAACTAGAGACACACATAATTAAGTACAGATGAAGCTTACTAGATATACATCCTGAGAAAGAAAAGGAAAAGCTGATGCAATCATGCTTTCTGACCAATTAATAACAGAGTTATTTCAAATATGCAACAGAAAAATAAGCACTAAAGAAAATCATACAACATACTGTTGGTTTAATGGGAAGATCAAACAGATGAGGGATCCCAAACTGCTGGATGACCTGTAAAGGAAATGAAGTAATCAGTTATGCAATTTTTCTGTTGTACACAAATGACCTGAGTATCAGTACTTTAAATTATTTTACTATCTATTAGGAATGAAAAGTAACTTCAGGATAATGATGCATGCCTGAGAGCCTGAACCTCTGCCAAATGGGTAGTAGCGTTTCCCATCAGCATCAAAGTGGCACATATTTTCAACCACAGCAACACATGGCACCTATATGCATTAACAGCAACACAATATGTGAAGTTATAAAGCATAAAATTAAAGAAGGTTTCACCCACTGATAAACTTGCAATTCCTTTCTTCAAATATGCAAATCGAAATATATCTAAAAGCAGGTACAACATATGATACTGATGTTTCAATTTAAAGCTAAGCTAATAATATGCCATAAAAACATTTATGTCATACTCGTCGGTTTATTTGTAAATTAATGCTAGGTTGTATGGAGAAAGAGGAAACCTTAAGCTTCGAAAACATACGAACTCCTTTGGCAACATCAATGAACGCTAGCTTCTGAGGGGTGGTAACAATAACAGCAGCTGTTAATGGGACTACCTGATATTTTCATTTAAGCAACAATAAACAAAATACTGTCAAGATTAAGAAAATATGATAGATTACATTACATGCAACAACTATAATAATATAGAAAAAAGGGATGTTGCTAGCTATTTTTGTCCACATGGGTATGCTTAACAATATGAAAAATCACTAGAATTTTATTTTAGAAAAGAAAGAAAAATATGTAAGATTAGATAGAAAATCTGGTATTGAGGGCAGAAATCATAGAAAAGAACCTGACATAGAGTAAGCTGGATATCACCAGTTCCAGGGGGCATGTCAATAACAAGGTAATCGAGCTCTCCCCTAAAAATAAGAAGCAATCAGATTTTCAGAGTCAACATTATAGTGCCAGAAATTTATAATTCTAACAAGACAAAATGATGCATATTCATTAAGCAATGCACAAACAAAATTCATACAGTTTACCGAATCTTGTAAACAACTCAAATAGCATATTCAGAATCATGTCATACCACTCGGCAGTTGTCAGAAGTTGATTGATGACCCCAGAAACCATTGGACCTCGCATTATTGCACGACCTTGTCCGGCAAATCCAAAGGATACCATCTTTACTCCCAAATATTCAGTCGGAATGATGGTTCTCTTTTCTGGGTTCTGAGTAAGATCCAAAGAGTCAGAACAGCACCTATGTGCAAGTAAGATAAATGTGAAGTTCTGAATACTACCATCTCTAGCAATCGGTTTTCAGGGGAGACCATTGTTGGTAAACTTGGTCCGTAAACATCAGCGTCAAAAATACCAACTCTAGCTCCCATTCCAGCCAAAGTATATGCCAGATTTACAGCAACTGTTGATTTACCTACACCTCCCTACAGAGTTTCCACATACAGGATTGATGAAAAAAATTCAACTCAAGGCATTTAATTTTACTTAGTTTAAGTTTCCTGCAGGAAAGACAACATGGCTAGAAGGGCACAAAACATGTAAATATATTTACCTAGCAATGAACTAAGAAAGAAAGTTTACCTTGCAACTTGAAACTGCCACAATATTTGAAATTGTTTGCAGACCTGCTGGAAGTTGTCCAGCAAAAATAGGTTTCGCTGGTTGTGCTGACATGGTTACACTGACTTTACTGACCCATGGAAGCCTGGCCACCACCTCATTTGCTTGCTGCTCAAACTGTCATGCATTAAAAATCTTGTATTACTGTTTCAATATTGGAGCCAAAGATAATATATATTGCATTTGCAAAGAGGCAGGCATAACAAGAAGATGCATTACTGAAAATAGTCAGCTTTATGCCCATAGAAAACAACGTGCACAATGGACAAGATAAGAAATAGAAAGAAAAGTAAAATGAGTTTCATTTTTCAAAGGAAGATCCACAAGTTCTTATTACTACTTAGTTTTGAGTGAATATATCAAACAAAAGTCTACCATTCCAAATATACATCAGTTCTTGATCAAAAAATGGTGATTGTGTCATTTACCATGTCCTTGATTGGACATGCTGGTGTTGTGAGCTCCAAGCGAAAGGAAACCTGAAATGCGAAGTTGAAACTTCTTAGCAGGTGCTTTTTTTCCCCCCTTTTTTAATGTATTTTAAGAAATCTTCAACATATTTTCCAAGTGACCTCTCCTGAAGCTTCATCAATGAGCAGATCTTTCACAAAACCACAGGAGACAATATCTGTTCCAAAGTCTGGATCAATGATTTGAGACAAGGCTTTCAATACATCACCCTCAGCAGTTCCAATTGATGTGGCCGAAGAACCAGCTGCCACCAATCAAATTAAATTTAGATGACTTAAAATAAAATCCTGAAAACATTTTAAGCGATAGAATTACTCCCATTGAACAATAAAGCACCTATATATTAGGCAAAAAATGGGGCTAGAGTGGTTTCTTTGTGCGACACAGCAATATGGCCACAAGATCACTTGGTCATCTCCTACCATCCTAACAACTTAGGATATATATACATATATATCTGGAAAAATGATAGTAAAATGCAAACGGGTTAAATCTTTCCAAAAGTTTTATTTTATTAAAAGGAAGTATTCACTTTAATTCAGAGGCCAAAATGAAGCATGCCGGGCATGTAAACATACAAGCTTTTTATAAGAGACTGGGTTATATTCTGACTTTGCAACACACTAAAGGGTGAAAAAATTGCAGATTTCACAGCAACGAACTTAAAACTTTGATTTTCAGGTTGTCTAAACACCAATAAGTAAAATGACACATAATAAAAATAAACAGTAAAATAACTACTTCTTTTCAACACAACAATAAGCACAACAGCAATATCATCCATCTTTAAAGCCATTCCATATATTTCGAGAGCCAAGAGATAATCATGCTTCCTGCCAATGTTTTCAGCTTAAAGAATCTCTCTGGCTTGAAAAGAAAAGCACTGCACATGTAGGATTTAGAATGAAGCGGCAAGATAAAGTTTCTGAATGCCTGGGTTTTGTCTTCGGTATGATATATATGGAGTATTACCCTCAAGAGAGGCAGCTTTTGGCGTAAAGCAGCTAAAATTGGACCTTTTGTGTGATACCCAGATTGACCTTTCCAGTTTTTGAGGCTGAAAGAAGCAGTCGGCAGCTGATGGTTGAAGACATTTCTCAAGTGAAAGCAGTCCTGCAATGAAGAAACAGAAACCTTAAAGTAAAAAACTGAACTAGTTTCATTAGTTGCTGCTAACATGAAGCACATGTTAAGCTACCTCCTTTTGGATGTTGCTTTGTAGTTTGAAAGGAGAGATGAGGCCAGGACGGAGCATGAAGAAGTTGCATTTTAGAGAGGGAAGGAAATGAGAGAACTTTTTCTTCAGTTTTAGCAAAAGAATTATAAGAAGTTAGCGGTCGGCCGTTGTGAGCCTCATGTTTCAGTTGTCCGAGTGATAAAATTAATGGTTCAAAAACTAGAAACGACAACGTTTCACCACGCTGTTCGTCCACGCGGCATAACGGGCTAGCAGACTGGCTCTGCTTTACGAGATTTCAAAAATTGCCCACTTTTTTCTTTACGTATTCTATATTCAGCCCAGTCTCATTTTTGTTCATTTCTTTTTCTTGGACAACTGGGATTTGTATCCATCCAAATCTACACAAATATGAACAAGCTGCATATGGCAGCAAATTAGTTTGCATCAGTAACAACGTCAAGAATAAAAGCAAACGTTATACCAGCAACATCTTCCTCTAATCCCCAATTTGTAATGAGCATCCCGTGGATACTGTCCGCTTCAATCACCTGTAAACCTTGAAGCCTGTATCTGACAGTTTCCTTGACACAGTTGAGTGTTGCTGGACTGGTATCGGCCTTTGCACCATAAAGTATCCTGTTTCTCTCCAACCAGACATAGGAAATATAGGCACTCCAGGCTATCCTTGGCACAACTGCTATGAATCAAAGCTTTCTTTTTAAGGCATTGCTGCACCCTTCTGAATTCACTAGACTAATCGAATTGAAGGATTTGCCCCCAAACCTGCTTAGTGTAATTGCTAGTCATGAATAAGTGATCCCTGGTTTCCATTTTCTCATTTTCTCATCATAGAAAACATAGTTTGTGTTGTGAGAGGAGATCCCCCAAGAGCTAATTCCATGCCGAGTAGGTAGCCTGTCCAGAATAACCATTCAAGCAAATGATGCAATGCCTAAGAATATGATACTTAAAACCATATAACCTTGACAAAGGAAAGGGAAGTATTCCTTAGTTTAAGCAGTTTCTTCCATCCCCAGCTGTGATTTTGAGAAGGTTGAATTTGCCATAAGGTCCTACCCTTGATAACATAAATTTGTATCCAAGCTATTCCAGATGGATCTTGCCTTCTGTCCAGAAGGTTGAATTTTTGTTGATTTCAGTATCACCCTTGAACAATTTAATTTGAATTTAATCACGGTTCTATTGAACTACTAACCAAGGTCCGAAAGAATTGTTCCCAGTGTTGCCCCTGTTTAGAGTTTCCTCTTTATTTCAATGATACAGTGTAATTCCAAATGCTTAGGCCTTCTGCATGTAAAAGAAAAAGAAGGCATGTTTTCTCCATCATTTTCGTGAAAGAGTCATTGCTTCCTCAATGAACTAGCAAATAATTCGCCAACAGAAATTACCAGCGACATTGTGTTACTGCACCAATTACTAAGCAAGAGTGAGATGCAAAATTCTAACCTTTTGTTCAATAGAGACGAAGACAACACAAAAACAAAAGGGTAGAAGAAGAAAAGTGAGGAACAAATATGTAACCAAATAAAATTCAAGATTAATTCATATACCCTTCTTTGAATTAAAGAAGGCAATAAAGCATCCATACATATATTTTCTCCATGATTAAAAGTCTACAGCTTCAAATGTAACTAGGATGTTTTAGGAAATGAAAAGTGCCTTCTACAACATGAAAACTCACGTTCAAGGCCCCCCTTCAACTAAAATGGGAATTGTGCCAGCAATCGGCAACCCAAATCTTTAGCCGAACAATCTAGTCCACAATACAAAGAATCACCTTCTGAAAGTGATTAGGAAAAAATGCCTGTACAAAGTTGGTGAAACAATCAGGGGTAAGTTTATCACAAGAAAAGAATAATCATGAAGCAAACAGTAATCCTGTATTTTAGAATGCCCTGCACTAATTTAGTGCCACAGCTTACTACAGAATCCATTTCGTGGCCTCTTGCTAGATATGATATCAGAAAATGAGTCAACCAACTGCCCTGCCAAGCTACTTGGATCATCAAACAGGGTTTGAATGAATGTGTGGACCACCCTACGTTCCTGCTCTGTTGACCTCAAGCTAAACCATGTTAGTAATTTCAACCTGAATTCTTGGTTAATATGACCCTCGCATTCTAGCCATCTGATTATCTTCACACAGGACTCAAAATTTTCATCCAAAGAACCTGAATCATTGGAGATTCGAAATGGTGACCCGTTTATGAGAGTGCTATCACAGTCATGTGTCTCTTCATGTGAGTTTTCCACTCTTTTCCTGCACAACTCCGTATGGGAATCAACAGCAGGCACTTCCCCTGTTGGCCCATTAGTCCAGGTGGAATCACCACTGCCATGTGATCTTGCTAATCCATTCTTCTCTATTTCATGAGAAGCAGCATCATCATCTGCCTCCACAGTCTGTTCTAAAGTGCAGCAACCATTATCTTCATCCCTGGAGGACTCAAATGGAGGAGTTAGTTCTTCATTTAGATCAGGCACGGAGACAACATTTAAGTCAAGCCCACGTGAAACAGATGGCATATGATGATCTTCTCGAGTTTCAGGCATAATAATTTTGCTGGTTCCACAGCATTTTTCTACATCAGCACTGCAAAACCCTTCAAAGCAGCCTTGCTCTTGAGCCCAAGCCAGACGCAGGATCTTTCCAAGGTCTCGAACCTTAAATCCAGAAGAACCAACTGCTGGGACCTCCTTTGAACCTAAAGAACTTCCTTCAATATGGGTATTCTCTTTATTCTGATTCATGACAGCTGCTGGATTAGGATTCTTGTGAATTATCTCTACACTCTTGGTGAAACATTTAGCCTCAGAATGGCCCAAGTCACCAGCTTCAGTATAAGAAACAATGCGAAAAGTGTACTCAGTACATGGCTGCAGATTAGATATCAAAATCCTTCTCTGAGTTCTTGGAAATACAGAGATAGGTTCTTTTGTATGTGTCTCGTCTCTGCTCTTAAAATACCAGAGCTTGTAGCCCTTAACATCATCAGGTGATGCAGTAGACAGTTCAATTAGAATAATTACAACAGATGACGACGTCACTTCTTCAAATAGAAACCTGCAAGCAGCGGGACGTGAATCTGCCCAAAAAGGAAAAGAGTTGCTCATATAACTAACTTCAAAATAATCAATAGGAGAAATAGAAACAGCCATTGAGTTCTAACCTTGGCACTTTGGGCTAGTATTAGACATGGTCGCCAGCCATTCATCTGCTTTTTCAATTGCAAGAGAGCATAGTTTCTGTATATCACCAGCAACAGAAAGCCTGCTGACAATTCCCCGTGCCATTTTGGCATGGACTCCATTCACTGGACCCACTTCTTTTTCTAGTTTGGCCTTAGCATCTCTCACAAACTCATGCAGTTCTTTAAAGTGAGAAGTCTCATCTAGGAGCCTGTAACTCAAGTATATCCTATAACAAAGAACATCCAGGCGGCGAGCATCCTTGGCTATACTTAGCTGCTTCTTCCAACATCTGCCAGTAGCAAGCAAATCACACCAATCCTGTCAGCCCAAAGCGGAAAAACCTATACCAGAAAGATAGAAATAACAGTAGTTACCATATTCTCTAACACCTGATTCATCACATTGAGATTATTTTCCAACATCAAATTTGTTACAAGCAGCAATAAGTATGTTTGATGGAAATGTCTGTTTCATTCTAACAAAACAAGAAAAAGAATTCTCCAGCTTCCTAACAAAAATATGACACAATGATAAACATGGACATTCCGAAGACAAATAAAGTATAATAAATTTTCTTAACAAATGAAGATCTCAACCAGACTCGACTTGATTCATTGCTTGTAACCACGTCAATGCAAACAAAAAGCAATTTGTAAAGTTAGAAGAGGACAGAATTCAGCAAGTTGAATGAGGCATGAGCTGCAAGCCAATAACTTACCCCAATATACCTGAAACTTTACCACATGAAGCACAACAATAACTACCATCTAGCTGCATCAATTGGCCATGATCAACGACCCCCACCTTCTCACGTTGAAGAGCACACTCAATATGGCATGACAACCCACAATAATCCCCCTCGCCAGATTCAGAGGTGCATACCAACCAAAGACTTGGGTCCTTATTGTCATCAAATAAGTGACAGATGCAACATGAGCATCTCTTGCAAAATGTGTCATCTATGGACAGAACAGCTCTGCAAGCAGAATTTTTACATATCCATGAGTTAGAAAATCCAAGATCTGAAGGCAGCTCAGAAGCTGGGAGCACCCGCATCGGGTTCTCCCCCTTTCTGTTCTGCTTCCTAGAGGAAGGCTGACTGTTGGCAGTGGATGAGGCCCTTCTCAATTCTGGCTTCTTGATTGTCTTGTTACTCAACCTTAAAGCTTCAGTCATTTTGCTCTTTGAAGAAGCTGAATTTTTCTTTTCTTTATCAAAACAGGTTCGAAGAAGCTCCTTTCTTGGACCTGATTTCAGAAACTCCTGCAGGAGTTCTGGACTTCTTGAAGCATCATCTGAATGGCCATTTTTCTCTGGGGTGCTTTGCACACTGGATGAAAGACTCTGTAAGCCAGAAACTGCAGAGAGAAAATCAATGTGAGAAAGTCTTTGGTGGGGGCGAAAAACACTTAGTAGGAACTAAAACCAAAATTTCAAAATGAGGACAACAGATATCACACCACAGTTTTCAGCAGAAAGTAGTACTAATAGTGTGGATAAATTAAGTCATGAAAGAAGCCAAGCTTCAGTGTTCTGTGCCAAGAGGCATGAAACATAACTTTTCTCTCCTTTCCAGGAACCCCCATTCATGAGCCTTTTCTTTCAATAGTAACTTATGTGAGATGTTTGGCTATCATTTAGGTGATATACTTTTTTGACCCCTATTCTCAACCCCTTGACATATGTAACTCTCACAACTCAACCCTTTCTAAAGACATTAACATAATTGGCAAAAGTCAAAATTGGTTTCTATACTCATTCTCTAAATTCAATATTGCAAGCTGCCAATTGGTTCTTAGAACGTAAATATCTAGATGGGAAAGGAAGTCAAAGATAGCAAGACTTCAATAAGTCTAACTGCAAAAAAATGAAAAGATAAAGATAAAAGAATAACATGAACACCAGCAGAACTAGTTATGTTATGCATGTATAAGGAATTTGTAACCAAAGTATAAACAGTGTTGGAAATATTGATAATTTGACAACTAAAATGACAAGAAATGAAAGGAACAATAAGGAAAAAGGAGTCGATGCATGTTAGGCTACTGACAACTCATGGTTTTATTCACTATAAATAAATTCATCCACGATGAGTTGCAGACTTGCGTTACATCTGATTTCCACCTAAAAATTAAGGGAGAAGGAAAGATGAGGGAAGAAGAAATTCTAATCTGGTCCACTTGCTCAAAAGATTTCTCAAACAAATTATCCAAATTCAAATATGTAAGACCCAAATTACAATTATCTGCACACATCTAGACCATATCAGATCTTGAGGATCATTTCATTTTGCAAAGCAACAAAAGAAAAATACAGAAATAACAAGCAACTTTATAAAGGATAGCATTGATGTGAACCAGATGTTCCAAGTATTTACTAGAAATTTGGAACCAGCTGGTATATGTATAAAATAAAATCTTCTACAAGAGAAAAAAGCACCCTTTTTTTTGTTTTGAAAAAAAAACATCACACAGAAGAAATGAAATCCCATTTCTTATAAATTGAAAAAGAAAAAAATTTGAAAGCTACATGAACAGGTATTTTACAACAAAGAATTAACAAAAATTTTGATATAAACGCCATTCATATTATGAATAAAAGAAAAAGAGACAAATT
This sequence comes from Theobroma grandiflorum, assembly GCA_036013995.1. NCBI lineage: Eukaryota > Viridiplantae > Streptophyta > Magnoliopsida > Malvales > Malvaceae > Theobroma > Theobroma grandiflorum. The sequence goes on from CP142129.1 coordinate 40,686,185, forward strand.
TTTCAGTCCAAATAAAACGGCCACGAGATACCTGATGGACACCAGATCCTTCTTTACAATGGAAAGAGAGAAAAAAAAAAAAACAAATTGTAAGAATTTCACACTGGAAGAGCATCCATGGAGCAAGCTGCAGCAGAGATTTGCAAAGCAGCCTGAGTTACAGTTAGGGTTTCAAAAGAATCCCTTATCCATAAAGAAAAATATCTATTTGGACCAGGTTATTGGACTGGATTGGGTCACACAAACATCCATATGCAAGTAGTCAATGGTTCAAACAAGTTTCCAATATTGACAGAGAGTCGGATTAGTAACCTGATTGGTCACCATCACATAATTCACAATCGTTTTAAACATTCTACCAAAAACAGAATCATAAAAAAAGGTGTAAGCAGATTATTTGTAAAGACCAGTGACATTAAGTTCCTTATACATACCATTTATCCATGACATAATCAAACTTTAAATTAAATGAAAATGAGAAGTAAGTGGTTTAATTTTCATGGAATTAAAGGGGAGAAAGTCCTCCAACTCATGCTGGCAAGAACCTAAATTATAGCCAAATCTATAGCCAGTTATACCTTTTCAATCCAACAGTAACCATCTTCTGTGATTGGTTTGATTCATATACCATGTTACTTGCTCATCTCAATTTAAAAGCAGTTTCAAATTCTGATGTGGCATGAAAATTTGACATAGCATTTTTCCTCAAGAGCATGAAACTTACTAAGAATGTAGAAGCATTTGGTAAAACACTGAGATTGAGATTAAGATTGAAGATTAATTTTGTCAATGTGGAAGAAACCAGCACATTTATCATACATACCATAAACATCATGCAGAAAAATATGTGAGAAGAAAAGAAGGGTTCAGCAGAATAATCAAATGACTGAATATGGTAATACCCCACAATAATTTATCATATAAGTGATTAATTAACTTAAGGATTGGGTTAATCATAGTCATTATTCACCCTGAAATAACACCCATGCCAGAATTTGTTTCACTGACGTTGTAATAAAAATGGGAAAGAGAAAAGGAAGTCAGGGTGAAAGGGGGATTGCATATTTACCGAAGATGATTCTCAATGATTTCCATTTCATACAAATGATTTAGAGTAAATTCATCAGTAACCAGGATTGGCTTACATAGATTAAAGTCCACTAAACACCTTACACAGCCTTATAATCCATTCACATAATTTAAAGTATCTTTTCCCAAGGTTCAGAGTCAGTTATCTCAGTACTTCAAACGACAATACAAACATCACAACATAAAGCTAGAGTGACATAAGCATCTTAAAACTTTCCTTTGACGAACAATCTCTTCCAAGATCAAGGATTCAGTAAGATAAAAGCAGGCAGTTATAGAAAAGAGCACAGAGCAAATATGAAGAAGATCATACCTTTAGCAAGGAATTTATCTTCTAAATCCATAATTTGAATGTTGAAACCCACAAAGCTTAGCTCTCCCCCCCCTGTAAACATTAATCAATATTGACCAGTGAATTATCCAATAATAGACTAATTACATTAAATTAAAAAATAAAACAGAATCACAATTTCCTCATTAATGAAACCAAAAAGAAAACAAAAAAACAATAAAAGCTTTCCTCCTATCTGCATGTGGAAGAAAATTTTACTTTTTATTTAAATTTTATCCTTCCCTTTTCTATCTCTGCAATGCAGCTCACAATCAAACAAGAAAAAAAGACAACAATAAATAGCAAATCGACAATTAAAAACTTTGCAGCAAAAAAATATATAAATTATCATTTTCTCATTAAAACAGAATCCATGCAATAAAACAAAATTTTCCAGCCTCTTAAACCCAACAAAAAAGATTTAAACTTTTGCACAACATTGCAAAAATTGATTGCTTTATACCATTAGAAAAAGAGAAAATAAAACAAAAAGAAATTTCATGAAGAAAAGCTCATTTAAAAAGCAAAATAACAACAATGCCTGTGAACTTACCAGTGAATAAATTCAAGGAGGAAAAAAAAAACACATTCAAATAAAAAACCGAATAATAATTCAAAATTAAGGAAAATCAAATGTAGGATAAAGTAAAAGAGCGTAAATTTAAAGCGGTTAACTGTACAAAAAAAAGGAACGTAATTTGACAGAACCAAACGGAAGTTAGAAGAAAAGAGCCAAAACTGAAACGAGAACGGATCTGAACAAATAAAAATAATAATAACAACAACTCCCATAAAAATCATTTCCAAAAGAACGAAAACAATTAAAAGAGAAAAATATGTCTAAGATAAATACCTTCGTATAATGGGGAGGAATCTAGGGTTTTAACGAAGCCAAAACCCCAAAAAAAAAAAGAAAAGAAAAAGAAAAAAACTTTGAATCCAAAGAGAAGAAAAAAAAAAAGGAGAGAGGAGAAAGACTCTTCGTTGTTAGTTGGTGGTTTTTGAGGAGAGAGAAGAGAAAGCTTGTGCGAGTCGCTAACGCTCTGGAGCTAAAAAGTTCAGCGGAGATTCACGCGCGTTTGATTTGTTGGTTTATTTGAAAAGCGGGGTTGGTTTCTGGTTGAGCAGAAAAAGTACGTGAAGCACTGTCTCTTCTTCTGATTGATGCGTGATGTAACAGCTACTGGGGTAGCGCGTGCTTGATTGTTTTATCCATAGATTATCTATTATTTATTTTTTAAATATTTTAAAAATTTAGGGTTTGTTGGGCTAAAAAATTTAATGATCAAATCAAAATCGTTTAACGTTCAGAACCGTTGGATCAGAGGCGTCCTGGCTCTTTTCTCTCATTGGGGAATCTAATTTTGGTTTTTTACACTGTTGACTAAAAGACTAATGATTTCTAATTAATGGATTAATTAATACGTGGAATTATGAAACAAGCATTGGGGGAAATTAATTGGAGGGATTAAGGGAAACTCATGGGATTCAGAAACCAAACAAATATGCAACACGTGGCAGTAGAATCTTCAAACCAACGGGGGAGGAGGCAAAGGAAGGGAATCAGTCAAGGAAAATTTGCCGTGTCAAGTAGTAGACGAGAGAAGGTCGTACTTGTGAATTTTCATGATTCACATTCAAACACTTTCCCTTGTGCTTTTGTACTGAATTAATTAATAATATAAATGAGAAAAAAATTCATGGGCAGGTGAAGAAATTGTTGCCTTTTTGTTGACACTTATATCAGTTCACACATGGAAATACTACAACACATGTCCCTTTTGCTTTTTCTTGTGTGCTGATAATGACTTCCTGGGTTTTCTTTTTCTTTTCTCTTGGATTTTAACTTACCCTAGCTAGCCGGGTAAGCTCCTTGAATCCAAGTGCTTGCAAAGTTAGGTTAATGAATGAGTCAAAGAGTCTAATCAGTTTTTAGGGTTCTCGATATATAACATTGAAGAAGAAAAGTCTAGTTCTGAAGAAGCAGCCGTAAGATGGTAACCACTAACTTCAACTATCTACACATACGTGCATATGATGAACAAATAGGACGTAATGCGTGCTGTACAATTTGACTCTAGGGTTCGGCATATATGGTTTTCTTTTCTAGCTAGGAAAGGTAGCTGAGGGAAACCCTAATCCATGCAAAGTATTTTGTTTTGGTTTTTTGTATGGGGAGCTGGCATATGGTAATGGGTTGGTGAAGAACAATAATCATGCAAAATCTGATATGGAGTTGCGAGTTTGTGTGGTTCAAGTGGGAGCTGTTGGTTGGCATTGGCAAAGACAACGCAGCTGTTAGTTGGCGATGGACTGGAGTCTTATCATTATTATGGATTCCACAATATCCAAAAACATTGAGTACAGCGACATAAATGTGTCCTACAAACAATAAAAAAAGGCCGACGTGAGATGTGACCCTGTATCTAACACGATGTTTGCAAGGTAGCCATGATAAAGTGAGAAAAGCTCTCTCTGCAATTCCCCGGAAAGTGGATCTAATCTAATCAATTTGATACTACTACTGCAACCACTAGTACTATGCCTATTTGTATACAGTAAAAGCGCAGTAAATTTTTGTTCCCTCGGATGGGTAAATTACTTCAAACCCAAATTAGAATGTACAAATTATATGATGAAATTCGAATTTAATAATTATTTATTGATGTAAATATTAGTTTTATCAATTGAATCAAATTTTTTAGGTAAAATTCGAATTTATAATTAAATTTAGTAATTTTAGACACAACATAAAAAGATACAAAGTTAAATAGTATATGTTTAACTTTATCGTATTTTATGTTTTAATAACACGTTTAATTAATCATATTATTATGTTTAAATATGTATAAATGACACGTTCAATATTAATGGTAGATTTTATGTATGTTATTTATATTAAATTTTATTATATTTGACATTATTATTATTTTGTTATAATTATTTTAATAATTATTGATTTAAATTTAAATAATAAAATTATATTTAATTTTAAATATTTTAAATTAATAGTGTTAAACATGTCAATTGTATTAGGAAAAAATTATACTAATCGTTTAATCATATTTATTAATCATGTCGTATAAATTTTTGACACATTTAATAAACGTGTTAATCATGTCATGTTATACAATTATGAAATATACTTGTGCATGTGTTTAAGATGTTGATACGAATAATTATTCGTGTTTAGTTTTATTATGTTTCATATCTTAATAGTGCCGATACAATTAAAATACAAAAATATGAATTAACATATCTATTTATAATCATTTACTGATGAAAACAAATTTATCTATTGAATCAATCCCTCGCGAACAGAAGTGCAGTGCAATAGTTCTTCCCTAAATGCAAAACCTGTTACTTGTAAAGGAATTCATTTGCTTGGATTGAAGATTTGATTACACATACAGTAGCAGTAGCTAATCCTTGAGAAAAAACAATTGCAAAAGCAGCAAAAGCTTTAAATGTCTGTTATTTTAATGCATGGAAATTGAGTTAAAGGTACTCGAAAAAAATGACAATTGCCTTTATCTGAGCAGGTTATAAAGATATATAAATACTCACGGGAACCTCCCTTTTTAATGCTACTGTTCACCTAACTTTCTACCCAGCCAAACCAAAGAACTGATCAATTGGCCTACTAAAAACACATGTTAGAGCAGTAGTGCATGATTAATGGACCTGTCTTTCTGGATCCCAACTAACGTAAGGACGTCCTATTAGACACAACCACACAGGGACTTTTTTGTTTTTGGGAAAACAACCACACAGAATTGTATATACTTAAGTGGTAAAATGAATTGAAAAAATGAAAAGGACAATTGTTTATGTAAAATGGTATAATTTTTTTTTTGGTTTGAAAATCACATCACCAAATAAATTAGAATTGGGTTAAATAGTTTGTACAGTATCACATCAGCTCTTCGCTTTCGGCGTTGTAAGCATTGTCCTAAAAACACTATATGTATTGGCAGCGAGGCTGGGGGCAGGAGTACCATACGGTGGTGACAATAAAGAAGTTGATTTTGTCACATTTCCGATGAGAGATTCGGTGATAGGTAAAGTGTAAGCAACCTAATCATAGCCTGCCGAGTGATGAGCCCTCTCGAAAGTCCAAGAGATAAAAATCGTACCCCAAAAAGCCAATGGCTGGGGGCACACACCATCTCAGCTGGCAGACCTTGATGGACGTAAAGCTCTTCGATTTCAAACCGAAATTCATTCTAAATGCCCAACAAAAACGAGAAAAAGAAAAAGGGGGACAATAATGAAGCTTCCCGGCAGTACTTCAATTTACCACCGAACGCTGGAAAAGAAGTTTAACTACTAAAGAGGACTGCTAGTAGCTGTCAGTTTTCTCTTCTCTTTTCCTGGTTTTATATTTGACTTGAGATATGAAACAAAACAAAACAAAGATGGTCTGTAACGAGTTTTATTCAGCATAGCTATATTAACATTCAGCACGGCTACCTTGTAGCTGTTTCACGTTTGTTCGGGTACTCTTTAATTTGTTCCAAATTATTACCGTGAATGTGAAGGCTTCAAGTTTATATTTAGATAATCATGCAATAAATAAAGTTTTAATTACAAAATCTAACGTCAATCTCTTGTTTGAAGCTAAACATACACGTTGGTAAAACGCAAACTTGCTTATAGTAAAGTCTTCTAGCAATATGTATGTAATATACACAAGAAATGAGTCCTCCCACCCACTCCTGAAAATCATTAACCACTCGAAAAAGCGGAGGAATAGACCTTGAGTCAATCATATGATACGACAATATCAAGCATATTGACAATACCTGGGGTGGGAGGCTTGGATTCCATATTCTCGACAATGATGACCAGAAAAGAAAGTTTTGAGGGATTCATGGAGCAGTCATTGGGAAAATTAAGTTGTATGTATAATTGTTATTTGCATTTTGGACGGCTTGGAAAGTTTGAGTTAAGCTAGAAACTGGTTAAACAGGTTTTCCAAACCACCATTCACCAAACTCTAACCCTCATTGACCATGTCAACTGTAATTCTTCCAACTATTCAACCCACCCACCTGAATAACCCTTGAAACTACTACTAATATATTATGTCTTAGTTTCCATTGAATTTTTACATACCTTGAGGTAGCTGCGTTGAAAACTGGGTCATATTTTCTCTTCCTGCAGCATGATAAGACATGAAAATGAAAATGTACCAAACACGAATTTGTTGGTTTTGATGTCAGAAATTTCATAATATAGCCAACTTGTTCACAATTTTAAAGGTGATGATTGTCATGACATCGGTTTTAAATGAGTATATTTACGAACTTGCCATGCACAAGGGTCACAAGAAAAAAGAACAGGCTTGGAGAATGGGAGAATTTTACCATAACTAGTTTTAAAACATCCACAAGACCTTCAATAATGGGACCAAATATAAGGAGAAGATAACACTACTGCAGAAATCCAGGGTCTACATACACAAATAGATTCTGGGCGATAAAATTATCTGTAGGCTTAAGTCTAGATGAGACTAAAATCTTAACAATTACAGAGGACAGACGTGTAATGTAATCCGAGCAGCATACACAACGCCCTATGAAGAAACAAAAAGTGGCAGGTTAGGATTGCATGATAAAAGAGACAAGCAATTAAAACTTGTAAAAATTGCACTCCACACCAAATGCCAAGATAAGAAATTATCGAACTATCTTTGCCTCATCCATTATTCCACTAAAAGATCCACTCAATGATATCTTTCACACATTCTTCTCACAGCTTGAAAATTTGTTTCACGCAGTGTGCATGTCATGGTCAAATCTTAATAGGATAAAATTACTAGTTTATAAACAATATAGTTCATGTGAAATGCAAATCAATTTATCCCCCCTGTTCACAATAATCTGACTTTTCAACAACAGCATCATTGAAGACAAAGATTAACTCAAGCGGGAAGCCCAAACAAAATCAATAATAAGATATCTGCTGAAAGCATGACATTTCAATTTGAAACTGTGTAAATAAAATATCGCAAAAAATAGCTCCACTTGTAAACGTATATAACCCAATTTATGCCTAGTAGGCTAGTAGTCCTGTCTCCATTACCACCCAGAGAAGAGGACTATAGGAGATAAAGTAGGTAAAGTTGTCCTCTCCACAGCCCTTCACAACAGATCAAACTTCAGCATCAGTTTCAAATTTCATCTCTTCTTCAAAGTCTCACAGTAGGTCAATTCAATTAACATTAGATGTTCCTGATCACGGAAATTCAACAAAATTTCACTTTCATTTTACAATAACAATACCAAACTTCAAATAAGCTTATTCTACAAGAACATATGTTCACATTTACATCTAACAAACTAATAGCCCAAATTATTCAAATTTTACTGCATCACGGGGGTTTGCGAACATCATGCAAGTCGGCTACTTCAATGATGTACACACCATAGGACTAGATTATTATAAAAAAAAACCCCCAATAAGGAAGAAGTGGCATTGCAATAAGAGACAAACTTCAATACATCAACAGAGCTAGAACAACATAATCCAGATAGCTCTTGATGGCTAATTATTATATTAAATAACTGGACAATGGCTTAGATTAAAAAAAGGCTTCATCAAACTAAAATAAAGACAGAGAACGTCACATACTGACACTAACATATGCCCAAATCAAAGACCATTATTGAAAAAAAGACACTTATCCTACTACCAAAATTCTATCTGTTATACCCATTTAGCTTACAAGTTCATATATATAGTCCCATCCTCCTTAATCAACAAATTTGACATCTCATTGCACAAAATTAAAACTCAAGTGTTCAACCTAAAGCAATGTTCAAAATTAGAAAATCGAACTGATTATTCAAGGTCAATTATAACTAGTCCATTAAAATTGGCAGAAAATTTCAAACCCATTACCAAATTTCCAAACTTTGATCCCTCGGTTGGGAAAAAAAATCGTCACATGTCGCTTTCAAAGAAATTATCAACAAAAAGAAATGGTACTAAAGAAAGAAAGAAAAGCAACCCCATTAGCAATAAAATCTTCAATTACAAGGTTTTCCAACAGAACAGTTAAACATAAATCGAGAGAAAGGGCACTTTGAAACTTTTCAAAGCTCGAAAAGTCAAACCTTTATTATTTTAGTAGTTAGTTTTAAGAGGATGAATGCTGGCCTTCGCAGAAGGGGCTTTCGTCGAAATTCTTAGCTGGATATTTAGCCGTAACCATCCCAACTTCAAAGACCAAATTATCCCCACTGGATCGGATCCCCGTTATGGACCACCACTTGAACAAAGCCCGGACTCGGATGCCGTCCAGCTCCGCTATCTTCCCCTGGTCAATTTTCCCCGTTATCCGCTTGGAGTACGTGGCCAGGTAGTTGTCAGGCGGGAGCGTGATCTTGCACGTGCCACCAAGTTCGACGGCGAAGTCGCCGGATGTTTGGTTTAGAGTGTACTTTTGGACAGAGGCGGGAAGGAGACCGACTGGAAAACCGTAGGTCGTAAGCTCGGTGTGAGCCTGGGTGAGTGGCGGTTTCGGGATTTTTGCGGTCTGGGTTTGGGAGGAGAAGGGTAGAATAATGAAAAGGAGAAGCGAGAAGAGAAAGAGAGAATTCTTCATTTTTCTTTAAATTGGTCACAATTTTCGTTGCTCGGTGCGAATGAGGGTTTTATTTTTCTTTTTGTTTTTTCCTATTTTTCTGCTTTTGTTTTGTTATTTGGGGGCGGGGTTAGTTCAGAGGAAGAAGGCCGTGGGTAAGACAGCAGCGGTTAAGAGTTTGATGACGACATGACGTGTTGACGGGGTAAAGCCGTAGGGAGAGAGAAACGACATCGTTGTAGGTTACATGCAAAAGGCCTTTTCACGACCTTTTTTCTGCAGAGACGGGCCTTAAGACGATTGATCTAGCCCAATCACGTACTATAATCTAGACAAAGCAAAACGTGCTTTCGTGTCGAAAATGTGTCAAATACGATTAAACATGAAACACGTTAAGATTAAATATGAATAAGACACGTTTAATATTTTTATTTTTATTTAAAATATGTACACATACGCGTTTAATAAACGTGTAACACGACACGATTAACGGATTTAACATGATTAACACGATTAAATAAATATATTTATAATTAAATATAGTTTTATTATTTCAATTTAAAATTTATAATTATAAAAATAATTATAACAAAACAAAAATAATAATAACATCAAATATAATAAAATTTAATATAAATAACATACATAAAATCCTTTATCATATATTGTGATAAAATAACATCATTAACATCTAACTTTCAAATACTAATAATATAAAAAATCATTCATAATTTTCAATCGTAATAATTACATTATTACTTTTATAAAATTAAAAAAACCTATTAAAATAATTATTTAAATTTATTTATATAAAATTAAAATAATCTTTAATTATTAATTTTTAATAGATTAATAAACGTGTCACATATACACGTTTAAATACGATAACATGATTAAGTAAACGTATCACATATATACGTTTAAACACGATAACATGATTAAATAAACGTGTTTTAAACGTGTCAGACACAATTAAACACGAAACACGTTAAAATTAAATCTAAAACTCATTTCACTTGTATTTTTTTATATCGTGTTAACATATCATATATAAAATTGGTCTACTATAACCTCATGCTTGAGGCCCATGACTCGATAATTTTAGGGTTGAATAAGAGTCATTTATCCCCTTACCCTTGACCCAGGTTGAACTTGGAGGCACCGGATGCCCATACTCGTTCCTGACACATACCATATATCCTCTTAATTAGCAATTGAACTGTGTCAGAGTCAGATAATCTAGGCTGCCCACTACCACTCAGCAGAGAAGCTGCCAGAAGACCCTTCATTTACATCATTGTGTGACGGCCAGCTCAGTCCCAGGCAGCCAGCTCTCTATTTGTAGCCATAACATTTGGTTGTAAAAATTGACATCTTTGTTGTATTTTGTTTTTTCATTTCTTTTTCTGGGCAATGAATTTTCGCAATCTTGAGTTTGATTTGTTTGTTTGCTGCAGAGGGCACAGAGTTCCTCTTTCGCCCTGGAACCTCCGGTCGAGGGTACAAAGTACAAGCAGAACCTTCCTGCTTTGGCGTATACTTTCATTCATGTTAGTGGGTGTTTGGTGCCGTTTATAAATTGCATAAATAGAAATATAGTGTTTAGCTTTTAAATTTTCAGTTTGGAAGAGAAACTCATTTGAGTTTTTTAGACGACGAAATTATAAATTAATTTTTTCAAAAAATTCTAATTTTTAATAACAAATATATATTTAGTGCGATTTCTTTACTTTCTCACTTTACCTTCTAATAATTCATAAAATTTTATTCATCTTTTTTTATTAGATTTAAAATTTTCTTTTGATTTGTTACATTTATTATTTTTAATTATTAAAAATTATTTTATTTATTTATTTATTTTTATTTTAAAGTTTAGAATTTTATTTAATAAAGTTGACCTTTTTTATTGTATTTATTAAAAATAATTAATATATCATCCAATAACAATTATAAAACGTTGTAAAATGTTCTAAAATAAAATTAAACACAGTGGGGATGGCTGGGCTAAGACACTGCGATTACCAACACTTAAGCCCAAAACATGGGGCGATGTTTGAAAATGTCGGGCCACGTCACACATGCAAGGTTTGCGTGTATCGTTTAAAAAGTATAGCCACACATGAAGAAACATGCACATCAAAACTCTCTTTGTATATCTAAGTATACATACATATATAGAGGAGATTGACATAAACAAGTCCCAATTTCCATTCTTCACCATCAACAATTAATTAATCACCAAATGAAATTCAAGTGTTAAAACTTGAACTGATAAAACAAGTACTATCTACCAGACCTTAGATTTTCTTTTCTTTTTCGTTTTTTTTTTTGTCATTTTTTTGGTTAGCCTTTCCATGAGGCAAAGACTAGGTCCAAATGTTGGTTCCATTCCAAGCCACATCTTTTGCATGCACAATAATATAGTAATGTTGGATGGAATCTGGCCCTGGATGGGTCCAGGTAGATTTCTGTACTAATCAAACTCTTAAAAACACATGTAATGTCCTCCAAAGATCAGGACAAAATCACATTAAATGAAGAGTGTTTTAGGTATCAATCACCACTCCCACGGGGCAGTGCTTAATGCCAAAATGGCAATTTTATATATCTATGCCAGCAAAGAAAAGAAAATCAAAGTACAGAAAATACTACAAAATATAGTAATAATTACAATATTGTTTTGCTGCTAGCAAAATACAATAGCAAAACAGAACCTGGATGAGCTCACACACAGTCTTTTAAATAGATGTAGTGCAGTTCTTTCTTTTTTCTTTTTAATAATTTAGAGGAGAGAGATTTGACTTAAAAGATCTCTTTAATTGAAGGAATGGCCAAGATCTCTTCCTTTACTCTCCTCTACAGGGGCCAACAAGAATTTGGACAATTCTATAATAATATATGGTACTGTATGTTTTAAATGCTAGTAATAGTACAGAAGTTGATTGATTCTTCTTTTTCTTCTCGATCATCTATGGTTTTGAGGAGGTGCAGTAGGAAAGCAAAATGATGTTCATCCATCAACAAGGAGAAGTCCAAAGCTCTGCATTTTTAACCTTTGAGACACTCTCCAGCACTTCAAAAGGGATTATATCACCAATTACAACCACCCTCTTGCTTTCCAGGTCTACTTTGTATGAGGTCACTCCTGTTTTTTCATGGAACAGGCCGGAATTACATTACAGTAATAAAACAAAGACAAACTAAAAAGGTATACATAGAAGCAAACAAAAATTGCATCGCAAGCAATATACTGTATGGATGAGTGCTGACCCTTGTGCATTTTGGCCAATCTATGGCTTTAGTTTGAGCCTGTTAGGTTACTGAAGTCTGAAAATTGTTAAACAACTAATAAAACACAATTTAAAAAGAGAGGGGATGTATAGTGGGGGGAAGGTCGAGCAAGATAAGATTTAGAATGTCAATGAACGGCTATAATGCTTTTGAATAATTTGTTTTTGTTTAGTATTAGGTCCTTTGAGGTCACTTAATTAATTAAAAAAATGGAATTCATGCATTCGTGCAGTAAAAGTAGTGAAAACGGTGATATAGAATTTCTGATATAGATTATGGTTTGGACAGGTAGAACGATGAATCTTTTGAACAAAAAAAAAAAAGAGGGGGGGGGGGGGGGGGGGGGGGGGGGGGGGAGGACTCAGAAGAGATAAAGGAAGAATATATTGCTTACCATCCAGCTTGGAAATGTGCTTCTCTACTTTTCTTGCACAGCCATGGCAATGCATTGATACCCTTAGTACCACCATCTACAAGGTTAAATCAACAGAAAAGCTTCTCAAATTCCCTTCGGTCCTTATTGACAACCCTCTACTTAAGCCATCTAGCTATTCAAGTTTTCATTGACTATATGGTCTACTTTAGAATAAAGGAAACATTAGAGATAGATAAAAGAACCTTACCTTAGGCCTAAGTTGAAAGGCCAGGGTCTGATGATTGCTAGCAACGACATCTTTCAATCTCAGCAACTGGGGTTTTTCAGATGTTATCAATGGCTTTTTCTCGAACTCATCTTCCAAGGTGTTCATGCAGAAACAAGAGCATGAGCCTGAAGACATATATAAACAATCTAGCATCTTGCCAAAACTGAGTTTTCCCATTGCTCCCAAATCTTCTAACACACAAAGACAAATATAATCTCTCCCTGACCCTCACTCACTTAGGAAACAGAAACATGCATACATAACCAAATGTCGATCTTATAGGAAGAATATCAACCAAAGCAAACTTCATGCCCCCTGCATTATAATAATATATGTAGGGAGACAGAGAGGGACGCTAGAGGTCAAATTTTCTTGGGAGAAACAAAAGCTAGACAGAACCTAATGAAGCTATTGAAGAAGATAAGAACCTTCAAGGCCAATTTATATTTAAGAGTTGCCACTAGTCAACAAAGTTTTCTAAAGGTCGCTGGGCAACCCAAAACCAAAAGGGCACTCTTATCTTCAATTTTCACCGCAAGCAGCATTTATCATGTGGTGAGCTTCTAATAAAGACAGCATCCACCTGAAAAATTATTCTATAAGGACTGAAGGGGAGGGATAGGGATGTTCATGTGAGATTTGCAGTTGGCTTGATTTGAAAGCGAGCATTCACTGTTTCATGTGACTATTCTTTTTACTTATGAAAGAAAATTTAAAAACACACTGAAAAACGCAAGTGAAGAAGGCTATAATTTCATATGGCTAATAAAGGGGCAGAGAAAGCAATAAAACAGGGGTCACAGTCACCAGTGCAAGAAATTGCCAAGGACAGCTGAAACCTGGCATGGCATGTGATGATAGCTATGAAATAATAAGAAGATATATTTATCGCCAAAGACTTGTTAAGCATCTTTAGTATTGTATATAAGTACATTTAGTTGATGATCATGGCGCATGGCCTTGAGCATGCATTTTTAAGAGATCAAAAACAACTTCATAATAATCAACTATAGAAGAATATGCTGTATATCTAATTAAGTTTTTCTTTTTTTAATTTCAAATTACTTCACTGCCTTTGTCATCCCTCGTTTTTTTATATGTACATAAATTAAGGATACACTAGCCGTCTGCATGATAAATTAACCAAAGCATGGAAGGAGGCATGAAGATTGAATTGATTAGACTAGTCTAATTTCCCTACCTGTTCATGACATTAACATATGATATTGGAAAAACTTTCTTTTTGGGGTGGTGTTAGTCTCTTGGAGGGAGATGTGATGGGATGGAGTAATAATTCAAAAACAGTGAGTGAGAGTTGAAGATGTTGGCAGCCTTGTCTTGATCTTCATTCTTTCAAATATTAATATAGAGAAGAGGGGGACAGGCGGCATTGAATTATTGGTGCCCCCCTGGCCTCAAAAGAGATTGGAAATTATTGGATGATTGAATATAATAATATACTATTTCTTTCCTACAAGATTAATGGGACTGTTCTCTAAACATGTTGGTCCATGTGACGATGGTTCCTTCTAGTGGGGGGAAAGGGACAAATTTTCGAAGAAAAAGAAAAGTGAGTGGTGAAGTCATGTTAGGCACGTGATCGTCAAATGGCCTTTTGGCCATGCAAAGTGCAACAAACCAAAGCTGGATTTGCCAATTTTTCATGTGGAGGCATTCAAAGAAATGTGGGTGACAGAGAACCAGCAAAGTTAAGGGGCCAAATGTTCTGTTTCTGGTGGCTAAAAAGCCTAAGAGGAAGCACCGCCACTTGGGTTTATTCTGGGCAAACGTTCTTGTTCTCTGGATCGCTAAAATGTTTACGTAAATGTGAATCAATCAGTGCTCTTTAGTCTTTACAACAACTTGAGTGCACCACTTGATGCTGCAGAAACAGAGCAGTGTAGCAAAAGAAGCATTAACTCTAGGCGCCACTAGTACAAAACTTACAAAGGTATCTTGTCGGCAACTTTATGTCATGACGCGGTTCCCCCTCCCCCCAAGTGGAATCGAGGACAAGACCATGCAAATATGGCTGAGCCAGGCGCTAAAGGGAAACTGGGAATGGAGAAGAATGTCTTCATCAAAGTTGGGCATGTTTAGTGCTTGAATATTTGGTTGATTGATTGGTACATAATTTTTCTACTTAAAGCTCTCTTAATTATTAAAAAAAAAAAAACTTGGAGGTGTTTAGCTTGATGGTTCAAAATCATCTTTTTAGGGAGTGACCCTAATTCCCAAGCCTCGAATATCGATTAGATTTGCTTCTTCTAAACAAAAGGGCTAATGGGAAAATGCAAAAAAAAAAAAAAAAAAAACAAAGAAATTGTTGCTCAACTATCGAATCTAATAAAAAGGAGGATAAATCTTCATTTAAAATATTTTCCTTCCTGTTCACGAGGAAATTTGAGCAACACCGAGCTTTGAAGTGTCTGTGCTCTGGAGAAAAGGGGAAGCAAATGTGGAAGCATTAAGTGGATTTCCCACTAGAAAAAAGAAAGCGCAGTTCTATTTGACTGAACTTAATTATAGTATTAAAAGAGCTCAGAGTTTAATGTTGTAACAGATGATAGAGATGAGCAATATATAGTAATACAAACTGATAAGATGAAGGCATTTATTTTTTGAGTGGGATGAAGGGGGCATGCTATTTGGTCGAGGGGGCATGGCTCGGCCCTTTATGTAGTGGTCCAATTCCACATTTCACTGCCTTACAAATCAAAAGAATATTGAAGCTGAAACGTTGAAATGATAAGCTGCGGAGATTGGAAAGGCTACCTAATTCCATGTGATTCTTGTACTTTTATAATCGCAACACGCAACTCTCAACATTATTTATAATTAGGGCGCGTTGCGCTACCCATTCTTTGCAGTGTCCATCTGGAATCCTGCACTCGTAAAAATATTCTGGGCATTCATGCATGTTTAGCCCCTCACCATTCTTTGCAGTGTCCATCTGGAATCCTGCACTCGTAAAAATATTCTGGGCATTCATGCATGTTTAGCCCCTCATCCTCAAGATGACAAACTTAAACCATTAAACTATGATCTGATTCTTTTTCTTTTTTTAAATCTTCGATTGAGACCCCCATAAAAGGAAACATTATCCACCTTCACAGTTTATAGTAGGAATTTGGACAACATTACAGGCCTCTGCCTCTTGCCTCTGCACTGGAACGAAACGATTCTGCCGGCAAAAATTTAAAGATTCGTAGGCATCTTCCTTCCATTACACATAATAGTTTCAAACGCAGGGAACTAACGGTCAGGACCACCGACAGTGGCAGCAGACATCGAGCAAACTACTCCCAGAAAAGAAAAAGAAAATCATCACATGGTTGACATCATATACTACTACCCATTTGCTAGATTCGCTGCTGCCCATAATTTTAAATGCCCGATTCATAGCACAATATTCTAAACATCTTTTCTTCATTACATAGTTATACGGGGTGTGTTATTTGCCAAAAGCGTTAAATTTTTGTTGCACTTTTTTTGTTTGAAGAATACATTCATATTCATATAGCACAGAGCTAATGTACATGAGCGCCGGTAATAACATCTATTATAGCATCCATTGCGTCAAATTGTTCCTTATCGACTTTTCTTAAAAACAAAAATAAATAGGAGCTTCAGCAAACCAACAGGAGTCCAGAGAGTGAGGGATAAGGAAAACAAGGCTTTGTTTTCAAGGAGTGACAGTTAATACTGTTCCTTATTTTTCCTCTCCAGACACTGTTCATATCCCGCAAAAGAAAAATCATTTTTCGAACTGAATATCAACAAAACAGAGGAAACTATAAAAGCAAGCAGAGGAGCTTCGTGATTTTGTAGATCTCAAATCCGAAATTTTAAAGGTTCCCGTAGTATATTAGTTGAACTGCAAAGGCTACATTAACATCGAAACTGCCTCTTGTGGAATCAGTGTTCAGTTACAGTTCACTCCCTCAACTGCAAAATTAGTAGGCTGTGTTCTGTCCAGCTGCATTAACAAAACCAAAAAAAAAAAAAAACAATTTAGAGCATGCACCTAATGGCCCAGACGATAAGCATTTCTAGGATTAAAAACTCAACAAGAAACTAAATTTGTGAATATACCAGGAGCAAGCTTACTATGGATGAGCAGGCATCCATGTCCAGAACATTTTTTCATCAGTATTCTAATGTAGAAAGTGCATGACATGTCAGTTAAGTACAACCGAAAAACTTGTTATTATTGTGAACAAATATTTTATTTGAACACTAGAGGAGGCCGCAGGGACTTGACCATTTTGCAATGTCGCTTGGAGGGCGCGGATGGCTAAAGGCCTACGAGATAACATCACATGCCCATGATGCAAAAAGATGGACGACAAAATTTGAAATTTTCATCATTCTAAAATATCTTCTAATAATAAAAAGGAAAAAAAAAATAAACGCTTTAGGTATGAGGGTGCACTCCAAATTAGAACATCTTACTCAAGTCTTCAATTCCTAAAACAAGATCCTATTTGGAACCTCTAAAATACTTATAAATCATTAGATCAAATCAATTGGTTCATATTATATATTATCTTAATTACACCATGCATAATATTTAAGGTATGGTTAATTGCGACCATTCCTATATCAACCTTTTTATGTTGCCAAAGAATTCCCATATGAGAAAGCAAAGCTCTTATCAAGATTCTAATAAATTGGACGTCAATAGGTTCCCTTCCAATTACCTTAATCTATGAGAGTTCTAAACACCTCAAGCAATCAAGATATCCGGATATTGGTAAAAAAATCAGCATCAAGAAAACAATGGAATAAAAGCTTATATAGCCGAAAGGGAAAAATGACTGCAGATATACAGCTTGAAATATAAACAGCTGCATTAAGTAATTCTAGTCAAACCAGGGAACAAGGAATGAAAGCTAAGCAAAGGAAACCATTAAGATGTTATAGACTTACATATAAGAACTGAAAGATCACAAATTGGAGAACCATCAATCTCTGAGCTGCTCGATTATAAACATCCAATTGTATGCACTTCACTCCTTCATGTTCATCCTTGAATACCTGCAGAAAAGACAGCCGTAAGAAACAGGCACATGTACATCTATCCAGATAGATACATAAAGAAAGTCAATTGCCTTGTAGGCTTGAACTGTTGTATTCCACAGTCATTGTTTACTCGCTCTGCAGTTTGCTCGACATATCCTATAACAGGACAATAACTAATAGAGCAAGAATATACGTACTTCATGCACAATCAAAAGAACAAACCTCAGAACTAACCAGTCTCCAAAGACAGCAGACTGCCATTACTAGATCCAGATGAAACTGCTTCATTAGTGGGTATGGATATACATGTTGCATAACTGAAGAGATACTCAACATGTCAGGTTTGCTTCACGTATAACTGATACCCTTAAAAATTTAATAGCTCAATAGGAACAGGGAGACAACTATATATAGAAAGGAAATTAGATTTCCAGGGAAAGGAGAAAATGGTTGGGTAAACCTTTGACAACCGTAATAGAAACAAAAAGGGAAAGGAGATTCTTTTTTTGTTTTGTTTCTAAACCTTTGACAACCGTAATAGAAACAAAAAGGGAAAGGAGATTCTTGTTTTAAAAACAAAAATAAACAAGAATCTAAACTGAAACAAAAAGGGAGAAAGCTTTGCATTTAGAGCTTAGCAGATTAAAACATGCTATTCAATTAAGAAGTTTAAAGATAATGTAAAATGTATGCGGATACAATGCAATAGAACAAACCAGAGTGATCACAGAAGATTTCGAATTTCCCATGCAATGTAGTCTACTTGGAGAAGCCAACATGCATACATGAATAGATTATTGGTAAAACTTAAAAAGACAAACAAAACAATCATATCATAACAATTCTAATCAGTTGCAGTTTTGCAAACGCGAGTACATCTTATTTACCATTAGTAAAATTGTTAATACTCTGGGTAAAATGTGAACAGTTTTTAACTTGCTCATGCATGAAGATCAATTTTTTGACAACCGAAATAGAAACAAAACAAAACAAACCTACATAGCAGAAAAAGAGGCAAACCCGAACACATTGCCAACAGTGACCACAATCACTCTCTCTCCCTTTTTCTTTTCTTGCTTTTGCCCCTGGAAGAACATTACTAATCTTTTTTTGTTCAATAGATTGTAAAAAGTTAATGCTAACCATGCCTTCAGTGCTACACAACATCTTGACACAAGCACAAATTCTTCGAACTTTATGCTATCAAAGAGATAATGCTATAACTAATCTGTTAAGGGAGGAAAAGAAAATTTATATAGCATATTTCAGACATAGTAGCCAGTGCAGAGCGATTAGAGACAGTAAGGAGTAGTTCATTGCTACCAACCTAGCATTACCAACAAAAGGTGTTGTCAAATTACTATAGCAGCTGCCATCAGGAGCAACACAGGGACGATGATATGTGGCACCTACAGCTGCAGCATCAGCTGGTAAAACTGGTAACCTAGAGAAGTCACACAATCGTCAAATGGCACAGACGAAAAATCAAGATTAATTATCGTGGCAACTAAGTCAACACAATAAAACTTCTTTTAACTATTAGTATCAGAAAAGATATCTGCAAGAATGAAAATCCTGAAATCAACTTGTTTCAAAGTTCAATAAGTACTGTCTGCACAAGAAGAAAACAGAAAGAAGCAAAAAGAGCATACGCCTTTAAATATTCAACCATTTAAACTGGAAATAAACCAAATGTCAAGGCAACATAAAGGAGCAGTGAGATCATCTCGCCACTCTATTTCTTCCAGAAAAGCTCAACAAGCTTTTCTAAATCATCTTTTCTGGACCCTAGTAACACTTCCATTCATTTTCTTCAATTTAAAAGACATGTACTTTCAGGAGAATGAGTGCTGCAGTATCATTTGCTAAAGACTGTTATTTGAACCTTTTCCCCTATCATACCGTGCTGATGTAAAAGTTGAAATTTGTTGCAGAAAGCAAGTACAATCAATTACGACAATGATGAATCATGGTGCCTCTAATTTTATTTTTAGTCCAAGAAAACTATGACATAATTGCAATCTTTGGTTAGTTTATAAGAGAGAGCCTCTTGATGAGTACAACACTCCCCAACTTTCATTAATTAATCACTAAAAATCCATCAAACTGACAGGATACCTATCACCTGGACAAAACTCAAGGAAGAACTTCGTTATTTTAGAGATCTCATGCACTGAAGGGGAAAAAGGAACTGCAACTTGTGAAAGAAATTTCACATATATATAAAGATAATTAGCATACCATGTCAGGTTGGGATTCCTAAAATGAACTTGAGGTTCACCAATGTATCCAGTGGACGTCATATCAATCACAGGATTGCCAAGTCTACCATGATGCAGGCCCCCAATTGGCATAACTGCTTGCCCAAACATTCAAATTCAAAACGAATGAAGATCGTCTGATAAACTACAAACTTCTTTGATAGATCATACTTTGCAACTACTATAATGTTAACCATGCCTTGACAGTTCAATGTGTTTATAGTTTACTTTTAAACTCATATCACCACCTAATCGGAATCCTCTACCCTGCACCAAATCCCTGTAGCAGGATCCACCACCTTCAATTGATTAAAGAAAACTAAGAGCTTAAATTACAGATAATATAATCAGGCCCTTTCTTCAATTACAACAACGCCACCCCCCCCCCCCCCCCCATCAAAAAAAAAGATTAGAAAAATAAGAGATTGAAAGGCACCTAGACCCACATTCCACCTAGTTAACCATTATACATCAACTAAAGGAACCTTGGCTAACAACTAAAGTAAAATTGCAATGATAGAAGCATTAATACGCCAATTATATGTATGAATCATGGTAACTATTTTGATGGAGCTACAATGTCAAGTAACCAAAACTTACTCTATCAGTTCAAAGGGAGAAAGGAAAAAGGAATTATATACCAGGAAGCAGTACTGGGGTAGCATTAAACTTTTGGTCACCCTGTATTCCAGAGTATTGAGGAGGACTAATGATGCTGCTTCCAGTCCCCGAAGACACAACTTTAGACTGAATTGAGACTGCGAAAGATTCCAATGTTCCTGATTCATTAAAACTCAGAGATGAAGCTTCAACTAATTTCTGAGACCCACTCCCAAGGCATGAATACAACTGCTGAGTGGAAACTTGTGATGAAGGTTGAATTGTACTTTCAACAGATATTCCTTGAACAATGGGCTGCTGTGCCAGAGAAGAAACTCTATTTAACTGGTTAGGACAGAGAGTTGCTTGATGAGTAAATGGTATCGAGAGAGATGAACCAATTCTCTGGTCTCTTGACTCGGGAGAAGGCATGTATGTTGACCCAGGCACTGAATACTGAAAAGAATGTTCGCAAAAATAATTTTCAGGAACCAGGCTAACTCCCTCCTTAGCATAAGGAATATCTAGCACAATATTTTCTGGTAAGTACTCATTGGATTGTGGCACATGGATAATCTGATTTGGCAGCACAGAAGCAGGAAACGTTACATTTCTACTTCCAGGTAGTACCATCCTTTTTTGTGTCCTGGAGTTATCAAGATTAAAAGAACTTGCAGGATAAAATGCTTGCAGGAAAGAACCTATGTTGGGTGCCAAAATGTGCTGATCAAAGGGAAATGAATCAGAATCTGCATTGAAACCATGGTAGGATACACTTGCTGGATCAATATATGACACCATTTGCAGGTCCCCAGAACTGAAAGGTTAGAAATAAATAAAAATCAATTTAAAAAGATAATTAACAAAAAAGGTTTCAGCAAAGAAGTACCCAAAAATATAACTTACTGCTTGCTCTTTGTTGAGAAAACTGTAGATGAATCCATATCGCTAGTCATTTCAAAGGGCTTTACAGGCCTAAAAGATCATTCATGATTAGACAGAACTGCAATATATTCGGAGAACATAAAATTTCAAGGAACAAATGAATCCGAAGTTTTAACTTACTGCTTGCACTTAATTGATAATGCTCTTTCTGATGAATCAGCATTTGATCTCTTCCCCAGGAGCCGTTTATATCTGAGGTCAGTAAACAACAATATCATGGAAACAATAACAATGGAACAAACCAAAGAGTTAAAAAGGTATAATTGGTGCACGCATGTCACAGTTTGTAACTTACTGCCACCTGTTATTTGCTGAAATTACCCTTGCTGAACCTGTTTTGGAAGTCGTTCCTTGGGTCTTCTCCAATCTGAAAAATCACGAAGCAGCAAAAAGCAGTCTAACAAAAATACTGGATGAAGAGAGCATTGTCCAAAGAATGAATTTATCCAACATGTCAGCTTACTGCATGCTTTTCATTGGTGAATTTACAGAGCTGCTCCTTAAAAGAGGATTATATCTAACAGGCCCTCGTCCTTTAACCGTTTTTGAAGAACTGCCATTACTGCCAGATTTGGAATGAGGTCTGGAATCTTTTGCTTTATAACCACCACTTTTAGTATTATTGTTGTTGCAACCTTGATGATGATCTTTAGAAGTCCTGTGTACCTAGTGAGACAATTAATAAAAAAAGGGTGTTACAATGGTGCTTTCATTGCTGTTAAGTAAAATCTGCGACAATGTGATATCTTTCCCACCACCATATAAAAAAGCATCACGAAATGGAAAAACAGTATTCAGCACGTAGACTGAACTTCAAAGGCATTCAGTTCATTATTTTGTGGTTTCTCCAGTGTCATCTCTTCAAACTTGTCATGCATCCATTTTAATTCATCTTTGGATTCCCAGATGTACTTCTTCCTGAAAAAAGAAAGACAATAAAAATGAGAAATAAAGTGTACTAACATAACAAAAACAAGAAAGAAACTACACAGAATATTTACGTTAAAAAAGGAGCGAGGAGAGAGAAAAGGTACATCAATCACCAAAAGCAAAGAAAATTGATTAGGAAAAAACCAGATCCATCATATGACAGTATATGAATTTATCTGCATTTTATTGAATTATTTCTCTATCGTTGACTACCAACATAAACAACCATGAAATCCACTTTTGAAAAAATAAAAAATAAATGGTCTGCTGGGCTAGGAAGGTGACGCAGAACGTAAAATAACACCCTGAAACATTAACCAACAGAGCTATACAATGAATAGGTCTCAACTGATGTGTGATTAATTAGCAAGTATAACAGTAATTAAAATCTTACGGTGCTACCAAAAATATTGATTAAATTGTTCTGATAAATGTTACCGTATTAATAGCAAAGGATACGAAAAAAGGTAGACTGAGCAGACATCTCCTATTGGTTAATTACAGTATGACCCAAGGTTTTAATGCAAATCTAATTGGTTAAATGAAGCAGAACTAAAGTGTTAACTGATCCAGGCATCAAAGTGTTAGAACATTCTTATTGTCAGTTAAATTTTCACCATTTAACTCAACAATACCCGACCCCATACACACCAGAATATTTAATGCACATTATTTATCGAAAACTGCCATGTGAACTAACATCTATAAATAAAATTAAATGAGCTTGAAGAAATCAATAATTTTAACCTATCAAAGATTCATGAAGATAGGTTAAAATATTTGAATCAAAATGCAGCTCAAAAAACAAATCGGGACGTGGCGCCTTTGCTAGCGGAGAAAAATGAATCTTATATTATAATCGTATATTGAATATAGTTCGATGACATTTAATCGTTTTACATGCAAACTCGAGTTAAACAAAAAAACGAAGGTACCTGCGTTGATCGCGACTTCGACGACGAAGACCGCCGAAACGATCGTCATGCATGTAAAACGCACCGGTTCTTGGAACCGCAAAGGGGTCGATGTCGGCATCGTTTACCTTCTCTTTTCCTCTCTGTTTCGTCGATGTTACTTGTTTTGCAACTTCCTCTTCGCGTTCTTCTTCTACTTCTTCTCCAAGCTTTTCAAGTTCATGGACGTACGAACCTTCCTCATCACCATCATCTTCGTAGAACTCCGGTGCTCCACTGCCACCATCCGACTCATCAGCGTAACCAGCCCTTCTAACACTTCTATTAAACCGTACGGCCATCTTGTTTTCCTCCATTTCGACATCCTTATCGTCGTCGCTCGCTTCCCTTCTTCTCCGCAATAACAACGACTCCTCCGGATCGCTCTCGTACTGTGCTTCCACTTCTCCCGAGTTCGCCATTTTAATAACCCAAAAGAAACCACAAAAAAATAAAAACTATACCTAAATGTCTAGATTCATTCCTCTAAAATATGAACAGAGTAGAATGTTCTCGAAACCAAGCAAGTTTCTTTTTATTGTAAACGGAGATGAAAGGTCGAAAACAGAGAAATATGAAAAGATTTAGGGTTTTTTCATTTCTTTTCAACTAGTCGTTTCTACTTCACGCATTTTGCGTTTTGATCTTAATCCACCTCACAGCAGAGCATAGAGCGCGAAATTTTCATCTCTGTTTTTTTTTCTTTTTTGTCCTTTTATCTTCCGAACACGGAGTCTTAAAAATATAAAAAAAAAATAATCCAGAGCATGAGGCTTCCCTCTCCCTATAATTTCTGGGCTTTGCTCTCTTTGTCCTATATTCTTGCCAACTCATCAACAGCCGGTCCCACCTCATAACCACTCAAAATGGACCCCATTTCGTTTT
Organism: Theobroma grandiflorum; assembly: GCA_036013995.1. NCBI lineage: Eukaryota > Viridiplantae > Streptophyta > Magnoliopsida > Malvales > Malvaceae > Theobroma > Theobroma grandiflorum. Next base: position 40,710,730 of record CP142129.1, read on the forward strand.
CAATGATCTTCGAGTTTGGGCCATGACCCGGACCTAGCCGACGAGGTGGAAAGAGAAGAGAGGAGGAATTATTGGAAAAGAAAAGGATGGGATTGGGGGTGTAACTAAACTGGGTTGGGAGAAGTAGCTTTCTTCTTCCTCTTCCTTTTTTTCCACAAAGCATTCAATAACGAATGGAGACTATAATCGGCGGAAAGCTAACTTTTTTTTTTCTTGCTTTTAAGGGGGCCACCCTTTGTATTATTATTATTATTATTTTTTTCTATAAACTCGCGACAGTAATATTGATTAGGTGTAAGCATGTTGCAATATAATACCCATTAGTGAAATGATGCGATGGTGGTATTAATCTTGATAACCATGTGTCAATGCATGTGCATTACAAATCAAAAATGTAATTCTTTTACAATGACTAAAGCTAATGTTTACACTCAACCCTTTTGGAGTAATTATGGACTATTGTCCTTCATCATTTTATCTCTCTTGTTTCAATGTTCTTTCTCTAATTAAAAAAATAAACAAAGAGTTTAAATAATTAAATAAATCGATCAATGGGGAAGATATGGATAATGTTATTAGGTGTGGGAAACAAATTTCTCATGTTGTTATTATAAACTCTTCCAATTCAGTGACTCGTAATAAGTTTAATTATAATTTTAATATATTTAAAATACACTTGTAACGAGTAATACATATAATTACATATATAAAAAAAATCAAATATGTATATTGTTTTAATAAAATGAATTTCTACATAATGTCGTTTATCTAAATACCTATTGGATAATATCTTTCATTATGAGAATGAACATACTAATTCCCTCATATTCCATAGGATTAGTTTGGAATATTACTTATTTTTTGTTTGAATTAACATTAAAGTTTTTTTTTGTTTTTTATAGGATTTGTTTTATGTTAAATCATTTGTATCCTAGAGCTTCAATCCAACACTAGTTTATGGAGTGTACTATATGTTTAAACAACGTTGTATAAGAACTCGCTTTTTATTCGTTATAGGCAAGAACCAAGAACAAAGAAAATAATAAAATAATATACAAACTTTTCATTTTGGGGCAGTCTGAAGCCAAAGACAGAAGAAGAGAAAAATTCAGTATGAACAATTTTAACACCTTGTGCCAGCCACAAAAAGAAACAAAATAATAATAAAAAAAAGGAACCCACCGATTTTCCATGTATAGATCCCACATTCTAGAAGTCTCGGTTGTCCGTTGACAGAATGAGACAGCATCTAAAGTTCAGCATAACATAAAAAAGATTATAAAAAAATCAAATGCAAAAAGATTAAGTAGACATTTGATATTTGATCTTTGACAATTCCATATTTGAAAATTTATAGTTAAATATTAGAATTTATTTTTAAAATAATTTACCTTTGAGATTAATTTTGTTAAATGCAATAAAAAAATTAATAAAATGTGTCTAATTCATAATAGATTTTATTTAATAATTTTATAATAAATTTAATTATATAAAATAAAACTAACGAAATATATAATAAAATTAATTTCCTAATTAAAAGTTTTTTTGAAATATCAAATCAGTAATTTCACTTTGAGTTAAATATAAAAGAGTAAGTAACACGATGTAAAACATAAAAAAAAAAAGAAATACAGTTGTAAACCTTAATCTTAATTCGGTTTATCAGCCAATGGCAATTAAGTAAATAGACTTCTTCACAGGTCGTCCCTATTCAACAAAATAGACGAAAACCGTCAAAAAGAGGGTAACTGCACGGGGACAAAGCCCTTTCATTTTTGCTCTCCTCTGTCCGATAACACAGTAATGTAATAAAAAAATAAAAGAAGAAAAATGAAAAAAATCTTCGAATTTATCTCTCTATATGTTTTCTCTTAAATAAATATATTTTTCTCTCTCTTCATTTTAAGGAAAAAAAAAAACAATTAAAATAATAAAGCAGCCTTTTAGTATTTTGTTTAGTCCTTAGCTGTACCAAAGCTTCCCTCTGTAGTTACCAACACCCCTTTCAAAGATCTACAAATTTCTCCCTCCCTTGTTCTCTTTCTCTCTTTACGCTTAATCCAGTTTTTATTGCTCTGTTCTTACTTACATAATATTATTGGATTTGGATCGGAATTATTTGATTAAAGCTCCTCTAAACCAAGGTTCGAAACAAACTTTTCCTTTTTCCCTCTGATTCCAGGTCAGTTCGCTATTTCTTTTTTTTTTCCTTTTTCTCGGTCAACTTTTCTAGGGTTCGAAACACCTTCTAATTTGTCTGTTTTTGCTGTTTTGTGCTTTTAAGACGCTTTGATCGCTCAGATCCGTTGCCTTTGGTTAGTTGAATTTTTTTATGTTGTACTTTTTTGTTTGTTAGGCTAGCAGGAAAATGTTGGCTTGGTAAGGAAAAATAAGAGGTTTGCAGTTTAGATTTTTAAAATTTTCTTTGCCAGTGTATGGAAGTCAAGGTTTAATCGATTTTATAGAAATGAATAATGTAGAAGAAGCAAAGTTTGAGTTAATTGGATTAGAATTCTGAAATTACTGAATATTTTTGTGTCTTCTGGTGATTAATGATTGTTTGGAGAAAATTCATGTGGACTGCGTTTGTTTTATTTTTCGAAACTATCTGTTCCTTTTTTTAAGTTATATAATTTGGTCTTTGCTTATTTTGATGTAGGAAGGTTGTGATGGCGAGTCGAGTGAAGGAAGATGAGAAAAATGAGCGAATAATTCGGGGTCTTCTCAAACAACAGGAGAATCGTAGATGTATTAACTGCAACAGTCTGGTATGATTTTTTTTTTAATTTTTGTTCTTGTTTATGTTTTGGTCCTACGATTGTAGTCAGAGAGCCAGCATTGAATATTTGATGATTGTGCTGTTGTATTATGCTATAGATTGATGGAGTAAAAGCGTGTGAATTGTTCATCAAGTACATTTGCTTTTTGGATTTAGGCATAGATATATTTTTTGGATGAATAATTGGAAGTTACACATCACTGAGGAACTAGGAAGTTGTAAACACTCATGAAATACCGGAGAAAAGTGTTATTATTGGATACACTTGTATATATATGTAGGCTTTGAATTGATTGAATCAGTGTTGTTGATGAAATCAATAATGCTTGTGGTTCATTTATTATTTATTATAAAGACTATATTATTGATACTTCTATATTTATATCCCTGCATACATGGAAAATCAACCCATTTATTTTGAAAAATGGAAAAAAGCTGGTAATTGTAACTGGCAAGATGTTGTATTTGTTTGAACACTAATATGAATTTCTTTACAATTAGAAAGCCTGATGCAAGTCTTGATGATTTTGGAATCTTCGTTCTTAACCTTCTGGAGAATTTTGGTTGTTCTGCGAAATGTTTGTGTGAATTTCCTCCCAAAATGTTGATTCTGGAAATTTTGCAATAGAAATCTGCTTTTTGCAGCATTTTCATTTGTGCTAAATTGAGCATTGTTTCTTTTAATGTGTAAATTTTGAGTGCATATACTTTGTCTGTTATACTGTTGCCATCTGCTAACTTCTTGTCAGCTGAGCAGGGGCCTCAATATGTTTGCACAAATTTCTGGACATTTGTTTGCACTAACTGTAGTGGAATACAGTAAGTGTTCACATTTTTTGGCACATTTAAGTTTTCTTCATATTTTGGCTGCTGCCTGCTGATTAGCTTATATCTGAGACTATTGGTGCCTTTGTAATGATAGTCGGTAGATTACTAAAACTGGCTTCTGTTTTAATTATTTCCAGTCGGGAGTTCACACACAGAGTTAAATCAGTGTCGTTGGCTAAATTTACTTCTCAAGAAGTTAGTGCTCTCCAAGAAGGGGGAAATCAGGTACAGACAAATCCTCTTCCCTCAAAAAGAAAAGACTTCTTTTGTCTATGTGTAATTTCTTTTCAATTTTAATATTTCCAGTTTCTCATTTTGCCTGGCTCCTCTCTCTTACATGCAGCGTGCAAAAGAAATCTATTTTAAAGAATGGGATCCACAGCGTAATTCTGTTCCTGACAGCAGGTTAATACTTGACTATCTGATCTTTTGGTTCTGTGCCTACATTAGTTTTCATGTTTCTGAGTCAAATTTTTGTTGCCAGCAATGTTGAGAGGCTTCGGGACTTCATTAAGCATGTATATGTGGATAGAAGATATAGTGGTGAGAGAAACTATGACAAGCCCCCGCGGGGAAAGATGGTAAGATGCCCTTCCCTATTCCTAATCTACATTGAATATCAGTCAGTTCTAAAGTTGTGAGATTTATGATATTTGAAAAGGTGAAACAATATGTTAGGTTCCTGCTTGAAGAGGAGGGGATTTTAGATATTTTGATATTATCGAATCTGCTACTGAGGAGTGTTCTATTATGATTTTCTGAATGGTGCATTATGCAGGGTGACAGGGAAGACTTTTATGAGAATAAGAGGACGGATGGATATCAGGGTGGGTCCAGAAGTCCACCATATGAAGATACATATGAACGCCGTTACAATGAAAGGTCCAGTCCTGGGGGAAGAAATGATGATAGAAATTCGAGATATGGTTATGATGAAAGGCGAAGTCCTGGATATGATCAAGAAAGTCGACAACATGGTGATTACAGAAAAAGTCCTGCTCGTCCTGAAGTTGTCAATGACTGGCGTCGAGAAGATAGATTTGGTAATGGGAGGAAACCTGAAGATCGTAGAATATCTGATGGAGATTCAAAGCTGGAAGGAAGGTCACCGGAGCGACCAAAAGAGTTAGGCTCATCCAGTCCCCCAGTAGTTCGCCCTGTTAGAGAAATTTTGGGTGAGAATGTAACACCACTTCGTATAAGTGAACCTCCAAAGGCAAATGGCAGCAGAACTGTTGATGTCCCTCGGACACAGGTAGTTTCTGCTATGTGCTAGGTAACCATAGTTTAATGTTCTGATTCAGGGTTTTGCTTTGGTTTAATTTGCAATGTTCGCAAATCTTTTCTCGTTTTTTGTGCTTTTAAGATTCTGCAAAAAGATAAGCTTTCCCTGTTCCCTCCCCCATAAATGTAATTTATTTATGTCTTATCATTATGGTTTTTTGAATTCTCTGCAAAAGCTATAGTTTTGATGTGATGCCTTTTGCCATAATTACCCACTTGGCATGGTTCTCATTCTTTTCAAATTTACTTTGTCTCCTCTTGTTCTGTAATTATAGTCAGAGTATATGTCCTACTTTTAGATGTACTTGATAGTTCTTATCCTGTTGGGATTCCAACTATGGTATCTGATTTTCATTAGTTGACAACCTTCTATTGGAACTACTAGTTAGTTTGTGTAGGAAGTGACTCTATTCTAGCCATAGTGATTGGCATTCCATGCCACCAATAATGGTAATTTTTTGAGTTATGATCAATTTGATTATGATATCATGGTACTCTGCTTTTTAACGCTTTTACAATGTTTGGCATGTTAATTTATACCTTCAAGTTAAATAAACTTGTACTGGAAATAAAAGCATAGCAGGGTTGTCTTTCCATGACATCTTGTTTGCGTTTATTTTGTGGTTAATTATTTTGCATGTTTAGGTCTCTCTCGGCTGGTCATGTGTGAATTCATGTGCTTTTTAAGTAGTATATAGGTATAACTTGGGTGATATTTACCACCAAAATGGATGCACTTTTATTGCTATTCAAATATCATCAATCTAGAACTTTGCATGGTCATGTATTAAGATTCATTCGATTTTTCATTATTGTGTGAAGAAAAAAGATCTCTTGCCGCCTGCCTTTATTTGTGCTCAACTTTTATTTGGATAAAGAATGGATTTACTTTAGTATTACTTCTATAGCAGAGAACTGCATCTTCCAGCAGCTTGGGATCTACTAGCGGGAATCCAGCTGAAGTCAAATTGGAAACGACTGTGAGCTTAATTGATTTTGATGCTGATCCTGAGCCTCCAGCAGCTCAGGCAGTTACTCAGACACAACAAACAACAGTGACTCAATCCATTGTGCAGCCAACAAGTTCTACCAATGACAACAACTGGGCCTCTTTTGATTTTGCCCCTCAGACAAAAGTTTCTCAGGCCCCTTCAAACATGAACACCCTGGACTCTGTTCTTTCTCAATTGTCAGTGCCAGCATCTGTACCTGGTCATATATCAGGACCATCTACCATTGTTGGTGGTCAGATACCTGCTCCTGTGGTCAACATGAGTGTAGCACCTCTTGGTGGTAATCCCAATGTTGCATTCACAGGGCAGATACCCTTTGGTGCTGGTGCTCCTGCAGTTGCACCAGTTAGCAATTTCTCAACATTGCCTCCTACTGGTGCTTTGGCAGCTGCTCCTGGATTAACTGCTGTAATGCCTGTCAGCAGTGGTAGTTCCCAGGTCAGTGTAAATAATGCTGGACAATGGCCTAATGTCCAGCATCAACAGCCTTCTTTTTTCTCTGCAGCCGGCAGTCAGTCTACTGCCCAACAATTTATGCCACCAGTTGATGGAGCTTCAACCAGTCAGGTGGGCTGCATTTTCTAGTATTCTTACATTTTGTGGTATTTTATAGATAATTGAGTCTTTCTTCACCTAAGTTTGTGTTGCACTTTTTTGGCAGCCATGGAATTATGCTCCTTCCCAGCATATGCAGGGGCATTTGAGTGCACCTGCTGCACAAACACCTCAAGCTGCCTCGCAATCAGTGCTGGATGTTACTTCTACTGGTGCATCACAGCCTCCATCTATAGAAACAAAAGCAAGTGGAAGAAAAGAACTACCTGCGGTAATTTCCATTTTAAACCAAGGACATAGCAGTTTTGTGTTGTGAGGAATATTTATTATGTTAACTTGTTCTTCACAGGATTTATTTACTACAACCTATCCAACATATCTTGCACCTGCAGCAGGGTGGCAAACTGGCCCACCCCGTGGTATGGGGTTCACTATGCAATATAGTACTGCAGTGGTAACGATTACATCTCACAACAATTAGGTTCATGAGTTATTTCTATTTTCCATTACTGCATATCTAGTTACTTGATGACTCACTTATAGTTCTGCATGCATTCTGTTGTTACAGCCAATGTCTGCTTTTCCACAATCATCAAAGTCAATAAACCCATTTGATCTTGGTGGTGAAGCAACTCCATTTCAAAATCAAACAGTATGTTATTCACTTCTTTTGAACCATTTCAATGCTTGTGGCACTGACTGACTTGGTCTTATTGTGGTTAAGAATTCTGTGATAACATTTTGACAAGTTATGATGCTGGTATGCTTGTCTTTTGTGTTTGCATAGAATTTAAGGCTTTCTAAATTTTAGGTGATATATATATATATATATATATATAGAGAGAGAGAGAGAGAGAGAGAGAGAACAAGGGTATTCTTTATTGTACCCAAAAAAAGAAAACAAGGCTATTATTTAAGTGTCTTGATGCTATGTTGACTGTTTTGGCTGTGTTTGGGAGGAAACTTGGGTGTTGATTTGACTTTGTGGATTGTAACTGTCTAAACTGGATTTTCTGGTTGACAATCTTGAAGATGACAAATACCACGAGTGCAATTTTTCCTGTTGGGTTTGGAGATGCCATGAAATTCATCCAATAACCATACTTACCGACCTACTTTCAATTGTTGAAATCCCAATGCAAAGCCACTAGTCATTGAACTTATCCAGGAGTCGCACATTTAACTTTTCTGCAATCTTTTTTTTTGTGTTGCTTGCGGTGCAGTTCCCTTCAATGGCTTCCTTACAAGGTGCCCTACCGAATGTGCCACCTGCTTCTGGCTTTGTACGCGCTTCTAGCCTTGGTACTCCATCATCAGCATGGATGCCACCTCAGGCTTTATTTTATGCATCAGGGATGCCATCCCAGTCACTGCCTTATGCATCAGCAGTGCCGCAAAGTAAAGCTCTTTTATTCCCCCTTCTTTTTGTATCTCTTTATTTTGTGACTTTATGTGCTCAATTTTTTAAAAATTTACAGGGGCATACACCGGAGCACAGTTACCTAGTAACTTGCCACCTTCCAGGTAATTACTTCTCAGTTCTTAAGGATTAAGTTCAACCATTCAAGCATTGTAAAAGGGAAAAATGAAGAAGAAGAAGGAAAAGGAGAGAGAGAGAGAGAGAGAGTACAATTACTTGGAGTTTTCATGGATGCTCATGCTGTCTTGACAAATGTTCATGTCGGACAGTTTTCCCTATCTGAATTTGAATGTTTCCTGATGCTACTCCACAAGCCCATGTAACGGCCTTTTTTGTTGAAAATTTTTGTTCTGTTTCATTGTCTGGCTTGGTCTTGGTTACCATCTGTGTCTGCTGCTGTTGATTGCAGTAACTTTTTAAGTTTTTTATAGGTTTATTTATGTTCCTAATCCGAGTTATTCTTTGCGTTGCAGCCATCAAATCGGAATTGGTAGTGAGGCATCTTTTGGTTTTGTAAATGCTGATCAACAAGTGGCTGGTAGATTCTCAGCACCGACTACACCACAGCCATTCCCTTCTGTTGGCGGCAACCCATTCGGCTGAATATAAATAACAAAGCATCACGGACCCCATGTCTGGTTAAGCATCCTCTTGTCGCTACCTGTTAAATTGATGGGTGGAAAGTTTTGGTTTTTGTTCGAATGAGCCAAGCCCTATTATAAATTTTCCGTTGTTCGTTTCCGGGTACAAGGATCTGATATCCATACTGGCCATAGATAATTAGTTTGATGCTCGCACAGAGAGAGAAAGAGAGAGCAAGCCAACGAGTTGCAAGCTGGGAGTTACAAGGGTACTACGGATAAAGCTTGTAGGGGACCTAGGTTTTATTTTTGTTTCCTTATTGGGCAGATATGATGTTTACCGTAATTTCCATGGAGTGATCTATCTGTGTGTTGCCTGAAAATTGTATCATTTCACGCCTCCCCTTTCGTTACCTTCTATTTTTCCCCCAGTGTTGTATGATTTTGCAGTCTCTCAATGAGGATCCGGTTAACCGCTTCATAGCACGTGAAAATTTATGAAGTTGTCACAGTTTGTAACTTTGTAATGTAATATTATTGAATATTGAGATTATTTGAAGAATTTGTGATATCTTCGCCATCAACCTCATCGACGCAATTCAGATTATCTTCAAAGCACGTGACATATGAGACGACCTTTTAAAGAAAATTATTTTTCCCATCACAAATAAAAACAAGAATTGGAATTTAATTGTATGACTACACATAAAAATGGCAAGGACTGGTTGTGGACTAAATTTGGTCACATTGAAGTGAAGTGGCAGATGAATTGTCAGAATACTATCATCCACACATATATATATATATATATATATATATATGGTGGGTTGCCACTTGGCAGATGACACTGTCTTTCACAATCAAACAGTACATGGCTTCCTGCATTAAAGTGTATAAGGAACTTTTGGGTGTCTTGGATGAACTCTAAAGTCCAATGTCCAAACCTACCCATTCGGCTTTTCCTTTTTAATAATGGAAAAATAATAGTAATCGAAAAAGATATGTCAGATGAAATTACAATTTTGCACTTGAATTTTTGCGTTTGGAATTTTGCAACCTTGAACTGTCCCAGAATAGCCATGGTTAAAATTGGGCGAAGGTGGCAATTAAATTCCCTATAGAACCATTTATTTTTGTAGGGAGAGCAGGCCACCAAAAATGTAAATTTCCAAGGGTTTGAAACTTTTTCTCTTCTGAAAGATGGTTTATATCTTCCTTCAATTGTGTATTTACAAATATTGATTGGCATTCTTCTTGACAAATTTCAACATACTGTGTAATTTTTCTATTTCCCCTTTTAGCTGAGACAGAGGAGGGTTGAGCATCAATTTTCCTTCAGCTAGGCAAAAGAATATGGATGTTTGGTGTTGCTCCAGCCCTAGTCAATTATAAGCAATGCTACTATGCTTCAAGTCCCATCTGCAAAGTAGACTGATGACATTTATGTGACAGCAAATGGTTTGGAGCAAATGCAAAATGAATTTCAACACCCTTTCCAAAAGCTTTTCATGTAGGTTCAGTTGTTCGTCCGCACCTCAGTATAACAGGAGCCACCAGCATCCACACTGCAAGAAAATAATCTTATCTTATTGTTTGAATGGTAAGCCTTATCAGCCAATCTGCTACGCTAATCTTTAAGATTTATTTCGGTCCTTAATCATCATTAAAGCATCTCAAAGTCAAGGAAGGATCTTGTTTTTTCATTATATTTTCGGAGAAAAGGAAACCTATATGTTTGATGATAGCGCTGGCAATATGAGGTTAAGTTTCATGTCATTTGTAGCTCTAATTAAGCACTTACAGTAAACGCAGACAGCTAGCCATTCATTCACGATCCTGACCCAAGTACTGGTCCAACCAACGTCAATTGTCCATCTGCAAAAGAATAATGGAACTCTTGCTTTCAGCTTTCCACATTTGCTTTAAGTTTCTGTATTACTTGCCAATCAATGAAGAACATCCACTTGAGATGTTTCTAAGAAGTAATTTCAAAAGACACAGTTTGCTAGACTCTCATAAATGCATATTTCTATTTACTTAACTAGCAAATAAATATCCAAACTTCATTACAAACCAACCTTGAAATGCATGAAGCAATAGTGACAAAAATAATATGGCAAAGCAGGGGACATACTTTTTGATAGTATGATGTGTATTCCAGCCAATCAATAGCATAGCGAAGTACATGGCTCCAGTGGCAAAAACGAAGTGGAAGAAACCGTAACCATATGGTACTGCATCTTCTGCAGGTGCTTCCTTTTTCCTGATCTGCAGCTGTTGTGAGATGCATTCTCATGGCAAAGGGAGATAACTACTAAACATTTATGAAGCTAGTGGAACAAACCTGAAAGCATTGAGAATCAATACCAGTAGAAAATGTGGCAATTACCATAGCCAGTAGTGCAACAACAAAGCTCTGAAAGCATAAGAGATTAATCATCATGCTTGCGTTTGTGGTAATTGAAACTGTGAAAGCAAAAACTTTACAATGACTTGTTATTTGTCAAATATCATAAAACCTCTTTGAATATTCATCTATATGGTCCATAGGTGCAGAAAATACAAGCACTTCTTTCCTTATGGGGTGTAAGTGGTTAAGATGCAATAGTTAGATTAGCAGTCATCAATACTTGGTTCAAAAATTTTTAAGAGATTTCAAAAGAATGAGATATTACTATGATAGTTAGCCAGTCTGTTTTGTTGGAAGCTTCTGCCTTCCTGTTGCAACTTTCCCCTGCTGGTTCACTGAAAACGAATAGAAGTAATAAAGTTAAAATTCAACAAACTACTTAGAAAAAACTGATAGATACATTACTTCAACCAGTCATGTTGACACAGAAGGCTGGACGACTATATATTTTCTATTTACTTGGGGTGGTGACAGAACTCAAGGGGCCTGTTCCTTAGGTCCTTATCCGCAAATCACCTCAACCCTAATTGATACTTCATTCGTGATTGAAAAATGGTTTCAGAGGTTGCAGTTTACAACCATGAAAATTGAATTGTTAATGAATGCACTCTGAAATTTCTAAAACTAATTAATTATGATCCCAAAAGCTGAGAAATCATGCCTTCGAATGGCACACCAACAGATGAACACCACATAAAGTCCCATGAGCCCAGGAGTCAAGAAGCTAGAATTCACCTGTTTCAGGAAGAAATCATGCATTTGTTAATATCAAGTTATAGGATTTAAGAAGCGAAAAGCCAGGAGTGACCAGAGCATACTTTGGGGTGGAGGGAAACACTGGTCATGAGCTGCAGGAGCACAAGTGTCCATGTGATGAAGAAAATGTTGAGGAGACAGGATGGTTCGGGTGCATACCAGATATACATCATGATGATCCCCACTATGCATATAACATATGCAGCAGTTGCAAGTAACATCACATGGATGTGGCTGCAGCAGAAGTAAATTTTCATCAGCATTGGTACCCATATACATACCGAAGAGTAAAAAACTAAATTTCTTTGAATGCCATAGAAACACAGGTTTACATTGCCAACATATGTACTAGCTTTCTTTGAACAATTGTGGGAAATATCACATGTGTGTTCCTCAAGAAATAATTGGGCAAATGCTGGACAGATCTGATTCAAAGAAAATGGCTCTACAATTTCAAACAATCTTTCAGGCAATAACATTAAAGAGACTCAATTATCTGATTTAACAGAGCAGATATCATATGGTTCTAGTATTTTTTTTTTTTTAGAAAAAACTTCTAATCAGTTCATATCTTGAACTCAGACCAATCATGAACTCTTATTTCTGCGATTAGTGCAACATAAAACATGAAATAAAGAATGAATTCAGACTTTGGAATTTGCTCTAATTTCCAGGATAAAACTTTAATGGTGATTAATTCTTACTACTTGCTATTGATAAGAATATTCATTCTTTTCAGTGGGTGAGAGATCAATCAGTTCACAACATTGTGCACTTACAGATGATTTATATAAGAAATGCAAATATGTGTAAAGGCCAAAAGCAAAATCATATTGGTTGTCTCATTGTTTGACTTTCAAGAAAATTGTTTCCACTCCCTAAAAGCAAGACATTATGAGATGCCTTTATGAATTTTCCCAGAATTTCTCATTAGCGATATGAAGAGGAAGCTTTTTAGTTTCGAAAATTATCTAAAAAGAACAGGATTAAAACTCATTATCTAAGGCTCATCATCAGTTCTACCAAGGGAAGAGTCTTACCATCTTTCTGCATTTTTATCAAACTGACAGCAATCATCCAGCCATTTAATGAAACTGATCACACTTACTAGTTGAACTAGGAGAAAGATCCTGAAAAGGATATGCAAAGAAGTCCTTAAAACAATAAGATTGACTGAAGTATAACTTAGGAAGCATCTTCAACTTCCCAAACAGACTATTCCAATAAGATTGCACATGTTTTATATAGAGGAATTTATAACAGGAATCAATGATACCCCGTACCCGGCACCAAAATGCGCAATTTCCCCTGCCAAAAAGAGCAAGACAAGGCAAAAATGAAAAAAGAAAAACACAATGTATCAGAGCTTTGATCAATGTCAATTACAGCAACATAATAACTGATGCTAATGTGGATTAATTATTAAAAAAGGGCGAAAAAGAAATAATGGTGGAAGATTTTTAGAGAAAAAAACACGAACCATATATCTGTATGATGAAAGTAGGAACCAAAAAGGAGGTAACTGTCAAGGCAATCCAAAGGCCAATCTTTGCAGACCACCATCCAGAATGCCATGAGTCTCTGCAATTGTACATCCTTTTGGTACCGGCAGTTGACAGAAACATTACAAAATAGAATGCCTAAAATAAAAATTAAGGAATATTGCAATGGAAACAAAATAATGAAAAATGATACTGAAACAACTGAACCATGTAGAAACCGAGCTTAAATGTTATGCTTTGGAATGGGTCAAATGCAGGTAAGTTTCTCAGTGTGTATCAAGAGGCACAACAATGTGAATTCCATATGTAGTTAGGTTAAACCTCATCTTTTTTACAGGTAGTTGCCAGGACAAAATAGCAATTATGTTTCTTTTAACTTCAAAAATTTTCTTAACATTCACCAATAAACTGAAATTCTACACTCCTTAGTGTCATGTTTTGACATGATCATATTTCTAACTTCAATAGGCACTTCAGGTTTCTTTCTCCAAAACTCAATATCATTCATAAACATTAAACAAGAAAGATCTGGAAATTTATCAGGTAGACCAAAACAGATATAATCTCCATTCATGTTTTTTACTTATTTCTTTTTCGAAAAGCTTCATTTTTTATGAGAAATTTGAATCACTAATATTCAGTTGTGAAGTTCATTTCCATCCCAGAAAAGAACTTTTGGATGATTGCTCCTCATTTTTTCTTCTTCATCTAAACCGTTTGAGAAGAGAGGGTAAAGTATCACTTTCAATTGCAAAATCAGGAGACCAACATCAAGTCCCAGGAAATCAAATAAATATTCTGGTTGATATGTATATACCATATACCAGGATATTTATTGGATTCGCTGGGACTTGATCTTCTTAACTTGGTCTCCTCCTGTTCAGCATTGTGGTATTTGACATTCTAAATCTAACAGCTGAGCTCAGAAATGTCATCTTTTATCAACAAATAAATAAAATCCACCATTATGACTTAAGGATACAAAGCATCCCAAGCTTACACGCAGGACTCCTTCTGCACCCAAACAACCACGGCCACCTTGGCAATTCTTCAGTTCTGCAACCACATTCCCACAAGCATGCTGATTAACAATTATCAATGGGACCAAATAAGTTGGATATGAACTATGAAGTAGCTGATGATACAAAATGCATGTCTCGTGCTACATATATCATAGGAATACAATGTCGAGGCAAACAAGCAATCTTACTTTCCATTTCTGGGAAGGTGATCCGGCCATAATCTCGGACAGCCCAAGCCAGCAAATTTGAAACTAGAAAGATGAATGCATAGACATATCTAGCCATCCAAGGATTGCAGCCATTCCTGAACTGGCTAAACCAGGAGTCATCCTTAGACACTCCATGTCTCTCATTGCTGTTGCCTCCTACACCACTCTCCATTTCACTTGTACACCTACCGACACCCTCCACTCTTCATCACATTACCAACTCAAGGTTCCAAGAAAGTAGAAAACTAGTAGATTCCAGTTCACTAAAAAATGAAAATCCTGTTATCTGCAGTCAAATATATATATATATATATATATATATACACTAAAATAATATAATCATTGTTTTGTCATAGTAGATCCATGTTACCGGTACTTAAATGTCAAAAAGTGAAATTATCGAAAATCGTGCTTAAAAGAAATATTGGACATGGGCTTTCGATGATTTGGGTTTATGACAAAGCCTAAGAAAATTCAACGGGATTAAATGAAAGTGTCCATTAAAGTAACTAACCACAAACAAAACGTTTCCCTAGTGAAAAAACTTTCTGTTGCAGCAAATGAGAAGCTCAATTTATTGCTTGAAATGCACGACAAGTTTCCAACTTTTTTGTTTCCTTTAATTGGAATTCGGTGCATCTAAACAAAACCATTGGATCTAAATAATTTTTGGTGGTGAATTTTTTTTGTTGGTTCATGCACATTGAACAACGCAACAAGCATTACGAGAACAGTAAAGAATCCAAATTTATTTTTTGCTAGAAAACGAAAAAGAAAAAAAACATACCCAATAATGGTGTTTTGTTCTTTTGCATGGAAAAGCGTGTAAGGATTAACAGCAGAGTAAAGGAATCTTTGAAATCTTTTACTTCCCTTGCAAGCAGTCTTTATCAAACAAAAACTCCGGTCAAGAACCGAGAACAGTCTTCGACTCTTTGGGACGATTCCACCCTTCCTACTCTGCTGGTTTCACGAGTTTTACAGTTAAAAACAGGGGTAACGTTGTCAACTTCTCATTACGCTCACACAGTCGAATGATGTTTTTAAGTGTTGGATCGTTTGTTTTGCTTCCTTGCCCCGTCTAGTTAAAGTACAGAACAACAGCTAGGATTCTCTGCTAAGGTTGGTAATGTTCTACGTTTTAACTGGAAAATATGAAAAAAAAAAAAACCGAGACAAATATTTTCAAAGAAAAAAAAGAAACATTACTCATTTATTTTCCTGATTGGTGTGAAATGAAGGAAAATTACAAGAGAGAATAATCAATCTATTTTCTTTCACAATCTGAAACATTTCTTTGTTATCATTTGCATGCGTTTCTTACCAAAAAAAAAAAAAGAAATGCAAAACCAGAATAAAAGTTTTCAGCTTTAAACTCAGAATCGTAATATCCAAAACAAAGAAATAACAATGCTTGAGCTAAAGTTACAGCTATGAAATCTTTGAAGAAATGGAATGTACCTGAAAAAATGGGTTGCCCCAAAACTTTTAAGATCCAAAAACAGAAGCGTTTCTGCAAAGAAGAGCTCTCTTTTCTCTCAGAAGCAGAGAAAGAAGATGAGAGAAACAGAGATTTTCTCTGATTTCTTTCTTTATCTTCTTTTTCTCTTTTTAGGAGGGGTGGGGTTGATATTAAAATGGCGTTAGGAACTGTACGAAAGAGAGAAGAGAGAGATTGCTTTTCTGAATTTTCTTTGCTTTCTTCTTTTTCCCGCCGTAAGCTTCCTGTACTCGTCTCCAACATCGTATACTACAAGTCTTGATTCTCTTATTGGCTTTTAATCTTTATTCCTCTCTGTTCTATTCTATTTCTTTTGCTTAACTTACTCACTAATCATTTACATAGTATTTTTCAAGCAAGCTTTATTGTCTTCATTTATTATGAATATCAGGAATTTGTATTATAGTTTTCAATTGATTATGTCTCGAAGAGTAGCTTTGGGTATCTAAATCTGGAAATGCTTAAGATGCACTCATGAGGGTTGGTTGAGAAAGAGGGCACATGGCAAAAGAAATCCATTGATTGATTGATGCTTTCACTCAAAGGCACAATAGATTTTGCATGCACGCTTAAGACAATGATGTTCTAGGAAAATTATTGTACAAAATCCCATGTCATTGTTTGCTCGTACAGAAAGAAATAAAAAAAAAAAAAAGGAAAACCAAGTGGGAAACTCTTGGTCAAAAACCATGTTTAAATTTGCTTTAAGAACAAGGCATTTGATTGGTTCAAGTTGTTGGTTATCGTTCGGTTGCCTACTTGTACCCCGGCGGAAGCAAACCAAAGTTGGCACACTCCCAAACTAAAATCTAATGATGGCAATGGTTACTGACATGTGCAAAGCAAAGTTGGAATGAAATCCTTTCAAATTTACCGAGATTTACAAAGTCTTAAGGACTATTGATTTTATGGTGAGACTGAGAACAAAAGTGAAAGGGAGGGTCACTCTATTCGAGTAAAGATATGTCATTGTTTGCCACCTTTTAGAGGAGCATGTGGCAACTTTTATCATAAATTTTTGACACATTCACCGCAAGTAATCATTGAATCTGTGCTGTAATTGTAAATGACGATATATGAGAAATTAAACCAGCATTTCTTCTTCTCGGCTAGAAGTAATAGCATACGTAGCTTTCTCGTCACCTAATGGTGACGATGTTGTACTCACTTTAAACTCGAATTAACCATTTTAGTTTATATACCCATGTGGTACATCATTGCTATACATAAAAAAGGAGAGAGGCAGATGTACGTATAAAAGAGAAAACCCCAAAAAGAGCAATGGCCCATTAGGCAATAATAAAGCTAAAATAAGCTTGAATGGTTTCATGATAAGGCAAATGTGAAAGATTCCTAGAGTGGGGTTTTTGAGAAAAAAAAAAAACTGTCTTTTCTTTTTGCTTAATTTTTAATGGAGCTGAGAGTGTTTTCTTCGTACCCTTCATTTGTAATCACATGGAGTTTCATTCGGACCATACAAAATCCGACGGAGGATAATTCCTAACAGAATGTAAAGAACATTCTCCAGGGGAACACCCCCTTTTTTTATTTTCGATTCAGAGGGAAGGCTCATATGCTAAAAAGAGCAACGAGACAAAAATCTTTTGTTATGTCGCGTTTTTGGACCATGTAACTCTCCCCCTTTTTTCGACTGTTTGGAGGTGGTACGCAAGCATGCCGCAGAAAATGCTTCACTTTTATACATATGATCTAAGCTCGGATCACGTGCTTGCTCGTGCCTGGCAATTCGAGACTTTGTCCACAGCTTACAATGCTAGTGCACAACTATTTTCAGAAAAAAAAGAGAGAAAAGGAAATAATTCTGTAACTATTGGAAAAGAGAGAAAAGGAAGAAAAAAAGGGTTTGATGTTACTCAAATAACGCCAATCAAGGAGCCTTTGTGGCTTAATACCAAAGGTTAACAGCACTTTTATCGTGAAAGTCGTTATTCATTGCTCATACCCAGAGTTGTCTTTTTTATTATTATTATAGGTTTAATAATACAGAAGAGAGAAAGCAGCGAAAGAGCACGGAATCCTTGAGACTGAAGTCATGAACCTGGTTGGGTCGTGGTGGGACTGGGGGCAGGATTGGAGCTTCCAGCTCCAACATGCAAGAGAAAGTTAGGCCATGTTTGAATGGGGGTTTGAGTTGGGCTCCCTCAGTAAGCTTGTTGCTTATAGGCCGCAGTGCTTTGACTGATTCAAAGAGGCTATAACTTACCTGGGAGTTTTAATTCAAATTGGGCAGAACGAGATTCGGCTCAACATGAAAACAAGTTTGAGAGCCCAAATAAAAACAGATTGTCATCTTTTTTAAATGACAATGTCATGTCAGAGCTCAATAGACCTGAATCCATAGCCTGTCCCATAGGCTTCTCACCACATTTGGGCTCTATCTAACTCCTGTAACTGCATGTTTGGTTGGCGGAATGGCTATGCCATTCCTCCTCTATTCCCATGGCATAGCCATTCTCATGTTTGGTTGGTAGAATGCACAAAGAATAGGAATTCTTTAGGAATTCCTATTCCTTGCAATAGGGGAGAACACGGTAATAGCCATTACCGACTCCCCCCCAGTAATGGTTATTCCGCTCCCTAAAGAATAGCAAATAAAGTGTAAGGACTAAAATACCTTCATCACTTTTTAAAAATTACAAGTATGTCCATATAAATCAAAATTTTCTCTCTCTTCGCGTTTTCTCTCTTCCTCCTTCTGTCTCTCAACCGAGCTTCATCGGGTCTTCCTCCCTCTTCCTCCCTCTTCCTCCCTCTTTCATGACCGAATGTGGTCGGAAAGGGTCCACAGAATACCTTTCCGACCAGATTCCACCGAGATCTGGCCTCAAAGGCCAGATCTCGCCACGGGAAGCACCGGATCTGGTGCTTCCCCTCCAGATCCCGCGGTTGGATCTGGCACTCCATGGCCAGATCCAACGCCGGGAAACGCCGATCTGGCGTCCTAGTGGCCAGATCCGGCCACACGGTGCTCCAGATCGACGCAAAATGACACCGGTCACCTTTCCGGCGACCGGACCTGGTGAAGAAGAAAGAAACAAGTAAAAAAAAGGAAAAAGTAAAAAAAAAGAAAAAATATTTATAAATGTTAAAATATTTATGTTTTAAATATTAATATTTTATATATAATTTAAACATTATTAATTTTAATATGATTAAAATATTAAAATATTAATGTTTTATTTATTAAATTATTAATATATTAAATTTTTAATGAATATAAATAAAAATAAAAATATTAATATTTTATATCATAATAATATTAAATTATAAATAAAATATTAATATTTAAAATATTAATAATTAAATAATATTAAGATAATAATATTTAAATTATTAATTATTAATATTTTAATTAAATTATAGATTATCAATATTTAAAAAATAAAATATAAATAAATAATTATATATATAATAAAGGGTATTTTTATCTTTTTATCATTTATTCCTTTCTTATTTCAATCTTATTTCTACCAACCAAACATTACATTAATGGCTCGTTTGGTTCAGGGAATGGCTATGCCATTCCCTTTCTATTCCCCTTCTATGCCATCCCCTTCGTTTGGTTCAAAAGTTGGCAGGGAATAGGAATTCCTGAGGAATTCCTATTCCTTGCCTCAAGTGAAAAGGCAGTAATAGCTATTACTGCCTCTCCCCCCGGTAATAGCCATTCCGCGTCTCAAAGGAATAGCTAAATGAGGTGTAATGACTAAAATACCCTCAGCCTTTTTTGAAAATTACAAGAGTGCTCATATAAAATCAAAATTTTCTCTCTCTTCGCGGTTTCTCTCTTTTCGCAGTTTCTCTCTCTTCGGGTTTTCTATCTCCTCCGTCTGTCTCTCAAGAATAGCTTTATCGGGCCTTCCTCCCTTTTCCTCCTTCTTTCATGACCGAATGTGGTCGGAAAGGGTCCACAAAATACCTTTCCGACCAGATTCCGCCGAGATCTGGCCTCAATGGCCAGATCTCGCCACGGGAAGCATCGGATCTGGTGCTTCCCCCTCCAGATCCCGCGGTTGGATCTGGCACTCCATGGCCAGATCCAACGCCGGGAAACGCCGATCTGGCGACCTAGTGGCCAGATCCGGCCACTAGGTGCGCCAGATCGGCGTATAATGACACCGGTCGCCGGAAAGGCGACCGGACTCTGATGAAGAACAAAGAAAAAAGTAAAAAAAAAGTAAAAAAGTAAAAAAAAAGAAAAAATAATTTATAAATATTAAAATATTTATGTTTTAAATATTAATATTTTATATATAATTTAAATATTATTAATTTTAAAATATTAATCATAATAATATTTTATAAATAAAATTAAATTATAATCATAATTATTAATAATTAATATTTAAATATTTTATAAATAATCATAATATTTAAATATTATAATCATAATTATAAATAATATTTAAATATTATAATCATAATATTTTATAAATAAAATAAAATTATTATTTATTAATATTTTATATATAATTTAAATATTTTAATCATAATAATATTAAATTATAAATAAAATATTAATAATTAAATAATATTAAGATAATAATATTTAAAGTATTAATTATTAATATTTTAATTAAATTATAAATTATCAATATTTAAAAAATAAAAATAAATAAATAATTATATATATAAGGGTATTTTTGTCTTTTTATCATTTATTCCTTTCTTATTCCAATCTTATTTCTACCAACCAAACATTACATTAAGTAGTAATAGCCATTCCTACTCTATTTCATTCACTGAACCAAACAAAGTGATAATTATTCTTTTCTATTCCCACTCTATTCTATTCTCACAGAATACCTATTCTATTCTATTCCTGTCTATTCCGCGAACCAAACGTGCTATAAGTAGTAATAGCCATTCCTACTATATTCCATTCACTGAATCAAACAAAGTGATAATTATTCTTTTCTATTCTCACTCTATTCTGTTCCCACAGAATACCTATTCTATTCTATTCTTGTCTATTCCGTGAACCAAACGTGCTGTAAGTAGTAATAGCCATTCCTACTATATTCCATTCACTGAACCAAACAAAGTGATAATTATTCTTTTCTATTCCCACTCTATTCTATTCCCACAGAATACCTATTCTATTCTATTCTTGTCTATTCCGCGAACCAAACGTGCTGTGAAAGAAACCGAAAGAAAGAAAGAAAAGGGTTATGGTTAACATTTGCTTACTACTCAATGCACCCTAGAGGGTTCATTTCCTTTGGACTGGAACCATTTTTCGACATGTCATTTCCAATGGATCAACCTTGTTTTGGTGTGGGGAAGAATATACGAGTAGTTATGACTACCTAACGCTCCTAATGGAATTATTGACACTATGGTTAGATCTGAGACTCGACCACCAAATGCCTTCACCGTATCAATATGGGGACCAGTTGTTATATAGTAATTTGACAAATTGGCTCAAAGAGTACATCAGAGGGGCAATGAATGGTATCTAAGTGTTTGTTAAAGTAGCATTAATAAGCCAGCACACCCCATAACCATTTGCACCAATTTAATACTAAAAAATTTTTGGGACTGTGAGTGTTCATTGATTCTTAAAGAAAATGTTGCCTAAAACTAGGCAGTTCCGCATGAATCAGCTTCAGCCGCCCAGCCTACACCAACTTATCAACTAATCTAGATCCTCGTAGGTTACAAATTCTCTTATTAATTAGCTTAGTGGCATCTGGTTAACTATTTGTATGTATTTGTTTGTTTTTAACAATACCTAGTCAGGAAGCATGGGCAAAGGTTTACTATAAGGAGGACTCTAACCATAAGGGATTTGGTAGAGAAATTGTTTTTGGTTTAAGGTTATTCTTTGCGGTTCCTGTATCCTTTTTCATGTGCTGATGGGGTCAATTTTCACAAGCATGACTTTATAATGTGCCATTAATATATGTGACCTAATCAGAGCCTGTCCAAAGACCTAATTAAATGATAGTTATGTCCCATTTTTGAGGTAAATAAACACAAAAATCAAAAACAAATTCATTTTGGCATTCAAGTTTTACATTATGTTTCTGATGTGCAAAGCTCTAACAGCCCATGTTACTATCACCTTTTGTAGGGGCCCCTTTTTTTTTTTTTTTGTTTGCTCGAGTATCTTTTGGTGGGATATAATTGCATCTTATCATTGAATTGCAAATGGAAAATGGACAAGTAGAAGACCTGTTGGCTTTTGCTTTAATAAATTTTAAGCATAAAATTTAAGCTCAAGACTGGCAAGGTGATGAAATTTTAATGGCAGTCCTTTAAATTTCAGAGCTGGGAAAGTAACCCTGGATTGCCTTGTGGAAGGGTTCCTGCGCTCAACCACTGCTTTTATGGATAGTGGATTCTTCTTGTAACGGGTATATCTCACAATCATAGACTGAATGAAAGGATAAAGCTTGGTTGCCAGTACGTAAGGTGGTTTTATTCTGATTTCTTTATTCATATTATCTTTATGGTCACTAGTCACGCTATTATGCACAGCCGGCTCCTCTTTCTTTATTGTTCCATTCTCTTTTTCTAATTATTCTCAAAGGAGAATAGTAGAGTACAACTTTTTACCCTTTATTTTAATACAATCCAAGGCCAGAAATCACAAGAGCAAGTAAACTGATTATGTAACTCATTAAAATAATGCAAATTGGAGAAGAAAGGGATTAGCTGGGGACATGATTAAACGCAAATGAATGATTAAAGTCAGCATCTTTCCTTTTATTAATGGGATTGTTTTAACAGTAGGAAAAAAGCAAAATTCTGATTTAGACCAGTGAGATTTTCAGTTTTCTTTTAACTTTATTTAGTTAGGGGCCAAAACCACCCTCCAATCTTAAAAGAAGGGGTGAATAAAAGTGCAAAAAGCAACAGTTGTGGTGAGTCACATGCTCCTATCAGTGCCAGGCAGGAGGTTTAGTAGTTTTCTTTCTTCTCCATTCTCAAAAGAAAACTTGATAAGAATGGAAACAAAACGCACTTTTGGAAGAAAGCAACACCCAACCCAAATTGGAAAAACTTGTGCTATTGCCCCTAAATTGCCCAACCATTAAGAAATGAGTTTTCTGTCAGAGACTTGCCAATGTAGGGTATCGAGAGGAGGACCCCAAAGTTGTGCTTATACTAGCCAGGGTGCAGAGTCCCGAGTCCAAGAAGGAATGTGCTTTCAATCGAGGGACAAATTTTGTGCTACAATTGAGAATGGCTCCACGGGAAAAGTGCACGGATGACAATGCTGTGGCTAATAGTGGGCTTGTCAATGATGTTGGCATGTTGCCGCGGTTGCAGCCTGGCATTGAGGTATTTTGGATGCTGATATTTGTCAAGAAAAACAAGGTTTTCTTCTGCCTGTCATAATCTAATTAATTGTGATGGCAGCTGCTATTTAGCAGTGATTTTGATTGATAGTCCATTAAATTTTATATTATTCACATTCCATGATAGCAAGGGACATCTATAAAAGCCGCAACCAAAGCGCTTTCAGATGGTGCATGTGCCAGGAAAGCAAGGCATGAATTTTCAAGAGATGACCCCCTGGAAAAAGAATTCCAGGCAGGGATGCCTGGAAGAGTTCCAGCCAATAACTTTGGGAAAATGTGGAGGAACAAGAGGCAACAGTCAACAGCACCAGCCACCAATCGTGGCATCAAAGGAGTTGGAAAATTTCATTTCCAAATTCCCAAGGAAAAGGGTGTGAACGTGAAGAAATCTGGTTTGAATTCAAAATTTCAAACCCACCAATATTAGGGGGTTGCACATGGGACTAATCCCCAACAACATTAATCAAATGATAGAAGTTGAGTCACAGATTGATTCCACCACCAATTAAGGGGGGACTTGAATTGAGTGGCCCGTTTTAGGACCCACTAAAGATCTCAATTAGCCCCTGCCGCCTCGATCGGAAATTCAGGACTCAGACGAAATCATGAAATCACTCAGGAGACACCGAAGATCTTAATTCCCACCCCCCAAAATTTACCTGGAAAGCTGGAACTACAGGCAACCAAAACTTGCTGAATATAAACTTCTTTCCTCCAAAGGCTGGAATTTGTTTTAATTCCATGGTGCCAAAGATGGAAATTGGTCGTTAAACAATGTTGAAAGATGAGAAACAGGAAATTTTGCTCAAAGAGCGTGACTTTTCAATTTTCATCCTCACTGAGTTCCTGATTCGAGAGATCAACTAAAGGGTATAAAAGGAAATGACAATCCACATCAACCAATATCATTTTCATTCAAATTCTAACTCGTGCACTTAAACTATTCTTTCAATATCACAGAAACCCAGAATCAAGTAATGAACTTGCTCCGCGCAATGCTATGAAAATATGAAGGAAATGATCAACCAAAATGCAAAAGGAATGAAGCATTGGTGATATGCATCAGTCAAGACACAGAAACAAAGGATAAACACAATGGAGAATTGGGAATTGAAAAGAAGGAAAAACTGATTTCTGGAAAATCATCAATACAAGTAAAATGTTCATCGGATTATACTATAAAATGAGAAGCAAAAAAGAAACAAAAGTATGATAATAAAAGGAAGAGAATAATAACAATAAAAACTCACAAACTAGCAACAGCAACGGCAACAGCAGCAGGAAGTGTTACCAGCTGCTGCCTTTGTAAGCCTGGATAGTTATGGTTCTCCAATTCATCCCTATACATACAACTTCCTCTGCAACCTACTCTCTCTTTCTCTGCCATTTTTATTTCACAACTCCAAATATCCATAATAATTCAAATAAATATGGGAGAGAATTTCTCCTCTTACCTCTCAATCTATCTTCATCTCTTCTTTCCACCCTTTTCAACAACATTCTTTGAAGAGTTCAATCCCACAGTTTTCGCAAGTGATAGACATTTTATCAATCTCTTCCATGAGCGATGAGAATTGCTCCCAAGGAGAAAGAAGAGTTTCTTTTGGTCATAATGAAGTGCAAAGAAGAGGAAAAAGAAGCCGTGATGATAGCCAAATACAATTTTTGTGACAATTTTTTTGGGGTTTGTGATGAACGAAAGGTTAGAGGAAAATTCTCAAAAGAATCAATAGAAAGGTGGTGGCGGAGGTGAAGCGTATGACACTCCAATTACCGGTGGCAATGGCCCCTCATATACAGGAGCTGGCGGTGGCGGGCTCTCATAAACAATTGGCGGTGGTGGTGGCGGTGATGGTGGTGGGTTTTCACATGGGACTGGTGGTAGCGGTGATGGTGGGGGAGGTGAATGGTAATGAACTGCTGGTGGTGGTGGTGGTGGTGGTGGTGGTGGTGGTGGTGAGGAATATGTTACAACCGGTGGTGGTGGAGGGGAAGGTGATGGGGGTGGCTTGTAATGAATAGGGGGTGGTGGTGATGGCGGTGGTGGAGAGTACTCTACACATGGAGGTGGAGGTGGAGGAGGTTCTATACATGGCGGAGGTGAAGGTGGCGGTGGAGAATGGACTGGAGGAGGTGGGGAATAAACAGGAGGTGGTGGTGGCGGCGATAAGTATGGATAAATTGGCGGTGGAGGTGAATGTGGCGGCGGTGGTGGAGAGTGTGGAGGTGGTGGTGGCGGTGAATAACGGGGTGGTGGTGGCGAGCTATAGTAGTAAGGAACTGGTGGTGGTGGGGAAAACAATGGAGGTGGTGGGGGTGGTGAATTTGGTGGCGGAGGTGGCGGGGACCTGACGCAATATGGAGGTGTTGGAATTGGTGAAGGCGGTGGGGGTGACGGATAAGTAGGTGGTGGTGGCGAAGGTGGCGGAGGTGATGGTGGGGGTGGGGACGGTGGTGGAGGTGGTGGGGAGTAAACTGGTGGAGGCGGTGGCGGTGGTGAAGGAGGTGGAGGTGAGGGCGGGGGTGGGGGAGGGGAATAAACTGGTGGTGGAGGTGAGGGTGGGGGGGGAGGTGGAGAATAAACAGGTGGTGGAGGTGAAGGTGGAGGGGGAGGTGGAGAGTAAACAGGCGGCGGTGGGGAGTAGACCGGTGGTGGTGGTGATTGCGGATGAAACACAGGTGATGGAGGTGGTGGTGAAGGTGATGGCACAACAACGGGTGGCGAAGGTGGAGGTGGGGCGGGTAAAGAAGGAACAAAAGGAGCACATCTAAATGAGCTGCAGTCCACTGGCCTAGACAAGAAAGACTTACATTGCGCCGCGCTTCTTTGCAAAGGTCTTGCAGGCAAGCAATTTCTTCGGTCGTCGAAATCTTGTAAGCGCAAGCAAACTGGTGGCTCTCCAGTGAAGAAGTTGTACGAGAATGTGAAGTTTTGCAACTTGGGTAACTTGCAAATGCTGGCTGGAATTTTACCAGAGAGCATATTATGTGCCACATTGAGTTGCTCGAGGCTGACCATCTCCCCAATTTTGTCAGGCAAAGGACCCATTAACTCATTGAAGCTAACATCGAAGACAGTCAAGTTTTTGAGCAAACCGATTTCTTCAGGCAAGCAAGATCTGAAACCATTGTTCATGAGAATGATTTCTTCAAGACCAGACATGTTACCGAGACTCGAAGGCACGCATCCGTGGAACTTGTTGTTGGCTAGGACAATAACAGAAACCGGAGAGTTGCCAAAGTTGTCAGGGATGTTGAATCTGAAGCGGTTGTGGTTGATGAAAATGGCATCCAAGTCTTTGTCAAAAAGTTCTTTTGGCACGGTTCCTTCGAACTCGTTGAACCTCAGATCCAAGAACTTGAGCTTAGGCAGCTTCAGAACCACGTCAGGAAACTTACCAGCGAACCGGTTGTTGCTAAGATCCAGCTCGAACAGTATCTTCAAGTTTATGAACTTGTGTGGAACAGTACCACAAAAGCGATTGGAGTTGATGTGGAACAATGCTAGATCAGTGAGTAAGCCAAGCTCCTCTGGCAAGTACCCAGCAATATCACCATGGTTTAGATCAATGCCAGCAACGGTCTTGATTTTCTTGTTATCAGGTGCAGCAGCACAGAAAACCCCAGTGTAGTCGCAAACCTCAGATCCAAC
This sequence comes from Theobroma grandiflorum, assembly GCA_036013995.1. Lineage (NCBI taxonomy): Eukaryota > Viridiplantae > Streptophyta > Magnoliopsida > Malvales > Malvaceae > Theobroma > Theobroma grandiflorum. The sequence continues at coordinate 40,737,573 of CP142129.1, forward strand.
CCAATTACCTGTGAGATTGAAAGGGTCGGAAAGAATAGCTTGTTTCCAAGCTTGTAAAGCTATGTAAGCATTTCTGAGTCTTGGGTTTTCAAAGACAAGAGATGGGTCAACAGTGACTCTTTCCCCTCTGTCACCAAACTCATCTCTGTAGTAGAGAAGCTGGCGCTGCTTGATGTACAAGACTTCTTGGTCAGTGAGGCCTCCATGGCTTGAAATGGAATGCTGCGCACAGGAACAGAAGGAAATAAAGAGTGAAATGAGCAGGAGTGAGAGATGAGAAGAATGGAGCTGGATATGAGTCTTCTTCTTCATCTCACATGAGACATCTGATTTAACAAATGCCACTTTCTTTTCTTTTATTGTTTCCCTTTGCCTTGGCTCTTCCTAGTCTGTCTCTCTCTCCCTCACTCTCTTACTCTTTGCAAAGCTTGGATTGCAAATGGCGTTTTTGCAGAGATGTTTATGCTCTTGTTTGTGGTTCACTTCGAGATCTAAGAAGAAAATGCGGGGAGGGGTAACAGAGAAAAGATAGGGATTTTGGAGATATGTGTGTGTGAGAGAGAGGGAGAGTCTCCGCCAGAAAAGAAATAATAATAATTCACCAAAAAGACAGCTAAATCACAGCTCAAAGCCCACCAGACTCTCTCTCTTTCTCTCCCTGTCTTCCTTTTTTATAATGTTTCCCTCTTCCTTTATGTTATTTTCGCTCTCATTGCAAGGCTGACTTTATGCTATCTGAATCCCATTCCCATTCTTAAGAACAAGTCCATAAAAAAATTGGCCAATGTCACTCAAAACGCTAATTAAGTTTTAACTTACCAATAATTGTCAACAATTTTTAATTTAAAGTTCAAATAATGTAAAAGTTGTTAAAGGGAAGTCGGTGGATGAGCCATCTTCCGGCCACTGTTTGACCATAAAATAAAAAAGATCCGGCAGGTAGCCTGTTGATATCACGAGATTGCAGTGAAAATTTCACGAGTAATTGGTACATAAATTTTTGGTGGTGGAATATGAATGGGATAGAGGCACAGAGAGAGAGAGAGAGAGAGAGGAGCTGAGAGACACCCAGACAGCAGGTTTTAATCCGACTTTTAAGTTGGGTGGTGTACTAGTTTTGTTTGTTTAGGTGTCAATTGTCAAACTCTTCGTAGTAAATGAACTGCCAGTAACGTTCTGTCAAATGACTTTGCTACCCTCTTTTTCTTCACATTTCATTTCTTCCTTTCCATATTCTCGTAGACTCACTCACTCTATGCTTTTTGGTGTCACTTTTTCACTTTCTTGAGCATCACATTCAAGCTTTCTACTTTAGTTTGCACCATCCCGGTTGCTTGCTGCCCAATCTTTTAAAGTTTGCATGCTCAATACTTTACACTTTTTAGACAGTTCGAATTTTTTTTTTTAAGTTTCAATAGGCAAGACAAATGAAAATTTTCCTTTGTTTTGATGGGAAGACCACCCCTGCTTACAATGTTTTTATCAATTGGTTTAACTTTCTATAGCAATGCATCTATCCAAGGGCGGACGGACGGACATTAGAAAGACAATATAACTATATTGACATAATTCAAAACTACATATAAAAATTCTAGTGATATCACGAAATTCATTAAGTCACAAGTTAATGATCAATTTAGAGACACTTATATACATATGCATATGCATATACATATATATAATAAATTAAAAATTAAAATCAAAATTAATTACTTAATTTATTGATGATAATTAAAATTGCATATGCATTTCACATGAATACGTGAAAATGCAAAAAGAATCATAATACAAAATACAAATCCACCCTATTGCTTGAATCCTAGTCTCAATTATAGCTTACCCCAAAAAAAACAAATAAGAGGCTATTGACATTTTCAATTCCTACAATTTGAATGCTTGCTCCTGAACTAGTATAACATGCAACCGGTTCCAACCACAGCCGATTATTGGATTGCATAGGATCAATTTTCTTCCATCAAATTATGAGGGACATCCATGCATTCCAAAAGAATCCATTTCGTGTTATAACTTCAATGCCACATGTGGGCTATATAATATTTTGAATCACAATAAAAATTAATAAATACAACTCTCAACTCTCGTTTATATCTTGTTAATGGATCCAAGGAGACAAACAATTTTTTTTTTTTAAAGTATACATTAGGATAAAGAAAATAATTCTCTCTTATAGCATGAATTTATATTTTTTAAATATTCAAATTTAATTTATCAAAAAAAGAGAATTAAAAATTTTGACAGATTATTGTTTATTTAACTGTAAACGATCTAACGTTAAATGCTAATTATTTGTAAAGATTTATGGGATTCTTTAGTAAAAACAAAATTGAGGGGGAGAAGGGCAATTTAGACAATGAACAATGAAACAGGTAAGACATGAATCAGGCGTACGCAAAGAATTTAAGACATGCGTTACACTCATAGTAGCATTTATTACGAGACAAAACACCACTTGGCAAAAGTTTTAAGATTTGGTTAGAACTCGGATCGAAAGATCCGTGCATGTTACTCGTCCACATCAGGCTCGATGATGATGATGATTCATTAAGAAGACAACGATCGTCATCAAATTCATCAACACTACCCATCAACATTAATATTACAAAACTACCCTTTTGGATTTGAGAACCCAAAAAAAAAGAGTGGGTCCCAACCGTTTTACCCCTATCAAGTGTCTCAATGCAAAAGAAAACGACATCAATCAAACGAGTGTTTGGCCCTTTTCCGGGACCCACGTGTCACGTCTTGCACTGCTGGACCGTCGGCGAGGCCTTGAAAAAGAGAGACGGTGGGCCCGCGCTCCCTTGTGGAGTTGCACCGAGTCCGCGTCCAAGACCTCATCATCTCTAATGGAGGCTAGGCTAGCTTTTGCTCCTTTTCTTTGTTTTGTTTTTTTAATTGACCCAAAAGCCCTTGCCAGAACAACAACACTAAACCCTTTTGCCTTTATTGGACGCGTTTTCGCTTACCTCATACCAACGGCAATCTCGAATTTGGCATTTGCTGCCACTGATGTGCTGTGTCTTGTTGGGTTTCTGATATAATATGTAACGGATAAAATTCCCTGCCATACTCTATATTTCGGACTTTTTCTTGTAATTATCTAAGACCGCCGAGGTTGCTTGTAAAATGATGACAGTGGGAATGAGGAAAAAAAGAAAACAATTTACTACTACAACTACATATGGGTTTCCACTTTTGAGATTGTTGAGTGAGTCATTTGACCAAATTCCAATCCTTTATGTTTAAAGTACACGCTTGATCATTCACAGAAAATTTCAACTGCTAATACTGTTGTTCACAATAATAATGACAGCAAATTGAGTTATCTTTCCTTTTGCTTTTCATTATGTTAGGGTTGCTTGTAGATATCAAATTACCTTAAAAAACTTTATTTGATACTTGTTGTGGGATTTTTTTGTTATTATAATAATAATTTTTTTTTTATATTTTTAATACATATGGAAAGTGAGTTCCCAACACAATTTTTATTTTGCTCGATTTTTTATAATACATTATTTATTTAATCATCAAATATCAAATCGATATCGATTGAATTATTTTCATTATCTCTATCATGTAAGTACTCGATTGAGTTTTAATGTTGGAGTAAAAATTTGAACTTACTGATATGCTTAATGAGGTCCCTAAAAGTTTAGAAGTTTCAATCTATGTTTCTTGTCCCATAAGAGATTGACAATCATTTTTTTTTAAATAATCTTTTACATATTTCCACACAAAGATGAAAATTTATACGAATTTAATTGATAGCAACATGAATCGCGACAGATGATTAAGACGGGAGGGGGAAACTCGTGCGTAAATTGTTTTTTTCTCGGCATGAAGTTATGCTATTTTTTATTAATATTTAAATATTAATTGTTATATATTTTTTATTTAAAGAATAAGATTTAAATTTTTTAAAATAAATTTTTAAAAAATAATACAAATTTAAGGTGATGAAGCGTGAGTGATTTGGATATTTGACTTTTGTCAATTGTTAAGGTAAGCTGTCAGATTATCATGATCGACAAACAATCACCTGTCGTTGCAAATGGTACAATTATATTATTTTTCAAATAAATAAATAAGTAAATGGCCAACTATCTAAAATGTGACGCCCAAAGCATGGCAACATTGAGTAACACGTGTAACCCCTGGACTGACCGGATATATCTTTCACTAAATTTTAAGAGTCTCAGCTCACCACAATTGAAGATAGTTTTCAAATGTCCTCTTTATCCTTATTTATTTTATTTGATTTTTTCTCACTTTTGGGGCCAATGTGAAACATTTGTGGTCTTTCGGCCGAAGTGAAAAGACATTCTCAAGGCCACTTGGAAGATACGAAAGAAGCGGCCTTGTACTTCTCAACAGTAAGAACTAAGAAAGCAAAGACATGATCTTAAAGTTATAATGTCATTTCAAGTTAATAATATTTATGCGGTTATTGAAATTTTTAATTGTTTCGCATCGTATGGTTGGTACAGTAATTTCCTTAAGTGCACTTACAATTTCATATGCTAAATATATATAAAACAAAACAAAAACGAGTGATTCTTGTCAATTTTGGATGAAGTTAAATAAGCTGTAAATAATAAGTTACAAACTATTCATTTAAAGTTTTAAAATTTTATACTATTTAAAAAAAATATTCAATTTGAAATGAAAAGAAATATATTTTCGTTACATTGACTGTATGTTTATATTGAGTCATATTTATCAAATATTATTAAATACTCACCGAAATAAAAAGTCAAATCGTTCAAGATAACTATAAAACTTAAACAAAGGTCCTCGGATCATTATCTCTCGACAGTATTCTCTTTCATTCGAAAAGTAGGAAGAGAAGGAAAAATACTCTACTCTCTTCCAAAAATATCATTATCAAGCCAACTTAAGCGCATACTAAATGGCATTTTCATGCCACTTTAGGCGTAAGTTTAAACGGCTGGTACAGGTCACCGAAGACAGCGTGCGACCCATAATGACACGTCAGAAAGAGAACCCCTTACTGCCTGACAAATGCCAGCCGGCAATGCCAGCTATTCCTCTCAAGACGACACGTGTCATCCGAATGCTTCCCTCATTTCGTCAAAAAAATTTTCCTGCAGGTCCCACGTGGCAAATGACCGATTCCTCGCCTCAGGTTTCGTGGGACCCGAAGAAAGTTCATACCTTCAATGCCACAGGCTCTTAACAAGGGTTTAGGCCGAAAGGGCGATTAATGCAGTTTGTAGTTAAGCACAATGGCATTAACCCTAATCAACCCCCCGCCAGCTAAACTACAAAAGAAAAGTTTTCTAGTTTTATATCTTTCTCGATGCTTCTCACGCCCCCCAAATTATTATCTTCTTTCCGTTAGCAATAGCAATATTCTCGTGTGGAACAAGAGATATCTGTGCTTTAGTTGATTGACCAAATTGCAGACAAAGTATAGTGATTAATAGAGTTGTGCATGTGTTGTGTTTTTTTTGCAAGAATTAGATTCGTACAAATTGATATGGTTCATATCATATATTTCGAAATTAATGATTGAAATAAGTGAAGTACATGATTTATGCTTCTTTTTTTTTTCTTTTAAATGCTTAGCAAAATGCGAATTGAATTGAACCTACACTTTTCCAATATTTATGTAAGTTTGGTGCTAAATTTATCTCGTATTTATTAACTGCCAATCATAAATTAAAAATTTAATATTTTTAATTGAATGTCACATGTACTAGGTATATAAACTCATTTATAAGAATTTTAAATTTCCTTACCAGTATGTGAAATAATAATTTAATGAAAGTTAACCTTTTTGTTTTGGTAATAAATTAAAATTGACTTGAAATGTAGAGATAAATTCGTCTAGATAACATAAAGTCGCAAGGGGAATACTAACACTGCTGAAGGTGAACATTAAAATTCAACTTTTATAAAGCCCAAGTGGGGGGTTGACCATTCTTTTTCCGTCTCTTTTTCCGTCTCATTTTTCCGGGAAAACAAGCATGTTTAGAGTGCAAATCCTGCATTTTCCAAACAAGTATCTTACGAGGTGGATAAAAAAAACGTATGCCAGAATTCAAGGCATGCAATGAACATACATTTGCAACATAATCTCCGTAAAATTAGGTCAAAAAGCAAGACTTGACTCGGCAAATGGACTAATGCACGCAAAAGGTGTAATTAAGACGAGGCAAAAGAATTTCGAAACAATAGTAAATAAAGAAACCGTAAACAGTGGTCTAAAGTCAATGTATGTATATATATATATATATAAACAAAAGGAAGATTATAAGGGGCGTGGCCTTAAAGATTAAGGTTAAGAATAAGCTGCGCAAATTACGGACACAAATTTCCTTTAATTAAGGACTCATGCAAAGTTTTGTTGTTTACATTTCGTCGGCAGGAAATTAGTTTTTTTTTATATAGTTAAAATAAAAATAAAAATAAAAAACCAATGCAAAATACATTCTCTTTAATGGGTGGGGTATCTCGACCCACGTGGACCAAGAAGCTTTAACTTACCCTAAAAATGCCAGTGGGGGAGGAATGGCAGTGGGCAGTGAGTGCTTGTATGATCAATGCCCCCATGAACATACAGTTGAAGTTGTATTCAAATTTTCCATAAGAATCTTCACCTTTCTCCTGTCATTTACTATTATTTTTTTTCCTTCCCTATTATTTGTAAGGATCTTTGTTTTGGCTTTAAAAAGAAATAGTTCTTTATTTACTTTATTCATGATTTTCCATGTGCGGTATGAGTTTTTTCTTTGGATTTATTTATAGGACGATTTTGACCGATATCTTGAGCAGTTTTCAACTTGATTAAAACTTGCAATTTTTCATTAGAAAAAAGAAAATTTAAATTCCAATTATATCCTTTTTCTAAACAATCAGAATGGTTGTTATTAAAATTATGATAATTAATCATGGGAATTGAGGTTGTTATTTGAAAAATTAAAACTTAAACAATTGATTACCCAATCATAAGATGAGATAAGGCCCTTCAAAGTGGTCCCTGAATGACAACTTTGTCCTTCGAATGCCATGTGGTGGTTCCTCACCTTATCAATAAAAACTTGGTGCCATTGGAGGTAAGATGCTCCCCTTTTCCGTAAAGAGCTAAAATAAAATAAAATAACAAACAAACTCTCAAAATCTATTCTTTATTTATTTATTGGCTGTTCCTAGTAAACGTCAACGTTTATTGCGTCCAGATCAGTATCAAAGCCATGTGATCACCCAACAGAAAAGAAGAATATGAAAAAACAATTAAAAAAAAGGAAAAGAAAAGAGAGAGATTGTAGCTAGGCTTGTTGGCAACTTCGTTTTGGACGTTTGAAACTAGTCCAAGCCACAAGCAAAATATCAAATTGCCCCTACAAGCGTACGTAAGGGTGGATGCCCATTTCGTTGCCAGTAGTAGCAGAAAGGAATCCGATTCAATTGTAATTGGCGCTTGGAGTGGCAGCTCAAAAACTCATACCACGAGGACCGCAGGCTTAAATGTTACGCAAAAAGAAGAATTAATTTAAGAAGATATACAAGAAAGAGGGCTAGAGATTAAACTCTCTGGACTTGTCATGATTTCGATCTCCTCCCAAGTCTTGAACTCATCATTGTGAGACAAGGACTTCCCCCCATAATAACTCCAAAAGATTAACATGTCTCAAATTTTGTTAGCTTTTTCAGTCCCAAAACCTTGATGATTTTCTAAGACTGCAACGGCCCATCAATTTTGCTTCTAAATCGATAATATCAACAGTCGATGCGTTGATTCTAATACCATGAACCACCAAGTCTAGTCCCTACGCCCAGATATCATTTGTCCCTCGGCAATGTACGCCCATGAATCTAATATCACTTGAAAACCTGTTCGGATGGTAGGGAGATAATGGGCTCAAACCTCTTAATATCTCAGAAAAAGATCTAACTGTGTTTACGGTGCAACAGCAAGAGCTGTTGTTTTCACCGGACCAGTCTATTATCTACAAGTCTTCATGTCCCTAAATGTTAGTTTGAGTTGTAGTATTCTTTGTTTACTTAACGTAAAAACTAAATCTTGTTTAAATTCCAAACAAGCTCAAACGGTACATGGAATCTTGAATTTCTATAATTGAGTGGAACTCGAAAATTTTTGTTGTATGGCAAGTATCAGTAACACATTACAAGACTTGCACATGAAGAGACCACCGGTCTCTTGTTGCTACTGGTGAAGCTTTTATGTTTTGACCATTTGAAGAAGCAGATGCCATGTGAGTGGATTTCAGAGGTAAGCAGCGACAAAGGAGGTTTGGCAGAAGCTCAATCCCTTTGTTTTCCCAATTTTATCTATGAAAACCTGTCGGCATGTGAGAACAAAAAGCCCTGTAACATTCAACCTAACCATGGCAAAAGTTGGATTCGCTTTAAACCAGCATTTGGGGAACCTCGCAACCAACTACAAAACAAAAGAAAACTTAAATTGAAAATGCCAGCTTGGGTTTCTCCTACCCGACTTATCTAACTATAGAAAAGAAAAGGAAAAGAGAACAGAAAAGAAGTTGGAAAAAAGGATCAAAGAATTCTTGTGACTGGAAACTTTCTTTTTCTTTTCTACTCCTTTCGGTGAACATGTTTATGATTGTCTGATTCTTGCTGCAACTAATGCTTAACAGAGAGAATATCAAATGATTAGCCATGATTGGGACATTTTTTTTTTTGTATACATGATTCCTTAATTAAAAGGTTTAATATTAGACAGAAACTCAAATACAAGGGAATGAACATGTTCTTAGTTATCACAACTATACTAAGTATATTATTATACATGTGAAGAAAGATGTTGGAAAAAAGAAACCAATATCATTTAGTTACACGAACAACATTACAGATGAAATCAGTTTCGACCTTACGAAACCTGATAACAGATTCATAAGTGGAAACAATAAATTAACACGAAAGGATAGGAGTTGATCCAAATCTTCCAGTGGATCCGAATAGGATGCTCAACATTTTCTGCTTTAGCTTCTTTTAGCTTTAGGAAGTTCCTTTGCATCTGTAAAAGTGTGAAGCATCACAGGAATAACTAGACTTGTAAGGAACAATAAAAGAGGAGGTCTTTTTTTTGGGGTGTAAATGGATACAGAAGAGATACAGGTCAGCCAACACAGGAAATAAAGGAAACAGAAAATTCTGTGAGGTCAATTTTTGAGATGGAAGTGGAAAGCTACAAGATTATTAGCTGATGTTGGTCCCACCTGGGAGGTGCAGGGCTCTCGTACGGTACGAGCAAACATTTTTGGTTCAAGCATGGAACCCGCTTTACTATTTACTACTACAATGTGAGTCAGCTTTATGTCTCTTGGCCGTTGATCAGGGTTCAGTCACCGGATGGCTCCACCTAGGAGAACCACCCCAACTATCAAACAAACTGTAGATTACCAAGAATCACAAGTTCAACCATCTACCAACCAAAATATAAATAGATGATGGGATGTGTGACATATCGATTTCTTGATATCTTTTGCATGATTGAACATGTGAAAACATCAGTAACTCCCGAACGCAACTCCATGAATAAATTTAGCCATTGGAACTTAATTAGAATTTTCCAAGAAAAGATCTGATTATGTGACAGAGAAAGCTGTCACATGGAACTCGATCTTCTTTCTAGTTTTTGGTTTTTGAAAATGTACGCCTTTGTTCAAATTTGCAGACTCTGGCTGCAAATAAGATGCAAGTGGAATGGAAATATCATATGATGTGTGATTCTATAAAATACTGAACTGCAATATGTGATGTAAGTGAACAGCTAAACTATGGACTCCAGAATTAATTGTTTAGAAGGTTCAGAATAAATTTTCTCAGTGCACCTGAAAATTAGTGCATGACAGCTGGAATATGCTGTCTGGATGACAGTTAGTGATGTGGCACAAGTCACTGCCATCTCAGCCTAACAAGTGAAGGAAAAACAGAACAAGCAACAAGAATCAACAATATTGACATCATTTGCCCCCACAGGCGACAGTATGCTAAAATTATAAGCTTTATACAATGCATATTTGGAAGTAGGAGGGTGACAGGGTGTAGTTTAAGTTGTGCAACTCGACACGTGAATTCAATATGAGGAATAAGTATAATAGAAGAAAAACAAGCTTGCTAATCCAACTTCATATTGTAGCAAAACTCCAATCAAGAACATGGATGAGCTTTATACTTGGTATGCTTGTGTTGCAAGTAAAATTCTAATCAAGAGCATGGGGGAGTAGGCATCACTTATATTTCTGATGCAGGCAAGACAAACAAAAGCGATGGCAACCTGACCTACACCTCAAACCCATGTGATAATCATATTTAAGGTAACCATGCATAAGACAATTTCTCAAGCAAACAACATGAAGGGGACTTCTATTTGCATCAGAAAAATAAAATAAAGCTGGTCGCAATTTACACTTCCTAATTATTTTTCTCACCTAACTTAATCACCTAAGACAAAATAATAAAGAACCCCGTTATTGGCCTTGAGCAGTGTATACGCAAAAGCAACTCTGCCAAACATAGATAACTGACAGCAGTGAAGGTCGGATGCTGTCTGCTAAAGTTACAGAACTCTAAACCACTAGCCACCCTTGTAACCACTCTAGAGCATAATGAATCAAATTTGTGCAGCTTAGCTTCTATGGCAGGAATCTAAGGAAGCTAGTCTAATGGCCTATTCATTCACAAAAGTTCACATGGCAATAGGGGAACTAAGTGACTGCTGGTATTTGGCGCCTTTAATAAACCTTAGCAAATGATACAAATTCTAGCCTTTCAGAATGTCACCTAAAGTGCAGCTCCCTGCATGTTCTTTGTGTCACTTTTTTGGCCATTGAAAACTTGAGCATAATACGTAGGGGCATTTAACAGCAACAGGGGCTTTAACTACATTGATTTGTTTATGCTCTCAAGAGTTACAAGTTTTACATAAATGGCTAATTAACAATAATAGGCTATGATATTACATGGAGTTGAAAGCATTAACAACTGCCATAATTGAAAGCATCAGAAACATTCTAATTCACAGATAACTTTTACAGTAACATCTGAATTTACCGGGAAGTTGCTGCATGTCATAGCTGAACCATTATATCTCTAGAACAAGCAAGTATAATGGGAAATACAGGATGGAAGCATGCTGTCGATGCATTGTGCCTGGGTATGTTATTCAGGTTTCTGAAGTCTGAACAGAACCAATAAATTTGTAGTTCCACAACTTTATACTTGAACATATAGGATGCCAATATGCGAGCCCTATGATACCAAGAAGTTTTCCATACCATCCTAGTATTTACTTTAACCAGTTATTGTATGGTTTATGTACATCATCTAAGTAATCAACACATTTCATTCATTTCAAGATGGTCTCTAATGTAAAATTTGGGTCAGAAAAATCATGATTCCATATCTGCAAAAAGAATATATTGTAAAATCACGCATAAAAGCACAGTGACTTCCTTGTTAAAAGTTAACAGGTCTCTGAGGACCATTTGCAGTTGCACTATTCCAGTAAGATCAAGAAAGGCAATTGCGAAGGTGTTGTTTTACTTAAAGACTAAAAGTTACTTTGCGGCATAAAGTGAGAATGCCCCTAAAGATTCCGAGTCCAATGTTATTGTAGTCCTAAAACTTGATGACTAAATGAGCAGTTGAATACGTTATCAGAGTGTGTGAAAATACACATGGAAGTGTTGGATGGAAAACCAAAACTTAAAAGCTCTGTATTTAAGTCAAAAACTTTGCCAGAAACTTGTTATTGGCTCCGGCAACTGCTTACTGTTTATATGCAAAAAGTTTACTGACCGGTTTACAAACACAAAATCAGGTGTCAAGCAAATAGCAGTGTGAAGAACAAATTATAAAATTAGAAGGAAGAAGGGCACATAGGCATCGTGTCCTCAAGAATTTGCTAAGAAGTAGATAGAAACATTTAGTCAGCTCTATGGAGACTTTTACCTTTTCAATTGAATGGCAGCTGAAAGAATTTAAATACCAATGAGCTGACAAGAATGGAAGTTGCAATAAAATTTCAATGAAAACATCTATGAAATCTATCACAAGTAGGATTTCAACCAGAAACATCAAGCATATATCCATCATATTGAATGGAAGGAGCAGCCAAAAATCATTAAAAATTCAGCATTAATAAGACATTGTCCAATAGCTTATAATCTACTTTCTGTTTCTAGTTCATTAGTAAGTAGAAACTTCTCTAGCTACAACATAACTCTTCCTTATCTAAGCTAGTAGCCATGTCACATGGCTAATTTTCTGATAACCTTTTTGTCCAAGCCACACAGAGTTGGCACCAGTTCAGTTAAAAGTATCATCTTTAATTCTTGTCTTCTCAAGTAGTTATAATTCAATGGCAACAATTTATCATCCTCGTGCATTGGGTAGTAATCTCCTCTGTTTTCTTATAGATGTGTAAGATCCAGGTTTTGACAAACCACAGCTGAGTACCTCACATGTTGTCTAAATTGGTCAAGTGCATCAAACTTGACATGTTAGCCAGATCTATCACTTAGTGCTGTGGGTTTCATTCTGAATCAAATTCTCAATCTACAAACATTGCTTCTACTAAATTTATGTCTTTTTAGTTACCTTTCTTGCATTCGTCTGATATGAATAGCCTTTTCTTATTCTCAAATTGCTACGACATTTTCAGACACTAATTTATACACTAAGACTGCCAGGTGATCTCAAGGGTCAGGCCGAATAGTGATTTTATCCTCAAAATTGATAATTCCATATAAGTGTATCAATCAAATTCTTTCATATATAATGTAGATAATGCCCGTCAGAAGAAGTGAGGAACCCGCAACATTAACCTATCATTTCGTTTTTCAAAGAAAAAAACTGAAAGGTTATTGCTATCAAGGCCAAACTGAACTTCAAATGATTAAGGTTGATGAAGACGAAAAGATTCCATTAAAGTGGTTGATTTTCATACCATTCTCCACTTTAAGAGTAGTTAATAGGCCACTGGGTCAGTGGGTGGATGATAAAAGTTTTTAATAAGAATGATATTTTCCAGTTTTAACCGTTCTTCTTTAAGTTTATTTTTTCAAAAAGAATTAACTCAATATAATTAGTCAAGATGGTGAATTTCCAGATTGGTCAAAGAAATGACTGCAGAGAAGCTTTTGGAAAGAAGAAGATGCACAGCTTGGTGAAGACATTGATAATCATAGTTGGAGAATTTGGGTAAAAATGAAAAAAGTAGCTATTATTAAAAGAAAGGAACTGGTTGATCTTTATTAGCACGGTACGTTTACATGAGCTACATCCTCTAACTCAAAAATATGATCAAATTACAAGCTGAAGAGACTGAAAAAACATGAAAAAGAAGAAGAGGGAGATACAAAAATGATCATATTCATTTAACAGAGGATTATCTCATGAATTTCTCATCATTTACATGCCAACGACTTGGCCTACTTCAATCACACTAGCATGAGAGAAATTCATGAGATAATCCTCTGTTAAATGAATATGGCACCTTTTTCTTTGTTTTCCCCGCCAGTAAACAGAAACAAACATAACTGCATCATCATATTATTAACCCCTTCTTCGTTGAATTCGGGACATGGAAAACTGCCATGGATTTATGGAGCTAATCGATGATTAATAGGCATATAACCAGTATATTTTAAGCGGCATCTTCATTGTTTGAGGATCCTCCCGTTTCTTTCACGTTACTACCAAGTGAAAATTGACGGCTTTGGATTGCATCTTCAATAGACAAGAAGAAAGATTCCTTGCCAATGGCATCTACGAATTTCGCTAATGTCATTTTCTCTAGAACTTCAATCCTGGGGTTTATTATTGCTAACTGCACAAGGTGTTTAAACACATATTTTTAGTTTCTTTCTTACTTAAAATATTTTTAGTTTCTTTCTTACTTAAAATACGAGGCTTCAATGAAAAGGGAACATCTTTCAGTTTACCTTGATTTGCTTTCCTTCCAAGATTCTACGTAGTTCGGTAAATGTTTCAATCCCTGTCATGTCAACGGATGAAACTCCTGCAAACAGCCATAGTCTAATGTTTCAGTTGAAATTGATGAGTATGGACAGTTGTTACTGTTATATGTATTTTAATTTCTTCTGAAAAAGAAACAAAAAAAAAAAGGCTCTACCAAAATCAAACGCTGGTGGCTAGAGGATGTTTATACTAAATTGTATTTGGCACTACAAGATTAGTCAGAGTTGGCAAGAGGTATAATTGGTGGTGGATTTTGTAAGAAAATGTTCATTACCTGATAAGTCTAGTAAAAGATGCTCAATAACATCACTTTTAGAATCTGAAATGCCTTGCTCCTCCTGAATATATCTCAGAATCCTGCTCAAAATTTGGCCAAAACAAATTAGATATTACCATGGTTGACCATATTCTTTTTGGTACTAATTACTTAAATGTTCTAATTTGTATTACATTGTTTTTGCATGAAGATATACCTTTCCCTTATATAGGAGCAATTTGCAAAATAAATTGGGGAACCAAGTTGAAGAACAAGAATTCCTTGCATCATTGTTGAACCCGGATATTGCTCTGTGTCTCGGTACAAATATGAGTTTGGAATTTTTCCTAGCTTACAGGAAGCGGGCCTTGCTACGTACAAAAGTGCTCTTAGTAAAGCAAGTCCCACCTAAAATACCAGATAATATTTCAGTTAAGAAAGCAGAAACAGAAATATTGTCCATTCAATTCTTCTTCTGATAGCTTATCAAAAAATTTAAAATTTTTATTTGAAGAAATCCTTACAGAAAGCATGAGCCCGACGTCCATGCTTATGAAACTAACACCAAGGAAGGCCGCCATGCAGATGCAAAAATCGAATTTGTCAACTTTAAAAAGGTGAATCATCTCATCATAGTTGATTAATCCGAACATTGCAGACATGATAATAGCAGATAGGGCTACCAGAGGTGTATAACTGAAGAGAGGAGCCAAGAACAGGAGTGTTAACATCATGCAAAATCCCATGACTACATTGGACATTGCTGTCCTGCACCCAGCATTGAAGTTCACAGCTGTTTTTGAGAAAGGCCCTGTAGATCAAAACGTCAAGAAAAATCAGAATCTTATATTAATTCATAAATTGTTTAATGAAAAAGATTAAATTATGGTCTTTTTGACTTGTTTAGAAAAACCTGAAGCATTATATATACCTGTTGTCAAGTAGCACGATGTGAAAGATCCAATGATGTTCATGAAACCAAAGGCTATCATTTCCTTGTTCCCATCAGTTTGCTCATTTTTCATTATGGCGAAGCTCCGTCCTATTGCTATCCCTTCCTGTAAGTTTCAATTCCAAGATAATTAATTTTAGGGGGCAATGGAGGTGAAGTGATACTTAAGTATCTGTTGGGTTGTCCAGGTGAGGATTTTTTCGTGGTTAGTGGGTGAAATTTCATGGGATGAGTTTCGAGTCAGGATGTGGGTTGTTTCCGGATTGAATGGGATTTTGGAGTAAACTGATAGGTTTAGATACGCATTAATTGGGTGAGAAATTGCTCTTGGGCACTGAATCAATGAAGATATAGGAGGAAATTATGAGGTAAATAGTCTCTGTGTCGCTTTGTTTTGTGTTTAAGAGATTGCTATCTTATGGGGCTTTATCTGTCTTGAAGTTGTTTCGACGTTGCCACGAAAGGGTGATAAGGTGTTTTGATTGTATGAGGAGTTTGGTACCATGTTGGCATGAAGAGAGTGTTTAGCGTGATAGGTACTCTGTTTTGATAAAGGAGGATGCTGATATTTTATCTACCTGAAGGAACTAGCAGAAGGTTACTGCAATACTTACTGCATTGGCCTATTTTCTGGGCGTACCACTGCCAGGAATTTTAGTGGTGCTGTCCTTGACTATGTTTTTGGGTGCGGACAGGGTGTTTGGTGAAGGTCTGTGAGTGTATAAGAGCATGTCTTATGAACGTTTTTTGGCTGTCTATTTTGTCTTTTGAGCATGTAGATTCCTGTTGGTACTGTTACAGGGTGGGTACTTTTTGGTAAAGGGCAGAGTAAGGATGATGTTGTACAGGAAACTTGATATGGGTTGATATTTTGTCTCCATATGGAGGATTACAAATTGAAGGTAACCTCCATTTATTAATGAAAAACCATGGCCTATCAAAAAAAGAGGGGGGAAGGAGGAAGACAAAGCAAGAGGAGAAAAGAGGGAGGAAATAGTGAACGACTCTCTCGCTGATAGTGATATGATAAAGATGGATAAAATGATGAGGAAGAAGGCGGGCGGAAGAGCTATGGAACATTGTTGGAGGTTAGGTGAATCGCGTGGATTCTGTGGGTGGGAAGTATTTAGGTGGAAAATAGGAAATATGTGGTGAGAGGAGACGACGGTGTGTTTACTTGGAGTTTTACTTCTAGAAGTATATATGGTGCTGATGTTGGAGAGGTTGAGAGCTCGTCTATAAGTTAAATCAATGATAATTGGTATAGAAACATAAAAGAAAAAAGTTGGGATTCTTACAGCCATTGCAATAAGCCCAGTGACAAGACCAGCCTGCACAGTTACTGGAAGATAGCGGCGATCAAAGTTCAAATATTGAATCGAGGGAGGATTTAGTCCCCTCTTCAAGTCACCAACCTGAAACAAAAAATGAAAAAAAAAAACAACAAATAGTCGGAAATCAGAAGAATGATTGTTTATAAGATCAAGAGGATGTGATCTAAAAAGAGGAAGCAAAGAAAGTAATTAAAAAAAATTGAAATATCAACTAAAAATGAACTCACAATTTGGATTCCATGTTTCTCTGCGTGGACAAAAAATGAAAAAAGACAACCAACCACAACAACGACCATTGGAGCCATAGCTGATACCCAAAATAGCTTTGGTTTTCTTTGCCTCTGCACATGCCAAAAACATAGTAGTCTATTACTTCTCTGCCATATATATAGATAATACTAGTAAATAATATACCAAAAAATAATACTAAATAATTAAACTAAAAAGTAAAAAACAATCAACACAACCCCACTCCCAAATTTGTGTATATAATCTTTGGGCAAATATGAACGCTGGAATTGCTGTTTTCATCAATAAAAATCAATAAGCCTCTTATTTTTAAGATTTATTTATAATTTATAAACTGGTTTTAATATGGATAATTATGAAAGTGCAAATAACTGTGTACAAAGTAAATATTGATAGAAGTATTGGGTCCAAGGACAACTAACTGTGTATTGCCTATGTATATAGACAAAAAGGTGAAGGGAGAGATTTTTTTTTTTAAAAAAGAGAATAAATTGATTTTCTCAGTGAATTCACGTTAAATCCGTTTTAATAGTCAATGGAAAGGTCAAAAATGGTCGCCTATATTTTTGTCTTGTCTGGAATTATGGTTGTCATGACAGTTATGATTTGCTATTAATGGTGCTGTGCTTTAAATGTTATCCACTTGTTTTTGGCGTAGCTATGGCAAAATATGCATATGACATCACAGCTGATTCTAAACGGTGACAACTTCACTCGTGTTAGAAAAAGGTTTTCTTTTATTTATTTATTTATTTTTACATCTAGACAAAGTGAAATTTAAGGAAAAATTAGGCAAAATTTATACCTTAAAACGGAAGTCAGTCTAAAAATTTGTTTTTGCTATTTTCCTATAGGCAATGGGTAAGACGAGAGAAAGCTCACCAGGTATCGAGTGAATTGGAGGAAACAAAGGAAGATTATACCCACAACAGCACTCTGCCACCTCCACTGCGTGCAGAAACAAGAAGTCTGGGGGTCAGTTATAAATTGCCATGTCAAGATTAGAATTTTAAGCAATTATTCTATGAATAGCAAGACAGAGTGATCAGTAATTAAGAAGTTTATATTGTTTTTCTTTTCCCTCACAAACCTCTTTTCTATTGTTGAAAATTGCACGCAGAACCGAAACCACATCAGTGTGAGTTGTGAAATGCTTTAAACCAAAGATGCCCTTCAATTGTTGCAGGCAAATTATTATAGCAGTCCCTCCCATGAAACCAGTGATCGTAGAATGTGATAAGAAATCCACCAAAATTCCCAGCCTGAAACAAATATGTGTAAAACAAGAAGGAAATAAATATGAATATAAATACAAATCTCGGAATGGTTATTGAAAGATGCATAAATTATTTATATATATCACTGACCTCAAAAAACCTAAAGCTGTCTGGAAAAGTCCGGTGAAGAAAGTGGCTGTGTAAACTAAGTGAAGATACAATGTGGGATCATCTTTTGGTGATACTTTGGCTCCAATGGTTTCAGATATAAGCAATGAGCATGCTGCCACCGTTCCCACCGCAAGGTGCTTTGAACTCCCGAAGATGGCATAAACAAAAGGCGGTACAAAGCTCGAATCTGCAGCATATAATGTATATATTGATCCACCACATTTTCAGAGAAACGAAAACAATCCCATTAAGCCAAACAGATTTTTGGCCCAGTAATTGGGTAAACTTTTTCAGTGAAATTGGGAAAAAAAAAAAAAGAAATACTCCATATGTATTAACAAAGGAGCTTACAGAGGCCGATAATTGAAGGAAGACCACCGAGTTTGGCATAGCTGATTCCTTGAGGGATTGCAAGGCTAGTAATGGTGATACCGGCAAGCAAATCATATCTAAGCAAACTTAGATTGTACTTGGGTAACCACTCAAACAATGGGATGAAGTATTGGATTGCCTTCTTGGCTCTAACCAAAGGCTTGCCATCCTTAAACTTACGAAACGGATCGTCAGGGAAGAAGGTTTCTTTGCAATCAGATTTGAAGGTAGTCGAAAACCCTCTCGGGGTAGAGAAATTCACCGTATGGCTGGAATTCGTCATAGCTATAGCAAGAGAGTAGGAGATTGAGACAGAAGAGGAAGGATCAAGAGAGCGGAGATAGTGGGGGTTAGGGAAAGAGAGGTGTAACTGGCATTTATATAGAAGTCACCGAGTACCAAAATAGTGGAGAATAACGCAAATTTGACAAAGATTGGATAAAGTCTTTTGACGGGTGATTCCGAAAACCTTATTGAAGGAAAAACAAAATTTTAGAGCTTACACGATGCTATCGGTTATCTAAACAATTTGGTGGCGTTTGGTATAATTACTTTCTTTGTAAACTTTTAGTTGCATCGCAAATTATCCGTAATTCTTCGATAAAGCTTACATAAACTATCTATAAAAAAAAACTAATACTAATATAGATTTAACAAGCTTTACACACATTTGCAATTATTATTTTACCAAAAAGTTACAGGATTAAATAATGGGCACAACAGTTAAAAAAAATAAAAATAAGAAAGAAATAGAAAGGATAATAAAAGAAGGAAAAAAACAAAAGGCAGGTCTGTTTTAACTGTCTATGAGAGGGGGATCGAAGTTACTGTTATGGCAACAGCCACCCAAGAAGCTTTATATAGATTAGTGTTTAGTGGGGGGGCAAATTTTTTGTTTAAGTCTCACTACAACAAAATTGAGTCTTAATTACACATTCTTAGACGACATAGTTTTTTTGTATATTAAAATTTTAAATAGGTTATATTAAAATTTTAAACAATACACCTATTTAAACTTTTAACTTCATTTTTTTCACATTTAGTAATAATATAAAAAAAAATACAACTTTTACTAGTGTATGTAATTTTTATGATTACATTTTATTTATAATGTATTTAAAAATTTATATAGTAAAGTCAAATTTATAAAAATATTCTAAAACACGTAAAAAAAAGTATTATTAAAAATATTTTTAACAGCACATTTTAAAAATATGTTATTTTAAGTCAAATTTATTGTAATGCCCTTAGAATGTGCACATGTGTCACATCTCTGACCCCTTTTTGTATACTCGAACGGATAGTGTTAATAATTCAAAACATGACATATCATCTCTTGGAAAATTAATACTATTATCAAGTTTTGTGTATATTCTTTTGACCATATAATTTCTAACAATGTGTTAGAATATGATTTTATTAGTTTTTTTTTCTTTTCAATCTTATGAAGTGTAAGCCACAGCCTTATGCTTTGGGATTTGAATCTAGAACATCCAAATTAAAATCTCTAATAATAATGTTAATAATGAAAATTAATAATAAATTATATGTCAACTAATAAAAATAATTAATTAGTTAAGAGGTTGCACATTTTTCTTTCATGTATAATTATTTTTAATATGATCAAGGTTTGCCCAAGTTCTACTTAAATCTAATCTCCCGTTACATGGCCTTAAAAGTGCATTCCTCTGCATCGTCTTGCTGTATTTAGGATTTTCCCAAAATGATAGCTTTATTGTAAATAATTTTCATTATTTCCTATATTTTATCAATTTATTCCATCAAATTTTGCTACCTACAAAGGCAATGGTAGCTGTGTGTGAACCATTTTTTACTGTATGTTATATATTATGTGGATTAACACTATTTTATGTGATCCCTATTATTAATATATTATACTATTAAAAAAATATACAATTTAGAATTTTACATAAGATCAGGTGAGTAAAAAGTAATTATAAGACTAATATTGATATGCATATATTATATAATATATATATCAAGTTTTATACATATATAATAATAATAAAAGAAAATTAAAAACGGAGAGTGGTGGCCGTTACCATGCATGAATAGACTTTATTTTTTATTTTTTTATTTTTTTTCCAATTATACGTGCATGCACTTAGTGTGGCATTAATTTCAAACCTACAGTAAAAAAAAAACCCCTGTAAAAAGAACAGTTAGCATTTTTTATTTCGGAATGCTTCTCCCCATGTTTATATGCATGGTTTCGTCAAGATTAAGGAAGATAATAATAATGTCCTTATAACTTCCAAAAGATCAGGACTGGTGGTTGTTGCCATGCATGCATCAAATTGCTTGTTTAATGAGGAGTCTCTCCCAGCTCCCTGATTTCATTTGCTCACCTTTGAATGGGATCATGCTGTAACGATAGCGGCCTTTGCTAGCTGTCTGCGTACAAAGATTGTGACAGTTAGAATCCGAAGCTTTCTGGGGGAGACCATGAGAGGGGGAGGGAAGATGGAGGTTGTATGATTGATAAGACTCGAATCATAAGACTCGATATAACTTGAAAGATTGCATAAACTTTTCTTCACATAGGTTTCTTATCATTTTTCCTTAACAACAATTTCACAATTCCTTTTCAGTGTAATAAAGAAAATAAAAGAAATATGTCAAATTGCTTGAAAATTGAAATGCTCTCCAAGTCAATCAGACGTATTTTTCCTATTACCCTCACAATAAATTCTAAAGTAGCATCTCTCATGGAAAAGTTTTTTTTTTTTTTTTCCAAATTAGTATATGAGAGATATTGAGGCCTGTTCATTGATTCTTTCCTTCTACTGTTAGTTATGGGGCGGTTTGGAAAATAAATAAATACTCTAGCTAGAAATTAGAAAAACAAATTACATGGTATGATAAGGACCATATAAATTGGTTCTCCTTTGATTAAGACAACTTATATGGCAATGAGAGAAGACAATTAAATCAAACATATTGAAGTGCTAGGAGAATATTTAATTATAATAATAATACTGAATCTACTCAAGATTTAATGAAAAACAAATTGAGACAATATTAAAGAGAAATAAAACGAAGTCAATTCCGTAGAGTAATTTCATGCATTCTTAAGCATGGACAGGTTTTTTGAACTAAAATTTTCTAAACAAAGTAGGGCAGCCCTTTCTAGATATGTATGAAATCCCATCCAAAGCAATCCTCTGGACCAGTTGAAACTCAACTTATAGAAAATATTAAACTTTGCCCATTGATTGACTACAAAGCCGACCCGCGTCTCCTTTGATTAGACAGTCGACCCTGTTTGACTCTATGAACACTGTCCCGACACTACAAAACCTGATCTGATTGATCCCCCCAGCTTGATATTATAACATTAAGGAAGAAACCCGCGTCGAATTATTTAATTGAAATGGAATTCGATGGTAGAATCTGATATGAGTTGAAAAGGAAAGATTGGAAACGTTTTGTTAGATTGGATTTGCACTTCCAGCAACGAATAATGAGCCATAGCCCTTAAAATAAACGTAATATAGAAGTTGCTACTTTTCCTTCCATAGCCGTCAATTATTTCTATATGAAACCTCCCTCAGTTATCCATGGCACAAGGCTTCACCTGCTTCAAATGGCGATAATGTGCAACACATCAATGGACAATTAATGGATTGGAATTGGAGGCAGAAATCTATTCAAGTTTGAAACGTAAACTTTTTTTTTTTTATGTTTCCTGGTGTAGTTTGGTTAGTTTGTGTGGGCATCTTTTTACTCGCACACTAACTTTTCAACCATCATTTCAACGGCATCAATCATTGCCCTTTGCCTCCCCAGTGGGAATGGAATTTTTTTGTTTTTAACATACATTAAAGAATGGAAAGCAAAATTTGAGTGCGTTCTCCTGCATGTTACATAATCCCATTATAGGTTTTCAGGTTTCACAGATTGTTCCCGGAGTACCCGGAGTAAATTTCCAGGAAACACGAACTCTGGACGAAATGACATAGCGGCCCATCAATTATTTCTATACGAGTCAGTTTTCAGAAGAAATATGGAGTGACAATTACTTCTATTTTGTAGCTCCGTGGACCCCTAAACCCACATTGATGTTGCTTTACGGTGAAAGCTTTTTCGCTTGTTTGACGGCCAGTGTTGGTTCCAGCTCTTCCTGGCATAAGCTACTTTGGAATCTTTTAATTACAAGTCATTTGATGGTGCTATATTGAGCATATACCCTTTTAATCAATGCAATACTTGTTACGTATATTCAAGATTGAGCCGATTTAATTTCATATTTAAATATAAATAAATGCTGGATCATTTCTTATTATCTACTTAAACTATGAAGGGTACAAATTAAGCACCAACAGGTTCAGCAACGGAGTGAAGCAGTTCAAAAGACCAGTTAGCAGCAAAAGGTCTGCAACAAAATTTTCACAAGATCTGCAGACCAATTCTCAGCTAACAGGAGTTACAAATTCTTGTCTAATTGAATTCTAAGATCTTCAGTTGTAACGAGCATTTGAGTTTGAATTACAGATAGCCATATAACTTATGTATATATACACACACATTAGTGATCAATGAAAATTCTTGTAAATAAATGCACATTCTTTTAAACATACATGACCTTTTTTTTTTTTTTTGCCACAATCTTCTCCCACAAAAGATTCTTTGAATCTTCATTTTCTGACGCTGCTTACTGTAAGGAAAAATTGCATATAGATATGATGGAGTCCCAGTGCACTGATAAGTTGCCGCGGAATCTTTCCAGTTTCATCGATGGACTACAACTTACTTGGAAATAAGAATGATCTTCTAGGGGAAGAAGCAATGATCGATAGATCATGATTCTAACGCGTGTTAAAACTAAATCCACGATACAAAAACTAATGAATGTTTTGCTCCACTAATTTTTGGATTAATTAGCTGGAACAAGAATAAATTAGACTTCAACGTCACCTCAGATTTTCTTTCGATTGAAAAAATGACTTCTCAATTCAAGCCACAGTCTCCCTGATTCTTGATTTCCCACGTCCTTTTCTCTCCTATTCCACACAGACCTTTCTCGAGACAAAACAGTTGCTTCCACTGCAGAGATTTTCCCTTACAAGACGCAGAAACAAATGGATCACCGAGCGCCCCCGAAACCAACTTAACACCTCAAATATGTGGAAATACGCGTGGCCTCCATTATTGCCCTGTTTTTTGACCATAAAGATAGATACATAGCTGACGTAACAAGATTTCGCCACCTTGTCCACCAACTTTGTATAGCGAAAGCTACGCCATGATGTTCATACATGAACTCTACAAAGATACATACCACAGAACTAGTGAGACATAATCTAAGGCTTTGTTTGGAAGATCCCAGAATAATTTCTGATATTTAGAGCCTGTTTGATGTCGTTTTTGAATTTGCGTTTGATTGTAGAATAATCTAAAACAAGATACAAAATTACGATTAAAACTTTTGTTATGATGAAACCATAATTTTAATCGTAATCACAATAATTTATTGAGTTTCAAATGTATAACGTTTATAAAGTCCTTTAATTAAGGACGGTATGCATTGCTGTTAATTTTTTTAGGAATATCCCTAGAAAGAAAGAAATTCTAGGTGGTATTGTTATTATGGGGAAGTGCTTAACGAGTTAAACTCCGATGTTATCCTGGAGTTGTTTCCAATCACGACCTCCTAGTCTATTCCTTGGCCTTTGCTATAAGATTTTTCTGACCTTGACCTTAGTGTCTGGGAAAGTCAAAATTTCGTGTAACTTGTGGCCTGTGAGTTGTGAATGAGAACTACAACACAAATAGATAATCAAGAATTCGTGGATATCCCACTTCAATTTTGTTGGAAATTTTTATTGTATACTTTCACCTTTTTGTGTTTTGTGTGGGAAATGGGTTGTTGGTAGGACTCAAAAGGAGGAACCCTTTTTAGAATTAGGAGATTTTTTTTTTTAGCCATTAAAAATAAGGCGTGTTTAAAAATAGCCAGCAAGATAACTTTAACTGTTTTTAGCCAAAAAAGTACATTTTCGGACAAAAATGCCCTTAATGAGACATCTTTGTTCTGGGCACTCTGAAACACCCGGACGGCGGAAAATTATGCAAAGAAATTAGCGAACATCTATTTTTTGCGCAAAACATCTTTTTTTTTTTTTGGAGAAGCTTGTGCAAAAGAAAATAATGTTGCATGAGATGGATTTTCTGAATGTTCGGACATGGCATTCAGATAAACCGAACGAGGAGGGGAGGTGGTCGTGATGAATCGGAAGCTTGGAGCACGATGTGAAACCGGAAATCCTGCTTAAGGAGGTGAATCGAAAGGAGAAAGACGTGAATGCAAAGCACGAAATGGTCGTGCTACAGCAATAGGGACAGGCCATTGGGTTTAGGGTTTGTGAAAGGGAAAATGTGACACGGCAGGGTGCAGAGTTGGTGACACGGCAGGGTGCAGAGTTGGTGACACGCCAGGGTGCAGATGCAGAGTTGGTGACACGCCAGGGTGCAGAGTTGGTGACACGGCCAGGGTGCAGAGTTGGTGACACGCCAGGGTGCAGATGCAGAGTTGGTGACATCCCCCCCTTGATATAGTAAACTTTAGAATTGTCACTAGCCTAATAATAAATAAATCTGTTTCTCTTGGCCTCCGACCTGTTTGCAATGTCCAACCCAGGCTATTTGAAATCCAGAGTCTCTGGATTTCAAATAGCCTGGGTTGGACAATTGCTTACAGGTCGGAGGCGAAGAGAAATAGATTCATTATTCGACTAGTGGACAATTCTAAAGTTGAATACATCAAGGGCGGGATGGAAACAACTGCAAAAAATGCTCGAAAGAACTGCCGATGAAGCATCGACAAAGTCTGCTTTAGAGGCAACGTACGGTCTGTCTATGAGAACTGAGGAGTTTTGGGCTATATATAGTAGAGGAATATAAACCGACCTAAACCGACTTTACCAGTTTAAACGTTTCGGCTACCACTGCGGACCTGGTCGTGACACGCCAAGTGCATTCAGATATTGGTGGTGACACGGCATGGAGCTGAGTTGGTGACACGGCAGGGTGCAGAGTTGGTGACACGGCAGGGTGCAGAGTTGGTGACACGCCAGGGTGCAGATGCAGAGTTGGTGACACGCCAGGGTGCAGAGTTGGTGACATCCCCCCCTTGATATAGTAAACTTTAGAATTGTCACTAGCCTAATAATAAATAAATCTGTTTCTCTTGGCCTCCGACCTGTTTGCAATGTCCAACCCAAGCTATTTAAAATCCAGAGTCTCTGGATTTCAAATAGCCAAGGTTGGACAATTGCTTACAGGTCAGAGGTGAAGAGAAATAGATTCATTATTCGACTAGTGGACAACTCTAAAGTTGAATACATCAAGGGCGGGATGGAAACAACTGCAAAAAATGCTCGGAAGAACTGCCGATGAAGCATCGACAAAGTCTGCTTTAGAGGCAACGTACGGTCTGTCTATGAGAACTGAGGAGTTTTGGACTATATATGGTAGAGGAATATAAACCGACCTAAACCGACTTTACCAGTTTAAACGTTTCGGCTACCACTGCGGACCTGGTCGTGACACGCCAAGTGCATGCAGATATTGGTGGTGACACGGCATGGAGCTGAGTTGGTGACACGGCATATGCTGAGTTTGTGACACGCCATGGTGACACGGTTTTGAGTGTGTGACACGACATTGCTTTAACATCTGACAGGCCATGGTTTGCTTTGAAATATGTGACACGACATTAATAGAAAGGCTGACACGGCGGATTGAAAAGCGGGCAGTTTCATGAATATCCCTTAATTTTAAATTTTATTTATTCATTTTTCACAGTAAACCGTTCATATTCCCTTTTCCTCATTCGTAAACGTCTGTGTGTGTGAACCAAGGGCTGTTCGATTCATTTCTCATTGCGAAAGGTCGAAGGGAGTTCAACTTCGCTGTTTAGAAGGTTAACGACACCACTGCAACAAGAAGAAGAATGTCGGATATCGGTGAAGAGGTACGTGAGACTGGGAAAAAAAAAACCACAAAAAAAACCTTCATTGATTTCGGTTTTAGGGTTTATAGGGTTTAGGGTGATACATATGGTCGTCTTTTTTGCAAATGTTAAGTTTTAAACTGTTTGAGTCCTGGTTTGGTGCTGTGTTGACTGGACTTTGGGGTTTAGTGTGTGACAACATCTTCACCTGATATGCATGGCGTCGTGTGACAGCATTTCACCTCATATGCATGGCGTGTGACAGAATTTCACTCCATATGCATGGCGTCGTGTGACATCATTTCACCTCATATGCATGACGTGTGACAGGCGTGTGACAGCATTTCACTCCATATGCATGGCGTCGTGTGACATCATTTCACCTCATATGCATGGCGTGTGACAGGCGTGTGACAGCATTTCACTCCATATGCATGGCGTCGTGTGACAGCATTTCACCTCATATGCATGGCGTGTGACAGGCG
Source organism: Theobroma grandiflorum (assembly GCA_036013995.1). Taxonomy (NCBI): domain Eukaryota; kingdom Viridiplantae; phylum Streptophyta; class Magnoliopsida; order Malvales; family Malvaceae; genus Theobroma; species Theobroma grandiflorum. The sequence goes on from CP142129.1 coordinate 40,764,597, forward strand.
TGTGACAGAATTTCACTCCATATGCATGGCGTCGTGTGACAGCATTTCACCTCATATGCATGGCGTGTGACAGGCGTGTGACAGCATTTCACTCCATATGCATGGCGTCGTGTGACATCATTTCACCTCATATGCATGACGTGTGACAGGCGTGTGACAGCATTTCACTCCATATGCATGGCGTCGTGTGACAGCATTTCACCTCATATGCATGGCGTGTGACAGGCGTGTGACAGCATTTCACCTCATATGCATGGCGTCGTGTGACAGCATTTCACCTCATATGCATGGCGTGTGACATCATTTCACCTCATATGCATGGCGTGTCACAGCATTTCACCTCATATGCATGGCGTGTCAGAACAATTATTTATATAGTTAGTATACCTTTTGGGCACATTATTGGTTAACTGACTCGTGCACGTGTGCCATGTGATGCAGATGCATCGTAGAGAATATGAGGATCTTGACAATGTCCTCATTGTGCCGAGGGAGAAGTGGGCCTTCAATGTCTCAATAAACACCCACTGTAAGTGGTCCCAGCTCCATTACATCAACAAGACTCTCCAAGAGAAGGGGGAGTTGGATGCAGTGAAGCGTACATGCTTCGGAATGCTCCTGGATGTCTATCCGCAAGGCTACTTCAGCACTGGTCTCCTTCATAACATAATGATTCGTCGAATCAATGAAAGGGAGGCAACGGAGGAGGAGCTCTGGTTTGCTATCGGCAAGAGCAAGGCGCGGATATCGAAGCAGGAGTTCTGCCTTATAACCGGGCTGAAGTTCGGTCCAATGCCCGATGTCTTCACACGTTCGTACGAGATGGTTGCGGACGGAATTCATGCGAGATACTGGAGCGGCCAGGATAGCATAAAGCTGCAGGCTTTGCTTGACACGTTTCGCGGAGGAAACTTCCAGCGGGAAGGAGACGCGACCAAGATGGCACTCGTCTTGATCGCAAATAACATTTTATTTGGGCAAGACTACCGTAGACGGGTGACACCTTGGTTGCTATCATTGGTTGAGGACCTTGACGCTTGAAACGCATTTCCGTGGGGCCACTATGTTTGGAGGCTCACCTTGGACTACCTATTGAAAGGGTTCGAGGTGCCTACCTCAAGCGAAGCAAAGGAAAGCCGTTTACGGTACAACATCTACGGCTTCGTATGGGTGATACAGGTATTGTCACATTTACCGCTTTTGTTTGGTTTCGAGAAAATAATTTATTGTTGCACTGTTTAATAATTTACGTTTGATAATGTTTACAATTGACTTGCAGTTCTGGGCATTGGAGGCAATTCCGATCTTGCGGAAAATAGTAGCCCCCTCTGCTCCGAAGGATAACGTGTACCCGCGAATGTGCAGATGGCAATGTAATCAGAAGCCAAAAGACCTGCACAAGGCGGTTGAGAAGTTCGAGTCATCTAAGCAAGTGAGTGAACAGCTACAAATTGATCGATCCTCCATATTTGTATAAGAAATTTGCCTCAAATTTAAACGTTTGATAAATATATTTCTTTTGTAGTTATGGGCTCTGGAGACGTTGGAGATCACCCCGGAGGAGGCCAACCGGGAGTATTTGGTGGACCTCGATGTGCCGTTATCGGAGGGCCACCAGTACGTGCCAATCGGGCAGACGGAGGATCGGGGTGATCACATTGGTGTCGCTGCCAGGTCGAAGAGGAGAAGCCTAAAGGAGAAAAGATCCACCGCTTTAAGTAAGCGGATGCGCACCGACTCTCCCAGTGTTGATGAGCCGTTGGCCCCAGAGTTGATGGAACAAGGAGACGACCATGGTGCAGGAAGTGAACAGCCGGTATTTACGGTTCTAACATTTTTTTTACATCCATTTTGATATGTGATTATCTACTAACATTTATGTGCGTGCAGTTGGATCAACCTACGGCAGCTCCACAACCACCCACCGGTCCTCCTCAGTCACACATTCGTATTGAGCCGTCGGTAAGTTTGGTTATAACGATTTCTGTTCAAAGTTTCGACATATGTTGAGCTAGTAACAAAGTAACTTATGTCATTGTAGGTCACGGAGGCCACGTCCAGTCCGCAACCAGCAATGGCTCCGACTCCGATTCAACTGCATACTGCCCATGAGCCGCCGGTAAGGATATTAAAGTTGTTATATTGGTTTTCCACACGTTTCCTATATGATTTTATTTTAACACCACTAATATATATGTTATTGCAGTTGACCCAGTCGACAAGAGTCAATGACGGCATAGGCACAACATGTCAGCTCCGACATATCGTGCGGGAAATGTCGAAGCTGAAGGCATCAATTAAGTCCTTGACTTTTGCGGTTGAAACGCTAGAGGACAGCATCGTTTCACGGGTTCTAGCTGGGCTTAAATCACAAGTACGTTAATCTTTCTGCACTTTTATTTTACTATTTTAGGTCATTTCGCTATCGAATTTTCACAGTTGTCTCGTTATGTAGGCCGGTCCTTCATCCGACAATGCTGCTGCGGGTCACGATGATCCTGATGATGGGCTGCGTGAGGAGCATGGTGCCAGCCTTCAATCAGAAGATGCTGAAGGAGCGGAGGTTGGTGAGGCCGATCCTACTGAGCATACTTTCGCGGGACAAGAGGGAGCCCTTCAGTTATTAGAGTCAGCCATAGAGCATCTTCCTCCATCCGAGGCGATCGTTGCGCTTCCAGTAGCAGGATCGGGCGAGCTTGCTCTGACCACTCCTGAAGCCACTAGCTCACCGCTATCATCTGATTACCATCATCTTGCAGCAGCAATTGCTGACCCAACTGAGCGGGCACGGGTGATTATGGCGAGCAAATACCTTCCAAGCCCGTATGTCGACCCCGCATTGACTCGTCGGCAAGTGAAGGACACGATGATGGAAGCATATGAAGCCTTCAAGAAGAAACAGTCCGCGAGGTGAGCTTCTAAATATCAATTTATTGTTGTTTTCTATAGAAACATTAATCCACCATCGCTTATCAAATTCATTTTGTGACATATGCAGGCGTAACGTCGGAATCTTAGGGGATCAAGGTCTTGACTTCTTCACATCGTTAGAGGATCCCCAAGAAGAAATGACAAGTGAACACATCGACGCATGCCTCAGCGTTATCTGTAAACGGGCGACAGGCCCAAAATCGAAGCATTACACTGCCCGTGCATGCGTGGTTGACACGATATTCTTTGTAAGTTTTCTGAAAAAAATTTTATTTTTTTCGAAGCTTTTAACTGCATTAAGTCTAAACCAATGCAAATTTTTTTTCCAGGACACCATCCGTATGCTACACTTGACATATAAAACCGAAGATGCCCTGTCAAGCATGCAAATTCTGACTGATTTACGGGGGTATGTGGAGGGTGAAAGGCCGACGTACGGCAAGAAATGGGAAGAGGTCGATTTCATCCTCGCTCCTTGCAATGTTGATGGGCATTGGGTGGTGGCAAAGATCGATTTGGGTAAGTGGAAGATCAAGGTGATCGACTCCGCAACAACTTCGGCAGCGAAGGATAACGGAGTTCGTGCGGAGCAGATGAAGCCACTTACAACAATTTTTCCATTCATCTGTCACCAAGCCGGGTATTTCAATAAAACCCGTCAGAAGAGACGGGATTTGACGCCGATGCCATTGGACATTTCTTTGCCCAGCCCTTCAGTGCATCGACAGGAGGATAGTCTCAGCTGCGGCATGTTCATGGTAAGCTACATTGACGCAATTTTGCAATCGGAGCCGATAAGAGTTAAGCAGAAAATGATTGCAAAATTGCGTATCCAATACGCACACGAAATTTTTTCCAACAGCTGTGCGAGCGAACCATGAACATATCGGCAGTTAGTTGTATAATTTTTTTTCTGCACAATACAATTTAGAGATAAATTTTTTGTTGTATACACAATCATAGGAAATAGAATCATTTTTTTATTAATCACTTCATTATATTTTTGTACAGAATAAAATTTTTTTGTATAGACAATTTTATACAGGAATACATTATCTTTATGTAATTTTGTATCCAGTGTTGTATCCAGTGAACATATTTTTCTGTATCGCAATTTAGTAATAAGTCAGCGTCTGATAACATTGACAATATGCAGGTGGCGTGTCACCACCATGTCTGCATGCGTCTGGCGTGTCACAGACAGTATGCATGCATGTGGCGTGTCACCACCAATATACCCGAATGCAGGTGGCGTGTCACCACTATGTCTGCATGAGCCTGGCGTGTCACCCCCAGTATCCGCACTAGCTGCACTGGGCGTGTCACAACCATGTCTGCGCATCCTGGCGTGTCACAGCCAGTATGCATGCAGGTGGCGTGTCACCCCCAATATACCCGAATGCAGGTGGCGTGTCACCACTATGTCTGCATGCGCCTGGCGTGTCACCCCCAGTATCCGCACTAGCTGCACTGGGCGTGTCACAACCATGTCTGCATGCTCCTGGCGTGTCACAGCCAGTATGCATGCAGGTGGCGTGTCACCCCCAGTATGCATGCAGGTGGCGTGTCACAACCAATATCTGCATGCACTTGGCGTGTCAACAGCACGTGTGCATGCACGTCTGCATGCACTTTAATAATTAAAGTAAAAATTTATAATTTTTACAAACTTGACCCTAAATTTTTTTATTAAAAACTAACAAATATATGAAAAGTATGATTACTTTAATTATTAATGTGATGACATTAATATATTTAAATTAAAAAATTATTATATTGTTATTTATGTTTAAGTATGATTACTCTAATTATTAATATGATGACATTAATACTTTTATGAATGCGTGTGTGTATATATTATGTATTTTAAATATAAATATATTTACTTTTTATTTTTTTTTAACATTGTAAAAATTATAACTCATAACTTCAGTTATTACAGTGTATATATATGTTTATTTATATAAACATATAACATATAAATCTAAAGGTAAGTTATGAGATTAGAAAAGTTAATTGGGTAATTGGGTTCTCACGAAGAAAATTTTAATCATTTTTTTATTTAATCGGGTATTTAAACGGGTTAAGATAATTATAGGGTATCGGGAATGTATTAGGGTTAGGGTTTAGGGTAGTAATTTTACCCTATCACAAACTCTAAACCAAAGTGGACAATTGATATAGTTTTGCAACGTCGTTTGTAAAATGAGTAAAATTCCCTTATGTATATTGAAGCGATTTGCTTGCAACCCTAAATAACATAATGAATGTATTGGCTTTACAATTGTCGAAATGTAGAGTAACATTGTTGATTTTTTATTTATATATGCTGTCCAAAGATTAGACAATTTACATTCCATACTATACCACCATGCATGGTGTGGCTAAAGTCAATTATTGACAACTTCTATGCCTAGGAAATGCTATTATTATACACTGGTTTATAACAAATATCATTATTCAATGCAAATGTCAATGGCCAAGATCGAAACAGTTCGAATCAAACCCTAACAAAGCAACAGATAAATTGCAATTAGTTAGGCCCCGATAATATGTCATCCTCCACACCACACACTACGTTTTCAGACATTGTCATTCGGATTGGACAGCTGTCGTGTGTGTGACCAGTTTTTCTGCAAATTGAACATGCTTTCGGTCGGCGCACTCGTTGGGGTGCTAATTGACTTGGAGATGGTGCCGGATTTGTAGATGGATTTGCAAATGGAGACGGGCAATTCTGTCTGTTGTGCCCGTACATCTTGCATTGCGAACATCTCCGTGCTTGACTGCCTTCACCAGCGGATGGAATCCTTCTCCTCCTAGGTCTTCCTGCTTGGCCTCGCCAAGGTGGTGGCAAGACGACAATTTGTTTCACATGCGGGGGGATGTCCCATTCACTAGGATGCCCTACTGGGCGAATGGACCCCACATAACCCTCCACCCAAACGATTGTCTTGTAGTAGTCGGCGCAGAAATCAAAGGCTTCACGTTTGCATTTACTGAAAAATACAATGAACCCAATATTCAAGCAGAATATAATGCTATGTTATGTCAAAATAAGGATCAAATAAGAAATAAAGAAAATATAATCTGACCTTATTGCTGCAATGGCATGGCTGCATGGCAGCAAATCTTTTTGGAACTCACAGCATGAACACGTCTTCGTGGACAGGTTAACAAGTCCGTCCATCTTCCCGTCTTTAACTTCAAACTCCACTCGATTGATAGGCTTCACTACAAAGCGATGTGCATGATTGAAGCGTTTGCTCAATTGCCTAGCAACCCAAGGGCTGAGGGGTGTGGTCACCTTGACAGCCTCCTCGTACCGATCATGGAACCAACGCAGGAACATGTCTCGTATGAACTCGATCAAAACAGTGATTGGCATTTGTCTGGCATGCTTTAAGCAGGAGTTAACACATTCGGCAATGTTCGAGGTCATCATTTGGTATCGCCTTGTCGGTGAACATGCACGTGCCCATCTCTCAGGGCCTATTCTCAAAAGATCAGCATAGGCTCCCGCATGAATCTGTTTGAGCTGGTTCATATGTCTGTTGAATTCGGAAACCTTATAGCAATCTCGAGCAAGGGTGAAAATCATAGAAACGTCATCACGCTTGAACTTATTTTTTAAGTTTTTCTTCAAATGGTAACCGCATAAACCGTGGTGCGCTTCTGGGTATGCATTTTGGATTGCTTTCTTAATGCCGAGATGCTGATCAGAAATGAACATGGTGTTTTCAGGACAACCAACCGCATCACGTAGCTTGATGAGAAACCACGTCCATGAGTCTTCGTCCTCAACATGGCCGATGCCAAACACAACTGGATATACACACTCGTTCGCGTCTTTGCATACAGCAACAAACAGAACACCCTTGAACCTGCCTTTCAGATGTGTTGCATCAATTGCGACCGTAGGACGCATTACATCCCTAAACCCCCGAATACAAGCCCCGTATGACCAGAAACAATATTTGAATCTTTCAGCCTCGTCAGTAGCCACTGCTGTGACTGTGCCAGGATTTTCTTGTTCCAACATATAAAAATATGAGGGTAGTAGTTGAAATGACTCCTCCGGGGGACCGAAAACAAGCGTCTCCGCATACTCCTTTGCTTGCCAAGCCTTACCATACAAGCATTCCAATCCCCACTGAACCCTCATCTCACCAATTATGTCCTTAGGTCTCAACGCTACTCCATTAGCCTGAAGCTTGGGTGCCATAAGTTCACCAATTATCTTGGCACTCGCAGATGCAAATCGCCCTTGCAAACCATCAACAGTACATGTGTGTACTTTGTGGAACTTCTGAACTTCCCAATACCCTCATCCGTCAAGTAACTTCCTTGAACGGACACTGAACTTGCATGCCTTGTCTTTGCAACTAACCTCGTAACGATTTTTGCATGACCTTTTCACTCTTATCCCAAATTGCTCTTTTAGAGCCAACATGTTCAGAGCTCGTTTCAACTCCGCCTTCGAGGAAAACACTCTTCCTTTGTATAAGCGATCATTGGGACATGTCGACTCCTCAGTGCTAATTGTTTGGAAGGCGAACCTTTCTGCACCTGCAATTCGCCACGTAGAAGATATCCCTTCATTTCGCCTTTCTTGATAACTATCATCGACCATTGCATCAACGGAACGATTCCCGTCCTCACCAGCGATGGGGTTATTGTATATGGGATCATCACACTGAACATTTCCTACATCAAAACCTTCAACAGGTTCTGTTTCACCTTCAACATTATTGCAAATTGGAATGTCACTGTCATAAAGGCAGTCATTGTCTGAAATGTGATGATCCCATTCGTCAAGCCCATCACTCGAACTGTCATCAAATCTATCTTCACTGCCAGCAAACAAATCCTCATTTCCCTCATAACATGCAGCATTATCCTCCAGCGTCGCAGTGTTAACATCCAACGTCACAGTGTTGTACTCACGTGTCGTATTCTCATTTGAAATTGGAATTACACACTCTACCGTTTCACCCGATCGATGCATTCCTTTAGCAGCAGACCCTAATTGGTTTGATGCACATCCCGATCGGAATTGTTCACCCAACTCTTCTATCAATGTCCTCTGGTTACCGGGCTGTACAAACTCCTGAGGATACCCCAACTGCGGGTTACGGACCGAATGCTCTGACATATGTGAAGCATTGTAAATCTGATTCTGATTGAGCTGATTACCATGTTTTTCAGCTTCTCCATGTGACATAACATTTGTTTCGGGTCTTTTAATGCTGACGTACACAGCTGGAACATTCCTCTGTTCTAGCAGAATTAATGCAACATCCTCATCATCCTTGATAGTTGGCCGTGATAGCTCCCCGGGTGTACTGATCAATGCATGCAACTCAATGTCGTCAATTTCTGAGTTTACCCCAACAACATCTTCAACCAGCTTCATCAAGCCCGCAAACGACAAATCACTCCTAACCCCCCGCATTCGTGACTCACCACCCTTGTACATGCCATCCACCCACTGACCACCGTGTCTTATCACAAGTCGCAGAATTGGAACCCCACTGAAATTTTGAAAACAAAAATAATTATTTATTTTACTTAATTACATGGTGGTGACAGTCCAAGTGCAAGCATGCATGCTGGTGACACGCCAATTGCAGGCAGACATGCTGGTGACACGACAAGTGCATGCATGCATGCTGGTGACACGCCAAGTGCACATAGACATGCTGGTGACACGACAAGTGCATGCATGCATGCTGGTGACACGCCAAGTGCACATAGACATGCTGGTGACACGACAAGTGCATGCATGCATGCTGGTGACACGCCAAGTGCACATAGACATGCTGGTGACACGACAAGTGCATTCAGACATGCTGGTGACACGCCAAATGCATGCAGACATGCTGGTGACACGACAAGTGCATGCAGACATGCTGGTAACACGACAAGTGCATGCAGACATGCTGGTGACACGCCTTTATGTTTCTAATCCGTCTTCTGATTTACAAAAAAAGTTTCACAAATTTATGTGTTGCAGCAATGAACCCAAAAACATACCTTGATGTCATCTCCGCAATGGGGTTTATTTTTCGAGGACAAAATAGCCAAATGGCGAGAGATAGACCACGGCACGAAGACGATGGTGCTCAACAGAGAGTTGACAGAGCTCACACGGTTCAGAGAGCTGAGAGAGCTGATGACGATGGTGCTGAACACAGAGTTGATACAGTTCAGAGAGCTGAGAGAGAAAGATGAGCGAGCACAAACAACTGAGCATTAATTTCTAATTTTTGGAAGATGGCGGGAGGCAGATATCGGCAGCTTAATTTGCTACAGTGTTTTTTAAGGGCATTTCCGTCTGCTCATGCTTCTTTTTGGGTAGAAACAGATAACTTTATTTTGTTGGTTACTTTTGAAATCACCTTATACGGATGGTTATTTCTCACAATTTCCTCTTTAGAATTTAATAGAACCTAGGTTATTTTCGAGGATGCGGTTCAATTATATAGGGGTGCTGTATTCCTATCCATTGGCAGGTTTGAAGATTCATAAGTAGGCAACTTAAAGTAATTTAGCTATAATTCCATTAAACAATAGCTTTCCAAAATGATGGCAGGCAGAGCTTACAAAGTCTTATATCATTAGGTTCTTAAGATAAAAATGAAATGTACAAAATTGGAAAGTTACCATTATGAAGTGAGGTGTATTCCTAATTCTTCAGTTAAACTTGAAAGACTAATTAAAAGATTATGAAACTCATAGATATATCCTAAAGCAATGAAATAACATCTTAAGTATTAACATTTCAACAAACTTAGACAAAAAACAGTTTCAATGAAAGTTGATAGCTAAATGCCGCTTACTCCTAGTCTTGCACAAACTTTAACTTTTCATTGATGATTTTGAATTTCAAAACAAATAGTCGGAATAAGGTGAGAAGAACCACAAACTCCATAGGCATAGAGATAGATATAGATCAAATCACCGACAGTGTCAAGATGGTGTTCCTCAGTTTTTAATTTTCATTTATTATTATATGTATAAAATTTTACATATATATATATATATAATATAATTACTCTTATAATTATCCTTTAAAAGCCTCTCATACAAAATTCTAGATTCACCATTGTAGGTCATGAAGTTAGCCCAAGAACATGTGCATAATTGAGTCACATTCCATGATAAATAATAATAAATAGCAAAAAACCATTACTACTCCGTTAAAATAGCAATAAAAAATTTAATTCTATAAGCTTCGCCATGATAACTCATTTTAAGTGCTTAAAATTTACTTTATGTCATTTCTTTTTGATCAATTGGAACGTTGATTTTTTTTTCTTTTTCTTTTTCTTTTTGCTGATAAGAAAAGGACAATGATGTCTATGAAGTCTGGCTCATTATAATGAGATGTTAAATAATGTATCCTTGAAATCTAAGAGCTGAGTTAATTGGGGGACTAACAGCCAATGTTATCAGCTTTGTTCTAACAACGTTTATCACGAATAACGTGTAAATGCCTCAGAGAGCAATACCATCAGTTGACTGCGAAACAAAGCTATTTCATAATCTTCATCGAATATCATCACCAACCAACGTGAAAATGCCTCAGGAGATTTGTCAAGTTTCACATTCATCTTCAAAAACAGCATATATAAGCAAGCCAATTATTATGCGAATGTACAGTTCTTCCCACTAAGCCATATATTAATTATCCTCCCCTTTAATTATTTCCTTGTTGACATACCCTTTGGTTGGATTCAAAGCTACAAATCTAAAGCTACAGTTAATTTGTTCCGGGGATTGGAGATGAAGTGGGGTTCAAGCTTATGCCTAAATCAGGCACCAGGGGTCAAAAACGGACACAAATAATGGTCTGGGAGTGTGTGTGGGACATACAAAAACTTTCGGTATAAGTTGTAAATACCCTATTAATCTCTACGGTTCAATTTTGATCAAACTAATTCCTCATTTTCATATATATATATATATATATATATGTTAGACCAAGAACAATTATTAATACCTTGAGAGAGTACCATTCAATGAACAACATCTCCTTGACTTGGAGCTCACATGACATTCTTTGCACAAGAAGAATGAAAGTAGATTTTAAGGATTGTTTTTTTTTTCTGAAGAGGTGAAGCTTCAAAGCCTCAAAGAAACGTGGTGTTATTAATCAATAGTGGTCTCCCATTGCAAAAAGTAGAACTCCTTATTGTTTAAAAGCATGATTATTATATATATTCTTGAAGTGTCATCCTGCTTGTTTATTGATGGTACTATATGTTTGACTTTGAGTTCACTTTCTGTACAACAATCATAATTGTTACACCTTAATTGTGAAATTCCGCTGCTGTTTACTTGGATGCTTTTTCTTTTCTAGAAATGGTTTCTCCGAAACTTGAAAATGCACAACATGTTTTTTGGGAGTGATGAAATGATAATACAGTTTTTGTGAATTAGTATGTCTTTTACCTTAGGCAAAGTAGAGGGTAATGAATAATAATGAGTCAATTCATAGTGATTGTAGTCTTGCTTTTGAAGTCTTTCAAGAGTGATGGTGTCCTAGGTGATCATGGTTTAACTTTTATCAGACCCGGGCACAATAGCTAAATCGTATATACTTTTTCATGTGTTTCTTGTATTGTAATATAATTCTTATTAGTGTTTCTAGAAGTTTATATATATATATATATTTAATGTAGCATTTTGGATTCTTAAATTGTATAATTAAAGTACTAAATTATGTCTATATGCTTAAAATGAATCTAAATATCTATATAAAGGAGTTATAATCATTGTGTAATCAATTGAAATAAACAAAATGCATAATGTTAACAAGTTATGAAGTGTTGAGTAAATGTGTAAGATAAGGTGTCTCGAGCAACATTTCTATTACTATCATGTCTAAATAAAAACAAATTCGTAAAATATCTCGAGGATTATAGCAAGGATTTGGAATTGAAATGGAGATAGTTATAAAAGCGGAGGAATGGATTTTGTTCTGTGCCGTGTGTCACTTTTTTGCACTTGTTCCTGGTGAATCTGAACCATGAAATCTCAACCCAATAAGCCCCATCCAGTTTAACAGGCTGATTCTGGACCCAAGACCACTTTTCTAGCCCGGCAACAGATACGACCACATATCCCACAGACAGCCTAGTCCATGTTTTTGAGATGGAAAATGTTTAGCGTGCACATCGACCTATTTACATACCATGATGGACAATTAACTGCTGTAGAATTCCCTTGATTTTCTATGCTTCTATTATCATAGCCAGGCTTCTAGTTATTGTTGGCAAATTGGCTTCATGTTTGCAAGGTTATCGGGGTCCATGAATCAGAAATTAAAATTTGAAGCTAAACCATTTGGTTCTCTGCAAGATAAATGCTGTGGAACTGTTACAAGTTACTCCAGCGTAGATTCATCAACATGAGACAGACAGCTGCAGTTAATATGCTGTCCTGGTTAAGGCAAAGCCTTCACCAAGCTGACCTGGTTAAGATGCTGGATAGCAATGGCTAATTGCCAAGACAAATTTCTTTTCAACCCGAACAAAAGAGAGCGGGGGGCCGGAATACAGATGCTCAAAGCATTTCGTTTAGTAAGTTAACAGGGAATTATTCTGGAAGCAAATCGCTGTCTTTGTATTTCGTCAAACCAATAAAAAGAAAAATTGGAATGCGGGCTTAACTCTTTTTAATTGGGTCGCCCATTATTTCACTAAATTAAACCAATTCTGAAGCCCAAACTACAAAATCCGAAATTGCAAAATCCAGCCCACAAATTCGGGTTGTCAGCTCCTTCTCAACCCCATGCTTCGCAAATCCTAACCCTAGAATTTTCAACTACGTTCAATTTAGGGTTCGTTCTTCCGTCAAAAGCTCACTCTTTCCCTCTAATTTCCCCCAAAAGCTCCAATTTCAAATTCTTGTTAAACCAAACCAATCAAACACATCAAATTTCTCAAAACCAAAACCCCCCAAGAAAGAAAACTTAAAAGGAAAATGGACGATATCGAGGACGATTCTAGATGCCCAACCAAACCCTACTCCTTTAATCGCCTGAAACACCCTCAATATCCACGTTCGATTAGAACTCGCCACGTATACAACTACCGACCAGAAGAAGAAGACGGTGAAGAAGAAAACGACGACGTAGAGGACGATAACGACGATGATCCTGATGTTTATTACCGTCGTTTTAAAGAAAGCGAGCGTTTTGAAAGATACCCAAAGCGGCAAAAGTTGAGAACTTCAGCTCTCAGCTACCAATTCGCGGCCGATCATAGAGATAGCTTCACAAATGCCTATGATTGGACCCAGCAAGAAATTTATGTTTTGTTAGAAGTTTGGGGAGATAGGTTTCTACAATTGGGAAGGAGGAGTTTGAGGGGTGAAGATTGGTTTGATGTAGCTGAGAAAGTTAGTGATGCTTTAAAAAGTGAGAAAAATGAAGGGCAATGTAGGCGAATGATTGATGGGCTGAAGAGGAAGTTTAAGAAAGAGAAGTTGAAAGCTGAAAAAATGGGGTTGAATTCGAGTAAATGGGTGTTTTTTAGGAAAATGGAGATGCTAATGGGGTTGGGTTCTTCATTCAGGCAACCAGAATCAGGGTTGGCTTGCGGAGTGGATTCAGGGGAGTTTGTTTTCATGAATACGCAGGTTTATTTGGATAGGTCTAATGGTTTTGATGAGATGAGGGATAGTCCCGCAGAGTCAGAGATGGTGGAGGATGAGGAAGAAGAGGAGGATGGAGGGTCGAGGATGAGAATGGAAGGGAATGATGAGCATTCAATGAGGATGTTGGCGGATTCAGTGCAGAGGTTTGGGAAGATATATGAGAAGATTGAGAGTAGTAAGGGGGAGCATATGAAGGAGTTGGAGAAGATGAGGATGGATTTTCAGAAGGAGTTGGAGGTGCAGAAGAAGCAGATTTTGGAGAGGGCGCAAGCAGAGATTGCAAAAATAAAGGAAGAGGATGATGCTGATGATGAGGAGGAGACTGATGACGATGATGAGGACAATGACAATTCCACAGAAAATATCAGTGAATAGGTTTTTTGGTGTGTATTTATTGTGTATATTCGTTCCTGTAGTTGGCATATCAAAGTGCTTGCTGTAATTATAGACCATTTAATGTTGGAGATTCTGTTTCATTTGTTTCTCCAGTTTATATTGGTTACTTATCGCTTCGTCTTGATTTGTTAGTTTTTCCTAGGAGAAATACCAAAATTGGGAAAATTCATAGCATACTTTTTTTCTGTTTTGTTAGTTTTTCTTAGGAGAAATACCAAAATTGGGAAAATTCATAGCATACCTTTTTTCACATAAAAGTATAACTATTATTTGCTTTTTTTAACTGAATTTCCTTTGTTTGGATTGAAACTCAACACTGCTCTTTTCTGATAGCAGAGGATTCCTTTGTTACTAGTAGATAGAATTATGATGCTTTTCTAGTGGTTTTCTTTATTGAGAACTCAAGTTTGAATGTAGCTCAATAGTGGATTGGATTCACCTTAAGCTCATCGGCCTGCAGTACATTACCAATCATTATACCTGAGTGCCAGTCCATAACCTGTATAGGAATTTGCAGAGTAGAGTAGACGTTTAGGCAACAGAAAACAGCGTTGAGTTTGAGCCAAAGGCCTAGCTTTTATTGTTAGCGATACATCTTGCTTTTAAATCTTAATATAAGGAATAGATTAGGTATCTAGATAGTTAAAGTCTAGTTGAAATTGAAATGAATAGGAAGCTTATATTAATAGTCCTATAAAAATACACCTCGGCCTTGAATTCTTCTCTTTTTTACCTGTTTGTGTGAAATAGACTAGTACTTATCCTATTGACTCTTCAGTATTTCTGAACAATTTTTTGATTTGCCATGTGAAAGAAACAATTGTAGTGTGGTGATTGGTGATATGCATATGCACTCTTTTCCTCTTGGGCATTTTGTGGGTTCAACTCTCAGTTCTTTTTTTTTTCATCCTTTTCTAAATAGGTATGTGCTTGGCATAATGGTATCTTTGTCATTACTTATTTTCGACTGCTGCACTTGGCTTATCATTTTCGGTGTTTGGTGATATAGAATCCGTTATAATCATAGAAAATAGAATCTGTCATAATTAGTTCTATGATGTATCTAGATTCATGGTTGTGGACCACCTTTTAGTTTTCAGAATTGAATCCCTTGGTGGAAATTTTTTTTAATGGCCATATAAAAATATGTATCTGTCATATTTTTGTTATATTTTGCTATAAATTAAGATATGGAATTATCATACTAAATTGAAGTCCTGCTTAATTTCCGACATTCTAAATGCGGTCTTATTGTCAAAACCACTTTCCATTTTTAACCTTTGGATTTCTGCTGTTTTCAGCTTTTGAAATTTTGTAAAGGACGATTACATCTGAAGCTGCCACAAGTGCGGTTGACAGAGGACACCGTGCTCACTACTTGTTAGATGACTTACAGAAGTTGAAGGTATCATATACGATGGATGTTTTGTATTTACAATCTAATAAACCTATGTTCAATTAGTTTAAACTTCATCATCTTCCTATGTTTCCCTTTGAATTTATCGGGCTCATTTTGGCTGCTTTACAGTGGCTTCTTTGAAGTTTTCAGGTCAAGCAAATGTATGTAGATATTTCCTTTTCAGTATCCTGTTTTCTAGTGTCATCCTGGAACATTATCCTTGGCTTTCCACTTTTTTCTAAAATTCAGTTTGATAATTAGTTTCAGAATTGTCAGACATATTTCATGACTTTTCCTGCTTAATTATTGCCTTTCAAATTAAGATATGTAGCTTGTTCATTGGCAAGCTAGGATGGAACATTGATGTTCCCAATTACGCTGCAGATGAAAGCATGGTGATATTTGAAGGTTGTTTATGGCAGATTGGAAGCCATTTAGGTGAATTTTGGGTCAGGGATGCATCTCTGGTTGAGTTCTCTTTGGTATCTGGCTTAGAAATGACCAGATACATTTGAGCCTTTGAGGTCCTATAATTTTAGAGAATACTTAATGTCAGATTTGTTTTAACTTGTTGAGTTTTAATCTACCAATATGTGCCCTGATGAAGGGTTTATATATATATATATATATATATATATATATATATAATTAAAAGAAGGGGATTCGAATTTTGCTTTTTAGGTAAGGAGATTATGCATCAACTAATGAGCTAAATATTTAGATGCTGATGAAGGGTTGTTTGATGCTTCTGAAATGTATTAATTGTTTATGATTAATAACCCAGAATGACTGCTTAAAGAAGTTCTGTATCAGAGCATTTTCTTCTCAAGATTTGCATGCATAATAGAATACAACGTTCATAACCGTTTCAAAAACGAGTGCCAAAGAATACATGGATATCAAGACTGGTATTTCCCACATACAGATGCCCATGCACATTCTCAATTCAAATAAACACTCAACCAGCCTTAAGCCCATATTACTTAACAAAGCCATAACTAGGGCTGTTTGCCGTCTTCCTTCCATAAGATTTTTAGCTTTCCATAGTGAATCAAGTCCGTAACATTCACTCTCCAACACTGATATAACGTTTGCCATGTTTCCCACGACCATTAAATGTGCAAAAATCACACAGAAAGGTATGCCTAGGAACCCTAGAACACCCCAGAATCCTAATGCCGTTGAGCAGATACCCAACGCGTACAGTATCTTTGGTGCTGCTGCTAAACCACCAGCCAACCCTCCAAAGAGGCCAAATATGATAAGGAGCTCCCAGAATCTTGTGTGGAGAAGCTTAATCCAAGCCAAACCGCTTCTCATTAATAGCCTTCTTCCATCAAGATTTATTCCATTGTAACCGTCTGAAACAGCTTGGACTGTGGCAGCTCTTCCGAGAAGGGAGAAGGTGATGGAAGACGGGAAGCAAATGACGATGTGAACTACTGTTTTGGATAGTGAAGTGGGCAGGAGATGTCCAAATAATTGATCTGTGATTGAGATAGTTAAGGAAGGAATGTGGAGGAAATGGTGAATGAGAAAATGTGATAAGAAAAGAGAAATGGGAAGCGGTGAGAAGAAGAAGATGGAGATAGAATGAAAATGAGTAGGATGAAGAAGGATTATCCTGATGGATTCTCTAAAAATCTCGGCTGTGTTCATAAGATAGATGGACTCAAGAACTTGTGCTGTTCTTCTTGGCATTGTGTAAAAGAGCAAGAACATAGATGGCTGAGTGGATGTGAGAATTTACATAAATGAGAGTCTTATGAGGGGTGGGATCGGGGTTGCTGTTTGCTTGCGTGCAAATTTTTCATGATTGAGTAGGTTTGTAGGTCGGTTATATCGTACTCACAAAAAGTCTATGAAAATTGGTTTTGGCTCTTGTGGTAATTCTTTAAACTGCTTTTAATCATAAGGACGTGGGAAATAGTGCGGGAGGTTTGATGTTTTCTGAACAGACCTAATCTGCTACTTCCAGGATCATTGAAAGTTGTACTGCCCCTGCTGCAGATTATGGAACTTTGCCTTTTGTATTTGCTGATGTATAGTTTCCAAAAACTATGATTGGTAAATTTCTGTTGTTTTCGAGCTCTGAAAGGACCTCCTATATGATTTGGCTGGTGGTTGTCTAGTAAATTATTGCTTTGGTCTTAAGAAGATAGAGAGCAAGAAAGAAATTTATTGTGGGGTCAAAGAGAGCGGTTAAGGTGATTAGAAAGACTTCATAATTTTGCCTTGTTGTAATGAGCATCTGTAATGATGTAGGACAGAGCTCACGTCTGAACTATATAGAAAAGGGGAAGGAAAATTAATGTCAAGTTGGGATTTAAGTTTTATCAACTTGAAAACAAAGGCAATTAGACATGTGAGCGTGGGCCAATGGAGGACAAAAGCTAAATGATTAAATGGCAAATGTTCAATGGAAATTCTATGCTGTATCAGAAAATGGTAATTGTAGAAGAATAGGACCCCAAGAAAAACAAAAGAAGGGAAGTCATAAGAAAGAAAGAAAGAAAACCCAGATCCCTCACTACATGTTTGCTACCTGATGGAGCTTGAAACTAACCTTACTACTATTCCACTTTGTTCAAAATTCATCAGGAAACAGCTCCTCCTTGAGTGAAGGAGCTATCCATTGTATCTGAATGTAGGTAATTTCCCATAGATCATCACCATCCTTGGGCACTAAAATCTCGATCTCTTGCATGTTTCTGATCATCTTCCTCAACAGGTCTGGCACAACTTCTTGCAAATTTGTTTCACCATATTCTCCCAAGTCAGCTTTCATACATGTATCCAATCGTCTGAGAATGCCTAACCAGAATGTCCTAAAGCCCGGATTCTCTGCAATCACTTTTAGGTATTGTAAGTACACATCTGTCAAGAGCTCCATTGAAATCTTAAGAGTCCCTTCCATACTTCTCATCTCTCTTTCTGCATTTTCGCGCCTCGAATATTCAATCATCTTTTCATGCTGATCATCAACCATTGCAAATATGACGAGGTTAAAACAGTTGATACAACTGGTCGACGAAAATTCCAGTTCTTCAGCCAATTGAAAGCCTCTCTTAAGAGAAGCAACCGCACGGTTTCTTATCTCTTCTCGCCGTGCTAAGCTGCTCTTTCTAAGGGCTTCCCCTAGTTTGATAAATAAATTCACGGTAAAGTTACTGGACCCGATGGCTTTTGAGTTATCCTCCCATGAAGAAGTACTAGTATTGCTTGCAACACTATAACTACTTCCTGGATCCGAGTGAGCAGTTTTATACCATTGGATTAGCAAATTCACTGAATCTGACATTAGATCAAGGATCTTCAAGTTCTTCTCAACAGGACTGTTCCTAAGGGCAATAAAACCAAATGCACAATCAATACAGAAGGCATAATTTATCCGTGATATATGGAAGGCATCAGACATCAACATGATGAAAGTCTCCACTGCCTGATCATAGGTTTCTGGGTGTCGGCCCGCGACTTGTAGCAAATGAAGGGTTGATTTCCATCCCAGTTGACTCTGCAAATTTGCTGGGTATTCTATGAGAATCTTGCTCACTGACTGTAATATGTACTCACAACACATGTCAAGAACTTCTTTATCTAACATCAAATTTATGGACTTAAAAATGAGCTCTTCTGGAATTTTATCTGCTTGGTATGAAGCTAGAAGCTTGAGACAGACTTTGAAAAGGCCTACAATGGCTTTTTCTGCAAATGGGATCGGGGAAAATAGAGGAAGTTGACCGACTGCTAGCAAATAATCATGGAAAGAAGGCCAATACACCTGGAACCTGTGAATGTTGGATAAAGAAATGGCAATGATCAAATCCCAACAGAAGCCAGCAGTTTCTTCTTCTTCAATTGGTGTGCTAAACTTTTGGCCTTTACCAGCAGCCGCAAATATCAGAGAACGCCCAAGATTCAGCAATGCCTCAATAGGCAAGTTAGAACTGTTGCCAAATATACTCCCAATTCGGCACTGTTTGATAACCTTCAGATTCTGTTCAAATTCACTCATGCCCAGAGATATAGACTCTTCCATGCTATCTATTGATAGAAAATGAGAGAATCGACCAACCATGCCAGAAGTCTGGCGCTTGGAGAATTTAGGATCATGATTAGGAAAAATTACTCCAGACTCAGACTTGAAGGCTTCTGTGGCATCAGATGAAGAAGTGGACGCAACATCAAATTCAATCACAGATTGGGGAAGTAGCTTAAGCCTTTTGAGTTTCAACAGGCAGTCTACAATGTTCCTCCAACCTCCTCGAAGTGACTCTCCGAAGTTGTTTGCTATAGTAAATACTGCAAGAGTAGCCATTCTTGGTTTCATATCATTGCTGAATGCAAACAAGGTTTCTTCTGCAGAAGCATAAGGGTTTAAAAGTGTTGAAAATCTGCAGATCGAGGCAACCAGCTCATCCAGCGTGTCTGCCAGTCCAAACTGAGCTATCGTAGCTACAGAAATCAGGCCTTCAATGCATTCATGGAGCATTTCATCTTCATCAGCATGCTCAAAGAATGCAGAAAGAGCTGCAATGGTTGGGCCAGCAACACAAGCAAACATATCTCTTCCCAGGCGACGATCAAAATCACAAAGGACATATGGTTGCATTAATTTGGCTCGGTTCATCAACTCAACCCATCTGCTTGGGTTCATTTCTACTGCACCAGATTGACCAAAGAGCGTGATTGCATGGTTTGAGATGGAGTGAAAAAGCTCGGAGAGGTATTCTCTAGGGAGATCCTGCCCTCCATTAATTAATCTATTGTTCCTTATAAACTCTTCCTCTGTCATCTTTTTCTTGACTTGTGGATTGTGTTGATCGGTATTGAGCATAATGAGAGAATAGCAAAGAACGAACACCGAATCCTTAGACACAAAAATATCCGAGGATTGATGATCAAAAAATCTCTCTGAGAAAACTTCTAGGATTCTCTGAATTTTCTGGGACTCTCCTGGGAGCCGGAATGTCTCAAGGTAAGTTCGAAGAGCAGAATCAAGAATCATGCCTTTAAATTCAAAGGCTCCTGTGAATTCTTTAAGAACTTCAAGGTGGAAGTCATCAGGGTCCCCAAGATATTCTCCTATCATGTTCTTGTCCAGCCCCGGAGTGAAACGGAAGAAGAAAGCAAAAGCTTTGGGATTTGGAGGATGAGACACCAACTGACAATGTTTCAAGTACTCCAAGCCTTTCTTTTCATCTCGATTATAATGGTTCCCAGCAATCAATATCTTCTTCTTTTGTGCTTTCCTTACCCTTATATACTCCACCCAAGTTTCTAAATCGTCTTGTGGTTTATCTACCCAAAAGGGTCTATACTCAGTAATTTCGACCGGGTATGGCTCTGAGGTGCTTGAATCATCTTCTTTGTCAATGTTATCAGAAATGTTGTGAATCATGATAACCAGTCCTTCAAAAGCTTGGACTTGCAAAGTTGTCATAGGACCAGTCCCTGGAAAGGCGTGCTTGCATAGCAATTTCACGACCTCCTCAAATACATTTCGGCAAATGGGGTCACAATCATAGTTTACATAAGCTTCAATTACAAACGTCGGTTGCCTGAAGAAATTTATAATTCCTTCCAGTGCCACCTCCTGAAGTTGCAAAGAAGCTCCTAGAGCTGCAACTCTCAACAACACATACGAGAAGAAAGCCTCTAGTTGAAGGCGTATGAACCTGCAAAATGCAAAATAACAACTTGATTCCAGTTTCATTGCTTATGATGACAAAAAAAAGATCAGTTCAGAATTCTGATTTAGATCCCTTTAAATCAAACCTGCGAAGGAAGTGATAGATATTCAAGACAGTACTGCAAATCATGGAAAGCACAAGTGGGCTCGAACAAGTCCCATAATGGATCAAATGGTGAAATAAATCATCCTGGATCATCCTCAAAAGCCTTGGATGCTTTCCAATTCCATCACCACTCAATTCTATAGCACAATTAATCAAAACCAATGCGAAAAGTTGAACATCTTCATCAGCCGTATGCCATGTTGAACCGTCATTCTCCACAACTTCCACCACGTTCAGCAAAGAACATAAAAACTGAAAAATATCAACCGCACAGCGTGTTCCATACCCTGGATTTTCATCTATGTCTTCAGTTTCAGATTCGGAATTCTCCCCTTCGCTATCCCCGGCGTCAGGTAATCGTGAAAAGATGATCTGAATCAACTCATGCATCGTATACCGCGCGCTGCGTTGAAGCAAATCTCCTCTGGTTACAGATTGTTGAACAACCTGAAAGCAAGTATTGACAACAGTACAAACCGCCTGATCCGTGAGCAAAACTGAAGCATCATGTCTCATGATCCCTGTCAAAACCTGTAAAATCTTCATCATGACAGCATCCTCAGAAACCGGGTCCGTTTTCTCCAGGCGACAGCTTGTGATCCCAGAAACAACAAAATTTATAGCTTCTTTTGCACCGGGGGTTTTCTCATCGAATATTTCAAGTTTAAGAATCTTCAAAATTGCCGACAGGGCCACTCCCGTGGCTGCAGCTGGAATGTCATCACTTTGTATAACATCAAGGAACGGGGAGAGATATATACATGGATCAGTGGTTCGCCATTCTTGATGGGGATTGAAAATGAGACCCCGCAAGGATTTTAAGGATTGTTGAATTGAAGAGTCATAATGCTCTTCCTGGGGAGAGATGAATTGAGCGGTGGGGTCTATGGGCCGCCTGATCACGGCTAGGACAGCCCCTACCTCGGTGTTCAACATGCAAGAGAGTCCTAGCTCTTTCCTTCTGGATTTGCCCGTGTCTTTCTTCTTCTCACCGCATGACGGGCACCTGTTTTGTTCTTCTCCCATTTTTTGGTTCAAACCAAGTTCAAGAAACGGTTAAGAATGGAAGTTTTAGATCGTGCAACAACCATTTGTTTCTTTTTTTTTTTTTGAATTTCAGTGTGGGAATAGAGTGTTTGCCTTGTGATTACTGAGAAAAGTGAGTGGCATGGAACGTGGAAGAAAGAAGTCAATTCATCCAAAAACGTTTGGAAGAAAGGTAGCCGGATTGTTTGCTAAACTAGAGGTTAATGCAAATACTTTGTTAATCAAGAGCATTAGTAAATTTGTATGGTTAAGGGTAAATATTTGAAGACTTCCACCACTAATATCTCCTTGTTTTGTTCAATTCTATTGGCTAAAAATTGGTCTGAGAAATGATCAAACAGTTTTGAGTTAGAACTCATGCATTGCCCACAGCACCTACGTCTGTGGAAGTAGATAAAAATTGGTTTGTATTTTACATCTCATGTCTCCCTCTCTCTTCTGTGTTTTTTCTCCCTCGGAGTGTCAAAACTTTAATCCATCTTTCATCATATTCTGCAGTATCTATGGAATCATTTCCAACCCTCCCCTCAAGAGACGGTAACAAAGGGGATGAAAAAATTTCAAAAAAAAACAAAGGGGATGAAAAATTGACAGCTTTCTCCACCAACTAGACAATTCTCCCTCCGAGCTTTCACTGACTAACAACCCTTCGATGAAAAATACAAAATTAACAACCATCAGCCCTGCCCCAGAAGATTGAAAACCCAATCCTAGAGTCTATTTTCTATCTACGAGCTTACTTCTCAATTTTCATGGCTAATAACGTTCCGATAAAGATAAATTAAAAATTAGTTTCAACACGTCCTTTTGGCAGAGTATGGTAGGGAACATAAAATTAAATTATCGAGATTTAAGATTTCATTTCAATGTATAACAATCAAAAACGAGAATTTATAATTTTTTTTATTTAAATTTATTGAGAATCTGACTTTAAATTCGTATATAATAATTCTGCTATTTAAAGAAAATATTTAATACTTTTTTTAAAAAAATTATATTGATGTCATCATGTCGACGTACATAGCTTTTTATTAAAATAAAAAAAAAATTACGACATTGACAATGACTCACTAATTAGATGGATAAAACTCTTTGAAAATTTTTTAAAAAATATTTAAAAACAATGAAAATTTGCTTAGTGAATAATTACTCAATTTAACATTTTGAAATATAATCAAAAGTCGGTGTAACACAAACTCACTTATTAAAATATTATTATATAATTAAAGTAAATATAGTAAACTAAATCCATTCAGAATACGGCAAAAACATTTTTGGCTGAATTTCCTGCAATTTGTTTGCATATTTTTGTAAACAATGCATCCACTTTCAACTAGAATTGACATGGCGAATTGAAGCCTAATTCCATTGGGCAATTCTATTCTTTCATTAAGGAAAATAGAGCATCATCAACTAGACTAGATAACAAGGCATACATCTTGCGGTTCTGCTCGGGCCCAGACACAGAGAAACCAAGCCGACTAGCCCAATTCCAAAAACTCCATACACAGTTAATGTACGTATCTTTCCATTTCTGGGAAAAGAAAATTGATACAAAATTACAAAAAAAAAAAGGTTTTTTTTACGATGCAATTTTTCAATTTAAATGCTTTCGCTTTTAGTTGAAGGCTCTATATGAATTTTTTAGTTCATGCCACAAGCAAAACAAGGTATCATAAGCATCACCCTCATCCAAGTTACGATTACCAACCTGCGTGACATTTACTAGGGTCTTCAACCACTCTTCATGGAGAGTTGAGAATTCTGATCTCTGTTCACTTGCCCTAAAACTTTCTCCAACGGATCTTTTCAGTACTTGTCCAGCCCCTGAGGCAGCGTCCACTACATGTTCCGGAATCCCAGCCATGATTGCAACTTGCAAACCATAGCTCTCTGGGCATGGTCCATCGGTAAGCCGATATAGGAAAACCAGCTCCTGCTCACCTTTAGAACAGTTTTCAGACTTCAATTGAAAGGAGCAGGCCATGTGTTGCAGTGTAACGTGTGGATGAGATGCAAATTCCTTAGTGAGGGGATGGTAGTGTGTTGCAAATAATAGCCGACAATGAACCTTTTCAACAAGATGGCGGAACACCTAGACAACATCAACAGTAGGTTGTTTAAAAGGGGTATGCGTACTCAAGCTTTAAAATTCGTAACTAGAAATGGCAGACTAAATGCATTTTCAAAAAAAATGGTTCATAACAAAAAGTAAGCACTTCTTATTAGCCTTCAAGATTATTGCAAAGCAATTGCGGATTATTTTCAGTACCATCTGGCTAAGATGTTGCCTCTAAAGCTATCAATTAATATTCCTCTACACTATGTGCGTAAGCAAAATTTCATTTCCCAAGGATTTGCAACATCATAAATAAAATAGTGAAACTACTTGTTCCTGCCTTTCACAAACATGCATCATCATAAGGGGGCACTATTTTTTTCACACGGCTAAGCACAAATAGCAATGCAATATTTATCATCACCATCACTTAGAGGCCAAAAATATTAAAGCTTTCCTAGTTATATAATATGCTTTTATTTATGCAAGTGTCAGTATGTGACCATATGGCTGATCCCGTTTAGAACATAAAAGAAGGAAATATCTCGACTAGAATCATGGCTGTGTCTGGGCATAGTTTAAGATGGGATGAGATAATTTCATTTTAAGAGTCCAAGATGGTACGGTAATCCTCCTAATAGGTGCAAGAGGAGGTAAAGTTGTATTAGACTAGTAAAGTTAAGAAATCTCACTGCATATGCAATAGCATATCCATCAAAAGTGCTTGTTCCTCGACCCAGTTCATCAAGAAGAACGAGAGAATCTTGGGTAGCATTTTGAAGAATTGATGCTGTTTCCGTGCACTCCACGAGGAAGGTACCTACAAAAGTTGGTTGCATAATCAAACTCTATAACTGAAAAAGCACATGCAGTATCCGCACATTGAGGAACATGCTTGTAACTGTTTGTGCAATCCTGATCCTGACATTAACTTATGTTAAATTAATTGAGGTATTCAGCTATGGAACTATTTATTAACCACCGTTTGGAATGACAAATTTACAAGTTTGAAAATTCCAACAGTTAACTATATAAGAATCAAACAAGTCCACAACTTCCAACTTCCACTTCAGTTTGAAAAATTATACCTTCATGAACCAAGCATATTAATTAGGAAGACAAAGCCAACTTTGGACCACAAGAAAGTCAATGAACTCAACTAACTGTTGGTTTGTAATGTAAACTTACTCTCGCCAGTCATGATTCGATCAGTAGCACCAAGCCTTGTAAAGATTATGTCCACGAGTGAGAGAACACATGTCTCGCAGGGTACATAACTGCCCAGCTGCATATCAAAACATTAACATGTATGAAACATAGTGGCAGTGGGTGAGACTAATATAAAAACATACTTATCACCAGCAACCTATGAAAGCAAGTACTTAATACCACCTCTTAGGGACCAAAGAGAAACAAACCTGGGCCAGTATAACAGCCAGACAAGTAGCACGTAAGAGAGTCGATTTTCCCCCCATATTTGGTCCAGTCAATAGCAAAGCACGGGGATGATAGGCATTTACATCCGCACCCAGGAAAATGTCATTTGGGACAGGCAGTCCCCCATTCTCCCCAAGGGCAAACGGATGCCAAAGCCCTCTAATTTTAAGTATTGGTCCTGTTTCTTGGTTCAAAGTTACAGTTTTTGATTGAGGCAACACAAGAGGCCTTGCCATAGCCCCAAATGAAAGACTTGCAGTTACTGCAAAAGATCTTAGTACATCAATACAGTTTAGGGCATGAATGACTTGAGACCATTGAGCGGCTTTTTCGATAAATAATTCAATCAGTATAGAAAGCGTTTCAGCATCTGTATCTGTTAAATCATGGTTCTGATAGAGATAATGTCAGTTATGTACCCAGAGTGCAAAAACAAGAAACTAAAATCATTGCTGAAATCAAATCTGTTTACTAGAAAGAATGTACTGTGACTTGTGACTTTTCTTTGGCAATAAATTTACCACCCAAACAGTTTTAATAGCTACATGTCATGCCACCTGGCCAAGAATGACACATCATTCAACCTGTTCAATTGTTCACACAAGTTAACGGTGTGTGTTGGTCACACTCCATTTCCGTGGGGATTTTATCTTGATGTGGAAAATCTCAAAAAGATGAAATTCTGATGTGGAATAAATAAAATGTTTGATCCCAAAATGAGCAATGTCCGAAGGTTAGATCCTGATTTGAGCAATTAGCCTTTGGTCAGCTAGCACTGCCCACATGAACAGATAAAGGTGGGCCTCTTCCACCATCAATAATCCTGTTATATCTTGTATCTATTTGGAATTTAATATTCCTTTTTAAAAAAAAAAAAAAAGGAACATCTAATTCCCAAATTTAACATGCAGATTTCTAAGACAAATATAAGCCTACAGCAACTTAATTGGCCAAAGCAATGCCTGCCCTAAGAGATTAAGAGTCCAAGAAAAATAAAAACTAAAAGGATAGTGAAAGCTTAATAAAAAGTACTTTCTCAGAGTAATACATAACAAGAAAACAGACCTGGTAATTTGGGAAGTCACTATCTATGGCTGCTTCAAATTGACTGAGGAATTCATCAAGCCCATTAGTGCCACTTAGCATTGGAAACTTAAAAACTTTTGATAATAGAGATACCATATCTGCATCCTTTTGTAATAGTTTTAACAAATCCATTCCAATCCTGAGACCTTTGACAAGAGTCCCAAAAGCTTTCACCTGTACCACAACAGAACATATCTATCATGATTTTTAGAAAAGAAGTGATGGAAAGTCTGTGACTAAAAGACCAGAAGAGCAACAAGTTAACTTAAGATCTCAACATCTTCCTTGTTTTACATGGAACCCATCACTGAAAAACAAAATAAAAGAGCCCGAACTATTCTTGCAAAAATTTTGAGGAATAGTTATTGAGTCAACCATGCAACTATAAAAAATTAACAATGAAGGAGACACCTTCCTAAACATTGTTTTCCAGAGCATGCAAACAGTATGAAACAATTAGCATTTACTTTCCAAGCTACTTCACCCAGACAAAGCTATAGGAGTCTACCATAAAAAGAAAGGAGGAGAGTTACCCGTTGTTTCAATACTTTTTTGCCTATCATCGGAAGAACAAGAGAAGCTGATGATTGAATGCTAGCCTTAACACGTCCAATTAGCCTTTCTAAGTCTGGAAGTTTACGAAGATATTGAGCAATGAGTAACATTTTTTCTGAATGTGACATTAATTCTTCAACCACATCTAGCCTGTTGTTAATGCTATCAACATCTTTCAGAGGATGGCAAATCCAGCTCCTTAAAAGCCGCTTACCAGATGAGGTCACACAGTAATCAAGATACTTGTACAATGTACCTGGAAATAGAATAATCTTACGGATTACAAAAATGCCTGTCAGAAATTTTGCTTAAAGCTAAAGAGATTCACCACTTGCCTGAAGAACCACCATCGGCACTATTACTGAAAATCTCAAGATTTACTAGTGTCTGTCCATCAACTCTGAGGCAACCTTGATAAACTTGGTAGGGCAAAATCTCTCCACTCCTTAAAATGTCATCCAGCTGCATGAAAGAGCAATTTATCAATAATATAAACAGATAGAAAATTGTGCATATTTACATGCTTACATAAATGCTAGTCTTCAAGCCTACCATCAATCGTGATAGATGACTGACTAAACCACCAAGCGCACACAATGCAACATCAGGGTGCATTACACCATCAAGAGCATTAATATATGAATTAAGTGACCCTTTAAAGTACCCATTTGACTGAATCATATTTCTAACTTCAGAAGCATCCAAAAAATCAGTGACTGAAAGTGCAGGACTCAGTTGAACTGCTGTAGATCCTACAAGATAAACCACAATGAGTACCCAATATGACTCACCATGATTAATATAGTTTTGTCAAGCATTTTCAGCTACCTGATTCTTCAAAAATAGAGCATCTAAATGAAAATTTGCAACAAGCAAGGCTGATTTATGACATTTCAATTATAAAGTTGCAGATTGTCCAGAAAAGAGAGAGAGAGAGAGAGGGAGAAAGTAGGATGCTTTTTTATCATCATTATAATGCACATGGCTCATCAAACATAAATTCAGCTTTATCATATGAACTGCTTTCTTGATTAATTAATGCATTACAGGCTTGAGAATCTAATAGGAAAACAGAAAAAACTTGTGAATCCAAGAATTACTCATTTCTGAATCACAAAATACTAGCCCTTAGTGAAAGAAATACTCAAATAAAGATTGGCATATGTACATACATATATAGGGAGTCATACTGATTCTGCTAATCAGAAAGTTGATAGAATGCTCACCAGTAAATGAGTACTTTTTGAGTGCTTTATGGGCTTCTCTGTGCAGCCCTGCAATAATTGTATATATACTTCTAATTATGAGGCAAAACTTTTATCAAAACTAGCCTTCAAAAGAAGCAAGCAAGGGGAGTGAAATGAGAAAGTTCACCTGCACTTTCATATATGACTTCTTTAGGAGACACCTAAAATCAAATTCCAACCAGCACATTAGGGTTTAATTTTCCAAAAATATAAAAAAAAATTGCAGGAAAATAAAGAACCTACTTGCATCAATAGAGCTCCCAGAGCAGCACAAGTACTATCATCGCTGATGGAACCAACCCAAAATTTTAAAGCAGCACAATCAACAAAAGCAAACCCATAGACAGTTGAACCATTCTCCACTCCATAGTTGCCCTACGAGCAAAAGCATTAAGCAATCATAATATATTCCAATAAATATTCAAATTATAAATTGTAAAGCAATAAATTCTAAAATAGAAAAGATAAACTGCAATAACTTATGAAAGTCTACCACATCGACACAGGTAGAAAAGGTAGAAGCATGCATGCATAAATACGTATATATTCATTATACATATACTTGAGTTGACCCTCTGAATCTGACCATTCCACCTCCCCAACCCATAATTACAAAAAAAAAAAAACACAAAATGAGGAACAGAGATAAAGAGAAAGGAAAGATCATTTCAAGGAGTCAAAGAAGGAAAACAAAGTAAAATACATTCATATACAGGGCAGATAAACTTCAAGAAAACAGCTGAAAACTCCAGCGAGAAAATATCTTATGAGAGATAAACCACATGTTCATTTAGCAGATTCCACCTTTCCAACCCATATCTACAAAATTTAATAAAAAGAAAGAAAGAAGAGGAACAGAGATAAGAGAGGAAGGATCACTTCATGGAGTCAAAGAAGAACATAG
Source organism: Theobroma grandiflorum (assembly GCA_036013995.1). Lineage (NCBI taxonomy): Eukaryota > Viridiplantae > Streptophyta > Magnoliopsida > Malvales > Malvaceae > Theobroma > Theobroma grandiflorum. The sequence goes on from CP142129.1 coordinate 40,794,121, forward strand.
TAAAATACATCCATATACAGTACAGATAAGCTTCAGGAAAACCTCTGAAAATTCAAGCAAGAAAAAATGGTATGACAGATAAGCCAGAAATATTCATTCAGCAGACACTGCAAAAATAAAAATCTGAATGCATGAATATGAGCAAAACCAATACAAACATAAACAAACCTCCTTTATAGCAAGTAGATGAACAGCATCAGGCCCAATGATACCATCAACTATTGTTGATGGGGTGATTACTTGAACTAATTTTCTTAGAATTACCTGAAAAATCCAATGTTGCTAGTCAAACTACTTAGACAATTACTGAACAAATCCAGAGTGTAGAGTTAAAATGATGAAACCACCAAGGAAAAATCAGCATAAGTAGCTGAATTTTTATTCAAGAATCATGTGCAGAGAACTTTGGTGGAGAATCCAATTTGATGAAACCATAAAACACCATAACTTTAGGTTACATACCATGTCAACATACATCAAGTCAAAGCATATGTTTGTAGTAGGAAAACTTCATAGTATTTGTCTTCGAAGCAAGACCATACATGTGAGTTTTAATCATATGCAATAATCATGGCACATAAAGGGTGACATATCAAAGAGTAGCTAAAGGAAAACAACAAATATATAAGAAAATTTATTTAAATATACGTCTCAAACATGCAATTAAAACTTACAGCACTTGCACCCCTAGCTTTTGCTTGCTCAGATGTCTCTAACTGCTCCATACGTCCCACCTTGTATCTTCAGACAGAACATTAAAATTGAATCACAATATGGTGAATTGAGGAAAGCGAGCAACAATCTAGTACTCAACATTGCACTCACATCGAAGATGACCAAGGACATGGATCATCATTCCTTTCTTGCACTTTCTATAATCAACACCTCTCAATTTCTTTCTCCACATTCCAGAAAGATTAAAATACAACATTCTCATTTCAGAGTTTACACAGTTTTTCTTTTCAAAGGATTCTACAATATAGTATACACAGACAAGGAATGATGACAACCAAATCTCCTAATCGTTCTTTAAGACCAAGAAAATTGTTATCTTACCCACGAGCAACCAGCTTTTGAACAGCATCATCAATTCCACTTTCTGATATACCAACCTGACCATAAAGGAAGACACTATTACATCTGCACCGCCGCTTTGAATGGGCATATATGTATGTATATATACATGTATACATATACATATACATTTATGTATATCAATACACATGTGTGTGTGTGTGTGTGTTTATACACACACGAATATATATTACCAATACATGAATGAAAATTAAATGACAATCCACCTGGCGGCATTTGCCAACTCCGCTTACTGTCATTTTCCAATCAAGCTCCTTGTGGCCAATTTCAGCATCTATTTCATAGAGCTCATAGAATTTCCCCTGTTAGTGAACATTAAGTTCTTGAATTAGGTAAACCTGATTCACAAAAGAAATTTAAAATTCATAACATACATCAGCAAGCTTAACTCCAACTTATAGACACACAAAGGGAGAGCTTGCATAATGCAAAGAGGTTGAAGAATAGCAAATCTAAATGGTGATATTACTTACAACACCCAAATTAATATACACTTGTTCATATTCCCCTATACAAGTAATCCAGTTAAAGATTCATTTCATATGTTCTAGCATGTGATCCACTCACCAGTGTTCCAAAATAAAGGATGCCAGCATGCATCCCTCTTACAGCCATTAAAAAAATATACACCTTACAAGAAAATTAATTGTGAAAAAGGCAATATGACTAGCATTTTATCCAATGCCAGCAATTAGCTAATAAAAAAATGAAACTACAATCTGATGAAACAATAACTAACCACTTTAAAGAAGAGAACAACATCCATATATTGACATTTGACACTCCAGTATTGTTTTTGAGATGCCGACATTTTCTTGAGAGCATCTGGAGGTATATAAAGAGTCTTCTTGTCATAAAGGGGATCACCAGGCCTTCTTCTATTAGAATCCTTGATGCGAGAAGGATCAAGCCAATCAAATTTGCTAGCAATATCAGCGACATCCTTATGATTCTTGTTCCCAACATTAGAGTCCTGGTGAAGCTTTACTCTTTTACCAGAATCCAACAAAGAACTATCCTTCTTATCCCCAAACTTAGGTAAGTCACCTTGAATTCGCTTCAGACGAGAAACACCAGGCCCAGTAACAGGTGTTTCTGGCCCGAGATCATCATCACTCTCAATACTTAAAACATTGGCCATTTCAGTTGGTTGAGCAGTTAATTCTACTTTAGGCAATTCTTCTATATTAGAAGAGTTGTTACGTGCCCGGTTACTGCGAAGTTAACACAGATAATTAACAAAGGCTATCCTTTGATACTTGATAGTTAAAATTTTAAATTTAAATTTATAAATAAAATTGAATAATATTAGATTATACTGCCAGTTTTCTTATCCTCCTCAATTCTTTCAAATATTAAAAAGCATGTAAAATTTTGCTTAAAGCAAAGAGAAATAAAAGAGATAAACTCCAGCTGTGGCCAATTATTAACAAAATTAAAAACCCTAGCGGTACGTCTGAATAGTTAATTTAAAAAAAAAAGAACAAATTAATTTAATACGAGTAAAATGAGTAGAAAATATACCTCTGACTTGCATTTTCTTTGTCGTCAACCCTCACAAACTTGTGCATGATACTAGAAAACATAGAAGAAGAATCTCCGGTCTCCGTATTGGCCGCAAAGCTCGCCGGCAAGACCTTACGTGGCACCTTCTCCGGTGGCGTATCGGCGCCTGTGACTTCCAAAGACGAGCCACAAACGGCGGCCGCATTTTGGTTCTGTTGCTTTGAAGGAAACTGAGAAGCTTCTTGGCCTTTTACCTTTCCGCCGATGCCGTCTTGGCTGGCCAGTGAAGGTTTTTGCAAGAACGAGAGTATCGATTTCTGGCGCTGCATTTTAGATTCTGAGAGAGAGGAAGCTTCGAAAGCGGTAAAGAAAATTAAGGGATACTCTAAGAAGCAAAAATTTGGCGCCAAATTTTGCCCCTTCGAGATCCTTTTAATCTCGAAAACTGAATTTACAGTGTTCTCTGCAGAAGATCTCGACCGTCAGAATTCTACCGCCCAGTCTGAAGCGTCCGATCTATTTCACCTTCGGCCACCTAGGAATCGCACTTGACGTTAGAAGACTCAAACAAATGAACGATCACCACGTCACCCACTCAATGAGATATTTTCCTTTCTGTTTTGGCTTTTTTGAGTTTTTCCTTGGGCATCACGGGAATTACCGTGTTTCCATTATCCACGTCAGCAAAAGAAACAATAAAGAATTGCCATGTCATCAGGGTCACAAAGTTAACTTGCGAAGAACCTTCCAGATACTATAAAGCCGCCAGAGCTTTCCAGAGTCTCAGCCTCTTATATAAACTCCAATGTACCTGTACGAGATCCAGTGGTTTCCATTTTGTTTGATCAAAGGTGTTTTACATTGTCTTCGACAATGCCGAGCAGATTTGGTGGAGCCGTGACTCAGGACTGGGAGCCCGTGGTGCTACACAAGTCGAAGCCCAAGGCTCAAGAGCTACGCGATCCGAAGGCAGTGAACCAGGCGCTGAGGTCGGGGGCACCGGTCCAGACTATCAAGAAATTCGATGCTGGTTCGAACAAGAAAACCGCGGGGCCGATGTTGAACCCGAGGAAGCTCGATGAAGGGACGGAACCGGCGGCTATAGACCGGGTCTCGGCGGACGTTAGGCAGGCGATACAGAAGGCGCGGCTGGAGAAGAAGATGAGTCAAGATGAGTTGGCTAAGCTGATTAACGAGCAGCCTAAGGTGGTTCAGGAGTACGAGAATGGGAAGGCGGTGCCGAACCAAGCCGTGCTGGCTAAGATGGAGAGGGTTCTTGGGGTGAAATTGAGGGGAAAGATCGGGAAGTAACGTGAGACAACGAATGTGTCTTGTGCTTTGAACATATATGCGTTTGTTTGTGGTTTGGATTTCAAGGATGGAAACCAAGTTGTGCTAATCGTTGTGAAAGTGTAGAAAAGTGTTCAATTTCCAGTTCTCTTGTGTGAAATTGTCAGCTTTGATCTGTAAATTCATGATGTTCCAGAGATCCACAAATTAACATAACCCCCTTGAAAATCATAATTTCACTCGAAACAAATTAAAATAAGAGGGACTATAAAAAATTAAAAAAACTATGAGAGAAGAAATGAAACAGAAAAGACAAAAAAAGAAAGCAAGGAGAAGGGGGATGGTTCGGATGGCTTCACAAAACGTGCCTCAAGGTGGAGGGCCAAAAGAGAAATGAACTGTTACAGGAATATTGTCAAATGTGTGCAAGTATCGTTAGAAATTCAAAGTTTTTGACATTTTTAAACTTACGTATATTAAGAAACAGCTCGATCAAGACTGACATTATGAAATTACATTGCGAAAATCACAAACCAAGGCAACATGGTTGGCTGATTGCCCTGTGCATAACAGGGTAGTTCCCTGGGCTCTGCTGTTGAAACAACTCTGTTTATTTTGTTGGAACTTCATGCTCCTAAAACTACATTCTAGGTATAATTTAGTACCACAATGATTAGTTTTAGTGCCAGGGAGAATCGTGGATGGGAGTTACAACCGACTTGATTTGGTGATACTGGTTAAGGGCTTCCAACCCATAATCCCTTCCGAAGCCGCTCATCTTGTATCCCCCGTAGGGGCAATCCACATCAAACGCAGTGTAACAATTGATCCAGATGATGCCGGCACGGATCGATCTTGAGACGGTGTTCGCCACGTTCAAGTCCTTGGTTACAATCCCAGCTGCCAGGCCATAAGCTGTGTTATTTGCCCTCTTGATAGCCTCTTCCATGGTTCTGAAATGACCAACAAATTCAGTAATATGTTTCATATAACAAACAGAAAGGAGAAGATAAAAATAAAGACTTACTTGAACTTCATCAATGACATTACGGGTCCAAAAATTTCTTCCTTGGCTATGATCATGTCATCCTGTGTACAAGTTTTTGGGAGTCATTAAGAATCTAAAACCAAACTTCCAACAACATCATAGTTTTAAGGTTCTGCAGCAATTGTAAGAAAGCCTACGTTAACATCTGCAAATATCGTGGGCTCGATGTAGTATCCCTTCTGGCCCACACGCTTACCCCCTGTTAGTAAAGTAGCTCCTTCTCTTTTGCCATGCTCAACGTAAGAGAGAATTTTCTCGAATTGCTTCTTATCAACCTATACCATATGAAGGCCAACAGTTGATCAATTAAAAGGAAACTACATACATACACAAATACATTCATGTGTTGAATCATAATTACTCTTACCTGGGGTCCTTGCTGAACTCGAGGGTCAAAAGGGTCCCCGACAACCCATGACTTTGCCTTCTCTACCAACTTGTTCACAAACTTTTCATATATACCTTCTTGAACATAAACACGAGAACTTGCCACGCAAATTTCTCCCTACAGATTTAGAAGATGAGAAGAGATAGCACAGCCGCCAACTTAAGGTTGGATTGTAAAATTTTACCCGTCATAAAAAGCAAAAACAACTTACTTTGTTAAAAAACATGCCACCGAAAGCAATATTCACCGCCTCGTTAATATCAGCATCATCAAATATTAATAGAGGAGATTTGCCTCCCAACTCTAACGACACCGGTTTCAGATTGCTTGCTGCTGCTGCTGCCATTATCTTACGTCCAACTTCTGTAGACCCCGTAAAGCTCACCTATAATAAGACCCAAACAAGGTGAGCCAATTTCTTCATCAACGTGGAAATTTCTTATCTTATACATGAAATTAAATCTCACTTTATCAATGTCCATATGAGCGCTAATGGCAGCTCCAGCAGTCTCTCCAAATCCATTTACAACATTGATCACTCCGTCAGGGATGCCAGCCTGATTAATTTGAACACAAACAAGAACAAAAATTAACAAAGCCAAACAGAGAAGGGCACGTTAACCAACTATTTCAACGTTAAATTTTCTTTTCGGAAGAGTTCGAACTCAATTATTATCCAAGCTTACCAGCTTAGCAAGATGAGCATAGTAAAGAGCTGAAAGAGGAGTCTGCTCTGCTGGCTTGACAACCATGGTGCAACCTGCGGCTAATGCCGGGGCAACCTTCATGAAAAACATAACGGAGGGAAAATTCCAGGGAATTATATGTCCGACTACCCCTATGGGTTCCCTGAGAGTGTAGCCCTGAAGCCCGTTTGACAATTTTAAAACTGTCCCATGAATTTTATCGGCCGCACCTGCAAAGTAACGCAGAGTCCTTGCTGCACCTGGGACATCCAAGACCTTGCAATGAGCAAACAGCTTGCCCCCGTTAATGGCATCCAACGCAGCTATTTCTTCTATGTTTTCTTCAATTAAGTCTGCGAACTTCATCATGATCCTTCCTCGCTCCTGATATCCATGAAGGGAAGAATAAAAAAAGATGGACTAATAAAGGAGCAAAAAAAGTGGCAATACCTAACCCTCTATTATTTGGCACATATATGTATTTTGATACGTAATTAATATATAAAATATTATGGACAACTTGCATACATAACTTTATGTATTATATACGAGACTAAATATTACAAGTAAAAGTTAGAATTATAATTAAACAATTTTCATTATGTATGATAAACATAATCCATCCAAAAAATTAAATAAATCAAACAAAATCAACATAATATTAAACTAAATTCACATATAATAGAACTTGAATATGAACTTAAGCCTTTGAAGAACTCTTCTTTTCTAATAAGATAAGAGAAACATCATAAAAGGACATTATTAATGCATTGACATATTCATCTCAACATATAAATTATTTCAACTCTAAAGTTAGGATGAAAAATTAGATTATTTTATATCGACGTATTATTTATAAAAAGCTAATTAAGTACGGAAAAAAGACAAAAAAAACTGATGATCTCTTCTTGCATATCGTATTTTACCGTGCAGGGGATGGCCCTCTGCGGGTACAACTCCACATAGATGTAGGTCCCTCTCTCTACTGTTAGTGTGTGAAAGACGAGATTGTCAGATGGTTAATTAATTGGTCAATAATGACGCTGCGCCACACTTCAATTTTTCGCGTAGCCTTTTTGTCCGGCGCATCGTCGATTCATGAGCCCCCTCGTGCACATGAAAGACGTACAGAGCCCTGGATTCTGGAACGTGGCCATCTCGGTTGATCAGGTTGTCCACCCGTCCTCTGGTCTCGGCTTTCAGAAATCAGGACGTGTTACGGCCAGAAAACAAAATCAAGGCCTAGTTTTTTCATTCTCATTGAGAAAATAAATTCAATTTGTTTTAGAGGTCAGATTTGGAGAGTGTTTTCACTTCCAGAATCATAAGAGCAAAAACCACAAAAGAAAGAGAAAAAAAAAAAGGTTGATGGAGAGAGTCTACAACACCAAAAAAATTGACTTCCTGAAAATATCTTTTTTTGGTACAACTGCTGAAAATATCTTCTATCACAATTAAAATTGGCAAAAGCAGTGTCTAGCTAATTTTCCAATAAGCTAAACTAAGATGGAGATAGTGTATAAGCAATATTCAACATTAATTAGTAAGAAAAAAAGTTAATTGTTGGACCACTGGGTTTAGTTAAACCGAACATGTTGAATTAACCAACTGTACTGACTACTGAGGCTAATTAGAGGCTAGCATCATTGCAGAAAGGTTTGGATGTGAGGAAGAACAGAAAAGCAGTAATCATCACATACAAAGCCAGACAAGCGAGGCCAAGGACCATGGTCAAATGCGTGACGTGCAGCCTCAACAGCCAAATCAATGTCCTCTGCATCTCCTTCTGCAATTCTTGTTATCACCTCCCCTGTTCTTGGATCAACCGCCTCGAACGTTTTCCCTGGTGTAACCAATCATTCTTTCATTATTCTTATTCAACGATACAAAAACTGAAGAGCTTTTTGAAACTACTATTAGCATACCCCCAAAAAACGAGAAACGTCAAAGAGACAGATAAAGAAGAAGCAAATTGCGCGCTGATATGGTTCAGAAAAACAAAGCCTGGAACCATACCTGAAATGGAATCAACGAACTTGCCGTTGATAAAGAGCTTCGTGAATTGTATTGGTGGAAATTCAGATTGGTCAGAACTTCCGTTGCAGTGATTCGCCATTTCTAATTTCTCTGTTTTGTTTTCTCCCCCTCTCTGTCTCTGTATAAGGTTCGGGTAAAACAACAAGAAGTTGTTATATTTCTTTGGCAATGTAATCGCCCATTGCTCTGTATTTAATGCAAAGGGATGGGGCTTTGATAGAAACCATAAGTATACGTGAAATTACCCTTTACCTTGAAGTCAAATTCAAGGATATTTTCTTTTCTTTTTTGTCCAAGGAAAAATAGAAATAAAAGGAAAGAGACAGGAAGCTCCGTTCCCTTTCTTACCCATTAGACTCCTTTATCGTCTATAACATAGAAATGAAAACAACTTTTTAAGTCAACATTATTGTCTAAAAATATCTTACAGAGAGGGAGCAGAAGAATTTTGTTTTTTTTTAAGTTTAACCAATAATTTCCATCGGGCAACAGATCATTACATGTGCATATGGAAAAGTCAAACTGTGTCACGTCTTACAAAAGAAATATAAAAGTCTGAATGTACCAAAAGCTGAATGAGAAAATATTCCTAATTTATTGTCGCGATACGTGCCAATGTTTTTCATAATACGCAATTGCGAACGAATATTCGTATTTAACAACAATATTTTTTTATTAATAATATTTCTAAATATACATACTATGTTTATTTTGCCTTACAAATTGTATTACTCCCTATCATGAATTACATATATGTACACAAAAATCATTATGAAATTTTTTTGTAACACAATTGTTTATATCATTTTAAAGAGTATTACATAAAATTTTTATTGCTAAACCTTGCATTTCCTATAGTGTAATTTTATTGATTATTGAAGATGAATAGAATACTGATGCTTATTTTAATTTAAATAATATAAAAATTAAAATTTCCATCTAAAATCTTTGCTTCAGTCGTACGAAATCTTAGAATTGAAGTCGTCCGTCGGCTCGGGCTTAGAGAGAACCTTACCCTATTATTTAGGCTATAATCAAATAACATTATTACAGTCAAAAGCTTTATTTCCCTCGATTTATCGTTTTGTTTTAAAAGTACAGGGGAATTGTGAGCTGTTTGACCAGTTAATCTCTTGTGTTATTGTTTTATTTTTCCACTTTCGTGCGTCACAGGGAAGAAACAGTAGAACGCGAAGGACTGACGAGAGCATACAGCGACAAAAATGCTGTCCACATTATTCACGAAATATATAAATATTACAACATTTTTTGACATTTTCAAATTAAGAAAAGGGAAAACAATTGGTCTCGATGGATTATCACTAAAACAAATTGCCAAGGCCGCCACCGCATAGACAACTGGCTTTGTCGTGTCGGCTATTCCTCCAATCCTAGAAAATTTGATGGGAAAGGTTCAACATAAGCATAAGATTGATCTATGAAGTATTATTGTTTTTAGCCAATAACTTCAACTTATTTTTTATTTTTTTGGTTGAATTTGATTTATCCTTATGTACCAAGAAAACAAGGTTTGTTTGTTAAAATGTGAGAATGCCCTTTTGCTTGAAAGACCAAAAGTTGTAGAGAAATTCTTTTGCAGGAAAAGTTTCTTATCAAGCGGATTGAATCAATGACAAAACCACGTGGGTTGACACATACAAAGAAAGAAGGAAAAACTATGTTTTATGAAAAACATGTTGCCGGGAACGGACGAGGAAGCAAATGGGAGAATATCTAGGAACATTCTCATTGAAAAATGGGGTATCGTACAAAAGCTGAATATATTCAGACTGTACATTGTAACCACATGAAAGAGAAAGCTACAACTAATCCTAAAATTGATAAGCTTAATTAACTTTATTAACTTTTGAAAAACACAATTTATTAAAAAAACGCTACGTTCCAAGCATTCCATTGCCTTCCTCTTGTCCTTAATAAAATGGTGCGTGTAGAGGCCTCCCTTGTCTTGTTTATGGCTTCTTTTTTTCATAGGTTCGATTTCTTTTCTAAAGATGGTAATGGGTATCCTATTATAAAGTATCCGTAAGTACTTGATTCGGTTAGATATGATTAAGATACCTTATAATCGAATTGGGGTTGGAATAGGGTTCATGTACCACCTCTTGGATACTTGAACTAGATTATAGTTTTTTTTTAATTTCATATAATTAAAAATAAACTCATATTATTAATTAAATTAATTCATAAAACTATTATTAATTAACTTGTAATATCTTTTAATACATATACTTTGTATATTGTGTTAATTTATAAGGAATATAATTACTATTATATATACTTTTATATTTTAAAAATAAAAATATGTATTTTCTATTTGTGTTAATGTTACAAAAATAATAACTTATAAAATTATTAATTATAATATATACTTTTGGGTATAAACTTATAAAATATCTACCTAAAAAGAAATTATGAGATTAAATAATTTTGGAACCTAGATATATTTTTTTTTAATTTCATGGACAAACCCATATAGTTAATTAAACTTGTAAGGTTTAAGTTGTTGTTTGACTCTTTGTTTTTAGTTATTTAAGTTGATATTTGAGATATTTATTTTTAATTATTTAAATTTAAATTTTATTATTTGTGTGCTTTTATAAATTTAATTATTAATGAAGTATATGAAATATGGTTGAAAATATTATTATATATAGATACAAGTACAAATTCGGGTTTTGTAATTGAGTACCCATGAAGAGCATTTTAATAATTTTTTTACATAATCGGATTTTTAAATGGGTTTGAATAATTATCGAGTAGTGGGTATGTATTAGGGTAGTAAATTTAACAAATATTCGAGTAATTATAGGATTTGAGCACCCCATTTATTAATTGGGTTTAGGTTTGAGGATTTCAAAATTAACAGATACCCTACCTGTTGACAACCTTATTCTCTTCTTGTCCTTTCTTTTGGTTCTAGTTCATTCTTTATCAGGTACTCAACCATTTATGGTGATCTTGGACTTATTTCTTCATCTCGTTTTTTATACTTCCCCTTAAGAGGAATGATGAATATTGTCAATGTTCATCTTGCTCAAAAGGTTCTGAAAGTCTGAAACTGTTTAAGTTGTAAAACCTTTGTAAACATATCTGTTATCTGTAGATTTGTTGAAATGTATATTGGTTTAATCTCTTATGTCATTACCTTCTCTTGAATAAAATGACAGTATATTTCAAAATGCTTGGTTTTCTCATGGAACACTGGATTTCTGCTGATGTGTATTGATGACTAATTATCTAAATAAAGCTTTATTGCAATTTAATATTTGATTCTAAAAATTTGACAAAAGATGTTTTATCCATATAATCTCACAGCAAGTTGTGGCCATTGAACGATATTATGCTTTTGTAGAACTCCTTGCCACCATTGGCTGCTTCTTCAATTTCTAGCTTATAAGAGATTCTCTAATAAATATTCCATATCCAGCAACTGATTTTCTAGTGTCAAGGCATTCTGCCCAATCATTATCACAGTAAGCTTTGATCTTCCAATCAGACTTGGACTTCATCACTATTCTCTATCTTGGTGATCCTTTTAAGTACTTTAATACTTTATAAGCTATCATATGATGTCTTTGTGTTGGTTTTCCCATGAATTAGGAAAGAATTTAGACTACATATGATATATTAAGCCTGTTGAAGGTCAAATATAACAATTTCCCAATGAGTTGTTTGTACTTTGTAAGTTTTGCTAACCTTTCTTTGTCTTCAACAACCTGTGATTGTAATCTATAGGAGTAATAACAAGTTTAGCTCCCAATAGTCCATTCTCCTTTAGGAAATTTAATGTAAATTTTCTCTAGCATATAGAGATACCTTCAAGTGATTTATCTCTAGCCCCAAGAAGGATTTTACAGCACCAAGGTATTTCAATTTGAACGATGTGCTCAGGAATTCTTTAACATTGTTTGCTACTTCAGTAGATATGCTACCAATCAAAATATGATCTACATATAGCAACCATGCAATAAACTTTCCCTTTTTTTTTCTTTATAGTAAATAATGAGTAATCTGTAGTTGACTGTTTAAAACCATAATTCTGAATGGAAGTAGTGAATTTGAAATTCCACTACCTGAAAGCCTACTTGAGTCCATAAAGTGACTTATGCAACTTGCACACTAACTTTTTTTCTACAAGATACTCCCCTTTGATGGAATACCCTTTTGGTAATTCCATATAAATAGTTTTTCTCAAATCTCCATGTAGAAAAACATTGTTAAAATCTAGTTGTGACAATGTCCAATTATATGCTGCTACTAGTGCAAAGAACACTATTATTGTAGTATGCTTTGCCACTGGGCTAAATCTTTCTTAGTAGTCAAATCTTGGAACTTGATTGTAGCCTTAGCTATCAGCCTTGCCTTGTATCTTTCAACTTGTCCACTAGCATTGAATTTTACATTGTAAACCCCACTACAGCCTATTACATCTATATTAGGAGGTTTCTGCACTATACTCCATGTGTTATTATCTTTTTTTTTTTTCAAATGAAATTGTTCTACTTGTCTCATTACTTATTGCATAGACTCTTAACAAGATTGATCCTTTTTGATCCATATAAATATAGTATTGCTTATTTGACTTTTATTTTAATATCTTTCATCTTACTAATAAAAAGCTTGGGTTACTATCCATGTCAGATGATTCATAGATGGTTAACAATTTGTTTTATGGAGGTGAAAGTTCCCACTATAGCTATAAAAGACCCAACCACCTAAATGGCAACAATTATTGCTAACTCAAACCCAAACTTTTGAACAGTATTGTAAGTTTTAAGGTAATGGAGGCATGGCAGTAATATCGAGACAATGATACCTAAGAATGATCTGATGAATGCCATCACATAATCGAAAAATGGGATGGTTAAGGCAACAATGACAATGCTGATCACAAGGGCTATTTTAACAAAAATGTTTACAAACCTCTTGTTGCAAAAGAATGAATTGATTATAGTAGTATAGATTGTTATTTTTGTGTTGATCATAAGAGATGTTCAATGGTAGTAGTAATTGGAACAATTATAATAGTATAATTTTATGAGAGGGCTGAATAAAGTAGTATAGATTGTTATTTTTGTGCAGATTTTTTTGATAGGAAGGTTTAATGTTACTTCAAACTGTTCTTTATATACCAAGTAGCCTAGAACAGTCATTGATCCATAGTTGATGGTGCTTGTGATGAAGTAAACAAGTAAAACCTTAGAGAACTGGCTTTTGTCTCTCATTGACCTGTATAATGTGTGGAAAACTAGATGCTCACAATAACAAAAGGCAATGGTAGAGGCATGGTAGTAATATTAAGGTGATGACACCCAAGAATGATCCGATGAATGCCATCATGTAACCAAAAAATGGGATGGTTAAGACAACAATTACAGTGCTGATCTCAAAAGTTGTTCTAACGAAGATGCTTAAAAAACTCCTATTGTTGAAGAGTGGTGTGATTAGAGTAGTATAGATTGCTATTTTTGTGCTGATCACAAAAGCTGTTCAATGGCAATAGTAACTAAAGCAATATAATAGCATATTTTGTGAAAGGATTGATTAAAGTAGTATGGATTGTTATTTTTGTGTTGATATTTTTGATGGAAAGTTTTAATGTTACTTCAAACTTTAGATGTTCTCCATATAGCAAGTACTTTAGAACAACCATTAATCCTTAGTTGATGGTGCTTGTGATGAAGCAGACAAGCAAAACCTTAGAGAATTGACTTTTATCTCCCATTGAGCTATATAACATGGGGCAAATTGGATGCCCACAATAACAAAGATAATGGCAGAGGCATGGCAGTAATATTGAGGTGATGACACCCAAGAATGATCCGATGAATGCCATCATGTAACCAACAAATGGGATAGTTAAGGCAACAATTACAGTGCTAATCTCAAAAGCTATTTTAACGAAGATGCTTAAAAACCTCATGTTGCGGAAGAATGGATTGATTAGAGTAGTATAGATTGCCATTTTGTGCTGCCACAAGAGTTGTTCAATGGCAGTAGCAATTTGAGCAATTATAATAGCATATTTTGTAAGAGGATTGATTAGAGTAGTATAGATTGTTATTTTTATGTTAATTTTTTTGATAAGAAAGTTTAATGTTACTTCAGATTTCATATGTTCTCCATATACCAAGTAGCCTAGAACAAACATTGATCCATAGTTGATGGTGCTTGTGATGAAGCAGACAAGGAAAACCTTAGAGAATTAAACTTTATCTCCTATTGAGCTATATAATGTGGGGCAAATTGGATGCCCACAATAACAAGAGGCGATGGCAGAGGCATGGCAGTAATATTAAGGTGATGACACCCAAGAATGATCTAATGAATGCCATCACGAAACCAAAAAATGGGATGGTTAAGGCAACAAGTACAATGTTGATCTCAAAAGCTGTTTTAACGAAGATGCTTAAAAACCTCTTGTTGCAAAAGAATGTATTGATTAGAGTAATATAGATTGCCATTTTGTGCTGACCACAGGAGTTGTTCAATGACGTAGCAATTAGAGCAATTATAATAGCATATTTTGTGAGAGGATTGATTAGAGTAATATAGATTGCTATTTTTATGCTAATCTTTTTGATAAGAAGGTTTAATGTTACTTTAGATTTTAGATGTTCTCCATATACCAAGTAGCCTAGAATAGCCATTGATCCATAGTTGATAGTGCTTGTGATAAAGCAGACAAGTAAAACCTTAGAGAACCAACTTCTATGTCTCACTGAGCTGTAAAATGTAAGTAAAATTGGATGCCCACAATAATAAAAGGTAAACATGCTTATAATAGTTGGCATTCCTTTCTAATTCAAAAGCACATTGCTTTCAATGAACCCCACTCCATCCACTATTCCAACCCAAAAGATGTAAACCATAAAGATAAAAGAAGTTAAAGCCCCACCAGTAAAAACATAGGCAAGCATACCCAAACTCTTCAACCATGTAGTTGGTAGAACCACAAGGGAAGTTAGTAAAAAAAAAGCTTGCCTTCTTCTAAGTTTCAGCTTAGTAATTTTGAACCCTATGTTTGGAAATAATTTGTCTAGATTGTCACCTTTTAATATCATGAACTCAACTGTAACCAGGTACAACTCAAGATACATGAACAGGGATACAATTGCTTTCTTTTTATATCCAAAAGCATGCTCACCTATATCCAGATAGGTTTTGATGAATGAGTTCAAATCCGTGTAATGTGGAAGAAGTAGTCTTGTGTACTAACAAATAACAGTTACCAGGAAAAGAAGCAATAAGCTTAACCATCTTCCTTGAGAAAGTGCATATGGAATTAATAATATTCCTACGTTTGTTAAGGCGTTGAGCCCATTGCAACAAGTTTTAAGGAAGCTTTGTGCCTTTTTCTTGTTGTTGTGACTATGGAAGCTCATTTTGGCTCTCTAATTTCTCATAGCTTTCAAGATGTCCATCTTGTGTGACCAAGTATCATTATTTTTCATAGTTTTCAGTTCAAGATCCATTGTCGTTTTCCAATGTGAATGATTAATAACTTCATGGTAAGAGTTTGGTTTTTGTGTTTATGGGATTGAAATGGTAAAGGTTTTATGTGCAAGTGACAGATATTGAGATGATAAGTGCTGTGAAATAGGATGTGCAGTAACTGTGTTTGTTAAGGAATGTAAGTCTGTATAGTATGCATCAAGGTATTTGAAAGCATGCTTGAGTTTTATACTCTTTTTAACAAGCAAAAGCATTTGGCTCATTGGTTGGTGCATTATCCCCTTGCCTAAAGAGCAGGGTTCGAATCCCCCCTCCTCCAATTATAAAAAAAAAAAAACAAGAAAATTAGTTTCCAAATCAATGTTGGTTTGAACATTGCTACTAGTTGTAGCAGTTTGTAGACTGTCGATAGTAATAGGTGTGCTAACGTTGTTAGGTGAATAAGATAACAATTCATTAGAACTTGATAATTTTTTATTTTGTGAAGGTTAAATAGGTTCAGGCAAAATTGACTCTGCTAATGTATTGTCTTAAAAAGAAAAATTAGGCTGATAAGAATCAAAATCATATAGGTAATTGACATACACATCAAGTGTTTGATAAAATGTAGGTGATTGTGTGCTTTGCTGTGAACATTGAAATGGGAATATGTTCTCATAAAAGACAACATTTTTGGATATAAGAACCTTATTTGCATCAAGATCATATACTCTAAAACCTTTAACATTATTTGTATAGCCTAAGAAAACTCATTTGTTTGCTTTTTTGTCTAACTTTTTCCTATTTTGTGAAAATGTAGACATAAAACATAAAAATCCAAATGCGAGGTTTGTTATACAGCATTTCATAAGGTGTTCTATTTTTTAGTATTCTTGTTGGTAGCCTATTGATTATGTGCACTATAGCAAACAAAATGTCACCCCAAAAATGAATTGAAACACTTGATTGATGCATAAAAGCCCTTGCTTCCACTAGAATGTGTTGGTGCTTTCTCTCAACAACATCATTCTATTGTGGTGTCTTTACACAAGACAATTGAAAAGCAACTGTATTTTTTGGATAAAAATCACTAAGTTTGAATTCCTGACCATTGGCTAATCTTAAATACTTAATTGATGAATTGAATTGTCTTTGAACATATTTATCAAAGGAAGGGATAACTATTAAAACATTCGATTTACTTCTAATTAAACAGACCCAAGTAAAATGACTGTAGTCATCAACAATAGTAAGAAAAAATCTTTGTCCAGATAAAGTTGGCGTCTCACATGGACCCAAAATGTTAGTATACATTAACTTAAAAGCTTTTGCAAAACTTTGAACAAGAGCTGGAAAAACAAGTTTTCTTTGTTTAGCTAAAAGGCAAATTTCACATAGTAAATCTTTTGTGCATTTTGCATCAGGAAATTTTTGATTGATTACATTAATTCTTTCAATAGGAACATGGCCTAAGTGCCATAAATCAAAATATTTGTATCTTGCTTTTGAAACATCAATAGAGAAAACTTTTAGAGTCTTTACAAGCTCTTCAAAAAAGATTTTTGAGAAATCTTAATCATCTTGATTGTTTTGCATCGAATAAAGTCATGAATAAGCTCTAGCAACCCTAATCATTATTCATGAAGGAATGTCCTAGACAACACAATATTTGTCAATGAAAAGTACACATGCCTTTTTACCATTTGTAATTTTTTTTTTAAAATGGTGCAACACGAGGACTTTCCAAGAGATCACTCATCCTAGTACTATTCTCGCCCAATTACGCCTTTTTACCATTTGTAATTTGTCCTATAGACATAAATTTGAATTTAAAGCTTAGGACATACATGGTATTATGTATTGTCAATAAAGAACTTAACTTGATAGTTCCTATGTGTGACACAGAGGAATAGGATATATGATTTGATGCACCTAAGTTTACTATCCATTGATTTTGGTTTATCAGACTAGTATCCACATTTCCATATTCACATGGCAAATTATTCACAGTATTGAAGCATAAATGACTTAAGACAATATTTGTAAATGATGAATTGGCTAGTGACTGTTTGGTTGTTTGAGATGTTGTTGAAGTGTTCTTACCATCTTTCCCATTTATATCATTCACATTCAAGAAGTCTATAATCTTACTTGCTGTTAAAAGACTGATAACTGAGACATGGAGCCAGTTTTATTTAAATCCTCTTCTTGCTCAGCTTGAATCTCATCCATAGTGATTGCTTCATAACTCCAATATACATTATTTACTGATGTTTTTCCTTTCTTGTTGTTTCTTTTCCCTTTTGTGAATTTTAAGTCCTTTAGAGAACCAATAATTATGAAATTCTTATCTTTGGTATGCCATTTCTTCCTACAATGGTTGTAAACAATGTTCTTCTTCTATTTTTTCTTGTTTTCTATATTAACTATCATGGTAGAGGACCCAATTGTTGAGCTTGAAGCATGACATTTCTCTAAGATGCTTCTCTTAATACTAAACTATATAGTTTTTCAAGTGTAAGGATGGGATCCAAAAGTATTATTTGGGATCTGATGCTTGTAAAGGACTCATTCAAGCCATTTAAGAACCTGACCACCATATTTTTCTTATGCTGATCTATATTCTTTTTGAAACAAATACAGTTGCAACTCACACAGTCACAGTCTGTAGTTTTTCATTTCCTCCTTGTGTTTTTTTAACTCAATAGAGTCTGTAACAATTATGTTGGTTCCCTGGGTTATATTTCCTAGATTGTACTGAGGGTTGCTTACTTTAGTGTCATCAGGCTGAGTAAAGTTCTGATTGAATGTATTTCTTATATCAAAGGCAAAGTCCTTATAAAATATGTTTAAAGCCATTGGTTGAAAGATTGATTCTAGTAACCAAGCTATACTAACATAATTGCAATGGGTCCATGACTGAAAAAGAGGATTTGTGATTTATGGCTTTGGTATGGTTCCATTAATGAACTTGATTTTGTTTCTAATGAAAAAGGCAAGCAGGAAAGAGTTTGGGATTGATGATTTCTGAACCAAAATGGTCAGTACAATGCAAGTAATAAAGTGATTGGGGATTAGTTATGAAAGGGATTTAAGTGATTTATATATTGGTTTGTGTTGTGGTTTAAGTTGGTTTGGATTTAGCTGAATCATCCATTATTCTAATACTTAATCAACCTTAGTGATGAATGCAAAAAGAAAGAAAGTAACCCAAAAGAAATAACTAAACGTAAACTTTCTAGTTTAGTGGATGATGACAAATTCCTCTAAAACAAATGATATTTCATTGAGCCTTTGAAACAACTTGCTCTGATACTGTGAAAACCATAGCGCAATGAAAAGACAACATAGCAAATGGGAGAATATTTAAAAACATTCTCATTGGAAAATAAGGTATTGTACAAAAGTTGAATATATACAAACTATACATGTGTAATATGATGAAAGAGAAAGCTCTAACTAATCCTAAAATTAATAAACTTACTTACTTAACTAATTGTTGAAAAACACAATTTATTAACAACGTTACCTCTTAAGCATTCCATTGCCTTTCTCTAGTCTTTAATAAAACGATGCATGTAGAGGCCTTCCTTGTTCTGTTTATGGCTTCTTTTTTTAGAGCCTCAATTTCTTGTCTTGTCCTTTTTTCTATTTCCAATTCATTCTTCATTAGTACTCAGCCATTTATAGTGATCTTGGACTTATTTCTTCATCTCATTTCTGATATTTTAATTTGTTTATGTCAACTAATACTGTTTATTCATTACTTTTAGGTGACGTTTGGTACTTTACAATGCAATGTGATTATAAATAATGTGATTGCAAGTAATGTAATTGCAAGCAACGTAATTGCAAGCAACGTAATTGCAAGCAATGTGATTGTAAGGAAAATAACATTACAGTGTTTGGTATACAAACAAAATAATAATTAACATGCAAGGAAGATAACATTACAATATTTGGTTTACAAATACTTTATTGAGAATGTAATGTTAATTTTCAAAATTACCTCTATTTATTAAAATACAAGCTTAATATACTTGTATTTTTTATTGTTAATTTTTATATAATATCATATCTTAAATATATTTTTAATGTCATATATTTTATTTTTATTTTTTATTATAATATTATATATTTTATTTTTATTTTTAATATATTTTTTATTATATATTTTATTTAATTTATTTTACCTATATTATATAAATTTTAATTTCTTATATTTTATTTTATTTTAATTTATAATTCTTATATTATATATTTTATTTTAATTATAATATTATAAAATATTTTTAACAAAGTAATAAAGTTAAAAGGTAAAAATATCTTTAATAATATTGCAGAGTGTAATGTAATGTAATTGTATTAGTTTTGAAGTACAATCACAATATATCCCTTAACTGTAATGTGATTGCATTGTAATCTTACATTGTAGTAGTTTGTTACAAAATAAATACTATAATGTAATTTGATTAGACATATTTTAGAGAATATGCTTTCATTTCTCTCATACCAAACGCTAATTTAATTTCAATTCATGCTAATCATTCCTTTTTTAGGGTAATTTACACTTAACCACATCATTATTAGGTGAATTCAAGTTTTTCTTAAAATAAAATTGTTTAGATAAAATATTAAATTAAGATTTAATTTATCATATAACTTTCTTTTATTTTCTATTAAGATTTAAAAAAAATTAAAACATATAAACAAACTTTTAAAACCATAGTTTATTTAAATGAAGTGATATTCCGCTAAATCACAAAAAGATAAAATATTGATCGCCGTTGTTCTGCTTTGTCCTAGTCAGACCCTGGCCTGTTTTGGCTGATGGCGAAATGTGGATAATTCAAAAGAAATTATAGACAAGGCATGACTCTAGTCTAGTGGGCACCCAGCCGCACTAGTTCCTTCTATCCCATGGAATTGACCCGTGATTCGTGACTAAAAACATTTATGATGATTACTTATCATTTATTGTCAATAAACTATTGCTGGTCCTTCTTAGACTTTGTGAATGGCGTCAGAACATTTTAAGTCAATGGAAACAGCCGACGTAAAATTATAAGTGAAAGATTAAGTTACTGCTGTTTAATTATTTTTCATAATTTTAAAACAAGCAAGTTGCTTTTGTTATATTTTCTTGATAATATAATTTTTGTTGTAAATTATAATCTTATGGTTTTTAATTTTCATAAATAAATTCAAATAATTGATACTTGTCTTTTCGATATATCACAAATCAAATTAAATTCAACAATTAATGCTTAATTTTTAATTCAATAGATATGCATATGCATATTAAAAAGAAAAACAAACAAAAAAAATGAAAAAGAATATTAGGTAAATAAAAAAGTGGATCATATTAAAAGAGAAACGTGTAAGCATATACGCAATATATCTTCGAGGTTCATACCATATAGGCCGAGGCAAAAATATGTAAAGCAACCATGACAGGTGGCGTGATTTTCATATCATTGCAAATCAAGCGGGAATATTTATATATTTTTTCTATTTTCTTTCTTTCTTTTAATTTTTGTGAATTTGAATTTTACGAATTAAACAAAGACATTGATTTTAAAATATTAAATCCCTAATTTTACCTTTTTAAGAATTGATATCTTATTCATTTGAATGTCAAAATATAAAAAAAAAGCATCAAAAAATTTTAAAATATAAAAGATATTTTAATATTAAAAAATAAAAAAAAATGGACAAAGCTTTTTCTTTTTTAATAATTATACATCTCAAATGTAAAGTAAGAGAAAAAATTAGTCATAGACTTCATTTATGGGATGGAACAACAATTAGGCATGAGTTAAGGAAGAAATAATAGTGGGGAAGGGAGGGGGGCCCCGTGGGCGGCGGGGCGTTTATAAACTAAAACAAGAGCCGTAACCCTAGGGGCTGTTTTAATTATCGTGCAATGTGGTTTTGGTGGCCTTAAAAAGGTGTAACAAAGGCAAAACACATGGTGATTTTCGTCGCAAATAAAATGTAAATTGTATTTATCGCTGTGGATGTATGTGGTATTTTCAAGTTCCCGACTCTAGCATGCCCCAAAAATGGTGACCAACAAGTAATTTCCCGAGATACACGTATCAAAAAATTTACCTTTTTGGGCTTTGTGTAGCCCTGGTGCTCTCAAGGAAGAAAGCTTCATCCCGTCGCAATCCACAAATCTGGAGGTGGGGTCCGCAGATCTGCAGACAGTGTGGTCATGGATCACTGTTTCGTCAAACTCATTATTTTTTTCACTACTAGTATTAAAAAAAGCTTAAATTAGGGGCCAAAGATTTCAATTTAAAATTTTATCATATTTTAAATTGTTTTAGTTGAGTGATGTTGACAGTTTTAATCATGTCTACCCCAATTACGTGATAGAACCTTCTTTTTTTTATTATTGAGATTAGGTATTTGTTTTGGCAAAACATTTTAGCACTTAATCAAAGCTTTGGACCAAGGATTATCTTGGGCTTGCTCCATGTCCATGACAGAAGATCTAAACTTTGCTTTCCCAACATTTCAGCTTTTCACTATAATCCGCTCCTCCCCGTTTCAGTGTTCCCTTTGTCTCTGAAAATACTTATTAGAAAGAACAAGCACATTCCACATTTATAAAGGTTCCTTCACACTAATCTTATTACATAATATTTCATTTTCATACTATTTTCCGGTATCTTAACCATTTCAAGCTTTACCTTCGATGAGAAAATATGATTATTTATTAAAACAAAAAAAGGGACTACAAGAAATAGACAGGCTTCTCGACACAAGGGCACCTACAGGGATTACACAAAATTCCTGGACCAGGTTGCCGTTTCCACACTATTGGGTATATGATGAAGGTTGGTATGCAGATGGCGGCGCAGGGACATAATCATAGGCCCCATAACTAGTTTGACCCCCAAAAGCACCGCTGTTCCGATAACCAGCAGCACCCACACTATCCGCAGGGTGTGGGTAGTGTTGTTGAGTAACTGCAGCAGGACTTTGAGAGTGGGCCACACCATATGCTGATGCATATGGCGCAGTAGGACCCTCAAAAACATTCTGGCCAGCATAGTTATATGGTCCAGAATATCGTGCAGCTGGACTATGCTGTGCAGAGGAAGCTGGGTTTCTACGACTGAAAGGGGGATAGGAATTTGAAAATTTAGCCGCTTTAGCTGGACGGAAAGCAGATGGTCCACTGCCCCGGCTGCTACCAGCATTATGGCCTCGCTTATTTTGAGGCTTTCCACTGGCTGATGAACTCTTTCTCCTATCTGCCTTGACTTTCTCCAGCTGAGTGGCTCGCTTTCTTAAGCTATCAACAGAGAATTCTGACTCAAGCTTATGGTCTTCAACACATTTGATGATGGCTTTGATTGAATTCAGCTCCATATTGTTCGACTCCTCCTGCTAGACCAACTATCTTTAACCAGTAGTTCTTTGCTTAAGGGACAAGAAACGAAATTCTACATGCATGATGTAATTGGTATGTTAAATGATAAAAGTGAATGTGTACGCACCGTTGCAGCTGCACTATAATTTTCATTCTTCAATATGGTGGTGGCATTCTTTTTGGAGTTCTTGAGATAGGACTTGAGCAGAGAAACAGGAGAAAATCTTTCTGTCAAGCCAGCCTCCATGGCAAAGTACACTGCCTCTATCTCTTTACCATTCTTTACTAGTTCATCAATAATATCTGAAAAGTTCAGAGATCATTCACTCAAGGAGGTGCAATTTAAGTGAATTCTTATACAATGATGATAAGAATAAAACAATACAACGTATTTGTACAATGTTTCTGGTTGTATTATCTTTAAGTGATGCCAACACCATAATTTATGAACTGATTCTCATTTTCTTGGAAGGGGTGTTTATCTTTTAGCTTTTACTTTAGATTTGTGCTGGCACAAAAAACTAGGCAAATAGTCACAAAGAGAAAGCCAATGACCCAATTCAGTATAATACATTGCAGGCTATATTTACCTATTTTTCTACCTTAATTTAACTAGTAATTTTTCATGATCTAAAAGTATAATTTACATGTGAAACAGAGTATCATAGATCTTTGCAACCTACAGTCAGAGGTGGTACACAACCACTAACATGACAAACGTGCGTGCGATTTATTTAAGTAATAAAAAAAAAAAAAAAAACCATTCAACAATACCAAATCAGAAAATTGTGTCTCATTATATAAATTACAGGCATAGATTTGGTCAGGCTTACATTCCAAATACATTTGCCTAAAAGTAAGTTACAAAAGTATAGGAGCTACCAGTGTGCAAGTGTTGTCAGTGCGTCTGCACATGCAACATGAGGCACTGCATGGCCAATGCCTAACATAAATCCTACAAATCTTGTTTGTATAGGCTTAGATAAAATTTATATCGGTATTTGACATATGCATCCGTATTATAGAGAAATGCAATGCAAGCACATACTCCAAAATCCATCTGTGCAAACACACACATGCATGCATGTATGTATAATTTGGCATGGCATACAACGGTCCGCTCCGCTATCTTGTAATGCAAGTGGAATGTGTGAAGCACGACTTATCAATTAAGAAGGAGAGTTTCCAGTTCACAAAGTTAAGTATGAAAGTACCCATGCACAATTTTGATAACATACAACTATCATCTACAACAGCAAACACAGGGGGGACGGTGTGATGGGAAGCTGATTTATAAACCAGCTGCTAGACATGACAAGTTCAAGTGAAAGATGTAACAAAGTACCAAGTAAATTCCAAAAAGGCATAAAGCAGCTAAAGGATGTAAACGGCAGGGTGAGTTGTAAGCTAATTAAAAACCTTAAATAAGGTTTGGGGTAGCTAGGTTCACTCTTATCCATACCTACAGACAGCACCCTTGAATATAGCATATCTTGTGTGTATATATATATTTCAAAACAGGTTATCTTGTATAAATATTACATATAAACATATTCATTTTTCACCGAGTCATATGTAAACTAAATAATTCAAGGAGTGAACATGCTTTCAGCATTGGTCAGAGTGACCATTTGCAAGGCAATGCACTATAAATCCACGATCTAAACTGGAGATTTGAAATGTAAAGGAGTCCTTGGAAAACAAATACTAGAAAATAACTTTTACTGAATCCCATTAAGCACCACCAATTAAAATTTTAAAAAATTCTATTTGCATTAATCGATTCAATCCCCTAATATTCTCCCAATCAGAATGTTTAATAATAATAACTCAGCCCTGATGCAAAATGAACCAGTTGACTTAATCTCCATGAATGACACAACACAACGTTACCCTACCAAATTGCTTGGATGCATTACAAAAAGTGCAACTCCAAATCAAAGCTTATAACAATGTTAAATAGAATTCTATTACCTAACCGCAAATAATTTCATCCACATTCAAGTTTTTTTTTAAAAAAAACTATTTTCACTCATTTATTATCCTAAGCAAACTGAAAGCAACAACCAAAAACACATACGTGATACGACATAACTTAAGAAAAGATGTTTAAAAAAAAAAAACCTGAAAACAACCCTTTGTAAGGAAGAGCACAAACCTCCCATTTTATCACCAAACTCCAAAGCAGCAGCAAGCTTAGCCATATCCCTCCGCGACGCAAAATCCACAACCAACTTCCTCAAAAACCCTTCTTCAAACCTCTCTTTCAACTCAAACCCAACCACCATTTGCAAAAACATAACTGCCTCTGCCGCCCCAACTACTTCTCCCTCCCCATCCAACTGC
Organism: Theobroma grandiflorum; assembly: GCA_036013995.1. Classification (NCBI taxonomy): domain Eukaryota; kingdom Viridiplantae; phylum Streptophyta; class Magnoliopsida; order Malvales; family Malvaceae; genus Theobroma; species Theobroma grandiflorum. Next base: position 40,819,359 of record CP142129.1, read on the forward strand.
GCTTTCCATTTCTCAACCACCTTTGCCGCCCTTTCTCCAATGCTCCGTGCGAACTCCGGCCCTTTCCCTTTTTTGCCCTTCCAATTCGCGTCTGGAAACAATGCCTGAACCAACATTCCGCACGCCCATCTCTTATCAGTCAAACCTCCCGTCTTCCCAATTTTCTGGGAAACAAAGTCGTCGACGGCTTCTAAAACAAGCCTGGGTGGGTCAACGGCTTCGTATAAAGCATTGGAGATCTCAGCTCGTAAGGAAACGGATTCTTTTCTCTTGGAAACTATGAATTTAACTAATCCCATCGAGTCCATACGGCGGGAAAGGGATTTTAATGATTCGGAGAGTTGGGCTGAGGTATTGGGGTTCCGGAATTCGGCTAAAGCGGATTCTTTCTGGGTTTCGATGCCGGCAGTGACGGCGGATTCGCGGTCGGGGATAGAGGATTCGCGGAGGGAAAGGGATTCTAGGGTTTGGGAAGAAGTGGAAGAAAGGGAGAGGAATTTGGAGTCTAGGGATTGGGATTTTTGCGAAAGGGAATCTTGGAGGGAGGAGAAATGTTTGGTTAGGGCTGTACATAATTGGGTGCATGTCGATAGGATTGTCTTTTGCGCTTCGAGGTCGTCCATGAATTTTTGAACTCTGTCGGTTGAAATCGCCAGCTCGGTCGACATCGTCGATGTAAAACAGCGACGTTTCGGTGGGAGTGGAAGAAAAACCCTAAACCCTGGGCGGACGGAACAAAATGCGAGGCGTCCACCGGTGTTTTTCTGTCTGGAGGGAGATTGGTAAGTTTTTGTGTAATGAGGAAGGTGGGTTTACTTATTCTAAAACGACGCCGCTTCTGTGGAATGGAGAAAAAGGTTTACTTAAACTAGTGGACCGAGCTCATTTTGCACGAAAATTTTGGAATTTCAAAATTAAGTTCAGCCCAAGTTTTGACTATGAGGATCAAATTAGGCCACCGATATCTCAGATCCTGTCTGGGCCTTTCTGACAGATAAAGGTCAGCTCTAGTGAAAATCTCAAATGATGGAAACTGCTAGGTTAAGTAGAAGAGAGTTTTGATGTAAACCATATGCTACTAAAATTTGATACATGAAGGGATTCGCTTGCCCTTTATTTCTAGCAGAAGTTACCAACGATTTAATGCAAAATTTGGTTACAAGTGAATGGTAGAGATTAAGGTATCTCACAGGCTCACACTCGCAAGGAGATTGGCTTTTTGATTACCAGGTTTCTCCATAATAAGTTATATTGCAAGTTGCAAAGTGCAATAGATGAGCCATCGTTTTTGGCCCTTGATATTTTTTATGCCTTAAGGTAAACCCAAATTAGCATATTAGCATATTCTTTCCAAAGCATTTATTCCAAGCTGTACCACAATCTCTTTCCAACTTGCACTTGCCCCTTGACTGAAGATCTATATGGTGTTGACAAGTAATCAATGCCCTTTCCGAGGACCATCCAAACCCGAATAAAAAGAAATAGCCACAAGTCCTTTTTTGCGTCTCTTTTCCATTGGGAATGTGTCTCTATTATTAATATGCCATTTGCCGTATACCATTCCCATAAACCTATGTTAGAAGATTGTTGCAGGTTCTTTTGAAAAGATAAGAGATAATTCTATGTCAAATTCTATTTGTGTGTTTAGCCTAGGTAATTAGCTATCAATAGTTAACAAGAGAATGTGGTTAACAAGCCATAAAAAAGATACTGGCGCAGACCTAACAGTCAGGACTAAGGACTATGTAAGATTTGGAAATATCAACCGTGTATCAGACACACATTAGCGGATAAGGACGCTACAGCTGTTAAATTGTCTTCCTTCTTCAAACACAGACCATGATAGAAGACTGATGTCGACTTCACTTCTAGCATGTTTCAACACTACTTTTCATCTAAGCTAGCTGTGTTCCATGTCTGGCCAAAGTCATGGTTGGAAATTCTGATATATATATATATATATATATAGTTAAAAGTAACATGAGAATCCCATCTGGTTTTACAATTCCAGCGAGTTGTTGCTGCCCTGTAATATATGCTGAATTTGCTCCAACAATCACAATTCACAAGCATTTCTTTGTTTTCTATGGGTTCTTATTTTTTTCTTCTTGAAAAATGATTTTTTTCTTTATTTTTTCCCCTGGAGAGTGTGAACTGACATCCAACCACGTTGACGAGATTCCATAGTGCGATTAATTTCTGACGATATTGTCGACCACATGAAAATGTCAAAGGCCTTGCATCTGAAGTTAGTGTTTAATCAAGCTAATTAAGAAGCTTCATAGTTGATAGAAGTAGAACAATCAAGCTTACATACCTCTTTTACATTTCAAGGGGCATAGGAACTCAGGGAAGAATACTTACCAGTGAAGATATTAATACTGATCAAACATTGGCATTACAGTTGCAAGATCAACAAAGATCAGAAATTTTAGAAATAATTTTGTTTTCTTTTTTTTGGGGAGGGGGGAGCAGTGCAGCTTCTCCCTCTCTTTCTCAAAACAACAGAGTATTTACAGAGGAAATTAAGATTGAAGGGGGCAAACCCTTCTATCCACAAAGAATGAAGACCAGCAAATAGCTTCAGGGCATCAAAGATTGAAAAAAGTAGACCCACCAAGTGCTTTTTTTTTTGTGTTTCTTGAGCTAGACTGCAGCTTTCCTTAGAAAAACACTGGAAGCATCAGCAAACCTCATAGAGAACGATCGAGAGAGGTTATCAGGATCCTCCCATGCAAAGCCCTGATCGAAATTCTGCGAGTAGGTGTAAGGATCATAGGGTACCTGCACCGGAGACTCGAAAATCTTCCTCTTCTCTTTCTTAAACTTCATCCAGAGCACTTTCCACTTCAGCTTGTTTGACCCAGTGGTGGTGGATGGAGAGTTCACAGGTTCAATCTCATGGTAGCCCCGGCATAAGCAGCCAGTTTTGCACCCTGAATTGCACCAGTTTCTGATGTCCATTGCAGTGGAAAACCAAAGTTTTGTTTCTGCTCTCAGCCCAAAGAGTGATACTTGAAAACTGAAAACAGAAACAGCACTAGAAAGATTCTAGAGATAATATAAGCACATGGCTCTTTGCTTCTTTAAAGAGTAGTTGGGACCTGCATGTCCTTTTAAGACCCCGATGGTCCAACTTGGGTAACTTATTTAGCTAAACTTGATAAAAGGTAATATAGGTGCAATTAAGTGTTGACAAGTGCAAGAGACTCTTTTATTTGACCCTAGGCCCTTGTTTCAGCGGTCAGGTGTCTTCCCTTAGCGGTTAGGAACATGGATTTCTTGTTCAATTTTATGAATAAAATTGATTAAGCAAAGTTATGCATGTGATTAGGAAATGCGTCTTAAGCATTAAGGACTGCATTTTCGGACCCATGTGCTTGTGGGGGGAGCTCAAAAGATTAGGCTGGAGCCTGTAGGGCTTTTGTCTTCGTGATTTGCAAGCAATATAGCTTCTTTTACCGCGTTCCTCCAAACAAGCCAAAATTCCTTTAGGATTCGATCGGTGGGGAACATGAAGGAAAGAAACCAAGGACCATTGCTATGCCGTGTCCACCATTTCCAAAAGCACCAACATGACCAACCTTCTTTTAGAAAACACTCACAGGGAAATGGTTTTGATAGTGACCGTAGGCCTCACGAAATCATTAACTTCTTTCCACGTCTTTGTGCAAATGAAACCATATTTGTGCATCAGTGCCACGATTTCACACCAACTTGTGAGATTATTTGTTTTGATTTGTTGACGAGATTATTTGTTTTGACTTGTTGACCATATTGTTTTATCTCACAAAAGACGTCTCATAGAATGAAAATAATATAAACTTTTAATAATCGATTTCATTCTAACACACAACTGATGTAAGATTCATAGTTTTTCATTGAGATCATAATATCTTCTCTTGTTGTAAGATTCATGGTTTCTTATTGAGACCATGATATTTTCTCTTGTTGTAAGATTCATCACTCCTCGTTAAAAGTGTAATATCCTCATAACTCTCCAATGAAAATATACAACCTTTTCAATATGGGATTCACAATTCCTGTTAACCTTGTGATATTGAATCTCCACGTTAAAATTAGACAAATAAGAGTTAAGGAGCCCTTTATAGAATTAGTTCAAGTTTACTTCGGTAAATATTCATATGGTTCAACATGCACTTGTATCATGTGACAACTTTCTCACCAAAGTCTTGACCCCTTAGTCAAGCACGTTGTAGCTCTTTCACCAAATTATTGATCCCCTTGTCAGGGGATCCACACTTTATATGGAGTCCGATGTCGTAGTGCTTCCTAAGTGGGATTCACACTTTTATGTGGATCTCACACTATAGTGTTTTCAGGCTACACATTATCCACACTTTTACGTAACTTTTCTTATCCGATAACCATCTCATTAAGGAGATCCACACCTTTATGCAGGATATGATGTCATATAGCCCTCTAGCTCGCACGAAAATTTAAAAATGTTAATGAGTATCTTATTATAAGGTATTCGTAAATATCCAATCTGTTTATACTGAGTTGGAGTACTTTATAAACGAATTCGGATAAGATTAGGGTAGTAATTTTACTATTTGAATTTTAATAGGATAAGGGTCGGAAACTACCTCTTGGGTACCCGTTATCTGAACTCGATTACTATTTATAAATATTTTATTATTAACTTAATAATTTGATTAAAAATTTACAATTTTTACCAACTTTACAAATAATTTTTTTTGTTAAAAATTAACAAATATATGAAAAGTATGGTTACTCTAATTATTAATATGATGACATTAATATATTTAAATTAAAAAATTATTAAATTGTTAATTATGTTTAAATAATTTGAATATTATATCATATTTTTAAAAAATATAATTACTATTATATATATACTTTTAATATAAATATATTTATTTTCTATTTTGTATTAACATTCCAAAAATTATGACTTGTAAAATTATTAATTATAATATATATACTCTTATTTATATAATCTTATAATATATATACTTATAATTAATTAAGTACTTATAATTATAATTAATTATTTATATAGTTAGAATAGTTTTGGAACCTAAATGTTTTTTTTAATTTCATGAAATTAAGAACAAATCTTTATAATTAATTAAATTAATTCATGAAACTTTTTTTTTGTTAAGCAATTAATTCATGAAACTATTGTTATTAATTAACTTGTAATGTCTTTTAATATATATAATTTATATATTGTGTTAATTTATAAGGAATATAATTACTATTTTATATATTAAAATATTTTTATGTATACGTGTGTATATATATGTACTTTAAATATAAATATATTTATTTTTTATTTTGTATTAATATTATAAAAATTATAATTCATAAAATTATTAATTACAGTATATATATATATTTATTTATATAAACTTATAATATATAAATCTAAAAGTAAGTTATGAGATTAGAAAAATTAATTGAGTAATTGGTGAAGATTTTAATAATTTTTTTATTTCATTGGATATCTAAACTGATTAGGATAATTATAAGGTAGTGAGAATGTATTAAGGTTAAGATTATGATAATAATTTTTAAATTATTCGATTAATTAATAGAGTTAAAATATTTAATAATTAATAAAATTAAAATTTAAAAACTTTAAAATTAACGAATACCTTACCTATTGACATCCTCACACATGATGCATAGTCACATTTGTACCTCGTAATAGCTCTCTCATTTAATCCCCGATACTCTCGTCAAAGGGATTACACCGTGGTACTTCCAAGCTCTCATGACACCCCATTACTTTGCACCAAGCGGTAGCTCTTTCACGTAATCCCTGACATCCTAGTGAAACGGATCCACACTTTTATGTGGGTTCCGACGTCATATTGCTTCAAAGCCCACACGATCCGCACTTTTACATGGTATCTCAAGCCCACACGATGGCAGCCAAAAGTGACTCCCATACCACTAATCACACGAGTCTCGACTTAAGAAACTAGCTTATTGGGTCAATTAATCATCTCTTTATTTAAATACAAGGCCACTTGAGTATGCATTTGATGTGAGACTCATATAAAATGCATGCTTATATTACTTTTGGTCATATGGGATTCATCACGTACTCGCACCACATGACAAGTCTCTCACCTAATTCCTAACCCTTAGCACCCTCATCAACGAGATCTGTAACATCCCGGGCAAGAAAATCAAAAAGGGAGGGGAGATTCGATCAAAAAAGGGGGAGAGGAAAAAGACAAAGAAGAAAAAGGGAGCAGAAAAAAAAGAAGAAAAAGAAGGGAGAGAGAGGGGGGGGCCAACCACGGGAGAAGAAAAAGAGAGCAGAAGAAAAAAAAAAGGGAAGGGAAGGAAAGAAAGAGAAAGGAGAAAAAGGGAGCACCAGCGACGGGAAGGAAGGAGAGAAGAAAAAAGAGAAAGAAAACAAAAAAAGAGCAGCAGCGGGGGGGGAAGGAAGGAGAGAAGAAGAAAGAGAAAGGGGAGAAAAGGGCAGCAGCGGGGGAAGGAAGGAGAGAAGAAGAAAGAGAAAGGGGATAAGAGAAAGGAGAAAAAGGGAGCACCAGCGACGGGAAGAGAAAGGAGAGAAGAAGAAAGGGAAAGAGAAAGGAAAGAAAAAAAAAAAGGGGACAAAACAACTGGGTGCACGCGTGAAATAATAGTGAAGTAGTACACCGCTATTTCAAGGTGAGTGGGTGCTAATTTTTAAAAATAGTATATTCCTATAATATTAGATAAATTGTGTTAATGGTTGATGGAATTGTGGATGGTATGAGTTGGTAGAAAAAAATTAGGTTGTTTGTGAGTGTGAAAATTTTAAAAATCTGGATTTGTGATAAAATATGTAGTACAGTATATATATGATTTTTTTAAATATGGGGAAACAAATCTTTGACTGCTTTCACTTCAAATAATGCCTTGCAATTTGTGTACTGCTTAGGTCAGTGACAATTATACTGTTTTCGAGATACGAGAATAGTTGATTATATTTTTTTTATACGTTGATTTGACAGACATATGATGATTTAAATGATTGAAATATTTTGTGTACGAGTAGGTAAAGGGGGACCTGAAGCCCCGATTTAATTTGGTGACGTGGGTAATTCTCACGAGTAGGTAAAGGGGGACCTGAAGCCCCGATTTATTCTGGTGACGTGGGTAGTTCCCACGAGTAGATAAAGGGGGACCTAAAGCCCCGATTTATTTTGGTGACGTGGACAGTTCCCACGGGTAGATAACGACCTCTGAGAATAAGCCTAAGGACTGTACTAATTTATCCGAGAACGAGATTCGCTCGTTTATTGTCTTAGCACACATCGCGTGTCATTGACACGAAAATTTTTATTAATGATTTATAAGTGATATATATATACATATATATATTTTCTTGGATTACATTGTTTTCGATTTGCAAGGCATAAATTATCTCTCTAATTAGTGAAATATTTTTCTACGCATACTCTTGGATTTAGAACTAATCTACCCATATGTTGTTTCCCCTTCTCGCCTGCTCACTGAGTCAATGATTATCACTGAGTCTATGAGACTCACACTCTCTTATTTTCTCCTTTTGCAGACAGGGATTAATCTGACGTGAAATATCAGTGAGTACGGTCTACCACATATTTGGGTAAGATCAAGTTTCAACTCGTTTAGAGTCACTCCGCTGATAGAGGTCAAATTGTAATAGCATGTCTTAACGTAAGAATTGAATTGATTGTGCTTGATTTTAAATTCAAGTACACGTGTATGTTTATGTTTGGCTTAAAAATTTATGCAGTCTATTGCTAGTGTATAGAGCATGGTTGAAAAGTCGTATGAGGCTTATTCGGGACTTGGTGGGACATCTTGAAAGTCTCGAATGCCAGTAGCGAGCCAGGGAGGGTCGTTACAGTGTTGGTATCAGAGCCTAGGTTTAGAAGTCCTAGGATTTCTCCAAGTTGTCAGCGGAGTGTCGGGGTTAGTGTAGAGTCTTATCCATGGTTTATGACTGCAGCATGAATTATGGGTGGGAGGCTACGCGAATCTCCAAATCTTAGTAAACCACCCTTATTACTAACTTCGAATATTTATTTAAAAGGGATGTTTGACGTTGTTTAGGTAACAAGATGCCGCCAAAGACACGAGCCACTTCAAGAGCAATTAGAGGGTTTGATGCTCCGGAAGAAGTTATGGAGGAACCACGTGCGTCTTTCTCTAGGGGCAGTGGGAGAGGTAGACCTAGAGGCCGGATTGCCGAGCTTCACGGTAGTCAAAGTTCAGAGGAAAGGAGGGCCAACACCAGTTCTGAGGATACGGGAGGTGAGCATCCTGAGGTACCTACTGCCACGTTGGAGGAGATAGCGGCTGGACTGCGAGGTTTGACTCAGGAATTTACGCAATTCAGGAGACACGGAGCATATCAAACTTACGAGACCATGGGTTCTAGCTTTGAAGATTCAGAGTATCAACCATATGAGGAAACAGAGAGAGGAAACGTTATGGTGAGTTTGGGAGAGTTCATGAAATTGAGACCTCCGTCTTTTTCGGGTACTCATCCAGCGGAAGACCCACAAGCCTTTTTGGATGAAATGGATAAGATTTGCACGGCTTTGGGTTGTTCTAGCCACCGGGCAGTTGAGTTGGTTGGTTTTAGACTGACAGAGGTAGCGCAAATATGGTTCGCCACTCTCAAGCGCTGTAAACCTCCTGGTTCCTCTCCACTTATTTGGGAAGAATTTGCGCAGGCTTTCATGGATAGATTTTTACCTGAAAGTGTGAGAGACGCTAAAGCTCAGGAATTCGAAACCTTGAGGCAGATGCCAAGGATGACAGTGTCAGAGTATGATGTTCAATTTACTCAACTGTCGAGGTATGCTCCTTACTTGGTTCAGACTGAAAGGCAAAGAATTAAGAGATTCATCAAGGGATTACCAGAACCTATATATAGGGTTTTAGTCTCTCAAAGGTTCACTTCCTATTCCGAAGTTGTTGATGCTGCCAGGAAAATTGAGGCAAGACGTATGGAGAGTGGGGCAGAGAGAGAGAAGGGTAAGAGGAATCGAGGTGAGGGGTCTTCCAGATTTAAAGACTCTAGTAGGGGTACGGAGACTAATATTGCTGGTCAACAAGGTCGCAGGGATGGCAATTTGCTCCGAGGATCGGCGTTCACTAGCCCACCAAACCAACGTAGAAATTTTCAGTTCCGTAGCCCTCCACGTAGCAGTGATTTCAGTGGAGTTAATTACAGACGAGCTATGAACAGCGGGATGGCTAATATGAATCCTAGACAAAGTAACCAGTGGGGTCCTTTTTGTACTTTTTGTGGTAACATACATACAAGGCCATGCAATCAAACTGTGATGTTTTGTTACGAGTGCGGGGGAGTTGGCCATGCAAAGAGGGATTGTCCTACTTTCAAACATAGTCAGGAGATGGCTCGTGGTTCAGTGCAATCTGATTTTGCTACCATACCGCCAGTCAGGAATGCTAAGAGAGATAAGGGAAAGGGGATAGCTTCTTCATCACGAGGTAGACCGATGAATTTCACTCAACAAGGTGCTTCTGGAAGAGGACAGGCAAGAGTATTTACTTTGACGCCACAAGATGCTCACGCCTCGAATGCAGTGGTGACAGGTACTCTTTCTATTTGTGGTTATGAAGCATCGCTTTTATTTGATCCAGGATCCACCCATTCTTTTATGTCTTTACATTTCATGCCTAAATTAGGCAAACATTATGAATATATGGATGAACCATTAGTAGTAACTACTCCATTGGAAGAAGCATATGTTGCGGAATATGTATTTCATTCTTGTGAGGTCCAGATCAAAGATAAGTACACTTGGGCGGACTTAGTGTTAATGACTACGTTAGGAGTTGACGTGATACTAGGAATGGATTGGTTGGCATCTTGCTATGCCAACGTGGATTGTTATCGCAAGTTGGTGAAGTTTAAATTCCCGGGGGAGTCATCATTTATTATTTATGGTCACAGCAGTCAATGGGATAACAGGGTGACGGCTGCAATCGCTGGAGGAGTACAGAGTGAAGAGGAAAACTTGGAGGCGACACTAGTAGTGAGTGAATTTGTGGATGTATTTCCAGAAGAGTTGCCGGGATTACCTCCAGAAAGAGAAATTGAATTTCGTATTGACTTGATTCCAGGGACGCAACCGATATCGATACCTCCGTACCGAATGGCACCGACAGAGCTAAGAGAGTTAAGGGAACAGTTGCAAGATTTGATTAATAAGGGTTTTATTCGCCCGAGCGTGTCTCCTTGGGGAGTGTCAGTACTGTTTGTAAAGAAGAAAGATGGTAGTCTCAGGTTATGTATAGACTATCGACAGCTCAATAAAGTCACGATTAAGAATAAATACCCACTCCCAAGAATTGATGATTTATTTGACCAATTGCAAGGGGCCCAATGCTTTTCGAAGATTGATCTGAGGTCGGGATATCATCAATTGAGAATCCGGGAGGAAGACATATCCAAGACTGTGTTTCGTACGAGGTACGGACATTACGAATTTCTAGTGATGTCTTTCGGATTGACTAATGCCCCTGCTGCATTTATGGATTTAATGAATAGGGTGTTTCGAGCGTACTTGGACAGATTTGTGGTTGTCTTTATTGATGACATTCTCATATACTCGAGGAGTTGGGAAGAACATGCGCAACATTTAAAGATCGTACTACAGACCCTACGTGAGCACAGATTGTACGCGAAATTTTCTAAATGTGCGTTCTGGTTGAGTAGCGTTGGGTTTTTGGGACATATTGTATCTAAGGACGGAGTGCAAGTAGATCCTAGCAAGGTCGAGGCTATTGAGAATTGGGCTAGGCCCACGACAGTTACTGAAATTAGGAGTTTTCTGGGGTTGGCTGGGTATTATCGACAATTTGTGAAGGATTTTTCTAAAATAGCTTCTCCACTGACGAGGCTAACTCAAAAAGGGGTAAGATTTGAATGGTCGGAGGCTTGTGAACACGGTTTCCAAACATTAAAGGCTTGTTTGACTTCAGCGCCCGTATTAAGCTTGCCTTGCGGATCCGGTGGTTACACGGTGTATTGTGACGCTTTGAGGATTGGATTAGGGTGTGTGTTGATGCAACATGGTAGAGTTATCGCTTATGCCTCGAGACAGCTTAAAATTCATGAACAAAATTATCCTACGCACGATCTGGAGATGGCAGCGATCGTGTTTGCCTTAAAAATATGGAGGCATTACTTATATGGAGAAACATGTGAGATATATACGGATCATAAAAGTTTGAAGTATATATTTCAACAGCGAGACCTAAACCTCAGGCAACGAAGATGGATGGAATTGTTGAAAGATTATGATTGTACGATACTCTACCAGCCTGGCTAGGCAAATGTTGTAGCAGATGCTTTAAGTCGAAAGTCAATGGGTAGTATGGCCCACATAGCAGTGGAGAGGAGGTCGATAGTGCAAGGATTACAGGATCTAGGTAACTTGGGAGTCAAATTTGAAGTCAATGGATCAGACGCACTATTGGCACATTTTAGAGTTCGATCAATTCTAAATGATCGAATTCGAGATGCCCAAGCTAGAGATACCTTTGTGATGAGTATTTTGGGGGGTATGGGTGAACACGTCTCCGAATTTGATTTTGGGTCCGATGGATTATTGAGATATGGGCCTCGAATCTATGTGCCGAATTTGGATGGATTAAGGGAGGAGATTTTAGAGGAAGCACACGTGGCTGCTTATGCCGTGCATCCGGGGGCGACCAAGATGTATCATGATCTAAGATCCGTATATTGGTGGCAAGGACTGAAGAAAGATGTAGGGGAATACGTGTCAAGATGTTTAGTGTGCCAACAAGTGAAGGCAGAACACCAAAGGCCTTCGGGATTACTACAACCATTGCCGATACCCGAGTGGAAGTGGGAACACATAGCTATGGACTTCGTAACTGGGTTACCCCAAACTAACGGAGGATACGATTCCATATGGGTGATTGTTGATCGATTGACTAAGTCAGCACATTTCCTTCCGGTTAAGACCAAGTATGGGGCAATACAATATGCTCGAATTTACATTAATGAGATTGTTAGACTACATGACATACCGGTGACTATTGTGTCAGATCGGGGACCACAATTCACTAGTCGATTTTGGAGGAAGTTACAAGGCGAACTAGGGACCCGACTAGACTTTAGTACGGCATATCATCCTCAGACAGATGGTCAATCAGAGCGCACGATCCAAACAATGGAAGATATGCTAAGAGCGATCGTTTTAGATTTTGGAGTTTCTTGGAACTTGTACTTGCCTTTGGCAGAATTTGCATACAATAACAGTTACCAGGCGAGTATCAAGATGGCACCATTTGAGGCACTGTATGGGCGAAAGTGTAGGTCACCCATTGGATGGTTGGAAGTGGGGGAGAGGAGGCTGTTAGGGGTGGAAATGGTACAAGCAGCGAAGGAAAGAGTACAAATAATTCGAAAACGAATGTTAGCAGCTCAAAGTAGACAGAAGTCATATGCCGACAACCGGCGTAGGCCCCTGGAGTTTGGAGTAGGTGAATACGTGTTTCTAAAGGTCTCACCTCGTAAAGGAATACGAAGATTTGGCAAGAGAGGGAAGCTCAGTCCTCGATACGTTGGCCCGTTTGAGATATTGGAGTGGGTAGGTACTGTTGCTTATCGATTGGCGTTACCACCGGATTTTGAAGGAGTCAATCCAGTGTTTCATGTATCCATGCTCAGAAAATACGTCCGAGACCCTTCGCACGTGATAAGATATGATACGGTATCGTTGGAACCTGGGTTGGAATTCCAAGAGCAGCCGATAGCTATATTGGACCGTCAAGTCAAAAGGCTTCGCCATAAAGATATCACCTTAGTGAAAGTATTATGGCAAAACCATCCAGCGGAGAAGGCAACCTGGGAACTAGAAGAAGAAATGCAAGTAAGGTACCCACAACTATCTGAGGATTGAAGGTGCGGATAAGTGCTTCTATGCTATTGAAATTCGAGGACGAATTTATTATAAGTGGGGGAGTTTGTAACATCCCGGGCAAGAAAGTCAAAAAGAGAGGGGAGATTCGGTCAAAAAGGGGGGAGAGGAAAAAGACAAAGAAGAAAAAGGGAGCAGAAAAAAAAGAAGAAAAAGAAGGGAGAGAGAGGGGGGGCCAACCACGGGAGAAGAAAAAGAGAGCAGAAGAAAAAAAAAAGGGAAGGGAAGGAAAGAAAGAGAAAGGAGAAAAATGGAGCACCAGTGACGGGAAGGAAGGAGAGAAGAAGAAAGAGAAAGAAAAAAAAAAGGAGCAGCAGCGGGGGGGGAAGGAAGGAGAGAAGAAGAAAGAGAAAGGGGAGAAAAGGGCAGCAGCGGGGGAAGGAAGGAGAGAAGAAGAAAGAGAAAGGGGAGAAGAGAAAGGAGAAAAAGGGAGCACCAGCGACGGGAAGAGAAATGAGAGAAGAAGAAAGGGAAAGAGAAAGGAAAGAAAAAAAAAAGGGACAAAACAACTGGGTGCACGCGTGAAATAATAGCGAAGTAGTACACCGCTATTTCAAGGTGAGTGGGTGCTAATTTTTAAAAATAGTATATTCCTATAATATTAGATAAATTGTGTTAATGGTTGATGGAATTGTGGATGGTATGAGTTGGTAGAAAAAAATTAGGTTGTTTGTGAGTGTGAAAATTTTAAAAATCTAGATTTGTGATAAAATATGTAGTACAGTATATATATGATTTTTTTAAATATAGGGAAACAAATCTTTGACTGCTTTCACTTCAAATAATACCTTGCAATTTGTGTACTGCTTAGGTCAGTGACCATTATACTGTTTTCGAGATATGAGAATAGTTGATTATATTTTTTTTTATACGTTGATTTGACAGACATATGATGATTTAAATGATTGAAATATTTTGTGTACGAGTAAGTAAAGGGGGACCTGAAGCCCCGATTTAATTTGGTGACGTGGGTAATTCTCACGAGTAGGTAAAGGGGGACCTGAAGCCCCGATTTATTCTGGTGACGTGGGTAGTTCCCACGAGTAGATAAAGGGGGACCTGAAGCCCCGATTTATTTTGGTGACGTGGACAGTTCCCACGGGTAGATAACGACCTCTGAGAATAAGCCTAAGGGCTGTACTAATTTATCCAAGAACGAGATTCGCTCGTTTATTGTCTTAGCACACATCGCGTGTCATTGACACGTAAATTTTTATTAATGATTTATAAGTGATATATATATATACATATATATATTTTCTTGGATTACATTGTTTTCGATTTGCAAGGCATAAATTATCTCTCTAATTAGTGAAATATTTTTCTACGCATACTCTTGGATTTAGAACTAATCTACCCATATGTTGTTTCCCCTTCTCGCCTGCTCACTGAGTCAATGATTATCACTGAGTCTATGAGACTCACACTCTCTTATTTTCTCCTTTTGCAGACAGGGATTAATCTGACGTGAAATATCAGTGAGTACGGTCTACCACATATTTGGATAAGATCAAGTTTCAACTCGTTTAGAGTCACTCCGCTGATAGAGGTCAAATTGTAATAGCATGTCTTAACGTAAGAATTGAATTGATTGTGCTTAATTTTAAATTCAAGTACACGTGTATGTTTATGTTTGGCTTAAAAATTTATGCAGTCTATTGCTAGTGTATAGAGCATGGTTGAAAAGTCGTATGAGGCTTATTCGGAACTTGATGAGACATCTTGAAAGTCTCGAATGCCAGTAGCGAGCCAGGGAGGGTCGTTACAGGATCCACACCTTTTAAGTGAAGTCCAACGTCGACGTTGTGCCTCTCGAGCTCACAATTTACATTTTTACGTGAGATTTGACACTGTAATGTCCCTTGAACCCACATATCATAAAATACTTCTAATATTACTAGTCACGGAGTCTGGAGTGTCAACCTTAAAAACTAACCTACTGGATAAGGTAATCATTCCTCTGGTCAAGGTCAAGATCACCGAGCATACATTTGAGTTGAGACGTACATGCATGTGTATATTTGCTTATGCAAACTCTGAATTTAGGTTTGCATCTAACTTTTATCAAAGAAAAATGAATTTCTTAGTACATTTCCACATTCTGTTATGCTTCAGCCCAGAAGCAGAACCATGAATCGCTCAAACCTGGCGTGAGGCTCAAAAGAAAAAGCTTCTTGAACATACATTACTGTTTTACTGCTAGAACCCAATTAAGTAGAAAATTAAACGTAAAACAAGGTAATGTTAGAGTAGAAGCTTGACCTACAATTTTTACATTCCCGAGAGATGACAATTCATGGGTTTAAATCATCGGCTTTAACTAGGATCAACACCGTGAAAGAAATATTAACATGTATTGATTTTGATTTCAATGAAATAAAAAAAAATTATTAGTTAGGGTAGAAAGCAATCCCACCAGATAAAACTTCCCTAAAAACTTAGTCAATATGCAATATGAACAACAATCAGAAGTTGGAAGCGAGAAAAGTAACTGAATTTCCGTGGGGGCAAAATTAAAGGTTTCTTTCTCTTAAAATTGTAGTAGTCACATATTACAACCATGGAAGTTTGTAAGGATTTCAGCCCATTGCAAATCCGTCTCTGATACTAAGTATGATTTACATTCCCCATCGATTGGGCACTCTACAAACTTGGTAGGTTTTCTGCCCAGTTCAAGCTTTTTCTATATGCTAAAGGAAGGAAAGAGCATCTCTGTGCGTCTCCAACACTTTTGGTATCCTCCTGAGCGGCAGGCAACAAGCAAATATCTATTGAGACGATGAAAAAATAATTAAAACTTCCTAGTATAATAAATGGGAACTTCAAACAAGTTTATAGTGCTAAAACATTGATGCAGGTTTAAAATGTCAAACAGGCAAATCACATCCGAAGACACAACTTGAACCCTAAACAGTAAACAATCTGTCAAATGCAAAATCCAGGCGAAGAAATGCACTCTGAGCCTGTTGGACTTAAAAAGTCCAATAATTCTGGACCTTACAAGAAAAAAAGAGAGCTCGTCTGGTTTAGAATAGAGTTATAAAATTCCAAAAGTTTGGAATTTAAGCTTTAATAAGAAGTGCTCCCTTAAGCAAATTTTAAGGTTTAGACTACTGAAAAACTCTTATCCTAGTTAGCTGGGGAAATCAATCACACACTTCCAGCTGGGGAAAAATTCCAAATCACACAAGCACATGGTGGGTTTGTCTAAATCTAATTGAAAGATCAAAATCGACAAGAACATGAATCTCCAAATTTTTACCATCATGCAAAAGGCAAGGTTCTTTTATCCAGTCACCTACTAAATCAGGCAAAAGAAAACCCAGAAAGTCCTTGAATCCTTTATTATGCTACCAATCCATGCCCGAAAATATGAATGTAATGTTGCGATGGCTATAGGAATAAGAATGTAATACAAACTTAACCATATCTATGTTATTGCTAAGAAAATGTGCATAAATTAATAAAAGTACAATTGGTTAGACCAGTACAGTACTAACATAGTAACTAATTTCAGGTGCCCCCACCCTATAAGTCAGTACACAAGCGACAGTCCATAGTTGAGCCCCAATGGATTTGAATTTTGAATATATAGGATTATTTTGCAACAGAGTGTCAGATAATAAAGATGCAGTTACAGACATGAACGATATTCAATCATAGGCTTTTTGGTAATAAACATTCACAATTGGAAACAAAAAATATTATCTGCTGATCTCTTTGCAGGTTCAAAGCTATATTGTGCAATTATCACTCCACAGTATTATAAGATGTTACATTTCAAGATCATATGGTCCACCAAAACAAAATTCCTTTCAGGCATTGTACTAGATAAATATGCAAATATTTTCAGGTGTCCAGAAAACATCCAGAGATACCAACAAGTGCAATAAATATATAAATACACAACCATGATGTAACATAATCAAGGATGGAAGCAAAATCATAATAGTTATTCAATGAAAGGAAAATTTTGTTTCAAACCATCAAGTATTTGGCAGAAGGAAAGGCGCAATAAAATGAAATTCTCATGAGACTCATTAAGGATTCTAAATTTCAAGGCCACAAACCGGATCAAGATTTGATTGACATCACAAGGCTAGACCAGAATGTTTTACCTGCCTTGAACATGTAACTGCAGTGACTCCTTCCAAATACCAAACTTCAGGACACTGTCCTCCCATAACAAATAGACGAAATATACAGATTTTTCAACCATTTATCCTGCAAAATAGATAAAAGCAAAAATCATTAGCTGGTATGGGATAAATCAAATATTTATATTAGAATTTAGATCCTTAGTAAGTTCTTATTTGAGAATTGTATGAAAATATATTGTATAAAAATAATTATTCCAGCAGGCAATGGTGAGCCTTGATGATTTGGAGCTAAAACTAGGTTTACATCCATGGTTGTGATTTGTGGACCATAACTTTCTTTATTGAAAATGTAAATACATGAAAAAAATACAACCTTGTATAAATTGAACCTTTTTAGTTCATTTCTAAGCTATAGAACACGATTCAATAAGTGATATTGTCAAGTAAGGTTCACCAGGTTGCATGACAATGACATCAAAAGAGCTTTTCAAGTCAAGTTTCACAGCTTGAAAGATAATCTAACACATCACTGGAAGACTGCTTCGAACACCAAAAATAGTTATATAGATAATATCATACACCCTTAAAGAAGAAAATCATGCAAAATTAAATCACCTTTACATGGGTACTAGGAAAAGCAGATGTACGCAAAGTTTCTTGCATTATATCTTGTGATTTTCTCTTGGGTGCACTAAGTATGAATGCAGCTTGGTCCTCTGTAGCTGCTGCCGATGTAATCCGATATCCTTTCTCCCATCTTCTATGAATCCCCTCACTCGGATAGAGGAAATCAAGTTCAACAACCTAGTCAACAAGAATAAAAACATGTAAGTGATTTCTGCAGTATCATATAATTTAGTATTATTAGACTGAAATTGGACAACCTGACTAGGATAGCCTGCATTACGGGACATGACAATGCCCCATTTGCTGCCTGCAGTTGTCATTGAGGTTACAGAGAAGCCTTCTTTCCACTTCTTATTAATCCATTTGAAAGGAAAGACATCACTAACTTTGTAGGACTGTTGCGTGTAGGGTGTACCTTTAGTGGAAATAAGGAGAAAAACAATATCAGCATTACCAGCATGAAGCTTCACAACATCAATTGCAAGATAAAGTTCATGGAGAAGTGATTGATCAACATGATAACTGTTTTCTCCTAATCTCAGAATTTAGCTTCATCTGAAATGCAATACTACATCAGTAACCAAATGCTACAGTCCAGCAATGCCAAATCCAGGATTTTACATGAGGGGTGACTAAAAGGTGATTATAAGGGTAATTATACTATATATATCAAGTTTTATACATATACTAATAAAGAGAATTAAAAATTGAGGGGTGCTGGCCGCCACCCCCTTGGCTCCGCCCCTGATGGCTAGCCCTGTCAATTTCACATTAACTCACTACACTAAAGTTACAAGCTTAACCCTTATAAAACAACCCACCCTTTTGAATAATTAATAAAAACTGCAGTGAAAATAAATACTTGAAAAAATTAAGGCAAACATGAATGTCAAAAGGCTTTGATTACCCTTTGACATAACAACCAGTGCACTGCCATTGCCTGCACCAGCAACTGAAGTGATGTAGAAATTCTTGTCCCACTGTTCCATTATCCACTCCTGATCAAATAATCAGTAAGAAGGAAAAAACTTCTTTAGACTTCCTAATTAGAATAACAAAACTGAAAAGCTGGCAACTGAGAATCAGTTACTTCTACCTTATGCAAAAAGATTGGTGATAACTCAAAAACCTGAGATGTAAACCCTGTTCCTGCATCCATAACAATGGCCCACAGATTCAAAGATGAAGCTACACAGCTGATATACAAGCCATCTTCCCTTCCCTTCTCCACATGCTGGCAGAGTCTTGAATCCATAACATTGTAGTGATACCTGCAATAAATATTGCAAATTCTTGATAACAAGTGAAGAAGAATCTTATACCAAATTGACAGGAGATACCAAACTCTGAAACGAAACAGCCATGGTTGCCCCTCATGACCTTCTTATTTTCTTTTTCTTCTTCTTCATCTCTTTTTTATGCTGAGTGGGGGGGGGTGGGGGGGGGGGGTGTTTGCACACTGGCTACATAACAGAGTTTCTCCATGAAAATGGGGTTCAGTTCTAGAGACTATCATATGATAGTCTGATGACAGGAAATTTCACCACTTTAGATGGCACGAAATTCTAGCATTAGCATCCTATTGTCACTTTGCCTCATTGAAAGTGGTCAAAAATACATTTCCACAAGGCTATTGCCCCATTCAAATGATGTGTGAAGCATATGAAGCAGCCAAGACACAGACATGCACTCCTAGACACATGGTCAAAGAGAGTGGCAGCTTATACCAAATACAACATCTTTGGTTTTGAAGAGAATTTTCACCTCTGCTTCATTGAAGTTCTGGAATTATAGATTGAGATCCACTGAGAAGCTGGAGCACCTAGCCGAATTTTCTTCCTAAGCTGCTCACCATCTTCCAACTCAGCAAGTGATCTTCCCCTTTTTTGACCCGCCTGATGAATTAAGGATTTATCAAAAAATTATAAAAAAAAATGTAAAATTTTGTTTTAAAAAAGTTATTGGCACTAGTTAGAATGCCAGGTAACAACCTTAATAGCTCCATCAATTTGGATAGGACGTATCGACGAAGTAAAATCTATGCTATTATGAAAAAGCGAAATGAGCTTCGAGTAATTGGGCTCTTCATCAAATTTCATATTGGTCACAATCTCAAGAAACTGTTGAAAAGGAGGAGGACACAAATAACAAAGCATCTCAGGAGAAGTTGCCATCTTCTTCTTACAAACAAGAAATCCTTTGTTTTCCCCCTGCATTAAACAACAACAAATTAATGACAAAAAGACAGCAATTAAGGTACAAATTTCGAATTGGACATACAAGTTGGAAAACAGTTGAAACTTACAACGTAACCTTGCCAGGGAAGCTTTCCTCTAAGTAGAAATATCAGTGTATAAGCCAATGACTCAAGGTCATCCCTTCGACTCCCTGTCCTACCCAAATGAGCATGTACACTTGCATAACGTACAGTTCCCCTAAAACAAACAAAATAAAAATAAATTCAAAGCAGCAATCTAAAGATTCAAAATCTTGTGTTCCTTCAGTCTGAAAAGTAAGAGCAGGCAAATAGGCTGGGAAAATTATGCTAGCTACTCAATAAAATCTATAAGCATATATATCTATAGAAATAAAAAATAAATAAAATAAAAATGGGAGTTTTCTGACAAATGTTCATCTTCAAAACATAGCGGCCTTAGTACTTAAAGTCAGTCACCTAAAGACATCAGGCTTTTGGTCATAATCAACATGACGTCCAGAAGCTGTTTCCTTCCATCTTGAAGCTGACAAAGGTCAAAGAATTGAATTATAAGCCATTCCAAAAACAATATGCTATAAAATAGTAAAGCATCTCCAAGATGTAAAGAAATGAAAGCAGCTATACCCAAACCAAGATCAATTAGATATAACTTCTTCTCATTCGAGGTCCCAGGCTGGCCAAGCAAAAAGTTCTCGGGCTTAACATCTCCATGTACAAAACTGAAGTGGAGAAAAGAAATGTGGACAAAATACAACAGGCAGTAAAAGAAGTGCGGAAAATAAAAATGGAATGCAACAATTTCAAAGTACCCTTTGTGATGAAGCTGCTCAAGAATTGATATTGCCTCCACTGCTATACAAGCAACCATCTCTTCTGTCAGCCTATACCAAAAGCAACAACAATAGTAGCAACAAGGTGTTAGGTACATAATATTCGAAGTATACCATTTTAGGAAAACTGATGATAATGTAAAAAAATGAGGGCGGAAAGACAGAATAATAGTTTCATACATCTGGTTGCTTGAGTTCCAAACATCCCATAAACTTGGACCCAGCATATCCATGACCTAGATTCACAAGATTAACAGAAACATCAATAAAGACTCTTTTTTTCCCTTTTTTAAAAAATACAACAGTCATTTTGACATTCTATACTAAAGGAACTCACAAGAATGTAGTAGTCTCCTAGTTGACCTTTGTAATGAACCAAGGGAAGTCCATAACAACCATTGAGAGTGCTGAATGATAATTCCGAGACAGGAAAATAAATTAGCTCATAATATTTGAAGTTCAAATGACTGAAAGAACAAAATCTGCATACCTATACACTTGCCACTCATAAGGAGGACCAGAACTACATCCTTTACCATTTCGATGTTCAAATTTCAAAGCAACCTACAAAATGTAACAGGATAACGGCATTAGTAACAGAATTAACTTCCCATGAATTTTGTTCAGCTTCACTGGAGCTGCAAGTGAAACAGAACCTCAAAGGCATCAGGCCCACTGCACCCTGTGCCACCAGAGATCCTTCTTCCAACATAAACTTGTCCAAAACCCCCTTTGCCCAGCTTTCTATCTAACTTGTACACAGGGGAGTTACCAAGCTGAACCTGCCAAAAGAGAAGCATATAGAACATTTAGTAGAAATCACATGAAAAAGAGGCTTGGCATGAAATTTGAAGATGAAAAATATGAGTAAGTTGTCAGATTTGACCATATACAACACTTATAAAATCATGCATAACCAGAAAGACAGTTATTGTGCCTCTTCTTTTTCTTGATAAGGGAAGTGGGAATGTTGACGCAGTTGCTTAGGTCTGTCTGGTCATTTACCTCGAACAGTCTGACATCCCCACCCACTAACACAAGACTCTTAATCCATTATCACTCCATTATAACAACAGCAAACTAAAAGGCATATTAACAGCGGAGAAAATTAGTACCCTTTCAGGAAGTGGACTAGTGCTTCCTTCTTCCTCAACAGCAACCAGTCTTTCTGCACTTTTCTCAACTACCTGCCTCACTGGCAAGTTTAATCCAGTGCAACCCCTGCCACAGGCAGCAGGACCAACAAGCTTGCCATTGTCATCTTGATTCATTGCTCTCCGCCCTCTACCTCTACCTCTACTAGCTATGATGGATTTACGCAAGAAAACAGCAGGTAAAGTGGATTGATTGGAAACATAAAAGATTTAAAGATACAACTTAAAAGAGTTATTACCAGCACCACGCCGAGCCGTTGGAACTAAGGCAGCAGGGCTCTCCTGGTTGTCATTGATCCTCTTTGATCGTCTAATTCCACCTCTCAAATCTGGCATTCTTTTCCCATGCAAAAAAGAAACCTCCTCCTATCAAACCATTATTCACAATATTTTCTTTAATCATCAAAACACCCCTTAGCTAAAAACTACAAATTTTCAACCAAAGTATCTCAAACCCACAGAAAGCAAACGACATATATGTTAATAGGTAAACATATAGTCTAGCAACAACAAATAAGAAACAACAATCCCACAAAATGCGAATTCATAACATAGTGTAAAATTCATAATCCATTTCAATTTTATTGCAACCTAACACGTTCTACTTCAACAATTATACATCACAAAGACAGAAGTCAAGTGATAAGTAACCATAGTAAAATTGCATGATTATAACATCAAGAACTAAGTGTAAAGCATCATCTAAGTAAAAATGCACTGCAACATCAGATTCATCCAAGCTGCAAAAACCACACTCTGATCATCATTACAAAACCAGAAATCACCATTGATCCTTTAGCTAGGCAAAAAACACAATTAACTCAAAACTGAATCCAAATCAGTTCTAAACACAAAAATATCATCGAAAATCCAAACAGCAATCACTTTCCTAAATATAGTTTCAAGCTTTACAAATCAGTTTTCATTTTTATTTTAGTTTCAAACTCCGACAAATTTCAGCATCGGCCCCAAACAAAAAACTGATCAAACAAACCTCGATTTGGATATTCACAAAACAGACGATCATCCAAAAACTGACCCTAAAACAACAAAAAAATCACAAATGTTCTATTAAAAAAGCACAAAAAATCAATACCCAGAAACCGATTGCCATAAAACAATGCACCCAAGAAACCAAAACATTACAACATACCCAAATCGATTTGCCTCTTTTACTGGGTTTTCTTTATCGTTTTTATTGCTTTTGTTTCAACAAAGCCAAAAGACAAGCAGATAAAACGGAGCGATACGATATATACCTTTTTATTAGAAGAAGAAGAAATTAGAATGACGCAAACTAATCACGTGCTTTAAAAAGCTTGGGGCAAGAAAAAATTTTTTGAAGAGTTGATGGAAAAATTAATGCGATCGAATTTTTTTTTTTTAAATGGAAAGACAGAAATGACGGTGGGTGACTTGAAGCCAGAAAAAGAAAGAAAGAAGAAGGCAAAGGCATGGACATGGAAGAGGCAGTGCCCACGACTTACAACGTAGGATGCCATTATGGAGTTACGTGGAAGGAGCTGATTGGCTTGCATTTGCTTGTGATGGGTTGGTCGAGTAGTGTATCTTCCCCTATCAGTACAAGGATAAAGCTAATTTTTTATTTGAGATCATTTTTTCTAACATGGAATTTCAGCCTTTTTTTTTTTTTAATATATTGTACTATAAAAAATAGTTATAACAAAATTTTGAAATTAAAATTTATTTAGTTGCATTCTTTTAGTTTAATCAAACTAAAAATTATAATTCTCTTTGTATATATATTCAGTTTGGGCTTGATAATGGTATGAAGCCCGAAAAAGTATAATGGTAACCTTGAACCATTTTGTAGTTGTTGTACCATTTTCACTAGTCTATATTATCAAATACAAAGAGGTATATATACTGCTAATAAAAAAAAGGGTGTGTATATTAGATTAGATAAATTATTGGAAATTAAAATTTTATATGATTTAATTTAAAAGTGGATGAGATAGAGTCTTTGAATGAGAAGAGCAGCAGGGATGATGGCTATTGAGTTAGGAAAAGCGAAAAATAAACTTTTGAAATAATTTTGGATAAATTTATGGATTACTAGATATGAAAAATTTGTAACTCTGTTCCTCATTTTGTTGGAAAGAAGTCTGAATATGGTGATATGCCTAACTTTGTTTCCTTTCTCAAAAACGATATATAAAATGCTAGACCGACGTTTGGACAATTAAAGCAACTTTTGCATAATACATTCTTAGTTCTTATATTTGTCGTTTTTCATGCTAGTATTTGTTGCAGGGTCTTTATTTCAAAGGAATGAGAAAATAAATCTTATTACTATTAATTTATTGTTGTAATTGAAAAATTATAATCAACTTGTTTTTTTAGATACTCATACTTTTATACAGAGCAAAGGGAGACTTCAGTTTTTAATTTTTTTTATTATCATATATATATATATATATATAATTTAAAACATATTTTTGTCATCCCTAATTAAATCAAATAACTTCTTTTGAAATAGTGGTAAGTTTTAGATAATTTTTTATATTTTACAATGCAACGTGATTACAAATAATGTGATTGCATGTAAAGTGACGTTTGGTATTTTACAATACAATGTGATTACAAGTAATGTGATTACATGTAATTGCAAGTAATGTGATCGTAGAGAAAATAACATTACAGTGTTTGATATATAAGTAAAATAATATTAAAATACAAAGAATATAACATTGCAACGTTTGGTTTATAAGTACTTTGCTAAAAATGTAATATTAATTTTCAAAATTACCCATATTTATTAAAATACAAGTTTAATATATTTGTATTTTTTATTATTAATTTTTATATAATATCATATCTTAAATATATTTTTAATGTCATATATTTTATTTTTATTTTTTATTATAATCTTATATATTTTATTTTAATTTCTTTTACCTATATTATATAAATTTTAATTTCATATATTTTATTTTATTATAATTTCTAATTCTTATATTATATATTTGATTTTAATATTTTTATTTTAATTATAACATTACAAAATATTTTTAACAAAGTTATAAAATTGAAAGATAAAATTATTTTTAATAACATTGCAGAGTGTAATGTAATATAATTACATTGATTTTGGATTGTAATAACATTATATCCCTTGGCATGTGATTGTATTTGCAATCTTACATTGCAGTAGTCTGTTGTAAAATAAATACTGCAATGTAATTTAATTGAACATATTATAGAGAATGTGCTCTCACTTCCCTCATACCAAGCACTAACTTAGGTTCAATTCCTCTTGACTCAAATTCTAAAATTTTTTCTCTTTTTTCCTTTTTCTTTTTTTTATTGTTTTTTTTTATTTTGCTAGTTGGACTTTTTTTTTCTTTTATAAATTTTTTGGAGGAAACTCTTTAAAAAAAAAATCAATCAAACAATAACCATTAAGGAAATTAGAAAAACCCTTCATCAAATTGGAAAAACTCTTTCTCCTTTTTTTTTATCAATTAAACAATTATGATTCATCAAATTAAAAAAATCATTTTTAATATTCTCTTTTTTCCATGAATCAATCAAATAATTATTTTCTCTTCAAATCAAATATCTATTAAAAATTGTTTCCCTTTTTTCCTTTTTTTTTTTGGCTAGATTTTTTTTCTTTAATAAATCTTTTGGAGGAAACCTTTTTTTTTTCTTTTTTTAATTAATCAAACAATTATCATTAGTGAAATTAGAAAAACCTTTCATCAATTTGAAAAAAACTTTTTCTCTTTTTTTTAATCAATTAAACAATCATTATTCATCAAATTAAAAAAAACCCTTTCTCCTATTCTCCTTTTTTTTTAACTCAATCAAACAATATTTTCTTTTTTTTTCTTCAAACCAAATAACTACTAATATGTATTAAACTATTTGACTTTTTTTGTGAATCAATCAAACAATTATCATTCATCAAATTAAAAAATACCTTTTTTCTTATACTCTTTTTTCATGAACCAATCAAACAAATTTTATTATTTTTTTTCTCTCCAAACCAAATAACTATTAATATGTATTGTAGGATTTAGCTTTAGCATATATTTTCTTGTAACTGGATTGATGTAAGTTTGAACACTTGGCATAATTATGTAAAACATACATTGCTTAACAGTTTATAATGTGTAATGTGAAAATTTAATGTTAATTTTTTTCTAGTTTATATCTATTTGTATTGATGATTCTGAAAATTTATATTTAAATTATTAATGAAAATTTATATTATAATTTAATTTTATTTTAAAAATGATTAATTTTTGCTCTAAAATGAATCATTAACTTGATACATGAACTTGTATGATTACACTTTAACCATTCTTCATTCAAAACGCAAGATTCATCACTACTCTTATTAGTATTAATTATTTATTTATTTTTAATAATAATATTTAAAATGAATATAATTTAGATATATATTAAATAAACAATATTGAGTCAAGTAAATCACTATTTAATGAGAGTGATTCAATAGAATTAAAATTCTTATATATGTATAAGATAAATTTTATCACTATGAATTTATAATCGTTATTGAAAATATAATAATAATATTTATTTAAAATGAAAATTTAAAAATAAAATGAACAACGTTTATTGTGTTTATTAATTTTTTTTACATATAAATAGATAGATAAAAATTGAATATTAGTTGGTATTCTTGAATTTTGTTTAATTTAATCTATTTACTTTATAATTTTGTTCAATTTAATTCTTATGACATGATATTTTTTAAAAATTTTATTTGGGTATGCCACGTCAACATTTTAGTACCATGTCATCACTATCATGTGACCATTTCAGACCATGTAATTATTGTGTTAGCAAATTCGGACACAATAAAATTGGATGGCGTTACGAGAGAGACTCAATTTCATAAATTTTAAAAACTAAAGATTAAATTAACCATTTTTAAATAGAAAGATTAAATTGACGAAAATACTATAATACAAGACTCATTGATATTTGAATCAAATAAAAATATAAGAATTTAATTAAATATAATAAAAAAAAACTTATTTGAATATTTTAAATAATTTAATTTTTTTTAGATTTATATTATATATTTATTCATTGGATGAGATTTACAATACACCAACGGAAAAGAACCAAAATCTCCCACTGAATGCATAGAGGGAATACACAAAACAAATATCATATATTATACATTGTCAGTGGATAAATATTATACTTTGACTATGAATATTTATGAAAAAAAAATTAAAATTACGAGAGTTTATATTTGATATATTGTCAATGTATAAATTCTATACACTTATAATAAATCACATATCGTCACTTCTCCAGTGAAAATTTTAAAATTTTAAAAATATTTTAAAATAAAAAAATTAATCCTACTGAACTTTAAGTGTTTTTTTCCTAAAATTTCTGTAATGATTTTCTTTTTCTTCAAATAATGGAATATTTGGGGATCGGTATATTTGGTTTCTCTTGGGCTTCCTTTGCCTTTATTGATTTGGGTTTTATTTTAATGTTTCGTATGGATCTTTTATATTTATAAAAAAAAAAGGTTATATTATCTCGTTAAAAATTAAATTATGCATTTATTTTGAATGACTTCTGAAATTTTTTGGTTTAGTCGTTATCGAGGTGGTAGAGCATGATTCACCATACTTGTATAAGATTTATTCACTGCAAATGAATTAATATTTGTTTAAAGACTTATAAATTTTTAATTTTGTTATGAAGTATCATTTTTTTTGGTTGATTAACCGTACATAGTATCAACTATAAACTTTATTGAATGAGATTTACAATAGAGAGATGGAAAAAAATATAAAATTCGCTGCAATTCTGTAGCTGGATTCATGGAGAAAATACAAAAAAAGAAAAAGTAATATATGAATAAAAATTAAATAACAGTCAATAAATCAATGGATGAGGTAGGTAATTGCCAGGGCAACTAGGAGGAGACTGTAAGCAATTCCTTGATCGATCGCGGTACCATCGTTGGGTAAAGCGGGAGCAGGTGCGGGAGAAGAACCCATGCTTTGCCCGTAACCGAGTTGCAAAAGTGCGAAGAACAGGAAACCAATAACTGGAAGAACGTGCAACCTCATCGAACTCATCTTCAAATTAACTAAAGAAAACGAGCAAGACAGTTCCTGGGTGTTATTTCCTGTTTAACAGGGGAAGGGAGAGACTGAAGAAATGAACAGAGCTGAAGGGAAGGTTGTCTTACGAGGAGATGTTGGAGACGAATTGATGATATATATAGTGGGAGTTTTCCGTGGCATAGGCAATTTCCTGGAAGGGCGATGTTTTGGGAACTGACGCTGGCCTTTCCCATACGCGTCCTCAGACACGAGAATTTTTGACCCGGTTGGCGGCTGCGCTAACATTGAATACCGTATGTAAAGTGTCATGGTGCCATTGGCTAGCCTGATTTCTTTCACTCCCCTCGTGCCCTTTTAAGTTTCGTTTAGTGCTTTTTCTCCGCAATATATATATATATATATATATATATCACCATTTTCGCCAGCAGCGCACTCTACAAGGGTTTGATCAGGGATTTTTTCCTTGCAAGTGAAAAAATGGAAGTAGGTAGACATGTTTACAGGTTGGCATTTGATTACGTGTGCACTGGTGCAATACAAAATAGTTAAAAGAAAAAAGGTTTGGTCATGGAGAAAAGAATTGATGCTTAAAGAAGAAAATTTATGCTGGCACCATGCCAGCTTAACATTTCCACTGATATTCTGCTTGGAATCATTACCAGATTTTAGATAATAATTGCATTTCTTGTGTAATTTATGCATGTGATGAATGATGATCTTATTACATGATAGACAATTCAAAGTTTTACTTTTATTGCAATAAATAATAAAAGTATGAGCAACTGTCAACTATACCACAGCAGCGGTCCTTGTCAGTTTGGGCACACCGAACATTTCAAATTAGAAGGTCAAATTGGTTTGCTTTGATTTAGAATGGTTTTATACATGGATGGAAAACGACAATTGACTTTTATATTTATCAAAGTCATCATCAATGGCAACATTTACCGCAAAAAAAAAAAAGATTTGAAATATACCATATGTATTTGTTAATAAAAAGAAGTATAGGAATAACTAATAGATTGGGCTGCAATCAAGGATGCCTTGCCATGTGGCCTATATGGCTTCTGGAAACTGACTGATAGAACCATAATAGAGAGTTCAGGAATTCAATTTGCTTTCATTGCGTACGGACGAATAAGACGTTGCTGTTAATCAGCTAGATGAGGCAGTTGAATAATCTTCTAAGTTTCATCTTATTATGCTAAAATACATTTATTTTTGGGGTGAACACTTGATGATTAGTAACAAATAAAGCAAGGTGTTACTCCCCAACAGTCCATCAAAGATGTTGGTATTACACAAAATTGGTTTTGACGTGATTTATTGATTTTGTTTTTATTTATTTATTTGAGGAAAATATTTTCATTTTTTAACTTTTAATGATAATTTTACATGAATTTATTAGTTTTTTAAATAGATAATAAAATCCAAAAATATAAACATCATTAACAGAAAATATGAAAAGATCAAAATACCATTTCTTCTTTCTCTAATTTTTTTTCTCTCAAACAATATTGTTGGCCAACGGTGCTTTTATTAGTCAACCGACCACCCCAATGCCGGTCAACCACCCAAGGAAGGGGAGCATGGACCTGGTACTCCCTCCCTTGGGAGCATTAGATCAATGCTCCCCTCTTGTGAGGAGAGATTTCTTTTTTTTTACAAGAGAAAAAAAAATTTAAAATAAAAAATTATAATTTATATATGATTAATTTTTTAAATTAATGGAGAGTAAAATTATTTTTTTAATATTATCATATTATCAAATTAACGAGAACATTAACGATTGATTAATAGAATAAACCCTTGTGAAATTATAGTTAAAAGTTAAACGATAAAAGGATTTTATTCTATTTATTTTTTTGAGTATTTATGTAATGTAAAGAAAATTTAGTAATTTAAAATTTGTTTAAGGGAGAAAATAAAATCTGATAGCTATTGCATTTTTTTTTTGGGTGCATCAAGATTTGTTATAATTTCGACGACTAGCCAACTAGGCCCAAGTGGATTCTAGTAGCAGCCAAGGCAGGCAAAAGAATTAACATCAGGCCTAACTGGACTCTAGTTTTGGTTTATACTTTATACCCGCAACCAAAGCCGGCGACAGAATAACATGCACGCATAATTGGGCAATGGCTGCCTCAATTGGCAAGGAAAAAATATCAATTTATATTATTATTTTATTTTTGATGGGTAAAATATTAATTCTTGGGACATGAATTCCTTGATTTTTAATATACATTCAAAAAAGTAGGCAAAATTTAAGAATCCACCACCATAGCGTGTATTGTAGACCAAGGCAACGCTCCAATGGAGAAAAAGCACAAAAATATCATTGGGCATGTTACCAAAATTGAATGGTCCAAAAGGAGGGCATGCATTCCTTAAGAGAAGAACAACACCCACAATTGAAGAAGCCCATTTGGCCAACACAGAGCTGCCAGCAGCCCCTAAAAGAAGTGAGACATGCTCCTAGTTGAAGCCTAACATTGCTTTGCAACCTTGGGTTCATGGAAATCCGCGGCCATGTAAATCAAAATCCCAGCAGAAGCTGAATTGAAAACCTCTTCAACAATTAGAGCAGTTGGTCTGTTGTCATTGCAGAAATTGCAATTCCCAATGGCATTGTTAGGGACAGAGACTTGAATTGAGCTAGTTCAAGAGAAACTGAGTCTTCTTCTTTTATTTGTTCTTTCTTTGCGGCTTTTGATTATAATTCTACATTTTTCCTTCACAAAATTAAAGAAGCCACAAGGAACGGGCCAGAAAGAAATCTCTCTTCTTTCCTCCACATTGCTTTTGCTTTCCATTGCCTTGTTAACAACAGAGGTAAATCCAAGAGCTTGTACCAAGTCACCAAATAGGAAACTAGGTAGCAGGTCAAATTAAAATGACTCGCAATATCGGACTGCCAAATGCAGACGCCGTAATGGGCCTTTGTTCTCTTAGGCCGAAAAGCATGATAAAGCTTAATTCTAGTAACTTTTCTTTTGTTTAAGATAAAGGGCCTCATGCCCAAATCTCAAGAGCAAGTAAACAAGCTGAACTAACATGAATGAGGATCTTTGCCGCCTGATGGCATATTTTCTTCGACTGTAATTGGTACACCATACTGATTATATTATATAAATCAAAAACCAATTTCTTTATTTGTTATCT
This sequence comes from Theobroma grandiflorum, assembly GCA_036013995.1. NCBI lineage: Eukaryota > Viridiplantae > Streptophyta > Magnoliopsida > Malvales > Malvaceae > Theobroma > Theobroma grandiflorum. Next base: position 40,850,504 of record CP142129.1, read on the forward strand.
ATTGATTTTAAGTTAGATATCAATAAAAAATTTTAATTTGGTATTAAAATAGGTTTTGATTCTATTTATTGATCGCTTAATGAATTTATTTGTGATTCATATTACGTGATAAGTCCATTATCTTTACATGTGAAGAGAAATATTAAAGTAATGATAAAAAAAACTCATATCTACTAAGTTAAGAGTATCTTAAACATATAAATATAATAAGAATTTCTTTATATGTTTGTTAATTGATTTAAAGTTGAGTATCGATTTAAAAATTCAATAAAAAGATTTTATTTTCTCACTTTTTTTTGCTCAAAAAGAGATATGGTTAATTGTTATTTTAACTGGATGATAATACTATTATCAAACTAAATAAGTAGTATAAATCACTGAGAAATACTGGAATCATGTATATCAGTATTTGAGAATAACGTTTCCAATTATTATCTTTCATGGATGGAAGACTTGTCCGTTGTCACCTAGTAGTAGTAGTAGTAGTAGTAGTAGTAGTAGTATAACAACAATTCTAGCAAACAGGGACCGCGGGAGGCGGATGGAACTTAGGAAATTCTGCTGAAGTGATTGCCTTGTCCATTAGATATGGTAGTGCCAAAAACAGCCTACTATTTTTTCCCTGGTACGTGCCAAAAACAACCTACTGCCTTACTGTATTCCTACTTTTACCCAATTACACGCATTGTTTCCAGTAGTATGATGACAAAAAGGCATTGTCGTTTGCTAAAATCCAAGAGGTAATGTGCTCTTGTCGAGGATAGGACTAGGAAAAGCGTCAGCATCAGCTCAACCATTGTTCTTTTCACTCGTAATTTCCACATGACAGCAGCCCCTCTTCCAAAGCCAAGCCTAATTTCAGCTTTTGCCTAACCAAACTTTATCCCGCGTGAAAAAACATGTGCAAGCTTAACTGAAAGAATCACCATTTATCGAACAAAGGAAGTTTCAAAAAATGACTAACTAAAGTGACCTGATCAGAGTCGTAATCTAAGTCATGCAAGCATTAGGAAAGACTTTATAATCTGTCACGACAGAACCATTGAGGTGCTGCCATGTTTGACGTTAGAGGACGTGGCAGCACCTGATTTTGAACTGGAATCATTGAGGGCACGTATCTGTTTATTAGGCCGTGTTTTGGACAAGTGGGCGTATGAGCAGCTGCTGCTTTTGGACGGATCTCAAATACTCAACCAGTCGAAGCTTTGAGAATAAAGCAAAAGCTTTCTGGAATCAATAAAAAACGCTTTATGCCCTAAACTTTCCTTGCCCACCTCTCCTTATTCCTTACTTTCCTTCCATTATATAATCTCACCGGTACCTAGATTCTTTGCTTTTTACGCTCTGCTCACACAGCAGCAACACAATAACACCCAGAGTGAGAGGCAGAAGGGAGAGAAGGGGCAAAAAAGAAGAAAGGAGAAAAAAATGTGTTATGCAAGCGTTCCTTCCGTTGGTAAACAGGGCTTGGTGGCGCAACGCAGATGGTTCGTTTTGCAGGCATCAATGATGGCTGCTGCGCGTCATGCATCTAGAGCTGGGGTGGCAAGAGAGACTGGTGGAGCTGGCTCGACCTCGATGAAGCAGTGTTTGTGTTCACCTACGAAGCACCCGGGGTCGTTTAGGTGTAGGCATCACCATGCGGAATATGTGTGGGGTGGTCGATTCATCAGCAAGAAATGATCGCACCACTGCGCGGAGGTTGTCTAGGTTGGTCGATTTGTTACAAAAAGAATGACCAGTAGTTTTAGTTCAAGGTCTAAAATCATTGTACAAAGGACCAATGATTTGAACACTTCTATAACTATATAGACGGCCTCCTTTTCTTAGATTCTTCATTTGTTTTATTTCCTTGTGAATTTACAAACAAAATATACAGGTTGATTGGTCAATTCCGCAAACCTGCATCTATTTTCTCCAAATTTCTTGCCCCATTATAGCTTTTGCCCACGATGCCTGCGCCTCCCTAACCTTTTCTTCGGTAACCCCCTTTCCCACGTCCTTTCTGTCCCTCTTATCGTAGGTAAAGCTGAATATGCCATGCCACAATGAGAGGACAGGGGTGGTTCTCGAGATGTTTAATATCGGAATTCAGTATCCAAAACAGAAAACTGTAGAAATCAGGGTAATGAGCTTCAGTTTTACCATCTTCGTAGATTGACCACCCACCCTTCAATAAGTTAATAACCTTAGCTTGGCCTAACAATTTTATCCTTCCATGTGAACATTATAGTGCAAAGATTGAACTTCTTCCGCCCTGTTGGCGTTATTCAATTGTACAAAAATAAAAAAAGAAAACAATTGACACCCACCGAACTCTTCATGATGAGAATTGCTAAACTAACAATGAATTGCAGCAGCAAGAGGATTTCTTTTTTGTACTTATTCAGCTTAAAGAATATAACTACTGATCAGCAGTATGGCCTGTCTGTGCAGTTAAGAGCAACCTGGAATGTAAATTAAATTTCACATAGAACTCAAAATCCATGCAACCTCATCCATGTAAATCTTAATACATCATATATGTAAGATACAGGAAAAAAAAATGGCTTCCTTTCTTAGTTGAATAAACCGTTTTCATCCAATCATGAGTTTACAACTTCTAGTTAATATGCACCAACTAACCAAACTAGGATCACTTACATTAACATGTACAATATAACCAAAGGGCTGACAAAATCACCCAGCATCCAATTCTGTCCACTTCTAGTACATATATGGGCAGAAAAGGTAGATCAGAGCATTGTCCACCACATTACTGCAAAACACAAAACCAATTCATGGGTTATGATTAAAAATGTAAAATATATACTACTCTTATGTTTTATGAAAAACGTGACTACAGGGATTAAAAAAGTCTTCTTATATTGATAGCAGGAAGCAATCTCAAACCACTCCTTAGCCAGTAAAGGCAGAAAAAAATGGGTTGAGGGATCTTAATGTTCCAAACTACACTAGTTTCAGTTCACATGGAACACCAGAAACCACAGAATAACACAGAAGGAGGAGCAACCTGCTTTCCTAGCTTCTTTTCCCCTCTTTTTAAAACAGGAAAAAAATGTTTTGAAACTTTTCCTGCACCACAATAATGGGTGTGCCAAAGATACAAAAGCAAATTTTAATCCAGCTTATCAAGTTCCCGATTCTCTCAAATTGATTATGACCCCAAATTATAATTTATGTTGGCATCTAATGTCAATGAGCAAGCAATGTCCAAATCAGAATAGTTGATCATTTTGTCTGAAAGCACATTAGCACTAGTCTAGTTCACACACTTTATCAAGCAATTCCATATATACTTCAAGTTCATATCATCCTTGTAATGTGGTTTACAGACCTAGAGATTAACTGTAATAAAAGAGGGATAACAAAAAATGGATCCTCACCTCAGCATAGCAATCCTCACGAACAATTGTCTGGTTATTTGTATTTACATATACCTCACATGATACTTTTGCCTGAAACATCATAGAAAATTAGAAACATAAATCAAAAGTAGTTGAAGCATAAAGCATTCTCATTCAGCATGCAGAATTATTTAAAACAATTATTAAAAAGGAACAGAGTGAAGAATTCTGGAAAAAAAGCAGATTTTAACTTTCTTGTACCAAACAACAATCCTCAGAAAAGAAAAAGAAAAACAGGGAGGGGGGGAGATGGGGATGCAGGGGCCTTTTCCACATGTTCATAGATATAGATGAATACTGGCTGCTAACTACGAACTTTGCAGTTTCAACTAAATGCTCAAGACATATAAAGGTTTTCATGTGTATTACGCATATGAAACAATTTCCAATAAGCATAAGCTACAATTCTGTTGGTAAGGACTGTGCTATTATAAATACAATTTGTATAGAATGATGCTAATGAATCATTGAGTAGGTATAAATAACAAAAAAGAACTTTGAAGCATGGAAAAACTTTTCATTGCTTCAGATCAATTAATCGACCAACTCGTGTGCCATATCCGAGCAAGTTGGGCCCAATCATAGGCTTGCTTTGTCGTTTTAGCACAATAGTTCTCCATCTCAATCTGTTTCAACACCTTCACACATCTGCTTAGCTTAGCCGTTTTCAATTAGCCATCTCAATGACCAATAAACAAAACCTGTTCCTTCCCCAGAAAAGATAAGAAAAAGTTTTCACTTTACAAAAATTCTGCTCATTCACCATAAATTATGAGCGCTAATACATTTATATTTAAACCCAAGTAATTAAGTACCAAGATTTTCAAAGGTCTCTTTGTCACTTTTTCACACAAAAAAGCATCAACTGATGTTGAACTAGTTTTAAAAACTCCATAATCATGCTGTGCTTTTAGTCACAAAGCTCCAATAGTCCAGTAGTGCAGTCATCCAATACTTTTAACCGACTTATTAAATCCACTGCGAATGAAAAATTCTCTCTTGATGGTGTGATGTACCTACTCGTTTTAACTAACCATCTATGCATCAACTAAAATTCAAGGATTTAGCCCTGCTTCGGCTTGTTGTACCAAGTAATTAATGCTAGAGATATGATTTTATTTTAAGACAACTTTATTGAGTCCAAAACAGCATTGATCCCTTCAAATCAAAGAAACTACATCGAACAACCAAATCACTATAAATGAAACAAAGTTGACATCTTGGCCCGCATTCACAGTGTACTGCACTAGCAAGCATTCTCCAAATATGCATTGGTAAGATGTGACCGAATTGAGAACATAACTGCAACTAAAGGAAAACCTGACCCATGCTTTTGGTGTGGATATAAGTAAGGTTATTAAAAAGTGGATCATGTTTCTACTCAACCACTCATAAGACATTAGTCCCTTTTTTGGTATGATTCATCTCTCCTGGTCAGCACTTAAAACTAAAATCCAATAAGTTAGGCTATATAGCTAGGTTCCTTTCAAAAAGCTTCTTAACCAAGTTGGAAGAAGCACCAATCATCAAAGCTAAGTTTTAACATCGCCAATCCACCAAACAGCAATGTGCATCATCACCTATAAACTCATTAACTAAAACTCACTTGCCAGAGCAGAATAAAACCCAAATGCTACAAAAATGAAAACGTATTTTAATCACAAAATAACACTCTTCAAACCAATTAAACTAACAAATTGAATGCAGAACCAAATTCAAGAAAACCAATAAAAAAAGAAATTTTTTTAAAGGGCTAACCTTGAGGGGAACTTTAAAGAGGAAAAGACCAAGATCTCCATCAACCTTAGTATTAGTATCAAAGGGAATAACCCCTTTAGCCCAATCCGCAATCAAATAAATCACATCGTGAACCACCTCAAACCCATTCAAATCAAGCGTGGCGTTCACGTAGGAGCTCCCTCTGGCTCTCACACGCCCTCCTTCCGAACTCACCACCCCAAGCTCCCTTCCTCTATACCCAACCGAAACGACAAGCTTGTCATAGTCCAAAGAAAAGAAGTCCCTGTTACGGACCCTGATGGTCAAAGAAAAAGAGAGGTCGAGGGTAAGTGCGGGCGACGAGTTGACTCGGACGTTGTTGAGTTGGAGTCGGGCGACTTGGAGAGTTGGATCGGAAGGGTACAGGAAGAATACGGCAGCGGAGAAGAGGACGAAGATGCCGGTGAAGGTGAGGCAACGGCGGAGACAACGGTAGTTTTGGTTCGGGCGGCGGTAATAAACAGGTAAAACGATGACGTTTTGCTGGTTAGGGTTTGATTGGAGAGCGCTGTACGGTACGGACGAGTCTCGTAAGTCCTGTTTCGACATATTTGTTATTATCGTTGGCGTTTCGGTGGTGTTTCTGGCGGAGATTTTAGAGTGGGTGGGCCAAAAATATGGAGTGGACGCTTCTTCAGTGTACCAGGTTGTCGTTTTATATTTGTTAGAGTTACACGTCAGATGGGCCCAAGATATTTATTACTTTTTTTTTATCAATTGATTCGGTATTGGAAAATTTGTATGATTTTTTTTTTATTTCTCTTGCAATAATTTAGCAAGAACCAACTTTAAATATTTTACCCCAAAGGTATAAATAATTCATTCCTTTACTAAACACACTAGTTGTCATCATTATTTTAAATTTAAGGAGTATACACAAAGTCTTAGTTGGTGTTTTAAGATATTATTAAAGCGATGTCAAATAATGAGGTGGGGATTGCCAAAAGATTGGGCATTTTGTTTTGAAGATAAGAAGCTTTGAAAATTTGCAATTGCAAAAGTAGGCTACATGGTGATGGGCTGAAAGTACAAATATGCTCTCATTAGTTTTTCTATTGACAAAATCCATTTTTGTTTTACTTTTTATTGGAAGAAATTAAACAGGAAAATTGTGGATTTTTAGTAGCAAAAACTTAAAAATAAAAAGCATGATCATTGGATAGGATATGTGCATTTTTAATATATATTTATTCTGGAAAGAGTTTATAAAATTTGAGAGTTGAATATAAAATTGGAATAAACTTTTGAGTGTAAAAGGTAAAGTCAATTCCCAATATCATATTTTTTTTGGAATAATTACATCTTTCCTTTAAAAATTTTATTATATCATGTATCTTTTTTATTTGAAGAGCGGTACTACAAATAATTCACCTTTTTGGATGGATTTATTCTGTTACAAATGTTTCGATGGAATATTATTTGAATTTTAATTCGTTAAAAAATTATTGATGCAAAAAGTGGCATCGATTCGATGAAATTGACATCAACATATAATAAGTTTTTATTCTAATTTTGAAATAAAAAAATATTCAACCTCAAATTTTGATTATAAAACATTGATGCCAAATCGAGGGATGGGATGTAAAAGCATTTGGAGCATATATTTTTTGGCCTAAAAAGACACATTGATTTCATTTTGGGGGCTTAACAAGTAAAATGATGTCATTTTTTTTTTTCTAAAGAATGAGCATATGAAACACTAAAATGTCACAGTATAACTTTTATCTAATTCATTTATGTAAGTTTAGTAGGAATTCAATTATTATTAATCAAATTAATGTTTCTTTGTGTCATGCAATTATTCATTATAATTTTTAAATATTAGCAAAAACCATACCCATTAGAACATGTCTCACCCTAGGAAGAGTATTAAATGTAACCCAGCTTTGTGTTTGGTTTTGAAAACATTGAATAAGAGACAAGCCATGGCATTTTTTAATAGAATTATTCAAAAAAGTTTGTTGGTGATGGGGATTCCATCATTTTTATTTAGAAGAAAAAGGAAAGACTAAACAAAAAAACATTGGATAAGGCAATCTCATTAATTAATCTTATAATGACTTTGAATCCATGTGCATGCATTATCATTGTCTTTTAATTTCATTCATTGTACATCTCAATACCTTCATTTAAATTAAAAAGATAAACAAACAAACCATGGAGAAATGGACATCTTTTTAAGAGAAGAGTAATATACAAGGCACGTAACAATCAATCAAATTGTTGCATACTCTTCCACTGTCATTATCCAAAGGCCCATTGGCTTTTTGGCTGCTAACTTATTTGGAAAAAAATTGGAAAAGATTATTCTTTTCTTGGTTTTTGAATCATGCAAAAACAATTTCAAACATAATTTGACAAAAACCATTGCAGACCATTCAAAGCTCATCTCAAACCATTTCATTTGAGTCCAGAAAAAATTGGGAGGCAAGGCAATAATCACAGTTTTTATGTGGATAAAGATCTCTTATCTTTTAAGCAAAAAAAAAAAAAAAAATCAATCCTGGGGCTCAAATGGCATAGGCATGTGATTATCAAGGATGGACAGATATTAGAAAGATAACTTTAATTTCTTTAGAATGTTCTTATGCTGTAGTTGAAAGGAACATATAATTAGCTTTATAGCTGGAAACCATGAAAGGTAGGTAAGATTTAAAGTTGAGATATTTCCAAAAGCTATATCACCTTTGAACATGCGATCAGTTACTAGATAAAAGAATCCTTTGGCAATCAAGGATGATGAGAATTTAGAATCGAAATTCGCCTTTATGAAATCATAGGGTCAGGTTTGTTAATGATCAACTCAGCTATGGGACAAAGGGGTAAAGAGAAACTAGGGACAAGCTATGGCAATAAAGGTTAGTGCAAAGACAAAATTAAGATGAAACCAGTCAGGATTTTGCTTGTTGATCGATTGCATATCCGTGCATGAGAATTGAGAAGTGTTGAATTAATAGCAATTTTTGCAGTGAACTTGGAGAGAGAGAGAGCTTTACCAGACAACAATCAATAGAAGCTAAGCTCTTGATTAGCTCTTTGAATTTAAACAGCTGCAGATATTTATAATCACATATTTCAAGCAAATACAGAAAATCCAGCATACCAACATATTCTCTTTTTCACATAGTAGCGAGACAAAGGGAGATTTTCATGAGAACATGGAGGAATATATGCTTACAGGCATAGAGTTTTACTCTTTATAATTTATGTAGATTCCACAGACTTGGGAGAAAGAGAAGCCAGGGAACCGTTGGCAGGCATGGACTTTGATCGCTTCATCCAGGCTGATGAGCTTGACCGATGAAATCTGCATCGAAACGAGCCCTGGTGAGTCGTTGGTGAGCACAAACATTGGCCGCCTTTGGGTGAATTGGTTGGCACAGCTGCTTCCGAGTTGCTGCCTTTTGGGGAGGTGCTTACAGTAATGTTTCCAGGGGAGGCCATATTTTTTTTGGGCAAAAGAAAGAGATTGAATGAAAATAGTTCAAGGTGGCAAACTTAAAGAAGCTACTAGGCCTTGGTTATATAGGACAAGATGGGGAAGAACTCAATGTTTCTCACTCTTTGTATAGTGTGTAAGGTTGAAATAAGCAACCAACCGATCAAGCGGTTCCCCTATAGTGATTTCACCTTGTTTGTCCTCATCTTAACCAATCAAATAAAAAAGCCTCCCCAAATTCCATGGTGAGAGGCGCAGAAAGAGACATGGGGTTAGTTTCCCTAAGATCAGATTTTCATGTTCACAACCAAAAACGAAAGGGACATTTCATTTGCTAAACCGATCGAGTATCACAAAAACTAGTGCATTCTTTTATTGATTCATTTTCCCTTATTTATTGTGATTGAAATACTGGTGGCATTTTCAGTCACTTTATATTATTCTAGATAAATTTACTAGCAATAGTTCAAAGAAGTTCTGCTTACTCTTTTGTGAACGAAAGAGAGGCACTTGGTGAGATAAGTGGGTGCATGAAGAGATGAGGTTTTCATGTGGGGTTTATATGGCTGCTTGTACACGTAGCCAGATTCTCCAATTACTCAGATAACTAATAACTAGGAAAATGTGGAGCCTTATTTCATAGATTAGTGAAAAAGATTCTAGGTTTCCACTAACATTCTTCCATGTGGATGAGATGAGATCTCTTCCGCCATCTTTCTTTAATCAAGCGGCATTATGTGATTGTTATTTATTCATTGTCTGGTTACTGCCCAGCAATGTCTCTCTGCTAAGCATTTTAATAATACGAGTATTTTTATATTCAGGTGTACTATGTTAAGGTAGTAAAATTCGATAGTCTCCATCGTAATTGGACAGACCAATTCAATTATATATGAAACTATTTGTGCTTGACAGGTTTTGCGCTTGATTTGGACATAAACGAAAGGTAAGTCAAGCACTAACTTGCGAATTGGGATTTTGTCAAGCCAAGCTTGAATGTAGAGTAGAGGTGAGGGATCCAGTTACAGTCAAGAGTAAGGTTAAAGAAAGACAAGGACAAGGAGGCAGAGTAGAGGATTGGATATGATTTGGGCAGATAACAAAGGAAGTTGGAGATGACATTAGCAATATCCATCCAGTGCAGGGCATGGGGGCTTTAACTTTCATCATGTGATTCCATCTCTGAAATCCCAACCTTATCCATTTAAATCTTGGAGAGCGTAACCATCCGAGTTCGGGCGTTTTCCAGTCTCTGCATTTTTATCTTAACCTGGTACTCTTGAAACTCTTCAAACAGTATGGAGATGGAAATGTAACTTGAAAGCGAGACGGTGGGGAAAGAAGGTGGATCAGATACCAAGCCAACGAGGAGAAACAGACAAAAGAATAATGATTTTCTTTCTAACAGGCATAGAAAGTAGAAAGCGCTGTTGGACAGGAGAATTTGACGATGCCTGTGAATTGGCAAAAATACTATAATTGGACCTCGTACGAGTATATGTCAGCTGAACGCTGATAGAATCTGCTGTTTCCCCTTGTTTCAGTTGTTGTTCAGCGAATCTCCCTTTTCGTTCTGATAATATTCAAATCAATGGCAGGACTGTGGGCATGTGACATTGCCTTGTAATGTAATGGCTAACTACTAACCAGAAAAATATACTTAACGGCCTATATTCTTCGAGGTTTACTTAATTTTTTCCTTGGCTAAACTAAAACTAAATTATAAGATGACAGAACATGACTTCCTCTACTAATAATTAACGCTGATTGACAAGAAAGTGATTTTCTTTCCTAAATGAACATGACTTCTTCTACTAATAAATTAACGTTGATTGACAAGAAAGTGATTTTCTTTCCTTTATACAGGAGGAGGGAAAAAAATTATTTTCAGGTATAAAAGTTTTTGAGACCAGCGGGCTTCGGAGTTGGGACCTGCTTTTGGGTAAAGGCTGTGGCCTGTGAAGCTCAAGTTGACGCCCGAACCCAGGTATCTACCAGCTTTGGGTTTCGATCCAACCCATGATTATATTCAATCCCAAAACATATTTTTTGACGAGACAACATCAATTCTAAACCCATTTATAGGGAGGGTACCTAATTCTTAGGTTAGTTGTACTTGTATTGAGTATGGTTCAATATTCAGGAAAATGATAAGCATCGGCATACTTCGGGACATAGAAAAAGAATAAGTTCCATAATGTTGGTTTGCCTTGTGAAATAAACTTGACATGGAACTGAATTACATTACCTAGTAATTTGCCTAATTCATTTTTCCCTCGTCAATAAATGCAACTTCGTATTTTAGAATTGCTTGAGAGTTTAGACTAATCAAACCAATTAGGGATAATTAACAAGAGTAATGTTATTTGTTTGATATGATTATTCACAAATAGTATGACATAGTAACAGATAACAATTTTAATGAGTATTTAGACTATCAAACTGTCGAACAGTTTAACATTTTTCAATAGAACCCCACAAGCCTAGCATTTTCCCAGGAAAAAAACAACGGGAAAAAAGCCCATCACTTCTAGAGCTAAGCCAACAGCTTTGCTTAATGCTGCTGATATACGGTGATGGATAACTCCAATAAAAAATATATATATTCGTATTCAAAGCTGACGTGGCTGTCGTTATTAGAAAAGACCAAAAAAAAAAAAAAAGACAGCTGAAAGCAAAAACCAACTTACCAGTCTACTGACAAAACTACCGGTCTCACATAGGAAACAGCAACTACTATTGTCACCCCCGTTTTGCCACCTCCCTACGTTCGACACTTTTACTTCTCGCTATAATCTTTCTTTGACACTTCTTGGAAACAATAATAAAGTTCCTGGCGCTAGCCATTTTTCTTCTCGTTATCTTCTGGTGGTAAGCTTTTGTCAATTTCCATTTTGCTTCCATTTCGCTTTCAACTGATTATTCTTCAATTCATTGTTTCTCTTTTGTAGTTCTCTATCTATCGCTTCATCTCTCTGTTTTTCTCTTTCTTTCTTTGAATTCTGATCAAAGGGTTAATGGCGAGGACGAGCAACAAGAACATACAAGCCAAGCTGGTGGGTATGTCTTTCCCTTTTTTCTTTTTTTGGTTTTCATTTAATGATTGGTTGTTTGGTTTAAACAAGGAAAGATTTTGATCTTTGATTCAGAACAACTGTTTTTCTTTTTCCACTGTAAACATGACCTTGATGCCTTTGCGATCATGGAAATGCTTTAAAGAAACATATTCTTGCAAACACAAAATGCCCCTTTTGAAGTTCTTGGTAGTAATATTTTTCTACCCTTTTGTTTACATGTTCTTTTGATTTAAATCCTGAACACAGTACTTCCTTTCAAGAGCTTGAACTGATTTGGTTTGATTAATTTGATCCCAGCTTGTTGCAGGAGATCAATGGAGAAAGTGCTTCTTTTTGTTGATTGGTTTCCTATTTTCTTGTTTCTCTATAATGTAGAATAGAGTTCCTCCTTGTCTTATACTTTCTAAAGAACTAAGTTTATTGAGACAGTTATAATTTGTTATTTACTAATGAATAGTCATGAATGGCCAAAAGAAGAGGTAAAACTGACATGATTTTCTTCTCAGGTTCTTCTTGGGGACATGGGAACTGGGAAAACAAGCTTGGTATTGAGATTTGTCAAAGGGCAATTTTTTGATTTCCAGGTTTATTTTCATTTCACAATCTATTTTCTGCCTTTGTGATATCATCAAGGTATATGTCATCTGCTATAATTGTATAATTAATGTAGGAATCAACAATTGGAGCAGCCTTCTTCACTCAGGTTCTGTCACTGAATGAAGCCACCATAAAGTTTGACATATGGGACACAGCAGGACAGGAGAGATACCATAGCTTGGCTCCCATGTATTATCGTGGTGCAGCTGCTGCTGTTGTGGTATATGATATCACAAGCTCGGTAACTTTCTGTCAAGCTTTGGATGTTTTGTATTCTTCAAAATGTTTATTCAGTTTTAATTAAACATCTCTGAGTTACTTGATGTCCTTCTGAGTTTGAACTTCACCAATGGGGATCAATCAAACCCAAAAGATACATCGACACAAGCTGTCATGATGAAATAGCAACATAGGAAGAGTTTGCGTGTCTGACCTAGATACTGTATCTGCAAATCTAGTTATAAAAAAACTTGCCTAATTAATACTTATAGATTGCGGCATCCCCCCTCATTGTGTTCTCCCTTAATTTTAAACTAAATGTCCATGAATCAGTTATTTCCTTTGTGCTTTTTTGCATTTTTGAAAGACAGACCATTTCTCTAAGGTGCAGGTTTTAAAATTATTTGTGCATTAGTCGATAACAACTGACAAGGACTTGAATTTATGTAGGTCATGAGAATATAGTTGAATCAAAGTTTCTTTCTTTCCATATTTTTTCTGAAATACAAATTTTCTTTCTTTAATGCTACTGCCATCATGCATTCATGCTTTTGTCGACATTGGATGTCCATCTGATGAGATGATGGTTGGTCTTTCAGGATTCATTCGAGCGTGCCAAAAAATGGGTCCAGGAACTACAAAGACAAGGTAACTGACAAATTTAAATGTTTTAAATGATTTATTCTTAGGAGTGAAGTTCAGTAGAGGTCTTTGTGCCCTTCACCATTTCTTTTCTGATCGATCCTTATTGCACACTCCCCTCTTCCCTTTGCAAATGAGGTTGCTGTCTTTAAGCTGTTTACTCTTTTACTGATTTTAAAGTACCCGTCCCCTTAAATTTTGAAGAATGAGTTATAGCTTGATTTATTCTAAAAATTTAAACATTTGACCAGAAGTATAACATATGTGTGTTGATATTTAAATCCATAGATCAGTTTGAATTACTGACTAAAGTATTATGACAATGACTGACAATAGAACTAATAATTCAATCATGTTTCTTATTTCTTAACATATTGTTTGATTCATATTACACTGGTTCAGGAAATCCAAATTTGATAATGTTCTTGGTAGCAAACAAGGTAGACTTGGAAGAAAAGAGAAAAGTGGGAAGTGAGGTATCTGCAATCCACTATTTGCTTCAATTATCTGTTTTTTTTTTTTTTGTTCTTTTTCTACTTTAAAGATTTGAAATTAAAGGCCCCACCTACAGGAGACTTAGGTTGATTACTGCTATGCTAGGACATCTTAAAATTTGCTTTACATTGTTCATAGTTGCATACTATTGTCAAAGATGTTATCAGGACACATCAAAGAAGGCTCCGATCAGCGTTCAGGTTATTTTGGGTCTTTGCCTCAGTTAGTCTTAGCCATAGTATGCACTTTATTCAGCAAGCTAGACCTCAACATGGGTGAATCAGTCATTGATCACATATTACGTGAATCTGAGAACAAGACTGTACTATACTGTGTTTTTATTCTTGTTAATGTCTTTCAGAGAAAACTCATGCTAAATAATATGAAGGCCATATTACCATTGCCTAGAACAGGGACAAGGAAAAAAATCAAATTGAAAATACAGAATAACACCTATATCTGTTGAAGTCAGTCGTACTGTTTTATGCAGGAAGGTGAGCAATATGCCAAAGAAAATGGCTTGACTTTCTTTGAAACATCAGCAAAGACTGCACAGAATGTCAATGAACTCTTTTATGAAATAGGTAATACTAATACTCTGTTTTATTTCTTTAGGGTGTTCATATTCCCATTAAAAACATGCAAATTATAAGCCATTTTCTTCCTATATGATTCAATTTGAAACTCATCCTGTCTCACTTTTTATTTTGTTTGGTCTCTGGAAGTAGGCTATAGCTAACTTGCCTCAATGCATATATAGCATAATCTATTAGTACTAAAGACAGAACAGAAATGATCTTTGGATACTGTTCAATAGCTTCACTAGTATCATCGGCCATATGCTAATTGACCCACCCAAAAGCTTGCTCTCATAGACTACACATTATAAGTTAAGCTTGAGCAAATCTTTAGGCTCGTTTGTTTTTCAACTCCAACTGGAGCATAATGTAGCTCCACTGAATATGGCTCACACAATTATATAGTATATCATAATTTTTTCTAATTAATTTGCTTAGTCACGGATGTTACTAGTTATCTATCATTTAAATTGATGGTAGCATATAATTTTTTATCTTCAAAACCCAATTTAGTTGTCATCATAATCTTTACATTACACTGATTGTGATTAAGCATGAACTGATTTAAATTGGAAAAATCACAAAGTATCAGCTTTAGCTCATTTGTTTTCATCTTAGTCAAGCCAATATCAAACAATTATTCATTTATATTTTCATAGTCAAAGAACTTTATATAAAAGAAAATAACCAACCAGGGATAACAAGCTAACCCTGACACAAGAAACAGCTGCACAACACGTACCAAATGAAAAATGAAACAGCTGAACAAGAAATTGAGAAAATCTTTTGGAACAGGAAATTAGCTTAAGTTTGAGCAATCTATTTTGCACAATTTACATTTGCTTGTTTGTCACCCTTTGTTAATGTCAATTTTCAAACACCCTCTGAACTTCTTTCTTGTGCTCATGCACTCTCTTGCAGCAAAGAGAGTGGCAAAAGCTGCTCCTTCTCGGCCAACTGGAATGAAACTGCATAGCAGACCGCAAGAAAGTGGAAGAAGATTCTTCTGTTGCTCCTGATGATATGAGGGCTAGTTGTCCACTTGTACGTAATTTGTATTGATGCCTGAGTTCTGACAAATCAGTTTTCATCTGAATAAATCTATGCATTTCCCCTTGATTACAAGTAGTCTATTTTTTGCCTCACTTATTAACTTGACATATTTTCTCAATTAATTGTTTACAATTCATTGCAGGTCATCGAAACTGAAGATTAAGCTGATTTCTGCCCTAATCCACTTTGCTGAATATCTGTGTATGTACACTGCTCAAACACAAAAGCTTTCTTGCCATTTTTCAAATGTGCTCATTTTGTGTAAGAAATGATCATGGAACTCCTGATGAATAAAAATCCAATGCAAGGAAATGAATTTGATCACTGAACTATTAGGGTTTATGTGCAATGTGGTGAACAAGTTGAAACAATATAGGTTGTAGATTAAAGAATTCGCTAGCAAATAGTGCAAGTTGTATCAAAAGTATTATACAAGAAAAGCTGCTCTGCCTTCATTATTAAAATTTTTGGGCCTAAGTTAAATAGTTTTTTTCATTCAGAAGCCGAATGAATTAATGAAAAGAAGCACCTGAAAAGTATTACTTATTATGTTGCAAGGAATATAAGCAAGCTGAGTTACAACTGGAAATTTTTTGTACTCAGAAACAAACTTTTAAGAGCAATAGCTCACCAAATTATTGCTGGCATTACAGCCACTTATGTCTAGTTGTCCTTAGAGAATTCAGTTTGCCTGTCACAATGCTTCCACCAGTGCTTACAACACTCCAAAGCGTCTAATGTAGCCTTGTCGATTGTTGAAAACATATATTGAAATTAAAAGATTCTTTCTGTCACGTATCCAAGTGGATACGCAAAACAGATCCTAGACATGAAAAGTAAATAAGACCTTTGGAAGTTTTCCACTTCCCAATTTCCATACATCAATCATTAATTTCTAAGTTGATGTGAATTCTCTGTTATGCTGGACAAGTTTCTTTACATAATCAAGTAGTTTAACGTTTGAGCTCTTTCCTCCGAGTAACTATAGATCCAGTTTATAATCAGCAATGAACAACAAGGATTGACCCAGTGGTCAGTAATCACCTACCCCACTGTGCGGGGTCTTTCCACAGGCCAGGGAACAAATCCAGGTTCTGTATCTCCGAGGGGATCATGAACCATGTTGTCTTAGGCCTCCAAAAAGAAAATAAAAAATCTGCACTGGCTGCCCTCCTGCTGGCTTAAGTTTAATCAAATATTCCTGTCACTTTCCCAAGTTAAATGATCCTTCGTCAATGGTCATAGTCATATGCGGCATATTGCAGCTCACTAATTGGGCTTTATTAGAGTGATTCACTTGCAACCCAAGGAAAAATTTTCTTTCAAAGCGCAAGAAAACTTGGTGCCGAACAAGCCACTAAACTGATAGGCAGTATGTTACAAGCATTACTCCAGAACAAGCTAAATGTGTACCTGGTGAGGGACAAAGAGGCAGTGCTGGATTTTTATCTCTTTCAATTTTAAGGGTATTTCCATCTATCAAAGCAAGCGAGGCCAGTGCCCAGATAATCACAACACTTTGACAAATCTACGCTTAATAAATTCAGTAAGTTCAGAAACTGAAGCTTCTTGCCCCATGCAGCTCATAGAAACCAACAAGACATGTCATTATATAATGTGGACAAAGCCTCGCAGGTGACAATTTTTGTGTTTTGGCTATTATAATGCATAGAAATCACCATTCGAGGTCCCTCAAAAACAGAGAGTTTTTTTTTTCTTTTTTTTTCTAAGCATTTCTTTTGGTCTTCTAGTACTGTTGTCTGTTTGCAACGTCACATGCATTCTACATTATCCCGATAAACAAAACCATAAAGCTTTGTTTTCTGCTGTCAACAACTTTCCAAAAACACCCACACAAGCAAATGCCTACGAGAAAGCATTTCTGAAAAGTAAAAAAGACGACGAGAAAGTAGGAATTTTAGTTAGCATGGGCTGCGGCGTGGCTTAGGCGGCCGAGCCATGGCCACGCCTGCAAAAGAAAAGTAGTTAGAAACTTAGGAGACTCATGGTTTGTCTTTTTCTGCTACAGCTAGCCACCATCACCGTCGCTATATTCACAAAAAAAAAAAACCACACCTCTCAAAGCTCACAGACAAAAAGAACAAAAAAGAAACAAAAAATAAAATAAAATAAACGTTGCATTGCCTAGCTAGTTTTGACAGAAACTCTAATCACCATGAAGGAGAAGTGCATGGAGAACCTGAAGAAGATGATGAAAGACCATTGTTACTGTTGGAATCACTAGCTGAAGTGCCTAAAGACCTAGCATCTCTGAGAGAGACGGAACAAGCCTGAGCTGGGAGCTTCTTCATTGGACTCAACGGAGGTGTCATTGGGGGTGAGTAGAGTACTCTTACAGGATCCGAAGGCTGAGCCTTCTCATCATCATCCCCTGAAGAACCACTGCTTTCCAAACGTGAAGGCGATGTATCCGGAGTCTCGAACGGAGTATCGGCCCTGCTTGGCCTGCCTGCAGCATCATTGTCGTAAATAGGGTTCGATATGTAAACAAAATTCTCCGCACCAGGAGCACCACAGGCTTTCTCTTTACAAGTAGTAATCTTAGTACTCCCAGTGCCAACTTGTATTGAGCTTTCTTGAACAGGCTGCGGTGAGGTCGTGGCAAAGGACGTTGTTGGGGATGTAGGAGATAAGATACTGATTTGATGAGGGCTTGTGTTTGACTCATGGGGATGAACTTCAAGGACTTGATGAATTAAAGTGAGATGGTTCTCTTTTTCAAGCTTCTTCTTTTGTTTGCAAGGGAGTGAAGGGAAGAGAAAGTTCCTTGGTGCATGAAGAACTCCTTGTGCATAGAAGCTACTAAGGGGACTGGTTGATTGGTGATCTTGGTTATGACCTTGAGGAGAACGGGAAGAAGTAGTAGTATTGGTGGGGGTGGAGGCGGCTTCGGCCGTAGCTGTGTTGCTTATGGTAGCGTCGGAGTTGGATTCTTTGAGCTGACGCCTGCGGAGTAAGAGAGAGCAGTAAAGCTCCGCTAGCAGCACTAGGATTAGACCTAACACAATGGCAAGGCACACCACCATTACCAGTGTTGCACCCATGATTACCTTGGATGCCCCCTTCATTTCTTTCTCTCTCAGTGTTTTTTTCTTGTGTGGACTGTGGACTGGGGGAGGAGACAGTGAAAGAGGACAGTAATTAAAGGAGGGGTAAGAAGCATTTTTTGGCGGGAAATAGTGCTCTACCTTCGACAAGGAAAGTAGATAGGATGGGAATCTTGTGAGGCTTTGGGCATAGGGAATGTAAGGAGCTCTTTTGTTCTGAGGAGGAGAGTATTCATTTTTGTACCTACTGACATTTAAGGTCGTAATGGTCATTTTTAACTGCAACGTGGTTTGATGCATCATCAACCATCACGACTTTCTCTGCTCTAAAGCCTAAAACACTTCAGACCCGCTAAAAGTATCAGGGGCTATACGCCCATTCAGAATTCCCTTTTCTGTTTTCTCCCATTTGTGGATGACAGCATCTCATAAGAGAAAGAACTTTAACAATGTCACATTAACATTTTAGGGATGACAATGGATATCAAATTACGGCTATCAATATCATAATGTTCCAGTACTTTATAATTGAATCTGAAACAAATTTAAACAACAATGTTAATTTCGTTCTTGATTTGAGCATATCATAATTAAAAAAAAGAACCCAATACTTTAGTACAACATCTATTATTTTTGTGCTCAACCTAATAATACAACTATTTAAGACAATACAAGATCACTAATGTTAGAAGCATTTACGTATTTTACACACGTGTATAATGCATAACAATGTAACCCTTCTAGCACTACAAAATCAAATTAAAACCCAAACAAAAAAAATTCAAGACTTACGACCACAATTTTAGAGAAATTAAGAGACAAGTTGTCATCATATCCAAAATAGAAAGGCAAATGAAGACACTGATTTGTTGGACCAAGGGAGTATAGAGAATCTGTCTAGCTCTTCTCATTTTACGACAAGAACATATATATATATATATATATATAAAATATATAGGGCAGGGGTGGGGATTTAATATATAGGACTTCAACTATGTTTTATGTATGAATATATCTAGACTCGTTGAAACAGAAAGACAACCTGATTAGAAAGCTTTAACTTTTTATGTTAATGGCTCAAGAAAAATCTATTTTGATTTCTTTCCCACTCCTCCATATTTGGAAGCACAAAGGTGTTTTCTGTGCAAATAAAATGAATGGTTAGTTTAAGAATCAAGCCATAAATGGCTTTAGCATAATTTTAGTGTCGCAGCAAATTTTCCCTCTAATCATAATTTTTTAATTAAGTTAAACCACAAATATATTAACAAACGAGAGTTAACTTATCCTAAGCAAGTAAGCATCGTTATTTCAATAATAAAATACATATATATACACGAAGCTAATTGTTATATACTAGAGCTTAAGGCCCAGTTGTCCCTTGCCCAATGGCCCATAATTAGAGCCATACACATGGTCTACTAACCAAACGCCACTTGTTCCCAGAGGATTATCACCAACTGCCGACATTCCCTTATAAAAGATTCAGGCGCATGGTTAAATAACACTATTTTTTTTTCTCAGTGATTATATTAATTTATATTAATTATCAAACGAAAAACACTATTACATAAAAATCACAAATATCATTTGCCGAAATGGAGTAACAAATCTAATCTCATTTAATTGAACCCAGTTAATTAAACGTAACCATTCTTGAATTCAAAATTAAAAAAAAAAAACTTGAAATCACTTCAAATTGAATTTTAATTAAATGTAAACATTCTTAAATTCAAAGTTTGCAAAAACGTGAAATCACTTTAGGTTGAGTTTCAAAACAATGCCGTTGGTCCCAATTATATGTGTTAGAGGGAAGTGAGTAGCACAAATTAGCTTTTGACAAGATTTGAAACTAATTTAGAGAATAGGGAAGATAAAAAAAAAATAGACAAGAAATAAGAATTTAAATTGGTTCGGTCAAATACCTACATCCACTACCTTGATTATCCAATAAAAAATTTTTCAACAAATCCATTATAAATCGGTGAAATTCACAAGCTTTACCAAGTTTTATAATAACTTTTATCAGGTTTAGCCAAAACTTTTACAATAATTTTTCACGAGCTCAATTAAAACCCAAACACATAACTTTTCAAGGTTAAGTTAGAATCTTAGCACATTCAAGCAATCTTAGCTTGAAGCAACCTTTAGAGATTTTTTCACTCTAAAAATATGATAAGACAAGTAGAAAGAAAGTACTTATGATCACAAGGTTTATCTAAATGGTACAAGGTTAAATGCAAATCACAATTACAAAAAGATGGATGTTTGGGTGCAATAAGGTGTAGAAAAGATTTTTTTGTTTTTCAACTCTTTGTGACTTGGAAGCCTTAAATTCTCTTAAAATTTCTACAAAAGTTGTTTTCTAACCATTGAGAGATCCTTTTATACTTAGAGAAACAAATCTGATGGTAGTTTGACAGTTTATGATCATTGAAAACAGTTGAGAGTTAGTTCTAGCCGTTAATCTGTCATCTAGTGCTTTGGCTCAAATTGTAGACAGAGAGCTTTTAGTCAACTAACTTCTTCCTTGGTCGACTAAATTGGTTCTGGTCTTAGATTCTGGTAGAAAGCATTTAGTTGATTAAGTTAGTTCTGTTTCTCAATGTTCTTTAATTCGTCATTTTTCCAATTTGAATTTTAACTAAATAATATTCTTCGTTATTCAACTAAAGGGCTTCCTTCTTGTTAATCAATCTTGTCTCCATATTCATTTGATTTTTTGTACATACTTATAGATAATTGATTTATTATTTACCTATAATCTTTGTCATGTACACTTAGATAAAAGCATTAGATACAAATGAATGAGAATATTTTATGATCATAAAAAACTAATAGAGCCAACAAATGGTACTATTTAATTGAACGTAAACATTTTTGAATTCAAAGTTAAAAAAAAAACTCAAAATCATTTCAGGTTGAGCTTCAAGACAATACTACTGTTTAATTGAGTGTAAACATTCTCAAATTCAAAGTTCAAAAACACTTGAAATGTTTACAAACTGAATTTAAAGATGATACCACTTAACGGAAGCATTATTGAATTCAAAATTCAAAAAACACTCAAATTTCTACAAATTAAACTTAAAGACGATTCCAATATGATACCATTTAATTGAGTAGATATTTTGCTAAAAAAAATTAACTACTCGAAATCTCTACAAGTTGAATTAAACAAAATTAATAAGTAGATATTTTGCTACTTAATTGAGTAGATATTTTGTTAAAAAAAAATTGAATGAATAGATATTTTGATATTTTGCTAAAAAAAATTAACGACTCAAAATCTTTACAAGCTGAATACGCAAAATTAATGAAGTTGAACTAAATACAATTAATGAGTAGATATTTTGCCATTTAATTGAGGAGATATTTTATTTTTTAATATTTTTCCTCTACAAGTGGATGAATAAATATTTTGTCACTTAATTGAAAAGATATTTTATTTTTTAATATTTTACGTGGATGAATAGATATTTTGTCACTTAATTGAGGAGATATTTTATTTTTTAATATTTTATCTCTACAAGTGGATGAGAAAATATTTTGTCACTTAATTGAGGAGATATTTTATTAAAAAAATTAGTGAAAAAAATTAACTAGGAGATATTTTATTAAAAAAATTAATATTGAGGAGATATCAACTAAACAAATACATGCTGAAAAAAATATTTTTCCTCTACAAGCTGCTACAAGCTGAAAAATATATTTTGCCTTCACAAGTTGAACTAAGCAAATGCAAGCTGATGAAAAAGAATTATGCTGAAATGAAAAAAAAGCTGAACTAAAAACTACAAGCAGATGAAAAAAAAAATGACGAAATGAAAAAAATATAAACAAATACAAGCTGATGAAAAAAAATTATGCTGAAATGAAAAATAGCTGAACTAAACAAATACAAGCCGATGAAAAAAAAATGCGGAATTAAAAAAAAAACCATTTTGTAGACGCCGTCTGTGGGTATGGAACCCAGGAGCGCATGGTTAAAAGCCATGCTCTCTACCGGCTGAGCTAAGACAGTTTTCATATATATGACAACATTATCAAATTTAAGCTAACCAATTATATTTCAGACCATTATTCTATACCATGGAAATGTACAGTGCGTCAAAGACAACAATGGCCTAGTCTTTTTGTTTTTTTACATTTAGGGTTTTCATTTGCTGGAGTTCCGTTTCCACTTCCTCGTTGTTTTCTTCTGTTTTTTCAATTCATACCTTTGACTAAATTGTCATTTGAGGACACCGCAGTCCCTCTTTAGGGGCTGTTTGACCTAGTTTTTTTCTAACTTAAAAGCTATTATGAAACTCTTATGAAAAATAATAGCTTTTAAAATTAAGTTAAAGTTGTTTGGTAAATTTTTTTTATAAGTTTTTATTTATATAAGTTATAATTTTGATTAAAATTATTGTAGAGAGTATTTCTTTTTTTAAAATGGTAATATTGTAATTATCTTTAATAGATAAGGTTATTTTTGAAACAAAAATAAAAAATTTTTTTGTATTTTTAAAAGAAGAGAAGAAAAAGCTTCTTATAGAAGTTTTTTTTTAAGTTCTTTTTTAAAAAATTTTACTCTTTAAAAAAAAGTTATTTTTGTTATGAATATTTTGTGAATATCCATTTATTCTATCTATATCTAGATTAGATGTAAATTAGATTGGATTAGGATTTAATCCATCTAATCTCTAAGTGTTATCTTCATCTTGTAAATTCTATCAAGATAAGGGGTTATTTGCTTATAAATAGACCCCCTCAGTTCATTTGTAGATACACACTTCAATAAGATCTCTTTTCTCCTCCTCAATACTTTCTTTCTTCTCTTTAATTATTCTTTCCAATTATCTTTATTCGTTCTTTTAGATTTATTTCATAACACGTTATCAGCACGATTCTCTGATCTCTCAAGTTCTAGAATTATAATGTTTTCATCATCTTCAAGTTTCAAAAAGATTTCAATGATTGGGGTTTGATTTCTGATTTTAAAAAATCAGGTAAGTGACTTGATATCTCTTTAGTATTTTCATTCTCTTAAAATCAACCTGAATATGAATTTTACTATCACGTAGTATATATTTTGTCACTTGATTGGAAAGTGAATTTGCTATTATATAGCTATTAATGAAAAGTCATGAATGTCCATTCCCTGAAGTGAATGTGACAAACGAACTACTAATAAAATTATAAATGTTCATTCCCTAAAGTGAATGTGACATCATTTAATAATTATGGTCATGATCATGAATTTATCTATTCCCTGAAGTGAATGTGACATCATTTAATAATTATGATCATGGATAAATAATTTTTTTATCACTAGAAGTGGATAGATAATTTTATTATTAGAATCTAAGGATAATTTGCCACCAGAAGTGGATGGATAATTTACCACCAGAAGTGGATAGATAATTTTATTATCAAAATCTAAGGATAATTTTACCACCAGAAGTGGATGGATAATTTACCACCAGAAGTAGATGAATGCCGTAATCTGCTAAAAAAAAAAAATGGATAATCCACCAGAAGTGGATAACCCATCATAGGTGGATCACCCACCAAAAGTGAATGTATACTTGTAACCTAAATACTTTCAACGCACCAAAAGTGGATGGACACCTTAACCCACTAACCCACCAGAAGTGGATAACCTATCAAGAAGTGGATGAATACTTGTAACCCACCAGAAGTGGATAAATAATGAAAAGAATAAAAGGAATATAGAAAACGTGTTGTCATTGATGTGACATGAAAGACCATTGGTTACGTACCTGTTGTACGTCATAAATTTTATCAAGTATCACTGAAAATTAAGACATCTTGTGATGATTTTAATCATGGCTAAGTTGATATAGCACATCAATATATTTGTTCACTCTGAAAGAGGAATTGATTACATGATTGGTAATAAAAATATCTATTATTGATTTTCTTATCTTAAAGAAGGAATTGATTATTCAATTAGTAATAGAAATATCCGAGAATGAACTTAATAGTAATTGGTATATTATGAAGATATTTTAATATGTTTTCATTATATTTAAATGATATGTTCTTATTATGTGTTTTAATTCTATATTTAATATTCTTTTATGATATCTTGCAAGTTTCTTATTGTATATATCTTATTGAAAAAAAATGAGATATTCATATTGTTGGATCTAAGATCTATGTTGAAAATATATGTCTGGTAGACATTGCTACAACACATTATATTTGAAGACAAGAAATATTTTTCTTACTTCACAACGAAAGAAATATCAATGTCAATTCAATATCTTGTAGTACAAGATTAATTGAAGGCTCCGGAAGAGCCAATATTTCACTACCTGGAGGAACAAAACTTATAATAAAAGATGCATTATTTTCTCCTAGGTCTCAAAGAAACTTATTAAGTTTTAAAGATATTCGTTTGAATGGATATCATATTGAGACAACGAAGGAGAGAGACATTGAATATCTTTATATTACATCTATTATATTGGGTAAAAAATATGTATTGGAAAAATTACCCTTTGTCCTCTGGAATGTACTACACAAAAATTAAAATGATTGAAAGTTATGTAAACCAGAAGTTTACTGACAATTTTAATGTTTGGCATGATCGGTTAGGCCATCCCGGATCAATAATGATGCGAAAAATTATTGAAAATTCATGTGGTCATCCATTGAAAAACCAGAAGATTTTTCAATCAAATGAATTCTCATGTACTGCATGCTCTCAAGGTAAATTAATTATAAGACCATCACCAGCTAAAATTGGGATTGAATCCCCTATGTTTTTGGAACGTATTCAGGGTGATATATGCGGACCCATACATCCTTCATGTGGACCATTCAGATATTTTATGATTTTAATCGATGCATCAACAAGATGGTCACATGTGTGCTTATTATCAACTTGCAATTTGGCATTTGCAAGATTACTTGCACAAATAATTCGTTTGCAAGCACATTTTTCTGATTATGCAATCAAGACAATTCGTCTTGACAATGCTGGTGAATTTACGTCTCAAGCTTTTAATGAATATTGCATGTCTATTGGAATAAATGTTGAACAATCTGTTAGTCATATTCATACACAAAACGGTCTAGCAGAATCGTTTATCAAACGCCTTAAACTGATTGCAAGGCCATTACTTATGAAATCCAAACTCCCAATTTCTGCTTGGGGACATGCCATTTTGCATGCAGCAGCACTTGTACGCATCAGGCCAACAAGTTATCACAAATTCTCCCATATACAATTGGTTTATGGTCAGGAACCAAATATTTCCCATCTAAGAATTTTTGGATGTGCGGTATATGTTCAAATTGCTCCACCACAACGCACAAAGATGGGTCCTCAAAGGAGGTTAGGAATATATGTTGGATATAAATCTCCATTTATAATTAAATATCTAGAACCTTCGACAGGAGATTTATTCACTGCAAGGTTTGCTGATTGTCATTTTGATGAAACAAATTTTCCAACATTAGGGGGAGAAAATAAGCAGCTGGAAAAGGAAATATCTTGGAATACATTATCATTATCTAGTTTTGATCCTCGCACAAATCAATGTGAACAAGAAGTTCAAAAGATAATTCATTTGCAAAATATAGCAAATCAGTTGCCAGATGCATTTACTGACCTAAAGAGAGTAACTAAATCTCATATACCAGCTGCAAATGCTCCAATAAGAATTGATGTAGGACAACCTGCTGTTGTTAATGAGTCTAAGACACGCCAAAAGCGTGGAAGACCAATCGGTTCCAAAGATAAAAATCCTCGAAAAAGAAAAGGAGCAAATATTCAAGATGGTCAAGAAGAGGAAACAAAAACTCCAGAAGAGACCCCTGACATAATTTCAGAAGAAATTCAGGTACCTGAAATTAGTGAAAATGAAGAGATCTCAATAAATTATGTCATGACGGGAAAAAGATGGAACCGAAATGAAATAAACGTCGACGATATTTTTGCATACAATGTAGCGCTCAATATTATGAAAGAAAATGAGGATCTTGAACCTACATCTGTTGAAGAATGTAGACATAGAAATGATTGGCCAATGTGGAAAGACACAATCGAAGTGGAATTAAATTCAATCGTAAAACGTGAAGTTTTTGGACCTGTAGTCCGTATGCCAAATGGCGTAAAACCAGTGGGATATAAATGGGTATTTGTGCAAAAACGAAATGAGAAAGATGAGATAATGAGATATAAAGCACGGCTTGTCGCACAAGGTTTTACCCAAAAGCCTGGTATTGATTATGAAGAGACATATTCTCCTATGGTGGATGCAATTACATTTCGATATTTAATTAGTCTGGCAGTACATGAAAAGCTTGAAATGCGTTTGATGGATGTAGTTACAGCCTATTTATACGGCTCACTTGATAATGATATCTATATGAAAATCCCTGAAGGATTTAAGTTGCCTGAAGCACAAAATTTGAATTCCCGAGAGATTTATTCAATCAAATTAATTAAATCTTTATACAGATTAAAACAATCTGGACGCATGTGGTATAATCGCCTTAGTGAATATTTGTTGAAAGAAGGCTATAAAAATAATCCTATATGCCTATGTGTTTTTATAAAAAGATTCAGATCTGAATTTGTGATCATTGCTGTTTATGTTGATGACCTAAACATTATTGGAACTCCTGAAGAGTTATCAAAAGCCGTGGATTATTTAAAGAAAGAATTTGAGATGAAAGACCTTGGAAAAACAAAGTTTTGTTTAGGTCTTCAGATTGAACACTTGACAAATGGAATTTTTGTCCATCAATCTAATTATATAGCGAAAGTGCTAAAACGATTTTATATGGACAAAGCACATCCATTGAGTTCACCAATGGTTGTAAGATCATTATATGTGAAAAAAGATCCTTTTCGACCTCGTGAAGATAATGAAGAACTTTTGGTCTTGAAGTACCATATCTTAGTGCAATTGGAGCATTAATGTATCTTGCTAGCAATACACGACCTGATATATCATTTGCTGTGAATTTATTAGTAAGATATAGTTCTTCTCCAACTCGAAGACATTGGAATGGAATTAAACATATACTTCGATATCTTCGAGGAACAATGGATATGAGCTTATATTATTCAAATGCATCAAAACCAGATTTAATTGGTTATGCAGATGCAGGATATTTATCAGATCCACATAAAGCTCGATCCCAAACAGGTTACTTATTCACATATGGAGGTACGGCTATTTCATGGCGTTCTGTAAAGCAAACTATAGTTGCTACTTCTTCTAACCATGCAGAATTCTTAGCAATTCATGAGGCAAGCCGTGAATGTGTCTGGCTAAGATTTGTAACTCAACATATTCGAGAAACGTGTGGTTTGTCAACCAAGAAAGAAATTCAAACAATATTATATGAAGATAATACTGCTTGCATAGCACAGTTAAAGGAAAGATACATTAAAGGCGATCGAACAAAACATATCTCGCCAAAAATTCTTCTTCACTCATGATCTTTAAGAAAAGGGTGATATTACTGTTCGACAAATTCGATCAAGTGACAATCTAGCAGATTTGTTTACTAAAGCTCTTCCAACTGCAACATTCGAAAAGTTGGTACAAAAGATTGGGATGCGTCGTTTCAAAGATCTTAAATAATGCAGTTATTAGGGGGAGTAAAATACGCACTGTACTCTTTTCCTTCATCAAGGTTTTTCCCACTGGGTTTTTCTTGATAAGGTTTTTAATGAGGCAGTATTTCATAAGCGTATTCTTGAAAAGAATTATGTACTCTTTTTCCTTCACTTGGATTTTTTTCCCATGAGGTTTTTTCCTTGTAAGGTTTTAACGAGGCATATTCTTGATACAATGGATATTCAAGGGGGAGTGTTATGAATATTTTGTGAATATCCATTTATTCTATCTATATCTAGATTAGATGTAAATTAGATTGGATTAGGATTTAATCCATCTAATCTCTAAGTGTTATCTTCATCTTGTAAATTCTATCAAGATAAGGGGTTATTTGCTTATAAATAGACCCCCTCAGTTCATTTGTAGATACACACTTCAATAAGATCTCTTTTCTCCTCCTCAATACTTTCTTTCTTCTCTTTAATTATTCTTTCCAATTATCTTTATTCGTTCTTTTAGATTTATTTCATAACAATTTTTTATTTTAAGAGCTTTTCAAAATTTATGTTTGGTCTAACTTTTACTTTTAAGAGGTAGATAAGCTGAAAAAAAATTAGGCCAAACAAGCACTTAGTGTGTTTTGGTCGCCTCTTTTCAATTCATTTTTGGTCTAGAAATTTTTCAAATGGCAACGCACCTTTCCTCATTGTTTTTGTTACCTCTAATTTTTAATTCATTCCCTTACGTGGATTTTCTCTAGAGAACAACGCTATCACCTACACCGAGTTGCTAGCCTATGTCAACAGTTTTGGTCTTTTAATTACTATATTGTTCTTTCTCCATCTTCTAATCTCCTAATTTTATTGCTAATTTTCGTGGAATCTCCTAATTACTTGTATTAGATTAATTGTTAAAAAATAAGTTTTATGATAAAGGAAGAATTTTCATATATGTTACTCTTTTGAAAGAAAACTAAAAACTCAATTTTGTAGTTAAAAATCATGAATTAGGTATGAAATTTATGGCATTGTTGCAGTCAATCCATCAAGTAAATTCTGTATGTAACAATGTATGACAATGTAACTTTTTTTAAAAATAAAATTGTTTAGTTAGAATATAGTCAATTTGATTTTTCAACTAAGTTTTATCAGTGTATTGGGACCAATGCATCTAAAGAGATTGTTCATTTTTTAAGTTATTACATGTAAATTGTGTTTTGGAATGATATTTTCTTCGTGGAAGACTAATAATACACACTATGGCCCTTTTGATGCTTTCTAAAGAAGCTCTTTTTCCCATCCTCCTCCTTTTATTATTCAAAATAAATTGTTCAATAACCAATGCATTCTATTGACAAAAAGATCAGTTAAATCAATCATAAGAAGAGTATCGTGCGAGAAAAAGAAACATAAAGTTTTAAACAGTTTCGAGTAGCTTTGAAGAAATTTGGGTACCAAGATCTCGGAAAAAACATGTACCTTGCCAGTTGCAGGAACTTAATATCAACTTTAATACCATTGAACCAATCTCAATTCTCAACTTAATATCCACTAATACAGAAACTTGTATCATGTAAAGCTTAAATGCATAGATTACACATCTTTTACAACCATGTCATCCAAAAAAATTGAATCAGGAAGTGTATATATGCTTGTTACGGCCATCGGTCTCAGGAAATAGTAATAACGGTGCTATAAACACATAAGAAAGTATACTCAAACTACTAAGCAATATGTATGTTAAAGTGCAAAGCCAACAATGTAGGGGTACCACCTATCCCATAGGAAGTATCGCTCAAGGTTTCCTCAAAAGACAGTGCCAGCACCAACTCAGCTATGCAAATGCAGGAAGTTTACGCTTGAATATGCTTAATGCTCTATCTCCCTTTCATTGCTGCAAAGTGAGCGGCCAAATCATCATAATCTGGTAACTTTGGATGCACATGCGGAGCCACATTTGACCTATCTTGCTGGAAGGATATAGCACGAACATACACTTTAGTTCCCTCTGATTGAGCTGTTTGTCCATGAGGCAGAGAAATTGATCGGGCTGGATGGGAAATGGTCTTAGACATACCATCAGATCTATCTCTGCTTGCTTTCTGTGGGACTTCACCCACATCACTTCCCATATGATGTGCATGACGACTATTAGACTTTCTTCGTACCTTTCCCTCATCACAGGAAGATGGCTTCTTACTGTAATGCATCAACAGCTTATCAATCCTTTCCTCCTCATCATTTCTATGCTGCTCATCATCAAACAAGATTTGCAGGCCTCTTCTTGAGTCATCCCTTCTCCTGCTTCTCGGCTTCCTCCTTGCAAACTCTGCATCTTCAACGTTATCGACTCCATTATGACCAGATGGTGATTTCAAATGTCGCCTCCTTGACGATCTTCGTCTTGGTATGGGGGTACCACTCCCATCGTGATTATAGTAATAATCTTTTTCACAATCATGACTAATCACTTTTGTAGGTGGAATTATCTGCCCCTCTTTATCGGGATAATACAACCCTTCTTGGTACTTATCAGTTCTATTAACTGCATAGGCCCTGTTATGTGTTGAAGGATCAGCAGAGATTCCATTGCTGTCAAAACCAGCATGTGAAGATCCTTCACTGGCACCATGCTTGAGATCCTTTGGTTTGATATTGGGTTTAACATAAGGAGGAGGGATGCCACTATTAAAGTAGGGCTTCAACTTGGGTTCATCTTCCTCATGAGCTTTTCTTGTTGAATTTTGGACATTGTATTGGCCAGCATAGTTATTAGCAGCAAAGGGATCTTTATCATGACTCTTTAATTGTGGAGCTGCATAACTAGGATCTAGATCTGGCTTTCCCTGTGGTAGAACATCTTGGTTATCTATTCTAGGTACTCTATTCTCCCTACTGTCTTTTAGCTTGACTTCACCTTCAACTCTTTCCATTCTTTTCACATGAGAAGAACTGCTTAACCTAGCTGTTTTCAAGGCAACATCATCCTTCCCATTCCAAAATTCAAGCTTACCAGCAGAAACTTCTTGCTTTTGCCATAATGGAACGCCATGATTCTCCTTCCTTGGGAAAGCTTCCTCCCTGCCATAATGTGGCTTGTAACCCTCAACGGACAATTCCTGTTTAGGTGGAAAGATGAGCTCATCTCTTTTTGACACATTATCTGCCTTGCGGTTGTGCAATCTATGCCCATCCTTACCCATATCAAGTTTTTCTTTAGATGAAACTTTAGGTTTATCCCCTTGTGGATCGGCACTTTTTCCATCATTTGATTTATGCTTATCACCACTGACATCATAATTTTTAGGTTGGTCCTACAGACAATTACAGAGATCAAAAGAGTTACAGTGTTAGTAGACCCTAGGATAAGCTCAACAAGAATGTTAAAAAGGTCAAGTTCAAACATAAGGAGAAGCATACCTGTGGAATCAAGGTTGGTTTAGACATTCTTCGCTCAAAAGCTTCAGAGTGCCAATTTATGGAAAACTCTGATGCTATATCATGCATGACCTTGACTTTCTTCTCCATTTCGGACGGATTTGAAGCTGAATTCTCAACAAGCTATCATGAAATTTTATATGGTTGGTCATAAAATGCAGTGATGGAACCATAAATTATTCTCCTTTTGGAGTGGGACATCAGAAATTTACCTGTTTATTGACAAATAATTCCAGGGAATTTCCATATCTCCCATGAAATATTTGCCTAAGATCACGCAACTCTGGCAAATCAGAGAATCTTGCAGCTGCAAACATTAGAGACGCAACAGCCTCCCTGCAATCTTCGGGGCAATCACTGCGTACATTTATTGACAAAAATAAGCAACTGATGTTTTGCTCTGTTTATTAATGATAATTTTCAATAAAAAAATAACCAACGAAGTTCACAATCTGTATCTCTTTATCAAAGTAAAATAAGATAAATTAAAAAGTATAGTCAGAAAACTACAACCCATCTTACACCCCCTGCAAAAATAAAAACCTTTTATTCTGAAGCATACTTTTAAGATGCTATCTTCTAATATGCTCAAATAGTCATATGTCTTTCCTAGCATAAACTTAAAGCAAATATTGATATAACCGTAATAGATGATAAAAACTAGATCCCTGTCTACTCTTCATAACTTGTTGAAATACCAAAACACCAAATCCATACAGTACACAGCAGTCCACAATCCTTTAAACTACTGCAATAAATCAGCAACTAAAAGAAGGCATACAAGAAGGGCAATCTGTGGAGCAGCCAGAACAAAAGTCTCATCGGGAAATTTGCAATCTTAAAATCATTATGGTAAGAGAAATTTCATTTGCTTCTTTAGCAGACATATGTTTGCATTTTTAACAAAAATTTCCAACTTGAATAGCATGGTAAAAACTTGGATGAAAAGATACTTTTTAACAATTCCAAACTGAGTTACATTACTCAATCCTTGCAGTTTTAATAAACCACCTTTTTCGGATCCAAAAGCATTTTATTACTTTAAATTCAATTTAATTGTTACTCCATTCATCTGCAAATCCAACTTCACATCATCAAAGTGTGACAGTCTTGATATCATACAAGAACACGAAAAGCCGAAAGTGTTACTAATGACAACCAAATCTAGCATTTAATTTTTCCACTGAAATGGCCACCTCCATCAATTGCACGCTAAAATGATATGTACCTTGTAACTATCAAATTACTATTTCAGACTGCAGCAGAATATGGTTCACAGCCGTAAATTTCAAGCTTAATGTTATTGCCAAGAAATCGCACTAGATATGGCACCATCCAGAACCAGAAGAGAATAATAGGCAACTTTAGGATCACTTGTTTTTGCAACTTACAGTTACCCTTTTATACCAGTACTTCCACATATATGCCAATACAAAACAGTAGGATGGGTATCACATTTTGAGTTACCATTATAAAGACGATGGTAAAATAAAATTTATCAAAGAGAAATAAAGAATAAGACCACATATACCTCAGTTTTTTCATAACTGAAACATGTTTTGACACGAAATCACAACATTTCTCGACAAAATCGTAGCAACACAACAGAGTCAATTCAGCTATATATCCCTCCACCTGTTTCACCACCTCACCAAAAATCAACAAAACATTAATCCAAATACATAAAATCTATTAATTTTTTTTAAAAAAAATTTCAAATACTAAAATTTCTAAAATCTAATACCAAAAAAAAAATTTAAATCAAATTTTAAATTTTGAATTCTTCTTTTTTTGTCCTACATTTGAATAATAATTTAAAAAAAATTACCCTGCCATAAGCAATAATATCAAGGCCATTAGCGAGCAGATCAGCTATATCTTTCTTCAAAAACTTAAGCGTGGCACTCTTCTTCCTCCTTATCACATCGATCCGACTCTTTACCACTTTTATCAATGATTTGCTGAAACAAAAAAAAAACCCTCGGATCGATTCAATTTCCAAAAAAAGAAAGAAATAAATAATAGACAACGCAGAGAAAGTAGAAACCATTTGGAGGCAAAACCACCGCCTAGGATTCCGTCCAGCATCTCCGATCACTCCTTTGTTCAACTCCGTGGAACGATTGGACTCAGAGAACTCAAAGACGACGCCGTAAACTCAAAATGCAAATCAATAAAATGTAAGATCTGCCATCAAAGGAGAAGAGAAAAGCTCTTTGGTTGAGCTTCTTCAGTACCGTTTCTAAGACTTTTTGTTTTGGAGGAAGTCCGGTTTAAAGCACTGAACTAAAAAGTAGTATGCATATTTACCGTCATATCCTTGATGTTTACATTTAATGACCGGAATTTCCGGCCGATCGATCTTTAAACGTTAGGAGGGTAGTTTAGGGTATTGTTGGGTGTTTTAATTTGGTGCGGATAAGGCGGTAGGTGGGGTAGACCGTGGCCGTTGGATGAGGGGAGTGGGTCAGGAAAGTGGACGGTGGATGGGAGTGTTTTTGTTCTCTCAGGTGATTTAGAGAGGGAATCGGGGAATCTAATGAGCTGGATCGCATACTTAAAAAGGCTATTAATCAAGTGCTTAAAGACAAAATTAAGTTTAACAATGATGATTTTCCGGTGGCTTTAAGACAAAATTTTAAATACATGGTTTCAGAGTTGTTTTCGGATTTGTCTGTGTACAAGGAAAATCAAACTGCCATTATAACGGTTTTAACTAGACTTCTGTTTTGTCATATAAAAAATGTTTTTCTGATGATTTTTCGAAAGGGGAAGTATGTTTATTATTGATTAGGTTCTATCTTAACTGCATTATACGTGATTTATCACATTAGTTTTTGTTTTATTTTTAAATTTTGATTATAAAATTGATAAATTTATTGAATCTTGTTTATATAAATATAATAAAATAATTTTATAATTATTATAATTACTTTTTTTATTATATTTGAAATTAATTTAAAATTAATGTTAAATTTTTTAACTTAATATGATTATAATTTAAAAATGTAATAATAAAAATTATAAGTCAACTAAATCATAAGTGAAAGTGATTCAACGGAAATATAATTTTTATTTAGGGTTGTTACTCAATCGAAAAACAATTTGTTGTATACAAATTTTTAGTGTAAATAGGAAATTTTAATTTTTTTTGTTGTTTAAAAAAATTGTCAAAAATATTTTTCATCATTTGGATAATTATTTTTGATTATTTAAGTGTTAAAATGATAAATAGGAATTGATTACAAAGTAACAGTGTCATTTAATTTTTATTAATTTAGAATTAAAACAAAGATTGAATATGAAAATTGGTAAAAGCAATAATAATATTTTTTAGTATCCGAGCATTTTGTTTATTAGTTGATGCATGATTTCCTGTCAAGTTTGAATCCCTTCTTTTAATTACAAAATAATAATAATAATATTTCTTAAAACATTTAATCATGTGTTTATAACTATATGTAAAAAAAAGCTTTTAGTATCTTATTTTTGCGACACGTGGAGTGATAATTTTGTGTTGTTTGAAGCTCTAGTTGATTGACATGTGTAAACTTTAAAACGTGGGTTTAGTTTTTTTTGTCTTCCAAACCCACACTTTGTGTTTTTTATTTTTGAATTCATCTATTTTTCAATATAATCTCCATTATTATCTCTATTTGCTTTATTAATTCTATCCTAAAGTTTATTAATTTCTTTATCAATTTCGTTACCTTACCCTCAATTATAAGGCTTAAAACAATGGATTAGATTCTTTCTTTTTATCTTAATTTAACTTTTTCTAACTTGTGAAACCATATTTGCTAGGGTATATGTGGGTGTGAACCATTTTTGCTCCTTATTGCCACTAGTACTATCATCATATATTCTGTATAAAACCACAATGTTTCCTTGGATAAATAAAGTTGTTTAAATCCAATCAAGGGCGTTTATAGAAACCAATCAAGTATGCTCATCTCTCAGTATTTTATTTAATGATTAGTGCAATACAATCATTTTATACAATCTTGATGCTTTATAATTAAAGTGAACTTTAATTTTAAAAAAAAATTCTATGTCATCACTTTTTTCCATAACACTAAAAATATCAATATTTATCAATTGTATAAAACATTCAAAACTGATATTTATATATACTCATCAAAACATTGAAATATTTTTTATTATAATTATTAATAAAAACTATTCAATTTATAAATAAAAAATTTAATTGCATTGAATGGTTTAATTAAAATTTTTTAATTTTAATAGTATTGAATAATTTAAATATTAATATTTTAAGTTAAAAAATTTTTAAGTTAAATATTAATATTTTAACTTAAACATTAATATTCATCAAATCTATTTATAAGAGTTTTTTTTATATTCTCTACAAAATGTCTTACACCCTTCAGAGATGTAAGATAATTTTCGTGATCAATGACTATTTTTCTTATTAACAGGTAAAATATTTTGCATTTAAAATAAATTTTTGGTTTTCCAAAAAAAAAATAACTCCTTGAAACATTTTCTGAAAATTATTTTATATCAAAACAAACGAACACTTATATATCAAATAAATCTTTTTCCTATCAATTTATAAATATTGTTTAAAATGATAATCAACAAGCTTTATCTTAAATGATAATTTAAAAATATAATGAATAGACATATCTATTTTGATCAATTACACATATTAATATTTTTATGTATATTATAATTATAGATTATAAATATAGATAAATTATAGATAAATAAGAAGATAGATACAGAACATATATATTTGGTTTAGCTAGAGTATTCTAAAGAGGATTTAAAATAGTGTTATAAAATGTCAAAAATTATTTGATAATATTTTAATTTTATTCTTTATTTAATATTTTGATACCTGAACTCCTTACTTCTACTTATGAACAGAAAAAACTCTTCCCTAAACTAGGAAACACCCAGATAGATAGACACTAGTTAAGGTGATATTTCATTTATAAAAATAATTTAATAATTATTTCTTTATTTTTTTCTGGAATTTAGTGTGAACAGTGTATTAAGTGAAAAAGAATTTTAAAAATTTTAAATAAGCTATAATTACAATTTTTCTTAGAAATTAAAGAGAAGAGAGGCGCTTAGGTAGCTCTTCCACTCTGGCTGACAATGATGATCCGGTAGATATATTAATATGCCAACCGAACAAATCCACCTGCAAAATGAGATAAGCGGACCGTATTTATTCAACTAATTCATCCAGAGCTTATCTACCACTTAGAATATAGGCTTTTTCATTTCTTTCTTTTTCCACTTAAGGGAAAACTTTGCGTCAACCATGATATGTTTAAACAATGGTAAAAAGTTAGTTTGGGTTGTCATTTTCAGAGAGGGAAGGGTTGGTCAAGAACCCCCATGTTACCGAAATTGACTAACTTGCATTAGTTAAATGAATAAAATTTGAGTAAGGACAGGAAATTGGACGTGTGGCAGATTCCCTTCCACCAACAGCTTTACGCCACATCAAATTTATCAAAAAGAGTTTAATTGGGTTTGGTTGTGTAAAGCATGTGACAAGCTTTAAATCCCACTCCTAGAACATGTTGGCTGATTCATCTTCTAGATGAAGATTAAAATAAGAAAGAAAACCCATGCCATCTTTCTGTAGAGTGATGTTCATTCACTCCAAGGAAATTCGTAAATTTAGTAATGATTTTGGGTTTGTTGTTGGCTGGCTCTTTCTTTGTTTTGATCTGTTGGCACAGCTTCACTCTTGGAATGAGTGGGGGATTCCGCCATTGAAAAATTTTAGTTAGTTTAAGGATTTGTCATTATTAAAGGATAATGTGACAAAGTTATCAGACAAGAAGATAAGCTCGAACGGATAATTTTTCAAAACAATTGATGGCAGCAGTTTCATTTGATCAGCTATATGGCTAAGGGTGGCTTTGTATTTATCTTGCTTAATTCATCACTTTGTACCCATCTTAACTAATTTAGACTTTGCAGAAAAACTCCCTTGTACTCTATATATATCCTGTACACGCTTACAGATCATTTACCTTGTGGGCTTGGAAGACCATATATATGTATATTCATTAGTTTTCAGAATTAAAAGGAGAAACATATATGTATATATTCATTAATTTTCAGAATTAAAAGGAGAAAATTAACCTTAAGCCGAGTTTCATTTTGTTCATGAGAAGCACTGTGTTTTGCTAATCTTGGATTGTGCTGATAAATACCCAACAGCTTCAATCGAACTGAACAGGCGGATAAATACCCAACAGCTTCAATCTAACTGAACAGCCAGGTAGAGCCCATTGGCCATCACGCAAAGGCCGAAGCCCATACAATTTAGGAATAATATTTTAGTAGTAATACCCACTTCCCATAATAAAACTGATTCATTTATGCTATTACTCAACCCAACACAAACCCTTCTTCCGAGCACCAACTACCTAGCACTATCCAGTATTTACCATTCTATTATGTTTCTCAATTCTCAATGTTTTGGGTATACATTTGCTTTTACTTCTGGCAAGAAGTTTATGATATTTTTTTACACAAAATTACAAGAAAAAAAAAGTAATCTAATAAAAATGAAGGGCATTTCTTTTGCTTTCTTTTGATTAAAGCCTAAAGTCAAATTAATAAGTTGGAGGGATAATTATTTAAGTTAAATACCTATTTTCTTATTTTACAATATAGCTATGAAATTAAAGATATATTATTGTCATGTGCACAAGTAAAACCCACATATGATCTTAAAAGAAAACTAGTTACTTGCCAGACCTTAATTTCAGTTTTTCCATGATGCTTCAATGCTGTACTATTAATTTGAGCACTGTTATATGCACATTATCAGTTCAATACAACGGTATCATATATATTGGCATTCACATGAAACAGAGATTTCCTTTCCATGTTGATCATTCCTAGTTAATTACTAAAGAATTGCATTGAAATGTTTGGATTGAACGTGCCATCCAACTGTATTCCTATGATATTACAAATGAAATTACTCACCAGAAACCAACAATTACAACTTTCTTTAAAAACAATTATGGCTGAATTAATCGATTAATTGTGTAAAGAAAGATAAGTCAAAGAGTATCGGAGTCGCTTGAAAACTTAGCTTGCAGGTTGAGTGAGTAGTAGTAGCAATATGCCTACCAAAAACACCTCAAGAAGTTGATGAGAAAATGGAACAGATAATTTTCTTGGTCTAACATTTCATGTCGAACCA
This sequence comes from Theobroma grandiflorum, assembly GCA_036013995.1. NCBI lineage: Eukaryota > Viridiplantae > Streptophyta > Magnoliopsida > Malvales > Malvaceae > Theobroma > Theobroma grandiflorum. The sequence goes on from CP142129.1 coordinate 40,889,092, forward strand.
TTCTCTCCCAGATGATGTTCTGAGGCAGAAGATCGCTGTAATATAGCAAGGTTGCGATGGAGGCTGCAGGCTCAGCGATTAACGATGTCAGCAGCCGCACTAGAGACCGAAACATAAGGGGTGTAAGAGACTGCAACAAAAGGAAATTAAAGAATATTGTCAGCTACATACATATATACATCGATGTCAGGAAGATAAAGAATTGGACGAAATGGTGATGATGACCAACGAATGGAGCAGACCATGGATTAATCTGAGGTGTTGGAAACCCAGAAAAAAGCTGGAAATGGAAACTTGGAAGATGGACAGAGAAAGAGGGATTGGGGCCATTGAGTTTGAATTCTCTAACTGTCAATCTCCAGGCTTCAGCGGACATTCAGACCTAACCTTCCATGTAGTCTGTCTGACCAGGAGAAAATATTAATATCCTAGGACTTTGTACCTAGAGAAAATTGGGTTGATGCACTGCTGGCAAGTACACTCTGAAAAAAATGATCTGGTCTTATCTCAGTAAGCTGATGCCTGATGCCAGTAGAGCAGCTAGTGGCCAAACTTGTTGGTTTCTGGTCTTAAAATCCTTTATAATCTCTAGATTGTCTATTAGTGCGACTCCACCCCTTTTTCCATCTGGGGATGGTGGGCCTTTGCTTATTATAAAGATGGATGGTATACCCAAGTAGAAGTTAGGATTGTAGTAGAATGAAGATCAAATATCAAATGTGCCATTATGGCCCAAAAATATGTTTTAATTACATGACCCACTATAAAAACCTTGCATTATGTTGACACCAACTTTAACTTGGACAAGAAGATAGAGCTTTTTATGAGCCAGAGATCCATGAACATTTTAGATCTTTACCACGGTTGGAAAAAGCTATAGTTAAGCACGTTTTGTGTATACCCACCATAGAGAAGAAGAAAGTGAGAAAACAGTTTTTATCAAGCAATGATGTAAATTATTTTCTTTTTATGTGCAGATGAAATATATAAATCAAATGATTAATATAATCTTATTTTATATGTTAGATTAGATTTTTATGAATTTTATTGACCGAAAAAGTGTTATTTGACTCGTGATATCGAACTCAACAATTCACTTTAAATATTAGTATATATAAACAAATTTTATAGCATAACTCACCTCCTCCACCATAGTTCTTGACTACTTAGGCCAAGTGACAATTTAGTAAGAATTGAGTTGCATTTGAAGCCTACCATTATGTTTTAATGAAATTACATGTATAAGTAGTGATTATAATCATAATTAAGAATTACATTTTATATAAAAAAAATCAATGATATTCACTTAATATCAAATCACGCTATAAATTCAATATAAAGTTATATCAAACCCACGTTTGATAAGTATTAAAATTGAAACTTGGGTTTTCAAGGCCTACAATATTTCTATAAGCACGTAAAAGACCGCTGCCTTGAACATTTTAAAGTAAACGCATAAATCTTTGATAAAAGTTAATATATATATATATATATATAACTTTGGTTATTATAGTGTCTAATTCTGACATGCAATGCATATATTGTTATTTTATATTAGAATACTCAATCGTGTGTGTCTATCTTTGTTTCTTTGTTCAAGGTCAATGCATGGGGCAACATTCTCAACCAACTCCAAAGTCAAAATTGAATATGTTAAGTTCAGCTGAATATAAAGGTTTTGGATTCAAACTTACTTTTCAAAGAGTTGATCTGAATTTCTAAATCTTGACAAAAGAGACTAAAAACAGTTGTCCAATCTCAAGACGAAAGGAAGCTGCTATAGCATTTTCTTATAACCAATACTATTTAGTTGATAAAAGAGAAAGTTAAAGGAGATTATCGGTAATCGCAAAGCATCTAGTTTAATGGCTAAAGAGGGAAACTTTCTTCTTATCTTTATCTCATGCTTATTCTTGGGTATACCGAGTTGTTCTAATGCAGAAATTCTGTATAAGCTGATGCAGGGCCAGCAGCTCAGGAATTGGGAGCATCTACTATCCGCAAAGGGTATTTTCAAGTTGGGCTTCTTTAGTCCCACCTCTTCAACTAACCAGTACTTGGGGATATGGTACAGCAAACTACCACATGATCCCGAAGCTGTTTGGGTGGCAAATCCTGAGAATCCAATCCTGGATAAGTCTGGAGTTCTCAGCTTGGATGTTGATGGAAAATTAAAGATCACGCATAGTCAAGGACAGGTAATTCTTTTCGATTTCAGTCAGGGAAGCTCACATAACCTGACTGCCACTTTACTAGATACTGGAAATCTTGTATTGGAACGAGTAAACTCTGATGGGACAGATGGAAAAATATTATGGCAGAGTTTTGATTATCCAACTAACAATCTATTGCCAGGAATGAAACTAGGAATGAATCTGAAGAATGGATATAATTGGACACTTAGTTCGTGGTTAAGCAATCAAGTCCCGATACCAGGGGCTTTTAAGCTTGGCATGGATCCTAGTGGTGCTGGCCAGTTGGTTGTCTGGCGGCGGGAGGATGTCTACTGGGCTAGTGGGGTGTGGAAAGGTGGAGATTTTCAGATGGCCCCCGAGCTCACAAGAAGAGTTGATCTTTATCAGTTCAGGTTTATTTCAAATTCGGAAGAGCAGTATTTCTCTTTTTCTGCTGTAAACAGTTCTACTCTTTCAAGATGGGAATTGAATGCTTGGGGGCAAATCTTGCAGTTCACTTTAGCTGCAGATGGTACTACTTGGCAGCAGACTACCATTGGTTCATGCAAAATTGATGTAAACTATCCTAATGCTGTGTGTCTAGAGCAAAAGCTCTCCAACTGCAGGAATGGCTCGGAGCTGTTTGTGCCCACAAGAGGCTACTATAACAGTTCTGAATTGTCATACTCCACTAACAACACAAATTTAGCTCTCAGTGATTGTCACGACAGCTGCTGGAATGATTGTTCTTGCATTGCCTATGAGAGTCTCTACCCTGATGGAACAGGGTGTCAGTTTTGGAGTAAAGGACCAAGTTTCGTCCGAAATGAGAAATTTGGAGTTGTTTACGGCCTCAAACTTGGAAATAGGAAAGGTATGTCTTTAATTCGAATTTCTTAACCCCATGTTTGTTCTGAGTTCCAGGGATATCAGCCAGATCTGTTTGAATACGCATCACACCTCTAATATCCTACTTTGAAGGGACAGTCACATTCTGACTCTAACAACAATGTTTATCACAAAAATATTATTTTAGCAAGAGTGCAATATTAATATGGATCAGAACTTACTTTTAAATGGTTCTAGAGCAAACAAATGCAAAAGGAGGCATGGGGAAGAGTTTTAAAGAGCGGTGGTGGTTATGGTGCATCTTAGCCATTGCACTGGGACTAGTGGTGCTACTTTTGGGCTACTTCTGCTACAGGAGGAGGAGAAAACGGAAATCCTTGATAGGCACTGGTAAGCAAAGGATTGTATTGAGGTTTATGTGTGAATTATATACGGAGGTAACCAGATTCCTAAACAGCTTTAAACTCGATTACAGAAAAAACAGACACAAACCAACACAAGGAATTACTGGCAATAAAATCTGAATTTGCCTCAATTTACAATCTCAAAAGAAGTGAAAAGAAACGTCAAGCGTTTAAGTTGTTCAGTTTCTCTCAAATAGTTGATGCTACAGATAACTTCTCATTTGCCAACAAGCTTGGAGAAGGAGGTTTTGGACCCGTTTACAAGGTAAAATTGAAGAATTTTTATGCACATTTGATTTGACAACTTGGATAAGTAATGTATAGATTTTAATCTCCAGGGTACATTACCGGATGGGCAACCAGTTGCAGTAAAAATGTTAGCAAGAAATTCTGGACAGGGGCTCGAAGAATTCATGAATGAGATTACATTAATAGCTGAACTTCAGCATATGAACCTAGTTAAACTTCTGGGTTGTTGCATACAAGAAGAGGAGAAAATGCTAGTTTATGAATACATGTCCAATAAGAGTTTGGATACTTTTCTCTTTGGTATGTAGATTATTCTTCTGTTTTCCAAGCCTTCCGTCACAATTTCATTGCTTTCTCCTCCACTAATTGGCACTCATCACATTTACAATGTCAATGACAGATCCCACAAAGGGGAAATTGTTGGATTGGAAAAAACGTACTGCCATCATTGAAGGAGTAGCTCAAGGGCTTCTTTACCTTCACAAATATTCTAGATTGAGAGTGATACACAGAGACTTGAAAGCTAGTAACATTTTACTTGACGATGATATGAACCCCAAAATATCAGATTTTGGAATGGCAAGAATATTTGGACACAATGAATCCAGAGCCAATACAAATAGGGTAGTTGGCACATAGTAAGTAGAAACGAAGTTTGTGACAGCACATTTAGTAGCCCTGATAATGTCTTAATTGCATCTGCATGCATCTTCTAACTAATATTCAATGGTTTTATATGTTTTATACAGTGGTTATATGTCCCCAGAGTACGCCATGAATGGCATTTTCTCTGTCAAGTCTGATGTCTTCAGTTTCGGAGTACTGCTGCTTGAGATTGTTAGTGGCAAGAAGAACACAGTGTTTCATTCATCATCTAACCCCGCCAGCCTTATTCATCATGTAAGCTAATAAGATAGAGTCAAACATAGCAGGAGGATTATATGGAGTATAATTTAACGATGACTTACATTTTGCATCAACGCTGAAAATGATTGCAGGCATGGGATTTGTGGAAACGTGGTGATGTTCTAGAGCTAAAGGATGAATCGCTGGAATCATGCCCCAAAAACGAGCTGTTGAGTTGTATTCAGGTTGCTTTGCTGTGCGTACAGGCGAGAGCAGCTGATAGACCTACCATGTCCGATGTTATTTCCTCGCTTAAAAATGATGTTATATTTCTACAAGAGCCAAAAAAACCTGCATATGCTACTGAAAGTGAAGCAAACTCACCATTTCCGGACGGTAAATCAGGCAGTCATTCGGTGAATAACGTGTCTATATCCATAATGCAAGCCAGATAGAGATGTAATTCCAATTCTATTCTCTTCTGAAGAGATTGGTGTAGTCAAGGATTAGGTGTTTTTTCCAGAAAATCAAATCATTTTGTGTTTCTTATATGTGATCCTTTGTTCAGGAAAGTAGAAACCCCTTCATCCAAGGTGCTTTTGAGAGACGGAGCCTCAGTCTGATAAAAGTTTATCAAGCAAACTCTGTTATGGGTTTAGGGCTGTGATCTGAGATCAACATCTCTGTTTATATATCTTGAAGATCTAGCAAGACTAAATTCTTAAAATCATGAAATAAGGGTTAATAAAGGCTATATGAGAAAATTCATATGGTTTTTGGATTAGCATCGCTGGATACACTATAACAGCGAGAGTTGCTGTATGCAAGAGGATATATCACAGGATTCACGTCATACATGCATGAGAAGTAGCTTTGCACTGAGAACCCAAATCCATGGTTCCTTACAATGTCCCACATCTCATCAAGATAACCTCCCATAAAACCTCCTTTTTCTTTTCCATCCATGAAGTCCTCCTAACCCCAACACTGCACTCAGTCTTTAAATCTAACATGATTGAATTTTATGTTGTCAATAAATTTGAAGTCATTGAAACAAATGAACAAGAGGAAAACAACAGCTAAGAACAGAGTATTAAAAATAAACTATATTTCTCATCTCATAAAGACTTATGAATCATGACACTACAAAAACTAGAGTTGAGTCCTAACTTTCCCTATATTGACCTGAATAATTCCCCAAGAAGACACTTGCACAATCCCCTCAACCCAAATTAGAAGATACCACTCACTCACACCACGCTCCAAAATGGATGATTATACTAAGTAGATAAGCAAGTGGTAACCCCACCATTGGAAACTTAAAACAACAAAACTGAACTGGCTGGTGTTTTCACCGATCACAACCAACCAACTACTAACTACTATTTCTCAGGACTGTTTTTCAGGATTCTCTGGTTCTTCTTCTTTTTCAGGATCTTCCTCCTCTTCCTCTTTTTTCTCTTCCTCTTCTTCATCTTCTTCCGGAGGATCATATGGCAATGGTGGTGGTAATGGTGTCTTCATAGGGCTAAATTGAGGAAATATATCTGGTCTACGCCCAGGTTTAGGCCTCTCCCACTCCTGCCATATTTACCAAGTTGGTCATATTAAATCATACTGCCTCAGACAATAAAATTCCAAAGCAGAAAATATAACCTGTTCTCAAACCAACAAGTTTCTCAAAAGATGGAATTATCAAACCAGTATCCATTAATCCAAAAAACACTATTCCACAGACAATTACTGCATAAAATAAAATTAAATCCATCTCACGAAGATCCTGCATAAACTTTTAATCGCAAAGCTGACTTGAAATTCCTCTCTCCTATTAGCAAGGCAACCAACAACTAATTATAGCTCAATAAAAAGAAAAGAGACAGAAAGAAAAGGAACTCACAATGGGGAAATCGAGGGGATTGCGGCGAGTCAATTTCTCTTCCTCGGGAGCCATACAAACCACCTGCTGCCTCCTTCTCCTCGTCCGTTGAATGCCGTTGGAAACGGAGATAACGAGGGAGCATCTACAACAGCAGCTCGGGGAAGTGGAAGAGGGAGAAGTGGAGGGCGGGGCTAGGGCTTTGGAAGGCGGCGACAAGGAGAGGCAAAAGGATGATACCATGGTCGGTTTTTTGGTGGTTACTGTTACCCCAGCTGGGCGGAACAGAGTGCGCAAATTAGACCAAAAAACCAAGTTATATTACCAACTGCCTTTTTCTCCGATTGGTACTCGTCCAGGTCGGTCTCCACGATCCCCCAACTCCCCAATGGCCACAATTCTAATTTCTGGTGGCTCAGCCAGCCCTGAGTCCTTCAGCGTTTATGGGTCTATCATCTTAAGGGTGGGCCCACCCGCCTCTCACTGTGGGTAGGGAAATTTCTACGTTCTTCCATGTTTTCTTTTTCAGTATTTCATTTCTTACCCCAGTAGTTATTATTATGACTGTCCGAACTTGCACGGTCGATTCAGTCTAGCAACACTAATTCACTAAAAACCCAATAAATTGAATTTCCCGTTAAAATCATCGAACGAACTAAAATTAGTAAATTCGAACAAATAAAAAATTGAACAATATTATCTAAACCAAAATTTTAATATTATTTTTATAATTTATTTAATTGAAACATTTGAATTATATATAAATAATATCTAACATCTAGATTAAATATATAATACAAATTATCTTTAAAAAATAAATTTAAGTGAACATTCAACAAACATTCTTAAATAAAGTGTAATATATATGATTGATTAGAAGAGTGAAATAATTATTATTAAAAATAATAATTTAGAACTATATTATTTAAATTTGATTTTTCAATTGATTCCATTGAAAAATTTAAACACCCAAAATCAACTTAAAAAATCAAATTAATCAATTTTTAATAACCAACCAAACTAATATAACCGAATTCAATTTGATTCAATGATTTGTTGAGGTGATATCCATCTTGCTCAACCCTATTCTTATCAACTAAAATTAGAACTTTTAACCAAAATCAACTTCTAGGATTCAACTTTTCCTCAAAAAAATGAGTAAAAGGAAATACATGAAAATGCAAAATCTCTACCTTGATTCTATTGTGGATACAATACAACCATGTTATCTACCTTCGAGTCTTGACACTTCAAAATGTACGAACATGAAGTTCATTTACGGAAGCATATAATCAAGGACCAAAAGGAGCCCAATTTTCACTCGAGAGTTTTGCAAAGAAGAGTCTAATGGAAGGTACAACCATTTGATTCAAGTTTTAACTCTCCACTTCCCAAGCCGCTTCCGTGCTACTGGCATTCTCGACCTCAAGGAGGCATGCCCTTCCTCCTCGCTGTCTTCACTATCTAGCACAACTACTATCTCAGATATTGGAGATTCTTCTGTTTCCTCTCTTCCCTTCTGCTTTATCTCCACATCAGTCTCGATACTTTGAGATCGATTCTTCTGGTTCTGTCCGCAGTCCTGTTGCACTTGGGTCAAAGGACCCAGGGACAGCTTGCGGCCAAGCCCACTCTTTCCAGGAGTTTGGGGTTTTGGAAGTGTCAAGTTACGAACTGGCGTCACATTCTCTTTGTTTCTTTCTTGTTGTTTATGTGATGAGCCTTTCAATCCCAGTGCAAGCTTCCTACCAACTGAACTAACCTTTTCCGATTTCTTAGTAGCAGAGACGTTTTCCATTCCATCAACAAATTCCTCCGGAGGTGTCTCAAGCATTTTCACATTTTCACATGTTTGCAGTGGATCAGTAGATCCACATGGCTGTTTCTGGCTTTGACAATGGTTTGAACTGCTCTTTATGCTGCTGTTTGCTGATTGACCATCTTGATGCTGGTCAAGTTGTTGATTGCGGCTAGCCTGAAGAAGTGATGATCCTGAAGAAGCCCGATGTTGACAGAGTGATGATAAGTAATTTGGGTCCAAATTCTCCTTGTTGTCAAAATCGTCCTTGAATTGATTGGAAGATTTCAAAGATAATTTCCGCCCGTTTACAGTAACTTTCTCATGGTTCAGGTTGCATTCATTCAACACATCATTTTCTTTCTCTCTTTTTCTTTTGCCTTCCATCTGATTCATCGAGTCAGAGGGAAAGAGGTGATGACTAGGCACATCCTGATCACTGTCTTTTTTCTTGTCTGAGCTAGAAGACTCGAGTGATAACTTCTGGCTAATGCAATGCGGTTTTTTATGGCAAGGAATAAACTCATTAGCACCATGTTTTGATTCCTCGTCAAATCCTTGAACTTCAATCTGCAAACCAAAAGAAATATGAAAACATAAAATCCAATGATAGGAAATGAAATAAATCAAGCAAATTGAATGCTAATACCATCGTCCAATCCGTGTTAGTTTCAGTGCATTGATTGCTACAACTGTTTTCTCCATCTCCAGCCTTTGCATGTTTCTCAGTCATTGATCTTGCTTTATGGTCAAAGGCTTGTCTATTGTATTTGTATTCCCTACTCTGCAGATTTATCAAACATATAAAAATGCAAAAATCTTCATTAATCAGCCTAACCCAATCCATCTGAGAGAATGTCCACTTACTGCTTCACGCATCAGACCATCATCAGGATTTGGTTCGCTGAGCAATAGCCCTATACTTGTAAGCACTGTTGAAATGTTCAATGACGGTTGCCATGCCCCCTGCTTGGATGACGATTAGACCCTTGTCATATATCAGATTCGTTAAAGAAACAGAACTTGCACTTTTGGGAAATCATATAGAAGAACAATCAATGAGGTAACCATGGTTGAGGATTAGGAGTCAAAATAAATTTTACGGTGACTGAAAAGACGTATAGACCTCAAACACAGGCTGTTCATGTTTAATGTCCCCTTTATCCATTCTTGTATCCCAACAGGTTTTATGAATTTGACCATGGACTCAATTATCCTATCCTTATCCTTGAAGTAATGAAATCTGTGGGAAATAATAAAATTGAACTCCAATAACTTCAAACTCGATCCATTTGCACGAAACTAAGTGAGCCCTTGCATCGCATATGGTCAACATTCTTTGACTGAATACATATCTAATGTCCTTTCACATTAGTTTAAGCTTTCATAACAAACAAGTAATCTATCAAACTATTTCCTCAAATATAATCAAAGCAAATACTAAGAACATGATCCAAGAGAAATATCGGTGCATTTTAGGGGACTAAACTAACCTTTGGGGGGAGATTGAGAATGTCAAGGCAAATTCGACCTCCATTATCAATGTTCGGGTGATAAATAGGCGTACCAAAGGTCACAATCGGAGGCTGAAGCGGATACCTGGAAAAAAATAAAATAAAATAAAACCCAATAAGCCGCATTTTTTTTTCTTAAAATATCAAAGAAAAACTGAAATTCGGTAACTTAGCTATACCTTTCAGGTATCTGAATCTTAATCTTAAAGACTCCTTTGGCATATACAGTTCCTTCAGGACCTTCTATTTCTGATAAACAACATCGAGGTGAATTTCAATTAATTGCTCAAAAAAATTTATTAATTTTGTAAACATTTTCTAAATTTTTTTTTTTTAAAGGAACTTACGGGCGTCGATGGAAGAGAGATCGGAGAGATCAGAGTGTGGGGAGAGAAAAGGGAAGGAGGCGCCATGAGGAGGGTCAGTGAGAAGAAGCTTTAGCTCCTTTTGCATCCGCAGTTTGAGCCTTGCCGCTTGTGTCATTTTTTTCTTCTAAGATTAGAGATTTCGGTTTGCTGTTTGGCCTTTCTTTTTTTCTTCTTTTTCGGCTTTAAACATGAAAAATTTTGGACTCGTGATTTTGCGCGGGCGGTGAAGCTTTTTGAAATCTATTTTTCGTTTCCAGTTTTCATTTTTTTTTATCTCCCTCGTAAAAAAATTGAACAAGATTGTTGTTTGACCGATGAGCTCCTGCACTTGGTCGGCCGCCCCAACACGCCACAGGCCAGCCCATAGTCTGAAACTATTGATTGCTAAAGCCCAACAAGAATATGGATCCTAGAATCCTTGTGGCCTATCCTGTCATCATTTCATTGATTCTAAAAGCATATGAATAGAAAATATTCCGCCTTAATCATTACAATCCACTGATCATTTTCCTTTGTGCCTGGCAATTTTCTTTGAAATAAAGAACAAATAACGGAAAGGAAGTCTTAATTAGGATGCGCGCGTACAGGGTTAGGAGAAAAAATCGAAAGAGACGACGGAGAATGGAGCGGGAGAACCAGCTTGCTGGATAGAGAAAAAATTAAAAGGCAAATAAGCCCAAAATGAAATTTAGTTTAGGTATTAAGTGCGTTGTAAATAGAGATGTAACCAAGCCAATTTGAATCAATACAATGTCAAGCTAGAGTTTATTTTGATTATAGCGGGAGATTTTACAAAACTCGTGTTTTGTTTGAAAATTATTTGAGTTACTTGAATTATTTTAAAATAGACTTGTAATCAATACAAGTATTGAAAGTTACATACGTCTTCCAATGATCTATACTTCAAAAATTTTCCCATACACTATGATAGGAAAATTAAAAAAGTTTAAAAGGTTAACGCATGTCACGTTAAGATACATTTATGAAAATAACTAAATTATTAAATTAACATAAAATGATCATTTAACACTTTTAATGAAGTTTAAAAAGTCAATCATTAATATATAGAATAATAATTCATAATTTTCTTTTCTTTTGAAAAGAAAAAAAAATCACTTGTTTGTATTTTATCTTTCGATCATTGTTGGATGATCTCATTTCTCATGATATCCTTTAAAATTTTGAATGATGCTTTGCAAATGTGGAATTCTTGTATTCATGTTAGATTCAATGTTATAAAATGTTGATATTTCTTTTGAAAAATATGAAATGTTAATATTACTATACTATAGTATGTATTATTTAAAATATATGTGTATTCTTGCTTTAAAAAAAAAAGATAAGTATGTTTAGTGAAAAAACCAATGATGCATAGTTAAGCACTAACTAAATCTCCCTTCATCTTATGACTTAAGTTGAATTCGAGTAATTATATTTAGGGATTAGTTGAATTTTATTTTTTAAATATAAAAATTATGTAATAATTAATAAATCAAATATTCGAGTATAAGTAAAAACTAAATTTTGATTGAAATTCATTCATAGTTATAATTTGAGACTAACCCAAAAGGAATATGCCACCGACAGATTTTAATTCAAATTAAAGCTTCCCTCCTGGTTGTGGTAATGCTGCCGTTAATCTGCAAATTAAAAATTCAAAGTTTCCCTCCCATTCGTGGTATTCATCTCCAAATTCCTCGCCTGACCCCAAACGAGGAATCCTGCATTTCTTTCTATAATGGACCGACCGTCTTTTGGGCGTGGGCGTGGCCCAACCAATTCAAAGAGCCTACTCCACTAGTCAACCGTCATTCCAAAGTAACTTATAAAATATTAAGCAAATGGGCTCCACAAATAAATCCAAATCCAAGTCCTTGATTTAACAATCTAAAATATTAAGCAAATGGGCTCCACAAATAAATCCAAATCCAAGTCCTTGATCTAACAATCTAACGTAGAAAGAAAACCAAGACAGCATTTAATATCATAGTCCGCGATTCACTGAAGCGTCGCACGTCAGTTAACGACGTGAGGAGCAACAACTCTGCCCATGAAGGCAACAAAGGACCCCCACTTTGACACTTTACCAACCCAAACAAAGCGGCTTTGCCCGCTCCACTCAGTCCAGACGCTAGCCAGCCCTTTAGTACGTGAAGCACGCGCTGTTCCATGAGCGTGGTCCACTACTACTTACTTTCAAAAATTTCAACGTAAAAGTCCAAAACAGAAGCGAGCCAAAACCATCATCCTGCAGCCTTTCTCGATTCAAAAAGCACCACACGCGTGGACCACTCCCACCAGTCCTCTTCTTCCCTTCCTTTATCGTGTCCCACACTCGCCGCTCCTCCTCGATAGGCGTCCCCTCCTTATTTCAAAAAAAGAAAAAGAAAAATATCATCACAAACACACACACACACATAGCACTCTCTCGCTCTCTCTCTCTCTCTCTCTCTCTCTCTCTCTCTCTCAAATGTAGCATCGGTAGTTTGAACTTTTAAAGGAGGAAAACAAAAGAAAGCTTCAAAAAATCTCATACCAACCACTCCTATTTACTTCTTCTTCTCTCGTTAGCTTTCTCTTTCTCTCTTCATATTCTTTATTTATTTATTTATTTATTTATTTTGTTTTAGTAGTAAAAATTTAGCTAAAGAAGCTTTGCAAATTTATTGTACGGCCGGCGAGAGAGATAGCGAGAAAGAATGAGCGTGGTAGGGAGACAGATGGCGAGATCTAATTCGACGTCGCATCATCAACGGCAATACTCCGATAACTTTCTCGACGCGTCGTTTAACAGCAAATGGCTTCAGTCCTCCAATTTCCCTTCTTCTCAGGTCTTCGAATTTTTGCTCTCGCTCTCTTTACTTTTACTTTTTGCATTTCGTCCAACGGCGTCGGTTTTTTTTGGCTGTTTGTGTAGGATTTCGGTAACTATGGCGGGGGAAGAATGAGCAGGAAGTCGCCGGAGCCGGGGACACCGCCGGTTTGTTCGAGGTCGTCGAGCTTGCGGAAGAACAGCGATGAATACGTCTCGCCCAATGAGCTCAGCCCCGGCTTACTGGATCTGCATTCATTTGATACTGAGCTGCTTCCCGAGGTTTTACTTTATTTCTTCAATTAGATTAAAGCTTTAAGCTGTTGTTCTCATGAATGCTTTGATTTATTTGCTGTGTTTCAAAATTTTAAATGCCTTTTTTTTTTTGCCTCAGCCTCAAAATTTTAAATGCTAGTTGATAATAATAAATTTTGTTCTCTGATGATGTTTGATCTGATCATCTGGTTTATTACTTGATTTGGTTGATAATTATATAGCTGCATTGTATTTTTCATTGCATTTTTAGACCTGTGAACCGTCAAAAAAATGATTGATTATATAAGTAGTTGATAGAATTAAGAAATTTGAAATTGTTCGAAAATTGCTCTTCTTTCCTGGATAATAAATTTATTATTTCATTTTTTTTTTCTCGTTGCAGGTTCCTAATCTATATGAAGGATACGGGCTTCAGAAACCTGTTCGTGGTAAAAGTTTTGATGATTCTGAACAGTATCTAGCTACCAACAAACTTTTGAACAGGCCACGTGGAATGGCTGACAATAACCTTCTCAAAAGCATCTCAATAGATAAAGAAAGAGCCAACAATGTTGCCAAGATTAAAGTTGTGGTATGCTTCTTGAATGCTGCCTTTTGATTCATATATCGCATAGCAAATATCAATTTTAATGTTTTGGACATTTGCTGTATTAAATTTATCGATCAATTGTGCCAAGAAATATGATGAGCTGTGGATTTTGAAAACATTAAAGCTCTGCTAAGTGATCATCTGAACTAAAGTTAAAGTTCTACAGACAAATGAATGTGACATACTGAGCCATGCTTTTTGCATGCTATCAATCCTAGTGAAGTAATATGTTATAGATTTTGAAATTCTTAACCTGCGACTAATGCCAAGAAAGAATTGGACCAACTATAGATCGTCGAAATGGCAAAGAAAACCATACATTCTGCATAGTTTGCCACTTTTGTTTGTCATTGATAAAATATCTATTGATAACTTCACATTCAGGTGCGCAAGAGACCATTGAACAAAAAGGAAATAGCAAAGAAAGAAGAAGATATTATTACTATAGAGTCAAATTCCAATGCGCTCACAGTTCATGAAAAAAAACTAAAGGTGAGCAGCTGATGAAGCTTCTCTTTTTCCTACAGTTGTATGATGGTGATCTTTGGTTTATTTTTTTGTGAACTTGCTAACTTGAGCTCAGTACCACATCAGTCATTCACTTTTGTAGCCTTTTCAAGAGATTACTTATTTAAAATTTGATCCAAGAAAGTTAATTGCTCTATGTGTTGGTTTTCCACGAAAATCCAAATTGACTTTTTACTTGAAAGCCTCTGTAACTCATGATGATATCAAACAGCCGTAACACTTTACATCTTGCATGGCTAATTATATGATGTTGTAGCAGTCTTTTCTTTGAGGTCTAATGATTTATTATCCACAGGTTGACCTGACAGAATATGTTGAGAAGCATGAGTTTCTTTTTGATGCTGTACTGAATGAAGATGTTAGCAATGAGGAAGTGAGTGTAAGAGAAGATGTGGATACATTTAATGTGTTATTTAGTTAATTTCACTAGATTTCATTTTCTATTGCTCCAGGTGTACTCTGAGACTGTGGAGCCGATAGTCCCACTAATTTTCAATCGAACAAAAGCAACTTGTTTTGCTTATGGGCAAACAGGTAAGTGGTATATTTAGAAGAGTATGTGGATGCTATAACACTTTGTTCTAGAAGTTCTCTAGTAGTTATCTTTGGTGTCTTTAGGTATGGTTGTTGTTTCTTTGTCTTTCTGATATGGTGTTTGAGTTGTCACATATGTTATATTTGAAAAGGAAAGGGGAAAGCATTAATGCTAGTATTTAGGCAAATGTCTATGTATGCATATTTGAAAGGTCTGTTTTGGAATATCAAATTTACCTTTTGAAAAATTTTAAATAATGATATGAAAGGCAGACCATTCCTCAGTTTACAAAAATTTCATTAGAAGAAAATAAATGGCAAGCAATTATTTTTTCATTCTCTTATGAGTGATAGATATCCATTCATCTTTAAGCTATTTGGAAAGTCCATTTGTTAATTAGTTCAGACCTATACTTTTTGAATATGTTTTTGTGGATCCAAATGACTTTTTCTGTAGGTCATTTTGGTTTGGCATTCCCTATTTGTTGTTTTCTGCTATATATATTTTTTTCTTTAAAGGTATATGTATTTCGCACAAAGCAGTTGGAAAATGTTTTTTTTTCCCACTGTTCACTTGGTTTCCACTTTCCATATCTTATTCATTTTCAGATTATATTCTAGCAAATGATATTTAAATGATCCTATGTTTTTTCATACAGGAAGTGGAAAGACTTACACAATGCAGCCACTGCCTCTAAAAGCATCTCAAGATATATTGAGATTAATGTACCATACATATCGGAACCAAGGTTTCCAACTGTTTGTCAGTTTCTTTGAGATATATGGAGGGAAAGTTTTTGATCTCCTTAATGATCGAAAGTAAGTTATTTCCATTTATATGCATGCTGAAACCTAGACAAAGTTGCCCTATAGTTTTTAGTTCTCTTATTAGAATTCTACTTTCTGCAGAAAGCTTTGCATGAGAGAAGATGGTAAACAACAAGTATGTATTGTGGGTCTGCAAGAGTACAAGGTATTAGATGTTGAGACAATCAAGGAGTTGATTGAGAGAGGAAATGCAACAAGAAGCACTGGCACTACTGGAGCAAATGAGGAATCGTCACGGTCACATGCTATTCTTCAGCTTGCTATCAAGAGATTGTCTGATGGCAGTGAAATGAAGCCTGCAAGACTTGTAGGGAAGCTTTCTTTTATAGATCTTGCTGGAAGTGAGCGTGGTGCAGATACAACTGACAATGACAAACAGACGAGGTAAAAATTTTTGAATCCATGTAATCTGGGGTTATGCTTCTTCAAAGCAGTGGTACCATGAACTGCATAGGCATTTTTTTGGAGCCATAGGGCCATGGAAGTGCTCCATGGAGGTACTAGCCAGAAAGTGCATCAACTAGATAACCAAATCTTGTTCCCTTTGCATATATTTTGGGATTCCCCGACTACATTATTTAGCATGTGCTGTTCAAGTCATAACAAGCTTTTTTACTATTTCTGCAGAATGGAAGGTGCTGAAATTAATAAAAGTTTACTTGCTTTAAAAGAATGCATCAGAGCTCTTGACAATGACCAGGGTCACATCCCTTTCAGAGGAAGTAAGCTAACTGAAGTCCTTAGAGATTCATTTGTTGGTGACTCACGTACTGTTATGATATCTTGTATTTCACCAAGCTCAGGATCATGTGAACATACCCTGAATACACTCAGATATGCTGATAGGTATGTGGTTCTGTAACTAAAATTGAATTGTAGAAGTGAGTTGCATATTTGTTTGAGCAATGCTGTGAATACCTGCATCCCAGGGTGAAGAGCCTATCAAAAGGGAACAACTCCAAGAAGGATACGTTATCTTCATCCTCAAATCTTAGGGAGTCAACTGCATTGCCCTTGGCTTCAGCTTTACCAACTGAGACATTTGAGGATAACATAACTGATGTTCTGTATGAAAAGAACAAATTTGGGTGGTCCAAACAGATTGAAAGAGATACATCTCCTCCTTTTAAAGTGGATCGTGTTCCTAGTGGAAGGGCAGAAGGAAATGTGGCTGTACCATATTCAGATTATAACAAGGGTCAGAGAGGTGCTCTAAATGGCTTGACTGAAGATGATTTTGATTACACTGAGGAGACATATGAGCAACAAAAGATGCTGCAGAAAATGAATAGGAAGGCACAGACCTACCAAATGCCGGCTTTGGAGGAGAAGTGGAAGACTGATGCTTTGACAAAGCTTGTGGATCCTTCAACTTTTGATGATAACCATTCTCATTCAGATGATGATCTGAATACCCTGTTGAAGGTATCCATCAATCAATCTGGACGTCTAATTTTTCTCCCCCAACTGTATTTTTTTGTAAAATGAAATTTGTCTTGTTTGTTATTAGGAAGAGGAAGATCTTGTATCTGCTCACCGAAGACAAGTGGAGGACACAATAGAGATTGTTAGGGAGGTAGGTCACATTCTAGCTGTAGTTTGTTCTATTGTCTATCTATGATTATCTTTGTTCTGATTGTTATTATCCCTGCAGGAAATGAATCTGCTTGTTGAAGCTGACCAACCAGGCAATCAGCTGGATAATTATGTCTCTAAATTAAATTCCATTCTTTCACAGAAGGCTGCAGGAATTCTACAACTGCAGACCCGCTTGGCTCAGTTCCAAAAACGTTTAAATGAGTATAATGTCTTGGTATCTTCTGGCAATTGATTTAAACCTGCAAAGGGCTTGTGAAACCCACAGCTATGGTGTGGAGTTTTGCGCGGGACTGATAGGGTGTGGATTTGGGCCGGCATTTTATTTGATGATTTCTTCCTTGATGGTGAGGCAGTTGATGACCCGCCAACTGTTAGCTGGTTGCAGAATGACGGTACCTATTAGAGTGGGTGGTGAGAGTGGAATCTTGTTTCTTCCTCCATTTTTGATGCTTCAAGTAACTGCTGTGACTTTTGAGTTAATATCACTCGATAGAAAATATATTATAAATATGAATGCTCCTCCCCTCTAAAATATGTAAAATTTCTGCAGCAGTGTGATGTTATTTTTAATAATAAAAACACCTTGTTTTGTGCTTCGAAGCTTGTCCTCGTATGGCTTTTTTTGCTTTTTGGGGGGGTGGGTTATATTCCTGTTTTTCCCGTATTGACTTGTATTTTATTGTTACTCCCATTTTATCTGGTGAGCCGTGGCTGTTCTATCAAGACCATGTACATTGGAACCGTCGAACCAGGTTAACTTAGGCTCATCTCTGAGCGAGACCCAATGTAAAAGCACACCACCTCTCTACACCGAACCACATTTCTACCCCTTGCAGCCCATACCTTGCTTTTTGTTTTTGGTGAATAATGAAACAGGAGGGACCGTCCAGCTCTTTTTTTATTCTCTGATTTATATGCTTGGATTTATATTTCAAAGCACTTAATTCAATAGCTGTTGAGGTTTAGATATAATATCTCACTCATTTATTTCATCCAATAATTAGATTGCACAATAAATAGTGCACTATCACACCCTCTCGTCATCTTTACTGTTTAACTAATTTATAAATATCAAAATACTCTAAAATGAAATGATAATTATTGAATCAGTTGTCCGCAGTTGGGCGCTTTAATCATTTAGCTGAAATTGATGAAATGACATCAATTTCAAGTCTCCATCTCTTTTAGAGGTTATTTTAGTAATTCAAACTTGAGATTTCAAGTTTAGACGATGTGAGACTTCTTCTTCTGTGTATAATTTAATATTAAACGTACAAAAAAAATCAATTCAAATCATAAATTACTAAATGAGTAAATAATATTAAAAATCGGTTGTCTAATGTTATTCTTGTTGATCACACCTTAAAGAATAAAAGACTGAAAATATTAATCGATTAGTTCATTTTTCAATGTGATGGAAATTAATCCCACTTTATGACCTTCCTCACTGGTATAAAGAACAAATCCCATACGACTAATTATCGCGTCCAAAAATAGAAAATTGATAGCGCAATCCAATAAATTGACAGCCTTGAGTTACACATTAGCACCAATCTCACTGACCTGTCAGTGTCCAAAGGCTTCAAAAGTCTCCACGTGTCATTTTTTGGATCAATTACACCCTCCAGAAAAAATAGAAATGGCTCGTCACATCAACACCAAAATTCTTTGGTTGATCTTTGATGGCTTAGTGTATTTATCAATGGGAGAAGACACTACCTACCACCCAATCAAAAGAGGACCTCTAATCCCCCGTCTTTAATTTTTCATTTGACGGTCATCTGATGACATGACAGAAACCCATTCAACCCTTTTGTGGACTCTTTTAGAAATCTTATTTTATGTGCATTTTTAACCATGTGGGTGACAACACTTTGTTTTTAAAATGAATGAGAAGAGAAAGAGATGAGCCAACATACACACAGTCCACAAACTTAAAAAAGTCTACGCTTTGAACAATCATTTTCAGCATTCTCGGGTTTCGGTTATTAAGAAAAGAGGGCAAAAAAATTTGTATGATATGCATTGCTTTGTTCTCATTCAAGATTGTACTCTGTTGGGCATCAATTACAGCAAATTGGCAGAACCCAACCCACGTTTTATGATTTGTCCAAATCCAACCAAAGAATAGAAGAGAATGATGGAAGTCCACTGCCACATATTTTTGGGACACGAAAGTAAAGCAAAAGGAGCATCAGCCGTCACGTGGCGTTTCTTTAGTTACTGAAAAAGAATTCCAAATTGTGGTTGGAGCTAAATTCAGCTGTGGAGCATGACAAGCCGCAGGCTTTTTCAATGGATTTTTTCTTGTTTTGAATTTAGGGTTTAGGGTACAGTATTTGATATGTCTCACTAGCAAACGAAAATAAATTCAGTGAGAAATGAAGGAAGTGATGCATGATGAGAACGTAGCATTGGGACAAAATTTATTGTCTTTTTGATGAGTGGCATTTCCACTTTTAACATCATCTTGTTGTAAGTTATGACATGACTCACGACCAAACCGTGTTTCCTTCAATCCTTGTTTGTTCCTCTTCAACGTTACCGTCTTGGAAATTTTGCTACAGCCATCAAAAGTCTTATTCCCTGGGTTGTACTTTCTGATGGTGTGCCTGAATTCTTCGATGGCTTCAGGTCACAGGTTCTCTTTCACGTGCTCGCAAAACAAAAACAGCAATGAGTAAATATGTATACTTTACAAAGCAAAGGAAGAATCAAATTGCTTTGTCAACAGATTAGCTTGAAAATGTCTGTTGAAAAACTGTGTCCGTATAGTCAAGATTTGTCACATTAATTCCTTGCTTTTCGTTTCCTATTTGAATCCTCTCAAAGGGGGTGATGGGAACCACGTGACCTTCTCTTCTCACGGTTTTCACTTTCACATCCAAATGCTTTCATTTATTTCATGGCATTTGGATGTATAACATCAGAAGGAAACATAAGAAACCAATCGTTTTTGGATTCAATGCCGTGAGCCCTCTGCCATGTGCAACTGAATAATTCCCAACAATGTTTTTTTATTTAAAAAATAAATAAATTATACTTGACTCCTATGATTAAAAACTATGCATATATATTTAACTCCACATAATTAATCTTCCTATTTATTTAGTGGGGTACTTATCCATGCCATTAAAGGGCTAAAATGCCTACTCCCACCTTTACCACTGTACTATTATTTGGTCAAATTGACTGAATATTTTTGAATTAGTATGAATTTCATGATTAATTATGAGTTAGATTTATCAAAACCTAGTCAAAATTTCTATATCAATCTATCAATCAAGGGACTTGAGTCAGGTTGTGAGTGTGAATCTTAGGATTCAATTCATGTGGTTGAATTTCCACAAAGTGCAAACAGATAAAAGAAAGACCAAATCAAGTTTTCCTTGAGCCTCATCGTATAGGACAATGGCGACGCTGCCTGGCTGTTGAGAAGTCTTTCAAATCTCTTTTCCTCATTTCATAAAGATACCCTTTGAGAAATTGTTCATAGAAATTACGTGGTGGGTACATGCTTAAAGTCGTTTACGAAGAAGGAAACTAGAATTGTACACACTGCTAAGCAAGGGATTTTGAAATCCATATTCATGGATTCTTCTTAAGTCGAGTGAAGGCTTTTTAAAAGTCTAAACAAACCCCATTTCTTTGTGACGAGACAGCATCAATCTTTATGGTTAAAAACAAATCCTAGATGATAATCCCAAACCCAATGTCTTTTTACACTTCTTTGATCCCCCCTTGATTTGGATCCTTTTCACACAGAAATTTTGACCGTTCCTTAAAATTTTGTAACACTTCCTTGTCCTTTTCCCAACTCCTTTGCTTAATTATCTTCACATTAAGCAACAATTCAATCCAGTAACAGATTCAATGATGGCCCACAAATCTAAGTAAATC
The DNA here is from genome assembly GCA_036013995.1 of Theobroma grandiflorum. Lineage (NCBI taxonomy): Eukaryota > Viridiplantae > Streptophyta > Magnoliopsida > Malvales > Malvaceae > Theobroma > Theobroma grandiflorum. The sequence continues at coordinate 40,910,236 of CP142129.1, forward strand.
ACGATTCCCCACCGTGGAAATTGGAAGCAGGTGTTTGATTGTGACAATTGGGATAATCCTCCCTAGTAAAAATTTTTTTTTCTTTCATGTCGGCTAAATGAGGGGGGGCCATGTAATTTTTATGATGAAATCAAATCAAATGAGCTTGCTGATTTAATTGTCTAACCCTTTAGGGAAGTATTTGTTTTGGAGTTGTTTATCAAACTTGGACCCTAAGCAAAATCCGAATCTAGATTTTCTAATTACTCCCAACCAATCAATCACAACATTTAGCTAATTAATCTGCCTTTTACCATTAGTTCAAGCATCTGGTTTTGATGAAAAGACAAGAAAAGTCTTAATCCTATGTAAGGTTTCCTATTGTTAATTAAATGCGATTGTATATATATATATATATGATCAGGTAGAACCTACTTGATTAATGGATTCATTGGATAGATATCATGTCTCCTGAAAGAGCTTGATTTTCAGAGTAAAGAATATATAAACGTGAGTCTAAACATAGGACAGTGACAGCATTCGTAATCACACCCAACTTCCTGATGTCGGTGACAGAGTGCAAAATCCTCTTTTGTTCACATTATATTTAAAAGATTTGGTTCTTAATCACACCCAAAAAGAATATGTTAATACAATGTAAAATGCGATGACTCTGGTATGATTAAATTCTTTTTCCACACAAAATATTAAGAGAAAATTAATTTAAGGATATTTTTGGGTGTAAGCTTCTCTTCAAAATGGTGGCAATTAATAAAAGGCAAACAAATTGAGTCTTCCTCTTCTCTAATAAAAAAGAAACTTCCCTTGTGATCAAAGGCATGCACATCCAATTTGTTTTATGTTATTATTATTATTATTTCAATTTTCCGATTAGGGTAAGTGAGGGAGTTCATTCATGGCCCCATGAAATCCCGATTTGGATAACTAAGGGGGCATTTAATTTGCTTAAAGAGGGAAAAGAGTAACACCATTCATGGCTGACAACATCATTGCTGACTATACTAGCATATCATGCATTTAGCTTCCAAACATCTTATTAAATGATAGTTAATAAGATAAGAAAAGCAACGGTAAATAATCTAAGGAAAATATATATAACTGAATTGATCTAAAGCAGATGGAAATGGTTGATTTGGTTCTCTCTGATTTATAAGAATATATATATATGTATATATATAAATTAATATCTTCCTGTTAAAAGAAAAAGTATTACAAAGTTTACAAATTTTTAATTAATTGGTACACATTGTCAACGTGCACTTAACTAACTAACGTGCATATTTTTACAATTTGCAACAACATATGTAATTATTGGAAACAAAGTGGAATAAATAATGCTTTTTATGGGCCAAATTGAACATGCCTTTAAATTTAATGTCTTAATCCCAACGATCTTTTAGTAAATTTGAAGACCCAACTACCATGTATTATACAAACCTAAAATGGGGTGGTCATTACAATTTAAAAAAAAAACTGAAAAATTAATAGAAATAGAAGAAAAATTTTGAGAATGTAAATAAAATTATTGTCAAATTGTAATAATTGATGAATTTAAATTTTGAATGAATAACAATTAAAGAGTAATTATAAAAAAAATTATATATATTAAATTTTATACTTATAATAATAAAAAATATTAAAAATTGAGAAGTAACGACTATTACCACTTACCGTTTCCGTGATTCCATCTTCAAATATAGTGTTTGTGAAGGTGTGAGATGATAAAAACGATGATATACAGTTATCAAACACTTTAATGTATTATGAATAATGATTTGACTTGTTATGATGATGTGTCATGTCGACAAGCCATAAAGTCAATTCTAATTGAACTACTTACAACGCACTTCACAAATATTTCACTTGCCACTCGGCTTCATCCCTTATAAACTTTGCCAAAAATAGTTATAAATCATTCGTTAAACAAATCATGAGTATGGAGAGTGAAGAGAGTTTGTAGTAAAATGCTGTATACTTAAGCAGATGGTTATGATTTAAATAATTAAGCAAAGTATATGTAATTAAGTATAGTTGATGTACGGTCAATTTAATAAAAAATAATGAATAAAAGAATGGGAAATTACTAAAAATAAACCGACAAGGACAAAGAAAAGCTTATAATATGGTGACAAGCATTGATTTGGGAGTATATTAATCTGCTCCCCGAGGGCATAGCACCAATCCAAAAGAGTTAAAAAAGGTCGGCCTTAGTCGTGGACCTATTACGGCTCGACACCTACTCCCCATCAAGCTTAATGCGCCAACGCGCGAATAGCAGCCGTGGCCCTAAAGAAATGCCTAAAGCAAATCCGATTCCTAGCCACCGAATCTAAGCCTCTCTGACTCCCTCCCACTTTTTATGCCTTTTTTTATTTACTCAATAAACATTGGAGTTGTCTCCCACTCGCCTCCCCTCGGGGCGTGATTGCTCGCTCTTAACAGCTGTTCGGTGGATAGACAAATGATGTTTCAGCCTAGCCTTGCCTTGCCCAAAAGGAAGGGTAAAAAAAAAAAACGGCACTTCTCATTGGACAATACATGTATATTTTTTTTATTTGGGTAGGAAGGGTTCAATGTGCACTTACTATAAAATTAAACACAAATATTAAAAAAATTTAATTTTAAATTTTATTTTACCATTATAATTAGTATTTGTTAGAATTCTTACATTTATGGTTTTAGGTAAAGGAGTCAATTACACGTAATATTACAATAAGATAAACAATAATGCTCTAAACATATTGAATTATTATTGAATAGTAATATGTATATATGTATTTATGTGAGTGTTAAATGCTACAACTACTTCAGGTGAAACGCATTAATTAGTTATATGGTTGGCATAAAATCACATTTTGTCAAAATCTTTTGACAAAATGTTACAAAGTCTTAAAGTTCATACAAGGAAAAAGTCCTTTACTCGAAAGAGGAATAAGTTGTGAGTTGTGACCCTGCAAAATGCTCTAGCTCCCTCAATCATAAAGACAATAAATAAATTTATAATAATTGGTTAGAAGCAAGGAGGCCAAATATATATTCACACCCCCAAATACTTAATTTGCATTTCTTTACTTGGCAATACACCACATTTTTCATTTTATTTGACTATCTTCTCCTCTTTTTAGTAAGTGACTGTTAATCCCAACCATAATCCCCTTGTCTTTTAGCTACAATTTGTTTGTACCCTCAGGGGACCACGTCACTAATTCCTCCCTCACCCACACGCGCGCATGTGAAGCACAAGCTGATAAGGCTCGGAAGGAAAAATATCTAAACCCATTGGGACTGTGACGTGTAGCAAAAGATGATAAAAGCGGAGCAATGTGGGTCCCCAATCTCGTGACCCCAGGAAATATCGGACCCGTCCTGATTCGAGCCACGATACCTCTCCTTGCCTCCATTATATATTACGCTTCTACCTCAGGCTTTTATTGAAAAAATAAAAGAAAAGAAAAACACACCCAAAGGCAAATCCCAACTCAGCCCTTCACATTTTATCTCTGTCTCCTTCCCTTCTTTTCACCTTAGAAAGAAGGAAACCTTTGTTTTTATTTAGAGTTTACAGGGAAGTGGCAGAGAGACAAAAAAGGTTTTTATGTTTTGATGGAGTCTAACAGTAACAACAATATTGTTGCGCCGTTCGTTGTGAAAACTTATCAGATGGTCAATGATCCGACCACTGACACTCTGATCGCTTGGGGTAAAGCTAATAACAGTTTCATCGTCATGGACCCTTTAGATTTCTCTCAGAGGATTTTGCCTGCTTACTTCAAGCATAGCAATTTTTCTAGCTTCGTTCGCCAGCTTAACACTTACGTAAGTAACTATCTTCTTCCTTGCCTGAAATTGAACATCTATCTAATGTTTCTTTAAATTGATCCACTGATTCTAGGTTGAAATAATTTTTGTTTTTTGGTTTATATATATATATATCTATCTATCTATCTATCTATCTGGTTTGGTGTTTAGGGTTTCAGGAAAGTGGATCCGGATAAGTGGGAATTCGCAAATGAATGTTTTCTACGAGGGCAAAAGCATTTGTTGAAGAACATAGTAAGGAGAAAGCAAAACAAAAATCCATACATGCAAATGAAAGCTGAGGATTTAGACGACGAGCAAATAGTCAAGGAAATAGCGAGGCTAAAAGAGGAACAAAAGTCGTTGGAAGAAGAGCTACAAGGCATGAACAAGCGTTTAGAAGCCACGGAGAGACGCCCGCAACAAATGATGGCGTTTCTTTACAAAGTTGTTGAAGACCCTGATCTCCTCCCTCGTATGATGCTTGAAAAGGAACGAACAAGACAACTTAACGCCGAGAAGAAGCGACGGTTGACGATTATGCCATCCTCGTATTCATCTTCTTCAAGCCTGGCGGTGTCGAATAATTCAGTGAAATCTGAAGACGAAGAAGAAGTGAATCGTGGAGTAATTTCGTCTCCAGAAACCGGATTCGATGTAGACAACAACTTCTGTCGCTCAAATTATCAATCATCGCCATCGCCTGAGGACTCCAGAGAGTTGTTGTTGGGTCATAGACCAATTACGGGGCAAGTCATGAACTACGGTTGCGCCACAGTAACAAGCCAAATGCCGGCGGTTGTGTTGGCACCGTCAGTGATTAAAAACGGCACGGCCGTGTCTTCGCCGGGGACTAGTAGTTTAGGTGGGTATGGTGATATTAATGGGCAACTGGGTTATTTTGGAGAAATGGCAGCGGCAGGGATGGAGGCGCGTCCACCACCGCCTTATCCATTTTCGCTATTAGGAGGAGGCTTTTAGTTAGTTGCTTCACATGATATATCTTGGATTCTATCTTTCCCTATTGATTTTTGTTTTTAGTTTTAGATTTTACATATTCTGTTTTTGTTTTTATTTGTTTTCTTTTTTCGGTTTTTGTATATAAAAAATGATTTAATTCTAAGGTTAATAAAGAGCTTATCTTATAATTATGTATAATCTCTGAATATTTTGGCTACTTTCATGTGCTTGTGTTTTCTAGTTAAATGCAGCTTATTTCCATTATAAAAAAAAATTGTACTTTCTTTTTGCAAGTACTGAATTTTAGATAGTAAAAGATTGAATATGACTTTTTTTTTTAATCTTTTGGCTATATTTGAACATGTCAATGTCGTAAGTACATGCTAGCTAGCCTCTAAACAAGTACCATGCATGGGCATGTTGAATTTTTGCCATGTATTTCCATCTTTACATTTATTATTAAATTTTTTGTTATTTTATTATTTCAATCTTTGTCAATTCTATTAGTGTATCATTTAAGTGGGTTTCTGTATTATGAATTATATGTGACGGTGGAACAAAACAGGGGTCCCATTACTAATTATATGAAAAATTCATAAACAGTGTGATTTACCATTGGAAGCAAGGAAAAGAATCAAATCAATTTTCGGTTTTTCTTTTTCAAAGGCTTTGACATCCAAAAAAGAAAAGTAAAGCCTTGAAGCCTAAGAGAATTGGGGCAGAGAATAATCAACAATAATAATTAATAAAGACTGAAGGAGTATTTGAACTTGGACGGCAAAGGGCAAATCCGCACCAAGGACTCTTGTTAATGTTCGGCTACCCTACCCGACAACGGCAGGACACCTTTTCTCGCCCAAAAGTCCAAATACTGTGGCATACCCTACCCTATTGGCAACTGAACTTTTGACAGCAATTTGTTTTTCTTTTTCTTAAAAAAAAAAAAATAGTGAATAGCACAGAATCCATTTCGATCCCATGTGACCACATCCTTTTTGGTACCTAAAAAAGACAGCTTAAAAGGATGTCTAATAATTAAAATGCCCAAAAAAATAAAAATATTATGATAGTTTCATATTCTTTTTTTTTTAGATTTAAAACTTTCATTTTAAAAATTAATTATATAAGAAATAATATTGCAATATAAAATACATAAAATTAAAGGCTTTTTTTTTTATTTTGTGAAAGTCAAATAGAGATAATGAATTTAGGGAGGGGGGAGTAATAATTTTAACAAATATTTTCAATATCTTTTACAAAAGATTTGTTAGAAAGAAGACATTCAAAAATAACATGAATGCTGAATCAAATTATATTTAATTTAATGGTATACTCCATAAATGTTGGATGACAAAGGAAGTCCAAGAATTTTCAATTGGGAAACGTTTTATTTTAGCAATAAGCTTTAGCTGCAATTGTCATGTAATTGGTTGCATTGCACGTGTTTCATTATTAAAATCTAATCCTAGTAGGATTTAATGGTATAACAAAGCACTTCAATGGCTTAGCTATGCACTTACGCGAATATTTCTTTTTTTTTTTTATCTTATGAATGGGAATAATAAAGGAAAATTTATTATTAAGTAGTTGAATTTTAATGTTCAGCATATAACGTTTTCTTTAAAATTGGAAATTTATTTTACTTATCAACTTAAAATCAATGCTATCATAATAATAATTTTAAAATTTGCTAAATAATATGAATACTTTAAACAATTTGTACATTGAATTGAACTTGTTGTTAGAATAAATGTACTTGTACTTAGAGTTTATCCTTCCCAGATCTTTCAAAGGAATTGGATGTTCAAAAAGTGGAAAGAATGTAAGTAAAAAGCCACTTATTGATGGTGTTATTGCTGTTCCAATTTCTCGTGTCCAACAATGAAAAGTAACGAGTACCACAGCTGATGAACATGACCAACACCACCTTGCCGCGTGGATGCAATGCTACGTAGATTTCCCCAGTTGCCCACATTGCTGTGGCCAAGCAGCAGAAAAATTGATACCGTCATAAGCTAGTACTGTCAATTTTCATCCAACCGAGACTTTTCGATGCATATAAGGACAGCTCATAAATATAATATGTTTTCATAAACTTATATTATTATTATTATTATTGGAAGTAGAAGGTAGAATAGTTATTTAAGGAAGAGTGCAGCTCGAATGTATCTGAAGATTGAAGAAGCTGAAGACTAGTTGTAGTGATAAGAAAAGGAAGGACACGTGAATTTTATTATTGTACAGATTGTAAAGTTCATTTTCTTTTACTTTTACTGTTACTTTACTGTTGTAAATAGTTAAAGGCATGTAATTAGTTAGTTAGTCAGTTAATCAGTAGTTAGTATAAAAACTCTTGTGATGACAGTTTTGACAGATGAATGAATCATTCTTCCTTCACAGTAGTTTCTCGATTCTTTCCTCATTCCTCTGTTCCGTTTCTTTGGAGATTTTGACATGGTAACAGAGCGATTGTCAGGTTAGGGGTTTTGAGATTCTTGAATCTGAAGCTCTGACTTGCTCTTGATTTCCTTTTATTTTTAACTATTCTTGGTGGAATTATTGTTAAGTTTCTGCTGTTGTTCTTGCAAATTCTGGAATTTTCATGGAAGGATATACAGTTAGCAAGTCTGTTATTTCTCCAGTTTAAGATCCACAATCACCATATTTTTTACACCATTCTGATCATCCAGGATCAGTTGTTATTTCCCCTAAGCTTAGCACGAACAATTATGTTTTATGGAGTAGGTCCTTTCTCTTGTCAATTTCAATCAGGAATAAACTAGGGTTTCTAAACGGAACTATTGTTAGACCGGCTGTGACAGATCCACTTTTTGATTCATGGACAAGATGTAACAGTTTAATAGTTTCCTGGTTATTAGAATCTTTAACTCCTCCCATAACTTCAACTGTATTTTACACAGATTCTGCTGCTGAAATCTGGAATGTTTTGAGGCAAAACTTTTCACAGCCCGATGATACAAGAGTATGCAATTTGCAATTCACTTTAGGGAACATATCTCAAGGAACTAGATCTGTGGATGCCTATTTTGTTGAATTAAAGGGAATTTGGGAGGAAATATGGAATTACAGGCCTTTGCCACAATGTGAATGTGGCACATGCAATCCTGATTGCTTCAAGAGATATTCAAACCAATATCAAAAGGATATGGTTTTTAGGTTCTTAAATGGTTTGAATGATTCCTACTCTGCTATTAGATCACAGATAATTTTGTTGGATCCTATACCTACCTTAGATAAGGTTTATAGCATGATCTTAAGGGAAGAAGCACAAAGAAATTTGTTGATTCAAGGACAGCCAGTGTTAGATTCTTCTGCTATGGCAGTTGCATCAGATGACGTGAAGAAATTTAAGAAAGATGTTATTTGTTCTCACTGTAACAAGAAAGGACATTCAAAGGATAAGTGCTATAGGTTGATAGGGTTTCTTGAGGATTTTAAGTTCAACAGAGGAAAGAATGCATACAAGAAAGAAAAATCAGTGAATCATGTGTCTACTGTTGATGGAAAACAATCTGCACAAGATGATCAGGTTGCTGGAAATAACACCATGTTTCAGATGTCGCTCATTAAGCAGCAAATGAACAAGCTGATAGATCTCTTGAATGAGAATGGTATTAACTTTGATGATGGTAAGGAAGTCTCTACAAATTCTCAACAAAACAAACATTCCTTGGTAAATTCTGCATTTGCAGGTATCGTTTCTGGCCTTGTATGTTTTTGTAATTCCAATAATCTACCATCTAAATATAGATATGTGAATGCTGTCATGATCAATCACAATTCTTGGATAGTGGATACAGGGGCAATAGATCATATTTCTTACTCCTTAGATAATTTTGTTTCTGCTAAACCAGTGTCTAATTGTTTTGTACAACTCCCAAATAAGGCAAAAGCTTTAGTCACTCATGTTGGAACTGTTAAACTTACTTCATCACTCACATGGACTAATGTCTTATATGTTCCTAGTTTCAAGTTTAACCTCATTTCTGTAAGCAAACTCACTGTTTCAAAAACAAATGGTGTTTGGTTTACTGACGAAATCTGTGTTGTTCAGGAACTGAGTTCATGCAAGGTGATTGGGGTAGCTAGAAACACTGCAGGCTTATACTTCATGCAAGTAAATGAGGATGAACAAGATCTGTCCAAATATAGTTTTAACAATCTTGTTAAACCAGCTAATATGTCTTCAATTTTCAGCAATGTAGTTACACATCCAAACTTTGATTTGTGGCATTTTCGATTAGGTCATGCACCTTTAGAAAGAATAAATGTAATTCATGAACAATGTTCAAAAGTTCAAAGTTCATCAAGTTTACTTTGTGAAGTATGTCCAATGGCCAAGCAAAGAAAAATTTCATTTCCTATTCATGTACAAGCCACTGTCAGTCCTTTTGAAATTGTGCATGCTGATGTATGGGGGCCTTATGAAATTCCCACTTTTTCTAATCAAAGATATTTTCTTACTCTTGTAGATGATTTTACAAGATTTACATGGGTGTTTCTAATGAAATGCCAGTCTGATGTTTCAACTATCATTTCCAATTTTAACAATTTTGTCAGAACTCAATTTAAGGTTTGTATTAAAATTTTAAGGACTGACAATGGAAAAGAATTTGCACTCACAGAGTTTTATGCCAGGACAGGTATTGTTCATCATCTAACTTGTGTTGAAACTCCACAACAGAATGGTAGAGTTGAAAGGAAACATCAACATATTTTAGTGGTTGCTAGATCCCTTTTGCATCAATCCCATGTTCCTCTTCATTTTTGGGGATATGCTATTCTCACAACTGTTCATATTATTAATAGGATGCCAAGTAAGATTCTTAACAATTTAACTCCATATGAACTTTTGTACAAACAGTCCCCTTCTTATGATCATTTTCGGGTTTTTGGCAGTTTTTGTTTTGTTTCAACTCTTAGTCAGCATAGGAAGAAGTTTGATGCAAGGGCTAGTAAGTGTGTTTTTTTAGGATATCCAAATGGTGTCAAAGGATATAAAGTATATGATATGATTGCCAACAAAGTTCTAGTATCTAGGAATGTGATTTTTCATGAACATGTATTTCCATTTCAATCCCTTGACAAAAATTCATATGATCATGCATTTTATCAAACATCTCATGTGCATGACACAAATTTTGATTTTTTGGATGCTATACCTCATTTTGTTCCATCTTGTGATCCTATTTTTATTTCCACACCTTACACTCAGTCTTCTACACATTCAAATACTTCAGATTCTTCACATTTTGTTAATTCCCCTCTAAATTCTGGAAAACAGTCTGTTTCTAGTAAGTCTGTTGACTTTGAAGTTGACTTTTCTGATTCAAGTCTTGTTGACAAACCTGATGTTCCTATCGATTCCATATCACCTAGAAAAAGTGACAGAATTAGAAAGCCACCTAAATATCTTGAAGCATATGATGTTGATATTCCTACTTCTTCCAATTCTGTTACTTCATATCCAATCACTAAATTTTTATCCACTACTCAATTGTCTCCTGCATACAAGGCTTTTACCATCTCTTTGTCACATGTTCCTAAGCCTAGTACTTATCATCAAGCTGTTAAACATGCTCATTGGAGGGATGCTATGGCTGTTGAACTAGTAGCTTTAGAGGATAATGACACATGGAGTATAGTTTCACTACCTGCTGATTCTCATGCTATTGGTTGTAAGTGGGTTTATAAAACCAAGATGAAGGCAGATGGCACTGTAGAGAGGTTCAAGGCTCGTTTAGTGGCCAAAGGTTATTGTCAGGTTGAGGGGTTTGATTATCAGGAAACATTCAGTCCTGTTGCCAAGCATTCAACTGTTAGAGTTTTTTTGGCTTTAGTAGCTGCAAAAGAGTGGTTCTTGTCTCAATTGGACATCAACAATGCATTTCTTAATGGTGAGCTTGCTAAATAAGTGTATATGTCTTTACCACCCGGTTATAAAGTTCAGGGGGAGTATCCACCTAATGCTAAGCTTGTGTGCAAATTACATATATCCTTATATGGCTTAAAGCAAGCCTCACGTCAGTGGAATGAAAAATTTACAGCAATCTTGATGCACTATGGTTTCAAACAATCTTTGTCATATTATCCATTGTTCACAATGAATACTGAGAATGGTGATTTTATAGCTCTTCTAGTCTATGTTGATGACATTATTATTGGAACAAGTTCTTTACAGTTAGCAGATGATGTTAAGAAATATTTGAGTCATCATTTTAAGCTGAAAGATCTTGGTGAGGTTAAATATTTTCTTGGATTGGAAGTGGCAAAATCAGCAAAAGGAATTTCAGTTTGTCAAAGAAAGTATGTTCTGGATATGCTAGATGAGCATGGATTTTTTGGTGCAAAACCAGTGTCCACACCTATAGACTATAATCATAAATTTGAAAAGGCATCTGTTGAAGAAGAATTGAGTGATGCCACAGTATATCAACAGCTTATTGGGAAGCTCTTATACTTAACTTTTACAAGACCAAACATTTCATATGCAGTTCAAACACTTTCTCAATTCATGGATAAACCTGGACATGTTCATTTAATGGCAGCATATAGGGTCTTAAGGTATTTGAAGAGTTCTCCAGGGCAAGGCATTCTTTTAAAATCAAAGTCTGATCTGCAATTATCTGCATATTCAGACAGTGATTGGGCTGGTTGTCCAAACACACGAAAATCAATAACTGGTTTTTGTGTTTTTATTGGTGAATCATTAGTGAGTTGGAAGTCCAAAAAGCAATCAGTTGTTGCTAGAAGTTCAGCAGAAGCAGAATATCGTTCCATGGCTATGACATGTTGTGAAGTAATGTGGATGAAATACTTACTTGCAGATTTTAGAATTGAGCATCCTACATCCATAAAGCTTTATACAGACAGTCAATCAGCCATTCATATATGTAAAAATCTAGTTTTACATGAAAGAACAAAGCACATATAAATGGATGTTCATTTCATCCGTGACAAGGTAAAGACTGGATTGATCATTCCCATACATGTTTCAACAACACTGCAAGTTGCAGATTTGTTTACAAAATCCTTGCAACCAAAAGTTTTTCAAAGACTTCTCAACAAGATGAATGTGCATAACATACACAGTTCATCTTGAGGGGGAGTATTGGAAGTAGAAGGTAGAATAGTTATTTAAGGAAGAGTGCAGCTCGAATGTATCTGAAGATTGAAGAAGCTGAAGACTAGTTGTAGTGATAAGAAAAGGAAGGACACGTGAATTTTATTATTGTACAGATTGTAAAGTTCATTTTCTTTTACTTTTACTGTTACTTTACTGTTGTAAATAGTCAAAGGCATGTAAGTAGTTAGTTAGTCAGTTAATCAGTAGTTAGTATAAAAACTCTTGTGATAATAGTTTTGACAGATGAATGAATCATTCTTCCTTCACAGTAGTTTCTCGATTCTTTCCTTATTCCTCTGTTCCGTTTCTCTGGAGATTTTGATAATTATTAAAATTAAAATAATGTAGTCCATATTTTCTCTTCTCTGCACTCCATGCCCTGCTCTGAGATGGCCCAATTGTTTCTTCAATTGTCCCTTCATCTGGTCACGCTCTACGCTCGTGGCTCAAAAGGGCGTTGGGAATTTCTCGTTTTCCCCCATAATCACAGGATCCATGTGAGCGGAGGGGGCAAACAAAAGCATCCATTAATTAATTAGGATTAACGTTTTGATCAGTACAAAGTCAAACGAAATCACCAATAACAATCATAGTTTCCCCTTCTGGGTGACGACCAAATAACGTGAGGGCAGGATCACGTGGGACCGAATCGCTTTTGGGCGTGAGGGGCTTCCCCGGAGAGGAAAATGTGGGTCCCGCTACTTGTCGATAATGGAAAGGAAAGTGCGTCCCGTCGGCTTCTTAAAACTCTTTTTTTTTTTAATTTTTTGCACTTTAAGGGTGGGGACCACTGCACTAGTTTCCCTCTCTCGCTGGCTCGTGCCACCACGTGGTTGGCGATGAGAGTTGGGGGGGGGATGGGTTCGACACGTGTACGCTTCCCTATGCTTCATCTTCATCTTACAGGGTTGAACCCATCACTACCGTAGGACCCACCACGTGTCATTGCGATGGTTTGGTATGTAATTTAAAAGGGTAGGACTAGCAACACACCAAATTTCATGGCATTGGGGTCCAAAACGCGGAGGATATACTCTTTGGTTTTCTTGCTTAATTTTTCTCTTAATCGCCAATCTCCTTCTCTCTGTGTTTGGGGCAAGAGAATATACTCTAATTTTAGAAGGAAAAAAATTAGAAAAAACAATGGGGTGACAACTACTTTCTTGGCATTTTGGCAGAACTAGAGAAGTCATTGTCTGGTTGGATGGGAAAATAAGGACCACGTGTTCAGGGCATATTGTCGTTTATATGAAGTGGTTTATGATCAAAGGTAGTGGGTAGAGTAAACCCGCGTATAATTAGGTGATTTGCTTATGAAAAATTGCACTTTCATAATATTTAATTGGATTAGTCTAAGAACTAACTTGTGCACGCGATGTGTATCATAATTGATGGTGCTCTTAATTGTTTTCTTCCCATCATTCGCGCTTGGGGGCTATCCAGGGGCGGAGTTAGCTTAATTTTATTGGGGGGTTGAACACAATTGAATAAGAATTAAAAATTTTAAAAAATTAATATGTTAAATTCAATCAATAATAAAAATATTGATAATAGAAATATGAAAATAAATTATAAAACTATAATTTGTAAAATATAAATAGTTAAAAACGATATATAAGATTAATAATTTTTTCTTATATAATCATAATTATTTAAATATTATATATTTAAGATAATTTCATTTTAACTAAACATAAAACGTAAAGCATATAAAAAAGATATACTCAAGTTAATTTTCTCTTACATTGATGAAATTTTAAGTAACAATGTAACACTACAATTTATATTTGAGAACTATATAATAATTTATTAATTTTTAAAAATTAAAATCATAAAAAAATAAAATTTATGTAACATAAAAAAGAAAAACATGGTAAGTAAAAGGTAGATATCACATATTACATAACAAAAGAGAAAGAAAAATAATATAATTAATGGTTTGAAGAAATTTGAGAAAGAATGTTTATAAAAACTTATAACATATGAACAAATAAAATAGAAATGAAAAAAATAAATATAAATAAAAATAATAATATAAATTTAAAAAAATTAAAGTTGAGTGAGATAAATGAAATCATTTTATTATTTTTTATTTATATTAATTATTAAATAAAACATTATTTTGAGGAGTTAGTAATAGAATATTGAAAAAAATTTAAAAATTTTTATATGGTATGATAAAAATGTTAAAAGTTTTGGGGGGGCCATCACATAAGGAGGCTCCGCCCCTGGGGCTATCTGCCTTAAGACCTATGATCACAGGCCAAAGGAAGAGAAAATGGAGTAAACAAAACAATTGAAAAAGGGCATGTATGTAGTATTCTCATTGTGTACTTTGCTATGTGTATGTTGCACGAGTGAAGTGGCTTGAGACATGACTTGTTTTGTTGCTTAGCTCTTTCAAAACAACTCCATATTTTCTTTTTGACACCACTTAAAGAAAATAAAAAGACGAATAAAAGGGCAGAAAATCTCATTCACTGGACTATTAATGTAACTGGAATAATTAATTTTACATTAACATTGATTATTTTTCTTTGACTTCCATGGTTTTACTAGATTGATGGAGGCCGTGGCATGTTAGAATATTTACACTCTAGGCTAGCTATTCATTTGAGTCATAATCACGAGCCATGAGTTTCACGAAGTGGCTTCTGAATCTCCCTTAGATTGATATTGGTATTAAGGAGAGATTAATTACAAGCACTAAGATCAAGTATATAACTATTTAGACATTCAAATTCATTGCTAGTTATTTATATTACTATGAATATATGTGTCATTGTCCATTATATTATAGTTGAAAAGTTTATAAGTCAAATAACCCAATAGGTCAGATAAAAAAGTGCAATTTGATTTGAACTCTTATATTTTATTGTTTACATATAGATTTGGATGTAGATTGAATGGATTAAAATTTAGATTTAATGCATCCAAATCAAATCCCTTAACATTATCCTTATCTTGTAAATTCTATTTATATAGGGATTATTAGACTATAATTAAGACTCTTACTCTATTTGTAAATATATATTCTTGAATAAGATTCTTGCTTTATTAATACTTTTCTCTCATAAGTATTCTTTAAGTTATATTTCACAACAAATTATTAGCACGATTTTATAATTTCTCAAGTTTTGATATCATTTAGTTTTCGTCATCAACTCAAAGTCAAAGTTCCATTTCTTCAAGCTTTAAAAGGATTTCAATAATTAGTTTTTAATTTTTTATTTTTAACAAATCAGGTGAGTGACTTGATATCTTTTTAGTATTTTTATTACTTAAAAATTAGCCTTAATGTGAAATTTGCTATCACGTAGTATTTATCATATTATATCCTTTGATTTATTAAATTAGGTTGGGTATAAAAATATATATAATAATATTTGATATCTTTGTTATAGTTTTAGAATATGATTTTCTCAATATATGATTTTCTTAATTGAATTTCAAACTATGATTTTGTTCAACATATGTAGATTTATCTTTGATACTATGAGATTTTGTATAAGATATTTTGAATTGAACATATGAGATTGACTTTGTATGATATCTATTTTTATAACAAGTGAAAAATAGTATTTTTTGGGTAATCTGAAATATATTTTATTTTAAATTTTATGTCTTTTTATGATTAAGTAAAATAACAAACTACTAATGAAAAGTTATGAACTTCATTCATTTCCTGAAGTAAATGCGATACAAGTTAATAATTAATGTCATTGACGTGAAAGAAGTTGTTATAATAATTACAATCATGATAGTTACACTAATCACTATTTTAAGAATACATTTACCCATTAAGAGTGAATGGATAATTTTACCCATTAAAATAGATGAACAATTTTACCAACTAAAAGTAGATGAATAATTTTACTTGGATGGATACCTTCACTCGTTAGAAGTGGATAGATACCTTTACCCATTAAAAGTGGTTTATATCCACTAAAATTTGATTGATACATTTATCTACCAAAAGTGGATGGATAACTTTATCCACCAAAAGTAGATTGATAGTGAAAAGATATAAGAAAAGATAAAAATAGATGTAATAAAAAGAATATGGAAAAGGTATGTCATCGATGTGGCACGAAAGGCCATTGTTCGCATATTTGTTGTACATCAAAACATCTCGTCTAGCATTAATGAAAGCTAAAAAGACATAAACATATATAGAAACAAATTTTGTTCAAAATGATTTTAACCATTGCCAAATTGATATAATACATCTAGATGTTGTTGTTTTTCTTATCCACCTTAAATGAGGAATTAATCATGTAATTGGAGATTTAAAAGTACAAGAACGAAATTTCTTAAATAATTTGTTGGATGTTTTAGTATAATTTTATCATAATGATGTTTTTATATGTTCTCATTATATCTAAATGATATGTTTTTATTATTATTTTAATAATAAATTATATATATATATAATATTATCTTATGTTAACTTGTATGTTTCTTACTATATATATATATATATCTTATTTTATTAAAAAAAAATATGAATATTCATCTAGATTGTACTACACAAATATTAGAATGATTAAAATTAATGTTATAATAAACTAAAAGTTTACTAATGATTTTATTATTTGGCATGACTAGTTGGGCTATTTCAGATCAATAATGATATGACAAATTATTGAAAATTCATGTAATCATCCAATAAAAAGCTAGAAGATTTTTTAATTTAATAAATTATCATATATTGTTTACTTTTAAGGTAAATTAATTATAAGGTCATCACTAGCTAAACTTGGGACAAATTTCCTTACATTTTTGAAACATAATTAGGGTGATATACGTGGTCTCATACATTCACCATATGGACTATTTAGATATTTTATGATTTTAATCAATACATCTACTAGAGGGTCACATGTGCTTATAATTAACTTGTAATTTGGCATTTGCACTATTACTAGTCCAAATCATTAGTTTGCGGGCATATTTTCCTAATTATGCAACCAAGATTCTTCATCTTGACGATGCTGGTGAATTTATGAATATTACATATTAGTTAGAATAACTGTTGAATAATCAGTTGCTCATTTTCATATACAAAATGATTCAACAAAATCGTTTATTAAACACTTTCAAGTAATTGTATGGCCATTGCTTATTAAAACTAAACTCCCTATTTTTGCCTACGGGCATGCCATTTTGAATGAATCAGTACTTATACATATCATGTTAATGAGTTATCATAAATTTTTCCTTATACAATTGGTTTATGGTCAAAAATAAAAAAATTTTCATCTATAAATTTTCAGATGTGTAGTATATATCTCAATTGCTCCGTCACAATACACAAAGATAAGTCTTCGAAAAAGGTTAAGAATATATATTGGCTACAAATCTCAATTTATAATAAAATATCTAGAACTATTAACAAGAGATTTATTCATAATAAAGTTTGTCGATTGTTATTATGATGAAATAGATTTTGTAACATTAGAAGGAGACAATAAGTAGCTACAAAAAGAAATTTCTTAAAATGCATTATAAATCAATGTGAAATTAAAGTTGAAAAGATAATTTATTTATAACATGTAGCAAACCAGTTGTCAGACATATTTACTAACCTGAAGAGAAAAACTGAATTTTATATACCTGTTACAAATTCTCCTATTAGAATTGATGTCCATGTAGGAAAATGTATGCTAAAAGTGTGGGAAACCAATTGGTTTCAAAACTAAAATTATTCAAAAAGAAAAGAGCAAATACACAAGATGATAAGAAAGAGGGAACAAAAACTTTTGAAGATACATCTAATATAATTGATAAAATTCCAAAAGAAATTTAAGTACCTAAATTGATTGAAAATAAAGAGATTCTAATAAATTATGTTAAAACGGGAAAAGATGGAATTAGAATAAATAAACTTTGAATATATTTTTGCATATAATTTAGTACTCAATATTATAGAGGAAATTGAGAATCTTGAACCTATTTCTGTTGAAGAATGTAGACATAGAAATGAATTACTAATGTGAAAAGATACACTCATGGCGAAATTAAATTCACTTACAAAACGTGAAATTTTTGGATTTGAATTTCAAACAACAAGAGGTGTAAAGCTAGTAGGATTTAAATTGATATTTGTGAAAAAATGAAATGACAAAAATGAGATTGTAAAATACAAAACACGACTTATTGCACAAGATTTTGCCCAAGGACCTAATATTGATTATAAAGAGCCATATTCTTTGTGATGAATGTAATTATATTTTTATATTTAATTAGTTAAGGAATATATGAAAAGATTGAAATGCGTCTAATGAATGTAGCTATAGCTTATTTATATGACTCACTTGATATCGATATCTATACGAAAGTTTCTAAAGAATTTAAGTTGCCTGAAGTACACAATTTTTAAAAAATTTATTCGATTAAATTAAATAAATATTTTTATGGATTAAAAGCAATTTGGACATATGTGGTATAATTATCTTAATGAATTGCGTTAGTGAATATTTGTTGAAAGAAGGCTATAAAATCACTTTGGATTCCAATTTGTTATAATTACTGTTTATGTTAATGACCTAATTATTATTAGAGCTCTTGAAAAGTTATCAAAAGTCTTGAGTTTCTTAAAGAAAGAATTTGAGATGAAAGATCTTAGAAAAACAAAGTTTTGATTGAATATTCAAATTGAGAATTTGACAAATGAAAATTTTTCACATTAATCAAATTATATAGCAAAAGTGCTAAAATGATTCTATATAAAATACATCAATTGAATTCACCAATGGTTCTAAGGTTATTAGGTGTGAAAAAAGACCCCTTTCAACCTTGTGAGGATGAAGAACTTCTTGATCCTGAAGTATTATATCTTAGTGCAATTAGAGTACTAATATATCTTACTAGCAATACACGAACTGATATATCATTTGTTGTAAATTTGTTAACAAAATATAGTTCTTTTTTAACTCTAAGACATTGGAATGAAATTAAACATATATTTCAATATTTCTGATGAACAATAGACAAAGACTTATATTACTCAAATGTATTTAAAATCATATTTAATTGGTTATGTTGATATAGGATATTTATGTGATCCACATATAACTCGATCCTAGACAGCTTACTTATTCACATATGGAGGCGCAACTATTTCATAGTGTTTTGTAAAATAAATTATAGTTGTTACTTTTTTTAATCGTGCAGAAATTTTATCAATTCATGAAGCAAGTTGTGAATGTATCTAGTTAAAATTTATAACTCAACATATTCGAGAAACGTGTGACTTGTCAATCAAGAAGAAATTTCCAACAATATTATATGAGGATAATACTGCTTGCATAGCTCAGTTAAAGAAAAGATACATTAAAGGCGATAGAACAAAACACATTTTATTAAAAATTCTTCTTCACCCATGATCTCTAAGTAAAAAGTGATATTATTGTTCAACAAATTCATTCAAACAACAATTTAGTAGATTTATTTATCGAAGCTCTTCTACTGCAACATTTGAAAAGTTGGTACAAAAAATTGGAATGCATGTTTTAAAAATTTTAAATAAAATAGTAATTAGATGGAGTAAAATAGGCATTGTACTTTTTGTCTTCATCAAATTTTTTCCCTCTTGGTTTTTAATTAAGTGGTATTTCATAAGTATATTTTTAAAAAAAATTATGTACTCTTTTTTTTTTATTCAAAATTTTTCCTGTGAGGTGTTTTTAGTAAAATTTTAATAAGTCATATTTTTAATATAATGGATATTTAAGGAGAAATGTTATGAATATAATGTTTGATTGTCTATTATGTCATGGTATAAGAGTTTAGATCGTGTTAGGTAGTCGGAAATAACCCGACAAGCCAAACATAAGAGTATAATTTGATTTGAACTTTTATATTCAATTATGTATATATAAATTTGGATGTAGATTAAATTGGATTAAAATTTAAATTTAATCTATCCAAATAAAATTTTATAATATTATCTTGTAAATTCTATTTAGATAGGAATTATTAGTCTATAAATAGACATGTTACTTCATTTGTAAACATATTCTCTTAAATAAGATCCTTTTACTTTATTTGTATTTTTTTCTAATAGATGTTCTTTTAGATTATACTTCACAACATATATTTATTTTTAAGTTTAGCTATTTTTTGCGTCAAGATACAATGGAATCTACCATTTCTTTGTTGGCATAATTATATGAGACCCAAGCCCGTTAGAGAAGTCAATTTCGATGAGGTCCAATCCAGGTTTCTTCATTATACTAAGAAGCCACATAGTTTGCTTTTAAAACCCAATTTCTGACACAAGCAGCCCAATTATTGGGTTGAAAAATTTCTTCTCACAACCACTTTTTCCAACATTTTCATCTAGAGCAAAGCTTTAATTTGATATATAATGTCCAAATCTCCTGTATAAAAACATTGAAAGGGTGATTTGATTTCCTAGGAAAATCTGACATTAAAGTGGGCATTGTTTTTTTCAATCTTGAGCCTCCAAGGACACACTGAATTTTCTTTTCCTTTGCATTTTTTTTATGCAAACTTTACCACATCAACAGAAGATGTTCAGTAAAGGATTGTCTCTGGGTCTGTCTCATTTTGTGGAATCATAAATTTCTGTATAAATCATTTATAAATTGGTAATGGGTCCTCAAAATTTATTTTTTCCATTTAGATTTTTTTTTTCGGCAATTCATTCACTTTTTCTTTGTTAGCTTTTCCAAAAGCGCACCTTCCATTGTATCATTTCCATGGGAATCCCCCACTATGTATCAGCGTTGCATCTAAAAAAAAAACCCCTTTTTTCAATAATGCAACTTTAAGCCTTACTAATCTTCCCCTCTAATCTTCTGCGGGACATACCATTGTCTCCCACCAAGTAAAAAGTTTATTTTTAATTAGGTTGGCTAAGTTTCATGCATATATTAATACTAGGTCTGTGATGATAGGTTCATTCTTGTCATCATATATTCTCAACTGTTTCCTTGTTTTTGTTTGCACTTAATCTTGATCACAGAGCTTATACGTTAGTTTATATTTTCCAGTTAGGCATGACGAAATGAAATATATTGATCCTCATGTGTGCATGCGACATTGGAACAAAATTTAGTGATATAAGTTTGAAGCATGTACTTACATGCATAGGAACATTAGGTTATTTTGTACGTTTTAATCAGTTTTTAATCATATATATAATTGTAATATAGTAATTAGAAAGGTAATCAACAAAGCACCAGTGTCTAATCAAGCTTTGATTAAAAAGCTAAACCGCCTTGATCAAGCTTCCTAAGTAGGGGTCCCTCGTGGATTCTTTTGTCTTATTTGATGTTTTAGAAATGATGTACACCATTTATATTTTATTCCGAGCCTCCTTTAGTTTAATTCTAGCGTAGAGTTGCACTTCAGTGGTGTGAAGTTGGTGAAGTCTTTGGCCTCTTGTCATTCTCTGCTACTTATTTGTATGGAATATGGTATTTGATATTTCAATGGGAAGCTTTAAAAATTCTTAATTATAATTAAATATTGATAATTTTTGGTAGAGAAAAAGAGTTGAAGGCTTGCAATAATTAAAAGAAGCTTGCGAAGCATTGATGAAGAATTGCAGATACCCCAAATCAGACCTAATAATGATTTTTTTTTAAAATAATTATTGCGTTAAATCAAGGGAATGGCCTCTTCCCAGCATCATTGGTTATAAAGTTTGTCGCATGGCGAATGGAATAAATGATAGACCTCAACCAAAACATGTGGGCGCACACTGGGAAGCATTCTAAAAACCTAGCTCATTATACATATATATATATATATCTTGGTATTCATTTCAGATACCAAGATATCTTGGTATAATTTGGTATGCGCATTAAGAAGATTTCTAATAATAATGGGACTCAGGACTAGAACAATTTGTTTTAGGATGGCCAAAATTAACGAACTCAAAGCTTTTTATACTTAAAAATTTCTACGGTCGAAAAGATTGTATTATCGGTATATGCTCATCTTTGAAATTTAATTATGTACACAGCTTTTACCCTTTTCAACACCTAATCAAGAGCTGTTTACTTACATCAAAGCCAAGATGCTTAGCTTCTACTTTATTATCATAATTTCCGCACTGCCACTAAATGATTATACTAATTAGAACTTTATTCCTGGAAGCACTGCCACAAGAAAGGGAAAAAGGATGAGCAAAAGGGTATTTAGAGAATGGCATATGATCCTCCCCAAGAATTGATGTTTAACACCTTTTGTTGACATTCCTGCATAAGTCGAATAATCAAAAAGCATTTTGATATAAGGGTTCCATAGTTTTAATGTTCAAAAAGCAACATACAAGGAATGGGTATGTCTAGTTATGGAAATGCGACAAAAGAATATGCCAAGATCAATCCTACAAAAAATACAGCACCCTCGAAACCCCAAAACAATGAAGCAAAGGAGCAGTAAATTCTACGGATCAAGTAGAGTGCTTGGCAGTGAAAATTTGTTTCCCAATCACAGTATTAGGTAGGAATGAAGAAATTAAGAAGAAAGAACGAAAAATTAGTTGCTTTATCTAATAAATTAAAGTTGAGGTATGCAATAAGATTACAAGTAGTATAGCTCAAAACTACACTTTTATTTGTACTAAATAAACTATACTATAGTAATTTGCCTTCGTTCTAAATGTCTATTTTTCGAGAAGACCTTCTTATGGGGAGGAAGTGAAAAGAAAAGAAAGATGGTAAAAGTTAAATGGAAAAAATAAAGGGACATTGAAAATCGTTAATTTAATAAAAACTTAGTACTCGTCAGTAACTGACGGTGGAAATTTAATTGTGGATATAACTGTCTTTGGAAAAAGTTATTCTAGAAAAATATGAAACAAAAAATTAATCTTTGATTCCCTTTTCTTTTCAAAAACTTACGGCAAGATGTCAAAGGTTTGGAGAGACATCAGCTCTAAGTCCACAGGCTGTGAAAGAAATTCCTAGTTTCATTGGAAATGATGCTGTCTTTGAGTGTTGGGTAACGGCGAAAATATTCTATTTTGACACGATGTTTGGATGGGTGCTAGGCTTTTGAAAGATCTATTTACAAAAGTGTTCCAACTAGCAATAAATAAAAATGAAGAGGTGCAGGATTATTTGTTGAGTTCCAGTTGGTAGATTGTGTTTAGAAGAGCTTTGTTTGAGTGGGAAACTAACTTTCTTGAGCAGCTACCAACCATTGTAAGTGAGGTATGTTTGATTAGAAATAGGGAGGATAGGTTGATTTGGATATATATTTTATGAGCATAAAACCTTCTCGTTTAAGAAACTTTCTTTTGCCGTTAACAGTAATTGTGAGGCTGGGTATGACACCTTTTTAGCAGTGTGGAGTCTCCAATACCTCCCAAGGTGCAATGTTTTCTATAGTTAGCTAACTTGGACTGCATTCCCACAAAAAAATTTCTGATTTCTAGGGGGAAGGATATCTATGTTGGAGGAACGTAGCTTATGTCCCCGGTGTCATGCCTTCATTGAAGATTGCAATCACCTGCTTATTAGTTGTCACTGGAGTTGGATTTTTTTGGGTAAAATCTTGAATTGGTGGGGTGTGGTCTGCTGACTACCTGATTCAGTTCAATTCTTTATGCAACAATGTGATACTTTAGTAAGGCAGTTGAAGTGCAAAAAATGATGGTTTTTGGTTTACGATGCTACTTTATGGTCTCTTTGGAGGGCTAATGAGGTAATGTTTGAAGGAAAAAGGCGGGGTATAAATGACTTGGCCGCATTGGTTAAACTTCGATCTGTTTATTGGATTAAGGTAGTGAGGGGACGACAACATGGTGTGTGACACAGAATTACCTCAAAGCCACATTCTTCACAGTATCTAGTCTGCTCCCCTCCAAACTGATTCTCTCAAGTTTAATATTGATGCTTCCGCCAGAGGAAAGCCAAGGTCTTCCAGATGTGAAGGCATGTTGAGAAACTCTGGAAGTATAATTCTTGCTATATTTTTTGGCCGCTTGCTATGTTTATTTGAGATTTTCTCAAATAAATCTCTCCTTTTTCAAAAAAGAGAGTGAAAGAATTCTTTCATTAATAAACTGGAAATGATTTTTTTCCTTCGAACCGGTACATCGGCAAAGAAGAATCCAATATAAAAACCAGGGTAATTAGTCAGTATACTTGGATTCCAAATCAATATATCCCAATAACCCCACAAAAAGAATCAATTAATCGTCCTTTTAGAACTACCGAGTCAAACTATACAAAAGATCAAACTAATCTCAAATAAATCTCTAATCATGGTTGTTTTTTGGATTTTAAATTTTAGCAAAAGATCTTAAAAGTTATGAAGGTTTTTTGAGTGAATTGACATGTTACATGATATTGTTAATCGTGTTTTATTTTAAAACATTTTCAGAAAAGCAAATCATTGTGCTCACTCTCCTGCAAAAATGGAAGCGGACAGAAACGAAATATTTGTGGCATTATGTTGATTTGATGATATTTTCTCGGAACTGATGTTTTTAAGTTTTATGATGGGGAAGACTCGGAGGATGGTCTTGATCTTGATCTTGATGGTGCTGGACTGCTGGGTCTTAGGGGCTGTTTGGCCTAGCTTTTTTCTAGCTTAAAAGCCATTATGAAGCTCTTATGAAAAATAATAACTTTTAAAATTAAGCTAAAGTTGTTTGGTAAATTTTTTTTATAAGTTTTTATTTATATAAGTTATAATTTTGGTTAAAATTATTGTAGAGAGTATTTCTTTTTTTAAAAGGGTAATATTGTAATTATCTTTAATAGATAAGGATATTTTTGAAACAAAAATAAAAAATTTTTTTGTATTTTTAAAAGAAGAGAAGAAAAAGCTCCTCATAGGAGCTTTTTTTTAAGCTCTTTTTTAAAAAATTTTACTCTTTAAAAAAAAGTTGCTTTTTTTTTAAGAACTTTTCAAAATTTATGTTTGGCCTGGCTTTTGTTTTTAAGAGGTAGATAAGCTAAAAAAAAACTAGACCAAACAAGCACTTAATTTCAAGCTTTTCAAGTGTATGCATATTAATCTTTGTATTCGTATAGTTTTGTTTGTTTTAGTGTTCTGATTGTCATATTATTTTATGACAAGATTAGTTTCTTATTAGATAATTTTTGTATCCTATGCGATCTATTAATATTAAACTTTTAGTTTAATAAAACAAAAATTAAAAAAACTTCTCACTTCTTGTACTTTTCCATCCATCTTATCAAATGAAATATTTATAGATTTGTAGAACAAAAACAAAATATTTTGTTCGTTACACATCTCTTCAGTCTTTCACAGCTGTTTCAGTCTGACTACAGGCTATAGCCAGTTTCATTAAGTTAACTTGCGGGGAAGTGGGATGCAGCTCCTCCTCAAAGCCCTAGGATTTAAAGAGGAGGGGTAGCCCCCATGCAATCAAGCTCCACTTTCTTAACTTCGTAATGCTAAGTATGTAACCCCGAGTTCCACGTCATACAAATAATAATACTTTAAAGTAGAGGAGGAGTTAGCTCATTCCTTAGTCATAAGGCCTAAGAGATGCTAGGCTACTGAATGTCATCTAGCTGGGCCCATATTTATCGCAAATTATGTGGCAATTACAGCTAAACATAACTTTTCTTTTAAAAAAAAATTCTCGATTTTAAAGTACGGCTATGGATATAATTTTGTTTATTATTTTCTTTGAAAAAGATTGGCCGCTTTTCATGTCATTCAAGTATATATCTTTTATAAATAGGCTCTGTGTTATAGCCTTTGTAGCTGTCTGAGTATAAATACAATTTGAAGGGAAAGGGGTGATTTGTACACAATCAAGTGCCTGCCTTGGTTTTGGTTTTCTTTTCTCTCTACTTTTCTTTTGGTCTGACTGAAATCGGATGCTTTGTAGTTTTAACTCACTGGAGTAAGTGAATTTAGCCTAATGAAATGATAGCTTACTCGGTAAAAATCCTTGTTCTCTGTGTGCTGCAGCTGCACAATCCCACCCAAAGTGCAGTGACATGTATCAGGTCAGTACAGTGCTAGCCATTAGCAATTAGATTATTGAGAAACCAAATTTGTACGTATGTCATTTCATATCGTGACCATTCATCAAAATAGTATGATTTGAAAAATGAAGGATCTTTCCTGTAGAGGAAAATATTCAATGCATATATTAAGAAAAAAAGACCTCCCATTTGGAATCAAAGCTTAGCAATCTGCATCCGGAAATATGAGTTACACAGAAAGTGGAGTCAAGATTCGGAGATGGATACTGAATCAATCTGCTACACATGGCTCATGCTATTGCTAGGTTCTGATAATGGCCACTAACGATGGTCTGAAATCTTCCTTAAAATCAATGTAGCAATACAACCCTGAATCTCTGGAAACCATGAAAGTTTTATGATCTGATAAATGAGATGAGGTTTCTGTAAGTTGACTGTGTAACATTCCTCTGCTCTGTGCTACATCCAACCACATATAAGGTAAAGAATATTTACTTTTCAAAAAAAAAAAAAGGTAGAGAATATTTGATCTCATCGAGCCAACTGCTGAGCCTTCAAGGCAAAGCCTTTCCAAAAGAGTAAGGGAGGGGTAGTGATCTCCTGGGAATGATCTTCCCTCAATTGGGCGATTCTTGATATACTGCAGGATCTGTAAAGCTCCAAGTGTTGTGCACAGCAATGGAATTTATAAATTAGTTGAAGGGACAACTTGCGATTAATGTCACAGTCAGTTCTTTATTTCTTTAGGTAAAAGCACAAAATATACCTCTGGATATAGTAACTCAACTCACTTCTCCACACACCTAGCTACAAGCTCTACTGCTTGATATATATACAGCATCTTCTTTTTGTAAATATTCAGAAAATTTAGGAGAGGGAACATGAATTTATAGATGTGAATTGGAAAGAATTTTCTCACATAGGCGATTATATTTATGAATATTGAAAAGGGTCCGAGAGCAATGGGGGGTTGACGTCGGAGCAGTGTGAAGCCACTGGGGCATTGTGAAGATATTGGGATGTTGTGAAACACCAATCGTGGTCAAGTTAGAAATTCCACTAGGGTGAACATCAATTTTGATGAGATTAGAAAATCGCACTAAGGTGAATAATGGCCAAAATTCCACTTTAGTTATCCAAACTAAAATTACTAAAATCTTATATTCTTCTAAAAAGAGTCTAGAGAAAATAAACACTCTTATTTATTATAGAAAATATTATTTATTAATTCTCAATTTTAATGTGTCTAACAATTAAGTTAAGAGGGTTTTATATAACTATTTATAAGGAAGAAAGTCTTTTAACTTTCTCATATGAGATTATTACAATTTTTAAATAAAAAAAGAAATAAGAAAATAACCTAACTTAAACTTCCTTACAGTACAAGTAAAGTAAAAGATAATTTTGTCTAACTTAACTTAATACGTAAGAAATCTAAATAATATACTTTAGTATCAATCTCCCTGGATTGGAGAAAAATCACCTTTAAGATTCGTGTCTTCTTGTCTTCTCCATACTAAGGAGATAGATCAGTTACATTGAAGGTAGACACTTCATAATCTCCAAAAAGTTTGATCTTGTAAGCATTTCCATTTATACGTTTCAAAACTCGAAATGATCCATCAACTCGAGGAGATAATTTCGTACAAGACTTAGGAAAATATTATTTCCTTAAGTGAATCCACATTAAGTCTCCTTCTTTAAAACTAGTTGGCTTTTGTGCTTGTTGGCTTGCTTTTGGTATTTGACAGTTTGACAAATAATTTTCTCTCGAACTAGAGTTTCTTGATTTGCTTAGCACTTTTCTCAACATCAGCACTAAATTCACAACTAGCTGGTAACGCAGGAAGGTCCAAAGGACTAAAAGGGCTTTTTTCATATATTACTTCAAATAGACATCTTCTAGTGGTTTGGCTCACAGAATTATTATAAGTGAATTCCTCTTGTGCTAACACAAGATCTCATTCGCGAATATGTTTGCTCATAAAGCTTCTCAATAAGTTTCCTAAACTTTGTTGACCAATTCTGTTTGACAATCTGTTTGAGGGTGACTTGTTGAACTAAACTGTAATGAGTTCCTATTTTTCTCTAGAGAGTTTGCCAAAAATGACTCATGAACTTCACATCTCGATCTGAAGTGATGGTTTTTGAAATTCCATGATCATGTATAATTTATTTAAAATACAAATCAGCTATGTGAGAAGCATCATTTGTTGTATGGCATAGCACAAAATGAGCCATTTCGAAAAATCTGTTGACAACCACCATTACAGAGTCCCTTTACCTTTGAGTTCTTAGCAAACCCAAAACAAAATCCATACTCACATCTATTTAGGGAGCTTTAGGAATGGGTAACGGTTTATACGTACCAGTGTTTTGATTTCCAAGCTTGGTAGTGTGGCAAGTACGACACCTTTGGATATGTTGGATGACATCTCGTTCCAACTTGAACTCGTAAAATTTTTCTTTCACAAGAGACAACGTTTTGTCTCTCCCAGAAGTGTCAGGCTAATCCTTCATTATAACCATTCCATATAATAGATTGACATAAAGAATATTGAGAGATGCACAGTTGGTTACCTTTGAAAAGATACTTTTCTTCTTAGTGAAATTGTCGATAAAGATGCTAAGAACTAGACTTCTATATCTCACCAAATTTAGGATCATTTTTATACAATTCTTTCACAACTTCAAAACCAACAACCTTGTTTTGCACACTTGACTTGTGCTTGAGGAGAATTAGAAAAGCTTGTATGAACTCACTCTAAGTTACATGTCGGCGATTAAGCTTGTGTTGGGAGTTGAGATGTTTGAAAGCTTCGTGGTCAGAATACAAGACGAATTTTTTTGGCAACAAATAGTGGCTCTAATGGTCCAAGGCTTTAATAATGGCATAAAACTCTTTATCATACGTTGAGTATTTCGACTTTGCATCATTGAGTTTCTCACTAAAAAAGGCAATTGGTCATTCGTCTTGAGATAGAACAATACCAATACTTACATTAGAGGCATCATAATCAACTTCAAACACTAAATTAAAATTCGAAAGTGCAAGCATGAGAGTCTTAGTAATCTTCTCTGTCAATTCCTCAAAGCTATGTTGTGCTTTGATACTCCATATAAAACTATCTTGCTTAAGGCATTCAATAAGTGAAGTAGCAATAGAATTGAAATTTTTGATTAAACGTCGATAAAAAAAGGTCAATCCATGAAAACTTCAAACGTCATGAAGTGACTTTGAATTTGACTAGTTGATAATAGCATCAACTTTGCTTTAATCCACTTCAATTCTTTGGCTTGGCACAACATATTTCAAAAAGATAACTTTGTTTGTCATAAATTCGTACTAATTTAAGTTAGCAAAAAGCTTTTGCTCTCGAAGTATTTCAAAGATTTAGCATAAATGTTTCAAATGCTCTTTCTAACTTCTATTATATACCAAATATCATCAAAATAAACCATAACAAACTTCCTAATAAAATGGCAGAATACCTAGTTCATAAAGTGCATAAAGGTGATGGGTGCATTAGAGAGGCCAAATGGCATAACTATCCATTCATATAACCCATCACGAGTTCTAAATGCAGTTTTTCATTTATCTTTAAGTCGCATTCGAATTTGGTGATAACCACTACGTAGATCAATCTTGGAGAAAATAATAGCATCATGCAATTGATCTAGCAAATCATCAAGTCTAGGAATGGGAAAACGATACTTGATGGTGATTTTGTTCATAGCACGACTAGCAATGTACATACGTCGTGTTTCGTCTCTTTTTTGAAACTAATAAAGTAGGAACAACACAAGGATAACACTTTCTCTTACTAGGCCTTTCTCCAAAAGTTGTTTGATTTGACGTTGTAAATCCTTATACTCTTATGGATTCGTGTGATAAGCAAGTTTGTTTGGAATTACAGAACTAAGAATAAGATCGATGGCATGCTGGATATCTCGCATTAGTGGCAGTTCATGGGGTATCTCATTAGGTACAACATCACAAAACTCCTTAATTGTGGGTTTGACATCCTTGGGTAAGGATGAAGATACTTTATTCTTTTCACAAACTAATAAGAGGTATAAAAGGTTTGACTCATGATAAACTTTTTCTATGCCAGACACAGAGATGAGTGCTTTATCTTTCTTTTGTCTCTTTAAACGATCTTTAGGCTTTAGTGAAGTGAACATAACTTTTACTCCATCTTTGATGAAGCAATAAGTATTCTTGATCCGTCATAGTGAGCTTGACAATCATATTACAATGGGCATCTTGACAACAGATAGCATGCGTCCATTGGGATAACATCACACCAGACTTCATTTTGATACTTATTTCTAATAGAGAATTGAACACAATAACGCTTTATTAACTTAACTTCATTTCCTTTTCTCAGCCATTTTAGCTTGTAAGGATGAGGATGTCTTTCAATTGGAAGCTTCAACCTTTCCACTATGTAGTTGGAAGCAACGTTCTCACAACTTCCACTATTAATAATGACATTGTAAACCTTCCCTTAAGATGTGTACCTTGTATAAAAGATGTTGTGATAAAGCTAACTTTCATTTTCAATAATCATAGCAGTGTTGAGGTTATGATGAACAACAAGAGCTTCTCCATTTTCAACAATAACTTATTCCGTCTCATCTTCGTTGAATATTTCTAGTTCATCTTATATTTCTTCTGTGATAGATTCTTCAATAACTTCTTCTTTTACTAAGAAGATAATTCTTCGATTTGGACAATTAGAAGCAATATGCCCAAATCCTTGACATTTGCAACACTTCTTGTTGACATTAAGAGCACGGGTAGAAATAGTTTCTTTATCATTATTGCTTGTGGTTTTGAAAGAGTTTACTTTTGGAGGTGGAATGGTTACCGAATTTTATCTCCCACGGTTTGAGATAGAATCTTTTTGCCTTAATAAACTCACTGAGCCTTTTTTGTGATCGTTGTTTCTCAGCCTTTAATGCTAATTTGATGGCATCATTTAAGTTCCAATATGGTTGTAGTTGAATAACATATGCAATTTCAACATTGAGACCTCCAAGATAACAAGCTATAATTTGCTCTTCAGGTTCTCGGATATCGCACTTTATGTGAAGTTGCTAGAACTCCATTGTATATTATTCCACTAACATTGTTCTTTGTCTCAGGTTATGAAATTTAATAAAAATTTCTTTTTGATAGCGTTAAGGAAGGAACTTACAGTTGAGTTCTCGACGTATCTGATCCCATATTCTGATTTTGTTACGGCCTTCTCTTTCTCATTGTTGTTTGAGATTTTCCCACCAACTAAAAGCGCGCTTCTTTAATTTAATTGCAACAAGCTTCAGACTTTTTTCAGCAGGAACATCTTTGAGCTCGAAAACTTTTTTCACTGTGTAAAGCCTATCAAGAAAATCATCAAGGTGAAGCCTTCATTTAAACACAGGAATGTCTACCTTGATTCTTAAATCTCTATTAGCAGCAATTCTTAAATGACATATAAGTACTTCTTCATCAGAAGACAATTCTTAATGGAAAGGATTGGTATTATCTTCTTCATCATTGGAGCTATTGTTGTTGATTTGAGCAGCATCACGTCTTGTGAGTTGCTCTTGTAATTCTTGAACTTAAAGATGTAATTCCATTACCTCGATCTCATGAACATCTCTTTGATGATTTTGGCATCATGGTGGTATTTTGTTTGCTCAAATAAGAACAACAATTATGGCAATGGTGATATGGCGAGGACATGGTGATGACAATGGGGTGATGCAGAAAAAAAATGATGACAAAACTATAAAACAATAATCAAACAAAATTACCTAAACGAGGAGAGTCGAAACTTGACAAGGAACTCGAACTATGCAGTGAACAATGATCCTCCCTCTCTAATACAAAATAGATGCCAGGGCGTTGTGAAACACCAATCGTAACGAGATTGGTAACCCCACTAAGGTGAATACTAATTTTAGCGAGATTAGAAAACTCCATTAATGTGGATAATGACCAAAATCTCACGTTGGTTGGCCAAACCAAAGATACAAAATTCTCTTACTTTTCTATAAAAAGCCTAGAGAAAATAAATACTCATGCTTATTAAAAAAAATTCAAATATTCTTTATTAATTCTCAATTTCAATGTGTTTAATAATTAAGTTAAGAGGACTCTATATAACTATTCCTAAGAAGAGAATTTTCTAATTTTCTCATATGAGTTATTACAATGTCTAAATAAATAAAAAAATGAAGAAATAATCTAACTTAAACGTTCTTAAAATACAAGCAAAAGTAAAAGATAACTTAATCTAACTTAATTTAATATACAAATAACCTAAATTGTATATTCCTGTATCAAGGGATGGGGGTCAGCGTAAGGAATATTTAGGCATATGCAAGTATCTTGCATCGAAGCTCTTTCACATATTATGCTTTACATATAAGGTCAATGACTTAATTTGCTTCACATTGTAAATTAAACATTTTGACCAAATATTAATTAAACATTCTTAAGAGGTTGGGACCATATATAGTACATAAACTTTAAGAGCATGACGAAACAATTAATGGTCATAAAAGTAACTCGAAAGTCAATTATTTAGAGACAGACTTTACTAATACTTCTAAATAGTTTAGTTGGCACGAGTTTTGTCTTGAAAATACCAAAACTGAACAGAATTAAAGCAGAAGATAGGAAAGCACAACAGCCTTCTTTTACTGCATGCTCCATTAGACAAGTTTTTGGAGAAAGGAAACTTGGTATCGGCAAGATACTGTACGTTGCATTATTTTTGATCATGTCTGAAACAAGGTTGCAAGGTGCGGATGGAAAGAGATTCTCCCAAAATTGTGGGGCATTATGGTGAAGTTCTTGGCTGGTTCTCTGCCTTTAAAGGACAATGAATAGTGGACTGTGTCACAAGGAAATGGGGACTTGGGACTTGAAATAGTTTACTTTGATTCTCATTTTACATCCCACTATGTATTTCAAAACAAATTTTTGCAGGATCCGTAAATGATTGGAGATGTGTACAGTAATGAGTAGTTTACACTGTTTTTTGAACAATTTGTTCATAAAAGCAAGCGGAAAAAATTTTGTCAAAACCTCACTTTCAAGTGTCATGATATTGTTAGGAAGTAAGGAAAACGATGATCACTATTAGTAAGCCATCTTCCTTATAACTACCATGATTTTACAAATATTTAATTGATACCAAATTTGATTAATTGGTTAATAACTAGCACGGTACGTATAATCATTGCATTACTTAAGACCCAAATATTTTACAAGATTTTCATCGTACAATTCAGAAAGAGATTGGAGGATACATTTTAATAGTTTGGGTAGAATCGTCAACTTGAACTTAGTTTAAGTTTTTCATATTGTAATCATTAAGAGATGAGTAAAAATTTGTACAAAATTATTCTAAATTATTTAAATTGTGATATGTATACTCTCCTAAAAATATAATAGATATACATTTCCATAAATTATATATATATATATATATATACATACACACACACGTTAGTTTTTTAATACAAGTTGAAATGAAGGGGCCGGAAGGATTTTTCATCTTACATTTTAGATTGATGCACGGTGCTTATAGACCCCCTTTTCTCTGCTGATGTCTACCAGAACATATGGTACCATTTGAAAGAATTGACACTTTCTCTTTTTGGACCATTTAGGCAGTTGGCGTAGTCAGTTGATATAGAAGAAATTTCATAGAAAAGATTTGAAAAATCCAATCATCAAAATGGAAACGTATTGCTACTAAAAATCTTAATCTCTATTAATGATAAACACGAGCTAGCTGCAACTCGAAATCATCAACTTGAGGAAAGTCATGATCAAGTGGAGGAAAGCTGAAATTAGTTCATTAATTATTGAACCACCAAAAAAGAAAACCACCAACCCTATGAATAGGATTGTCAACGGATCAAGTACCTTATAATTTTGAAGTATTCAAACTCTAACTTTATTAAAAATTAATTACTCTAATCCTATTAACTATTCTATAATTTTAAAAATTACTACTCTAACCATAATCCTATTAAATTTTTACTACCCTATAATTACCCTAACCCGTTTAAAAATCCTATTAGATTAAAAAATTATTAAAATCTTTTTCATGGTTACCCAATTACCTAAACTCGTATACATATACAATAATATTTCTCTACGAAGTTCATAAAATTAACTACTAATTAAATTAATAAAAACATAAATAATAAAATGTAAATTTAAATAATCAAAAACAAAAATCTTAAACATAACTTTAAATAACTAAAAACAAATATCCATACAACGATATAACTTAAATAACTATACATAAATATCCAAATAACAACATAAACTTAAATAACTAAACACAAAGATCCAAACAAATAACATAAACTTAAATAACCAAACACATATATCCAAACAATAACAACATAAACTTAAATAACTAAAGGTATATATATTATTTAGTAATTAATTTATACAATAGTAATTATATTCTTTATAAATGAACATAATATATAATACAAAGTATATGTGTTAAAAGACATTATAAGTTATATACTATAAAGTGTATATATTACAATTAATAATTTTAGAAGTTATAATTTTTGTAAAGTTAACACAAAATAAAAAATAAATATATTTATATTTAAAGTATATATATACTAAAAGTATTAGCATATATATAATATAGTAATTATATTCCTTATAATATTACTCAATATATATAATATATATTTAAAAACATTTCAAGTTAATTAATAATCATAGTTTAATGAATTAATTTAATTAACTATATGAGTTTGTCTTTAATTACATGAAATTAAAAAAATAATTAGATTCCAAAACTATTCTTAATTCAAAGACTCTTTTTAAGTATATATATTATAAGTTATAATTTTTGTAATCTTAACACAAAATAAAAAATAAATATATTTTTATTAAAAATGTATATAATTGTAATTATATTCTTTTGTAATATGATATGATATTCATATTATTTAAACATAATTAATAATCTAATAATTTTTTTATTTAAATATACTAAAATCATCACATTAATAATTTAACTAACTATATTTTCAATATATATGTCTACATTAACAAAAGAAGTTGTTTGTCAAGATAGTACAGAGCTTGGATGTCTACCTTTCTTACCTGGGTTCAAATCTCTTGAGTATCAAGTATTTAAATAATTAATCGATTATTGAGTACCCTAATTCGATTTAACCAGATCGGGTAACCGTTGAAAGCCCTATCTATGAATACAAGTTTACAACCCTTCTCTCAATTTATGAGTTTGTATATATATATATATATATATATGCATTGTTTTCACATTTATTTTCATAGGAATTTGGACACTTTATCTCTTTGTCAAACCATATGCTGATCAGTTGATTGGTTTTCTCCCTCAATAACCATTAATAATCAATCAGCAGTATTTGTCAAGATCTTCATGATGAGTAGTTCAGAGAGGGCCTTCAAGAATCGGATGGTTAGGAACTTTCACTGGCGTTTTCTTTCTTTCTCGCTTGCTTTTATTTTCCGTTCTTTTTTAACTATTTTGCTCTTTACAGATTCTCTCCCTGGATAGGGAACCACAGTCTAGTAGACCCTTCCCCAGGAAAAACTCGAAAATATCCCCGTCTGGACACTGGTTGACCCTGCTTAATTGAGTAGTGTCATCAACACGGATTGTTTAGAGTATAGCTATAGTACTTGTCCTTGAAAACTGGAATGCTTTCGTTCTTTTTTTTTTCCCTTCTTTCTCTTGGGAGTGGGCGAATAATGATTTTGTTGTTGGTCGATGTTAGTTATTATTATAATTACATGGAATTTTTTTCTTTATTTACATTTCGTACCATACTTACCACAACTCATATATATATATATATATATGGACTGAGCCCTGTTCCAATTCCATCGTGAACCATATTTCTGTTAAAACCCTTGAGGGGAAACCCGTATTTACATTTTGTTTGCCTTACCTATTTTCCAACTCTTTCTCTTCAACCTCCTTCATCGAGGGAAAAAAAAAAAAAGAAGCTCCAAATTCTATCAGAACCCTTGTTTTCACAACGTGGATAAGACTCTTTCAATTCGCACTTCCAAAAATCCAGGAATTCGCAGAATATTTTCTCTCTCCTATATATCTCTTTGTAGATAAGATAAAACCCATGTCGCTCGTCTCAGCCTAATCCCAGTTTCTAATTCAATCGTAGGAAGGGGAGACAAAGAGGAGGTTGAACTGTGAAGTACGATGAGTTTTAGCTTGTGTCAAAAACCGCTAATCACGCATCTCTTATCCATATAGTTTTCTTCATTTGAATATCCCAAGTTTTGAAACCTAGAGAAGCTTTGCTTCTTGAAACTGTTGTTTTATTGGTTCTTTTGATGCTGTTCATGGACTACTCCAGGGAAGTTGAAGGAAAAAGAGTCCATGACCATTGTAACAAGAATATGACTACGTTAGCAAGGTGTTTATGGGTGCCCGGTCCTGTTATCATTGGTGCTGGCCCTTCCGGTCTAGCCACAGCTGCTTGTCTCAAAGAAAGAGGTGTCCCTAGCTTAATCCTTGAAAGGGCTGACTGCATAGCTTCCTTGTGGAAGATAAAAACCTACGATCGTCTTCGCCTTCACCTTCCAAAGCAATTCTGTGAGCTACCCCTCATGCCATTCCCAGCAAATTTCCCAACTTATCCCACCAAAGAGCAGTTTGTGGCTTACTTGGAGGCCTACAAAAACCATTTTGGTTTAGAACCCGTTTTCAACCAAACCGCAGTGAGTGCAGAATTTGATCATCGATGTGGGTTTTGGCGGGTTACGACTGTGGGGCTGAAACAAGAAGAAACTGAGTATGTGTCTCAGTGGCTAATTGTAGCTACTGGGGAGAATGCTGAGGAAGTGGTGCCGCAAATTGAAGGAATGGATGGTTTTGGAGGGCCTATAGTTCACACAAGCTCATACAAGAGTGGCGGATTGTTTCGAGGAAAGGCTGTTTTGGTGGTTGGGTGTGGCAATTCAGGCATGGAGGTCTGTTTGGATCTCTGCAACTGTAATGCTCGCCCATCCCTCGTCGTTAGAAACTCGGTGAGCATACTTGTACCCTTTTCGTACTTGATATCATAACCTAGAAGTCAATCTTTTTTATTTCTTCAGCCAATGCCTAATTTCGCTCCCTTCCTAGGTTTCACTTAAGTGCTACAGTCAAGTTTTTTTTTGTAACGTCCTATAAATTGGAGATTGACCTTATTTCCTTGAGAAAATCATTCCAAGCCAAAAATGGAAGAAAAACTGCAATAAAATATTCCTTGCCTCCGGCTTCACCTACACAAAGACCTTGTTTAAGACTTCACCTTAGGATTTTATTTACTCCAAAGTGCTGCTATTAAAGTACAGTACAGCAGTTACAAGACTAAAATTTTCTCACTTTCTTGGAATTTGGTTGCATGCGCAACGTTGGTCGGTAGCCCAAAATTTTATGCCGTACAGCCCATATTTCTTTTTCCTGGGCAAATTCTTCTGTACAAAGCACCCTACGTCCAAGATTCTAAAGGTATATATGGATAAGTGACTGACATGAGAGAAACGCCCTAGAAGAAGCAAACTGATCATATGTGAGTGTGTGGGCGCTCATTTGTTTGTCATCTCATCTTTAGCACATACTTCTTTTTTAAAAGGCCTCTTTAACCAACCTTTTTTTTTTTTTTCTCATTGTTGCAGGTGCACGTCTTGCCCCAAGAGATGCTAGGCAGATCAACTTTTGGATTGTCCATGTGGTTGCTCAAGTGGCTCCCCATGCGCCTCGTGGATCGGTTTTTACTTCTGGTGTCTCGTTTTATGCTCGGAGACACTGAAAAATTCGGCCTCTGTCGCCCGGAGCTTGGTCCTCTAGAACTCAAGAGCAGATCCGGCAAGACACCTGTTTTGGATGTTGGGACACTTGCAAAGATCAAGAGTGGAAACATTAAGGTTGAATGCAAATATTTTCTCTACTTAATCCAACCCTAGACAAATCTTGCATTTCAAGTTACTACTGGTTAATTTCAATGATCAATGAATGTTATGTTTCAGCTAAACTAGTTATTATCTTAATTTTATCATATTAGAGTTACGAATATTATAATTAAAATAAAATTTTCTATGTAATGTTTAGGTTTATCCGGGAATAAAGCGACTAACATACCGTGCCGCAGAATTTGTTAATGGGAGAAAGGAGAATTTCGATGCCATCGTCCTTGCCACCGGTTACAAAAGCAATGTACCACAATGGTTGAAGGTAAATTCAAGCCCCCTCTTTAATTCTATTTCTTTTGAGTTATGAATTAAAACCTATATATTCTGTTCCTTGACACTCAAGAAAAGATGTGTTGACTCGAACTCCTTGCACCGATCAGGAGACAGATTTCTTTTCAGAGAAAGATGGTTTGCCTCGGAATTCATTCCCAAACGGATGGAAAGGCGAATGTGGGTTGTATGCTGTAGGATTCACAAAGCGTGGTTTGCTTGGTGCCTCCATTGATGCGAAAAGGATAGCTGAAGATATTGAGCATCATTGGAAAGCTGAGCCCAGAAAATTTCATGGCCCTCAATTCGGCCGGTCACCGTGGCCACCACAATCATGATTTGAAGGATTAATTCTAAGTTAAAAAAAAGACTAACGGACTACCTCTCCTCTGTACTATATTGACAAATTGTTTTCGCCCTTCGTCCCTGTTGACTAAATGTGGAGAAAAAAGCAAAGAGGAATATATGTGATTATTTTATGTACTTGTCAACGATAGAACTTAGAGGTAGGTTTGGCGAGGATTTAGAGGAAAATATATTCTCAGTGTGGATATCTTGTATATTGCCATTTTTCCAATAGTGAGGTAAATTGCTATTTTCTTTTTCTTTTTTTTTTCTTTTGAGAAGTTGGTCTAGGATTATTTTACATATTGCCAAGGTGGTGTACTATAGTTTTCATTGATATAGACTGAATATAGACTGAATATTGCCAAAGTTTTTGTTTACCTTTAATATAGACTGAAAATTCAATAGTCATAATATTGGGTACCACATAAATGATTTGTACTAAATGAATAATAGAACGAATAGTTATCCTTTAATGATTCCTGGAACTTTCAGCTCCAAAGGGACCACGATATATGTAAATATCTTTTTTTTTTTTTTAAAGCATGAACTTTCTTTAATGATCAGGAATGAAGCATATATGTATATATCTTGATCTTTTGTTCAAAACAAAATGAAAAAGCGATCCAAATATTTAGAAAGAAAAAGCAACAGAAGAAGAAGAAGAAAAAACCTTTAAGATGATGTAAAGGTCCCATGTAGAAGGAAGGGACTTAACAAAAAAAAAATGACGTGGAGCTTCGGGTCTTCTTTGTATCTTCAGCAGATCATAACCTTTTTCATTAGTTTACAGCTAATTATATAAATTGCATTTAACTCTAATATATTTCCTTAATGCTAGCTTTGCTAATAGGAAACTTGGACCACTGATTATTTATGCACAGTCCATGCAATCTCCACCACAGCTTGTTCCCTATCAACGCTTGGCTGGGGTCTGCTGTATTTAAAACAATGAAAAAATTATAAAAATTGACTTTCGCAGTAAAGGTATTTCAAAAATGACAATCTTTATAATTTTAACTATTTTTAGATAATTTTTAACAAGACTTGACAAGAATATCTTTTAAATAATTTCAAGCAAATTAAAATGGTTTCAATATTCTCTATCCCGCCATCCAGACAAAAATTTTAAAATTAAATTTTGCTTTCTCTCTCTGTTCAAATACTATTTATCTTACTATCCAATAGTAGAGATTTGTTTTATTTTTTTAGATGGTAGATCTTGGTGTTCTCAACGGCGCTAAACAGCGATTTTGCTCTGATTGCAGATAGCATGATGAATGTGGTAACTGGATGCTTTCTGCTAATGATTTGCTGCGAAACGTGTGCTGCGATGGAGATGCCTGTGTTGATGAGTTGGATCGGATTGGTTAAGATAATGGGAACAGAGAGAAGGAACAGCTAAAGTATGTTTGATGGGTTTGATGGTGGTTCACAATTTTGTTGTATATGGAATTGAAATTATTGTTAAGCATATTTGCTGAAAATTTGATTTTTTTTATGAGATTTTGAGTTGAAATTGTTCAAGGAATATTTTGTAAAGGGTGTAT
This sequence comes from Theobroma grandiflorum, assembly GCA_036013995.1. Lineage (NCBI taxonomy): Eukaryota > Viridiplantae > Streptophyta > Magnoliopsida > Malvales > Malvaceae > Theobroma > Theobroma grandiflorum. The sequence goes on from CP142129.1 coordinate 40,950,265, forward strand.
ATTTTGTTTTTGCATTAGGGGAATGAGCAAGGCCCTCTCGATAGGGATATATTTTGTCTTACTTTGGAGGGTTATGGAGTTTTGTAACTTATCTTTTATGAAATGCACAATTTCATAGCTTAAGGTTTTTGAGTTTATTGGTTTATTCGTAAAACTCCAAAGTTGAGAAATTGAAATTAATTAGATTGGTTTTTAAGTATTACGTGACTGTTTTTTAGGCATTGCATGACTTAATCACTACGTGACTAGTTTTTAGGCATTATGTGATTGGTTTTAGGTATTGCGTGATTGATTTTTAGGCATTACATGACTGATTTTTAAGTAATGCCTAAGTCACACTATGCATCAAAAACTAGTCACGCAATGCCTTACTAACTAGTCACGCAATGCCTTACAACAAATCACGCAATGCCTATTGTAGATGCCCAATTCTAGTTAACTATCATTTTATTATTTACAGGAAAATTACATCAGGGTATTCCAAGTACGGAAGCGCCCAGGGTGTTCCGAGCATGGAAGCATTCTAAACGTAGAAACGCCCAAGGCTATTCCAAGTACGGAAGATTCCAAGGGTGTTCTAAGTATGGAATTTCTAAGCGTAGAAGCGCCTAGGGGTTTTCCAAGCATGGAAACGCCCGGGGGAGTTCCAAGCATGGAAGTACCTAAGGGTGTTTTAAGCATGGAAGCACCTAGGGGTGTTCCACAGAGGTGTTCCAAGCGTGGAAGCGCTCAGGGGTGTTCCAAGTGTGGAAGTGCCCAGGGGTGTTCCAAGCGTGGAGTGCCTAAGGTGTTCCAAGCATGAAAACGCTCAGGGGTGTTACAAGCAAGGAAGCGTCCAAGGGTGTTCCAAGCGTGGAGCGCCTAAGGTGTTCCAAGCGTTGAAGTGCCTAGGGTGTTCCAAGGCGTTAGTGATCGGGAAACACCCAAGAATGTTCTAAGCGCAGAAACATCTAAGAACAAGCATGAAATAGCTGTTTGTACGGAGAAGTGAAAGTAACGCAATGCCTATCAACTAATCACGCAATGTCTAAAGTCAGTCACACAATATTCAAAATCAGTCACGTAATACTTAAAAACTAGTCACGCAATGCCTAACTAGTCACCCAATGCCCAAATGTGGAAGCACCCAGGGGTGTTCCAAATGTGGAGCGCCTAATGTGTTCCAAGCATGGAAGCGCCCAAGGGTGTTACAAGTAAGGAAGCATTCAGGGGTGTTCTAAGCATGGAAGCGCCCAAAGGTGTTCCAAGCGTGGAGCGCCTAAGGTGTTCCAAACGTGGAAACGCTTAGGGTGTTCCAAGCGTGGAAGCGCCTAAAGGCATTCCAAGGCGTTAGTGATCGGGAAACACCCAAGAATGTTCCAAGCGCAAAAACACCCAAGAACAAGCATGGAGCAGTTGTTTGTACGGGGAAGTGAAAGTAACGTAATGTCTATCAACTAGTCACGCAATGCCAAAGTCAGTCACGCAATGTTCAAAATCAGTCATGCAATGTTCAAAATCAGTCACGCAATACTTAAAAACTAGTCACGCAATGCTTAAAAATGAGTCACGCAATGCCCAACTAGTCATGCAATGCCCAAAAACTATCAAAACAACTAAATTCCATTCAATAAGATTAACAATTTCAAACGATACACCATATTCCATTTAACAACATAATTAACGAATATGTCTACTTAATAAAAAATGCTCAAAATATTCAAAGGTTTTTCTTCATGTATAAAAAATCACTCCAAAATGCTTAAAAATGCTAAAAACGCTCAAAAAAATTTTCATATATAAAAAACGACTCTAAAATGCTCAAAATGCTTAGACGTTTTTCTTTCTGGTAAAGAATACTCCAAAGATAAATAGTCTGGTGAGAAAAGCTCAAAGAATATGAGTTTATTTAAAGCACAGAACTAAACATACTTAACCCGTTAATAGGTTTCGGGTTGAGACGTGGATCTAAATAAATGGGTCGATTTCATTAAGGGTAATTTTGTCTAAATTTTAATTCTTTTGACTAAAAACAGTTAAAATTATAAAGAGATCTATCGTAAAAAACACCTTATGTATGAGGCCCCTTAAAAAAAAAAGTCTAAAACAATTGTTGTCAGGGAAAACTTGAAGCCATAGTCATACCTGAAATTTTTGAAAAAATGTAAAACAAAGAGGTTTGATTTAGAGCATGTTTGATCTGGTTTTTCGACCAATAATAATAGTGGGGAGATGTAACATTGTAGTATTTATTTATATATAATTGATCTAGGTGGGGGCGGTGGGAAAAGGAAGGGTTGCTGAAACAAATTGAAGGTTGCATTGCTTACTGACGACTGAAGACTGGAGGCTTGTACAGGAGAGTAGGTTTTCGGATATATGGATGCCGACACAATTTGGAAAAACGAACTAACAATATTACACTTGGTTTTTTTTTTTTTTTTGTAAATAAAATTCGGATTATAGATAGGCCACTCCAACTTCTGAACTGGGAATTTTCTTCATCTATGTCACAAAGAGATAAACATTTCGAATACCATTAATTTGGGACCATCCTTATTCAATTTTTTTAAAAAAAAATATTATTGAAAAGAATGGGTTAACTAATTAGACCGATCTCTAATATTACATATAATTTAATCAACTTTTAGCAGTGATGGAGATAAAATATGAAATTTCAATTTCAAAGATATCGAGTTTGATTGATAAGATGAGGGGGATGAGATATAATTATAAAATGATTAAAAATTTATTTTTATTACATAGTAAAAACTGGTATATATCTTGATGTCTATATCATAAAGAAAATGAGAAATTGATCAATTGACTAGTACTTTTCAGTTTTTTTTTTTTCATGATAAAAACCTTATATATAAATCATTTGGATAATTTTTTTTTCTTTGCTAAGCAAACCATCATATACTGTGTCTAGCGTTATAGATGATTAGATATTTGGGTACAATAAATTATTAGATTTTGCAAAAAAAAAAAGGAAAAAGATAAAGGCGCCCACCGAAAAAAAAAAGCCACGAGATCAGATATGAAATGAATAGCGTGTATTTATTAATTATATAAGGAAATGAAGATATTCCAAAAAAGATATGCAACGTTTTAATAGTGTGTGGATATGGACAGGATCATAATGTTACCAGGAAGGTGTTAGTTAGGGTTTAAAGATATGTTGTTGGTGGGTTTTATTCCGACCGAATGGACTTGATGGGCACATACAAATCGAATCTTCGGCTTTGCCAAAATGACATTAAACTCCAAGAAGAGAGAGAGAGAGAGAGAGATAAACATTAGTATTGATCAAGTATCAACCTCAAAGGCTTCTACTTGTAAAATCCGGCTTAGGACCAGCAAGTTTGGCCTACTAATTATTATCTGGCCCAAGGAACTCTCCACAATTCCATCCTTACATCCATCTTAATCCCATTTTCCTACCGACTCTTTCGTTTTTTATTTTTATTTTTATACCCTTTTGAAAATGCATTCTCTCTTAGCTTGATATATTGCCAATTGCTTCCTCTCCGACTAACATCATCATATATATCGACATATATTTTCCCCCTTTAATTTACTTTGGCCTAAGGATATTTTTTTTTCATTTTTAACTAAAAAAAGAAGAAAGAGAAAGAGAGATCCCATTACATAAAAGCATATGATCAGAATATTGGTGAAGTGATAAGAGTTTTTTAGTTTAAAAGTAAAGGGCAGACTTTTCGAAGAAGACTACTCTATTGCAGAGTAGTCCAGCCAGCTAGCTGTTTCGGAAGACGAAAACAGTGACATGGTAGAGAGCAGCTGCCTTATTACAAATTAATATGTGAGAGTTGAAGCAGCAGCTTGCAATTGCATGGTCCATAGGAGCATGTGATTGCCACGCGGACGTACAAGTAGCGAGCAGGGCGCAGCTATCCCTAGCCTAGGGCACACATGGTGCACATGCAAGCCCGTGGATTTGGACCATCTCAAATAATACTACTGCTATTATGATTTCTCATGGGATTAATTTACTGCTTTTATTGTTCGTGGTCCTATAATTTATGGTAGTAGTAACTGTCTTATTTCTCTGTATTTTTTGCCACCCGCTGGACCATTTCCCATTATTAACATTTAAATGCTCACTCTAAATCTTTTTGAAATGCACAATTTAATGGTTTATCCAAAAAAAAAAATGCTCAATCTAAAAAGTGCTGTCTGCTTTTAAGTATGTGGGTGGATCTACGCCAGGAGTAAAGGTTTCATATTCCATTTCCTTGTTTTAATATTGGTTAAAAGAACTTTCACAAGGCCAAGTTGGTGTCAATGCATGTGTCCAATCCTAAATTGATCAGATTTAGTCTTTCAAATATTACAATATACCACTTGCAACTTTACTACTTTCAGGCTAACAGCTCTTAAAATATATGTAGTTCCTCCACACTATCAAAGTAGGGAATTTCTTAATAAAAATTAATTTTTTATATTTTTTAAAATTAATAATATCAATTTAATCATTAACAATATTAAAATTTTTTTATTATCTAAAATGACATATTTTATTATATAATTACTCAATCATTTTTAGATGTCATATCATTATTGTCACGCATCAAATTTAATATCACATCATCAGATTTAGTATCATATCAATACAATTAAATATCATATCAACATAATAATGGAAAATAATTTAACACCGTTTGTGATTAGAGTGACATTATCAATTTCGAAAAATATAAAAAATTAATTTTTATAAATTATTATACAAAAATTAAATTCACCACTTTAAAAGAGTATAAGCATTAATTGCATAATTTGACATAAAATATACTACTATTTGCAACCTAAGTACAAGATCACAATTAACTCAAATTTTAACCGATGCAAGATTATTATATCACTCATGGTTAAGCAATCCATTGTCCCAAATGTGAGAAATCTATATTTAAACTTTCCTTGAATGCAAACAAAGAAAGAAAAGTAAAATAACGAATCTGTAGCAGCCTAGACGTATCTTGCACTATCTGAAGACACAGATTTGTCACATATGTATAATGATGTTGTACATATATGACATGATCTTGCTATGAAATATAAAAGTTTCTCTCTTGCTTTGGCATACGCTTTATCACGTAGCTGAAAGGGCCAAGACATGCAGGCGCGCGAGGGTGCTTACAGCAGAATGACTCGTCACTGACTGATATTCGATCAGTAATGAGAGGAGGGAATTTTGTGACGGACTCGTCTGACTCGTTGCCCATCGGTCTCTCTCTCTCTCTCGACTCTTTCGAGCAATATTATATTTACACAAGGGACAAGAGACAAGGGACCACCACTCGCAACTTGTCTGCTTCAATCATTAGACCATCTCTCACTCCACATGTTATGGGGTTCCCAAAAGTGACAGGCTGAAAGGGGGGAACGGAGGATGCGCTTTCCTCTTAGCAAATCTCTCTCTTTTTTTTTTTTTTTTCTGCTTCTCTCTGCTGGCCTCTGATCTTGCATTTCTTTTTCGTGCCCATATAAACAAACAAGAATTTGTTAATATGACTTTCAACTAAACGTTATCATGATTCAATGTTCCAAGTATAGTTCCAGCTACTTTCATTAAGATGAGTGCAGGAATGTTGAAAGACGTTAAAATAAGATATAATTCGGCTATCTGTTTAGGCATATATAGATGCTTTTTATCTTTTGGCATAGACCCATTTCGCCGCCACAACTCTTAACGCTTGATAGTGGGAGATTAAAGGATGTGAGAGAGTTACCGCTATTAATTTGTGGAAGACACTCTGTTCTTGTCACTTCCTGGTCTCGGCACTGATCTGAGCTTAATTTTCTACAATCAAAGTGGATCAGATTAAGCATCCAGGAGATAAGGATTGAAAAAACTGATGTATACCAGTGTCCTACTTGGCTTTAATTTCTTCAAGTTAGGTGCTATGTCGTTTATGGTTAATTGTAAGCTCCAGTGCTTTATGGGTCGTTTATTTCCACTGTTCCTCTCCTGGTCACTCACTGATCCATGTTTCAGGATCAATCATGTATCACTTTGATAAAGAAAATGTTACTGCTATTTGGACTTGAGATCCAAACCATGTGGATAAAATGAAAACTAAGTAATACAAGCTCGTGGGCAACAACACCAAGATTAATCATGGTGAGTTATTAACTTGGTTTGTGGTGCTGATATTTACAGGATTAGAATGCAATCTTTTCACCTCTTTGAATCTTGCCATGGAACGTATCAAAATTACAATAAAAAGAATCTAGAATAGTCATAATTTGCCAAAAATGACTCTTTCTAACAGGACAACCAGCTCAGCCTAGGTCAAAGGTTTACTCGGTAGATTAGCCACAAGGCATCAGATCCCTGCTTGCAGAGCAAAATCATTAATTACAAATCTATGAAAGGGACACCCGAGAACTACTATAACAAGCAAAAACGAACACGACTAATAGAAAACATGCACCTAGCTAGCTAGATCAGTCATTGCTTGATAAGATTTTCTTTTGAAGGAATTGCAATATTAGTTGGAATAAAAAAAGACACCAAAAAAAACAGCAAATACTATTGTACCATTTTTTCCAAGTGATCAAAGATGCAAAGTTGAACAGAATGATGTGATAAATTAGGGAATGAAAGAGAGGAAGCTCCCCAAAAAAAATTAAACCCCATCTCTCCCCTCTCTCTCTCAGCCGCAGGTTTTTTGAGGGAGACAGGTGAGAGAAAAGACGGTTCCTTATCCCCTCTCTTTTCAGTGCAGGTGAACGTGTATGGAGGGGACTGTACATTGATTGCTTTAAGGGCAGACTCTCTCTCCCCCAGTTCTCCCACTTGATCATCACCTTTTTTTTTTTTTTTTTGCTTAGTGCAAAACTTGGTCTTTTTCCCATCTTGTTGGAATCTCACAGGATATACTGGCGGATTCTCCTCTTGCTTGTGGAAAAGAGCCTGCTATTCTAATAAAGAACAAAATCATTGTAACATTTTGGATTCCATGTTTTAAAGTGTTTCCATTTCCAACTTTGGAGTTTCAAATTTTTTTCATGAGAAATTAAAGTCGGGAATTGGGGTGGGATCCACCAAATTGATGAGTGGAAGAAAGCCAAAAGGATTCTTCTACCTCCATTTCCTGAACTTTGGACTTTTCTTACTTTGATTCCCTTATAATCTTCCCTCAACAAATTATCAACACACTCCATCTCTTACCACACCACACCACCAACCACCCCAAACCCCCCCCCCCCAAAAAAAAGGTAACAGTGTATTTAAACCACATGCAAAATTAGATGAATAACGTGCCAAAATTGTAATCCTCAACTTGGATAAGCATATATATTACATGATACATGCATGATTATTTTTGTTTCAATGATAAATACATATACCGAACGAAAAAAGTTTTCAAATATCATTATCTTGTCAACATGGTAAACAAGTGTTACTAAAAACAAAAAATTTGCTTCAATATTTCTAATCAAATTTTCTCCGATTTCAAAGGGAAGGTCTCAAAGTCGTATTCTGATTCTTTCAATTCAATTATACAAAAAACAACAAAAGAAAAAAAAAAAGGTGTCCCAATTTTCTCTTGTGATGTTTACAGCTTTTAAAAAGGACAATTTCGATGTTGCTTTCTTAATTATTGTGTATAAGAAACATGTTCTTATTAGCAAACATCACACCTTGTTTGAAGCTTATTTCGAGTAAATTGAAAAAAAAAAATCTAGAACAAGTATTTTTAGTCAGTAATGATTGCCGCTTCTTCCCCATAAGTTTTGACAGTTTCTTTTTGCATGACTATAACTCTTTCTAACATGACTGTCCTTTCACTGCTTTCGCTCTTTTTCTCCCAATGAATATCTTCTTATCAGTAGTTTTGATCCATAATAGTACTTAACCTTTAAACATATTTTTGTGATAAGAATTATAGTTTTATCATTTTGTTCATTATCGACAGACTTTTAAATTACGTATGTAAACGGGCTTCTGTGATTGATACAAATTATAGACTAATGTAATGCGGCTTCTATCGTGTAAAGATAATTTAGATTCTAGAGTTCTAGCACCTCACTGGTTTTTTTTATTTTATTTTACTTTATTTTACTTTTTGATAGGAACCTCATAAGTTATTATGAAGATCGAAAAGTTACAAGCAAAGTGTTTTTTTTCTCTTTAATAAGCCTGCCCTGGGCCTCAATCCCCATGTCTCCATATCATGGATCTCAAAGCCCACAAGATATGGAGAAACAGTTCTTTCCCTACGAGTTTACACTTTCAATCCGTTGAAGAAAATATGGATGGGCCCATTTATGTGAAAGGATCCAATAAGACCTCCAATTGCTTTTCTTTTGGGCTTCTAGAGAATCTTCAATATTGCTCAACCAAGCTGATTGGAGAATAAACAGGCCGTGAATCGACACTTTCCAGCATAGCAGGCGACTCGAAAATTTTTAATGCAACACACCCTTTGCCTAATTTCAAGTCTTCAACTCGTTCAAGTCCAAGTTGGGCGTCTTAAATTGATCCAACAACAATATCATACCAAGGAGTACAAATATTTGAAACAAGAATGATAAGCAAATAACATCACTCTATGTACCTAAGATTGAACGGTTTAATTCATGTTGCCTCAAAATCAAATATCAAATTAAAATATATAGAAATTCCATATTCTGTGAACAATGGGCATCGATTATTATAATGATCAGCTAGCATTTTAGTGCGAAAACAAATTATTCATTTTGATATATGATACTCTTTCTTTTGACCAACCCATTACCCCACCCCAACACCAAAAAGAGGAGAAGTGCGAGCTTCCTTGGCTGGCTCGTTCCACTCCTTCAAGTCCCTTGACCACCCGCAAAGGGATGAAAAGAAGCTCCGAAATCATCAATTTAACTGATAAATCAAACATGTCTAATAATCAATGTGCAATAAGCCCAAGTGAATTTCATATCTTTTCTTGCCATCATGTGTCAAATTAATGGCATCGATCAAGGAAATTAAGTAAGCACAGAGCTTTACAGAAGAACTCAAAGAGTTAACGGATTGGAGACAAATACAAACAAAGCGAATCACAACTAAAACATGATTAAAGAGGGGAAAAAATAAAGTAAAAGAAGTCATCATGACAATTTCGATTCTTAACCTGTCCCAAATTCTCTAACCAGAGAAGCAAAAAGAAGTAAAAAAGAAGCAAAAGGTTGATCAGGCTCTCACTGATCGAAATTTTGGTCTTGAATTGACACTTTTTGGAGAAGCAGGCGGTACCAAGAATTCTGTACACATGTCCATGAAAAACTTGTCGACAATGTCAAGGTAGGCAGGGCATGTCAGGCGAGAATAGTAATGAAGAACCTCTTCAATGTCTAGAACATGATCCACATTGCTCATATCCATCATCTCTAGTTCCTTCAGCTTTTTTGCCACTGACAAACTCCTTGCTTCTCTCTTACTCTTCATATATGTATCTTCTTGCCTTTTCTCCACCTTGGCACTCCTCGTTGTGGTCGACTGATCATCATTATCCTGTCTTGTTTGTGTTGTATTCTTCTTCGCCGGACTCGTCTTTGTAAACTGCGTGAAACGTCCTTTGTCCCCTTCTTTTTGTTGTTCTGTTGGAGTTGACACTATCTTCTTCTTGTTTCTCTTCTTTTCCTTGCCTTTGTCCGATTCCCATCGGTCAGTGAAGTCAGTGTAGAACTTTTCAAGGTCTTGCTGGTAACTGGTTGGGCCATTCATGTCAAAGCCGGCAGCAGTACTGAAAGAAGAGGGATTGTAAGGAGAGGTTTTGGGTAGCTTTTGGTAATCAACACCGCCACCAGAGAATAAAGACCTGAAACTTTGTAAGGTTTTTTGAAAGAACTTTTTGGTGTTGGAAATGGAATTTCTAAGCAGCATTGGTACCGACTACTCTTTTTTACCTTTGATGATCAGGGAAGCAAGTAGTGTAGATTTTGTTGTTTTCTTCTTTACAAGCTGCAACAAAGACATTCAAAGGGGAATTATTTGTTTCGCTATCTTCCTTTCTTTGGTGATAGCGGTGGTGATCGGTGAAGATTTCTTCATACAAATAAGAGAAGAAGAGAAGGAGCCACCATTCAATTCAATTCAAGGTTGTTAAACTTGAAACAATAGAAAAAGAGAAAGGTCCTTTCTCTCTTTGGGGTTCCACTTTAATTGTCTTCTTTTTTCACTCTTTGTCTTGACACGCTCCTTTCTTGTCTTTGTGCTTTGCCCTTTGCTCACCAAAAGAGTCCCCACCAGGCGCAGCTCATCATCAGACATATCAAAAGTTCTTATGGAAGCTTAAATTAATTCCTGATATCTTCTTCTTCGTTATTATAATAATAATTGATAATTTTCAAAGATAGTTTCGTCACTTTTACTTTTGATGGTGGAGTTGGTGTGTAGCCTCTTTAGGAAGAAGAAAGGAGCGGTCCTGGTTGTTGAATTGGACCTCTCGCCTTAGCTAATTTTGATTGATTAATTTGGACGTAGTTTCTCCACATACGAATATGCTTGCAACTGTATTCACGATTTGCTAATAGTAATAATTACATGAGATATAATAAACTAATGTAAACATAAGAAGAATTGCGTAAGATTGTGACCGACGTAGTCAGAACAAGATCAAAAAGAGTGTGAAGACTTTTAATCGGGAGGAAAGGATTCTGCTTTACCAATCAAATTTTGGTCTGCCACTTCTAATCATTTGAGTGTTTCGATTGATTGATTTGTTCAACGAGCTTCTGATTTGATTGAGTCCTCTGTATCATTTAGACTTTGGAGTGATGCAGTAGAAATTGCAGAGAACCAAGGCTCATACTCAAAAACCCAACCCGTGAATCACGGAGCCAGCTGGACTTCCACCATTTTCTTCTGTAAAACTCTATTTCCTGCATAAATCACAAAAAAAAAAAAAAGGTGTATTGCAGTTTTGTCTATATATTTTCCACCTTTTCTAGCTTTTGTCGACATAGCCTTTTTGCTGCACAAATAAATACAAAAAGAATACATCAAAAAATTTGTCTTTCTTCATTTATTTTGTCTTTGTGAAATTCAAATATTGTTACATCAAAAACATATACATATATATATATATATGCCCCCTATATACATATATACATGTACACAGGTTAATTCATGTTTACTCTAACATATGCTAAATATTATAACCAGTTGTATTGTACATGCATGTATGCCGACATTCCCCTTACATTTTAACCAAAAAGGGGAAAACAAGAGTATTATAGATAAGTGATATGGGATGGGAGTAATAGAAAATTTGGGTTTCCTTTTTAAGTACAAAAGATGAATGGTAAATGGGGAATTGATGATAAGGAACCTAAAAAAAATTATTACTACTACTTCCTTTTAAAAGGTGGCAACACATGCAATACATAGGCAAGACATGTAGTATAATGCTGGGATAGCTGACAAATTTGACTCAACGATAGCCATCAAATATTGGATTCTTCTGAATTAATGATTTATCCAGTTCATAACTTGAGCCTGCTTGTTAAGGAGATTTGTTTTGAACTTTGGACGGGGAAACAGAGAGTACATAATGCCTGTTTTGGATACGAGAATCTAAAAAAGTTTCAGGTTTTGGGTGGGAATTGGGAGAATATTATACATATGTCAAGCACCACACCAAGAGATTACAGCTTTGAAGGAGACAAAATTAAGGTCACCTACCCGATACTTCCACGCATAAAAACACAGGGAAAAAAAAAAGGAAAAGAAAAACAATGTGAGGGAATGGTACCTACCCTATCGAATGAATGGTGTACCAAACAGACATGATTTATGGTTGACGCTTTGACAATCGGTCTTGGGACACAAACATTTTACCTTTTCTATGTTACCATCCGTATCTCCCAACAATTAAATTTTCTATTGACATGTTACCATCCTTTCGAAAGAGTCCTAATTCTTTACATACATCTAACTCACAAATAATCAAACACTACCTCTAAGAATTTCGAAGCAAAAAACTTAGCGCCTAATTATAGTAATCTTTCCAACAGAGCATCAAAATTCAATATTCAGTCCCTCTCTAATTCCTTTTAATATGCTCAAATTATACATTTACAAAGAGTTAGAAGAAGATTAAATACATACTAATTGAAGTTTTTTAAAAAATTGTAGTATATATAAAATTTTCTATTAAATTAAAATGTTAGAATGTTCAAGTCTATTTCATACACTTAAAGTTTGATTAAAATTTGAAAGTGAACAATTACATGTAAATCCTTCGCAATTTAGCACATACAAAAATAAAATTTAATGATTGGGATATTACAAACAAGAAACTAAACTAGCTAGTAGTTAGCTATTTAACCAGGCCCAAACTTAAAAGCTTTGTGCTAGGATTAGGCTCATTCAAGCTAAACTTGCCACTCAGAACTTATTTCAAGTCTGTCAGGCCTGCTAGATGCGCGGCACATCAAAATTCCATAAAATTATTACAAAGGCTATTGCAAGGATGTGTAGGACAATCCTCCAAGCCTTACTATTTGAGATGCACACCTAATCGAATGCATAGGTTAGCTCAGGACGCCGTATATTACCGTTAAGACCTTTCTTACTGTCAAACAACAAAGGTGAATAAGGAGTTTGGCACTTGAAAAACTTACTTGGCGGCTGGATTGTGCAGAAAAGTGTTGGGGGGTGATGGAGACGGGGGAGCGGTTATTTAAGGTCTAATGTACTCGATGGAGACACTTGAGTTGCGCTCAAGATTGTTTGACCACTTGGAGTGGGCCACGTTGTCTACGGGTTGGAACTAGTCTCTGTCAGAGTGGAATAAGACTGACACCTAGCCGCCGCTCTCAAAGGCTTCTCTTTCTCTCAAGGTTTTTGGGCTCTTGCTTCTTGATCAAAACCGCCCACATGCCTCTCTCTGGTTTCTTCTTCTCAGTTGATCCCCAAAATTCCAAGTCTTTCACCGACTCTTACAAGACTTCCAGGACATGCACGGCACCAACTCGCATGGCTGACCAAAAAGAAAAGAGACATAAAACGTCCCTTTTCTTGCTTATATAACATGTAATTAGATGTTCTCATTTCCAAATGTGCATGGATTTGCACTAAATCAATCTCAAATTTTGGTATTATGTTCATATAATGTAAGTCTGACATTCAGATATTCAAAAAAAATTCAGTATGGTTTTGTCTGATCTCGAATGATTCCATCCACATATAAAGTCAAAACAGAAAGAACCCAAGAGGCTAAAGAAACATAGCCTAAAAACATAGGATGGGCTTTAGCTAAGGTTAAAGGGCTAAGCCAACTTATCCATATGGGTCCCAAGCATCATCGAAAGGCTGTCCTAAAGCTTTTAGCTAAGCATTGATATGTACGGGCTTAAAAACCATACCAGCCCAAATGACACACTGATCAAATTGAATTCAAAAAGTTTTAAAAAGAAACCATCTGAGTCGATCACATGTTGCAAATGAGAGAGAAAGAGAGGAATTGGAATTGGGGGGCTCAAGAACCCAGAAAATGCGACCATTAATGAGAATGCTAGGCTGCTAAACCAATGGAAAAAAGGCAAGCAACCATTCCGACGTATATATATACCCACTGCCAAAACCAGACATTCTTTAATTTGTATCCCATTAAGGAAATGCCTTTGGCAATTTGTGCTGCGATATCTGATGAGAAATTTAAATACGATGGAGGGATCAGGGATGTCCTAGATAATTGTCTTTCAAGAATCCCGCTGCTCATAAATGCATGATATATAGAAGAAAGAGAAGAGAAAGCTACGCAACCAATTCCTTCCAGTACTTCTCTCTTTCTTTCTCTCATGCAATGTTACATAGCTTTCAAGCCTAAGGGACAGACAGTGTCAAAAATGGGCAAAAAAAAAGCCAGATCCAATAGTGGACAACAGATTCCTGCAGGCTCACATTCTCTCTTTGTCTTTATTGAAACCTCAACCGGTTTTCCTTCCACTAACCTTCTGTCTTTCACTCTATTTTTTTCATTCCATTGTGTCGTTTTTAATCTTTAAGCCAGACACATCCTCTGAAACCGACGTTTCCTTGTTCGTGGAAAAACTTCTGAAGCACCATCAATTGCCTTGGTTCTCTGCCCTACCTATAAGCAGCCCCTAGCTTATTTCTTTTTCTTTTTCACACTCATTTTGCTGGAAAAGCATTAGCCAAGAAATATTGATGTTCCAATTTGATTTAAGACCTCGTATTAACCCATTGAACCCAACTTTTTATTCATCTACTGTATTCCTTTTTCTTCCTTGGGATTTGAGACCGAAGATTAATTAAGCCCAAAAAGATTATGTATAAACCATCATAATGTGCTTGACTTGGGAGCTGCTGGATCTTTCTTGTGATCATTTGTCGGAGGTTTCACATATATAGGGACAAATTTTCATTTTATGTTTGAAAAATCTTTAAAAAAAGCTTATGGAAGGACATTTATTATACTACAAAAACCAGATATTGATTTCATGTGTTAGGGTGGTGGGATGTGTTGGTTTAACCTTTGCCTCTTCATCTACATAATGGAAACAAAAATCGAATTGCATAGTAAATCGAGTTTAGTTTATAACACAACAAAAATAGAGACGTAGCTTTCAATTTGGTGGGCAATAGTTTTGTCCGTTGTTGTGAACCCATAATTTTCAAACCATCAATTTGAATATATATATTTTGTCTCTAGGCATCATGCCATTGCCAACCACAATTTCAGATCATTTAAAATCGTAAACATTGTCACGCTTTTGGCTAAGAGATGTGATGGTCAAATTGTTCCCAAGCTGGACGGAATTAAGGGTTCATAATGATTGATCGAGGCAAGCATCTTTTAGCCATTCACCTTATAATTTTAATGTTAGTTCATAAAAATCGGTTCCATTTAATATTTTATTTTTTTTAATTTGTATGTGGATCTATGGTCCCAAAAAGTACAAGACAACATTAAAAATTAAATTTAATTAAATTACATAAAGATGCCATTTTTTTTACTCACCGAGTTGCGACAGGCCCGGTATTGGATGCAATATGTCGTATTTAAACCTCATGGACTTGTCACTGTACGATTTTTTTATTCAACGAAAAATGTTAGACGAGGAAATGAAAGATTCAGAACAAACGATTTAATTACTTCTGTATAAGCCATAAATAGCCATCCATTTGGATGTTGGTGTTTGGTATTTCTTAATGGAGATTTTAGAGAGCTAAATTAAAGGCAAGCAATGGTCTTTTGACCCATTATTATTGTATATATAACAAAATCTTGTTCAATCCAAACAAGAAACATTCATGCAGTGGATTTTTCCTCTCACTTGTATTCTTTTTGTGCAATTTGGGCTTGAAAAAGAAGTTTTTACAAAAGTCCAGCACACGGGACTGAGATTTTACACAACTTTTTGGTATCTGCTTTCAAATCAAAGGACTGCTAGCTGCACCGTCTCGCATTCGTTTCAACTTTTCATTTTTTTTTTTCTTTTAAAAGTTGAATCCAGGATTCTTTGTTCAAAAGGTTGAGCAAACCCAAAACCCTGTCTTTTCAAAAGAATAAAAGAAACTGCCTGCCACAAAATTTTCATTTTATTTTTTTCTCAATTTTCCTTGCTCTTCCTCTGTTCTCTTCTTCCCTTCTGGCCTATCTTTTCAGTAACAGTTCTCCCCCTGCAGTAATATGTTCATAGAAAGGCAAGCAAACACTATAACAAACAAACCCAATCCTGCTTCGAGAGAAAATTCCACTTTAGGGTTTCATCGAAACAAGCACTGTTAAAATAAAATATAAAGTCATATACTTGATCAGTGCTGTGTAAGCCAGCCAGCTAGTACAAAGGGACGGAGCAAAAAGAGAAAAAAAAAAAAAAACATAAACTGTTCGGATAATATGGAAGGTTTATCCCATTAACAACGTTAATTCGGAGTTAGAAGTCTAAGATCTAATGATTAAACTAAATTTCTTAAGAACATAAAGTAAAACAAACAAAGACAAGTACAAACGAAGTTAACAGTTTTTCTTCTTCTACTTCTTCATCAAGACAAATTGGAGAACAAGGTCTCCATAATCTCTGTGAAAACCTCAAGGATAATCTTATGATGGTGATGAGAGTTCAGTGACAGAAAACACTGCAACAGTTGCTCGAGATCCTTCGCAGCAAATATCTGTCTCTCAACAATCATCTCCACCATCGATGTCCTGAAATCATTGTACGGATCACTGGAACTTTTCACCACAGCAAAGCTGTCTTTTACTTTATTGGTTCCTTCCAAAGGTAAAACCCCCGTGTCACAGCTCCTGCTCTTAGCTCTTCTCCGACGAGCACTGTTGCTCCTTTTCCGGTACGAACGTTGCCGGGGAGACTCGGATGAATCCGACGAGAGAGTCCGTGAAGAGAAAAGAGTCTCGGTTTCATCTTCACTGCTAAACCACCAAATACCATAATTATGATTAGCACTTTCTTGAGAAGATGAGCTGAACAATGTGGTAGTAGAAGACATAACATTCTTGCTTTTCACATGAACCCTTTTGTTATTTTTCTTTTTCTTCTTCTTGTTTCTGGTTAAACTCTTCTTTTTCTCATAGAAACCAAAGTCTTTACACTCGGAGAACAGGTTCAAAGGCGATATAGGGGAAGCAGGAGGGCACTTGCGGCCATTGAAATCAGCCGAGGAGACAAGAAAAGGAGGGTAACGAGCAGACACTTTACGCCTTGGAAGAGTTTCTCTTGGAGTGATCATGATACAATCATGATTGATGGCGCCTTGGGTTGATTCAGGGCATCTGGGTTTGCAAATGGATGGGAAGGGTCGAGCCTTAGTTGACGACGACGACAATGGCTCGTTCAAGTGGAAGTTGTTGTGGTTTTGAGGTGAGAAAACGGCTTTTTCGATAACGTCCGAGATGTTCCGGGTCCGGCAGGAGCCAAACGAGGATCGAAACATGCGAGAGATTCGTAGCTTGAATCGATTTTCCATTTCCAGAGAGAGAAAGAGTGGGTGTTTTTGAAGGGAGGGTGGCGGTATAAATGGAGGTAGAGAACTTTTATAAGTAAAATACATGAAAAACCTTAAGTGGATTTGATTTTATAATAATAATAAATTCAACCAGTTGTAGGGTGAAAAACATTTTGCTGTTGTTCGTCCATTTCTTTGTCCTCATTGTGGAAAATTTGCGTTAAGGAGAAGACTTCTTTTTGGATTAATTAGTGTAGAAAAATAGGTTGAAAGTCGAACGCGGCAACTTATGTGCTTTAATTTTTGAATCATGTAAGTAGAAATTGTCCCAACTAAAATTTAATTACTCATTTTCAAACTTAATTACTGTTTGATAATAAGTCCAGATAAATATGGAGAATTTTTCAAGTTAGGAAAAGGAGTAATCAATTGGGCAGGTTAATCCTGGTTTGGGGAATGAATTCCAGATATAGTATGGTCAAGTAAATGGCCAACCAACCACATTTTACTGAGGGAGATTTGCAGGAAATAGGGACCAAAATAATTAAACAAAACTGTTGAGAAATTTGGATTGTATTTGAAATTCAAACTGCATGCATCGGAGCAGAATGACACAGAAAAGTTCTCTGGAACAGATGATTTTGTAGATGTTCATTATTGAAGTATGAGTACCATTGTTCATTATTGGGTAATTGAGTAAACTCTTGCGTATTGATTTTGGGCCACGGGATTCAAAAGACTGTTTAAAAGAGAAGTCTGGGAATTTCCACTAGATTCAGGAATGCTGTCCCCCTATATCTGATCTTACAAAGAGTTTCAGCTCATTATTAGTAGCTTTTTAATGTATGTGGTACCACTTCAGCAGATAATTGTGACAATCACTTTTTCGGGGTGCGGCGGAATTTCGAGATGTGCCACAAAAAGATTCTATGAATAAAAATTATTGTTAGATACTAAATATTCACATTTTACCCTTAAAGGAAGGAGTTGAAAATAAATTAGATGCATATATAGTATTATAAATTCCCATTAAATTTGTATAATACTATATATGCATATGTTGCTTCTTATTGTACTATGGAACAGGGTGGGACACCGAATGGAAAACAAATAACCGTGACATTGCCATCCTTTGCTTTTATCTTTTGACTTATAAGTGGGGGTAGGGTTGGTGGCATAAGGACTCCCTTTTTATTCCCCAGCAATGGCCAATGGGGGCTCCCTTTGCGGGTTAACCACCAAAAGGAATGTGCCTGAAGACTTAATACATGAATCAAGAATGGGAATTGGGGACATGCAATGGCCCTACGCGGGCTATTCATCTTTATGTGTATCATACCTAATATCTACTCCTAGTACTAGCAAACAACTTCATGTTATCATCAACGTCGGTAGATGGATTAGCGACTGCGATTTCAATTTGAACTTTCTTTTTAACAGTAAATCTGATTATTCCACTTAGCAATTATTACTCTATATAATTAAGCTTGTAGTGCAATAATGCGTAGTTCCGCCCGTGTGTGTGAGAGAAAGATAGGAAAAGTAAATTAAAAAACTCAAGATTGAAAGTGGAGGACAAAGGTAATGTTGTCACCTTTTCCATGATTGGTACTGGAAGAAAATTTTTAATATATTTTCTCAACCTTTCCATATTTCAAACTATATATTAGATTTTTATACAGAAGCTTGTCGATATGCTAGCGTCTGGCCTAAACTTGTACGATAGAGGACAAATAGACAGGGCTAAGGCTTTGGCTACACCAAGAAGTTGAATCTTAGAAAGTACTCTTATAAGACTATGCAATCTCCATTTCCCAAACACACAAACACAATGTCAAGGCCTCTCTCGGTACCCTTCAAGACTAGCTGTAAAAGGGTATCTCACCGTCTAGGAAGCTTCCAAACAAGAAAAATACGATTCAAAGAGTGCACTCTTACCCTTTGAAATGCCACAGCAAGAGCTAACAGACAGTTTTGAGTGGTTGAGTTCAGCTTTTTGGAGTATGAAGTTAAGCTCAGTGACAAGTAGAAACCCTTTGTATTTCACGCAGATCTTTTCTGACCCACAATTTTTTTTTTGTTTTTGCTAGCTTTTGAAACCCCTAAGGTCATCATTACGAAAGCTCTGAAAATTTCAAATCAAATGGGATTTTCATATCGGGGGCTTCACCGGTAGGGATTGGTTGCAATAGCATTTGCCGTGCGGGTTATGACTTTTGCAACATAATTTTGTGGGTTTATGTCAAAATTTTTCATGTGCGGTTGTCTTTTTACATTTGGCTCTATCAAGCAGCTTACTGCTGCAACATTCATGACCTCATTATTGGATTAGCACAATCAAGTCTTTTATTAATCACATTGACTGTCAAGAAAACAAATCCTAGTAATTAATTTTTTTTCTTTAATTTTGATTATAGAGTATAGATCCTCCATTACAAGACAAGAGCGTAAGACCAAAAATACAAGCCAAGGTTGTGAGATACTAAAATTAGCCCTTTTCTTCGTCAATGCATGCATCCTTTAAACTTGTGTCATGAATAATTAATTTTGGCTTCGAATTCCAAGTCATAAATCCATGATTTTAGCATTGTTAGATACACATCCCATCGAGTTTGTTTTATAGACAATTCTAGTCGTCTAAGTATATACCCTGAGGATATGAGACGATTATTAAGTTATCTATAAGAAATTAACTCCTTATGGTACCTATAAAACATCATTTCAATTCAATAGTTGAATCATTTTAGACGTGGATCAAAGGCGAATACACTATCACCGACATGTTCAAATCAAAATATATATTAGTGAAAAATAAATAACATAACGTTTGAAAAAATTATTGAAATGTCACTTGTCATTTTATATTCATATAAAGTTAACGTGAAAGGTGAAAAATATTACATAATCATATTATCATTTTTTATTACATGTCTTCATAGCACCACATAATATAAAATAATAAATGATATTTGATTAATAACAGTTATTCAACAATTAATAATGAGAGTTTATTTGATTCAAAATAAAAAAAAAGATTTTATTAAACATAATAAAAAAAGTTTATTTAAAATTTTTAAATAATTTAAAATTTTTTTATTATGTCAAAATAAATCTAAAGATAAAAGAGATATAAAGTATTGGATAAATTGAAGGATCAAATACAAAAAGAATGAACCCTTTTAAGACAAATTAAATATAATTATAACATCTTACAAGTTTTAAGAAAATATAAACTTTTCTCCTTGGTATAATCGATATGTTATTTTTGTAAAATTAATTCATTCTTTTTGTGCACATTTCTAAATTGGGGAGGTAGATGTAATATTTTATGGAGCTGGGCATCAAGTAGAAAGTACTTTCAAGACGGAAAAAAAAAAGCTTAAGCATTATTGCAACTATAATTGATGCTTTCTCCTGTTCTACGTGTGGAAAAGGGTCTTGAAAAGTTATAATTATTCATCATTAGGTCAATGCAGGTATGAAACACTAGGTTTAAGTACAATCCTTTTAACTGTGCCTAACTAATAGTAGCATAGCAGCATCAAATTTCTCTCATTTGCATTCCCCCCCTTTCAGCATCATCACTTTTATCTTTGTCCTCAAATACTGCCCACACCTCTTCTAGACTCTTGCTTTTGGTCTCTGGAAGAAAGAAATAAAAGAACAGTGTGCCCACCACCATCACTCCGGAAAGCACCAGAAACATTCCTCCGAATGTTATCTTGTTGGATATTGTCAGAAATGTCACGGACACCACCCCACTCACCAGCCTGTTCACTGAGATAGCCAGGCCTGTGCCCTGGGCCCGTAGCCTCAAAGGAAATATTTCTGATGAATAAACCCATGTGATTGGCCCAAGCCCAATTGAGAAGAAGGAAACATCAGCGCAGGCAGCCACGATGCACACAATAATAGCCCACAAAGGTTTGCTTTCTGAGTGTTCGAGAATTTTGGAACCCATGCCCAACACAGCCAAGGACACCGCCATCCCAATTGAGCCTAGCAACAAAAGAGGTCGTCTCCCAAACTTGTCTAAATAAAGAGCCGAAATCAACACAAAAGAAGCCTTGGCTACTCCCAAGATCACATTGACACCAAAAAGCTGTCGCTTATTGTGAATGCCAGCATCCTTGAACACTTCGGGGCAGTAGTATATGACAGCATCGTTACCAGAAGCTTGCATAAAAAAGTTAATCCCAATGGCTGCAACAAGAATCCGACGGACGGGTCTTGATGGCCTCAATAGAAGTTCTCTCCATACCCATTGGCCTTGCCATTCACTGTTGCCTGAATAAGCTGCTTGGCCTATATCCAAAGCAGCAGCTTTGATTATTTCATTCAGCCTAAATTCAGCTTCTTGACAACTATCCGAGACTTTGACCAAAACCCCTTTTGCTGCATCTGTTCTCCCTTTCATGACAAGCCAACGAGGTGATTCTGGCATTGCTGTAACACCGAATCCAATGGCAATAGCTGGTATTGCTGCAAAGCCAAGCATCAGTCTCCAGTTTATGTTTTGGGGCAAACCTGATAGAGAATAGTTAACGATGTAGCCTAGGAGGATTCCAGAGACGATGAATACTTCAGGGAGCGAAGTGAGGAACCCCCGTTTCATAGCAGGGGAGATTTCAGCTGTGTATACAGGAGAAATCATGAGGGAATAGCCTACGCCAATGCCAGCAACCATGCGGCCTGCTAGGAGCAATGAGAAAGAGGGTGCAAACCCCATTAGAAGTGCACCTACCAGGAATGTGGCTGCTGCTAGGACAATTGTGTAACGTCTGCCTATGTAATCTGAGGTTTTGCCAGAGGCAAGTGAGCCTACGAGTGAAAGCACATTCAGGCTACCAACCAAGATTTCTACTTGAACTGATGAGATTTTGAGGTTTTCTTTGATAAAAAGCACTGCCCCACTCATGACACCAATATCTGCAAAAGGTATACACAACAGTTCACCCAAAAGTACCGTTGATGGAGAAGAAGGGGTTTGGCTTGTAGGCATGCCACATACAAGCATTAATATTTTGTGGGTTCTGATTACAAATAAAAACGCATTTAATTATTCTCTAGTCTCTACATGGATTCTCGACAATTTTAGGAGAAAAAAAAGGGTATAGAAAAGAGACAACTGAAAGTGTACTCACCATAGCCTAAGAGAATAGAGTTTGTAGAGGCCAAAAGAGCACAAAAAATAGTGTACTTGTTTAGACCAGTGTTTGTACGGCCAAATTCATCATCACCTACCGGCCTGTGTTGTTGGGATTCCATTTCATTGGCGTCCATTTCAGCTTCCTCTGCAGCTAATTTATGCTTTTCCTTCCACTTCTATTTTTGTTTGTCCTCGGGTACTTTTGGAAGAAGATAAGTTTAGTGAGGCTGAAAGCAGGGGTTAGTTGAATTCGTATCCATTAGGAATGTCAACGGAGATACTCGTTAATTTTAAGATATTTGAATTTTAATTTTATTAAAAATTAAATATTTTAATTTTATTAATTATCTAAATAAGTAAAAAATTATTATCCTAATCTTAATCTTAATATATTTTCACTATCTTATAATTACTTTAATCTGTTTAAATATTTAATTAAATAAAAAAATTATTAAAATCTTCTTAATAGGTACTCAATTATCCAATTAACTTTTCTAATCTTATAACTTCTCTTTAGATTTATATATTATATTATAAGATTATATAAATAAAGATATATATATATATTATAATTAATAATTTTATAAGTCATAATTTTTATAATATTAACATAAAATAAAAAGTAAATATATTTATATTAAAAGTATATATATAATAGTAATTATATTTTTTTATAATATGATATAATATTCAAATTATTTAAACATAATTAACAATATAATAATTTTTTAATTTAAATATATTAATATTATCATATTAATAATTAAAGTAATCATACTTTTCATATATTTGTTAGTTTTTAATAAAAAAATTACTTGTAAAGTTGATAAAAATTATAAATTTTTAATTTTATTATTAAAATAATAATAAAATATTTATAAATAAAAATTAAATTCGGATAACAGGTACCCAAAGAGTAGTACCCGAATCATATCCTATTAAAATTCAAATAATAAAATCACTACTCTAATTTTATCCGAATCCGTTTATAAAATATTTTAATTTAATATAATTGGATCGCATACTTGTGAGTATTCTATTATAATAAAATACCCATTGACATCTCTAGTATTAAGGTGTTTGTTCGGATCTCAAATGGAACTCAAACTGCGTGAAATGCATATCTAGGCATTATGCTAGAAATGAAGAACACGTTCGCACTTGGCAGTCGGTCATGAGCTGGCACTCTTTTCTTTGTCCTTTTATTAATGAAACGCTTCCTCTTTTATGCAAAATTCTATCTGATAGTCATCAAGTAAAACCCCTTTCCAAGTATCAATGGGCAATTGGAAGCCTACACACATATTCCGGGGGACTACAAAACCATTAGCTAAATAAAAATGTGGACTATCTTACTATTAAAGATGAAGAAAGCCCACAATTAGATGATCACAGCACTCTTCTTTTATACTAGAATAAGGAAAATGGGATTACCACTGGCTAGCTGGTGGCCTTCAAGTAGACCTGAAATTTAGTTTTGGAAGTTCACAATTATTGGGCAAACCATTTCAGCTTACAGATGCTGTAAAGCATTATTTGGGTTAAGAAGATCAAGCCATGTGTCTCCAAGTGTAGAATTAACCATTTCTTTCCATGAATAAAAAGAATAATATGTCCTTTTTATATGACCTCTAATGAGTCTTACAAAATTTTTACTACGAAAAATATAAGTTTTTGTTATATTGATCGTGTTTAATAAGTGTTAATAATATATATATATATATATACACACACGTATTTATTATACAAACATATATTTCATAATTAAATTAGATGTCAATCTGACAAACCAAACAAATCAAAAAAAATATACAAAGCATGGGATATATACTTAAATCTGATCATATATTTAAAATATATACTACACAATCCCCATGTATTTCAACTAAGTGAAGTATCAAGGAATTTGGCGACAACCTTTGATTTTCTTCACGTGCCAAAAGAAAAAAAAATTCAAATCTTTTCCAATTGTGTATCAATGTGTAAGTCTACGCTTCTAGACTCGAAAAGCATAATCGCATTGACATTACCTGTATCATCTCACTGACTTTTTCCCAGAAAGCCATGTCTTTGTCTGTTCTAAATGCTTGGAGTTTTTTCCTTAAAGCTCCACCAACACCATGCACCCAGCTTTAAACAAAGATGTTTGCCGATCATTTTTCAATTTGTGGGCAAAGCACCTTTGTATTAGGAAGCTAGACCTTTATTGTTTCCATCAGGAGGTTTATCCTCAAAAAGAATCTCAATCTCTTCTAAGCTCTTGCCTTTGGTTTCAGGCAGAAAGAAGTAAAAGAAAACTGTACCCACCGCCATGATTCCTGAAAGTGCAAAAAACATGCCCCCGAATGTCATCTTTTCTGAAATGCTTAGAAATGTCATGGACACAATCCCACTAACCACCCTGTTGACTGATATTGCCAGGCTTGAACCTTGGGCTCGTAACCTCATTGGAAATATCTCTGAAGAATAGACCCATGTGATAGGTCCGAGCCCAATCGAAAAGAAGGAAACATCAGCGCACACTGCCACTATACACAAGGCAATGGCCCATGCTGGCTTCTCATAGCATTGCTGAAGGTACTTGGAGCCAAGGCCTAGCCCAGCTAATGAAATAGCCATCCCTGTTGAGCCCAACAACAAGAGGGGCCGTCTCCCAAAGTGGTCCAAGAAAATAGCAGATATGAAAACGAAGCATGTTTTGGCAATTCCCATGATCACTGTAACACCGACTTGCTGTTTCCTTCCGTGAATTCCAGCGTCCTTGAACACTTCGGGGCTGTAATATATAACAGCATCGTTGCCAGAAGCTTGCATAAAGAAGTTAACACCAATGGCAGCAATGAGAATTCGTCGAATAGGCCTAGATGGCCTCAGTAGCAACTCCTTCCAAACCCCTTGGCCATGCCAGCTACTTGAAGATGGTTCTTGTTCTAAAGTTGCAGCAGCCTTTGCCATTTCAGCGAGTCTCATGTCAGCTTCCGCTTCAGAATCTGATGTTTTGACTAAAACTCGCTTCGCTTCCACAAATCGGCCTTTCATGACAAGCCAACGAGGGGACTCTGGCATCACTATGACCCCTAGTGCAACAGTAAAGGCTGGCAGGGCTGCTAGTCCTAGCATTAGTCTCCAATTTATGTGCTCTGGAAGACTAGACAATGCATAGTTGGAAATGTAACCAAGTAGAATTCCAACATTAATGAAGACTTCTGGGAGTGAAGAGAGAAAGCCCCGAGTCATGGCTGGAGAGATCTCTGCAGTGTAGACTGGACCGATCATAAGAGAGTAGCCAACACCAATTCCAGCTACTACTCTTCCAGCCATGAGGAACGAGAAAGATGGTGCTAGTCCCATTAAAATTGCTCCTATCAGAAACGTGGCTGCTGCCAAGACTATTGTATAACGCCTGCCAATACAGTCTGAAGTTTTACCTGAGGCAAGTGAGCCAATTAAAGAACATACATTCAAGCTACCCACCAAGATCTCCACTTGGGTTGAATTGATCTTGAGATTGTCCCTGATATATAGCGCTGCTCCACTCATCACCCCAATATCTGCAAGCAACAAAATTTGCCCAAAATATAACCAGAAACTTTGCTAGATTGGTACTCAGATTTTATGTAGCTTTTCTTGTGCGTGGAGATTAAAACTCAGAAGTAAGATCTGGTGCATATATTAAATATTTCAATTTAACTAATTCAAAATCGCTCACCATAGCCAAGTAGAATTGAATTTGTAGAGGCAAGAATAGCACCGGCAAGAGCATATTTGTTGAAACGGCCCGGCCTACGACCACCGACATCTGGTTGTGACTTGTTTTTTGGGGTTTCAGATTTAGTGACCTCTTTCTGCCACTTTCTTCCAGTTCTCTCATTTTGCAGATCAGAATCCGGAAGAACATGATACTGATGTTGTTTGTCCAATTCCTGAGAAGAACTGAATCGCATGACTGGAAAATTAATTGTCAGAAGGCCGAAACATAAGCTTGGAACATTTAAGACACGTGCTTACTGCTGAACCCCAACCGGGTTTACATCTACACCATCCTACTTTAAAACAGTTTAAATATTTATCACACCAGCGCATATTTATATTTGAGTAGAAGGGTGGAAGTGCTTTTGTCAAAGCTACTTTTTCTGACAGTGGCCTGAGCCAGGCACGCGACTCCTGCTATGCAAGTATTGGACAACAGATACAGTAGTGACTATCCAACAAGAAATTAATGAACTACCCAACAGTAACTTGTCTGCTTGTCTTTAGCCTCTTTACTTATATAAAAACAAAGTCATAACAGCCAGCATGAAAACGATGTACCTCTGTTGCTGAGCTGGATTTGAAGATTTGAGGATGTGGTGGGGTGTATTCATCGAATACTGGCCAGAATGTCAACAGCTATGAGAACTCCACATGTGATGGGGTCAACTTTTTCTGTCTGAGTCGAGTACGCAAAGACCTTTCAAGCTCAGGTCCTTCCAACCGTATGATATTAGACTTTATAGTTGTTAATTACTAGCAAATAGATCTATTATGTATCAATGAAAAAACAATATATAGGATTAGATATTATCAAAGCAATTAGGATCAGATACTTTTCAAATTTGATTTAGCTGACCTCATTGCTTTTGGTAGTAATCTTCCGGAATTGTCTTAAACTCATTTTAAACGTGGCATGACTCAAGGAGGCAGAGATAAGCCTCTGCACTTAGTATACATTTGCAAAGCAATGGACCAAAAATGTTGCCGGCATGCTTGCTTGCAGGAATTTGGGTTCGTGTCACAACTATATTAAAATGAAGGAGGGGAGTGGGGTATCTAAACCTCAGAGATTCTCATGTCTTCAAAGTGCTGCCTTTGAGTCAGAATCCTACGAAGCAGGAACCAGCAAGCTTTTTAAGTGGCAAAGCAGAAACCTTTTTAATACTTGCATATCCCGATTTCCCAAGAGAATAAGTAGCGACAAATGACACTAAGCCAACGTGAACACTAATCTCAAAAGGAATATTTCCCTCCTATATATATTTCAGGAGATAAGGTCAGTAGAAACCAATAATTGTCAATGAAAACAGGAAACGTCATCCACAGTGAGTAGTTTGTTCTTTTGTTGATGTCCTTTTTTCCCCCAATTATGATCATGGCATGGTTATATAGTTTGATCTTGAATCATATCAGAACATATAGCTAGTGCCATCAACTTATAGCCCAAATTTGAAAAGGATTCTAAGTTTTGCTATCTACAAAAGTAGAACAATAACTTTGACAACCTCGAACGTTTGTATTCGAGGCAGAAACAAAATGAAACTCGTGGTTTCAACCACAAATGGGAAATCGAGATTCTCATGGACCACCTTTTATTTTTTTCTTGCTGGTTTTAATTGTTGTTTTAAAGTTAGATTAAGTAAAGTCCTAAACATGCTTAATTATAAGAGAAACATAAACAGCTTTACATCGTGTTTAGACTGTTATGAATTTGTTCCAATCACGATGTCAACAATGTAGAGTCTGGCAAGCAATGGACAAATTTAAGCTAGCAACAGCATCCAGCAGACAGATAAGATAAAATGATTAAAAAGGACTGAGAGTCAGAGACCGGATGAAACATCAAGGCAATCAGAAGGAAGTGAGAAAATAAGAAACCATACCATCAAAGAATTAGATGGACTGCGTAAAAATGCAAACCTCCTCACAGGGATTTTCAGATTCTGAAATTTTGCTTGCCAAGACCCCCCTCAATCCTCTTTGTGAGAAAAATTCAATCACGCAAGAAGGTGAACTGAGAAGAGATGGAAAAGATATTGGTGATCAAGGAATGCAGAGACTGGTAAGATGGAAGAGAGTTGCCATGATGAAGCATATATTTATATTTTTACTGCTTTTGGTCCTGAAACTTAGCCTCCCTGTCGCTTGCACAAAATTGTAGGTTCGATAAAAGAGGAAAAAGCTATTGGGATAATTAAAAAAATTCCTGAAGACAGCTCAAGGTGTTGTGTTATGAAATGCCATTTTAAGTTAAGACATAAAAGGAGATGTTTTGCTTTATGGTAAGAAAACTAGCATTCCTGAGAGCCAGTAAATGATCATTCCAGACATTGAATGATTTGCGACAGTAACAGCTCCATTGATGTACAAGTTGGCAGTTATGGAGAAAGTGAATTGATATGGCTTGGAGCTAAAATTACCGTCGTGAAAATTGAACAAGACACTATAAAGATAAATCCCCAGTAAAAGCACAAGAATTTTACTTGGTTCAATTACTTGTCTACATTTACAGGTGAAACAGTTCATTTATTATTGAAAATTTGAAATACAATAAAATTTCTCTTAATGATTTCTCATCCAATTCAAAGATCTTTTATACCACACTCTCTCGGTATTCTCACAAAAATACTTGCCCATATCCACCCTAGTTCCAACACACAGAATTACAAGATATTCAAAACATTTTTCAAAGCATTACTTATTAAGCTACCCATTTTTATAATCCGAAAATTCAAAACAAAATAAAATTTAAACTTAATGTAAGTAAGACAAAAAAAATTTAAAACTATAAATTTAGTCAATGCTGCATGCTTACAAAACACAAACCTGTTAACAAAGGAAAGATGAACTAGCTTTGTTGGCAGCAAAAAGTAGAAGTGTTTTGTATACATGAAATTTGACAAGCTTTTTAAAGAGGAGCCTTTGCCCGAATGTTGTTGGTATATGTCAAGGGAACAAGGAACATGTTTTGTGAAAAAAACAGCGTAAAATAAGGGAATCTTTCCAGTTGTAGACGATAAGAGAAGCTGAGGTGAGAAATCAGTGCTCTTTCTTGAAACTTTTGCTGGCTTATGAACCATAAGGGACCTTAATTAACTCACAGGACACACCTTTTTGGTTTAAACAAGCAACCAAAACGAAAGTGAATTGGTACCTGTGAATTTGTGTTTCAAATTCCTAAGCAAGAAAGCTTTTAATTATTGTCGTTAGTGCATCGGGAAGACGTGTTTACACCTTGGCTTAACACCTCAATATCAAGTGTCAGCTTACCGTTTTAGGCAACCGCCAAGAAATGTCAGGTTTCGCCTTGGCTGGCTTTCCTCTACTTTTGGTGCCTATTCCATTTTGTTCTATGAGGGACACCGGGAACGCACATTTTCAAAATCAAAATTGAACCCAAAAAGAAGAAAATTTCGAAGATGAACTCGAGCATGTGATACAGAACTAGTAACAAAGGGAAGATGCCCTCAAGTGGAGGGCACCTATTAATCGATTAGATTATTTTTCCACTATGAATGAATTCACAAAGTTCATTTTCTACAATTTTCAGATCAGCTATATCTGTAAAATAAGTGTTCATATTTACACAGGCACAAACAGGTTGCCATTATCCGTGTTGAATGTTGATCGAAACAATTGATCAAACAAAGACTCACATCACCTGTGCATTATCTATATATTGAGCAACTTCTGAAACTACTTCTGAGATCCAGTTAACTGCAGTGCTACAAAAGAGTTCCCAAAACCAGAGATCCAATGCAAGGACTGAAGAGAAAATAAGCAATGCCAATGTCTGGTATCGGTTCAATGGCCAGCCAGAAACCTCAGCCATTGTCTTCAAGAACGGAAGGGAACTGCTCTCAAGATCTCGTTTTGTAATGGACCAAGCTGTTATCCACTGTACCTGGGAAGGAACCAGGTCGAATTCCTCTCTTAAGCGCCTCCCCAGGTCTGGCATATGGCCACCCCCATACAGTATAGCTATCTTAATGTGACCATTATCAATAGCTCTTCTAAGTGCTTCTACAGCAGCTCTGTTCCTCTCACCAATGATAACTGATCTCTCCTCCACATCAGCCGTCACTTGTGTGAACCTTCACAAAATTGTATTTTTGCATCAGTCTCTTATCAACAATTCTTGTCAGATGATACATATGAACTCATGTTCAAATGCAAAAACTACCCTCTGCCTCCTTTTCTAGCCCAATTAAAAATACCGTAGCTACTAGCATCTAGAATGTACTAAACTCCAAAATCCAGAAAATAAGTTTTCTCATAAATCAAGATATCATTTATCATCACATCTTGAAGCAAATGAAAAACCCATTTAATAAAAAGTATAATTTTTTTGCCAAAACTTACTCAGAAGTTAGTCGCTTTGCCAGGAAAACCTTCATAGCGGCACCAAAGTCCAGTGTGGATAAAGCTTCTAGCTCTGGATAATCAGATGCCTGACTTCCCACATCTGCACAAACACCACCAATAATGAGAAGGCCAACAAGTGGCATAGGTAGCACACGTGAAGCCCACAGAAGCTTGGATCTCCAAGGATCAAGGTCCTCTGGGATTGAAGCAGGCTGCACTAAAGCTTTTGTTGATTTAAGGGTCATATCCCGAGCAAATGTGAAGAAGCTTTCACCTTTCTCAAGCTGGACAAAATATGATTAAGAACATTAGATGTAGAAGCAACACGTTATTGTTGACTACAAAATTGGCCTCAGAATTCAGATCATAAAAAACATCCAATCATTTTTATCTAACCTGAAGTAACTTGAAGGTCTCATAGTCAAGATCTGCATGGTACCAATTATCAGCTTCGTAATCAAGGCAATCCAATTGGAAATCAAGCTGAAGTATCCGAGCCATCTGCCGCTGAATGCAACCCAGAATGTTGAAACCTCGGGAACGTGAACTTTTGAGCCTTTTTGCTGCTGCGGGGTTTCTTCTATTTTCTAAACTCTCCCTGCTGGCCACCATCTCATAAAGAACACAATCATATGGTGCAAGTTCCTTCTGAAGGGTTTCAAAGTATCTGCAGACAAGAATAGCAATTCAAGCATTTAATAGAAAACTCACTCAAGCAGAAATAAAGAGGTTGTTACAAGCAACTAGATTCCGTAGCCACATGTTCATAAGGAAATTGTCATAGAGCGCACAAACTCAATCCATCATACTCCTATGAAGGTTTCCAGTAGAAGTATTAAGGAAAAAAAATATATCTATCTTTAACATATTCTTGTTGTTCTTTACGCAGGCAGGCCAGACCAAAACTCCGTTTTTCATCAGCAGGCTTCATTAGTCAATACAATCATCTTTCTGTGCCTTTCCATACAGCATATTCTTATAGCAAGATATAAGCAGTGTCAGAGTCCTACCTTTCTATAATTATTATTTTTTAACATTATTCTCACTAATTACCATCCACTAGGCCAGAGCTAACAAAATAAAAAACTGAATCAAACTGATGTATTTAGTTGGGATTTTTATATAATAGATTCGGTTGCAGTTTTTAAAAATGACTGACCGAAGTGTGTAGTTCAGTTTCAGATTTGAATATGGGAAAAAGCACATAAACTTGAACTGAACCTCATGTGACAGTAATTATCTAAATAGTACATGAATTCTGAAAAATAAATCTTCATAAAAGGTCAAAGAAAGGTAAAGTCTTTCCTTGAAAACTCCAAAAGGCTGCACTTTCAAATTTGTAAATTATTATTTAATGGTGATTTATTGCTTCTCCTCACTTGAATTGCATTCTTCAAAACAAAAAGATTTTAAAATTTTGCCATTCACTGTCAAATGCAAACTCTTTTAACTAAAAAACTGAATAGGGCGGTTCGGTTAAAATTTTTTTAAATGTCCGAACCGTAGAATAGTTTTGATACAGAGTCAACTAAAACCTCTTGCCCCATCACTGCTCAAGTGCATTCATACAGAGTCAGAGACTCACCATCCTAAGACGCTCAACTTCATTCATTTTCACTCCATTAACTTATAATCAACCAGATATTTTCATCCACTTTTCTACTTCCCCTTTTTAAACAATGCATTCAAGTTTAGTCGTCTTTAGATTAGGATATTACACTCTTTAGGGGGAAAGGAAGTCAGTTGAAAACCAGATAACTAAGCACAACCCTCCATCCATAATGCATAACCAAGACAGAAACAAAATATAAGATTACTGGTAATTTCATTAAATATATTTTGAATTAGACAAACATACTCTTTATCCGCGATATGAATCGTTGAGACCAAATCAACCTGACCCATCAAGAAATCAAAGAAAATCTCACAATTAGAACCCAGCAAGAGGAAGACACTACTTCTTTTTATAAGGTTAATCAGATTTAGAACCGGAGCTCGAGCGATTGTATTTGTACCCGAAGAAAAGGGTAAAGAATAGACCAAGGAAACCTCTTACGATAGCTGACAACAGCAGTCTGCAACTCGCCGCTGCCTCTGTGACTCCCTCTCTTGAATCTCATGAAATCCGCTATCGAATTGTTCTTGAAAAACTGCTCCGCGGACCGATCTTCAACGGACTCGTTAGAGGAACAACCCAAAAGCTTCAACGACGGGTATTTGTGGGTTTTCGAGAATCTAGGACTGGGTTTGGAGAGCTTAAATGAGATAGGCCGAGGAGAAGTAGACGTGGAAGATGAATCAGGGTTAGAGAGCGAAGGAAATGAAGATGTGGAAGAGATAAGTGAAAGAGAACTCGAAACCATGGTTGCCAAAGAGAGATCGAGGAGTATTGGGCTTTTTCTTTTCCTCACTGAATAACCTGGTTCATAGTTTTTTATTTTTAAATATCTTTTTCGTTTTTTGTTGTTGTGGTTTTTTGCACGTTAAGGCAAAGTCCTAGTTTCCTGAAAGAAAGTGAAACTGGTTAATCGCAATTACTAGGACAATGGCAAGGAACAAAACTTGATTAAGTTGCCAACACAAAACCATGCATCTGATGTGAAAACGACAGCGCTATAAACAATGCACAAGATTCGTTTTTGCTTTTTTTTTTTCCCTTAATGGTAATATATATATATATATATATATATATTCAAGGGTGTTTTTTTAAATGGATCTTATACATAAGATATTTTTGATAATAAATTTTTTCATAATTTTAATTATTTTTAATTAAAAAAATTAAAATTTAAATAAAATTACTCTTAATGAAATTAATTTATTTATTTAACTTCACATCTCAATCCAAAACTTATTAACGAGTTAAGTATGTTTAGATCTATGCTTCAAACCGACCCATATTCTTTAAGCTTTTCTTATCAGATTGTTCATTTCTGAACTATTCTTTACTAGAAAGAAAAATGTTTAAGTATTTTGAGTATTTTGGAGTAATTTTTGATACACGAAGAAAACTTTTAAATGTTTTCAATATTTTTAAATATTTTCAATATTTTTAAATATTTTTGAGTGATTTTTTATATATGAAATTTTTTTTTTGAATATTTTGAGATTTTTTGTCAAGTAGGTATATTCATTAATTTTATTGTTAAATGGAATATAATGTATCATTTGAAGTTGTTGACCTTGTTAAATACAATTCAATAGTATTTGTGGTTTTTTTATATTGTGTAATTAGTTTTTAGATATTGCGTGATTTATTTGGATATTGCTTGATTAACTTTGAGCATTACGTGACGAGTTTTTAAACATTATATGATTAATTTTTAACAAGACATTACGTGACTAATTGATAAGTATTGCGTAACTTATTAGTAAAACAATGCGTGAATAGTTAGTAAAGCATTATGTGACTTAGGCATTACTTAAAAATCAATCATACAATGCCTAAAACCAATCACGTAATACTTAAAAATCAGTCTAATCAATTTCAACTCTTCAACTTTTGGATTCTATAAATAAACAAATAAACTCAAGAACTTAAAACATATTTTTTTTAAGTAAGCTATGAAATTGTACATTTCATAAAAGATAGAATATAAAACTCCATAACCCTCCAAAGTAAAACAAAATATATCCTTATCGGGTGGCCTTGCTCAGTCTCTTTATGCAAAACAATCTATACTCCATTTATAAAATATTCCCTGAACAATTTTAACTCAAAATTTTATAAAAAAAGTCAAAATTTCTAACAAACATGCTTAACAATCACCTCAATCTCAGACACAATAAAATTATGAATTACCATAAAACTCATCAAACATACTTTAGCTGTTCCTTCTCTTTGAGCCCATAATCTTAACCAATCCGATCTAATTCATCAACACAGACATCTCCATTACAACACACATTTCGAAGCAAGTCATCACAAAAAAGCATCTAGTTACCACATCCATCATACTGTCTACAATAACTATAGAATAGCAAAATCGCTGTTCATGGCCATTGAGAACCCAAGATCCACCATCTAAAAAATAAAACAAAATAAGAAAGAACTTGATGTAACCTCTACTCTTTGAATAGTAAAATGGACAGTATTTAATCAGAGAGAAAAATTAATATTTAATTTTAAAATTTTTATCTGAACGGATAAAGAAAACTGAAACTATTTTAATTTATCTGAAATTGTTAAAAGAGTATTATTGTCAAGCTATGGTAAAAATTAGTTAAAAATAATTAAAATTATAAAAAATAATATTTTTGAATTAAACTTATGAGTCTATATTCAATTCTAACTCAATTTCTGAAGGGAAAACATATTCTCCGTCAGTTAAAGCCATACAAGATATGAACACAACAGGTACAGAAAGTTTGTTAAAAACAACCCAAGCATTCATCCAAAGATGCTGGAAAAGAGATTTTATTGCTACTCCGTAAAACAAATGAATACTCCTATAACATGACCCAGAAATAATGCCCTTTAAGGGAAGAATAGATATCTGAGAGTTAATCAATTGTTGAAACAAAGGAATGAAATAGTAAGAAAATTAACATTGTACAAGAATAAGCTCCCTAATATATAAGCCCACCCACCAGCTTCTGAGTTTTCAGCAGCACTTGCAACCATCCTCAAAGGAATATAATGAATAAAACCTTTAGTTTGATTTGATGTCCCATCAAGGACACTAGAGAATCATAAAAGAACATATTTTGCTTCTCAGCTTCATTTGAAACCCTGTATCATTGTGATAAAAGCCGGATGCCTGCTTCTAGATCTTCTAAGGTTATGGTACACAGTTCATCTGCATCTATACAGTCAAAATTGAGCCTGAGATCTAGGTTCTCCCTAGCATTAACTAGCATTGGATCAACTAAACCTCCATTCATCTCCTTACGCTGCTTCTCTGTTGTTTCTCTCTCTATTAATCTTGCTATCACATCTAATCTGCAAGAACTATGCAACTTAAATCCGTATAACAAACTCTCCTCTGTTTGACCATTCATCTTGATATGGAGGATCTTTGCTAGTTCTTCAGAATTGAAGTCACTAAAATGAAAAAATTTTGTCACTCTTCTGCAGAACCCTTCATTAGAAGCAATTACACGCTTCATCGGTTCACTATACCCAGCAAAAATGACAACAATTTTTCCACTGTCCATTACAGACATGATCTCTTCCAAGGCCTCCAATCCATAGTCCTTATCATCTGCTTTTTGCATAGGTATTAATCTATATGCTTCATCAACAAAAAGAATTCCCCCCTCTGCTTCTTGGATCTGCACATGATCACTTGTTAATTAGTTCATATGAGACAGCAGACTAGCCTTGATCAAGAAAAAGCACCAAAAAAAAAAAATCCAAAAAGCACAAGGAAACACCTTTCTCCTTGTCTTTGGCCCAGTGTGTCCAACAAATTCACCAACCAAATCTGTCCGTTGCACTTCCGTTACCTTGTCAGTAGGTAGAATTCCGACCATATGAAGTAATTTCCCAAGAATCCGAGCTACCATGGTCTTGCCTGTTGAATAATAATCATCCTGTTATTCATACTTACGAAACATCATAAGATGTGTAAAAACTACATGTTTTATGGAGTATCACTAGAAGACAAGTAATTCATTTTGAGGCATGCGATCCAATAGCAATTACCTGTTCCAGGATTGCCAAGGAATGCCATATGAGGAGGTCTTCTAGCACCAACTTTCAACCCAAGGGCCCTGCGCCTTTCATCCAAGAGCATCCCCTTTGCCCATTTACGAAGTTGTACTTTGAGCTCATGCAAACCCACGATATTCAGCAGCTCCTTTTCAAGTTCATCCATCTTAGCCTTTGTTTCACCACATACTTCAAGTGCTCTTCTCTTGTGCTGCTCTTCAAGGTGCCAATGTAATAGTTGACGTAACTTCTCACTTCCAGGGCCATTTGACAGATGTTTTATAGGAGTCATTCCCTCCTGCAATTCAAAAGATAAGCCAACTGTCACAAATTGGTAATAAGACAAATCAAGCACAATGAAATACACCAAGTACATGGATGAATATTACATTGTCCTGAGCAGTGCAATCAGCATTGTACTCAAGTAGTGTCTTGACAGTTGCATAGTCATCAGATCGAATTGAGTACCAAACAGCAAGGTGTAATGGTGTCATTCCATTCTGCATAAATGACATGGAAGAAGAAAATGTTCAATAGAAGTTAAACTTTCCCAGCCAGTTCTAATCACCCACATAAATAAAAGGGAAATAAAGATCCAAGAAAGAGCACATTAGCTTTGGCTTCAATGAAAGCACCATGAGCAAGAAGCAACTTTGCAGCTTCATTACATCCATTCTTGGCTGCCATATGCAATGGAGTCTCCCCATACTGCAAAAGTCAACAGATAGAACTCAAAGGATTCTAAAAGGTCCTAAACAAGGAGCTCTACTAGATTTTCAAAGGAAAATTTTAAGCAGCTAACAGATAAACATATTTAGCTGAAAAAATAGCGAAAACAAATAAAATTTTTACATACCATATTCTTGGCCTCTAACTCCGCCTTTTCTGGTCCTTGCCAGTGAAGCAAAAATTTAATTATCTCAGCTCTATCATATCCAGCAGAAACATGTAATGGTGTCTGTGCCATCTGCATGAAAACCAAATGAAACCAATAGACCTAAGAATAAGAAGGAATTGATTCTGAATACATATACATATCTGTGGTAGGCATTCAATTCAATCTCTCTAAATCTTAGAGGAATTGTAGCAATTAATCACACAAGAAGTATCTCACTGTTAGAAGCTAAAAATCAATAATGAATCAGTTAGCATATGCCATGTGCCCATACTACCAAGAAACAACTGAAGGGATAAAGCAAAAGAACGTAACAAAAATCGGTAACAAATTATTATAACAAAACAGGGAAACAATATTGTTGCACCTCCCTTTTTGAACAAATAAAAGGATTAGTTATAAGCAAATGAAGTGGTACAATATCAAGTGGAACTGAAGATCTAAGAGAGCTTTATCCAGCAATTCAGAATCATCTAACATGCTGTGTCAGATTCTATCAAGTTCACGGTCAACATGTCATAACCGCCCTTTGCAGTTATACTTTTCACAGCCAACTTTAAAATAGGTTGAATTTTGCATCAACAAATAATTAAAAAGACGGTCATGCTTGCTTACAATGAACCGATGCTACATTGAACTGCATCTTTAACCCATTTCTCTACTCCATGTATCATTCTGTATAACTATGGGTTCATCACCCTCAACCTCCCTTGTATAATAATTACCTTGGTTACAGGACCTGGATCAAATTTCATTATTTGCTAAAATAAGATGCTATGTTTTTTTTTATAATGCTACATTTAATAATATTAATAACAACCTGCATTATGTAACTGAAATTCGTAAAACAACTAATTAAGACATATATTAACGATGCATTACATTTTTTTATACCTAATTAAAAGAAACTGACATCTCTAGCCCAACCAAGTCCCCGCTAGATCTAATTAGTCTACTATGGAACCTATTATCTGCATTTCCAAAGAAAATATATATAGAGAAAAAAGGGTGAATAAAAAGAAATGTAAATCTTTCTTTTATCTTAGCTAATAAAAGGGTATTGTGTTAAACCATCAAGAACATAACCAAAACTATGGCTAAAAATGCAGGCGAAATAATCCAAATTCATGCGTCATTTACAAAATGCTAAAAGATGAAAAGGATTTGTTAAAAAGAAAAAAAAGGAAATGGAGGAATCTTACAACAGGGTTTCTCTCGTTGAGAAGAAAGGGCTTGTCCTTGAGCAGCTTCTGCAGGCCAACAAGATCCCCAGACTGAGCAAAACCATGAATGGTGGTGGGCTTGGCAGATCTTGACCTTTGATCCCGACCCATCTGCATCATTTAGAAAGATAGTTTAACCTTAAACGAGTACCTTTTCTTCTTCTTCTTTTTCTCTCTGTGGAAGAAAAGTGTAAGAAGAAGAAAGAAAAAAAGAAGGAAGGAAGGAAAATATGGAGAGAAAATGAAAGGAATTTTAGTCGGGAGAGGGAGTCATCGGCCGTCAAACGTGGAAATAAATTCCCCCGCGTCCGAATCTGACACTGCCTTTTTTTAGCTCTTTCCTATATACTCTTCGT
The DNA here is from genome assembly GCA_036013995.1 of Theobroma grandiflorum. Lineage (NCBI taxonomy): Eukaryota > Viridiplantae > Streptophyta > Magnoliopsida > Malvales > Malvaceae > Theobroma > Theobroma grandiflorum. The sequence continues at coordinate 40,988,580 of CP142129.1, forward strand.
TTTCCCCATTTTTCCTGGTGTGAATTCGGGTTTGGGTTCGGGACCCTTTCTTCTACCGTGGGCTACGACCCTCTGGTTCACCAATTAGCTTCCCAGTTGCCACCGCCTACTAGGTGGCCACCTATTTTTAAGCTGTCAATAAACATCCCAAAATCCATTCTTTTATTCAATAATATGGCACTTTATAAATACTCTTACCCCAATATTGGTTCTTCCCAAAAAAGAATAAATAATTGTTGCCTCTATTTTACTCAAGTTTTAAATGTCTTTATCTTTTTTCAATTTAATGACATGCTAAACTTTTTAATTAATTATTAATAAAAATAAATGATATTATGTATAAATAGCATAAAATTTTAAAGATAAAGATTAATATTTCACCATTAAATTCTTTTATTAATATGTTTTTAATTTCTTTTAACTATTTGAGAGCAAATAAAGATATTTATTTCTTACTATTTCCATCAAATACTTGTATTTTTTTCCCTCTGGAAACAGGATTAGGCATCAGAAACATGTATCCATCTTGTATCACGTGAAAAAAGAGTGGGTAGTGTTCATCCTTGAGAATAAGCATATATACCGTATCAAATCCTATCCTATTCATCTGATTTATACCAAAATTTTATCATGTGTTTTTTATGCTAATAAATAAAAGAATGAAAGAATTCTTAATTGGTATATATCTAAAATCGGATCCTTTACCTACTTTTTACTACTAGAATCCTTCCAACAAAATTAAAAAAACGTGCTAAATATTTTAAATTTAAAAAATAGGAAATTCAAAAAAAGTAAGGTTTGAACATATTAAGTACAATTTTTAAAGGTAGAGATTTAATATTTGCATTCGTTACTGTTTTTTCGGGACATTTTTAGTTTCTTTTTTTTTTTCAATTTTGATAATGGGACGAATTAGTTTAATGGTTATCAATATGGTTGATAATTAATGTTAGCATTATCTACTCTTGTTGAGTAAAGATAAGGATGTAACAAAAAAATGTGTTGGTGCAAACATAGCACAAATTTTTCATTTTGAAGAGCGCATTTCCTCTCGATGTTGGCATCCCATGAGCCTCTACTCGTCAGCGTAGTTGAAACGAGTACCAGCATTATAACATAATATAACTATTTAATTGTATCAAAAAATATTTTATATGAACATAACATGTTTATTATATAGATTATTAGACATAACATGATTAATTAACACAATTAAATATTATTAACTTATTTAGGCACGACACGGTTAATTCATTTATACATAATTAACTTGTGAAAATGTGAATAATGAATTATTTTATGTATTTTTAAAATATTAATAATTCAATAAATGAGTTTTAATTAATTAAATATATTCAATAATGTGATTTAATTTGTTAAAAAAATTAATTAAATATGTCATATACAGATAAGACATGTTAATACATGTAAAATATAGATAGTTTTTTATTGTAATCTATTATCACGATTATGATACCAACATAATTATACAAAACGGATTAAGCATATCAATTCAGGTAAAATATGAATATTTTTGTATTATAATCTGTTTTATTAGAATAAAAATATCATTGTATAAAATTTAAATCGGTTTAACTTCATACCATGTTAATGACACGTGTAAAATTTCGATTCTAGTTGTTGACTTGTTATTGGAGGGACCGACACAGTAGCTTATGACTTATGATCTGAACAGTAGAAATAATGAGCTGTTGTCCAGCCGATCTCTGATCGTTCCCATGTGGGTCAGTAAAGGAGGCCAGTTTAACAAATGCATGAAAAAGACTCTGTTATTTGGTTGCTCTCTTTCTAAGAATGTAGTACGTAAATACTATTTTGTTTAAATCATTCTTTCCAATGATGCTATTTTTCTTTCACTGTCATGGGGTCGAACGGTCTATTAAGCATTTGGGAAAACGTCTAGAATTAGAGCATAGTAATAGATTTTTTAAAAGTATAGTGTTTAAATTAAATTTTAAATTATTTTTAAAAATTTTTATTTTTTTATTATATTTAATTAAACTTTTATGTTTTTAAGTGAAATAAAATTTTATAATTAATTATTATTAATTAAAATGTCATTTATCATTTTATATTCATATGACCTTAATCTAACTTGATATGAACAATGAAAATTATTAAATAATCATGTTATCATATTAAATTAATATATCACATCATCATTAATTATAATATATTAATATGTCATATTATTTTTAATTAAAATATATTAACATACCACGTCAACATCACGCAACATAAAATGACATTTTAACAAAATCAATCATTAATTATTATAACTTATTTGATTTAAAATAAAAATATAAAAAATTATTTGATTTAAAATAAAAATATAAAAACTTAATCAAATAAAATATAAATATAAAAAATTATTTATATTTTTTAAAATAGTTTATAAAATTTTTAAATATTTTGTTTTCTTTTAAGTTATATTAACATAATAATCAAGATAAACTTTTGAAAGTGGACTCGTGTTCTTTTAAGTTTCAAGTCATTACAATTAATTCAAATTTAAAAAATGTCTACGTTGAAAGTGAAACAATCATCAATGGTCATTATCATTATCAATGACATTAACACGAGCGAACAATAAATAATACCTTATTTTATTATTTAGTGTAGTTGAGATGAATTTTGTGTACATATGATAATTTTAATCTAATGTAAAATCTGACTTTGATTAATTAATAAGGATGAATTTTTATTGTCTATAGAAAACTTAAAATTATTTTATTCAAATTATTATAACTAGGATGATGCCCGTAGCTACGTTACGGAAAAGTTTACAAAAAGTATAAATTATGTTGTATTAGATTTTAATTTGATATGTTTAAAAGATAAATTGTTTGTAGATAAATAAATAAATTGATATTAATTTTAAAAAATATTTAATTACTTTTTTCCCTTTCTATATATATACTTTTTTGAAAGATATAATTTATTTAAACATTGTTATAATCTTTACATTGGAAGTAATCTACAAAGTTTTTACTTTATAATAAAAAAATAGTCTGGCCAAACTAAGTGTTTGATCGTAGAGAATGGCTTAATTCGTTGCCAAGCTGTTACTTGTGCGAAAGAGGTGCTCATCCTGATCGTGTAGAGCATTTAATAATATAAAATATATATTAGTAAATATTGAAATGATATAATTCATTAAAATAATTATATCAACAAATATATGTTTCTTTTATAAGACAAAAATATATGGTTGAATCTATCGTTTGTCCTCTAAAATTTTCATTCGTTATATGTAATGATTCTATGTTTAATTAGAAAGGTATCTTTTAAATTAATTTGTTTGTACAAAAAAGATAAATTGATATTAATTGAAAAATGATATTTGTTTTGGACAATTTCTTAAGTAAAAAAGACAATAAACTAATCAAAAGGGTTTTTACATTTGTTTAAACAAAATGATCATCAAAAGGGTTTTTACATTTGTTTAAACAAAATGATCATACCATTAGCTGACTGTCACATATGTCTTTTGCCCATTTGTTTGGATTCTGTCATCGTGTTGCTTCCGCTAGACCTGTTGTATACATAAAAAGATAAAATCTGTTTAGCATCTAAATTTTTATAGACTTTTAAGTTAAATTAGTAAAAGATTTGTGAAGTAGGGTAATTAACATACATGATTTTTGATTTCTTTGCCTGTGGTTATTCGGTTGTCCCTTTTTTTGATTCCTAACGATCAAGTAAGGTTTCTTTGACAGTGTTGCACTCAAAAACCTTGAATTTCAACAAATATTGATCAATTGCTTTTGCTCTCAATCCTACATTGAATGTTCTCTTTGTGTTTATCAAAGCTTTAACAGGAGCTGGAAGAATCATTTTGTTAATTTCCTTGATGGCAGCAAGTTCTGCTATGGTTGCTCCAATTAACTTTTCTGCTTGCTGACCAAAGATCATCAGTTGAATTTCACCAGATGTATCTTGTATTGTTAGCTCAAAAATCATCATGTTAGCAATAGATAAAAATATCATTAATGTTATGTTATAGAATAATATTTTGTTTGTGAATTTGATGATGAAGTTTTAGTTTTCTTACATCAATATTGGGACTTTTTCATCATGGGTACTACACCAAAATTTGTCAGATAAATATTTCAATCCTTTTGCATATTCGTTGCATGCATTGCAGTACCATCCATTTGATGCTTTTATATTGACTATTGTTCATGTGAGCTCAAATTTCTTGTTCTAAAAGATAATGTAAATGTTGTTGTTAATTTATATATGATTCTAGGTAAATAAATTTTTGTTGCTAAAAATATGGTAGTATAGATAGATTTTTACCATTGTTTTGTTGGGTTCAATTGCCAGCAACTCTTAACTGTTGCTTTTTGAATTGCTGTTGGTTGAGTAATTTGTAGGGAATTTCCCTCTTCCATTTTTTGTAGCTGGGCTTGAATTGGCTCATTTCTGTATCTGTAATTTTGTTTTGCCAGTGATAAGTAAAATGCTTTGTAGTTCATTTTAAATTAAATAATGTAATTGTTCAGCTTGTACAACATTACCTGTTCTTTAGTTCTTCTACTTGAGGAATAACAAAATCAATGTAAAGTCTGGTTGCAGAGCAGGAAGATGCGTACAATGATCCTACAAAATGTAATTAGTTAAATAATTATGTTTTTTAATGGGAAAAAGCTATTGTGATTGTATAAAATATTTGTAATGATCAACTTACGCATATAGGTCTTGATCATCAATCCAGCTATAGCAATAACAGTGTTTAGCTTGTTTTGAAGCAGTTCATCTTCATTTATTTCCAAGGCCAATTCTCCATACAACACAACTTTGATTGTATTGTTACTATGAAAACCTTAAAGATCGTTAAACATTTAATTTGACAAAAAATAATTCATCAGTAGAATGAGACAATAAACACAGACTAAATCACACAAACATGATAATAAAGGCACCTAACTTAAAAGCTATAAGTGTGATTTGGACGCACAAATACATAATAATATTTTAGAAGTAAAACAAACTAAATTAATGTATCTTACATAATATTGAACAAAAAATTAACGCTAAAAGTGCTAGTTGTGACAGCTAAACATTAAATCAAAATAGGATTTGTAACCTTAAACAAAATCTGATGAAATACTTGACCTCATCTAAATAATCGATTTCTTTATCTAAGTCTCTTGCAAAATAAAAAAAAATGACAAAGAAATCAGTTACAAAAACATATGAACAATGAAAATAGAGTAATAGCAAAAAATACAACAAATATAGTAATTGAAGAAAATCAATTTAAATCTAGAAAATAAATAAAATATTGTTTATCAAATTTCCCCTTCTTTTTGCCTCAAATGGATCTCACTTCTTTTTGATACGATAAGGCGATTTAACTTGCTTCATCCCCACGAAGAGGTTTTTCCAACTATAGGTGAGTGACTCTTTTCAACTACCTAAAGTTCATTTCAATTCCCATGTTTTACTTTCTCTCCAGAACTCTTCGCCACCGGAGGTGCACTGTCACAGGCTTAGCCGCTACCCCAAAATTGTCTTTGCTTCAAAATGAGAAGATAAAGCATTAATTTGGTAGATGCTACTCAAACAATTTAATTAATTAAATGGGAAGAGACAGAAAGGAAGTAACAATGGAGGAGAGAGAGTCCGGCACGACAGAGGAAGAAATGAAAAATGTCTAAATAAGCCAGACTAATTGAGTGGGAGGAGAGAGAGAGGAGGTACCAGCGGAAAAGAGAGAGTCCGGCATGATGGGGAGGAAATGGAAACTCACCGGTGGCCAGAAGAAAGGCTAACGACAATTGGGAAGCTGATCGTTGAAAGCAAAGACAACGAAGCATCAAAATGAGAAGAAGAAAATGGAGAAGGAAATCGACAATAACAAAACAACCGACTGAAGGCTTAAAAAAAAAACCCTTAATTGACAATCGGGAATGTAAAAGGTTTCATATCAAAACGACGTCGTTTTGAAGAGTAAAAGCCAAAAAAAAATATATAAGGAGGAGCCCTAATTAAAAGACACTTGTCATTCAATTAGAGACTCAATTTAAAAAAATTGAATGACAGATGTCAATCAATTAATCCAATCAGTTATCTTACTTTTATATACTAGGATGGTACCTGTAGCTACGCGACGGAAAATGTTATAGGAAATATAAATTATGTTGTATTAGATTTCAATTTGATATCTTCAAAAGTTAAATTATTTGTAGAAAAAATAAATAAAATGATTTTAATTACAAAAAGTTATTTGTTTAGGTTTAAATCATGTGAAAGTTGATGGAGGATCAATTTATTTTAATAGTATATATAACAGCAATAGTTCCTTAAGTAAAAGAGATAATAAACTAATCAAAAGGAAACACCGTAAGCAAATCGAATTGTCCAAAAAAAATTACCTACATTTGGTTAAACAAAATAATCACATTATTAGATGATTGTCAAATATGTTTTTTTTTCCTTTTGTTTGGTTTTTATTATTGTGCTGCTTCCGTTAGACCTATTGTATACATGAAAAGATAAAAATATGTTTAACATCATCAACCCCATGACCATTGACATAAGATAAGGTAAGTAATTAAATTTTAAAATATTAAAAAAATTAAAAAGCTGAAAAATCATTTTTAAAAATATCTAATTGTATAGAAAATAAAAAAACTTCGTTATTTCCTATATTTAATTCATCATTTGCAATGTAAAATAAAGATTAAAATTGGAAAAACATTTTTTGCAACTCAAGAAGCAGTAAAGTATGTAAAATGGCAAGAAAAAAGGAAGAACAAAAAGTTGGTTTATGTTTTCTAGCAACAAAAGTGGTGGGAATAACAAATAAGACTTAGCAGAACAAAACTGTACTCAATGATGAATAACAAATGAAATTTTGAGATTTTGAAATACCAAAAAAAGTTGACATAACAAATGAAATTTTGGATAATAAATAAACATGGAATGATAACTAACATTTGTAGAGGATTTTCCTCTTCCATTTTTTGCAGCTAGGCTTGAATTGGCTCATGTCGGTATTTGTAATTAAAAGTCATACTATTTATTGTATATGTCAAAGGCTAGTGTCATAATCACATTTATATATAAATATTAACTCTTTTTTAGAGGTGGAGGTGGAGGTGGGAGGGCATATAATTAAAGAACAATTAACTCTTTACTCAACTAACAGTTACAAGTAATTGCAAAGGAAAAAGTACATAAATTGCAGATAAAGTGAAAGCTAGTTACCACAAAACTATTTTGAATTAAACTGATCTTATTATATAAAATAACAATCAATATTCAAATTTAACCTAATAAAAACAATAAGATATCAAAGAATGTAATGGTCATCCAATAATTGATCAATTGAAGCCAATCACAACAACATGAAAAGGGATCTACTTTTATATATAGTAATAGATTTTTTGTTGTATAACCTTCAATAAACAATATTAAACAATTTAATGTACCTTGCGTAGTTATCTAAAGTAGAAAAATCATGCATAAAGCAAACAATTAAGCAAAACATCCCAAACAAATTTGTATATAAAAAAAAACAAATAATAAACGATACTCAATTGTAAATATTTAAATAATCTATTAACACAACTTAAGAATCCTTAATAGTAACTTTAACAACCTGTAAAAATAAAAAAAATAGTATAATCATGAAATATAAATTTCAAGATATTATATGAAATAGAATAAATCAAAATACAAAGTAAATATATAAATGAACAAATCAATATGGATAAAAGTTTCAATTAAAATTATAATTTTTTATCATATATTTGAATAAATATAAAATACAATTAAAATTAAATAATTTTTAACGTCTATAACATAATTATTATATGAAATTGAAATTATAATATAACATTTAAATATTTGAATTAATTATAATTGTAATTATAACATAAAAAGAGAATTAGATAAACATATAAATTATTAAAGAAGTTATATAAGCATCTAGATTTAGATTTGTGCTATTCCAACAACATTGAGCTATTAGAAATATATAAATTATCAAAATTTTATAGAAGATTATGAGAAAGTATTTATAATATATTTAAACATGAATTTTTCTTTTTTTTCAAGTACACCTGGGAGTGGAAGCTCATTAGGCTCCTGGGTCACACAAAGAAAATAGTTTTCTCCCATGTTATAAACTCACCACTCTCCCAAGATTTAAACCTCAAACCTTCAAGTTGAAAATCCCAAATTCTGATAAATAGAAAGCTATAGGTCATTGAATGCATGGTAAATATTCCGACTCAGGTAGAGGTAAAACATTCTTTGCCTAAGCAACTGAAAATACGGACTTGGGGCAAATACCAGTTAAAAGTTCAGTGCTAACAGAATGCAAATAGCATGTAGAGTATCAAGCAATATCAGTAAATCAATACCAAAGAGTTAATATAAAGCAATTGAATGAATACTTAATATATGAACGAACCTAAAAGATGAAAAACACTCTGCAGTATCTCTAAACTTGTAATCATTAATTAATATATCTAAAAGAAAAGAAAATTACCACCAGGATATTGCCAAAGCAATGATCTGACACATTGTCATTCAAAGAGACTAAAATTATGCAGATAACTATAGTTAGAACATAAAAACCCACTACAATGAATGTCCAAGGTATACATGCTATAGGGAAAATGAATATAAAAAAAACATATAAAATAAAAAAAATACCATATATTAAACATAGAAATGTTAAAAGCAGCAAAAGAATTCTATTGCACTCCTTCGTTTCCTTTCACTCTTCTTTTTATGTGATCCAAGTAAGGGGAACGATGCCCTATTTCTTCTCATTGTCTCCATTATCCTCTTCTTTCCTACCCCTCTTAGCTTGCAAACATAGTGTTAAGCTGTCACAGCTCCAACACCGATTCACTATTGTAAAATAATTTGGAAAATTAAAGCACAATGACATACAATATCTTAATTATATTCTAAGGATAGAAGGAACATTATTTACAAAGGTAAAAGAGCTAATAAAATTTGTCCCTTTGGTTCAAACTCACTCTACTTCCTATGTATATACACCAACCTTTACATCCTAACTATAATAACAATATATAGTTTGCTTCAAGTTACCAAGTTAGGTTTCAGTTAATAAAGACAGGACCTGTGCTAGAACAGAATCCTGTAATGGTAGTTGCACTTACATTTGCAAAGATCCCTACTCATAAATGTGCATTGCAATTCAAATTAACATGTAAGCATAAAGAAATCACGTACTTGCATGTAAAGAATTACAAAGCACCACCAGTTTGCAAAAGCAATCCAAAATAACATGAGAGTTTGATGACAGACTTTGAGCATCATACCTGAAATCTGGTGCGGAAAACATTTGGTACATCAGAAAATAACACATTCCACATGAAAAGCCCAAAAATAGTCAACCAGATACCACTCTCTGTATGGACACCCTACCATCCACCTCATTCTGTGGCATAATACTGCAGAGCGAGCTGTTCTACTCCACATTGCTTCCCGTCTTCCCCATAGAACCTGCTTTTTCTACCAGTTTCACAATTCAATGGTCTCCCTTGAATATGAACATGTGTTTGCCAGAATCAGAAATATAATATTAGTTAAATAAACTTAGTAACTTCAAGTTCAAAGTTTAAAGGGCATTTCAAGACCTGAAACCCATAAAAGGATAAAATTAAGAAATACCTCTGTTATGTTCCTCTTAACTGACTTAGAGAAGCTTGGAGTTTTCCAATGCCTTGGTGGTTTTCCCAAGCAAAGAACTTGCCTTTGTAGTGCCATTCTTGAACCAGCACGAATCCAAGGATCTAATAATCCAGTTTTAGCAATTGAAAAACTCTCATTGGGGCAGCCCATATGCTCCAAATCAATGGACAATCTTATAGTCCAATATCCTCTTCTTCTATCACAGGTAAAGCAATTAAGTAATCGCCTTAGTAAAATTCTCAATAACCAAAAATTTCCTTAGATGTGGATGTTTTCTTATGCATCAAGATCGTTGCTCTTTACACACAGATCAAGTTATTGAGTGTAAAGAGCACCATGCTCAATGATATGTTAAGGTTCACTTGTGAGTTTGCCTCATTGTATGTTAAATTATTCATTATTGGATCATTGATGGTCGTATTATTCTTTTTGTATACCAATACCACCAGCATGCCACTATTGCTACTTCTGCTTTTGCTGGAACTACTCTTGACACTGCTACCACTACTACTGCCCCTACTACTATTGCCACTACTACTAACCAAGCAAAACCACCGTTAGTATGACTGCTACTACTATTATTATTTTGAAATAAGAAAGACTTTTTATAGAGTAATTGATGGCCGTACACATACACATGCAATGAAACATAATGGCAAAACCTAGAAAGATCTAAGAGTTTTAAAGACAATTAGTTCCTTAATGTCCTCTCAATATATGTAAGACAATTGGATGACATTTACTTGAAACCTTTATTAAGGTAAATAATCTGTAAGTAATCATATAGTAATTGCGAATATACAATTTTATTAAGCAAGAGAAAAGAACGATTTAACTAATTGAATGGGAAGAGACAGAAATGAGGTACCAGCAGAGGAGAAAGAGTCCCAGCACAATAGGGGAAGAAACGGAAGATGATTGCCAAGCAGAATAGCGGCTAACGACATATTGGAGGTAGATCATCAAAATCAAAGATAACAAAACAACAAAATGAGAAGAAGAAAATGGGGAGGCAAATCAACGATAAGAGAACGATTGACTGAAGGGTATAAAAAAACCATTAATCGCTAATTAGGGATCTAATGAATAACTTACAAAATGAGAAGAAAGAAATGGGGACGGAGCAGATGTTACAAATAAAGGATAAAACCATTTAACTAATGAAGTGGCAAGAGAGAGAAGAGGTACCGACGAAGGAGAGAGAATCCGACGCGACAGGGGAAGAGATGAAAATTCACCAGGCAGAAGAGAGGTTGATAGTCGAAAGCAAAGGTAACAAAAACAACAAAATGAGAAGAAAGAAAATGGAGATGGCAAAAACCAAAGGAAGAAAGGAACCGACTCAGGGAAATAAGGGAGAGCAGATAAAAAGACCCTTAATCGACCACGTCAGGAATGTAGAAAGTCCAATATCAATACGACGTCGTTTCGATGAGCAAAAGGTTAAAAAAATTAAATAAAATTTTAATTAAATGACACTTGTTATTCAATTAAAAACTTAATTGAAAAAATTAAATAACAGATGTCAATCAATTAATATAATAAGTTATCTTACTTTTATATATATTATAGATATTATAGATGTTGTGCTCCTTTACCTTTAAAAAATTATTTTTTTAATTTTAATTTCAAGTCAAAATTATCTCGTGGGTCATTTATTCTTTAGGTAGCCACATATCATAGTTCTCTGAGCATCACAATTTTCAAGTTTTTGGTGCGATTTTTCTCGGCATTTTTGTTTTATAGAGGGAAACAAAGAGAATAAATAGTAAAACTCTACATCAAATTTTTCTACTCCAAATGCGAGAACAAGGTTTTGAAGGTTTTTTTGGGGGATTTTGTAGATATTCGATTGGTTTTTTCAATCACTAATAATAGGGACGTTTTAAAAAATAGCCTTTAAAGATAAGACGTTTTCAAAAGTAACCATCTTTATAATTTTAACTATTTTTAACCAAGTTGGACAAAAATACCCTTAATGAAATTACACGTTATGATGTGACATGTCATGATTAGGTTGTGACACACCATGTACAAAAACTTGTGACACGCCATGGTTAGGCTGTGACACGCTATGTACAAAAATCTGTGACAAGTCATGGTTAGGTTGTGACACATTATGTACAAAAATCTGTGACACACCATGTACAAAAACTTGTGATACGCCATCAGGGGCGGAGCTAGCAAATATTTATTGGGGGGGCCAAAGGTTAAAAAAAATAAAAATTAAAAATTTTTAAAATTAATATATTAAACTTAATCATTAATAATCAAAAGATTTATAATAGATAATAATTTTATACAATATGTAAATCAAAAGAAACAAAAAGAAAAAAACTTATAATACTATTCTTGAAAAGTTTTGTTCGATAATGGTAATATATATTTTAATATAAATAATTAAATTATTTGTAAGAAACTTATCATTCATTTTGTTTCGAAGTTTTTTTTTTTTCGATATAAACGACTAAAAAATTAATGTAGTCAACATCCAATATTCTTATTTTATTATATTTAAGTTTATAGTATTAAATATTAAACTATATGCATATAATATAAATAGTTAAATATAATATACAAAATTAATAACATCTTTTTATACTCAAGATAATTTTCTTTCAACTAAGTATAAAATGTAAAGCACATTAAAAACATATACTCAAGATAATTTTTGCTTGTACAATTAGGATTAATAAAAAATAATATATTAGTAAAATTTTAAACAACAACCAATAATGTAACACTTGAACTTATATTTGAGAATTACATATACAATAATTTTTAATTTTTAAAAATTATAATCATTAAAAATAAAATCCACATAACAAAAAAAAAACCATGACAAGTAAGAGATATGACTTATATAACAAAAAAATATATAGTTGATGATTCATGGAAATTTAAAAAAGAAAATCTATAGAAACTTAAAATATATGAGCAAATAGAATATAATTGAAAAAATAAATAAATATAAATAATAATAATAATAATAATATAAATAAAAAAATTAAATAAAAACTTTACCTTTTTATAATTTCATAATACAAGGACAGAAAAAAAAAGAGAGAAAGATGAGTGGAGAAAATTAAAAAATTAAAAAAATTTAAGAATTTGAATAAAATTGAATAGGATTTGTAAAGTCATTTAATTATTTTTTAATTATATTAATTATTTAATAAAAAATGATTAAAAAGTATATAATATATAAAAATTTTTAAAATTTTTGGGGGGGCCATTGCAAAGGGACGTTCCGCCTCTGCACGCCATGGTTAGGCTGTGACACGTCATGTACAAAAACCTGTGACAAGCCATGGTTAGGTTGTGACACACCATATACAAAAATCTGTGACACGCCATGATTAAGTTGTGACACGCCATGGTTAGGCTGTGACACGTCATGTATAAAAACCTGTGACAAGCCATGGTTGTGACACACCATGTACAAAAATTTGTGACACGCCATGGTTAAGTTGTGACACGCCATGGTTATGCTGTGACACGCCTGTACAAAAACCTATGACAAGCCATGGTTAGGCTGTGACAAGCCATGTACAAAAATCTGTAACACGTCATGGTTAAGTTGTGACACGCCATGGTTAGACTGTGACACGCCATGTACAAAAACCTGTGACAAGCCATGGTTTAGTTGTGACACACCATGTACAAAAATCTGTGACACACCACTGCTTAAAGTGTTTCCAACATGTTTTCATAAATCAAAATACAATTTTTTTTATCTAAAACACCTACTTTGACTAAAAATTAAAAAAAAATTCTTTTGAAAATTTAGGTTTATAAATTTCAAAAATTTGAATTTATTGGTGTCTAGATTCCGAATTGATTCAATTAAAAGCTATTTCATACATATGTGATTATTTCTACCATTTTAATTTTCTCCAAAATACCTAAAAATCAAAAATTTCAAATATCCACCCACCCAAACACTTCGAAACGATTGCTTAGTGTCTTAAAAGCGCAAGAAAAAGAAATCTGAAAACGCGAGAGAGAGAAATCGAAAGTATAGCAGACGAATGCCGAAGAGAGAAATCAGAAGAATAACAGACAAATGTCGAAGAGAGAAATCGATAAAATATGAGAGAGTGAGATGGTGAGAGAGAGAAATTCGAAACAGAAATGAAGAGAAATTATGATAAATGGTTTAATTTATTTAAAATAGTTTAAAGGGTATTTTTATCAAGTCATAGCTAAATATAACTAAAAATAGTTAAATTTATTCTTGTGATTATTTTTAAAATGTCTTTATAAAAAAAAACATTCCTCACAATTTCCTCCTAATAATATATTGAATTAGTATAACTGGAGCTACTTAAGCCAGCCTAGAGACATCTCTGACGAAGAACTTCCATCGAGAAGAACATCTTCCATTGTGTTTATCCATTTAAAACTTCTACATGATTTACATTCAACAAAAGTCAGGCTTTAAGTTCAACAAAAGGCTAGAACAGAATTGTCTTTATTAGTTTAAGCGGGAGAATTCGAAATTTGATTCTTGTCAGACAATTACTATTCCATTATTGTCAAAACTAGATGAAGCTTCAAGTATGGCATGCTTTGGTCGTCATCATCTCCATTCTTCATCGGCGACTTATCCCCGCAGTCAGTCAACTAACCAAACTGAGTCCCAAAGTCCTAACTCGCTTGTCGTTAATGGTTATTATTTGGATTACTCAACCGATTGAGTACCCAAAAGCCCAACCGCCCAAAGCCGAAACCCGAAAGCCAAAAATTCAAGGCGTAAAAGCGTCACCCTCCATCCCCATCCCCATCCCCATCCCCTGCTCCTAACACCACGAAATAAGACAAGAAAACGCCGACCCATACGCCACGTGTCGACCAAAAGTGCTTCAGATTAGGTTTCTTTAACGTGTGGTCATCACACTCCTCCACCTAAGATCCGCTTCGAATGTATCTCCCCGATATTTTTAATTTTATGACGCATGTATTACCTTACCTATATAAGGTAACAAACTTGACAGAAAAAATAAATAAATTGGATAATTTGAAGAAAAGAAAATTATTATACGAAAGGAAAGATTAATTTTAGTATTTTTTTCATTGCCAATAAAGTTGGAACTGAATCTTTCAGTTTTTAGTTCCAATTTCTTACAAAAATGGCGGCAGTGACAAAGCTCCACTTATGTACTTTCCAGAAAGACCAACACTTTTGTTTCAAGGAACAACAACGGAACTGGCTTAAAGGGGGTTGTTTTGTACGGTTGCCCGTTATTACTAGAAACCGTAATGGGGTGTACGTGCAAAGGTGTCGGTCGTTTCGGGGAGAAGATGGAGGGGAAGTGGAAGAGAAAGAGAAGGAAAGTAAGGGAAAGTATGGGGATGTGAAGGGAAACAAAGTGAAGTTGGAGCAAGGAGATGGGTTTTGGAAATCTTTGAGATCTTCTGTTTTTGGGGTTAGTAAGTTTGGTTCTCAATCTCAAGATGAATATGAAAAAGCTGTGGCTAAAGTTGAGGAAGTTTTCTCTTCGGTGAGTTATATCTATAATTTATCCCTTTCTTGGTTCCCTTACGGAATTTGTTCTATATAATTCAGTTCAAATATTTTTATTATGCTTTATAATTGGTCAGGTAAATGAGTTTATGCTTGTTTAAATGAATTCCGATGTTAGAATTTGTATAAATGGTTAATAAAGGTATTTCAAGTTTTTTTTTTTAATTTTATTTTCAAGTAATTTATGGAAATATATGGTTTGCTGGGTTTTTGCTATTGGCTGATATAGGCTAGCAGCTTCTAAAATTTTTTAAAATTATGTTATCCAAGATTGATCAGTATAAGCATCAGTACAACTTGGATTTAACCTTTTGTTTCTTTCATGAGACAGATTGCTATGCAAATAGGAAGATATATTGTGACCATGCTGAGCACTGGAGTGATACTCTTGACTGGTTTTCAGTTGTCAGGTTAGCCAAAGTACATCTTAGTACTTGTGGATATTTGAACTGATTTAGATGCCTTATTCTTTAAAAGAACGGTCAATCTCTGAAAGTTCAATTCTGTAGGTGGAGACAGTCAGATGAATACATTGATTTGGTATAGCTGGGTTGGAGGGATTATCATTGGAACGATGATTGGAGCTAATATGGTTCTAGATGAACACTGTCGAGCTGGTCCAAGAAATGTTGTTATAACTGGAAGGTACAATATATGGTCTGCAAAATGATATTTGATTTTAAATTTCTTTGGTAAGCTTGACTATCGGTTTCACTTTAAGGCCTGAAATAATATTTAGTTAGGTGTAAGCAAAATTTTACGCAGGTATGTTCCTACTAAATTGGTGATGCAGGAAACTTATGTTTTTTCTGTTGTGGTTATGCCTTTTTGACTGGCCTGATGTAGCACTAGGGGACTGGGAAAAGCACTTGCTCGAGAATTTCTTCTTTCCGGAGATCGAGTGGTTGTTGCATCTCGCAGGTGGAGTACAAAATGATAATTTTCCCTAGTTTATGATAATTTTTGTACAATTTTTATCAGTAAAGTTCTCACAACACATTATCCTTGTTGGATTTTATGAAGACAGTCCTGAGTCTGTTGACATGACCATCAAAGAACTTGAGGAGGACCTCAAGGAAGGTATGACTGCAGGTGGCTCATCTAGTAAGGATCTGAAACGTGCAAAAATGGTTGGCATAACATGTGATGTTTGTGATGCCAATGATGTTGAAAAATTGGCCAAATTTGCTATCTATGAACTTGGTTCTGTTGACATTTGGGTGAGTGATTTAACTTGATGTTTGTGGCTTTCCCTCTGTCTCTGTTTGCGTGTGCACATGCACTTACACATAAGACTTGCGCCCCAATGTCATGTTAGCATGTTGATGCTTTTGGGAAATGGTATTAGGTTAAACTTGGGTTCAAGTTGAATGACCTTATGATAATTGTGGAATTGTTGCTCCTGACAAATGGACATTCTTGTTCTGTCTGAAAGATTTTGCTGTATTTTCATATTCTATGTTTATAGATGCCCAGCTTATGACAATTTACTCGGAACTATTAATAATGACTGTGGGCATTGTTCTATGTCCAGTTACCTGCAAGATTAGTTCCTGTCTGCTTGGGATTGGACAAAGAACATTTGAGATTCTTGTATTCCACATTTGCTTGCAAATTATGATGTTTTGTCAGATTCTGATTTGTTTTTGAACACTCTGACAGATAAATAATGCTGGCACTAACAAAGGTTTTAGACCATTGCTACAGTTCAGTGATGAAGATATTAAACAGGTATACTTAAGTTTGTTGGATTTGCCACTTGAGAAATTTAACCTTTTTGCATCTTCTCAAAACTTGTAAGCTTTGGTAGAAAGGTAGCCTCTGGGATATTGAGTTATTAGTTCCTGCCCTTTGTGATTTGTTTTCATTGCTACTGCCTGTGTATAGTGTAAGGATCAAACTAGCCAATAACCAACGAGCGATTGATTCTCTCTCATTCTAATTAGTGTGTGTAACACGAATATTTTATTCACATGTATGCACACTTTGGTATCTAGTTGCTGGAATGGCCTTTTAGTACAATGTATATGGTTAACAAGCTGGCAGTTTTCTGGGAGGAGGCATTATTGTTTAGATGGAAGCTTGTGGTGAGTTGAGCTTGTTTGTACTCTTGAGATTGGTTGTCAGTTTTGAGATGGAATTTTGCTTTTTCTATGCTCATTTCCGTGGGTTGATTGGCTTTGCTCTAGGGTGTTTGTCAAAATGCCGTGAAGGAAATCTTTACTGTTCCCACACCTGTTTTTTGTTACTCTGTGTTGCTGGGTGCTAATTTTGGTTGTTTATGTCATGATGGATTTTGAATCCTCTGTTATTAATAAAATTTCATTTTACTTCTCAAAAGAAAAAAAAAAAAAAAAAAAGAAGATGGCACTAGCTTGTATCTGACTAGCTGATTATGTGGTAGATTGTCTCGACAAATCTTGTTGGTTCTATTCTCTGCACTCGTGAAGCCATGCGCATCATGAACAACCAGCCAAAGGGGGGCCACATTTTTAACATGGATGGTGCAGGTTCTGGGGGATCTAGCACTCCTTTGACTGCTGTGTAAGTTGTCATTATCTATCACTACTGGAGTTAGTTCTTCTTCTTGTGGGCAGCCATTATTGTCTTGCACCTGTAATACTTATGATAATTTTTGTTTTAAATATTTCTCAAAACTTTTTAGGTTCTGATGTTTTTAATAGTTAATAATAGTTCTCACTGTCTTTTCTCTCCTCAAACTTCTAGATATGGGTCAACGAAGTGTGGTCTTAGACAGCTTCATGCATCACTTTTGAAGGAATGCAAGCGATCTAAAGTGGGGATCCATACAGCATCTCCAGGCATGGTCCTTACAGATTTGCTCTTGAGGTATGTTGGAATGTCCTGGATTTTTTGAGGCTCTCACTTGTTACTGTTGGCTAGTTCAACTCATTCTTTTAGGAGGTTGCAACTGTTATGTTCCTATATTGAGCATGTAATTTGACTAACTAAACTTGATAAACAGGCAGTCTCCATTCTGCGTTGGTTGACTAGTCCTTCACTGTTATTATCTTTTGCAAGATACAAATATTTAACACTTGGTAAATGTGCTAACATGACTCAATATTTCTTTTGCTCTTTAACAGTGGCTCAACCATAAAGAATAAACAAATGTTTAACATTATCTGTGAGCTTCCTGAAACTGTCGCTAGAAGTCTAGTTCCACGAATGCGGGTTGTAAAGGGGACAGGGAAGGCCATCAACTACTTGACCCCACCTCGGATATTACTGGCTTTAGTCACTGCCTGGCTGCGACAAGGTCGGTGGTTTGATGAACAGGTAATCTTGATTCTCTGGGGATGACATTTTGTCACATAGTTGCAATTTTTAAGACAAAATGGTATCCTGCAGCTAATGAATCCTGTACTAAGGGAATGTTTCTGCTCAACTGTAAAATTTTGTTCCTCAAATCCTTTTAATTAACTCAGCTGCATTGGATAAATTGAGAATTCAAACTTTAAAGTTACTCTGTTACATTACATCTAAAGCCAGCCTCATAATTATGTGAAAATTTCATATTTAGAGTTAAACGGTGTCACCAAGCTCAGCCCACTTCTCCAAGTTCTGTATGCTGCATGGTCTCTTGTTCTAATCGCAGTTTCTGGCTTTAAAGCTTCCTTTTGCTTGAATTTATTGTGTTTCAGTGAAATGTGGTGTTATCATTTTGGTATCTGAACTGTTGGGGGATTAAACTGCTTCCCTCTTTCCTACTGTCCCATTTTTTTTAATGCAAAAATATGTACTGCAGGGTAGGGCATTATATGCAGCAGAGGCAGACCGAATTCGCAACTGGGCTGAAAACCGTACTCAGTTCTCATTTACAGATGCGATGGATATGTACACTGAAAACACTTGGGTGTCTGTGTTCTCACTTTCAGTTGTTTGTGCCTTCATTATCCTTTCTAGCACGGGCAACACATATCCTGGCACCTGAGACTTAACAGTTGTAATTTAAAAGCATCGAGACTGTGATATAGGAGTGCTCTCCGTCAAGGAGCCAAGTAGGATGCCTGTGATTGTAGAAGTGACATATGGTACGATTCTAAAGTATAAGCAGCCGTTGCATGGTTGGTTTTTTCACCTGCAAACCTCTCAGTATATGCATATATCTATCAATTGGAGAATTCATTGGCGGTCTTAGAGCATGAGCCCAAATGTTTGGACTTCCATGTATATGAGCACTGGCTGGGACAAGCTTTGTAGGTTCTGAACACACAAGCAGACAGACACTAGATTTTTATTGAAGCATTCTTTATTCCTATACCTGTAACCTGTATTCATCGAATGACTGAATTGTAATGGAATTTAGATCCTTCCTTTATTCATATTTACCCATTTCCAAGAGAATTATTTCGGCAACAACTTTCTATTTCGCCCCCAGGCTGCATTCCAAATTATGAAATGAAAGGCATCTTACTGCCTTGTCCAGGTGCAAGGGGCCCAAAGGACTATTATTCAAGCCCTGATAGGCGTTGCTTGTTTATTTTGAACTTGACCCCTTTGGGGTGGATATTTGTCAAGAGAAAAAATTAAACAGGAAAGGCCATTCTAAACAAATAGCAGAATACGATAAAGGCACAAAACCATTAGGATGGAGATCTTATTATCCCTTCGAAGCCAAAATACCGGAGTTCTTATCAAAATATCTCCAGGATGCCTGGACATGCTGATCCAGCTTGTCACTTCCATCCGTGAACTGTGAATTTCCAATACAATAACCCGAAAAGTTCAATGAGAAAAAAATATTTGGGTCACGTACCGACATTTTTAAGAAACCATTTGGAAGACAATGGTAGCAGAAGGTAAATGATATGCTGTCTTGTCTGTCATGTAGGACAACATGTTTTTATGGAACCATCTGAGTTAAAAAAAAAAAAAAAAAAGACGGAATCCGCGTTGATCATATGATCATTCACGGCTTTAAATTGTTATTATAACAATTAGCATAACTCCATTTCATTGGCTAAATGGCTTTGACGCCAACTTTGCATGCGTTGGTGCAATGAACAATTAGTTGTAACCGCCACCACACCGTAGCTTACTCATGCTAACCTTCTTTATCGTTTGTGGTGCTGCTCCTCTCTCTCTTTCTCTCTCTTGAACCCATGAAAGCCTAATGCGGAAAAGAAATTTAGTGTTTTAATCTGAAGAACCTTTAAGAAATCAACCAATTACAAATGGCTGTATAGCTCTTTGTTCCCACCAAATCAAAGGGTTTTGATGCCTTCTGAACCCAAACTCTTACGCCGAAAAGTAATTGATGATAAAAATAATCTTTGCAACTTGTAACAAATAGGCTTGCAGAAAGAATCAAAGGTTGGAAAAGATAAGTTAAAGTACTCAATTTTGGAACTTAGAATAAACTGATTTAACCTTAATTATTTTTTTCCTTTTTCCAAAGGTTTATTCTTAAAGGAACCAATTTAGTGCTTAATTCTCTTCACAGGAAAAGAATGTAGAACCTTGACAGGATTCTCTTTTGTTTATTTGTTTTATGGGGACTGGGTAGCTGGATTGAACTGAATAAATGGCTTTAGTCAAAGCAGCGAATGTCATGCCACTAATCATGGGAAGAATATAAAAATAGCATGGCCATGTGATTGATGATGGCCCCTCACGACCTCTCAAATTTTACCCCTCCTTCACAAAAGGTAAACAAATGCCGTCCCAGTTTTCCTTTACAAATTAAATTCCATGCCAATTGTGGAGCATGAAGAATATTCATAGACAGCAGAAAATTGACTTTTTAAAATTACGAAAAAACATATATCTTTTCAAAAAAATGAAAAGAAAAAAACCTCCGAGTCTAGGAGAATATGACCTTGAAAAAGTGTCAGCATCAAGGCTCAATGTACATGCCCACCATGAGTGGCTGTAATGGAGGAGGAAGCCAGAAGGATAAAAGGTAAGCGACTTTTGTACCTTCTTCATGTAAGGCTAAAAATTTATAGACATCCCTAATGCTAAGCTGAAGCCTTTTTCAGGATTCAATCTTTCTGCCGAGTAACTTACAGGAAATGACATTTGATAGCTATTGCTAAACTGGAAATAAGTATAAGAAGCCAATAATTAATGGAATTTGTTTCAGTTTTTTGCACGAAAATATCTTGGTTTTGTTCGCTTATCTTTAAATGTTCTCTAATTTCCCTGGATATTTGGGCTGGCACTTAGCAGGCATTTGTAGATTTTGATATTGTCAAGTCAAAACTATCTGGAGTCTATCCTATCGAGCCTGCAGCCTCACATGCAGGTTTGAACACATCTCTCCAGTCTCCACCGCCACACCTACCAAATATTTAGAATCAATTGCCGGCGGCTTACTTCTTCCATGATCCTCCGAATGCAAAAGCCCAAATCAAATTTTTAATCCACAAGAAACTAATCTTATTGTTATTAAAATACAGAAGTGCTTGATTATGCTTGTTACTAGTGGATTAATTGTTACAGATATGTTAATGTAAGTTCGAGAGAACAAGTAGAGAAATTACGTACGTACATTGTAATATAAATTTTTAAGTCATCTGTTTACAATTTCAAGAATCAAAATTCTTTCTTGAAGTTACAGCATGATAGTGGAAGTTCAGGTTTATACTGGAGTTACACTGCATGCATAGTTTTCGTGAGAAATGTTAATGCTGGAAGCCTGTAACTGACAATGCAATCCAAAACGACAATTGGAATGAGGAAATTATTTGTCTGTAGAATTCTTCCATTATAATATTCCTAGTAGTAACATTTTTTTAATATTAGGGATCATGTCTCCATCTTAATGTTGCAATTAGTTGTTGGTTTCCAGCTGGTTTGTATTTTACTTAGAGTAACAGCTATCCCCTTTAATACGTTTCAAATTTGAAAAAAAAAATGTACTGTACAAAATTTATGCAGTAGGCTACACCTAATCCTTGACTTACCAACATTTATTCATTTACAAATGTATTTTTCTAATCTCAATGCCGGTATCAGATAACCATTTTGTTTCCTGTCAAAGTCATTCACCTCGTTTACACTGCTGTTTTCATTACGGTGCTTTTGAAAGCAATGTAACAAGAAATTTTCAATAAAAAATCATCATCATATTAAGAATTAAACATTTTCAATCTTTCTCTCATGAGCCCATTTTTAAAAACTACTCAAACCCACTGTAGCTAATCAAAGTACAATACTTTTGTAACTCTCAGCATTCTGTCAGCTGCATGCGTTGAATGCCAATTGGCTACTCTAGAATTGACGGAAAAACACCTGCTAAGAGAGGATGAATTCTAATCTCTTTAAGGAAAAATACGACAGAAATGGAAGATGCTTAAGACCGTAATTTTAGCACTAAGAGCCATTGACGAAGAAATGATTTCGGCTACCAGTTTGTCCTTGTCCTCAT
This sequence comes from Theobroma grandiflorum, assembly GCA_036013995.1. Lineage (NCBI taxonomy): Eukaryota > Viridiplantae > Streptophyta > Magnoliopsida > Malvales > Malvaceae > Theobroma > Theobroma grandiflorum. The sequence goes on from CP142129.1 coordinate 41,011,208, forward strand.
TGGAAAGTTTCAACGCGGCCAAAATAGTTGAGGATTAAAAACGAAATTTGTTTCATCTTTTTATCAGTTTGCCACTTTGAGGGGGCAGTGTAAGTGGAAAACCACATTGAGCTAATCTTCCCTTCGCGTTATCATGACTCCAGAAAAAGACTCTGGGATTGGAAAATTTAGAGCTGTTGTGATCATTGCTCAACAAGAAAGAAGAAACTGTTGAATTTAAGGACACAGGGTTTTCATTTGCTAGACTTTTGAAGCCAATTTCTTGCCTTCTTGGTTGGGGTTTTTAGTGTGATTGGATAAAGACATCTAATCCCAAACAATCTGCCATGATTGATTCCATAAGATTTTCATATTAAGCCATTATCTGGTTATTTATGGAAACTTCTAATCGTTTTAGCTCTTCTTGATGTATTGGTATTGGATTCTATTTCTGTCATTGCATTTTATATTTGGAAAAGACCTGGGATATTGAATAGGTTGCTGCCCTACCATATTATCACTCACCAGCTTTTTTCCTTATTCCCCTTTGTGGTTGATCAGCTCATAATATTAACTCATTTGATGATTAAAGGGAAAAAAAAAGGAAAAATGGTGGTTCTTGGTTCTCTTTTTGGATGAGATGAACCCCAGTGACATGTTCTTATTTTAGTTCTCTACTACAAGTAATTCAACTTGTTTCAATCATAATCGTTAAGATAATTATGCAAATTATCTAATTAGAGTACAATATCTAGTAATCAGATAATTTATATAATTATCTTAAAAATAATCATGTCAAGTTGTTTGAGAGGGAAAAAAGACTAAAGAAATGATAAACTGTGGTTTTTAAAAGGATATAAACTTATTTGACTTCATCCAAATTAGACCTATTCGGGTCAATTAGTGCTAACAAACCCTTGAGTTCGGGTTCATGATTTGTTTTTCTTTGAACTTGAATTTTTATGGAGTTGGATTTTGTAAGCAGCCGTACTGGCCCCGCCAACCTGAGCTGCAACTTGAATTAATGGACAGAAAGGTGGTTCAGCAAAGAGAAGAGCTCTTCTTCTAGATTACACCATGGATAAAAAATGCAAGCATGCAAGCTTGGCGTATGATTATGATTCATATCAAAAACTTAAAAAGGAAAACATGGTAAATCCAGTTAGGCAGAAGCAGCCATAGAAACCTGAAGCAAAGCCTTAAAAAATTATAAAATCCTTAATTAAAAACTTCCAAAAACAAACAGATAAAAGGAGAGTTTTTTAATTAGTGGTGTTACGACTTAATTACTCGAAAGAAAATGATACAAAACGAGTAGGGGAAGAGTAAAAACCGCGGACCAATCGTGTGAAAGGGTCCCACTAAACAGCAAAAACAGAAAACATTTTAACATTTGGCACCAACGACAGCTATTGCAGAGCGCAGATAATTAACTTCCTAGTCCTTTTTCTTTTGTCCCTTTATTTTATTATTATTATAATCATTTTTTTCTTTTGTTTTGTTAAAGCTTCAATCCAACCCCAGCGGGAGTCCGGGACCAAGCAGGGCGGGGGGGCCACTAGCATGTGCAAAAAAACTACTTTCCAACTTGAAACGCTACAGTACCAAATCAAACCCTTCCTTCTCCCGAAACTCAATTGAACTCTTTTCCCTCATTTTTATCCCCCCTCTTTCTCCTTCTCTCTTAAAAACTTCCTCAAACATTCCGTTTTTCTTTAACCAAAACCGAGAAGGTTTTTTGGTTTGGTTCTCTTTTTCTTTTTTTTATACAACAATGTCATCCCCATCACCGGGGGCCACACCAGCCCCATCGTCACCACCATCCACCAACACTACCGCGCCACCACCACCTACGGCCGCATCTCCGCCGCCAACGAACACTCCCTCTCCGCCGCCCTCCACGCCCTCTCCACCACCCGCTACTGCCTCTCCACCTCCAGCCACCCCATCAGCTCCTCCTCCTTCGACCACCCCGTCGTCTCCTCCTCCCTCCACTGCATCACCACCACCTTCATCCTCTACCTCTCCACCGCCTCCAGCCACCACATCTCCCTCGCCGTCGTCCTCCACTCCTTCCCCTCCGCCTCCATCCACATCAACTCCATCGCCTCCACCCCCGAGAAGTTCGGAGACTCCATCGCCACCACCGCCTTCGACGAGCTTAGGGACTCCGTCTCCTCCTCCACCGTCGTCTCCGTCTGATTCGAGCAGTGGGGTGTCGACTGGGCTGGTAGTGGGGATAGCAATAGGGGGAGTGGCGATATTGTTGGTTTTGAGTTTGTTGTTTATATGTTGTAAGAAGAAGAGGAGAAGAAGAGATGAGGAAAGTTACTATGTGCCTCCTCCACCTCCTGGGCCTAAAGGTCAGATCTTTTTCGCATTTTTGGAATTAGAGTGTTCATTGGATTTATGGGTATTTTATTGATTTTGTTATTTTTTTAAGCAGGAAAATCGGGTTATGTTTGTTTTAATCGTCTCTTTGGATTTTCATTAAAAAGATGGAATTTGTAATTTTTTTTATATTATTCTTTCCTCCTATTCTCTTTGTGGTAATTGAAAAGTTTCTTTGAAAAAAAAAGAAACACATTTTTATGATTTTGAAGATTGATCCGTGCTTGGAGTCAAGCAAATATTAGAGTTTTTTTATTCATATGCATTGCTGTTGGTGCATTTGCATGGGCGTTTTCGATTTTGGTTGGATCATACGGAGTATGGGGAACTTTGTATATGGCTTACACTTGAGCTTTCAAATGATCAAGCCTTTGACTAATTAAACCTTTGCTTTGTTCACACTACGTCCTTGCGCTCATGGTGTTTCTTACTTGAATTTCTCTTTGTCAGATTTTGGAGATTTATTTTATTTTCATTTTGGCTGTTGGGGAACCATAGAGGCCGTTGCATATGCTAATTATAAAACGATTTCATTAACTTCTTGGTTACTTGTAGCCCTACTTTATTGACTCTGACCTAGGTAATCATAATTCTTAGAGCTTGTTGGTTTTTTACAGATGATCCCTATGGTGGCCAGCAGTACCGGCGGCAACAAAATGCTCCCCCGCATGCAGATCAATATGGTGCAGTGCCTTCAAAGCCCACTCCTCCACCAGTTACAGCATGGCGACCTCCATCACCAGCCCGCTCCCCTACGCCTCCAATGCCACCTCCTCCACCACCCCCGCCTCTCATGAGCAGCAGTGGAGGTTCTGGCTCTAATTATTCAGGTTCTGAAAACCCACTTCCACCACCCTCGCCTGGTATTGCGTTAGGTTTCTCAAAAAGCACATTTACCTATGAGGAATTAGCAAGGGCAACGGATGGCTTCTCGGATGCAAACCTTCTTGGACAAGGTGGTTTTGGGTATGTGCACAGAGGAGTCCTCCCAAATGGGAAGGAAGTAGCTGTCAAGCAACTGAAGGCTGGAAGTGGGCAGGGGGAGAGAGAATTTCAGGCAGAAGTTGAGATTATCAGCCGTGTTCATCACAAACATCTTGTCTCATTGGTTGGATACTGTATCTCCGGGACAACAAGAATGCTTGTTTATGAGTTTGTTCCAAACAACACTTTGGAGTTTCACTTGCATGGTAAGATTTTACTTGGAGTTGCAGGTCATAATACTTTTTTTGAAGCATTGTGAATGCTAATTGATGTTTGATTCATCTGGTAAAGTATCTGATAGAGAATGCTAATTGCAGGAAAGGGGCGACCTACCATGGATTGGCCAACAAGGATGAAAATTGCTTTAGGATCTGCAAAAGGACTGGCATATCTACATGAGGATTGTATGCTCTCTGACTCTCTCTTCGGTGCATACTTCTCTAGTCGTAGGATTTAAATATCTTTGTGGTAACCATTGTTAATGTTTTCAGGTCATCCTAAGATCATTCATCGTGATATTAAGACGGCCAATATTCTTTTGGATTTCAAGTTTGAGGCAAAGGTATTTGATTTCACTTTAATTTCTTGACTTCTCTAAACTTTGAACCATGAATGAAATCCTAACAAATACAACCAAAATGCTGGTCCTTAGCTGTCTGTGTGAAATCCTGTTTATTTGGTTGCCATGGATTTGCTTGTGTCCACCTGTTCACTTCTATTTACAAGTTTGGGTGCAGTTGTTTTGAATCTAACTGTCTTGCTCTATTTGGTCGTCTAAACATACACATATGTATATGTATTTCTCTCACTATTGTCATTGATGTGGTAGATAAAAATTTTGTTTTCAGGTTGCTGATTTCGGACTGGCAAAGTTTTCTTCTGATGTAAACACTCATGTTTCAACCAGGGTGATGGGTACTTTTGGGTAAGAACGCCTCCTCCATTCTTGTTTCTTGGTATTCTAGCATTGTCTGTCTTCTGTGAATCTAATATAAGGGGTTCTTGTTATGCCTAGAAATTATGTTGCGCTCCATATGAGCTGTTCAAAGCCAATGAACTTAATCCTCAACATGCATAGAACTCAGCTCCAGTATTTTTAATGGGTTTGCTTGTAATTTGGAAACTTAGCTGCAGCAGTGCACAGCTGATTGGGCTGCTTAAGTTAACGCATGCTGTCAGATTCTGCTTCATTATCATTTTTAAGTGCCAAGCTCAATATGATTATTAGAAACTTTCTCTATTGGTTCTATTGACAATGGGCTGGACTTTTGTTACTTTTTATTTTCTATTCAGGTTTAGACTTAGTTGGTTTAGTTTTGTTTGTTTTTTTTTTTATTCACTTAATTCTCACTATCTCCAGGTATTTGGCTCCCGAGTATGCTTCAAGTGGAAAACTCACAGACAAGTCAGACGTTTTCTCTTTCGGGGTTATGCTTTTGGAGTTGATTACTGGACACAGACCAGTTGGATCTTCTTTCATTGAGGACAGTTTGGTGGACTGGGTTAGTTGTTAGTTTGGTCAATGATAGTCTCTGTGTACAAGCGCACACACATGTGCATCATTTCTTTTTGGGATTTGAATTCCTTACAATCTTTAATTGAGTAAATCTGATTTGGCATTGCAGGCTAGACCTTTGCTTACAAGAGCTTTGGATGATGGAAACTTTGACAGTCTGGTTGATCCAAAGTTACAAAAGGAATATAACCACAATGAGATGGTTCGCATGGTTGCTTGTGCTGCTGCTTGTGTGCGACATTCAGCACGACGTCGACCACGAATGAGCCAGGTAATTGGTGTAGTGAAATTTCTTTCAAATGCTATATTGATTTAATTCTAAGTCTGCCATGTCTGGTTGATGTATATGGATCTGAAGATAGATTGATAAGATGATTGGATAAAATTTACTTGTGACACTTGCATACCAGTTAATCATTCATGAGTGGATTACCATACTTTTCTTTAGACCTTATAGTTACTTTTATGTTCCACTCATTATTAAACTCAACCTAAACTTGTAACCAAGCAGATAGTCCGTGCTTTAGAGGGAGATGCATCATTGTCTGATCTCAATGAAGGGATGAGACCTGGACAGAGCAATGTTTACAGCTCTTATGGAAGCTCAGACTATGATACAAGCCATTACAATGAAGACATGAAAAAGTTCAGGAGGATGGCATTGGGCACACAGGAATATGGTGCTAGTAGTGAGTACAGTGAGCCTACCAGCGAATATGGCTTGTACCCATCTGGTTCAAGCAACGAAGGGCAAACTACCCGGGAAATGGAGATGGGAAGGATGAAGAAAAACAGCCAAGGTTTTAGCTGAACTTTGACGTCTTGACAATACTATACCTCATTTCTTTGTAAAGAGCCAGTCCCCACTTCTTTTTCGTACTATGACTTGGAAGTCACATTGATTGCAAAGATTGGCATGTTTTTCATGAGATAACACACAAATTTTTATCACCCTAATTTTGAAATTACGGGTTTTCATTGATTTGTATTTATTAGTGATTCACACAGTAAATAATGGATACACTTTGGTTGATTCTTTTATTGGTTGTTTAAATGTTAATATCAATTTGGTTTGCTGAAACCGGACTTTCTCCTTTCGTTTGTTGTTGTGAATTGTTTCCTAGTCAATTTGCTTGGATTGAAATATTAGTAGTTAGGTTGGATTCACATGTTATGTGGGTGACGATTTGATCTAGGTGGTTGTCTGCATATAAATCAAGTTTCCACCTAAGAGTGAATCAGGTGAGAAGCTGCACCTCGTGGGTCAAAATGTACACCAACTCAGAGCACCCTGTTTTGATGCATTGGTAATAAATCCATGTATTGAATGTAGTAGCTCTTGTGAAACTTATTATTACCCCAGACAGAAATCCAATATTTAGTTGTACCCGTTTCCTTTGTGATATAAGAACAATATGTACGGCTTGTAGTAACGTCACACTCACTCTACTAGAAACATGGGCTTGGATTCAGTTCAGGCCGTCATGTTCTTGTCCCACTTGTATAAACTTTGAATGTGAAGTAAAGCTAGATAGAGATGAAGATCATGGCTTTGGGCGTCAGGGGACATTCTCCAACTGTGAAATTTGAAAAACCTAGCTGGGGCCCGGGGCTGGGCTGGGTGGGGCTTTATTTGATCACAAGCAAAAATTCCTCTCCCTTCTCCCTTCTCTAAAACGAGGTTAAACCCGTATTAGAAAATCATGGAAAATGACAAAAATGGCCAGCTAATCGTGGGCTGTTGTCCTCCCTGTCTTCAGACCGTTGGAGTGTGCAACCAACTAACTTTACCAAGTCAAGATGGCCGAGACACCTCAAAATGACTCAACAATCCTTGTTTTCTCACTCGTGTGCATTCTGTCATGTTCTCCACGTTAGTTGATCGTCTGCATTTTGCGGTGCCTCCCTAAGACTGCAGCCCAAATTCTTATACTTTTAGCATATTCCAAACTAATTTTCACAGCACCAATGGATACCTATCACAAAAATAAAATAAAAAAAAATCCAATCTAATTAACTATGAAAGAAAATAATGAGGAAATCAAAAGGTTATTGCAAGTATTCTTTTAAAAAACTCGGGTCCAATCCCCTTTCTCTTAAAATAAAAGAAATTCAACCAATTAAAAATGAAAAAAATGGTATAAAATAGCTAGGGAACAATTTTCCTCCATAATATACAAGTTCTATGCAATTGTAAGTCATTTAATATATATTGATATACATAACATATACATATATATATATATATAAAAGGATGTTCAAAAAAATTATTATTAACAAAAATATCATATTTATTTTTTATATTTTAAATTGTCATTTTAAATATTTTTATTATTAATATATCAGACTTTTAATTATATTGAATAATTTTCATTATATTCAATTCATAAATAAAAATTATAATTAAATTAAATAACTTTCAATATAAAATATTTTTCTTAATTTTAATAAAATTAAATAATTGATAGATTAATATTATAAACATTCAGCGACATATAATTAAAATATTAATTGTTTTCTGTAGATAATTATATTTTATATTTTATATTTTAATTATAATTATTATTTAAAAATATTTACAACCTACGCGATAATAAAATATAGTTTGAATGTTCTAAGCCCAAGCCCATTACCTAACGAAGCCGAATTTTATTTGGTTCAGTTGTAATTTGAGGGAAAGAGGGGGTACTTTCGGAATAAAAAAGAACTTGAAAGGCAAACGAGGTGGCATTGGTTAAGACAGGTAGTTATTCGTTTCCCCCAACGGTTCTGTTCTGTACTGTACTTTTTCTGTCGCTTATTTCGAATTAATTAATTAATTTTAATTTCTGAAACCCAACGGAAGGGGAAAAAAAAAAACAAAATTGATCTCATTTTCCAGGAAAAGATCCTAAAAAAACCCTAATTTTCACAAAAACTCCAGAAGCTTTGAATCAAAAATGGCTTCTCGAAGACGCATGCTACTCAAGGTCATAATCCTCGGTGACAGCGGGTAACTTTTTCTTTTCTTTTAAATGTTTTTAACTAGCTTTATCATTATTAAAATGTTACTAATTTCTCTCGCTTGTTTTTGGGGGCAGGGTTGGGAAGACATCTTTGATGAATCAGTATCCTAATTCAATCTTTATATTTTGATAAATAAATAGTAATTGCAATGTTTAATTAGCCTTAGACTCAGAATTTCAGATATGTTAGCCGCAAGTTCAGTAATCAGTACAAAGCGACCATTGGAGCTGATTTTTTGACGAAAGAGGTCCAATTTGAAGATAGGATTTTCACGTTGCAGGTTGGAAATTAATTTCTCATTGATCATATAGTGTTTATCTTAATTGATTATAATTTGTCTTAAATTATTTGCACATTTTGCCGTTAATTTTAGCTGTTAGTAATGAATTAACATCTCGTGATGCATGACTTTAATAGAATTTTAATTTTAGATATGATTATGCTAAACATTTGGAACAGCTGGAATGTTTTTTCTTTTTTTGGTTTGAAAAGCATGATCATTTTATTTCCATAGAGGAGTTAATTCCCCCTTTAGATTTACATCAGGGATTCATCAGTCGGGGTCAATAGGATATTGGTTAATATGCTCCCATTGAAAGCATAGGTCCCCAATATCCTTTGATTTACCACCTATTCATCAATTTTGACCTAAAGCCTGACAACAGCTGGAATGTTTCTGTCAAAATAATGTCATTTGTCTGAAACCACTTAGTTCCAGTCTTGTTTTGCCTGATTTAAACACTAGAGACTATGACAGAGATGCTGTTTTTGGACTGCTTTGTTAGATATGGGATACAGCAGGGCAGGAAAGATTTCAAAGTCTAGGTGTGGCATTTTATCGTGGTGCAGACTGTTGTGTGCTAGTTTATGATGTGAATGTCATGAAATCATTTGATCACCTCAACAACTGGAGGGAGGAGTTCCTGATCCAGGTAATGATTTTGACCTTTTAGCAGTCCTTGATCCCTGGTCCCTTTGTATCACTGACTCAGTCTTTTCCTAATGGGATCTTATCCAGGCTAGCCCTTCAGATCCTGAGAATTTTCCATTTGTCGTATTGGGGAACAAGGTGGATGTTGATGGTGGTAATAGTCGAGTGGTATGATAAATATTGTTCCTCTCAACATGTTTGATCTCTTTTAGCTAATGCAAGATGTTATCCCTTGCCATGATGAGCAATTACCTATCTGCAATTGTACAATAGATAGGATATAGTATTGCTCTTTTTTTGTCTTAATTTTTATATCTATTAATCTGAAAATCGGGAAGTGCAAATATTTTATCGGGTTGTTCTAGTGTAACTCTTGCATGGCATTGCTGTGTAAAGTAAATTCTCTCCAGCTATTTCTTCACATCATAATGATCATATACCCAAGACAGAGGTATTATTAGACATTTTTATGTAAATGCTCTAGTTTTCTTTTTGCCACTACTAATCATGAATGCATAACATTGGCTCCTCATTACCCTTTTTTAAGGTGTCTGAGAAGAAAGCAAAGGCATGGTGTGCCTCCAAAGGTAACATTCCTTACTTTGAAACATCTGCAAAAGAAGGTTTCAATGTGGAAGCTGCCTTCCAGTGTATAGCCAAAAATGCTCTCAAAAATGAACCTGAAGAAGAAATGTGAGTATATTTTTAAAAATCTCTTTCGTGGTTTGAGAGTTATTCACCTACCATGTATTGAGTTTTGTCATCAATTACTATCTGCAGTGTTATATCAAAGTTGGATTATGTTGTTGAGGGTGACACATTTTATCATCATTATACTCTTCTCCCTTAAATCTCCTATTTTACGTATTTCAGCCTGAATGCTGCCCCTAATTATACCGTATTGATAAGTACAAGACTTATTGTATCTTTGGCATAAAAAGAAAAAACAAGACTTATTTTATCTGGTCTGAACATCTTCCGTTTATTGAATGACTGTTATTTTGGCTCAAAGTTACTATATGCTTCTTTTTTTTCTTTTGAAATTTACTTTTTCAAGGATGGCTGGGGTGTTGTCATAAGTTGTTAGAGATCACTTTCCTTTTTGTTTAGGAGGGTGGAGGTTTGGGAAAAAGTTCAGGTTATCATGTCAATTGCCGGCCCTTTTGTTTCTGAGAAATTGTATTTGAAATACATTTACCTTTTTAATTCATTTAAGCTTTGTTGGTTTCTGTTCTTACAATGACAAGTTCCTGGGTCTGGTTGCCCTCATACTAACATAATTAGCTAATTCATTTAACATTTTGTTGATGAAGTTATCTCCCGGACACCATCGATGTGGGTGGAGGACAGCAGCAAAGATCATCAGGTTGCGAATGCTAAGAAAACAGCAACTTCTCAAATGTTACCTTACGCGCCAAGGTTACTCAACTTCTTTGTATATTACCTCTGCTCAGTGGGAATTATTTGACGATTACTTTATAGATTTATTATTTAGGGTAGGTTGTTTTCTTTTTTATTTCTATTTGTTGTTTCAGCATTTATCGTATGCCACTCTTTAAGAATCCAATTGTTTATATTTTGACGTTACTTAGTTTGATCATTCTTTTCATTGCTGATAATAATGATATGGTTGATAACTAAGAAAACTGGTATGGCAGGACATAACATTACGTTTTTTTGTGTGGATAACTGGAAATAGGGGTACGAGTAACATGAACATGAACTGCATAATAGCTAAATAAAGCAAAAGAAAAGGGTTAAAAGGCTACAATATAATAAGAGAAAAATTAGGCAAATGAGACAGACCTGATGGCAGTAGCAAATCATAGAGTGAAATAGAATGACAGACCAATATGATCTTTCTCTTCGCTCTCCCGTATAAATTAAGTGAAAAATATGAATCATAAACAAGCACAAATATCTTAATTGGGCAAGCGTAGGAAAACTCCCCATTTCTGGCTCAGCCCTCAAAAATTGATAAAAGTAATTGATGGCAGCACAAACGAATTGTAGCAATGTAGAAGTGAGGCCCATCAACTTAGATATGAACACGAATTTTCCTATTTGCTATGCTATGACTCAGCTGTTCGAAACTTCAAACTGTTGGGCAAATCCCCCTATATCCCTCTAGGTCCATGATCTCATTACTATGTAAATTTGTGTCATTACAAGCATGTGAACCAAGAAATTTGCTACTAATCTACATATGTGGATCCAAAATTTAACTCGTGTGGTGATGCTGCTGTCAAAACTTTCAAATGTGCAACAGTACATGAGTAAAATTGTGAAAAGAGAAGTTAATTCAAAATTTGTATCCTCAACTATAGATTGGCCAACCGACCCGAGCCAGATCGCCTCCGCCTCCGCCGCTTTTGTCGAATCCGCCAAATGCTCAAAAATAGCAAAAAGCCTGAAAAACAGATGAGACGTCAATATACCGGGCCAACAATGAAAGAAGACTTACTTGAAGCTCAGAATATATGTAAGACATTCACCAACCTGTAACTGCAACTACTGCAGGTACAAGCCAATGACTAGCAACTAGTTCAGGCACATCCAGCTGCAAGCAAGCAAGTTTATCAGCCTTTAGATATGGCAGAGAATACTATGAAAAGAACAATTCAGTTAGACCAAATCTTCTAATTTTTACCTCATCTCTGTACAGCAGACCCAGGTACCTGTTTCCCAAAGAATCACCCTTATTTTTCTCCATAAACTTAGGACGCCTTGATTTGGTAGTATCAACAGTTGAATTTAAGCCTCTCCCCAAATCAATAACATGATAGCCAGGCAATCTTCTATTTCTCCCCCTGACATGTAAATTGTATCCTTTCGTTCCCCACACTTCAAATCTAGAGTCACTCTGACAGATTAAATCCTTTCCCATGACAGCAGAATACATGGAGAAATTTACATCAGTTCTTCGAGACGGTAAGTTGTTGTCATCTTCATACAACGGCATATCTTGCTTAACAGACTCTGAGAAAATCACTGGATCTTTAATATTTGAACCAGTGAAATCCAATATTTTTCTCAGAAGCCAGTAGCAATTAGTAACCATGTGGCTGCTGTCCAAGCAGTTGGAGTCTCCATAAACAGCAATGCGACCTTCACCAACCTCTAACAGGCCAAGGATAGGGGAGTCTGCCTGAATAGGTCAATAGATTGCATAAATTTTCAATATTTGCCAGCCATAACTGATTAAAAAGAAGAAAACATCATGTGTGCTTAAATAATCTAATTGTGAGTGGGAGTGTGTGTATGTGGGGGGAATGATGCTCCATGAGCCTAAAGCAATTAAGAACATCTATGTCTAATCACCTTGGTCATCCCAGAATTCAGTAGCACATTTTGAGTGGCCCCACTCTCTGAGCTATCCAAAAAAGGAAAGCTGTGTACATACCCACCTCTTGGGAACCTCACTATATCTGTCCCAGATGCATATCGACTCTGCTCACCATCAATAGAAAAATCACCATTCAGAATCTTATCACCAAAAGCAATCCCAAATGGGGCCAAAAGATCATTTAATGCTGGTATATTTGCACCTCCAGTTACTGGTGTCCACCAGCTCCTTGTGTTATCATCAAAAAATCTCATTTTCACCATTGTGTCCACATTATACCACTCAGAAAAGATAGCCAAACCCAACCCAGTATTAATGACGTCATCCCTGAGCTTTTCAATCTCTTCTTGGAAGTACTCATCCTCAAGATCAACCAGCAAAAGTGTCCCATATTGGTTAGCATCAAAGCATGTAAAAGGAGAACCAAGCGTCTCAACATAATAGCCTGCATCCCGTAACATGTTGAACATAATGTGATAATTTGTATGTAGGTGATCCCCATGCCAATCAAGAATGTCATTGCGCACATCCAATGAATCTCTTGGAATGTATCCAGGAGGATATTTAATACTATGAAACTGATCCCATAAAACCCGTTTTGATCGTTGTGGAGTTGGAACCACATTCAATTTCAACTGAAGCACACAAGTACTACTTCGAGCGGCCCTCTCTCCTTGGGCTGGAGGACTGTATATTCTAACAGTTACATTACCCTCAATAACTCCGGAAAAAAGTGCACCTTCTTCCTTTATTTGCATGTGCAGTGCTAAATAACCAGTCCAAGGCCAGATAACTTCTGAATAAGTAAAGTGAATGCTTAGAAGATTCCCTTCCTCATCTGAAGGATGCCATGTTGGGGGACTCTGAACATAGCCAATGACACCCATCCCATTCAGAATAGTAGCATTAAATATGACAGGCATGGCACCTGCATAGAGTGGTTGACGGCAAAATGGCCAGGAATAGGGACAATCTGTATAATCAAGAACACTAGGGAAGATGCTTGCTCTAGGTTGGTAGCTCTTCAGGATTTCATATGATTCTAATCTGAAAAGGAAATAAAAATAATCAGAGCTCCTGATACTGGGACTGGAGATGCAGATAGTCAGAAAAACAAATAGCAAAAACAACAATGATTAACATACTATATAGATATAAAAGAAATAATTCGGAATGTTAAAAATGAAAAGCCATTGGATTGGTTGAGCTTACAGATCTACTCTCCCTGCACCCTGTTCATAAATGTTAGGACCAGCGAGTTTAGCAGCACCCTCAACCAGTGCTTGTTTCATGCTTGCAGGATTCAGAATTTCCTTTCTTTTATTCTCAGGAATGACACTGACAAGCAGGCATACGACACCAGCAACTACAGGACTTGCCACACTAGTGCCCGATAAGCTTTTACACCCAGTGCTGATCTTTGATCCCATAATTTCCCGTCCATATGCCACAACATCTGGTTTGACACGACCATAACTGCAAAGAGAATTAACCAAAAGTTCAATCTTCAACCATTAATCAGCATCATAAAAAGCTTTCTTGTTAAGAGAGATACACAAGGAACATCATAATAAGAAAAAAAAAAAAAAGTGAACATGAGTGTAAAAACTGAAATTCTTCATAAGATCAGCACTGAGAAGAAGGGATAGATTACGTATGGTGATACCTACACTTTGAAACATTTAAAAAAAAAAATTCTAGTGGATGGGTTACACTAATAAGAAGCTGTTCTCCAAAATTAAACATATTTAAGTTTCACTGTCATCAATGCAAATACAGCCCATGCAAAATAAATTAAGTCAGAAGCCAGGAGAGGCAGGCTTCCTTTTTTTTCCTTCTTAACATGAAAAAGATTGTGGGCTACAAGACTTACTGAATTAAAAGAAAGATTCAATAAATAACTTACGCAGTTGGTCAAAATGGAGAAAAAAGGAAAACGACAAAAGTAGTGGTGATGTCTTTATTGATTAAAAACTAAGCACGGCAAAAATAATCTATATAAATTAATATCACAAATAGAAAGATATGCTACCCATGAGGAATCTCCCAAGTACTCATGCCACGTGAGGAAAATGAGGCTATGTGATCACTATAATCAATGCCACCAACACCAATAACATCACTTTGGTCTGCTGGATTGTTTAAAGTGCCATAAAGTGGCCCATCATTTCCAATGGCTGATACCATAATAATATTATTAGCAGTGATTTCCCAAACCTGGAGAACCATAAAGCAGCAAAGATCAACCAAAGAGGATTTAGCACATGATATCTTCTTCTTCTTCTTTTTAAATAAATAATGGTATGTGAAAGTATATCTGCACACAAATATTGGAAGGTTTACCTCCAAAGTAGGTAACCTCACTAGCTAATCCTTCCCACTTTGGAAATAAATGTCCAAAAAAGACAAGCAATCTTCTTCAAAATGAAAATATTAGAAGAGAAAGTCATCTCATTAAATTTGAATGATCATGACACGGTTCATGGAATTGAAAAGAGATCCAAGAAGGTTGATGGAGGCAAGTAAATGCATTCAATACAGTTGTAAAGCTTGCGGAAATTCAACAGCTTTTATAAAGCAATGAGGCATTATGATTGAAGCATTTCTACGTGCTAAAAGAACCAAAATTAAGGACAACATCAAGAACATCCAAAAATAGTGAGACAAATGCAGAGCAGACTAATACCAACATTTTATCACAACTTCCCACTTTTTAAAACCAAAAGATTAAATGATAGTTGACACCTAAGCCCCAATAAATCCACAGGCCATGAGAGTCCTACCTTCTCTACAAATGGGAGATCCAAGTAATCAGGTCCACCTATGCTCAAGTTTAGCACATCCATGTTGGTTGCAATAGCATAGTTGAAAGCATCAAGGAACCAGGAAGTATATGATACCTGCAATAAGCTGAGGACAAAATTCTCATAATCTAGCCAACTTTTATAGAATGAATCAAATGTTAAATTTTGCCCCCCCTCCCCAACAAAAAAAAAAAAAATCAAATGTGAGAAAAGAAATCTCAGGGTTGATGGATACAGGTCTGTTAGCTTGCCTATTCATTTCTCAGCTCAAATATCTTTTAGTTCCAGTAATGAACAGTTTAAAAGAGCTTCATATTTTTGTAATGCATGCTAGGAATTTTCAAATAGATGAGCAGATAAAATACAGAATAAAATAAAGAACAGGAAGGGGTATGATAGTATAGGCTAGGGGCCGACTTCCAACACAGTAAGGAAATTTTCTAATACCAACATGCGTTACCTGTGCATCAGTAAAGACACGAAATGCATAAATTTCAGTATCTGGTGCAAAACCAAGACACTCTGCATCTTCACCAGCAATAACACCGGCCACAAATGTCCCATGTCCAAGATTATCATTTAAAGTATCCTCATTGGTCCAATTAGTACGCTCCTGAAAAATTCGCTTTCAAGGGTCAATATCAAAGCTCCCCATTGAGCCATATTTGGCAAAACATGAGACACTGTCAATGAGAAATTAAATTTACATAAAACAGAAGCTCCAAGAACCCCATTTTCCCACTAGCAATATACCTTAATGTTTCGAAAATGTGGGTGATTAGCGCGTATTCCAGTATCAAAAATAGCCATTTTGACTTTAGCACCAGTATACCCTTTTCCCCAAAGAGCATCCGCTCCAAACAAGGAAGTAACTTGAGACCTCTGCAGCCAAAAATTCAACAACAATATAAATAAGTCCATAATTCTCCCATTTAACTTCTTAAAAAGAAATTTGATTTTTTTGGATAAATAACAAAAGAAATTTTAACTTTAAGCTTATTTAAACAAATTAAATTTTACCTGCATCAAAAGATGGCGACTCCAATTAATTGAAGAATTACTTAAACCCGAATCGTGGCAATTTTTCTCTTCACTAAACGACATCGAAGTAAAAATCTTTCCCGGTCGTTTTTTCCCATTCTCAAAAGCAGCACCAAGCAACCCCCTGTTATAGCTCAAATCAACGTTCACATCTTTAACTAATCCCAGCCTCTCAATTTTGCCGATCAATGCTTCTTTTACCGAATCCTTAATCGAAACCAACCCGAAATCGGTCGGGAACTTGGAGGCCGGGTTGCGCCTCTCGATCCATTCCCAGCCGTCGGATCGGAGGCTAGATTCTAAGTACGAACGGTGATCGGACGCCGATTTGTAGTCGGTGAACCGGATTATGTAGTGGTTACGGGTGGTTTGGGGTTCGGGTTGGGTTCTGTTTTGGGTTAGGGTTAGGGATTGGCTAACGGTCGGGTCGGAAGAGAGTTTGAAATGGAGAAGAGAGAGGGAGAGGAGAAGAATGAATAGGGAGGATTTGAGAGGAAACGAAGATTGAATTGTGATCATGATGGGCCGTTAACACTTGATTGCTTTGGCGGGAAAGTTCCCTCATCGGATTAGAGAGAAAAGAAAGAGGAAGAGGTTTCTTCCTTCTGTTCCGTCTAACTCCAACTTCACTTGCATTTTCCGCTCCCGACAACCTCGTCAATCTGAAATTGGAGGACAAAATGGTCGCTTTAACCTCACTCGTCAATCACTTATTACGGTGACTGCCACGTGAATGTGAGACACGTGGCCTAAAAATGTAATTTTCATGCGGCTAATTAAGTGACGTGGCATAAATTATCAGGCAGAAATCAAATCCCAAATTCCCACTTGCATGGCTGTGAATTTGATTATTCCAATCAATCAAGCCACCTCACCTAAATTACAGGATACGAAAAAAAAAAAAGAAAAATTCCAACTTTGCCTTTTCTTTTTTTTGTTTACTCATAACCAGATAAAATAATATTGAAGTAATTGAATTTTAAGTTAATTAAACTCAATTATTATCATCCAAAAATAAGAAATTTATAATTCAGTTCGAATTTGAGTTGAAATTCAAAACTTAAATTAAAATTTTAGAATTTTATGGCATATTTATTCAAAACATTATTATCATCCAAGATCCGCCACCGCCTTACGCCGCCGTCCGCTCGTATTCCTTTTTTCCATCTCCTTATCTACCGGTGAGCACTTTTCCACTATCTTGTTTTTCTCACCTGACCTTTGAACATTTCAGGGTGTTTGCTTGCATTTTTTCAGGAACTCCGGCTGATTGTGTGTCTTTGGGAGTCTCCTCACTTCTCTTTTCTTCAGTTCCTGAATTGATAGGTCCCCAGATTTCATATCTAGTTATGAAGGACCACGATACTCTTCATCAAAATCTTGTTAACCTTTTCGAAAACCAAATTTAGTAAAATTTCATTAAAACTAGTTCAGGAATCTTGCGAGTTGTTAATGCATGTCTAATTTTGCTGGTTATCAGTGGGATTAATCAGGGCAGCAACTGTGGTTATCACTGTGGGTAGTATGTTGTGTTATTGAATTTTCATGTGGTTATTTGTTTTCGCAAACCAAAATACCACTGAATTAAAAGAACAGAAACATTTAAAAGCATTTCTAATAGTCATTTTATTGTAATAAAATCTCCAAAGAGCACACCCGATAAGCCAAAGGGAACAGATAAAATTTTATTCAACTAACGTTTCCCTGGTTGCAGCTGTTAAATTAGCTGTGTTCCAGATTATGTTCTGTTAAATATGTTGTGGATTTAGTTGTCTGACAAGCATTCCTATGTCATACGTTTTTTGTATGTTATCTTTAACCGCCATTGGTATGATAATTATGCTACCCTTGATAGCAATTTTGAACATGGATTGGGAAATTTATGTTTTTGCAGCCATGGCTCATTTGAGTTAGAGTAGAAGTTTTGAAAGGAAAAAAAAGATTGTAGTTGTTTCAACAGTGTGGTTGGAGATGTGTACCTGTTGTTTGTTGGTTTTGGCTTTTGTTGGCATACATTTGTGCTCTACATAGTCGTAGGTCCAGAGTTAGATCTTATAGGGAGAGAAGGATCAATGTCGTGGGTGAATCGACTTCAATTGATGAAGCAATTATGAATGCTGCCGTGCTATTGTGTGAGAAAATAAGCGAGGTTGGAATGCAGTTGAGCCAGGCTCCTGGGACTGAAATGATCCTGCATCAAAGGTTTCAAGAGTTTCATGCGGCATTGGGTGAGATTGAAGGTTTGACAGAGGATGAAAGGGATATTGCAGGCATCAAATTTGCTGATCGTCCAGTTCCAATGCTTCTGTTTTTCAGTCTTCAGCCTAGCCGCAGACTTAGATTGGTGAGAAGGTTTATTAACTCCGATGGGTGAGTAAGTTTATTGGAATCCAAAATGGAGAATGGTTTGTTCTTTTGGATGAGAGAGTTTATATGAACCTAAGATAGAGAATGGTCTGTTCTTCTAAGACTTTGTTGTTAGTTGGTTTGTTCATCTAGGACAATGCTTAAAAATTCTGCTTCTGAGACAATTTAGATTAAAGTATTTTCTAATTGTAGTAGTAGTAGTTATTTAGATCAAAGTATTCCTGTCTTGGGTAATTTAGGTTTTTATGGTACTTAAATTATTGGATTGATGGGTTCTTTTAGGTTAGGTTAAGTGATTTATGTGGTTTGGTTTTATTAGCAGCCAGATGTGTCTTTATAACAAGAAGAGCGAAACAGTGGTGCTCATATTCAGGGAAGTAACGACATTTCACGTTATTAGTGCATTAATTAACCGTTGCAAAATTGTTAAGCAATCTCTACCATTTAAAATTATTTAAATATGCATAGGAAATGATTGGATACTAGATATAAATCATGAAAAATATTAATTAATTATAATAAAGAGTATTTTTTTAGTACAAATTATCAGTTGATTATAATTAGCAATGTTTTTGTTTGTTAGTATAAAATATTATTAAAGTATAATAAAAGGTATTTTTTTTAAATAAAGGGTATTTTTATCTTTTTTACAAATATTATCAAAATTATAATGAAGGTTATTTTTGTATTTTGTTAATAATATTATTTAATTACAATGCTAGTTATTTTTTCTTTTGATGAAAATATTATTAAAGGTTAAATAAAGGTGTTTTCGGCTTTTGATGCGAGATTGAGGTTGAGACAGCTTTTCATTATCTGTGTAATTGTCAATTCTCAAGGTTGGTTTGGTTGGCTACTAAATGAGGATTTCGGGATATCTCCAACTTCCATGATTCAATTATAGATTGGTTGCGGGGAGTTTTTGAAGTATTGAATAAAGATGAGACAGAGGAATTCATTTGTTTTTCATGGGCCATATGGAAGACAAGAAATGCAGTGGTATTTAAGCAAAGTAGATCTACCTAGACCTGGCAAAACGTGTTTCCGTGTCATAAACGTGTCAGACACGATTAGACACGAAACACGTTAAGGGTAAACACGAACACGACACGTTTAATAAACGTGTTTTAAATGTAAAATACGTACACGAACACGTTTAATAAACGTGTAACACGACACGACACGATTAACACGTTTAACACGATTAACACGTTTATTAAACGTGTCAATATACAACACGACACGATTAATAACACGTTTAACACGATTAACACGTTTAAATAAAAATATTTACAATTAAATATAATTTTATTATTTAAATTCAAAATTTATAATTAAAAAAATAATTATAACAAAACAAAAATAATAATAACATCAAATATAATAAAAATTAATATAAATAATATACATAAAATTCATTATCATATAATATGATAAAATACATAATTAACATCAAATCTTCAAATATTAATAATATTAAAAATCTTCAAATAAAATCTAAAGGTTAAAAATTAAAGTATTAATGTATAATTACATTAATACTTTTTATAAAATAAAAAAAATGTTTAAAATAATTATTTAAAATTATTTATATAAAGCTAAAATAGTCTTTAACTATCAATATTTAATGGGTTAATAAACTTGTCACATGTACACGTTTAAACACAATAACACGTTAAAACACGATAACACGTTTAAGTAAACGTGTTTAAACGTGTTTTAAACGTGTCTGGCGTGTCTGACACGTTTAGACACAAAACACGTTAAGGGTAAACCCATAACCTGTTTAACCCGTGTCTTCTCATGTCGTGTTAACGTGTTGTGTCCAAAATTACCAGACCTAGATCTACCCCAATGGTAGTTGTGGAGATTGGTTTGGACTTAATTCGTCAGTTTCGCAGGGCTTCTCGAGCGCATGGAAATTCACAGGATGATGGACATGAGAATACAAGTGAGGCATGGGGCAGGGCGGATAGTGTTAAGCTAAATACTGATGCGGCTTTGTTTCATTCAGGTGGAGAATGTAAATTAGGGGCTGGATATTTCGTGCGCAATCAGAATGGGGATGTGACTTTAGCAGGTTCAAAGCTCACAACTCACGGCACAAATGTAGTGGGAGTTGAACTAAAGGCTTTAGCCTGGGCTCTATTGATTTGTTACCAACAAGGAATCTATATCACTGAAGCAGAGATTGATTGCAAAGAGGTTGTTCATTGGGTGAAAAATCGTAGAAGTACAGGTCAGTTGGGCCACATTGTGGAAGATTGCTTGTTGCTAGAGATGTCAATAGGTACTTGTTAATTTTGAAGTACTCGAATTTAACTCTAATTTTATTAAAAATTAAATATCTTAATTTTATTAATTACTTGAATAATTTAAAAATTACTATCTTAATTCTAATTCTAATACATTTTCATTATCCTATCATTACTTTAACTCATTTAAATATCCAATTAAATAAAAAAATTATTAAAATCTTCTTTGTGGATATATATATTATAATTAATAATTTTATAAGTCATAATTTTTGTAATGTTAATACAAAATAAAAAGTAAATATATATATATTAAAAGTATATATATAATAATAATTATATTCTTTTATAATATGATATAATATTCAAATTATTTAAACATAATTAATAATCTCATAATTTTTTAATTTAAATATATTAATGTTATCATATTAATAATTTGAGTAACTATACTTTTCATATATTTATTAGTTTTTAATAAAAAAAATTACTTGTAAAATTAATAAAAATTATAAATTTTTAATTTAATTATTAAAATTATAATAAAATATTTATAAATAATAATCGAATTCTAATAACGGGTATCCAAGGAGTAGTACCCGAATCCTATCCTATTAAAATTTGAGTGATGAAATCACTACCTTAATTCTATCCGAACTCATTTATGTAGTACCCTTATTCAATGTAACTGAGTTAGAAATCTACGAGTATTCTATAATAAGGGCACTCCTTTTCCTTTTCATGAGTTTTATCTTATTGTGTTTCATCATGAGAAGGTTTTTTAATGAGGCTCTTTTTGCATGGTATTAGAGTTAGCAAATGTTAGAGTTTAAGTTGTTTATGTCTAGTAAGAAAATGTTTTATCGTATCAATGTTTCTAGTGATTAATGAAGTTTTTCGTTTGAATTATTTAAAAAAAATTATAATAAATAGTATTTTGGCATTTTAATGATAATATTATTGAATTATAATAAAAGATAATTTAATTCTATCACTTATTCCTTGAGTATTTTTGTTTTTTGGTTAAAATAAATTCTAAATTTTTACAAAAGATATCTTTGTAATTTTATCACTTATTTTTTATTGTTTTAAAACTCTTTTTGTCAATCAATTATTAAAATAATATTAAAATAAAAGTTTTATTTTATGAATAGAATTACGTAATAGTTATTTTTAATTTTTTTATGAAAAAAATTATTTTATCTTTTATTTTATTTGATGAAATCAACACACTTAAATTTTAGTTGAATTTATAAATTATATAATAAACAAGAAATAAAATATTTTAATTTAATTAAGTGTTTGTTTGATTTGATTTTTTTATTTATTTACCTCTTTAAAACAAAAATCGAATTAAACAAGATTTTAAAAAACTTTTAAGAAAATAAATTTTTTTAAAAAAACAAAATCTAAAAAACTTTTAAAAAAATCTTCAAACATTTTCTTAATTAATTTTTCATTAACTACAATGACTTCAAGAGAATTTTTTTTTTTAAAAAAAGGATCCTCTTCTATAACATTATAATATTATCTTTTCAAAAAATACCTTTCTCTCTCTCTCTCTTTATGTATATCTCTTTTTTCCCTCTCTCCAAATAACCCTCATATATTATATTTTTTAAAGTTTATTTTAAATAAATTAAAAAATTAAATTAAATTTTTTTTTATTGTCAATAAAAAAATTATTTGTCGAATATATTTTATAATACTTTTAATCAAAATTAAAATTTATATAAATTATTTTATCGTACAGTTGAAATAGGCTCTAAATTCGTATTCGAGTAACTGAAAAATGAATAAACTTGAGTATTCACCCAAACTAAAGTCGAACAATTTATTCACTATCGCAGGGCTGGTAGCTTTTGTAAAGAATTTTATGAATGAATTCCCTTCTTGCCTTTCAAAAAAAAAAAAAAGAGCCGAACAATTTAAACCATTTCAAGTGATAAGAATATGAAAGGCTTCCTTTCCTGAAGAAAAAACATTTGGAGCAACCCATGTAAGGCAATCCTCTTCACTTGCATAACAGTGTTGTATCTGACCGTATATTCCATAAGGGGGACAGTGGTTGGGGTTTGAGGATTGTAATTGCTTCTTGGGTTCAAGCTTAAATACTCTCTGTTTGGATTTTCACTTTTCAGTAAGAGGCTTACCCGGAAATTCTAGGCAAAAAATACCAGCAGTGCGCGCTGCACTGCTTGAACCCAGTAAATGGCGCGAGGCCTACTCCTTTGCTCACAAACCAGAACCATAGCCAAGCTTTCATTCTCACTCCCAAATTGCAAATTCCGGTTTAAGCCCCACCATCATCACCTTTACTATGAACATCAAAATCTTCCTTCAACGCGCGTCTTTTGCCACTGTGTTAGCTCCCAACCGTCAACCGTAGTAGATATGGCCAAGTACAACGAAGCTTTCTCCAGGCGAATGGCCATGGCCGGCCTCAAACCCCACAACCATATCGGTTAGCTTCTCTTTGCTCTTCCCTTTGTTGGTTTTCTGTTTGTTTCTCGAGAAAGCACATTAGGAGGCCTGAAAACAATGGGCTTTTACCAGATATTGCTATTTCTCATATTGGTTTTAAGTTTTTTTCTTAAATAAGTTGGTTATTCAAATTAGTAAAGATTGATTTTTGCATTTTTGGGTTTGTTTTTTTAGCTTTAGGAGTATCTGGGGGACCGGATAGCATGGCTTTGTGTGTTCTAGCAGCTAATTGGAAAACTGAAGGCCTATATGGCAGTGACAAGAGTGGAAATTACATTGATGGTCTCTTGGCAATAATTGTTGATCATGGGCTACGTCCAGAGAGCAAAGATGAAGCAAGTTTAGTAGGACATCGGGTTGCAGAAATTGGTATGTTTTAGTTTATCAGTGCATGTTGAGTTTGTAACTTATCCTTGGATGGCTAACATGAGTTTGGTGTAGGAATCAGATTTGAGATTGCCCGTTGTGATTGGTCAAATGGCAAGCCAAAACAAGGTCATTTGCAAGAAGCTGCTCGTGACATGAGGTTTTTATTTCCCCTCTAAAAGTTTGTTGAAATTGCTTGCTGGCCTGCTGGTAGAGCTGTTAAGCACTTCTTTTGTTTTTCTTTTAATTTTTTTATTTCATTCTCATTTTCTGTAAGTATGCTTTATATTTGTGGTTCAATTTGACAAGGATAATCATTTAATTAGAATCTTTTGTTTTCCGTTAATTGTGCTTGAATTTCAGGTATAAAATATTTCAGGACATTTGTATGCAAAACCAGATCAGTGTTTTACTTGTTGCACATCATGCAGATGACCAGGTTTTTACCAACATTAATGTGCTTCATACAGTTTGCATATCCGTGCATGTATGCAAGATTGAAAAAGTTGCATTAAGCCTTTAGTTATTTGGTTTTATTGAAAGTAAAAGTTCCATACTTAATTTGTTTAAACTGAAAAGAAACAATTAAACTGTTTTTGGTCTCTCTCTGCATGATTAAAACATGAATGCCCAGATGGGATTCTAAATATGGTAATTTTTGAGCCACAATGCAGGCTGAGTTATTCATTCTTAGATCATCTCGTGATAGTGGTGTCCTTGGACTTGCTGGCATGGCATTCACATCTCAAGTGTTCTCTTCACATACATATTTTTGTAACAAAGATTGGAAAAGTCATAGCATTCTTTTAGTGCGGCCACTACTGGATTTTTCAAAAGAAGACATGTACCAGGTTAGTGCAAAGAATATAGCAATAGGTGTGATTGATTGTTGCCTTTGCAACAATTCAGTTCTTTTTTTCTTTTTTTTTTTTGGATAAACCGCAACAATTTAGTTCTGTTATTGCTGTTTTAATGTTCTCTTTTACTAGTATTGTTATAAGCACTAAATGGATTTTTTTTCCCCTCTTTTTGATAGATATGTCAAGGGAGTAACCAGGATTGGATTGAGGATCCAACAAATCGAAGTTCACTATTTGCTCGGAATAGGATTCGGATGTCACTGGGAAATTTGTCATCTTGTGAGTAGTGATAGATGTTACAGTTTTGGTTATATGGATACTGTTGTCATGCATAACAATCATGTTAGTTAAAATTCTAACGTTCTGTTATATATGATGGTTTTCCCTTACTGATCTTGCTGCTGAGTTGCCAAAGCTTGAGGTCATATGAGATCTCGTTTGAAATTTTGTATTAATACATTGTTTATTCGTACCCTTACTGGAAAGCAATTATACTTTAGGCTTCACATTTTGAAATAACTAATCTCTCTTTTCCAGGTATCTTTAAGTCTGAACTACAAGCAGTCATTTCGGCCTGTCGAAAAACACGCACCTATGTTGATCAAATTTGCAACAATTTGATAAATCAGACTGTCACAATAATGGAGGTAAGCATTCTTTTGATGCTTGGGAGCTTTTCGTTGTCCATTATGCCTTACTTTAATTTTACTTTAGTATATTACTGCAAGTGAATTCATTATGATGGATTACTTTTGCAGCAGGGTTATGTAGTTATAGATTTAGAGGCACTTGATCCATCGACAATTGAGGACATATGCCTGTCTAAATTTATTGCATTGGTTTTACAGGTACTGAAACATTTAGAATATCTCTTAGTTTTATGCGGGAATCTGGAATGCTTCTATTAATTCCATTTCTTGTACCATGTCAGTTTATTTCACAAAGGCAGAGGCCAATTAGAGGTGCTACTGCAAAATTGCTGTTACAATACATTCGTACCATCCCATGCAAGGTACATTACTTTCACTAAAGTTGTAGTTGCATTTCTTGTGCAATTATTTTCTTTTGTTCTCTGTTGCAAGTGCAAATTTCTTGATTTTTACTTTTGAAAATTTGTGCAGACCTCCCTTACTGCTGCTGGTTGCTACATTTGTCCAGCTCCTGGGTCTAAGGGTACCAAAGCTCTGATATGCTGCTCTGTTAATGGTCGTCTGCCTTCGAAGGCAGAATTATTTCACGCATACTCTAGTGAAGAGCAGAAGCATTGTTTTTCAAATGATTTGGAACAAATTATAGCAAATGGAAAATCATATTCTAGTAACTTGGTCCCTAATGCATCCAAAGTGCAGTTTTTGAACATGGGCTCTGCATCAGTTCTAGACGAAGCCCAGAGACTAGATATTATCAGTGAGCCAACCTATAGAAACATTATTTTATTGCAAAAGGAGGAAGTCAAACATTTCAAGTCTAAAACTGATGAACTTGTGTCTGAATGTAAGTCAAAGCAGGAAGCTGAACATGTTGCTGCATTTCTGAGTGAACCACTTCTCCATGGGCAAACATGCTTCTTCATGAACCGGTTCATTATCTCATGGAAAGTAAGCAAAGAAATTTCTGGGAATGTTTTTCCCAGAGAAGCTTATTGTTTCTCATATTTGGGAAGGGAAAGTCAGCATGGTCATTGCTGTTGTATAAACAGGCATGACATGGTAGCCAAGATACGTCCCATGATTGATGCTGATTGGCTCTATCTTGCCAAGTTGTCGAAGTGGCCAAATTCAGATAATTTTGAAGCGACAAAACTTCCATTCTCTGTAGAAGCAAATCCATTAACCAAGAAGATAAAAATATGCTCAGATTATTCAAGGTTATCAGCAAAAGGAGCTCTCAAATCACTTAAATCTGTCCCTGCTGCAGCAAGAAGAAGCATTCCGGTCGTGGTCAATCATGATGGACAGCTACTTGGCATCCCAGTATGTTAAATTCTTCCTGTTAGTGTTACAAGTGTAGCATCTCATCGAAACCACTCTGATTTCTTTGATATCTTATGCAAATTCATTTTATTGAGCACATTCAAATTTTCTTTGAGGCAACTTATTAAAACAGTTAGTTCATGCACTCTTTTTCCTGATCTTTTCTGCTATATTATCCTGGAAGGCTTTCTTGACAGTAAACAGCTTCATTATGTGTATGATTCCTTCGTTTCTGTTTGATAGGTGGGGAGTTTATTAGAATCTTTCTTCTCCCTAACAATTTTTTTTCTTCTCTTTCAGAGCATTGGCTTTAATCATTGCCCTTTCTTGATGACGTCTGCCGTATTCAAGCCAAGGGTACCACTTGGAGGGGGACACAGTTCCTTTCTTTAGCCATCTTAATTTCAGTTTATCAGGTCTTGATTTTATACATGCCTGGGACACTTGGAGGAATGCCATTTTCCCCCTGAAAAAGCTTGGAGGAATGTGGGTATACATCACATTTTTTGTGGTAAACTAAAGTTGAAAATGTAACTACAGAGCTCTTCTTAGGCCTCTTATTTATCCCTTCTCTTTATAATTCATTTGTTTATTTTTATGGTTGTAACATCATTTTCCATCTATATATTAGTAGCAGAGCCATTCTTTAAAATGTACAGCGTTACCAAAGTGTTAATAATACTTTTTATTTATGTCAGATTTGTTGGTGTCCTTTCTGGCTTTTCTTGTTGGCACGTCACCCGAGCTGAAGCTCAATACACCCATCCATGCAGCTCAACAGGCATCACCCATATTTTTACCAGGAGGTGTTAGCCGTAGTCAATTTATACAGATTGAAGACTAGGGTTCTGTGAGTTCATTCCATTTGAGTGAAGATAGATTGGACATTTATGAAAGCTTAAAACAATTCAATCACTCCCCATAACCCAACATCAAAAACCCCAGTTGGCATTTTGGGGATGTTCGTTAATTCTTTCAACAGTACATGAATTATTCCGTTGTACAATTGGAAATATGATCAGTAAGAGTTAAAAAAAAAAAATACAAATGTAGGAGAAGTATCACAATCTGCCTTGGCCTCCTCGTTCCTTCAATGAGGTAAAAGAAGAAAAACGCTGCTTCCAGGGAGCATCCTTCTGTTACTCAATCCATGACAAAAAGGCACTGTCTAACAAGCAGAAGATGTTAACATAAAGGAGTTGGTATCTCACAGGAACATAACGGAAATTTGCAACCTGAACAATTGGCCATACACCACCCTCCAAAATCAAGGCTGGGAGGAAATCCCTCTTCACATCTTCCTTCACTTGAGCAACACTTTTGCCGGTGGAGAACCCCATATAAGTGAAAAATACAAACAAGTCAAAGGGGCCAAAGATAAGGCCATCCATTGCAACTTTTGTAGCAACAAACCTTGCTGACTTTGGGCGTAGATGAAGCCTCGTCTTTATAAATTTGTCCAAGCCTTCATACCTACATGGAGCAAGGGCAGTAACTAAGCAGTTGCCAGGTCAACTTATGAACTGCATCCAGCATACTCAATTCAAGGGATACTTACCACTGCCAATTTTAGACATAATTGTATTTCCCTAATTTCATTTCAAAAGCTAGTTCTAAGTTCTCATTTACAATTTTCCTTCCAGTCTTCTTCATATTTGCACTATTAATCTGGAAGAACTAAGAAGAATTCTGCAAGCTCTTTTTGTATGTATTCAAGGCAACACTGTTTGGAATTTCAAGACACAAAATTTTCTTGTTCCTACCTATACTTTAGCCTCAGTAAAAACCTTGAATATCCTGGATGCATGAAGAAGGTTAACTCACAATTATCTGTAAATCAGATAAATTGATTCATTATTTGTACATATTTAAACAAAATTTCTCACTAACCGTCAAATGCTCTCCCAACTCCAAGAACTGCCTTCTAAGGTAGATTTCATTTTTTTTTCTCTGAGCACTAACCTCAATCTAATTTAAGACAGTGCTCTATTAAAGAGTATAGTGTAGCAGATAAACGGAAATGCTAAAACACTCACAGGAAAGGCACAAGGAAGCAAAATGTACCAGAAGTGTCCAACAGGTCCAACAAAGCCAAATCCAAACATACTTGTGATAGCCACCCGTTTCCAATTGACTTTAAATTCTTGCTCTTCATCCTGCTAAACAAAACACCAATTATTGTCTTACTAACATAAGAGGAGCTCATCTATCCAGAACTCAACTTCAGCAACCACTAAAGCTGATCAATAGAAATTTTATTTCTAACATCCAAATGTGGTTCTGACCAACAAAACATTAGACAACGGGTACAAA
The DNA here is from genome assembly GCA_036013995.1 of Theobroma grandiflorum. Lineage (NCBI taxonomy): Eukaryota > Viridiplantae > Streptophyta > Magnoliopsida > Malvales > Malvaceae > Theobroma > Theobroma grandiflorum. The sequence continues at coordinate 41,039,824 of CP142129.1, forward strand.
AACATAATATACAGAACATATGTCCATTTGATACAACTAGTTAATGATCAACATGAATAATGTTATTCTTTGATATCATGACATTAACCATGCCATACAAAAGAGTTTAGCTCAAACTGTGAAAAGAAAATAGAATAAACTATGCACTGAGCAGTTCTATCTCCTTTAGGTGACACCTTTGTCACACTGGAAAATCTTACATGCGCAATAAACACTAAAATAGAGAGTAAGGGATATAGGAAATAAGGCATTCGATTATGAATAAACCAAGGATTAATATCGACCAGAAAGCATAAGACCAACCAAAAGCAAACTCTTAAAGGACCAACTGCTTAACCAACAAATACATGATTTGGAAATGATTTCTACAGTTCAATTGAGTAAATGTATCGGCAAGTTTTGTTATTCTTGCTGTGAAACTTGGGGAAACTGGTGCTAATATATAAGATGCATGAAACACTAAGATCAATCAACTCTAATAAACAATTATATGGGAACAAGTTCTCTAATCATAACCACACAAGATTTACAGATTCATGCAACTGGCATCATTATTCATCTAAGATTTTTCACTTCATTTTATCCAAGGGCTAAATGTAAACGAGAGTATAAACAAGAAAATAAAACAGAAGCAACTCAAAACTTAAATCACTAGTTATTAACAATTTTTTGACTACAAAGAATTGTACACCATAGTGTCATTGAAGCCATTGTGACCATAAACTATGGGCATGCATTGATGCTAACAAAGACACACATGCATCTTTCAAGATTAGAAAAGGGGTAAACAGTTTAAACCACAACAGCAAAGGGAGAAGAACACAGTGAGCAGGCTTTCCTTAAAAGCTCTTTCTATCAAGTGAACCCTTGTAGCACATCGGAATGTCTTATGCACCAAAATTGACCGCATTAGTCATTCAGAATTTAGACCAGAAAACTTAGAAACCATCATCACAAGACACAAATATAAGTCTGTTACAAAACCGGCGCCTATCATATCTGTTCTTGCAATGCCAAACATTTTTCCAATAATGGCCTCATTGGAAATAGGAGCGATCATCAAATTCAATTCACGTGACCATATGTTTTTTGGATACAATTTACATGAACACTTAAAAATGATACCTTTATAAATTCCTTGAACATCACCAACCAATAGCATTCAATCACCGACAGGCTATGAACAAGCGCATATAGAAGAATCAAGGATAGTTAGAAGTAACAATGCTAGCCCTGTGGATAAAAAGGGAATATCCCAAATAAAAACCATCATTGAAGATTGCAAGACCCTACAAGACACCAACATAAAAAACGAAGCTTGCAGGTACCCTTTTTTTGAAAAAAGTAAAGGAACTTTCAAATGATATGACAGCAGCACAGATACCCAATGACTCAGATAGGTGAAGAACGGGCATAAAAGTTCTTAAAAAAAACAATATGAAAATATAAGATTGATAAAAAGGGGTATTCTGGGGATTGGAAAAAGGGAAAAAGGTGCTTACCTTGTATTGAAGGCGTTTCTTTGCGGTGGAATGGGTGATGTATTGAGCAGCAATATCCCCGAAGCCCCAAAGGAAACCTGAGCTGATAACTTGTGTTTTAACAGGATGAAGAGATAAGCAGCTCTGGTACCATTTCCATATCCTCAACATTTTATGAGAAAAAAGAAAAGAGAAGGTGAAGAAGAAACGAATGGGGGTAGAGAGAGGAAAGGGGAGGCTATGAGAGGAATTTGGAACCCATGTCCTATCGATGACCACCTTGCCAGGAGGAGGTCAGCCCATGCCTATCTCCATGACTCATCATCTTATTTGGCTGCCTGCTACTAAGACGAAATGAAGAAAATATTTGTTATTGTATCCATTCAAAACACAAGAAGTTTGACAATTATTATGATAAATTAACAAAACAATTAAACATTCCCTTTTAATAAAAAAAAATGTACTCAAATTTAGTAGTAGCTTTTATCGGTTTGGGCTAGGAAGACTTGGGAGTTGGTTGGTACTCATAATCATTAGCTCCCTTAATTATTAGTATTTTTTTATGGATAAATATTAAGTTTTTAATTACTATTAAATTTATTTGTATTTTGAAAGTTTTAGATTTGTCTAAATGAAGTAGTATTACTAGTAGCATTGGTATAAAAGGGTATTAAATTATAGAGAAAATTGTGAGAAATGACGTTCATAGTAAGAGCACTTAAAAAATGATGTCTTTATAATTTTAATTGTTTGTAGATAATTTTTAACAGGACTTGACAAGAATACCCTTTAAATAATTTCAGACAAATTAAAATGTCTTCCGTTTTCTCTATCCCGACATTCAGACAAAAATTTTAAAATTAAATCTTACTTTGTTCAAATACTATTTATCTTACCATCTAAAGAGTAAAGATGATATCAAGCTATTTCTTTTTTTATTTTATTTTTTTATATGGTAAATCTTGTTGTTCTCAAGGGCGATAAACTGCAATTTTGCTCTAATTGCAGGCAGCATGATAAACGTGGTAACTGAATGCTTTTTGATGATAATTTGCTTCGAAACGTGTGCTGCGATGAAGATGCCTATGTTGATGAGTTGGATCGGATCGGTTAAGATGATGGGCTCAGGGAGAAAGAACAGCTAAAATATGTTTGATGGGTTTTATGGTGGTTCATAATTTTATTGTATCTGGAATTGAGATGATTGTTAAGCATGTTTGCTGGGAATTTTAATTTTTTTATGAGATTTTGAGTTAAAATTGTTTAGGAAATATTTTGTAAATGGAGCATATTTTGTTTTTGCATAAGAGGAGTGAGCAAGACCCTCCCAATAGAAATATATTTTGTCTTACTTTGGAGGGTTATGGAGTTTTGTAACTTATCTTTTATAAAATGCTCAATTTCATGGCTTAGTAAAACATATATATGTATTTTAGATTTTTGAATTTATTGGTTTATTCATAGAATCCCAAAGTTGAGAAGTTGAGATTGATTATATTGGTTTTTAAATATTGTAAGACTGATTTTTAAACATTGCGTGACTTAATCATTTCGTGACTAGTTTTTAGACATTATGTGATTGGTTTTAAGCATTGCGTGATTGGTTTTTAGGCATTGCGTGACTGATTTTTAAGTAATGTCTGAGTCACACAATGCATTAGAAACTAGTCACGCAATGCCTTACTAAAAATTAGTCATATAATGCTTAAACACTAGTCACACAATGTCCAAAGTCAGTCACGCAATGTTCAAAATCAATCACATAATGTTTAAAAATTAGTCACGCAATGCCTAAAAACTACAAAAACTATTGACTTTCATTCAACAAGATCAACAATTTTAAACAATACACCATATTCTATTTAACAACATAATTAACGAATATGCCTACTAGACAAAAAATGCTCAACATGTTTAAAGGTTTTTCTTCAGATATAAAAAATCACTTCAAAATATTTAAAAATGCTCAAAACACTCAAATGTTTTTTTCATGTATCAAAAAATACTCTAAAATGCTCAAAATGTTTAAACATTTTCTTTTTTGATAAAGAATATTTCATAGATGAATAGTCTGGCGAGAAAATTTTAAAGAATATGAGTTTGTTTGAAGCACAGAACTAAACATACTTGATCCGTTAATAGGTTTCGGGTTGAAACGCAGAGCTAAATAAATTGATCGATTTCATTGAAGGTAATTTTGTCAGAAATGCCTAAAAACAGTTAAAATTATAAAAAGATCTATTGTCAGAAATGCCTTATGTATGAGGTCCATTTAAAAAAATAACCCTAATTATATTATACAGCTTTTGTGCAATATCTTTTTTAAAATTAAAATAAGTGATAAAATATATGTAATGAGTCATATTCAAACACTCCTCATCCAATAATTTTTTAAATCTAAATTACATAACTCTCAAAAACTTAAAATCAAGCTATTAATAATATTTAACTTAAATTTTTATATAAATATTACAACACATAAATATATATATATTTAAAACAGTGACCTGACTCAAGATCTCAACCTTAGATATTACAGACAGAATGATTCAAACAATTTAATAAGTTGCAGCCAACTCTTAAGGTTTGTTTGATGAAAACTAAAGAAAGAGAAAAACAAATTGAATTATGTAGTTAAGTATTTTGACTTTTAATTGAAGAGATAAGAACTACACCAGCCACCAAGAATAACGTATCGCGCACCCACATAATAGAATTGTTTATGTACGTATCAGCCACACTATATACTTCCAAATACTCTAAATTTTAAAAGGCAATTATTAGTATTTTTCTATTTGATATGCAAGGACTGTTAAATTACATTGTGCAAAATTTTAATTCATATCTCATAAATCTTATATTATTCAAAGTAAGGTTTCAGGTTGAGAATTTTAAAATAAAATTTTAAATTTTAATTACGAAATATAATTAAAACTTATATAAAAACTTAAATATTTTATTAATGATTATTTTATAGGCATTACTTAAGATGTTAATATTATATTAAATTCAATAATTAGCAACTGTAAATAATTTTTTTTAAAAAAATCTTAGAATTAAAATACATGTTAATAAATATTTATAGCTTTACCTTTGTCCACGTGGGCTCTCATTTTTGAACAGAAAAAAAATATACTTTCATGTATATAAATATGCTCAAAATCTCTATGTTGTAAAATGTTGGTGCCGTGGCAGCAGCTGCTTCCACAAATAATGTACTGGAACTTGAGGCAACCCAATTTTGACAGCATCAAAAAATTATCCACAGAATCTATTTGTGATAATATTTTATGGATAAGAATCTCTATTGGATGTCATAACACAAGCACCACGCCCGCTATATTCCAACACACTTCTCTTCTACTTCAATCGCATTGCTCACTAGCATGTCACAAACTCTCAACTCTAACCATGCAAAACCCATTTCCCCTTCCACGCTCTGCAGCTTCCTGCCTCTAGAGGTATGACCAGAACTTCTTCAAATGTTCTCGATTTCTGGGTTCTTATTATATGTATAGATTTGCTTCAACATTGAATATAAAAGCCCGTAAGTTAGTTCCAGGGTCTGATCTTGATCATCAGAAACATTACTTGTGATCTGTTTATATTGACTTATTATTAGCACATGATAATTGAAATATGTTGATTGGGATTTTTTTAAGTGAGATGGTAGTTAGTGGACTGACATCTGCTGCTCTTTCATGCCTCAACATGAATTATTGTGTAGTAGAATGTTGAATTGGGTGTTTTCAACCAAGTCTTCATATGTCTCTGTAATTGGTTTTAATTGGAATTGGATGATATAACATTACCTGGGTTGGCTTGGCGGAATTATGATGAAGTTTTAAATTTTGATGTATATCATTTTTGTGGTCTTGTATTTGTCAAATGCCTCCTACCATTGTTCTTTCTCCTTTTTCTTTTTGGTTCATTGGGATGAGTAGATGACTGGGTTTTAGTTTGCTGATCAGTGAAATCTTGTAAACTATGAGAAGAATGGGATTCGTTTGTAAGAGATTAAAACATTCATTGCCTTTCTAGGAAATGAAACATTCGTTTGTAAGCATGGCTGTGCAAGTAGGTTGCGTAAGATGGAATATAAACAATTGCCAAATTCTTTAGTTCTTGGCATTGCAATGAAGCTAACGTTGATTTAAAGGTGTGCAGATACAGAAAAATGCTTTCAAGCAGAAAACTAACTGACTTGTGCCATACTATATGGGACATTCTGGAATCTAATGTTCTTTTGCTACATTTAAAATTCACTTATATGTTCTAAGTTGGGCTGATTTAAGAACCTTCTCCTGTGGATCTATTCTTACAGTTTCCTTTTGATGCCATTGGGAAAACCTACCTGTGAAAAATAATGATTGCTTCACTTATTTTTCGGATCAATACCCTGTTGATTTTGCTGCATTCCTCTCAGATTCTATTTTGGACGGGTTCTCTTGGTGTAACCCTTAAGCACAGGAATCTGAGTTGGAAAACAGGTTCCTGACCTCCAAATATGGCATGGAAGTGATTATTTTCAACCCAACAAACAGCAGAAGGTGGTTTGTTAGACATTGGAAAGCAGAGAAGAAACTTTAAATAGTGTGACTAACAGAAGGTCCATTGCCATGGGAAAACATCAGGAGAGAACAATCATGAGCAAGAAGCCAGTTAAAGCATCAGCAGTTGTGGTATTGTTGCTCCTACTGGTTTATTCTGTATTACTAATTGATTAAGTTATATAATTGGGACATTGTTCAATTTTGTTTCATGAGGCCTTAACAAGACTTATTGACGTGAAAGGAAGTGATCTTTTCTGAAGAACTTGGTCCTGGTCTAATAATTAATAGATCATTCGTTGTGCATTTTAATAAGCTATACTTAGAAGCACTGTTATCTATGAAAAGTGAAACCACAATGAGAAACCAAAGTTGTCTTTTTATGGATCAGCTTCTCAGGCATTTAACTTTATCTGTTTTGAATTCGTTTGATGCTTTATGTTCTAAATTGTTGTTGAGATTAGAAGTCATTGCTAATCACAGTTACCTAAGCAACTCTGTTTCACTGAGCTGAGTACTTAACACTGACTTAGTGTGTAACATGGTTCTTCCGCTGCTAAATAATCAGTTCATAACTGCAGAACTGATTAACTCATTTATTACAAGTTATGACATCTGATAATTTAAATTTTTACTAGTTTAATTTATTGTTTAACCTGCTGCATGTACCTTTCTCTTAACTGCATCAAAGGACACCATAATAAACACAAGAATGACGCTGCTTAATTTGATAAAAGATTTTCTACAGTTCAGTGCTTTTATGTTGTATGTCTACCTAAATATATGAGCACATGCACAGTAATGATCAAATTATGATTGTTTTGAACATCATAGGTATCACATGTAGATGAGAAGGATCAGTCAAATTCAGTTACACCTTCTGCAGACTCTGAAGTTAAATCCAAATGCTGTGGTTGCTTGGGAAACAATGGTTGTCGGACTGTTCAAGCAAGAACGAAACTGATGAATATTCTGATTGAGAAGGGGAAGCCTCAAGAAGCTCATTCTATTTTCATCAGCTTAACTGAAGAAGGACACAAGCCAACTCTTGTGACCTACACAACTCTTGTAGCTGCATTAACCCGCCAGAAACATTACAAGGCCATTATTTCACTTATCTCCAAAGTGGAAGAGAGTGGTATGAAGCCTGATTCAATTCTCTTCAATGCTATGATCAATGCCTTTTCTGAATCTGGAAATGTCAAAGAAGCCATGAAAATCTTTCAGAAAATGAAGAAGAGTGGATGCAAGCCCACAACCAGTACTTTTAATACTCTTATTAAAGGATATGGAAATATTGGTAAGGCTGAAGAATCTTCAAAATTACTGGAGTTAATGCTGCAGGATGAAAATGTGCAACCAAATGATAGGACATATAATATTCTAATTAGAGCCTGGTGCAACAAAAAGAACATACAAGAAGCGTGGAATGTGGTGTACAGAATGGTGGCATCTGGTATGCATCCTGATGTTGTCACTTATAATACAATAGCAAGAGCCTATGCTCAGACTGGGGAGACTTACAGGGCTGAACAGATGGTTTTCGAGATGCAAAACAACAAAGTGGCTCCTAATGAGCGTACTTGTGGTATCATTGTGACTGGATATTCTAAAGAAGGTAATATGACAGAAGCTTTGAGGTTTGTGTACAGGATGAAGGAGCTAGGAGTGCAGCCAAACCTTGTTGTTTTCAACTCTCTGATAAAAGGGTTTCTAGATGTTACAGATACTGATGGCATTGATGAGGTGAGTTTCAACTTTGATGCTAGGATGTTTTTTTTTTTCTCAAAAATTATTCTCCTTCATCTAGTAGAATTATAACATGTTCAAAGAGCTAAAATGCCACATGTTGGAATCATGCACTAGGCATTTCTCCATGTGCTAAGTTTAAAGGGCTTCTGGAAATCTCAAGGATAATAAATGGTCAAACTTTCTGTTATGAATTGTTGAGTAAAATGCAAATCATTCTCGACCTTTATACAAATATTTCATTTTCATGTATGACCTGTAGAACTAAATTTTTAGATTCTTGACTTTGTAAATATGTTTCAAGTCCATCCATTCTGTCAACCCACTGTTAAAAATCGATAGAATATGCCATCGTGGCATAGATACCAGCTTAAAAAGCCAAATATTTTTTTGACACATGGACATCCAAAGTGGCCAGGCCTACCTATGATTTGTGCCACATGGAGCTGAGATGGCAAATTCTGTCGGGTTTTAATGGCGTTGGACAAATGGATGAATTTGGAACATTGTTAAAAAAATACGGATTTAAAAATTAAGTTTTAAAAGTCACATATGAAAATAAAATATTGAACAAAAGTCATGCATGTTTGGTGCAATTTACTCTTGAACTGTTAGTTCTGGATTTGAACTTTTCCTTCACCAGAGAGATTCAAGTTGTGAAGCTTACTCTTTAGACAACCATGTTATAGTCCTTTTAAATTGGATGATTTTAGGTTGTTCCTGTGCTGAGATTGTGTAATTAAAGGAAAATGATGAATAGAATCTTTAGTCTGCCATTGTTAGCTCAAAGTATTGCAAGTTTCTGCTTTACTTTCATGTTCCTTTTCTATGCTTTGGCTAATGATAAGCGTATTACTAGGTAGAGTAGAAAAGCTTTATTCTGCCCCAATAACCCAATAACAACATCATTTTCCAGTTGAGCTAATGATAAGCGTATTACTAGGTAGAGTAGAAAAGCTTTATTCTGCCCCAATAACCCAATAACAACATCATTTTCCAGTTGAGAAAATGTAAACACAGATTTCACGTGGTCCCTTTACCCAGTTGTATAGCATTTGAAAGCACCAATGCATTATATGTCTTGTAATAAATTGCTTACCATAAGCTTAAATTCAACAGGCACTGACACTGATGGAAGAATTTGGGGTCAAACCAGATGTTATAACATTTAGCACAATTATGAATGCATGGAGCTCTGCAGGGCTGATGGAGAAATGCCAGGAGATCTTTGATGACATGGTGAAGGCTGGTATAGAACCTGACACCCATGCATTCAGCATATTGGCGAAAGGCTATGTCCGTGCTGGAGAGCCAGGAGAGGCTGAATCACTACTCGATTTGATGAGTAAATTTGGTGTACATCCAAATGTTGTAATCTTCACAACCATCATCAGTGGGTGGTGCACTGCTGGAAAAATGGACCATGCAGCCAGAGTTTATGAGAAAATGTGTGAAATCGGTGTTTCCCCGAATTTGACTACTTATGAGACTTTGATATGGGGATATGGGGAAGCAAAACAGCCATGGAAAGCTGAAGAACTCTTGCAGATTATGGATGAGAAGGGTATCACTCCTGACAGGAACACCATGCAGCTTGTTGCAGATGCTTGGCGTGCCATTGGTTTATTAAGTGAAGCAAGAAGAATGGTGAAAAATATAGATCGAGGCGTTGCATCAAATAATACAGATGAGATACCAGCACAGAGTTTGGAGAAGATTTATAAGAAACAAAACCTTAGTGCTTCTTATTCTAATGTTTTGCAGATACCTGGAGTAACTATGGGTGACCAAAATGGATCATCTACTGCTAAAACTAGAAGCCAAATGGTGTTGAAGAAATACGATTCTTCCTCTATGTATCTCGCTCATGCAAGTGTTCTAGGGGTGCAACCAGGGATTATATGCCGGAAGCAGTTAATAAGAAATGATAAGATGCACGTGCAGTTTGTAAATTCATGTAAATTGATGTTCATAAACTGATGAGAATTTGTGGATCACTGTCCAGAGAGTAGCTTGATTTTTTCGGCACCATGGGGTTTGGAGATGCTGATGACTTAAAGCTGTAGATATTGAAGCTGTTCTTCAACACATACCTTCATATTTATTGGACCATTGATTATACGATCATTTTGTGTAAGTAATTAAATGGCTGCCTACACTGATGATATACTCATTGTTGGTATCAGGGAGGCCAGAAAAGGGCTCCTGCCAATTTGTTTGTGAAAGTAACACAATGTTTTCCGATCCTATAGTTTATGCTTTTCAGCATAGGTGAAGATTTGAAATATACTATGAATATTTTCTTGGTTTAAATGAGATTTCCTGAGCTAATAATTAATCAGAATATTGTCAATTTGTGAATGCAAGTATCAAGGGAAGGTCGAATATGGTAGAACATAAAATTTACTCAATTGATCTCAATTTGTGCTTAATAGGACTATAACATATAATCGCATTTCTATTTGGACTGTTCATAATTATACCTAGAGAAAATATTCATCTACTCACAAGAATTAAAAGGTCCATGTCCCGTACAAAACAAACAGCTTATTCTCAAATTCTTGAGTTATGCATGAAAAGAAGAAACATGAATTTTAAGATTCAGTCATTCAACAGAAAAAAAGAAAGGGAAAATTTTGATTCATGCTTTGAGAAATAATGAGATGTTGAGTAACGACATGCATTTATAGTAATCTTTGCTTTAATTTTCATGTGTATTTCTTTTTATCCTACAAAAACCACTAGAAAAGATTTATCTAGAAAGAGGATTATAGAAAGGGTTTTTTTTTTTACATGAGCCTCATACATAAGGCAGTTCTTACGATAGACTTCTTTGTAATTTTAACTGTTTTTAAGCATTTTTTATAAAATTACCCTTAATGAAATCAACTCATTTATTTAATTTCGCGTCTCAATCCGAAACCTATTAGCGGGTCAAGTATGTTTAGTTCTATGCTTCAAACAAATTCATATTCTTTGAGTTTTTCTCGCCAGACTATTCATCACTGGAATATTCTTTATCAGAAAAGAAAATGTTTAAGCATTTTGAGTATTTTAGAGTAGTTTTTGATACATAAAAAAACCTTTGAGTGTTTTGAGCATTTTTAAGCATTTTGGAATGATTTTTTATATATGAAAAAAACCCTTTGAACATGTTGAGCATTTTTTATCAAGTAGGCATATTCGTTTAATTATGTTGTTAAATAGAATATGGTGTATCGTTTGAAATTGTTGATCTTGTTGAATAGAAGTCAGTAGTTTTGGTAGTTTTTAGGCATTACGTGATTAATTTTGAACATTGCATGACTGACTGAAAGCATTACGTGATTAGTGTTTAAGCATTATATGACTAATTTTTAGTAAGGCATTGCGTGACTAGTTGATAGGCATTGCATGACTTGTTAGTAAGGCATTGCGTGACTAGTTAGAAAGGTATTATGTAACTAGTTTCTGATACATTGTATGACTTAGGCATTACTTAAAAATCAATCACGCAATGCCTAAAACCAAACATGTAGTGATTAAGTCACGTAATACTTAAAAACCAATCTAATCAATTTCAACTTCTTAACTTTGGGATTTTATGAGTAAACCAATAAACTCAAAAACCTAAAATACATACATACATATATATATATATATTTACTAAGTTATGAAATTGTGCATTTCATAAAATATAAATTACAAAACTCCATAACTTTTCAAAGTAAGACAAAATATATCTCTATCAGAAGGGCCTTGCTCACTTCCTTTATGTAAAAACAAAATATACTCATTTCACAAAATATTCCCTGAATAATTTCAACTCAAAATCTCATAAAAAAATTAAAATTCTCAATAAACATGCTTAACAATCATCTCAATTCCAAACACAACAAAATTGTGAACCACCATAAAACCCATCAAACATACTTTAGTTGTTCCTTCTCCTTGAGCCCATCATCTTAACCAATCCGATCCAACTCATCAATATAGACATCTTCATCACAGCACACGTTTCTAAGCAAATCATCATCAGAAAACATGTAGTTACCACATTTATCATGCTGTTTGCAATTAGAGCAAAATCGTTGTTTATCGCTCTTGAGAATACAAAGATCTACCATATAAAAAAATAAAACAAAATTAGAAATAGGTTGATGTCATCTCTACTCTTTTGATGGCAAGATAAATAGTATTTGAGCAGAAAGAGAAAGTAAGATTTAATTTTGAAATTTTTTTCTGGATGGTGGGATAGAAAAAACTGAATCCATTTTAATTTGTATGAAATTGTTTAAAGGGTATTCTTATTAAGTCATGTCAAAAACTGTCTAAAGACAGTTAAAATTATAAAGATGGTCATTTTTGAAGTGCTCTTACTACGAAAGTCATTTCTCATAATTTTCTCTTATAGAAAACCATTAAAACCTAAAGATGGAATGTAAACAATTTCCATTAGCCAACAGTAAAACAAAATGCTCACATGAACAACATTTAGTAAAGTCCGTTGGAAAGAATAATGCACAACTAAGCTAAACACTTAGCATCAAAGTGATGGTAGCAGGTTGACATAAAGTGATGTGAGCTATAAAGAAGGTATCATGTGGCACAAAGTGTAATGAGATATAAAGAAGGTAACATGCAATACAAAGTGCAACGAGTTATAAAAACGATAACACGAGGTACAAAGTGAGGTAACATACGATAAAAAATGATGCGTGTTACAAAGAAAGTAACACATGGCCTAAGGTGATATGAACTACAAAAAAGATAACACGAGAGACGAATGATAGTAGGCGACATAAAGTGGTGTGAGATACAAAGAAAGTACCACGCGACACAAAGTGATGTGTATTACAAAGAAGGTAACACGTAATATAAAATGATGTAAGCTATTAAGAAAGTATCATGTGGCACAAAATGATGCAAGCTAAAAAGAATGTATCACATAGCTCAAAGTGTTACGAGCTAGAAAGAAAGTTGCACATGGCACAAAGTGTTGTGAGCTTCAAAGAAGGTAACACGCACGAAGGTATCACATAGCATAAAGTGTTACAAGCTAGAAAGAAAGTTGCACATGACACAAAGTGTTGTGAGCTACAAAGAAGGCAACACGCAGCACAAAGTGCGGTGAGCTACAAAGAATGTAACATGTGACACAAAGTGAGACGAGCTACAAAGAGGTTAGCACATGACATAAAGTGTGACGAGCTACAAAAAAGGTAACACGTAACACAAAGTGAAACGAGTTAGAAAGGTGACACGCATCATTAAATGATACGTGCGACTAAAAAGGTAACATGTTGTATAAAGTGATGCGAGATACAAAGAAGGTAGCATGTGACATAGAGTGTTGCGAGCTATAAGAAAGGTAGCACGAGGCACAAAGTGCCACGAGCTACAAAGAAGGTAGCACGTGGCACAAAGTGATGCAAGCTACAAAAAAGGTAGCATGCGACACAAAAGGCAACAAGCTATAAAGAAGGTAACATCTGGCACAAAGTGATGCAAGCTACAAAGAAGGTAACATGCAATAGAAGGTGATACGAGCTACGAATAAGGTAACACGCGGCACAAAGTGATGCGAGCTACAAAGAAGGTAGCACGCAACACAAAGTGCGATGAGTTATAAATAAGGTAGCACATGACACAAAGTGATGTACGCTACAAAAAAGGTAACATGTGGTAAAAAGTGATGCAAGCAACAAAAAAGGTAGCACGTAGCACAAAGTGATGCAAGCTACAAAGAAGGTAGCACGACACAAAATGATGTGAATTACAAGGAAGGTAGCACGCAACACAAAGTGATGTGAGTTACAAAAAAGGTAACACGCGATACAAAATGATGTGAGCTACAAAAAAGGTAGTATGCGGCCCAAAGTGAAGTGGGTGATAACTCTATTTTATAGAGTTATTCGATCACAATTTTGTATGTATCTTCTCTAAGTTCTTGAAATTTAGTTTAAGTATTAGCTATTTTTAATTATTTATTTTATTTAAGTTAATTATATTAGGTTCAATTTGCTTTAAGTTATTTTACAATATTCTGCTTCAAGTTTAGTCATTATTTAAGTTAATAGGTTGCTTTTATATATGTGTTATGAAAAGTGTGATATTTTTTGAAGAAGAATGCATTCAAGGTGTAAACTTTCACTGCACATGTTTTGATATTTCGAACATATCTTTCATTCAAAGTCCAATTGATATGATTATTGATTTATTAGAAAGCTAAGAGGTAGAGTTACAAATTTCATATTTACCACTTTACTTAATTCAATTTTAAAAAAAAAGAAAATCATGTCACAAGCCGAAGCAGTGCATCAGAACCTAGAAATTCAAGATAAAGCATAGGGCGTCGTGGCCATAAAAGCATGAGCACCAACAAAGGATGCACGCTTCAGCAAACTAAAGGCTTTGACACTGTGGCCATTGAGGAGGTAGCTTCGCTACACCTAAAAAGGAAAATTTGAAAAAAATAAACTAGAGGGTTCGACGTCGGGACGCCCAAGGAGAGAGGTTTGCAACACCTACACGTCAGTGGAGAATCAAGGTGCATTTGAACTTCTATTTCACATAGATTCGAGCTCTATTTAACCCCTCTTTCGAAGCATGTTTTAGGGAGAATTAAGAAAGGTTTTTTTTTTTAAAAAAAAGACATTTAAACTAGCAAGAAAGTAAATAAAATAAGAAAGATTGTATATCGAATTCTTGACAAATGTTAGAGTTCTTCTTTCTTTTGTTATCTTTATATTTTTTTTGATTAGTTTTGATGGTTAACTTTTTAAGGGTGAAAAAATAAGTTTTTTTTTAATTTTTTTATTTATAAATTTTAAATCACACGCAATATTTAAGCTTAATTTACCAAAATCATATATAAATGAAGTACATCACAAAATTTTTTTATTAATCGTTTATTTATAACTTTTAAATAACAAATAATATTATAATTTAGAGGTTGTTTGGCCTGGCTTTTTTCTAGCTTAAAAACTATTATAAAACTCTTATGAAAAATAATAGCTTTTAAAATTAAGCTAAAGTTGTTTGGTAAATTTTTTTTATAAGTTTTTTTATATAAGTTATAATTTTGGTTGAAATTATCTTAGAGAGTATTTTTTTTGTTTAAAAGGATAATATTGTAATTATTTTTAATAGATAAAGATATTTTTAAAATAAAAATAAAATTTTTTTTTGTATTTTTAAAAGAAGAGAAGAAAAAACTCTTCTCATGAGCTTTTTTTGAAGTTCTTTTTTTAAAAATTTTACTTTTAAAAAAAATTACTTTTTTTAAGAGTTTTTCAAAATTTATGTTTGGTCTGATTTTTGCTTTTAAGAGGTAGATAAGCTGAAAAAAAATTAAGTCAAACATGCACTTAATTTAACAAAAACATATAAATAAAATACATCACCAAAATCAATGATGCAATGTAAAAAAAGTGATTATATATATATATATATATATCTTCATATACTTAATTCAATCAAATGCAGTCAAGACGTCCATCTCTCTCTTCGAATCTAAAATAATTTGGTTCTCCAAAACTAATCATGGCCCCGTTTTGTCAAAATTTTTCTTTTTTCATTCTTAACAAACAAAAAAAAAACAAAATTCATTAACACAATCGTAACTATTTTGCTTAATATTATTAAAATAATAAAATATATAATAGTAACAAAAACTTGATAAAACAAAATTCTCACATCACCGTTACTACATCAAGATTGAAAATTCCTAGTTTTTTCCAGATTCAACAACATAATTTGAATTTTCTGGATTAATTAATCCAAGCAAAATTTAAACTCCAGGTACTCAACAACAAACTTGGACTCATCTCTGATCTCCACTTCACCCAAAAGAAAAAAAGAAAAGGAAAAACTCAAAAACAAACATTTTATTTAGTATTATTAAGGTAATTAATTTTTTATATATTATAATAAACCTTTAATAAATTGAAAAATGTAGCTGGAAGACAGGGGATCCGTAAGCCCAGATGGCATGTGTGGTTTGGTTATAATAACTTTGTCACAGTAACTCTTTCACAGTGATTTTAACTTGAATAACCATTGGTATCGAAACTCTGCTCCTGTGCTTTCTGTTTTATGGAGTCTGTCACGTGTTGGTATTTTGTACAAATTTTTATATTGCCAGTTGAGCAACTTATTCACAACAAGTGGGTCCTTAATGTCATAGTTGATTGCAGGAAGTAAATTTAATATTAAATGCACAGGATTGCCGCCCCTCCATTTTTATAAGCACAGATTTCAGTGTGTCGGAAAATTGGATTCTTGGCTTCTTTGGGTAGAGATGGTGATATCTCTACACTCCTTACCTCCATTGCTTTCCTTTCAAAACCCTAATCCCAATTCAACCCATTTCTCCAAACCCTTCAAAGACACTCATGTAACCTCAATTCCTTTCTTCAAACCCCTCAGAACTCCCAATCTCACGATCCTCAATCTCCACCAAACGTCAAAATCCCACTATTTAAGCCATAGCAATCCCACGTTTCCCTTCAAAATCCCAAATTGTTCGGGATTCAAGACAGAAAATGCTACAACTTTAAGCCTCAGAAACCGATTTCAAAGACTTAGCTGTTATGGGGTTAAAGGCTCCGGTGAGGAGACCAAAGTAGTGTTGGACTGCAGTGACGGCGGAGAAGGTGGCGATGGTGGCGGAGATGGAGATGATGAGGAGGTAAAGAAGAAATTGCCTGAATGGTTAAATATTACTTCGGATGATGCAAAAACAGTTTTGGCTGCAGTGGCAATATCGCTTGCTTTCCGGTCGTTCGTTGCTGAGCCGAGGTATATTCCTTCGTTGTCGATGTATCCTACGTTTGATGTTGGGGATCGAATTGTTGCTGAGAAGGTAGTTATTATTTGTTTGATAGTTAGTTAATCGGTACAAGCTTTCTAGTAGAAACATTGATTACGGACTATTGATTGTTTGACATTTGCTTTTATGTTTTCTGTGGATAAGGATTGACGTGTTTTTTTTTTCTTTTTTTTTTTGTGTTTTCTGGTAAATTGTGTGAAACATTAGTGATAAGGTTTATATATATTAACTTTCAGTGGAGGTGAAGAAATGGAGTTTTAAGTATACTTGTCTCGAATTAAGAATGGAAAGCAGCACTTCAGAAGTGATTAAAGATGAGTGCAAGGCCGGATTAACCTTGACAAGAATGATTAAACGTATTTTTTCCTGCATTTTCGTTTTATCTGTTTTAACTTACCTTTATTGATATCTGAAACTGATGAGTGCCAGAAGGCATACATTTTATAGGATTTGCAGGAAGTAGAATTTGTGTTTGGGTGCTGTGAACTACAAAGTTGGTTCTTGTTATAGTATTTTATTTTTAGATTGTCATATCTAGAGCATGCCTGTAAGCTTTGTTCTTTGTTTTAATGATTGTCATAAGAACGGTAAAGTTTGAAAGTGAAAAGATCTATTAAGCCTCGAAACCTAAACAGAAAAAACTATGATGTTTCCGTTAGTGTTAGCCTTATAAACTCCGCTAAAGAGTATGTCAATGTGTGTGTATATGTACATATGCATTTAGGATTTAACAAGAGCTCTACTTTAACAAAAGATGGGATGTGACATGAACATCAAATCTTCTTATTTTGCTGTAAACATGCATCAATAAGTGAATGAGTGGCTTTTCAAAATAAATAAATAAATAAGTGAATGAGTGGTTTAATTCTTAAATATAGCTCATGAATTTTTTTTTTGAATTGAAATTTTCAGGTTTCATACTACTTCAGGAAGCCATGTGCTAATGATATTGTCATTTTTAAAAGTCCACCAGTTCTTCAGGAAGTAGGATACACCGATGAAGATGTCTTTATTAAACGAGTAGTAGCTAAGGAAGGTGATATTGTGGAGGTGAGGTCACTCTGTGAATTTCTAAGCATCTGTATTTTTCCTTTTGATAAGCTGATTGTCTTTTGTTTCTCACTGTATTTAAAAAATTATTCTGGTATATTAATGTTGCTTGTTATAATATGAAATGGCAAGAATCAAGGAAGATGATAGCATAAAAAGATATATTTGCAAATTATCCACTCTGATTCTCTTTGCACTCCACATATTAGGCACAGGGACATTTGATCGTACTTTTCTGAGTTACATGTAAGGTGTCATTCCTTTACAGTTATTCCTCATTTGTTTTCTTTTCTGTGTTGATGCATTATTTACTATAATTTGGTTTCATTAGAATGAAATATGAAAAATGTTCCATTGCAGGTTCATAATGGTAAGCTTATTGTTAATGGGGTTGTTCGAGATGAAGACTTCATTAATGAAGCACCTTCTTATGAAATGACACCAGTTGTAAGTATGATTTCTAATCTTTAGAACCCTTGACCCAAGCCCAAATGAGTTTGGCAGCTATTGAGCAGAAAATTAATCTTAAGTTATGTAGTAGAACTATTTTGGCATTGTTAATCAGACGAGATCTGCCTACATGAGAGAGAAAAAGACAGAAAGTAGATAAAGAAAGAGGGGAAGAGTGGGGAAAACTGGAAGCGATTTGGAGATAATCATGCTTAGATAAACCTTTCCAGTGAAGTAGAGGTTGAAACCATGGTCTTGAGTTAAGACACAAATATTTTGCTAGTTGTGCAAGGTTGTATTTTTGCATTATTTCTAAGTTTGTGTCACATGTATTTGATTGTATATATGCTATTCATGTTGCAGCGAGTACCGGAGAACTCAGTCTTTGTGATGGGTGACAATCGTAATAATAGCTATGATTCCCACGTTTGGTAAGATATCATGCTCTAACAGGTTGACAATGGTGCATCCATGGAAAATCAGCTGAGCTGATTCTCCCCCTATATCTTTTTGCTGATTTCTTGAGTTATGTATTGTTTAGGGGTCCCCTCCCGGCCAAGAATATCATAGGAAGATCGGTATTCCGTTATTGGCCTCCAAAGAGGATAGGTGGCACAGTACTTGAGCGTGGCTGTGCAGTTGCCAAGCAGGAGAGTGTGAAAGCTTCTGAATAGATATTCAGCCTACTGATTTTATTTGACCAAAGTAATCCTTTGGCCGTTCACACCATTTCCCCTGATAATGTCTCTGTTTTCTTTGTTTACTCATTGTGAGCTTTTAATTCCTTTTATTTATCTCTCCCAAAATTTCTGCAATAGCATTTTTCAGTAGAAAGGTTATTCTTGAAAGACAGGTCGTCTTTTTGGCCTGATAAATGATTTTCATGCGACTATAGATTGACCCTTGTAATGATTAATGCAATTAATATTCTGTTCTCTATCTTTTCATTTCTTGTTGAGTGGCAGTTGATTGTATTATGTTTCATGTTTAATAGTATTGATAAGGGTCTTGAAATTCATTATTGAGGAAGGAAATCATCTGTCAGTTCTGCTTGTTTCTCCATTTGTTCAGGCCTGCTAATCTTTTTCTTAAACTCCTATGTTCTTCTCATGTGTTAGACTTTGGCCAAGTATTCAGAGCAAGAATAGAGCTGCTGCTAGGGATGCGTCATCGTATACCAATAACTTCTAATGCAGATATCCACATCATATACCTAGCATTTTCTAGTTGATTCTATAATTCCTAAATATTGGTTTGCACGGATTTATATGGAACAAGCTGCCATGTTTCACTCATGAATGGAAACTGCTATACATGTTCCAAGACTCAGATGTTTGAGCCCAATTGAAGCGCAAAGAACAAATACACCCTCCTTGAAGACAAGCAAATAGCAACCAGTATGACATATGAACAAAATCTTGTTTTATCAATTATCACAGAAAACATTCGTGGAGTTTCTCTACATGTATACAGGCGTAAATGGAAACAAGAAGCATCTTAAAGAATCAAAATTATCCTATCGACAAACATCAAGATGATAGTTCATATTTCTCCAAGCATAGACAAATTAAACTTCAACAGCTTCTCAATTTCACTCCAAACTGATCTAAAAGATAATATTTTTTAAAGAAATTATTAATGCCACACACATACCAAAGCACTAGAAGCTCTGAAAAAGACTCAAGTCAAAATCCACCATTTCCAAGCGGAAGCCAATTTGTAGAGTTGCAGGACAACCATCACTCTCAAACTCAGTCATATACGCATGAACTATTTTTTAGCTTGAGAGGTTTGTTACTATGGGAGTCAATAACCAAGGAACAAGAGATAAGTTTTCGATGCCTTGATCTCACCAACTTCCCCACCACATTCCCTCTGGATCGAACTTCAAATATCAACTTCATTGGAACTCCACCCACATCGTCTGAGACTGCTAAGCTTGCTCCAGCCCCATACAAAGGAACTTTATCTCCCTCGAGAGTCGCAACCACAGTCCGATGACTCTTTCTTGGTTGATAGTACTTCTTCAACTGCAATCAGAAACATACAAATAGAACTACTAATTGAGAGAGACCAAAATGCTAGGATACAAAAAAAAAAAAAAAACCTACTTCAAATAAGTATTAATTTGGGCTAGATTTTATTCCAAGATTTCAAGGTTTGTTGTCTAAAATAACTGAGAAATGTTACCTGACCAGTTGCCACTGCAATTTCTGAGTACATTAGATTGACTGGATTGGAGCTAACATGAATACCAAAGAAAGTAGCAGGGTTGTATACTGTCATCCTCACCGAACAATTCATGGTAAGCATCTTGCTTGGAACTCCTGTCGTGTCCGCTCCCTCTCCAAAATAAAAATTATGGACTGTCAAGCTCTGCAAAACAAGAATTTTCACAAGAGGTTAGAGAGTGTAACAGAAATTAAGAATACTATTCCAAGTTTCTGAGAAAACGTACAATGTTTAAGATTGTTTATAATTACTTTTTTCGGGGTATCTTCTGTCTAAAGGAATCAGAGGGTAATTAAATAATATTATTACCCCATATAAGGACACGAATATATGTATATTATTCTAAAAAGCAAAACCTTAACAGCAACTTGAGCTATGTAAGATCGACTGGCACCCCAGATGATCAAACAAAACAAACTGAAAACCGCCACGAACCCAAACACACCCATCAAAATCTGACACCTTCTCGTCAACCCTTTATCCCTCCCATAGAAATACTCCCCATAATCCCCTTCTTCGTCAATAACATTGCACTCGGTCCAACCCTTCTCGTTTCTCTTCCTTCCTTTCTTGAGATTTCCAGAGAAACGACTGGCGGATGAGGCCCTGGAGTGACGGCTGTAGGAAGGGTGGGAAGGAGATTCCATGGGGCTGTTGTAGGCGGGTGTTGCTTGCATGGAAGATGACTTGTCCCCATCGTGGGAGTCCCTGGAAGGGCTTTGGACGTAGTAGAGTTGGCGTTTGGGGGATCTTGGAGACGATGGGTCGACCGAGCTTGTTACATCGGAATCTGATTTGGTGTGCATCGTCTTGAAACTGAATTCTTTCAAGGAGGAGAGTTGAGTTGGGGGACAGTTTACTGTAAGAGCGAAGACAGGCAAGATAGTGGAGAGAAAGGTACAAATGTAGGTTTGGAGCTGAGGTATGGGGGTTAAGCTGGAGGTTCGGGAACGAGTGTCGGCAGTGATTCCGTTAATCTGTTTGTTGGCTTCGAATAAAGTTAAAACGTGACGGATGGTGAACGGTCCGCGACGTCGTTTTCGCATGCACGTGGTAGATCGACTTTAAAATTTCACATCCGATTTGGTTCGCGAAGAAGGTGTTTGGTTGAACAAAATAATTTTTTTATGAAAATAAAATATATCAAAAAAAGTTATTATATAATTTGATTGACAAAATAAATTAAAAAAGAAATTTTATATAATTTGGCATTGTACAATTTAGCTATTGATTTTATTTAAGTAACTTAGATACTGAAATTTAATTTGCAAATCAAATCTTATTTCATATTGTTAATAAGTATTTAGAATAATATTCTTTTATACTTAAAATTTAAACAGATAAATTACTCCAAGTCTCCAATCTTATTGGCCTGGACCCAAAACCACTTACATCAAACGAGCCAACCTGGCTTAACCTGGTCAAGGTATATCTTTTACTGCATTTTGTGTTAGGCTCTATTAGCTAAAGGGTACGTGTACGTATGTACCTATGCATATGGGATTTACCAAGAGCTCTACTCTAACGAAAGATGGGATGTGACATGAACATCAAGTCTTCTTATTTTGCTTTAAACGTGCATCAATAAGTGAATGATGGGTGGTTTAATTCTTAAATATAGCACATGAAAGTTTTTTGAATTGAAATTTTCAGGTTTCATACTACTTCAGGAAGCCATGTGCTAATGATATTGTCATTTTTAAAAGTCCACCAGTTCTTCAGGATTAAGGATACACTGATGAAGATGTCTTCATTAAACGAATAGTAGCTAGGGAAGGTGATATTGTGGAGGTGAGTCACTCTGTCAATTTCTAAGCATCTGTAATTTTTCCTTCTGATAAGCTAATTGCCTTTTGTTTCACGGTGTATTTACAAAAATTATTCTGGTATATTAAGGTTGCATTTTCTGATGTGAAATGGCAAGAACCAAGGAAGATGATAGAATGAAAAGATATACTTGCAAATTTTCCACTTTGTTCTCTTTGAACTCCATATATTAGGCACAGGGACATTTTTTTCTTTTTGAAAGTTAGGCACAGGGACATTTTATCTAACTTTTCTGAGTTACATGTAAGTGTTGATGCATTATTAACTATAATTTGGTTTCATTAGAATGAAATATGAAAAAATGTTCCATTGCAGGTTCATAATGGAAAGCTTATTGTTAATGGGGTTGTTTGAGATGAAGAGTTCATTAATGAAGCACCTTCTTATGAAATGACACCAATTGTAGGTATGATCTCTAATCTCTGGAATTCTTGGCCCAAGCCTAAATGAGTCTGGCAGCTATATGAGCAGAAAATTAATCTTAAGTTATGTAGTAGAAGTATTTTTGGCACTACTATTAAGATGAGATCTGCCTACATGAGAGAGAAAAAGACAGAAGAGAAGAGCGGGGGAAAATGGAAGGGGTTTGGAGACAATCATGCTTAGATAAACCTTTCCAGTGAAGTAGAGGTTGAAACGATGGTCTTGAGTCAAGGCACAAATATTTCGCTAGTTTGTGCAAGGTGCGGTAATTTTGCCTTATATCTAAGTTTGTGTCACATGTATCTGATTGAATATGTGCTATTCATGTTGCAGCGAGTACCGGAGAACTCAGTCTTTGTGATGGGTGGCAATCGTAATAATAGCTATATATGATTCCCACGTTTGGTAAGATATCATGCTCTAACAGGTTGACAATGTTGCATTCATGGAAAATCAGCTGAGCTGATGATTCTCCACCTATATCTATTCGCTGATTTCTTGAGTTATGTATTGTTCAGGGGTCCCCCTCCTTGCCGAGAATATTATAGGAAGATCTGTATTCCGTTATTGGCCTCCAATAAGGATAGGTGGCACAGTACTTGAGCGTGGCTCTGCACTACTTTTTTTTTTTTTTTTTTTTTGAAAAGTGAATTTATTAATCTCACAGCCGGTACATCGAAGCAAGTCTGTGGCCTTATCAGCTTGAGACTCCCAGCAGCATTATGAACCGGTCTGGGTAAAAAAGGCCTGTACAATTAACAAAAGACAGCCACTCAACAAGCTATTAGTAGCTGTTCAGCCATGAAGGCTCAGGAAAAACCACCAATGTACCGCCTCTAGACAAGCAGGAGAGTGTGAAAGCATCTGAATAGATATTCAGCCAACTGATTTTATTTGATCGAAGTAATCCTTTGGCTGTTTACGCCATAACTCCTGATAATGTCTCTGTTTTCTTTGCTTACTCATTGTAAGCTTTTAATTCTCCTTAATGCGACTGTGAATTGACCCTTGTACAGATTAATGCAATGAATTTTCTGTTCTCTATCTTTTCATGTCTTGTTGAGTGGCAGCTGATTGAATAAGTTTCAGGTTTCATCGTATTGACAAAGGTCTTTAAATTCTTGATTGAGGAAGGAAATATTCTAAATTTGGCCTTGCGAGTAGTTCAGAGCTCTCTGGTTTGCAAGCAAACCTCATCTCATCCAACTACTATAGCCACGCATTAAAAGCAAAGAATAGAGCTGCTGTAGCCAGGCCTAGGGGTATGCCATTGTATACCAGTAGCCTCTTATGCTGATTTCTTCATCATATACCTTGCATTTTCTAGTTGATTCTATATCCCCAAAAACTGGTTTGCACACATTTATATGGCAGTCTATATCCCCAAATATTGGTTTGCACACATTTATATGGAAAACGCTGCCATGTTTCACTCATGAATGGAAACCAATCTCCACGTTCCAAGACCCTTTGAAGTTTGAACCTAGTGGAAGTGTAAAGAACAAAGACACCCTTCTTGAAAATAGCAACAATATGAGATATGAACAAATTCTTGTTTTACCAATTATCACAGAAAACATTTGTCAAGTTTCTCTGCACGTGTAAAGGCGTAAATAGAAACAGGGAACTTCTTAATGAGTCAAAACCATCCTATTCCTATCGGCAACATATAACCTACACCAAGATGATAGTTCATATTTCTCCAGGCAAAAACAAGTTAAACTTCCAACAGCTTTTCAATTTCACCCTAAACTGATTGATTCTATTTTCTAAAGAATTTATTACTTCCACACACATACCAAGCACTACTGGCAATGATTCCAATCAGCCAAATTCACCATTTCCAAGCGGAGAGCAATTTGTTGAGCTGTAGGAGAACCACCACTCTCAAACTCAGTTGTATATGCATGACCTATTTTCTAGGTTGAGAGGTTTGTTACTATGAAAGTCAATAACCAAGGAACAAGAGATACGTTTTCGATGCCTAGACCTCACCAACTTCCCCACGACATTACCTCTGGATCGAATTTCAAAGATCAACTCCATTGGAACTCCACCCACATCGTCTGAGGCTGCTAAGCTTGCCCCAGCCCCATACAAAGGAACCTTATCTCCCTGGAGAGTCACAACCACAGTACGATGACTCCTTCTTGGTTGATAGTACTTCTTCAACTGCGGTCAGAAACGTACAAATAGAACTACTAATTAAGAGAGATCAAAATGGTAGAAAAGAAAAGCTACTTCAAATAAGTATTAACTTGGACCAGATCTTATTCCAAGATTTCAAAGTTTGTTGTGTAAAATATCAGAGAAATGTTACCTGACCAGTTGCCACTACAATTTCTGAGTACATTAGATTGACTGGATTGGCGCTGACATGAATACCAAAGAAAGTAGCAGGGTGGTATACTGTCATCGTCACCGAACAATTCAAGGTAAGCATCTTGCTTGGAACTCCTGTTATGTCCGCTCCATCTCCAAAATAAAAATTATGGACCGTCAAGCTCTGCAAAACAAGAATTGTCACGAGCGGTTAGAAAGCGTAGCAGAAATTAAGAATCCCATCCCAAGTTTCTGACAAAACACACAAGTTTAAGATTGTTTATTATTACTTTTTTCGGGGTGTCTTATGTCTAATGGGTTCAGAGCGTAATTAAATAATATTATTATTCCATATAACGACAAGAACATATGTATTTTATTGTAAAATGCAAAACCTTAACAGCAGCTTGTGGTTCGTAAGGCCGACTGGCCCGCCAGATGATCAAACAAAACAAACTGAAAACCGCCACGAACCCAAACACACCCATCAAAATCTGATACCAAATCGTCAACCCTTTATCCCTCCCATAGAAATACTCCCCATAATCCCCTTCTTCTTCAATAACATTACACTCGGTCCAACCCTTCTCGTTTCTCTTCCTTCCTTTCTTGAGATTTCCAGAGAAACGACTGGCGGATGAGGCCCTGGAGTGACGGCTGTAAGAAGGGTCGGAAGGAGATTCCATGGGGCTGTTGTTGGCGGGTGTTGCTTGCATGGAAGCTGATTTGTCTCCATCGTGGGAGTCCCTGGAAGGGCTTTGGACGTAGTAGAGTTGGCGTTTTGGGGATCTTGGAGACGATGGGTCAACCGAGCTTGTTACATCGGATTCTGATTTGGTGTGCATCGTCTTGAAACTGAATTCTTTCGAGGAGAAGAGTTGAGTTGGGAGGCAGTTTATAGTCAGAGGGATGGCAGACAAGAGAGTGGAGAGAATCCTCTTGCGCTCATTTCATATTCACAATTGGTCACATGTATATTTTTTTATTATTAAATTAATATATATTTAGTTTTAATTTAAAATAATATTTAAATTTTATCAATGAAAATTTAGCGTTTAATTATTTAATTTATCTTTAAAAATTAAGATAATTTCAAGATAAAATCAAAAAATATTAAAGATTGTATACATGATAAATAATTTTATATTTATCTTATAATTTTGATGAAATTTATGTTTACAAGGATGTAAAATTGCACAAACACATATCGATAATGATTTCATTAATATATTTGTTGATAATGATTTTGTTGGGTTTAAATAAAGTTATTGTGTGTTTGATTGACAGGAATGAATGCCATTCCCGTGTATTCTTATTATCAACTTAAATGTGGTTGATTTAACAAAATAGTTATTAATTATTCATAATAATCATTTTATGAGAATTTAAAAAGATGTGAAATAATAATTACGAGTTTTCCTCCCTGATGGTTATTCCAAACTAATGAGAATAAAAAATAAATTCAATTGGATGAAAATACTTTTTTAAATTTCAAGAACTATTCTAATATAATATAAAATATTTTTATTTTTTAAATTTTCTTTGTCTCTCTACCATCTTCCTCAATTTTTCTTCTCTCTTTAAATTCCCTCCACCACAAGGGAGTAGTGGAGGCGACAACAGTGGCACCAGTGCTAATTGTGAGAGGTGTCTGATTAAGTACTCTCACAACATATTTAATCACAAAAACCGCTGATCTAGCATTCTCTAATCAAATCTAGTCGTACGAAGCATAAGATTGATCATATCTGATAGAACCTAGCACTCCATTACCAGATTGGATTGTGGGAAGCGTCGATTTCATTTGACTGCTGGGAGCGTCGATGTGACATCAAACTGGTCATAAAGAATGCTAATACGACACTATCTCTTATGACAAGTTGGTTGAGAATAAAGAAAAAACCAAAAGAAATACTAAAATGAAAAAAAATTAAAAATTAATATTTTATATTTTAAAATTAAATTTAAAACTTTAATTATAAATTACAAAGTTTTAATTTTTTTAAAAAACTAAAATTAAAATTAAAATATTCACATATTACGATAAAAAATATTTTTATCATTTATTATTTATTTTTAATTATTTTCACTAATTAAATATTAAAATAAAATTATAATAATAATAATATTTTATCTTATTTCATTACTATAAACAAAATTAAATAATATTTCTTTTCTATTTTATTCTCACAAAATATTCAACCAACCAAAAATATCCATTATCGTAAGACCCACGCTTTCTTAGTTTCTGTTTGCAGTGAGTCCCTCTCACTGTTTCTATTTCATTCATTTCGTCGAACAAAAATGGCGAAGACAGATGGCCGCTTCAATTCTTCTCTTACTACCCTGCCTTTTCCTCTCACTTCTTCTCGTAAAAAGTTTAGATCCTCTTTCGTCGCCGCTCGTCCTTCTCTGCTCTCTCCTCTTCTCTGCGCCTAACCCAAAATCAAAGCAAAAAAATGTTTTGAAGGAGAATCAAGATAGAAGTGAATTGTCCGCGTCGTTTTCACATGCGTGTGACAGATCGATATTAATATTTCACGTCGAATTTGGTTCGCGAAAAGATGTTGGGTTGAACAAAATAATTATTTTGTAAAAAAAAAATGCATCAAGCAAATAATTTATATAACTTGATTCGTTCGCAAACTAAATTAAAAGAGAAATGTTATATAATTTGGCCATAGCTATTGGTTTTATTTAAGGGACTTAGCTATTGATTTTTAATTTGCAAATAAAATCTGATTTCATATTGTAAGAAGTATTTAGAAAAATATTCTTTCATGTACAATATCGACTTTGTACAGTTGAATAAAGTTGAATAATATTTTCCTTGATTTACAGTCCTATTTTCCTTATTCTTTAACTTTTCCAGATTTGATAAATCAATACCGAAATTTTCACTTTCTTCAAGAATGTAGTTTGTCTGGATGAAAAAGTTGTTGTAAATTATTGCCCAATGCATAAAAAAAATTAATCCAAAAAATCTTACCAAATAAAACGGAGGTGAAGAACAAAGATGAAACCAGTCAAGAAAGAAGGGTCATCAGATAGGAGCGAAAGACGTGCAGTTTGATAATCACGGAGATCTATCAGCTGAACTATGCTTTGCACTCATCACTTGACCACTCCTTTCCATCATTTTATTTATATTTTCAAAAATAATTTTTTAAATTAAAAAACATGAAAATCAGAAAGAGAACAAGCCTCTGAAGGAAGGCAGTAGAGGTACATGTAATCATCAATTGTCATAAATCACAAAAATACCATTTTCTTCATCATCGGCATCTGTGAATAGCTCTATGAAACATGAATTTTAGAAAAAAGATTTGAAAATGAAATAATCAAAAAAGGGGAAAAGAAAGGGATAATCGGCCTCATAGAGAAGATTAGGCATTTCAACATGAAATTTTTCAGACATATGCTTGTCATTAAAAATATTTAATCATCGGCCGATTTTGAATCAAAACTATTAGCAGCAAATCTAATAAAATAATTTTAAAAGGAAAAAAAAAACGAAAAAGAGGGACTCGGAATATGGGTGGTGATATATCAGGATGGTCGGCAAGGCCGTTGAAAACAGCCAATTACGACGAACGAGACCTTTCACAGTAGAAATCGTCACCGTCCCGTTTCCTTAAAATCTTTTATTAAAATCCGAAGAAAAACATGATTAAAAAAAAAAAAGAATTTGGAAGCAGAACAAAAGAAAGGTGGAGAAACGAATCAGGGAAAGATGAATAAAGAACACAAACCATTAACGAATTAAACACTAGAAGAAGAGAGCAGCCCGCAGTCATAGTCCAAGACATAGCTTATGAACCATTGAAGGCTGATTTATAGAGGGACTTGAAATGCGAGCTAGGGTTTGCGGTCCTGCGGGCTGTGAAGTAGGGTTCGAGTGGAATTCCACTAGTATACGCGCCGTTGCATTTCTGTTGACATGCGCCAACTTTCCAAGTCAAAAAGTAATGGGCCTGGTCCTGGTCCAGGGCCCAGAAGCATTTCCAAAGTAACCAGGAAGGTGGGCCAGAAGTTTAAGCCGGTTTTGTCGAGTCGCTAATGTTGAACAATGAAGACATGAATAATTACCGTAAACCGCTTGCGTTAGTTTTCCCATTTTAAAGCATAAAAGGCCCAAAGACTTAATCCAAATTTTAGGATGAAGCATTACGTAACTAAATCCTCATGTGCAATCTTTGTTTGGCTGCATCGGCATCCAAGTGCTGACTTGGGAATAATATTGGAATATTGAAATGAATTTCTCTGAATAAGTTCCATTTTAATTACATTATATTTGCTCTCAGAAGTTTAAAGGCCATGATTAAATGCTTTTATTTTAATCAATAAATTACCTTTAACAGCTACACATGGATCCTTCAGACAACTGGGACAAGAACCGCTGGTTGGAATTCCCAACTTCGAGTCCCTACCCTAAGACAGTGCCAGACTTCACCACCACCTTGAAGCACTAACTGAATTAGCAATTGCAGGCCTATATAACTAATCGCTCAAGCACTTTGGAGTAAGGGAGAAACACTGGCAGGAGAAACTAGGACATATTCATTAAACTATAGATGCTGTTCTGATAGTTGGAAGTAACACAATCCAGCACCAAACTGCTGCCCTGTGATATCAACCAAACTATATTTGAAGGCAAACAGTGTCACATTCTATGTAAACAAGCAATGTTACATATGCCACCAGAATCTGACACAACCAACAAAATTTATAGTCTAATTCCAAATCCCGCATTAACAACACATTGATTGTGAGGCCGCTCTGATGACTCAAATCTGAAACCAGAGATAATACAATAAATAAAAAACTCTACAACTGTCACCTTAAATCTCAGCTTCTGTCAGATCTACTTCTTTCCAGTGGCAAACGTGTATCCAGTGTTGACAGGATCTGGGGCATGGACATGCCTCCGGACACAACAATTTCTGCAATGGATATGAATGAATGAAATATAAGCTTAAATTGAAGTAAGATAAGTTATTATGTTTTTTCTCCATTCTATTTTCTTCATTTTTGGCATTACTACTCATACAAATATTCCACAGTTACAACAGACCAGCATTTCATAATAGAGAAACCATCCTCAAGTCAAGCAGCAGTCTTCCTATATCCCCCATTCTGCATTACAATTAATGCATGCTCTCCATTGCCCCAAAAAAGAAGGTAAAAGATATACGGAGGCTTATAACAGGACAGACTAATTGATAATAGCAAGCAAGACTTACCCGCCGCCCGCCCCCCCCCCCCCCCCCCCCCTTTTTATCTTATCGCATGCATTTCTTAAAATAATCAACAAATAAAAGATCAATCCTCACCAATTCCTTCTCGGACTGATAGATTCGGTCTGATAACATCCTTGGTATTGACAAGGAATATATCACCAATGTAAAGATGATTCGTGGGAACATAGACACAGCATAGCTCTTCTTCACCAGAGTAGCCCTGCATTAAAAATAAAAAGAATAAAAACAGCATTCTTAATATCACATTGCCTGATGTGTCTTAAATCTTACTCTTCCACTGCTCTATTTTTAAAAAGG
The DNA here is from genome assembly GCA_036013995.1 of Theobroma grandiflorum. Classification (NCBI taxonomy): domain Eukaryota; kingdom Viridiplantae; phylum Streptophyta; class Magnoliopsida; order Malvales; family Malvaceae; genus Theobroma; species Theobroma grandiflorum. The sequence goes on from CP142129.1 coordinate 41,070,278, forward strand.
TAGTCAAGCAACCAAATTTCCATGTTAATTGATTAGAGAACACAAAAGTAGATTATGCAATGTTAATTATTGTTGATGCTGAGCTTCAGTTGGGACACCAGTGACACGGGATGTACTTAAATAGCAGATAGGACAAAAAGTGAGGAGAATCACTAGCTGCATGTCAGGAAAAAGTGTTCTGTGCAGTGGGCAATATTCACCAACAAGAATGCCGTGGAAGCAAGAACCACACCACTGGGAACAAGCAGCCCCAAGAGTTTTGAGGGAAGAAAAAGAATATACACATCCATGATCATAGGCAAAAGGATGCATAATGAGTATGATTCAGGTAAATAACAAACACAGAGGAAACCATGCCACAATGAGAGTTTCAGAACAAAATTTTCAATTGCCCACCTGCAGAGTAACAGCTGAAGTGATGAACCCAAATGCATATTCACCAATACGTGGATGCCTTATGATGGCTACTTCCTTGAAGGCCTGTGTGTTCTGATCTGAAACACAACAAAGATGTAAAACATTCAAAGTGATGTGGCATATAGATTGTCACTACCTGTACTAATATGACCAACTAAACTAACTTACTTCATGTGGAAGTAAATCAGCAAAATACACACCTGGTGATATGGCAGAACTAATCTGCTTGGAGGCATTGTAGATATGACGAACAAATGGCATTCGCTTGATAAACCACTCCCCAAGGCCTAGGACAGATGCCCCCAACCAAGATGACATGAATACCCCAACCAAGAAGATGAATGTTATGGAGGTTACAAATCCAAGACCTATCCAAGAAGCAAAAGGAAGACATAACATCAAGAGACCTGTTAAGTTAACCAGATGGTAAATAATCTCAAACGAGACATCTTTAATAAAAATGACAAAGATCGATATTAAGGTACGTCTGTGATGGGAAAATCATTACCAAAGGCCACTCTGGAAAAATCATTTTAGCTTTCTAGCAGTACATATCATATTCAGCAAAATATCCAGTTAAAGATACGTAAAACTACAATCTAATAAGCACTTTATCCTAGGCTAAATTGTCCTCAACAAAATTTTCCATACCATCAAAGTATGATTCTACAGAAATTTGATATGAACAGTGCTAATAAGGATTATGTAGGCTGTAGGCATAAGAACAACTTCAGCAAAGATGATGGACGATAAAAAAAGATTCCTCCAGTTTCCTACAATATCATCCTAGCTCTCACAATGATCACTGTTGTTGTCACAATCTCACAAAAAGGTGTAGGTCACTATAATCCTCATCATTCAGAAGCCTTAAGGAAAGAGAACACGAGTTTACAAACTCCAAGGTCAAATAAAAAGGGGAAAAAGAGTAAAAGATTTAACAATTGTGAAACAAGTTCACAGATCTAGATGAGACGGGCAACTAAATGTTTCTAACTGATAAATAAACAAGATGCTTACCAAATATATCAATTCCAAGTTGAGCATAAATTGGAGAGAAAAAGCCATCCACAAAGTGAATAAACCACCATGTTATGTAGAAAGTGATTGCAATAGGAAACAGAATGACACTGCAAAACAACTATGAATCAGCAACTACTATAACAGCATCATGAATGATAATAGAAATTCTATCAGATAAAATTCCAAGAACATATGTTTGCTATTAGAAACAAAAGTTACTAAGTTTCTGAGTTCATCAAATTAAAGGTTAGCACAAATTCATGATGGCAACAACTACCATTTTGAATGATGATAGATAAGTAGCAGAGGAATTTCAAGACAACCAACCATTTGATGAGAATTTTATGAGGAGAAAAAAGGTGGAAACAAGGAGAAAATAAAAGGAGGTGTCAGGCTGGTCACAAATGAAATCTGTTACCTCCATTTCACTTCTCAGATCAAGATTCCAACATAACTCTCCCCAGAAAGCAGTTGTGAAGGAAGGAACTTATTATATTGAATAATGCCTGAATAAAGCATCCTAATAGATCTACTGGAACACTTATTTTCCAGCAAGCACTTTGTCTATAAAATAGCAAATTACTCTGTGAAAAATTTTTAAGGCATTAAAATTTATCTCTTATTCCAAAAATTAACAACCCCAAAGTTCTGAAATTTACTATAATTATAATAAAGTGACAGCTAAACAAAGATATTTAGGTTTGATACATTAGTGAAAGCATTTTCACTCACAATCAAGGACAGAAGACAAGGAGCTGAATTGGAGGCATGCACAGATCATTTTTCTGTAAGGAGATACTAGCAGAGCTGTGCAAATCATTAAATATCATACAGAGGATAATTGCATAAATATCCATATGAGTTCATAAATCTAAAGCAAGGAGATGGTAGAATGCCACATACCATCCTGTCATGAACTTCTTTGAAGCCCAGCTTCTGACAACTTTATAAAAGGTCTGCATAAAACAAAGCTTGTCAGGCAAAATTAAAAATAAAATCGTGTATGCGTTATAACAAGAGTACATACAAGCATAAGCATACAGTTCTTATACAAGCAGCAGGCTGAAAACATTTGTTTTGAAAGCTTTCATAAGGAACCATAGCAATTTTCTTTACCTACTCCATCAACAAGAAAAAATAATGTCATCAAGTCTCATAAGTGGAAAGATGACTTCAAATTCAAGCCTATAATTCTATATCCTAATTTAATCGAGGGCATTTACAACAGGGATTGGCTACAAAGATAAAGGGAATTATATATCTCATGGTATGGGCCTTAACATGCTTTACAAAACATCTCAAGCAAAAAATTAACAACTTTTTCAAAAAAAAAAAAAAGAAAAAGAAAGGTATTTCCCCATTTTTAACACCTCCAGTAATTTATGCTGCAATCCTACATCAGAATATGAAGTCAAATACAACAAAACAGTTCAATTTCCACACCCCTTTTAAAATCAATAATTTCTCACTCAAAAATCAATTTGAAACACCCGATTCCTCTACTAGAATAGGAAACAAAAATCCAATTCTTTCACACAAAATCACATTAAGCTCTATTATATAAGTATTAATTTACAAAATTTAAATACAATCCTACAATTAGCAACAAAAGAAGCTGCAGACCGAGTCAAATCGAATTCAATGACAAATGTAACCATAATTAACAACCAAAAAGCAGTCTAAAAATAATTTAAAAAAAGGAATGAGAGAAAAAGAAACCTCGCGGCCGGTGTGATGCGAAGAAGATGAAGAAGAAGGTTTGGAGGAATCATCATGGACGGAGTCAGCGACCGGGATTAGAAGCTCTCGATCCCTAATCTCTCTATCTCTACTCGCCATCACGATCGTCGATTTTTCATCTCCCATCGCCAGAAACACCGCTGCTAATACCCTCCCCAACAATCCAAAAACCCTAGCTCGCTTCTACCCTTTATCTCAACTCGTTGTTTATCAGTTAAGAAGAAGAAAAAATAACACTAAACAGGAAGAGTTTCAATTTTGGTACATTTGGAGATGAGGGGAGGACCCTTTGAAATCTGCTTCCGCAATTTGGCTGCTTTCCGTGTTTTTTATTTTTGAATAATTTATTTATATTTTTTAAAAAAGAATAATACAGTAAAATAATGACAGGGGGTCGGATCGTGACTCGTGGGCCGGGTGAGGTCAGAGCTGCAGTATGTGAGGATTTTTCGAGGAGAGGTTGGTGTTTTTTAGCACTAATTATAAGGTTAAGGGCGGATTAATCTAAGCTTAACAAGGGCTTAACCGATAAGCCTTTGTTTGGATTTTGGGGCTAATTTTTTAACGGTGTTTGTACCCGTTGCTGTGGTTGCGTTGTGCATGAGCTGTTCACGCTTATTATTGGGTGCCAGCATTTTGCCTCAAAGGCCACGTCTGTAATTCAGAAGCATAACTAAATAATAGATTATTATTCACCCAACCAAAAAAGAAAAGAAATACAAAAAAAGGCCTTTTCCTAATGAGTTTACATAGTATTATTTTATATTTTGTTATAGCATGACCTTGATTGAAATATGGTTTCAATTATTGAGTAAAATTATGAAAAAAAAAAAAGCTCTTATTTATAAAGGTTAATGTGAAAATCAAAGCATGGGAAGACTATTATTCACAATTCAGAAACCTTATAGGTTCTAATGAACAACAAATATAATTAGGAAACTTTCCAAGTTGAAGACCAAGACAAACATCATGTTGGTCAGTGATCATACCTTCAAAAAAGTCAAAACTCATGAATTGAAATCTCTTTCGTCACTCGACCTTATCTGTGTCCTCAAACAAAGTGCTTCAATTGTGATACCTGACATCAATCCCTTCATTCCATAATTAATTAAAAAATGTATAAATTTTTTATTGATATGTATAATTATAAGTTTTAGTTTTTTTTTTGTAATATTTAAGAAAAAAAAAAAGTTGACTTGTAAACAACAATGGTAGTGATTAATGAAGCATTTTAACAAAGTAAAGCAATTGATAATCAAGTAATTAAAATAATAGTGTCTACATTTTGAAATGATGCTTATGATCAAAAGATAGAGGACATAATCAGTGACACAAAGTACACTACAAGGAGGACTTGTGTTATTCATGTGTAATACATTCATGTGTATACAAAAACAAATTTAGAAAAATGGTTGGAAACAACTAATTTTTCTTTTCAAAAACTTTGGAAACCTGTTTTGTTTCTACTGATCCCTGTTAACAATATTTTTAAAGAGCTTAAAAAGAGCCTTAACTCAAAAAAAAGAGAAACACCTATTGAGCTAATGATGATGAATCATACTTTAACCACTACCGTTCTTCATCTTTTTATTGTTAAAATTTAGCAACAATAACCAATCATGGTCTTAATTATTGTTAATTGATAATTGAGACTAACAACGCTTGTAAAAATAGAAAAAAAAAAACAAAAAAATTAACAGCAATTCAAAATAACACCTAGGATTCAAAATTTTTCTAATATTGAAGATTGGGCTACGAGGCCTTCCAATCTATGGCCCATGCAGTTATTCGGACAGCAGGCCATTGTTGTAGCAGGCCCAGTTCTTCTGACCCAAAGGGACAGACTTTATAGACCCAAAATTACTGGCTCTCTAATTTTCTTTTTTTCTTTTTTTTTGAATTTTCCTTTGTCCGAACTTTTCCTTCTTCACTCTTTGTCGTCTGGAACGTCGAAATTGAAAGAAACCGACGGGAGAAGGCGACCGAAAAATGTAGAATTTGAAACCGGTGAATAAAAGTCAAAAGTCAACCAAGATGTAGAATCCTAGTGGTCGAGGTTTTTGATCATTCGTTAGGCAACCGCCCATTGAACAAGCGCCACGTAAGTTTGACCGTCCTGTCCGGAATAAGGCATGTACATTTAATGGCTGCTTAACTTGTCAAATACGTACTATACTACTAATAAATATAAGTCCAAGCGTGGTTTTAATTTAATACTAATAATATGTAACCTTATAAGCTAATTAAAAAATCTGACCATCTTTGCTACCGGCAGCTGATTAGCGAATTGGATTTTTTTTCAATCAGGCATTCATCGTCCACTTTTTATATGTTTCATTCATAAAATAACTTCCCCCTTGAAAGGTGCTAACCTTTCATTTTTTTTTTCCATTTTTTTTCATTTATATTTACTTTTTATTTATTTCCCAGTTACATGTTCTATTTACTAACTTTATGCTATATAGTTTAATTGGGTAAAGTGTTGCCAATGTAAAATCTCTTTTTTGTGCTATATTAGGTTGTCCATAAGTATGAGAAAGGAAAAGTATAACTTGTGATTAACAATTATCATGGCGATTCGAGGGGATGAGGTTTTAGCAGTCTTTGAATCATTCTTATTGGCAACGCGTAAAAGGGTTTGGATGGAAAGAAACACTAAAATGAGGTGAAGAAGCAGACAAAAAAGTGTAGAAAAAAGGTTCGCCTACGTGCGCATCTCGAAAGTCCTCGCATTCATACGCAACAGTAAACTCTTTTACTTTCTCTTCCTATATAATTGTGGGACACAGAGAGTTCGGGGTTTAAGGTTCTTTACCCTTTTTGCTTATATTTATAACAGCAGAACGTCATAAGAGTATAAGACACATTCATAGAACCAAGGAACAGAATCCTTTGTGAGATTCTTGGGAGAGAGGGGCAGAGCAGAGAGGAGATGTTGGAAGGTAAAGCTATGATAAAAGAGACAGACATGTCAGAGAAGATGCGAAGCCAAGCCATGGCTTCTGCTTCTCAAGCTCTTGATCTCTATGATGTTTCCGACTGCATCTCAATTGCTGCCCACATCAAGAAGGTATTAACTTACTAGTAGTATTTTCTATATTCATTACTCGTTATTCTCTACGCTGTTACTTTTATTTGACTGAAGATGGCCTTCCGAACTTTATTTTGGTGCATCTTTGGAGCTATATTCATTTGTTTAGATGGGTGGGTGTTTGGATACTTTTTCAGGAATTTGACAAGAGATACGGAGGCGGATGGCAATGTGTGGTAGGCTCAAACTTTGGATGCTTCTTCACTCATACAAAAGGGACTTTTGTTTATTTTGCTCTGGGGACCCTCAATTTCCTTATTTTCAAGGGAGCATCTTCATAAAGTATTAGTGCGACGATAAGAAGAATCCGAGAGGAGGCCAAAGGGCAGACAGCCAGGCCTGCCATACCAAAACCAGCTTTTTTGCCCATCAGGGATTCAGGGTACAAGCAGAAATGTGTAGCGGTAAGATACTGCTACCAAAAGTTCTGCTCAATGGTAGACTAGTAGTTATAATGTCCTTGTCTTTCATATTCTGAATGGGCAGAGAGGCAGGGTACTCCAAATTTGCCTGTCTGCAAATTTATCAGAAGTAGGGTAAGGGATTCTTCATATTCTGCTGCATGTGATAAAAAGAAATACCCTATGAAATTAGAATAATGTAATTATTGTTTTTAAGAAACCCGCTGTTTGTTTTATGATGGTTGTCTCTTTCAATGGGCAAGCTGCTTCTCATAGACTTTTGGCAGTTGGCAGAAAATGCAGCCCAGGAAATGATGAATAAAGATGTATGATTGAGGCTTGAGTAGCTGTTATTGCCAAAAGGGATCGAGTCAGTCAAGCATGGAATAAGACAATGTTTGCTGCCGTGCCTTTTTGAAATTTAAGCTTGAAATGTGGAGGTATAATAATGGTTGATAGAGTGAATATTGTCTAAATGAGTAAATGGGCAAATTTCTTTGGTTTGGGTCAAATTTAAGTTTCTTACTTGACCTCGGCTGTTGAAATTTGAAGAATATTTTCATCCAAAGACACTTACATTAGGTCATATGACGTATTTAACAAGAAAGTACTCACGAAATATGTGATATATCTAATTCATATTAAAAAAAAGAAAAAAGAAAAGAAGAAAAGACTTGGGTTATGTACAGGTTTCAATTTATCTAGATATCAATACACCAAGGTGCCAGGAATCTAAATTTACATGCGTCACTAATAGCAACGAAATTTTCACATTTGAAATTTAATTTTGAATCCGAGATATATGGCTAAGACTTCCAACTCTGCCTCCTTTTGTCAAACAAAGAAATGCTTATTTACGATGCTCCAACACTGACTTCTTGAAGCTGTGCATTTGCTCAACCATTTAACAAGTTGGTAAAGCAGAACCTAGGCACAAATCTCCTCAATTAACCCGCTCAATAGTTGCTTCTCTATGTCATCCACAACTTGCATTGTGTCATCCACAGAAAATCCTTTCCTCCAACCCAAGTCCCATATTCCACTTAGGACTTCACTGCGCTTTATGTCTGTTTCCAGCATTGCATAAAGACTATCAGTAGGATAGTTCTCACCAGCAAGTTCACTATAGCTTCTCAGAGCCTCAACCCCATCACAAGTGTCCTTTAACAAATGATCTAGACAGATATAACTCTTGAAATTTCCAACCAGGGTTAACAACGGAGGGTAGACCATTTGAGCATCAGGAAAGCTTCTTCGTTGAACAATTTCATTTGCACAATCCAACGAGAGTTGTGCATTGGCATCTGTAAAGTCACTGATGCCAAATTTTTGTGGAGTTGTAGGGACATTCACATTAAGATCAAAAAGCTTCTCTGCATGATTGAGAAAAGCTGGACTGCTCAATAGCAAAGCTTTTAGACTGGTCCCTATCGTGAAGCTTTCATTGTCTGTTCCAATTGGAATGATAGGGTCATCATCAACTTGTCCAATGGATACAATGTCGTTTTGATCATCAGTAGTCACCGGAATAACATCGCTAACAGAATTCTCGCCCTTATCATGGTGTTCTAAAAGAAACAAAAAAGAAAAGAAATTGTTAGGTAAGCATCTACATTCTGCACATAAAGTACAGAATTACATTTTTCTAAACTAAACTATTAGAATGTATTTTTTCAATTCAACAGAAAACATTCCATTATATGGTTACCTAAAAGACAGTTAACAGTTGAATCTAAATACCATATATCAGCAAAATGGAGAAAAAGAAAATTTATGTGAAGAAATGGTAAAACTCCACCTATGACTTTGGAGATCCTAGAATGTTTTCTCATTCAATCCCCATAAGTTTCTCTTTAAATAACTACAATATGAAAGCATGTCTTGTGCTATATCAAGTTAAGTTTGTTCTCAAGCTACATGCTTTTCTTTTAAGGTTAGCTAATTTGTGTTAGAAGACATGAACCTTAACATGATGGTGGCTTTTAAAATTTTACGTGGTTTATTGCTTTAAAGTTTTTTCCCTAAAAGTTCTTGTTGGAGTGGAGAGATGTCAGCCTTAGAGGAGAGAATCAGCAAATATCAATACACAATTATTTAATTATGACATGCATTCTACATGCAATTACATCAGAAATGCATGTCTATGCATTCACATCGAGCACATGACAGCTGACTTATGTCAACTACAGCACTGCGCTTTAATAAATTTTCAGTCAAAAAGGGAATTACCTCCAATCTGAACATCACTGTGTTCTGTTGCCTCCTTTGTAGGAATTTGATCAGCAGTTTCAGTGCTATAGCCTTCCAAAACAGTATCTTTTTCAGATGTAAGATCAATCCTCTTGTCGCCTCCTTTGCATTCTAATTCCTCAGCCTGAACAGAAGATAAACTGCATTTAATTTTCAATCCTTTTTCATAGCTTAATGCATGTAGCAGAGGCATTTCAAATATCATATTTCAACATGCTGCTTAACAAAATTTAGAATTATAACAGCAGAATGTAAACTTAAACAACTCACAGTTATTCTAGCTGCTCTAGCCTTGCTCACTGCCTTTTCCATTTTTGTTGGACTCTTTTTCCGATCGCTGGGACCATGAACTACAGCTTGTGGTGTGCGATTAGAGTGGGAGTTAGCTGTAGGACTTCGTTGACTAGAAACTTTATTCTTTGGAACATTCGATCCATTTTCAGGCTTAGTAGGCTTTGGAGTAGTAACCTTGGCTTGATCTTTACGCCTTGATAAATTTTTTGCTTTTGTAACCTCCTTCTCAACTGGTTTCCTGCTGCTTATTGCAGGTTTTGGTATCTTATCAATTTTTTTGTCATTTGCCTCTTTCTTCAGCAATGGCTGAGTTACAGGACCTGAACTTTTCATCTTGGTAGAAAGCTTCTCTTTAGTCTTCATTTCTTTTTTTAGTGGTCTGGTCTCTTTCTCTTGGCCGTCTTTAGCACCTCCCTGCTGGCTAAGTCTTTTGACTGGAGTTTCTTCTGCTTCTGCTTCCACTCTTCTGCTCATTTCCTTGAAGTTCAAACTTCTATTATTGGAGTCAATTATTCTGGCAGGAGGCTCCTCTTTTACTTTTAGTTTTTGGAGCTTAGTTTCTGTGTTTGAGCTTCTCTCCTCCTGAAATGCTGGCGCAAACTTTTCTTGTGGTTGCAGGTGTGGATCATGTCGAGGTTTTATGAGTACAATAGGTGGGCTATCATTAACCAACATCTGTTCAGAAAAGAAATCACTTAATTGATGGGAATCAGACTTAATCTCTTTGATGGAGTTGCTTTTCAGAAGTCCTTTAAAATGCATGGTCTCAAGGATGTCCTTCAGAGTCCTCCTCTCTGGATCTTCCTTCTGAGAAACAGATTGAGGCTTCCTTCCTTTTGGCATATCAATTTCATAGATAGGCCTCTGTTGACTGAAAATCTTCTTACTCCCCAGCTCTCTCTGTGAAATTGTCTGCAATGGTTTTGAAGGTATTTCTTCTAGGCCCATAAGCTTTGCAATCAAACTTGGCCCTCTTGCCTTCTTCTCTAGAGCTGCTGACGAGATAGATGAATCCATGGAAGTAAAGTTGTCGGTTTGAACCGTTGAAGATTGGCTCGAGCTCGTAGATGGGATATCTGAAGCTGAGTCCGAATATCTTCTACTGAAGCATCTCTTTTCTTCAGCATTTATATTTGGCAATAGATTTTGCCTAGCTAGGCTGTCTCTGATCACTTTCCTAAGCTCCTCAATGCAATCTCTTGAAGAACCATCAGTGGAAAGGCGTGGATTTTGGAATCTCGTTGGGTGAATTTGCTCTGCAGCTGCACTTGAATTCGTCCTCTGAATCAGTTGATCATTTATCACCCTATCACTTTTTTCCTTTTCTTTCTTCTTCAACCTAGCCATATAATGGGATGCTTCTTGCAATTTCCCAAGCATGTGTAGAGATTCTTGCAAATCAAGAGCTCCTTTCAACAAATCTTTGGCTATATCTTTTGAATGCCCATCATACCATAGCCCTTTGGACCATGTGTCAATTACCTGATTCAGCTTGTGAGCTCCTTTTGAAACCTCCAAGAGCTGACAGGAAGATGAGCTATGTAGTTCTTCCATGGCCCCTTTAGTCACCAACTCTTCTCTTTCTGCCTTACGCACCGCACATAGGTTTGATCTGTTCCGTGCTTTCCGGCCTTCATTCTTATGCTCCATCTTCTCAGAACGACTTTTGGACCTTCTAATTGTTCCACACTCTACGACTCCCTTTGGATCATCACAGGTAACAAATGATCTGTAGACAACCGATCTCAGACTGTCTTGAGGCATATTCTGTAACCGAAAATATTTATAAAATCAGATGCTTACAAATAATAAAAGACCAAATCCACCAATACTAAAAGTTTCTCATGAGATGATGCTTACATGCTCGGGATATTATAATCAGTCTTTCCAAATGATTATCTGAAACAGACAAAAACAACACTTGTTCCTCTCTGCTTCAGTGGAAACAACATAAGCAAAAACCTTAATCAGTTGCCGCCCTAATAAACAAAAGCAATGCCATTAAAAAATGAAAAAAAAAATTCCATTCCTCTCTGAATGTGTCAAACTTTAGCTGTTGTATTATCTCCAGAGATTTCTTATCCAAACAGATCCTTAAAACTAGTATTGATCATAAATCCAGGAGACATGTGTTGAAAACTGAAGGTGCTAGATTTGAGCAAGAAAGAATTTCCATAGTATGACCAAAAATAAGCATGAGAGATTACCTCACACAATCCCATTACATCACTGATAAAGGATATAAAGTGACAAAGCAAAAGTGTCATCTTCTTTACGAACAGTAACAAACACAAGGCCAAGGAATCATTTTTCCATGGAAATTCAGTATATCGTGCACAAGTACCTGAATTCCCATGTATAATCTTTCACCCTCTACTCAGAACCAAGAATGAGAACAAAACCATCCAAAAAGAAGCAAAAGAAAGAAGACCCAGATGAGAAAATGCAGATTTAAAAAAAAGAAGAAGAAAAGAACAAAGCAGAAAAACAATCAAGACCAAAGAATTTACGCAGGGAGTGCAGACCTGCAGCAAGTGAGCTAGCAGAGACTCAGATCCAAAGAGAAAGAAAAAGCTGTGAGGTGCATTGACTTTGTGAAGCAGTGAAGGACTGTTTACAGGGCAGAGGAGCCTTCTGGTTTTCTTCCAAAGCAAAGAAAAGAGAGAGAGAGAGAGAGAGAGAGAGAGAGAGAGAGAAAAGTCTTAAAAATACAGTTTATAATTGTTTAGTTTAATGGGGAAAATGGGGATAATAAGATCGTTTAGGAAGATTAAGAAGCGGCGTGATTTCATGGGGGGTGTGAGATTTTTAGTTATATTTCGTACGCGTGTTGCAGAGAGAGAGAAAGAAACGAATCCGTTCGAAAGGCACGAGGAGGGAAGAGATGGTAAGTTTTGCACACTACAAACTCTCTTACTCTCTCTCCTCTTTTAACTTCATCGGTAACTACCTTCACTTCAGTTTTGGTCGTTTCACATGCCCACTTTTTAAAAGAAAAAAAATTGTAAAAACTAAAAAAATGTTAAATAATATTTATAAACACTTATTAAAGGTGATATAACAAATTATAACATAAAAATATTTTTGTAATTTATAAATTACTTTTAAAAAATATACAAAACCAAATGAAATTTATAGATGTAACTTTTCTTTTATATATATATATATATATTGGTTTGGTTGGAAAAGTGTAACACTGTCAAGGTTAAAAACGTGTTATGCTTGTGGAGGGAAAAAGTATTCCTGTAGTATTAGAAAAGGAAAAGAGACAGAGATGAATGAACTAGCTGACTTATAATATTCCAAAAGAAATTAAAATAAAAGAAAAAGGGGTGAAAATATTACAGCTCAGAAACTTCAAATCTTTGTCCAAAATTTTTCTTCCTCCAATCGGCTGACTTTTGAGTGACCAAAATTTTGGTTTACTTGTTGGTAATCTTGAAACAGAGGCCTAAGCAACCATGTAATCGCTAGTTCTATAAGCCTAGATTTGAGATTTCACTACCTAGGAAAGAAACTGTACTTTTGTCTACAAACCCTAACATCCTGCACAACTTTATATTAATGTTACAGGCAAGCATACCCAATTGAACCAAACAGAGACAAATTGAAGTGGTTCACAGTACAGACACCTACTCTTTTGAAGGTGGAATATTTAACAGTGCAGGCTTTCAATTTTATACATGGAACAGTTTGCCAAAATGGAAGAGTCAAGCCTTTGAATCTTGGACTTGTTTCAGAACAGGCTCCAGCTTCATTTTTCTTCATTTATGTCACCGACCAAACTGTTCAGTCTTTTAACATAGTACGCAATGTTAACATTAAAGTGGCCTCTCACTGGAAATCAGGGGCACAATGCCTAAGGGGTAAGGGAAAAGAATCAAAGAAATGGTTTTTTCCTAAACCATTTGAGAAAAACACTTGCACCCATGTCTAAATCACCTCTCACCGTCACATTATTAATTAAATTAACTTTAATTGATTCAAGATTTACCTTTTCTAACTGGGTTTTCAGTGAGCAGGTAAAAAATCATAAGAGCTGAAAATTGAGCAGTTTAATGCAGTCACGGGACTCTTGCAACATGTGCATATGTCTATCTGCATTGTGTGTTCCTACTTTCGGTGCCTATCATAAATGTAATTGAATCCTCACCTCTTCTTTCGGCTGGTGCTCATGTAAGGTTATTCGCTAAGCCCATGGTTTGAATTTCAAAACTTCTTTTACTGCTTGGACTCAGCCAAGAAAGTTATCTGCAACTTGAAATGAAATTGACAGAACCCCTTTGCCCGTGCCTGATGTGCCCATGCTGAGCCAAAAAGGCAAAGGTAACATTCGTTTGGGATCATCGTCAGAAACTCCTCTGAACTTCAATCCTACAATTTTTCTTTCTTTTCTTTTTGCTTTTTCAGGTTATCAATGATAGATATATCATTTTGGACCATGAGCCAATTACCTGAATCAACTTCTTAGCTCCCATTGAGACCTCCCAAAATATCAAAAAAACAAAGGGAAACTAATGCATTAAATATTGAAGAACAGCTGCACTTCTTTGAAGCTGGAAACTTTGCTGCATCCATGTGCAAAATCCTTCACAAATCAATGTCTTCTCAGCTTTATGCCATGTTTTTCAGCAAGTGCTGCTTATATGATCCATTAAGTGTTGATTACAACTGATTAAGATTAAGAAGAGCCTATAATAATTCTTGTTTGAGGGTGGTAATTTTTATGATTTCTGTTTGTTTCTCCCTGGGACTATATATTCCCTATGACCAATAATTCAACAGCATAAAATACAAGAAAATTTCCTTTAATCAAGCATCAAAATGCTCTTCAGAATTACATCACACTTCCCCTTGAATGGGGCTGCGAGCACATGCTTTCAACTTGAAACATTTGTAGTTTTTTGTGATGTAATTACAGCCCGGCGTTTTTGCTAAAAAAGTTTCTAATTATTGTGCCAAAAGTGCTTAATCAGATTAGTATAGACCAAGGGACATTGATAATTAGACAAAAGTATCCAACCTGTTGATCATAAACTAAAAGGTCAAGCTATACCGCAATCAAATCCAACCAAAAATTTTTTGAAGGAAAAATCAACAACAAATTTCCCGACATTATATTCCACTATAGGACCCAAATCTTTTCAGAAAAAGGAAACACGATGGAATGTCTCACAGTCAAAATATAATTCCATTTATTTGGCTTCTGTAAGTACAAATTTTGATGTTGGGGCATGTGAAATATGAAGACAAAGTTACTATGGCCCTCCTCATAGTTGTCTCCAATTTTCTCAAGCTGTTGCCATGGGAATTGTTGCCCTCCTCCATTCGATATTAAATCCATGGAATTAATTGGGAGAAGGGATCTTAGATCACTATTTCCTACTTAACTGTAAGTTATATGGTACTAGTAACTCTATATTCAACAGTTTTAGTCTAAATATTTTGGACATATTCTATATTGAATGTAATGCACTGTATAGTAGTTGAATAAGAATAAACAAATTATGGCTTGCATTTACAAAACAAGGTATATGGAAATTTGACATTTGCAGCCATGTTGGGTTTCCAAATTTGTAGTAATTAATTCACAATCCTGTTAGGTGGACATTAGTTGGTAGCAGATTTGGTCAAAAATTTAAATGTTTGGTGAAAGGAACATTGATGACAACTTTGACAATAATAATATCGAAACTCTAAGTCGGTGGTGAATATTTAATCTCTTCCCATCACGGAAAATAAAAGGATGGGATTGGAATGTTGAATCTGAGAAATTAGTAGTAGTAATGGAGGATGATGAACTTTTGCCTTATTTTTGAAAGTTTAATTAACAAAAGGGTTTTAAGAAGAATCCAGGGAGATCAAGTGCACTATCTTTGGAAGTTAAGTCATCCAGAGTCCTAGTCGGTTAACCTTCGCTTTTTATTTATTCCTCTAGTGGGTTAAAATTTGTACTGGTTGTTAATGGAAGTGCTATACTGCAATTTAGCAATGAACTTTGTCTTGTTGTAAGGCAATTAATTGATAGTGAGCATTGCCCTGCCTCCACTTTCATGTAAATTTCAGGTTTACTAATAGTTTATTACTTAAATTTAATTATGAGGAAAGTATAGGATTGAACTTGCTGTAATTTGATAATGTAATTAGTTACTTACCAAACTTATCATTGAATTTAGCCATTGATCATTGTTAATAAAGCAAAATATCAATGAGTTTACCATAGTAAGATGTCATTCCTTTTCTGTTTTTTGTTTTCTTCAAACAATGATTGTGGGAAAAGAAAGTTCAAACTCACTTCTTATTAAATGAGTAGCTGCAGGCTCCCAATATCATTTCTTCTTCACATATGTGCTTTCTCGTATGCCGCTGGCTTTGGCCTGGCCATGGCTATTGTTATTATCATCTCCACGCTTCTGTGTCGTTCAGCCTCCTCCTCACTACTCAGAGAGTTTTCGTTACTCACCATTTTTCTTTCTTCACACTATCTCTCTCTCTCTCTGTGTCTTGTTTACTCGATAGTTATTCTAAAACTTAAAAATAGTTGAGATAAATTATCATGATTAAGAATTTATATGTCATAGTTAAGAATCCTTTTAATTAGTTTTTTAAGATTTTTTTTTATGCTGAAAATTCTCACATAGTCCAATTACCCTATTAAAAGTTTTAATAAAAAAATTAAAAAAACGTACAAATAAGAGGGGACATGAATCTCACCTCCGACTTTACATAAGCACACAAAGTAAACTTCAAAGAAGTTCAAAGAAGGTTTAACTTTACGTGCATAATTTTTTGATGTTAAGTAAAATCCCCTTTATTACAAGAGTCTAAAATTAAAATTAAAAGTAAAATGCAATAAATATAAATTAAGAGCACTACTACTTTACATATATTTAAAACGAACATATGAGAAGTTCAATCTATCTAATTTCAAAATCCCACCTAACTCACCAAGATTTCTAGCTATTTTGAGTCAATCTTCAATGTTTGATTTCTTTCTTTAATTATGTTCAATGCAAAAATATCTTGGTTGACTAAAATCTAAAATCTGAAATACTTTATCCCTCATTGAACCCTTAATTGTTGAAAGGATCCTGCTATTTGATCTTTTTGTCCTCGGTTAGGTCCTAATACCACGAGGTTATGCCCCTAATAATTAGGGTGGATCAGTCATGGAGAGACAGGGAATATCTTTTATAAAGATCAAATTTTATGAAACGACAAATGTTGGGGGACCATATTATTTTTCTCTAAATTCTCTGCCCAAAGTAACTGAACAGAATTTTGTTTCAATAAGGCACTGTAACGGAGAGGAAAGGGAAGAAAAAGTTAGTTAAAGCAGTTAAGCTTGTATGTTTTTCCCGGGCATTTTGCCAGCATTGATCTCTCAAAAATTGACTTTTTTTAAAGACAAAAACTCTTGAAAATGACTATCTTTGTCGTTTACAGTTCATGCTGCTTTGTTCGTGAAAACATGCACCCCACATTGCCATTGCTGCAAAAACAGAACAAAGAATTAACCACCTCGATCTCTATCTCTTTTAACACTGCAGAATCAGATAAACACTTTCTTTTCAATCTTTAGCCTCTCATCCTAAGGGGGTAGTTCTCCTCTTTTTCCTTCTTTTTTTTTTTTAATTCAATGAATATAATATTTGTTATAACTAAAAACTGAAGGAGACTTTTCTCTTTTTTATTTATAATCATTTTCACCTTCGTTTCTTCTTTGTTTTTGTTGTTAAACAAAGAAGAAACACAACGAGAAGCTTATAGCGAAAATGGTTCGAACATTAACACGTCGGTACAGCATTCAGAGCTCGAGATCTTTCCACATTGGGAAAATGCTTGAGAATTCAGGAAGACAGCAGCAGAATCTGATCCCAGATGGTGGTGATGATGAGGAGGAGAATGTTGATGATAGCCTGCAATCAAGGAGTATCGACACAAGAAATGCAGAAGGCCAATCGATGGAGCACCAAAATATAGGAGAGTCTAGGCCAGGAAACCCCCAGGAGACTCCACAATCAGGTGCAGTTCAGCATCTTTCTATGTTGATTAGCATAGTTGCAATTTATGTTCCATAAAAATTTATCTTCATTGCCACTTATGAACAAGAGAGCTAATTTGCATACGTGATTTGCAATGCGAAACCTGCATATGAAAAACAACGGGTGAATCTCCGTCTGTTTCTGTCTTTCTTCTCTTAAGATCATGCTAATAATCCTTCTAATGATTTGTTTGTTCCTTGATACAGATATGGAACTGATGAAGGAAAGGTTTGCCAAGCTGCTTTTGGGTGAAGATATGTCAGGAGGTGGAAAAGGTGTTTCTTCAGCTCTGGCTTTGTCAAATGCCGTGACAAACCTAGCAGGTAGACTTCCTGTCTAAAATCTAATTACCAATTGCATATGTTTCCATGTAGAAATATAATGTGGAAGCGACAGGTTTCAGAAACGCCCATGGCGCAATCTTCTAGGCTTTTCCTTTTCACCTCATTACAAAATAATACAGTTAATTATGAGCCTATTGGTAGTATTTTGGTATATACTTTACCAGTTTATTATACTACAAGAATGCACCTAACTGACGGTCGTTCTCATTCACATCTCTGCCCTGGCCAATTATAATGCAGCATCCATTTTTGGAGAACAAGGGAAATTAGAACCTATGGCTCCGGAAAGGAAAGCAAGGTGGAGAAAAGAAATCGATTGGCTTTTATGTGTAACTGATCACATTGTTGAATTTGTCCCTTCACAACAGAAATCGAAGGATGGAACAAGCATGGAGGTAGGTATCTCTATCTCATGTATATTTTTTCAAGCTATATTAGGAGAAGTCATTGTTCTTAAAACAGCTACTCCAATGTTGCACCTTGGTTACAATTTCACGATATTAACTCCCAACAATTTGTTTTCAACTTGATAGATTATGGTCACTAAACAAAGGGGCGATCTGCTGGTGAATATACCTGGTCTGCGCAAACTGGATACATTGCTTATTGTGGGTAACATTATCCTTCTAGTTTCTAATCTGATGAAATCACTTGATGATATACCAAAGATTAACACTACGGTTGCTGATCAAATTATAATGAACAGGAGACCCTTGACAACTTTGCACAAGAAAAAGAATTTTGGTATGTGTCCAAAAATGATGATCCAGAAAATGAAAACAGCCATAGGGATGACAAATGGTGGCATCCAATTGTTAAAGTTCCTGCAAATGGGCTATCAGAGACATCACGAAGATGGATGCTGTCTCAAAAGGAGTCTGTCAACCAGGTATTAAAAGCAGCTATGACCATCAATGCAAATGTCCTATCTGAAATGGAGGTCCCTGAAAGCTACATCGATTCCCTCCCCAAGGTAAAGAAACGAAACTCCCATCAATTAAAACCTTATAGAATTGTTGTAGCTTTGACTTGATCCTCTACATCATGTGTACGTAGAATGGAAGAGCAAGCCTTGGTGATTCAATCTATAAAAGCATCACAGTGGAGTACTTTGATCCCGGGCAATTCCTGTCAACCATGGACTTGTCAACAGAACACAAAGTGCTTGACCTTAAGAACAGGATTGAGGCCTCTATTGTTATATGGAAGAGGAAGATGAACCAGAAAGATGGAAGGTCCTCTTGGGGCTCCGGTGTCAGCTTGGAAAAGAGGGAACTCTTTGAAGAGAGGGCAGAGACTATCCTACTCTTACTGAAGCAGCACTTTCCGGGGCTTCCACAGTCTGCGCTTGATATATCAAAGATCCAATACAACAGGGTACAGAAAGCTTGCAGCTGCGTTTTATCTTTTCCTCAATGCATTCAAGTTTGATTAACTTATTTACATTTTAACTTCACAGGATGTAGGACAAGCTATTCTGGAGAGCTATTCAAGGATATTAGAGAGCTTGGCTCATACAGTCATGTCAAGAATTGAGGATGTCCTTTACGCCGACTCGCTTACTCAAACATCATCACCAGCAAGATCCGACTTATCCTCGAACACAGATGAAGATGCGGCGAGGTTGAGTACCTCAGAGACACCAACACTCTCAGATTTTATGGGCTGGGATATTGGTTCCGCAAGGTGTAACACAAGTGATCAAGAAACCCACTTGAAAAGTGATAACGACAAAAAAACATCCAAGCCTCCATTAAGTCCCACCCCAAAAAAGGCTTCCTATCTAGATAAGCTTGAAAACTTGAATGGCGTAAGAAGTCCGGATGCTCGTGATTTATAATCGGAATGTTAGAAGAAAGGAAACAAGAGGACGTAAAAGAAGAGGGAAAGAAAAGGAAAGAGGGGGAGAAAGATACAGAGGAATACAGATAGTTAGAGACCTTACATTATGTACATATATTAAGCTCCATGTAAAATCCCATTGGGACAGTAACTTTCTAGAACTTACACTGTTCTTCCTCCAGGATTTGGTCAGGGAAGTGATTACGTAACTGTGATACCACGTCTCCCATTCGATTCTTAAAATCTATAAAAAAGCTGACTCAATCACTATTAACAATTTGAGTTTAAACTTTTAAAGGTTACGTGGATTAAACTTGATTAATGGTACATGAGTTTAAATCATTATAATTAATATCAGAACATGTATCAGTCTAATGTGAATTTTCATATTGAGCTGATGAGATTTAAATTTTATGAAATAAATCTTATAATTGGTATCAAAGCATATGCATAGCCTACCCAATGATGTGGACTTCCACATTATATTGGTGGGATCTTAATCATGTGAAGTGAACTTTAAATGTGATTTAATATGTAACTTAGATAAAAAATCAACAATTTAAATCAGTGAGATTGTAATTTTAAATCGGCGAGGTCTAAGTGAATCACTGATAACAACTCGAACTTCAAGCTTAAAAAGTTGTTGGAGCACTGGTGCTTAGACCTAGATCATGATTGACGCATTTGCGTACTGCTTTCTGCCTGCGTTGATCTCTAGTTACTGTCAATTATCCGATCTGGGGATAGATATAAGTAACGTTTTGCCTTCAACATGCAATGGAACTCCAACGTTGCTCTCTAACCCTGCTTTATTCGTAAATTTCTCCTCTTTTTTGCTTCATTTTTCAGATTGTATCTTTTCCACAAACAGGCAAGAGATATTCACAAGCCCAACAAAAGAACTTGCATTTTTTTTTTCAAAATTTCGGCATCAGTTTCCCAAACAGCATAAAGTTGGGAGTCAGGAGAGGGGTGATTTCCCCTAGCTGTTTGAACACGATGGAACCAAATGTCACAAAAGAAACGTACTCAAGCTTCTGAGAATTATTTGAGTAACTTCAGCAGATCCACCATTCGTGTCCGCTCTTGGGTTCGGGAAGAGAAAATTAGAAGATAAAATTTTGCTGCAATTAAGTATAATAACCCTTCAGAAATACTAGAGTACCACATAACCCTTTAGAAAGGTTAGTGTGAAAGAGGGATTGTTTTCTGTTCTTAAAGAATGGCCTGCCGAACTAAGCAAAATAGAAGGAAAAGAAATCCAACAAACCTATATCACAAACTGTTGATAACAATGGCAAGCATACCATTTACGATGCCTCTGGCAACATGTTATACATTGAAATCAAAATATCAAAATTGGGTTAAAATCTGAAATTTGCATTCTAGTTAAGTGTTTATTACGGAAAATCATAGTATTTGCTTGAAAAGGTTGGGGAAAAAACCATCACATAGATGGACTATAACCAAATGTCCTTGCAACATAAATCTCACACCTGTTTCTAACAGGCACCAGTGACTGCAGCATGTATAGCATCTGCAAGATGAGGGACCGTCTTGGAACTAAGACCTGCCATACTAATCCTCCTGCAAAGAAGTAAGAAAATGACTTTAAACCTATATTTAGCAAGATGTCAGTTAAATTAGGCACTTTCTGATTGATATTAGCAAGCGAGACAATCTTTGGCAACTATAAATGAGTTCTATGGTACATAGATTATACGACTTCAGAAGCCCCCATTTCTGGCTTCCCAATACACATAAAATAACAAATCAACAATAAAAATGAGGTTCCAGTATAGGGCTACAGTAAATGAAGCAGCAAAAGAGAGTTAAAATTCTAAATGTAACTCCTTGACATGATCGTCGGGTAGGTATGGAAGCAGGGGCAGTGGAGAGTCACTAGAATTAAAGGAGGAAGAGAATACCAAACTACAACTAGAATATGTACTTACTTGTTTTAGGAAGGTATGTCAACAACTCAATTTCTTAGCACTACAAAGCCATATAAATTCAAATGGAAACAACTTTATCATAGAAGTAAAGAAGCTCTCTTCATGTTGAATGAAAACGTTAAATCATTATATGACATTCATCACATCGATGTCAAATGATCTTTCATAATCGATTAGGATTATGGCTCATGCAAGAATACTGGGAGGAGAAATCTCAAGGCATCATTTTCTAGTCTAGAAACAATTTTCACTGCAACAAGCAGAATTTTGGAGAGAGGAAATTAACCTTTATAGCCAACCAACTACAACCCCAACCCCCAAAGAATATGTTGAAGAGAAAAACTCAACAAAAGGGGTGGAAAGCAACAAGAAACAGATCTTTTTACCCATCAGATGTCATGTAAATGTGGTACTCTTTGGTCATGAAAGCAACTTGATCACTGTTCAGCCCTGTGAAAGTAAACATTCCAATCTGCTTGATAATGTGACTCCAATCACCTGGAGTGCCTGCCAAAACGGAGATAGAAACACATATGGTTTCTGAGCTTGGCAAATACACCAAAGACTTCATATAACAGTGAAGAAAATACCAGAAAAAAATACATGCACAATTTTCATCAATATATTATAAAGGAGGTCAGCAGACACCAAGATCTTGAACAAGGCTTTCATAAGTTGACATATATAATCAATGTTGACCGACTCATAAGTCATACCTATCAAACTTACATTTCATGCTTAAAGGAAAACTAAGAAAAAAAAGGCACAACCACAAATAGAACATAGGTAGAAAGGATTAAGTAAAACCTCTAGCACATAAAGCATCAAATAGTTGTTTGCGCATGCTAATAATCCGGTCAGCCATTGCTTTCAGTTCAATCTTCCACTCATTATACATATCACTGCAAAGAAAAATATAAACAAATGTAAAAGAGAAAAACTAAAAGTGCAGTCCATAAGTGAGTTAACTTGATTTGAGTAGCTACTTAATCGAAGTCCAACAAGAAAATCATTGATAAAAAAATTGCCCCCAAAAATTGTACATATAAATGCATGTATACTTTGTCTAATTATTACTACAGATTTGGGCAGTGGTCACCATTGGGTAGAATGCACCAATCGTTGTTTGAAAGGATAATTCTTTTAATCAGAATATCTTACGAATCTTAACATTCATTTTTCTTCAATCTCTAACACCAAGACAAACTGTCCATTCCAGTTACTAGAAACTTTTACGGATTTTCTCATTTCCATGTCATCTAACAAGTTCTAAATACAGTTTGGTTTCATTACACCACAAAAAGGACTTACCTGTTCTTGAGAATGGTGGCTGCAATTGATGCACCATGAATAGGTGGATTAGAATACATCGGCCTAATCACAAGCTTCAACTGGCTCTCAACCCTGCTTGCAACATCAGCTGCCTTACAGACCTGTTAATAAAATTATTATTATATTCTATGCAAGAGGCAATAGTTCATGTAAAGTAACAGAAATAATGGGAGCATTGCCACTAATTAAAATGTAAAATATAACTTTTCCCTTTAAAATCACTTTAGTGGCTATCTAGTAAACCAATCATCCTCAATAATCGCCAAGATATTGTAAAAATGCAGTTTGTGCATAGCTATTTATTCCAAAAAGGGGGGGGAAGAAAACACTTGGCAATTTCCACACAGCAATAGACACCATTATGTGAATTCTTCTTATAATTGTGGACTTAAATTGTTTAAAGCTGATTCAATCTAAATGATGGGATACAATTCTGACTATCATGCTTTAAAAACCAATTATTAGTTAAAACTCCTATGCTGATATAGCAAAAGGGAGCAGAGCACTCAGTTTCCCAGTCTGCTGGTACGATGCCATACTTAATATAAAACAAAAAGAGGTCTGCATCCTGAATATCAGTTGTATCTGAACCAAAGTGGTGAGAAAGTTTTAACTTCAGATATAGTTTGTTGGCAGACAAGTCAACACGAGAGGCTAAAATTACTTTTACCTATAAGGTTATTTATTAAAAGTCTTAGTGAATGTCAAGGATGATTCTGCTTAATTGTCAGAGTTAAGTTTTCAGCCATAAGATTTGGGTCTTAATTTGGCCCTGAGCATTTACTTAGTCACAAGGAAAGAAATTGCTCAAGAATTATAAGTTCAGCATCTTACAATGCTGAGAGCACCAACACGCTCCCCATAAAGTCCCATATTTTTTGCATAACTCTGAGCTATAAAGCATTCCCCGCCATCTGCAACAAACATGCGAACAGACTGTGCATCTGCATCTAAGCTACCGCTTGCAAATCCCTGGAATGTTGGACTCAAGAGTTAGTTAATTAACCATTGTATAACCTATTAAAACATAAAAGATTAACATCTATGGAGTTTGTTATGCAGTATTTTAACAAAATCACACATAGCTTTAATCAATATCTGACAATTACCTGGTAAGCACTGTCAAAGAAAGGCAACAACCCTTTAGATCTTATCAACTGCCGGATCTGTTCCCATTGCTCAACAGTTGGGTCAACTCCAGTTGGGTTATGAGCACATGCATGAAGAAGCACTATACTTCCAGCTGGTGCTGCTCCAAGATCTTCTAGCAAGCCTGTTACCCAAAAGTGCCATTCTTTTTATTAGTATACATACCAGGGCAATTAAAAACCAAAATATTGGTTCCGTAAACCACAGAGAACTTGTATGAAGGAATTTAAAACCAAAAACAGGCAATAAAAAAGTAAACATATGCTAAGCTGTAATTATTGAAGACTTCAGTTGTTCCCCCAGGACCCCTGAATTGAATTAACTTATTAAAAGAAGCAACTCATTCACAATATAGACTCAGACCTTGGAAATGGAGCCCACGAGTTGTTGGATCATAGTAGCGGTAAGTCTTCACTGACAGTCCTGCCATCGTGAACACTTTTAAATGGTTCCCCCATGTTGGCTGTGGAATGTATATGGTACGCTAGCAAACAAAAGGTAGGCAAAGTAAGCATCACTTGCTCTTCAAACAATAACAATTACCAACTTACTAAAACAAATGACAAACAGAAGACGATTGTGCATTTTACTTGGTGATAATGCTTTGCTAGAAACTCAGCTCCAACCCTTAAGGAACCAGTACCAGACAAGCACTGGGCGGTAGCCACTCTGTTCTCTTGAATAGCAGGACTACCCAGAAAAGCAACAAGCAAAAAACATCAAATAAGCTATCAATAAAACACAACAGGAATTGCAAAAGAACTAAACAACCATTTATAAATAATTTCAACTGAATCAAAATCAAATTTTTTTAATTATTTTTTCTTTCTTCCTTTCTTTACCTGTCATCACCAAGAATGAGTTTAGCAGTCAATTTATTGAACTCAGCAAGACCAAGAATAGGAAGGTACTCCTTGACTCTTGACCTGAAAAATGTAATACATGATCAACAAATCTACAGAACAATCCAAAACGCAACAAGGGCATGACAAACAGAATGGTTTGAGTAGCTTACGGGTCATTAACAAGAAGCTGCTCCGCTTTTCGAACTACATTTAGAACCAGGGGTTTTCCTTCCTGTTATTGACATAAACAGATCAACATAATCAACATCATATTAAAAAAAAAGATGGATCAATTTTCTAATCGAGATAATTTTTTTAAGGTAAAAAGAAAAAAATTGAAAAAAAAAAAAAACCTCAGTTCTGTAAGCACCAACGCCTAAATTCAACTTAATCGGGCTTGGATCCTTGTTGTAAGCAACAGTCACCTATTTGTTCAAATAAAATTATCAGAATAACCAAAAAATAATCATATCATTATATGATAACAAAGGAAGCTTCGCCTAATCATTAAAAAAAAAAAAGGGAAAATGAAAAAAGCTAATCTAAAATTTAACGTCAAAATTACAGCAACATGCAAATATTTAAAAAAAAAAGAAGATATTCTTGGCTATATTCGTCACACAGCTCGTGAATTCCTGCGATCAAACACGCTATGATCCGATCAACGAAGAGGATCGGTTCAAAATTAAAGAGAGAGAGGAGATGATCATGAGTTACCCCTAGAATAGGATCTTCGGGGGCTTGAGCAATGGCGACAAATACTGAATCCATTGCCTTCGTAAACCCGAAGTGTTCTCTGGTTTTAGTAGAAGCTGAGAAATGGAAGCAGAGAAATGAGAAAGTAAAGGAGGGGTTTTTTTTTCTCTTTTATAAGCCGAGATTCTTAGGTTGGTTTCAGGAGTTTCTTTAACAGCGGGCGCCTAAAGGTACTGAACTGTGGGCGCTTGTGCTTTTCTCGGTGCTGCACTTGTTCCGACGGTTTTTTTCTTCTTTCTTCGATGACTTTTTTTTTTTTTTTTTAATTTTTCCTTGTTTTGAAATGTTAGGTAGACTAGCCTCCACCAAATGCCGATTCTAAGATGGGCATGAGGTGTTACGTGGATACATGGGTCCCTCCGGCAATAACTGAAAACTGAAAATGTTTTTTAAAATATAATTAAAGGTTTTTTAAAGAGAGCTTTTAGGGTATTTTTCAAGCTAATTATTTTGTAATAATATTTTGTATTAAATTATTATTTTTATGAATATAGCTAATATAATTGTTTTTAATTTATTTAAAAGGTATTACTCTTGGATTATATAATAAATTCTTTTGATCTTTTTCCTTATATATATATATATATATAAAGTATTACTTAACACAGTAACATTAAAAAAATCCCTTAAAACATTTATTAACAAAAACTGATAATTAAAATAAACTAGTATTTCATCTGTCTTATAAATACTTCTTAATTTAACCCTTTTTTTGTTAAATTTTTAAACTCTAACTTTAATTATTTTAAATATTTGATTAAATTAAATTTTAATAAATATATATTTGAAAACTACTTTATTCATAATTTTGAAAAATTATTTTTTGAAATTGTAATTAGTAATTATTGGTAAAATAAAAAATGATCAAACTTAAAAAATGTCAAATTGAAACGCTAATTATGAAGCTAAAGGAGTAGCTATGAATGAAAAGGTATAAATAAACTTTATAAAATATGTCAACATTTCGCCTAATAAGCTCGGTTTAATAAAATTTGGTATCTTTAGTTGTCATCGATTTTGACATTTTGTTGTTCTCTTAAGGTCAACTTTATAATAATTTCTCTTCTTTAAATGCATTTTCACAATAATTTTTTACATTTGTATAATCCTTTCCATTAAAAGATAAATTAAATTAACTATAATACTCAAATAAATTTTTAAATTATTTTAAAAATTTTAAATTTTATTCTTTTATTACGTTCAATCAAGTCTTAATATTTTTATTTTTAGTGAAATAAATATTTATAACAAGTGATATTCAGTGCCTTGTAGATATAAAAAAAGTATTACTTACTAACAAAAACTTATAACTAAAATAAACTAATACTTCCTCTGTCTTATAAATACTTCTTAATTTAACCCTTTTTTAGTTAAATTTTTTAAACTCTAACTTTAATTATTTTAAATATTTGATTAAATTAAATCATATAGATATCAACATTTAACCAAGACATTTCTGCCTCATCTATGGAACCTTGAAATATATTACAAGAAATCTCCAGTCCCCCTATTGAGGAATATTCAGCATATCTCTACCTAAAACAAACCATGAGTACCACTACAAAAGATTAGCTAATAAAAGCAGTAGCAACAGAGAAATGTGGATTCCCCTTGCAAGTTTTTCTCATGCTGCTGATCTTCTTGCACGTCGAATGAAAGATAAGATATCAGCACTCTGCAATGGTTTTCTGTTGAAGCCTTTCCGTCCATGTTTTTTATTTCCTTGCTGCAAACATGAGCAGACCAAAGCTAAATTAAACTTTGATGAAAATGGGGTTATGGGAATTATTAATTGAAGATGTTAGTTATATATATAGATGATTTGTTTAAGCTGAAGTTACCTGGAAATGGAAAGTAGGATTTGAACCCTTTGATGGTATCGAGAGGCCATCACGAACAGGCACTGGCAAAAGAACCCCGCAAGGTAAAAAAAAAAAAAAACCAAACTATTAGAGACTTGAAGGAAAATGAAATTACTACTAGCTTAATTATTGTTTGTTGATAAAATGTTTTTACCTAATGCTGAATCATAGTCAGATTCGACGAAATTAGGTCTCAGTAATGGACTCTTAGATACTGAAGGCTCGTCTGTACAAGTGAAGACGAAAAGTGGCACGCCTTCAGTGTCAAGTTCATGCTTGTCTACGAGTTTTGCTGGCCTTGGAGCAATGGAAACCCTGCATTAGAGAAAATGGTTGGAAACCTTAGAGCTAATATCAATACTTACACTTATTACTGTGATATTGTGAAGATGGAAGAGAGTTGATGGTACGTTGAGTATTCATTCGATCTCCCAACAGTTGACATTGCTGTCAGTTAAAGAAAAAAAGCAAAATATCAGCTGAAAGAGTTGGAGAAAACTAGCTAATTATAAACAGAATTAAGAGATCAGGCGGTTTGGGATAATTACGTGCAGATAAATAACGCCGGTGATGATTTGGCAAATTTGGATTCCACTTGACTCTTGTTAGAGCAAGCTTGTGAGCAAATTGCTCGCATGAGAGAAGTCTCTGGTAGAAACATCAGACATGTCATAAATTATAAGCATATGCTAATGCTTGATTAAATTGTGAGAATCAGCAAGATGAATATATACACCGACTTGTTTTAGACAATTGATGCGGACCTCAGCCTCAGAAAATTCATTTGTCTTGGAAATGCAGTTATTTAAATTAGCAGAGACGTTCCCCAGATGATCAACAAAAGTAACAACAGCCTTGCATATGTACTCTTTTGTGTTTTCCACCACACTGCAAGTTGCAAAAACATGCCAATCATAATTTTAAGTCATGGAGTTGCATGTCACACTGTAATGTTCTTATCTCTATTGGTCTAAAGGTCAGTGGCCATAAATGGGAACTCAGAAAGTACCAAGTGGACAGGGGAAGAGCAAGCCCCAAGCCCGTATGGCGTCTATAGGTCCTACGCGTGGAAGTTCAAAATCATAAAGTGATGGGAAGAGAAATGGGCTTGAACAGAGGAAGGCCACGCCCTGCAGAAATGGCCATCAGGCATCAGCACCTAGTGGTTGGGTTGGCAGTTTTCAGCATCTGAAGTGATGGACTTAAAGAGGTTCAGGCCGAAAAGAAAAATAGACAGAAAGACGTCTGGGACTCCGATGAGTAATGGGTTCCAAATGAAGCAGGTAGCAAGCATCATGAATTCATGATTCTACATTGCTTCTCTAGTCCTCGAAGAAAACGAAAGAGAAGATAAGCCAGTCATAGCTCATAACTCAACCTTAAGTTAGACTAGCTCAACTCAACCATAAAAGAGGTTGGCGCTTCCGCCAATGGCCTGTTGAGCGAGGCTCATGTTTGTGGAGTTCGGGGTTAACACCAACTGCTGGGATGAGTTTTGCAGTCAATTGAGATTGATTAAGATTTGATTCTATTCATGCAAAAATATCATTTATATTGAATAATTAAAAGTTTTTCTTCGTTAATAAGACATCAATTATAACAAGTTATAAGTCTAATTGGATGAAGTCTATGAGATTAATATATCTTATAAAGGAACTGTAATGAGATCCTTATGCATCAAAGAGTAATTTTAAAATATTCTTGGTCAATATATCATTGAGACTGGACATCAATGATACCTAAACACTGATACATTATATATTTATTATTTAAGAAGCAAGCAACCAATCTCATAGGTTGAAGTATAGAGATACTTAAAACTAAAATGTAGGTGCTTATTTAGGAGAGCAAGTTCACTGAAAATAACCCTCCATGAGAAGTGCATTTGATATTTCACCTAAGTGTTTATGCAATTCTTCTCATATGCCAGTTGTGTAAATACTCCCTAGACTTGAGGCACCAGATTATCTTATGTGTGAAGTGCTATACTTTGATTTTATCCCTACATGTGCCTAACTAAAGATGTCAAAATAGGATGCTTTTGGATATAATATAAAGCATGTGAAAATAAATAAGTGGTCAAGATAGAAATTATCACCTCAAGTGATGCAGGGGATATATCCTAACTTATTAAAACCCTTGGGCAAGGCGACTTGAACATTATGAAAGAAGTTTCATAAGTCTTTTATAAAGTTGATGATAAAACTTTAAGAACGAATATGAAGATCAATAAGAGTAGACATTGTACCATACTCTTATCATTTTCGAGATATATGATGAGAGAATGAATTACATTGAAAGGCTTATCACTGAAATGTTAAGTCAAATTATCTTGACTCTTCTAATATTTGGATGGCTATGATGGATTGCTAGATCCCTATCTTAGTTTATAAACTTTAGGTGGTTAACATGATTAATGATAAATTTAGTGTAGTTTAAATTTATCTAATTCTAAGTTTAACTTAAGAATTTTATGTTGAATTCATTGCCAACATGTTAGAAGTCTAATAGTCACACACCTAAAATGAATATTGAAAATAAAATAAGAGAGGTGATTAAATTGGACTTAATCAAATGAGAAGTTATGAGCTTCTCAAGTACTTGATTAAAATTATTTAATTAAGTTGTGTCTAATTAATTAAATTATTTAATTAAGTTATTGGACCTAATTTATTAAATTAAACAATTAAGTTATTGGGCCTAATTGATTAAATTTGTTTAATTCAATCATTTGGCCTAATTAATTAAAATTATTTAATTAAATTATTGAGCTTAATTAATTAAATTTGTTTAATTAAGTTTTTTGGCCTAATTGATTAAATTAAACAATTAAGTTAATAGGGCTTTTTAAGGACTTAGTTAAATTATTTATTCAAATTATTGGATTAATTGACAATTATAAAATAGTTTTGTAATTAGAGTTTAAAATTAATCCAAAGTATAAATACCTTATTGTAGCCTTCAAACAAAATGAGAGAGAAAACAATTGAAAAAAAAGAAAAGCACATTGAAAATTCCTTTTGTCTTACTGTTCCTTGTATGAAGAAAATTAGTTTTTTTTTCACTTGATTTCTTGTATGTGTTCAGTTTCACAATTTTTTATGGATTATGAGTTTATGAAACTCATCTTTGCTAGCACATTGTTAAAGCATAACATTCTCAATCCTTAAAAGAATAATTTTCTAATTCATTAGTGTGGATCACTGTTTGAGGTGGTTGAGCAGACCGATTTATTGCTTTAATAAAATATTCATCAACCTTTATTATTTAAATAAATTTGATATGATCATGTATATTTTATTTTTAATTTAATTCTATACTCAATTTACCACGAAAAAAATTTTAAAAAAATAAAATATAATTTAATTTTAAATTTATTTTCGCTATATTTTAGTTTTATTTGATACATAATCCGCCCGCACTAAACACCAACTGCAATATTATAGACAGTGACACGAAAACCCACCATTAACAGAATTATAGGAAGAAAAAAAAAAGCAAAGCTTTGAGGTTTGAGTTTTATGGCACATCTGGTAAACATGCAAACGAAGTTTTCAGTTGTCACAACAGTTTGACAGCTTAGAAATCAAGAAAAACTCACACTTTCTTCTCTTCAGAGTTCAAGAATGTTGTTTCACAGTAATCTGCAGCGAAATGGAGCTGAGACCGCAAATCTCTGAGTTCCTATAACCATAAGAAAACAAGCTTTAACATGGAAGTTTCGTCCCCTCCACACCACCTCCACACCCGCCGCGCCGCCCCGCCGCCACCCCCCCCCCCCCCCCCCCAAAAAAAAAAACAAAAGAAAAAAGAGACAGACAGAGACAAACCTGGAGAGACTTGTCAAAGCGAAAGCCCTCATCTGACTCACCTTCTTTCTTCGGAGGGGAAAATATTTCTGTAATATGCATTCTAATTTCTTGTCTTTCAAAATCAGAGCTAACTGATGATGGCAAGTAGAGTAGCTGCTGAGTTAAAAGTTCAAAATGAGTACTGGGGAAAAGGAGGAAGGGAGAGAAAGATATGATGCAAACTTTTCCTTATCTTTCCTCTGTCTTTCCTTTTGGAACGTACACCCTCTTGGTTAATTTTGAAAGCGAGAGAAAAGAGAGGCTTGTGATGTTGTCACTGAAGCAGTGAAATAACCCAAAGGAAATTCTTTATAGCCAAGAAAAGAGAGAGAGAGAGATTCTCTTTAGCCTATGGCCTATCGCCATGGCATGAAAGGGTATAAGAGAAAGATGACAAAGAAGTATTGCGGTCCCGTGATCTTATGCTTTAGCTTTTTTGGGACTGTTTCAGTCGTTCTGTAAAAAGAGCAGTCACTTACTGACAAAATGATCTAGTGCCACTCCCCCACACTTGATTGGCCATGGTATAGATATGTAGCTATACCCTCCATTTCATATACTAGTATAATGATATTGTAATACTTAAATTTGATACTGAATTTTCTCTTTTGATTATGTTAACAAGTGAATAAAAGCTCGATTTGTTATTTTATATCCATTTAAGCTAATCGATATGACTTCATACACTGTTAACACGTAAATGAATAATGATAAATACTCCTACCGCATGTAAAACATACAAGGATAAGGCTTCTTGAGCTCTAATATCACATCAAAACTTAATTCCAAAAGCTTATGAATTCAAGTATAATGTTAAACAAAGTAGTAATGCATTTAAAGTTTTGCTTGGTTACATTTAAAACGGAATTATTCTAGTATATTTTCCTTTCTTAGAGACATTTCGCCATCTATCCTCTCTTTCATTGAACAGTTAATTGTAGGACCAAAGCTTGCTGGAACTCATTTGTTTGTGAATTCCCTATGTTGTCTTTTTTTTCTCTTTAATTATGGTAATCAGAGGGAACTTCTCGAGAAATTCTGTGATCATTTTTTGTTTGTTGTGAAAGAAAGAGTAAATCCATGTTAAAAAGCCAAGCGACCTAATCGAGTCACACAAGACCCTACGGACCTTTTCTTTTCCTTGGAGAAAGAAGACAAGTTCAACTGGTATGGTATGCAACTATTCCCAGCAAAAACAAACCGTTCCCTGCTATTATAATCCAGCAACAGGGTTCATGGTGTGCCTGACAGCATATATCCACCTGAGTGATTATGCTGGTGATTGATTAAGTTGAGTAGCTGCCATCTGAGCATGTGACTCACCGACAAATGATTGCAAAGCTAGAAGACATTTTAACAGATTTTATCAGCAAAATCTACTGTATGCAAAAAAATGGACGAACTGATTTGCTTCACAATAATGGATTTCCACAGTGTACAAAATTTCACCTGCATATGAAGGAACTGCAACCTTCTACCTTCCCCAACCCACTCCTCCATTCTCTCCAGAAAGAAATACCCTCTAATGACAAAATGGTAACTCTATGATGAGCAAAAAACATCACTAAAGTACACCGAGCATTGATATACAAAGGGGCCTCAAAACTATACAAAGGGATTCCAACTGGGAGTTCATTTCATATTTCTGCAACTTTACAAGACAGCCACTTGCTTCATATTTGAAAATCAATAACACAGTTACCAAGCATCTCTGCAGCCTCTATTTCTGATAGAACTGTGAATTGATCTGAGCGGACTGGAACCGACAAAATGTCTCTGATATTTTTATATATTTCCTCAGTAAGCTTTTGTGGTTTATCATGGTTGCCATCTTCTAGTGACAGAGAGTTTGTATTAACTTCAGTTTGAATAGTTGGCCTTGCGCATTCCTTATTACGGTCAAGAGGCTGCAAATCTGTTACACAAGAAATCCCTGTATGTAATTAAATAGATCAATAGGACACCATAAAGTCAATTTGGTTTAGCATTCCTAAGCAGATCATCAATTTAAGTCAAACAAGTGATGGAACTAGCTAACCTTTTTGTGCATATCCATCCAAAATATGCAGAAGTCCATTAAAAAGGACAAAGTTTTTCAATAATTACACCTTACAACTCATAACTACAAATTTTGCAGTGAATAAAGGTTCTTTCCTCGGCAAAAGTAAAGTTTGGTTTTAGCCTTCTATGCATAAAATTGCCGACACCTCAACAAACCCAGAAACTCTAAAAAAATTGAAAAATGATCACTGAATATTTTTGTAGTCATAAAAGAATCATCTAAAAGACATGCAGTTGATACTATCACTGACTTCAACTTTTGCATACATACATGCTACTACTAGTACATGAATGCTATTTAAGTTCCATAAAAGAGCATTATCAAATACAGAACACACTATTAGCAATTAGTAATTGTAGATTATGGCTGAGCAAATAACAAACCCATATACTTGAAGTGAAGAACGCACTTATAAACTAAACTTGGTGTTACCTTCAGGAATGGTTGAAGAATCTTCCTTCACCACATGTGACTTAGCTCGTGTAATGCATAACCATGTTCTTTCAGCGTCATAAACAAGTTCAGATGCAATGGGAATATGCCAATGGCCTTTCTCTGATTCCTGTCGGCACGTATTTCCATTATGAGTGTTCAGCACACTTTATAGCTCTATTCTGTCAGTTTAGGCACTATACACCCACATACATACACACACACACACACACACACACACACACACACACACACACAACCGAACACTGGAACTGAAATTACAACTAACCTGAATTACAACAGAACAGGGAGGAGGCATGTAAAACATTGGACCGGCATTTGAAAAACTGAAATGCACCTTAGATGTGGAAAAGAGAGATGCCTTGTTAGGAAAATTGCTTTAGATAAATATAGTAGGCAACGGAGCAAATTCATCACAAGGTTTAGCAATAAGTTGGATGCAGCTATCTAACTAAACAAAATTTTGGAGGATAAAGACGTAAACCAAAAAGTTTATCAAAAGGATTTAGATACTAGAGAGCTTTACTCACTTGATGCCTTTCCTTCCATTTCGGAAAGAAGTCATTTCCCAAAAGTTGAAATGTATGGTCTCTCATCTCATCGTTGGTCACAATTAAGCACTTGAACTTGATAGCTGCATACAACCAGTACCTGAATCACAGGTTATTACCCATTGCTTTAAATGCATATGCATTGGAAAAATATGTCTGACACAAATTAAGCCATAGTGTCTAAAGTTGATGCAACTATGCAAATAAGCAATCATGCAGGTCAGCTGTAACTTCTAAGCATATATTTCCTACCAGTCATCATTGGATCCAGTAGGTGTTGCATATAATGCATCTGCATTTTTCCACTTTTCAATTAATGCTTTATTTACTGGCTCATCCATCTTCTGTCCAGCGATCCGCTTGTTATGCAAAACAATGAGTGGCCATTTCTTTGATGGAAGTTTCTGGCGTATTCCATTAACAACAGCATTGACCTAAAGAATTTACCATAAGAGAACTCAATATCACTCACGAAAAAGCAAAGGAAAACAGTTGGGTAAAGTGGTAGTGAATCCTATTCATTCAAGCCAAACTAACCTTTGATGGCATGAATCTTCTCTGGCTGAAAAGACCAACATTAGCTGCATCTACAACAGCTTCAAATGGCCCATAGTAGTCTAGCCATTTCTGCAAGCAAATAAATACACCTACTTTATCAAAACTTGTGTACATGATTAGAGTGATTGAAAAGAGAACAAGCAGCTTTTCATACTTGAAATTTTTGAAAACTGAAATGCTTCTCTCTCTTTATAGCTATAGATGCAACTGATTCAGCAAACTTCTCTGTTTCTACAGGATCAAGATCTATTAAAGCCAACTTTTCCCCACAGCATTTACATAACGCATCAGCTCCAACAGCTGTATGTGATATATTCCATCTACCTTTACCCAACCATCCCTGCCCATGCCAGCCCCCTCCTCCATTTTCAATTGCTTCCTTTATAAATCTCTGGTCCATGGTTCGTTTCCCCAATCTTGAGGCTGCCTTGCTCTCAAACCATTTGACGATTATGTCTGCAGTAGAAGGTGACACTTTTCTCACACTCGTTCTTAGTTTATGCAATAAGTAATACACGTTGTCACCTTTTCCAGCTTCTACACTTACTCTTAAGAGTGCCTCCAGTTCAGGCTCTTCTGGATGAATACCATGCTCCAACATGTGTTTCTCAACATCGAATGCTTTGTCAACATCTCCAGTATTGCAGAAAACAGACAGAGCAGGACCATAAGAACGCAATCTAGGATTTATACTCAATTGCTTCATTTTCTTTACCATATCAAATGCCATGTCACCATTACCCATTGACATTGCCATTCTTGCCACAGCTGTCAAGGTTGCTTCATTCATTGGGACATTATCCAAACACATCTTTTCATAGATCTCAAATCCCTTGAGGAGTGCATACTTCTTGACATCTTCACTTACCCAAATTTCATAATCTTCTCGGTCACTGCTGCTCTCATCGTCTTTATCTAAATGATCTTCATCTCTTCTTTTCTGATAACTAGGACCTTCTGAAAGTTGAGAATATGGCTTTGGAGACCCATTTGAAAACTTATTTAAGTTCTTGTCAGGAAAAACATTATCTAGATTACTAAATCTTTCACTAAACCTAACCTTCAATCTATCAATATTCCCCTGGCTTCTACTACTATTAATCAATTTCCCATTGTTTAAAATAGGATTACTTAATTCTGAAGCACTAGAATTCTCACTATCCTCATCTATTGGTTCGCCTAACCCCATTGAATTCATACTCGAAGCTTCGTTGGATACGTTTAGCATATTTAAAGGCCGACTACCACTACCACTTTTAGCAGGTTGAACAACACCCACAGCTGCAGAAGAACAAAGATACAAAAGCACAGCATAATGGTACTGCCCCATTTTAATTTTTTCTCTCAGAGCCTTATCATACAATTGAATGGCCCCCATCACATCTCCCCTCTTTGAACACATATCCAACTGAACCCTCAAGTGTACTTCAGGTGAATTAGCCTGATCTTTCTTAGACCTTTTCCCTACTCTTTTCTCTTTCACCGCGCCATCACCATCCATCTTGGTTTTTCCCTCCACTTTTTCCTTAGCCACTAAATTGTTCACATTTTTAGAAGATTTCTGTTTAATACCCATATTCTCATCTTTAGCCCTCAATGAAGAATTCCCAGAACCCATTTCTCTCCCTCTCTCAAAATATTTGTCTCTTTTTCTTGCGTTCTTATCCTTTGCATACCTCTTCCTTTCAGCCTTCCCTTCCAACACTGAACTAAAAAAGTTCTCCAAAGAGTTTCTCTCTGCTCCCTCATTTCCAGACCTTAAAGAATTAAACCCAGAACAAATTTCTTTCTCACTCTTTGAATTTCCAGTCTTTGTTGAGGTTTCATAGTCTTTTGTGGATAACTTTGCATGAAAGTGATGTCTAACATGTCTTCTATCTACAAAAAGTTGAGATATTTTGTGTTTGGGAGGTGAAGGGATAAGATAATGAGCGAAACAATGGAAGTTGAAAACATTGAAAGATGAAGGATACTTACAGAGAGTGATCGAAAGGAAGTGTCTTTGCTGTTGCAGGGTATTGAAAGTAAAGGAGGCCATGTGTGGCCGTTAGGACACCCTTGTCTTTTTGATATGGCCTTGTAATAATTAATAACTACTATCGCTAAGGGTTCGAAGTAAAAATAAAACAAATAAATACCTAATATTCCTCTTTTTTGTATGAAGAAATTTTCCAAAACTTTAATCTTATTCAAAAATTGACAAATTAAATTCTTCCACGTTCACTCGTACGGAAGACAAACCGACCTCGGCAAAAACAAGATTTATTGCAACTTTAAACCTCTCATTTGAATTTCATACTTGGTGTTTGTTGTCTTACGAATATTTTGTTTTGCTCAATTTCAACTTACGTTTCAAAGTTTTTTTCAATTATAAAAAAGGAAAATGATTTAATATTTTTTTAACTAATTTTAGTTATAAACAGATTAAACATAGATTTAATATATATATATATATATTTGCAACAGTAAAAAATTACGGCAATTTTAAAAATAAATCATATTTCCTTAACCAAACCAAGTTGGAGAACTTGTGCCAGGCTTCTCTTATATATATATATATTTTTTAAACCATTTTTCCATGTTCTTCCAGAAGAAAATTTTGAAGGGTTGTACCAGCTTTAAAACAACTCTAGTGCCACAGATGTTATAAGTTGTAGACAACCAAGTTCAGAAATGGACTAACATTTTCGAGACAAACATAACAAATTTCTTTTGCATCTATTAACCAAAAATACTGACAAAAGAGAACAGAAATAATAAAAAAAGTTCTGAAAACCCAGGGGTAGATAGTTTCTTATAGAATAAAAAAATTTCTGAACACTGGAGTAGTCAGTTTCCTAAATTCTATCTGCTGCTTTTATGGGCTATTGCAGTTAATTACCATCCATCAACAACTTAGTCAAACGGTAGTGCAGCACTAAGGCATCATCCTACCATCTGAGGTATCAGGAAATCGAACCAAGCATGCCCTAAACAAACTGGAAAGACTCAATTTCACTAAGCAAGAGCCAATCAATTAGGAAAGGACTGGTACAATTGCTAAAATCCGCTTAAACCTGCAATTAAAATTAAAGGCAGCATTCTACACTTTCGGCATGAATAATGAAGTGCATTGAAAATGCCCTTTTGCAATACCACAATGACCAAAACCAAGAAAACTACAGGGGAATGAGCCTATGGAAGGCTATAATAACATGCTATTGTCAACATCAGTTTTAATACTCACCAATATCAGCTTCATTGAGAAAAGAATCACTTTTAAACAGTGCAGGCCATAACTAAAATGGCGAGTAAACTAACATTGACACAACCTAGACAGGATATACAAAATATGACAGCTGCAAATGGTCGGGTTAGATTTACTTTGGTCCCCATATTTGTTGGAGGTTTCACTCAAGTATGCTGACTTCTATTACCAGAAAGAACTTTGACACTCGTCAGTATAACATGTGATCAAGAGCTTGCTAAAGCTTAAAAATAAGGCAGAAAGAAAAACTGATCACCTCTAGTTAAAGTTAACAAATAACAGTTCATCATGATTATGTAACATTCATCCACGCTGAGAGACATTTGGGGGAAAAAAAGGAAACTGTCAACACAAGGAACCAAAGCATAAATCGATGTCAATTGCAACCTGCATTCCTCAAACATACAGGGTGAACTACAAAATCTCGTCCCTCTGAAACCATGGAAAATAGAAAAGAGAAAGGCCTCAACATGAACCCAACATTTCTATCTTCGTTCTTCTCCAAAAACTCACTGCAAAAGGAGGCTGTCATAAAGGCATTGAGATACCTGCAATTCAAACATAGTGAACATCACCACTGTTACCGATTTCATGTCAAAGTACAAGAAATATGCTTCAAATTACACCTTCGAACAACATATCAGTCTGCAGTTAGATAGCTAATGCAGATCATCTAAACTCTTTAGTTACGAAATCCAGAATTCGATAAACCACATATCTGCCTTGAGTTTAACTATCAAAGTTTCCTTTTATTTAAAGTTCCAGCAACAAAGAATGCAGCAAAAGCATTCAATTTCAAGCTTTCAGTATATCATAGGATGCAAAATTTATTGTTCTATCAATTACAATACCAAAAACAAATCCGAAATAGAATTCCAATTAGATGATTAGATAACAACAAGCTATTTGGCCACCATTAATTTTTTATGTAAAATTGAAAGGCTTTCATTAGAAGTTCCGGATCAAAATGCTAACTTTGCTTTCTTAGTTTTTTTTTTTATTTTGTTTGTTATTTGATCATCAAGATATACTTTTCAGCTTTTGAATAAATATAACAAAAAAAATAATATTAAAGGAAATGAAAAATAAGTTAAATAACCTTGAGGAACTAAACTCCAAGTCCCAGACTCAGAAGCCAAACTCGATACTAATCGCGACGATGCTATGGCGCTGTGGAGCGGCATCATCGAACTTACACTACTCAGCCCCAATGCTAACCTTATTTTTCATTAAAAAAATTTAAAACGAATTATAATCATCGAAAATTAAAGATTCGAACACACAAAAATGTTAAATAAGACTAAATCTCTCACCTTGAGACGCGAGAAATGCGCCTAACAGAAGAATCCGAAGTGGATTGGAGAGCAGAAAGTGAGGTTTTGTTGAGCTTGAGAGTTGGAGACTGTAACCGAGAAGATAACCTAGACATTACCTTCCAAGACGACGCCATTTTTAGATTTTGATTTGATTCCGGTCTTTCACTCGATTTCCTACTTGGAAATTCAGGCGGAAACGAGTTGGTCTTGGGCCAACCAGGCTTGATTTTGTTGCACCCCGGCTGACGGGTGACAAGACCAATTAGATGAAGTCCAATAGTCCGTGGCCATTGGGCCATTAACACTTAATTTGGGCTTGATTTTGGACGTTTCTACCCCTCACGAGTTCATCAATTCCTTCGTCATTACTCTAAAATCTAAATCATTTCGACTTTCCTTTTTTTTTTAAATTCAAATAAGACTCATTTCTTAAACAAATAGCATGACATGGTTCATCTAAATAAGAAAAAACTAGAAAACAAAAATAAATACAATATCTGCCCCAACTTACGCCCAACCAAATCCATACTTTGATTTGCCACCAACTTTTAAGCAACAATTAAATGGCTGCCACCCTAGATCTGTCCTGGGTTTCAGTGCATTCAACTTGTGACTGCTGGCTCTCACCCACTTGGGTTTGGCTCAATTTAAGTAGAAATCTTACGGTCAAGTTGATATATGTATATATATATATATAAAATACTCTTTTCGAATACATATGGAAAGTTTTAAATCTCTTTGTGAATTAATTTCTTTTTGAAATATGAAGAAATTAAACACCGTAACGAATATCTTAATAAAAAAATTATTTACAAAAATCAATAGCTGAACAATATAAAATACTTAATTTAAATAATTATGATAATATTCTAAACTCAAAATATGCAACAAAAAATGAATTTATTTTGAAAATTAGAGAAGACAAGATCACTAAATAAGAAAAACAAGACTAAAACATGAACATGTGACATCGTAGTGGCAAGGCACCAAAATACAAAAGTTCAACATAAAGTAAACAAAAGGCCAAAATCAAATTTCCAAACACCTATGATAATATTCCTGCACTCATTCATTTACAAGCACTATTATTGGTACCATTAATAATGGTGGAAATACCTGACAGCCACTATTATAGTAATGATTAAGTGGAAACGAATCAAATCAAATCTATTGCTAATTCCTTTCCAAGCCACCATTTTCCACGAGTTAGTGCATTCGTGTAAGAAAACCATACATATATATTATCCTCCCTTTGAAAATGGATGGACAAATTAGCCATCGATGACTTTCTTGTTTATGAAGTAGCTCAACAACCGGTTGTACTTAAGTAATACAATCACTTAAACAAGGTACAATAAATTAATGGGTTAATTATTATATTGTCAACGCAATTACAACCTTTTTCCAATTTTTTTAATGAATATTTATTTTTAGGAAAATATCTAACATATTATGGTTATTACTATATATTTAAAGTAGGGTGATTAGATTTAATTCGAACATTCTACCTTTTAAATTTAGATTTCTGAGAGGTGATGGAATTTATGGCGATTTGACCTAATTAATCTTCTAGTCAAGATAGCATTTACGCGGTTAATTTTCTAATTAGCAGCGGCGCGACGGCGTGACCCACGTCGAGTGTTTGGGCGCCGCTCCCACGGCAACGGCCAACCGCAATTCCAATTCCAACAATTTCCAGCGGACCAAGACTGAGCATTACGAGGAGGAAGAGGCCAAAGAGGACAAGACCATCAATATCATGTCTTTTCTTTTTTTTTTAGAAAAAAAAATGTTCCTTATTTTCCACTGTCAATCGGTTCCCACTTACCGAAGCAAGGCCTACCACTCTCTAAATATTGCAGTAATAATAGCACTAGGTCGACCCACGTGGCACATGTGACAGATGTAACTGTACGCGAGTTGTAATAGACCTTTTAAAGTTTGCAGTCGGTTAGACATGCATGACGAAGGAAAGGAGACACCTTTCATAGTTTACGAAAAATCAATACCAAAGCTATGCTATCTTTAGACGGCCTAAGCGTATTAGTATTTAAAAGTGGAGGGGACACAGCAATAAATGCCTGTTTTTAGGTCGAAAAATTGAAGTTCGCGCCAGTGATTAAGCTTGCGATTTAACGCACCCAAAAAGATTTATTTAAAAAAAAAAACTTTCTAATTCTAGAGGAAATCGTGGGGTCCCTCTCCTATCTGGTCAGCTTCTGAACTGCAGCCTAATTTTCTCTAAAGCTCGAGCTCTTTGTTTAACTTCTTGAAGAGATTGGTAAACAGAGAAAGTGAAACACAGAAGAGAAAGCGTTGGCGATGGGCGTGACTGGAGTGACAATGGAGGTTGGAAATGATGGTGTTGCTGTCATTTCCTTCTCTAATCCTCCCTTGAATGTTTTAACCTTTGCCAGTAAGCTTTTAAGAATCATTTTTGCTTCTCCAGGTATTTGATTTTTTTTCCCTTTCTTTTGATGTTTTGTTCGTTTGGGAATGCAGTGATTGCGGTAATGAAGGAGAAATTCAGTGAGGCTGCGAGGAGAAGCGATGTTAAGGCTATTGTTTTGACCGGTGAGTTCCAAAGTTTGGTTGAATGCTCCAATATTCGATTTTGCTTTTTTTTTTTCTTTTGATAGTATTCTTACAGTAGTTTGATTGAAGTCAGAGGCATATGATATGGTTAGTTTTAAAGCTTATTCAAGTTAAGAAATCGGTTCTCTTTTTAATCACGTGATTCCTTGTTTATTTATTGGATGATCTTTCTTTTCTTGAAGAAATTCTCTTCTTTATGAATCAGACTTGATCAAAAGCCATACATAAGATGATTTGAAGTATGCATTTAAGAGACTGATAGGACTGAGTATTTCTGATTATAGTATTCAATTGTTTGTTGGAAGGAAAAAAAAATTCAAAGTGAAAGCATTTGAAATATCATCATGTTAAATGTTGTTTTAAGACTGGAGCTGATTCCCGGAACTGTTTTACTGATTCTGTGTGTTTTAATGGTAATTGAAGGCAAGGGTGGAAGGTTTTCGGGGGGTTTTGACATCAGTGCTTTTCAGAAGGTTCATAAGGGCGGTATGAATACTTGATTGGCCCTTTTTCAGTTCAGGTTGTCGTTGTTTATATGTTATTTTCTGAAAGTACTTAAGAGTATCAATATTGGTGGCTTGGCAGGAGATGTTTCGGATTCACCAAATGAATCATTTGGTCTCATTGTCAACACTATAGAAGGTGTTTGCTTAGCTTTAGTTTAATGCTTTCTTGAATTTATTGCTTGTTAATGTTATTTAAGTATTTATTTTGGTTCAGGGTTTCTTCCTTATTCAGGAATTCATGTACTGTTACGGAGTGTTATTCTTTATGTAATTGTAAAGGTTTTATTTTTCCTTTTTTTTCCATTCTCCCTCTGTATGAGGCAAGGAAGTGCTGCTATTGAGTATGGGATCAAATAGAGATAAAAAAGAAGAGGATTTGGGTTAATCCTGGAGTAAAGAGTGCTATGAAAGATGAATAAACCTGAAAGGCATTGGTAGTGTAAATAGGACATGGAAGTAGAGCAAGAAAGTGGAGATTTGGAGCTAGGAAATAGTAGTCAGAAATTGAAAGTAAGAAGCAAGCGTGGAGATGTGAAATCTATATGGAAAATCACTTGTTACCAAAATGAGGTTTTTATATACCATACATGTAAGATGTGAAATGCATTTACTGCATCCAATGTGGTCTGAGCTTACTGTGTACAAAAGAAGCTGTAGTGTACTCTAGGTGCCTGGCTTTTAGAGTAAATTTGTGATAGGACAGGTATTGATTAGCCATGTGTCAAGAATCACATGTTAGATAACACTCATCATTTCGGAGAAAGTTGATCTCTTAATTAACCTCATGTTTGAGTCCACCATGTCAAAATGCTCTAAAACATCTCAGGAATATGGAATAAACCCGTAGACCCTTACACAAAAGGGGTTTAAATCACTAACTTGATTACATAATATCATCAGTAATACCTACATGACATTCTCAGGAATGAGGTTAAATTGATGGATTTGTAATTAGCCAAGATTGAGCATCTACACTAATTATGTCTCTGGCAATGCTGGTCTTCTTTAATCCAGATTGCAAGAAGCCTGTTGTTGCAGCTGTTGAAGGATTGGCTCTTGGAGGTGGCTTAGAATTGGCAATGGTTTGTATCTTCTGCTAATGAGCGGCTGTGATTAACTTCTTTTGTTAGCAACTTTGATTGTCACAATCATAGCACAATTGTGTCATTCAGCTTAATCTCATACAGGGTTGTCATGCACGTATTGCTGCTCCAAAAACTCAATTAGGCTTGCCAGAATTGGCACTTGGGGTGATTCCTGGACTCGGAGGTATGGCTGCTCATTTATATAGAGTTCTAGAAAAATAGCATTGTTTGTAGAAATGGTGTTTTGTTCAGGTGAAATTTACAAGCATTAACTGATTTTGTAATATGGTAGGTACACAACGTCTTCCAAGGCTTGTAGGGGTATCAAAGGCTGTTGAAATGCTGCTGGTAAGACTGTTATGGGTAGAGCAGAAACATATTATGGTGATTGATCATCATATTCAAAGATTCGTGATCTTGATTCCTTACGTATTAGATTAAAATGCTTTGCTTAATTTCGTTTTAACCATTTATATTGCTTGGATTAGAGGAATATGTAGTCCTGCTTCTGGATGATTGGAGTGATTTGAACTTAGTAGAATATTTAATTCCAATTCAGAATTTCTTTAAATGACATAATCTTTTAATCATTATTCATCTGCCACTGGATTTAATTTAGCTTTTATGGTTCTGATAGAACGACACATAAAACTCACTGCTGCAAGTAAGCTTTGGAAAAACAAGACCACTTTTCCTTATGATAAGAGACCCTAACCTGGGTTATAACCTTAGACATTCCATGCGTCTTTCCTTGAACTGATTTTGCCAGTTAAAATGATTTGTCAAGCCAATTTTTTTTTTGTCACTAAATCTAATTCAATAAAAATATAATCTCTTTACAGTTTTCCAAACCAATAATGTCTGAAGAAGGAAAGTTTCAAGGTCTTATTGATGACATTGCATCTTCTGAAGAGTTACTGAGAGCATCTCAACTATGGGCTTTAGGGATTGCAGAGAGACGTAAACCATGGGTACGTTCTCTCCACAGAACAGACAAAATTGGATCCTTATCTGAAGCACAGGGGCTGTTAAGAAATGCTAGAGAACAAGCCAAAAGGACTGCTCCAAATATGCCTCAGCATCTGGCATGTCTTGATGTAGTTGAGGAGGGGATTCTCCATGGAGGATATGCTGGGCTTCTAAAGGTCTGTTGGTTT
This sequence comes from Theobroma grandiflorum, assembly GCA_036013995.1. Taxonomy (NCBI): domain Eukaryota; kingdom Viridiplantae; phylum Streptophyta; class Magnoliopsida; order Malvales; family Malvaceae; genus Theobroma; species Theobroma grandiflorum. Next base: position 41,115,002 of record CP142129.1, read on the forward strand.
GGGGCCTTTGGGCTTACTACTCATTGTTATATCAACATCCTCACAGAAGAATTTTCTTGTGCTGTTTCCTAATGCTAATAACATCAAGCTGACTTTCTTGGCTACAGCTGTATATACCCCTACCGTATGTTAAGTGCAGTGACAAATTTTGTCATATGTCTTACATTTTAATTTTCATTTGAACAAATTACTTTTCCATCTCATATGCTCTGCTAGTTAATTGTCTAGCACCAGCTGGAATGAAATATGCAAATACATTCTTATAGAGATTTATTGTAACAGGAGTCCACAGTGGCCAAAGAGTTAGTCCTGTCAAATACTTCAAAAGCTCTTGCTCATCTTTTCTTTGCCCAACGTACTACAGCAAAGGTAACTATTGATTCTGAGAACCCCTGGTTTCTTCCTCTATATTTTTGTTGATTCCATCTCTACAAGATTTAGGTAGCTTAGTGGGTTGGGTGAATTCTAAAACTCAGTCTTCACGATGAACTGTGCCATCTTTATGAAATGTAGGGTATTGAAATTTATCATGGGAATTGATTGGTTGGTTTTTTCAACTCTGAAATTGTAATCTTTCAGCACTTCAATATTTTCCTTGAATTGTTACTTCTTCAGGTGCCAAACATTACTGATGTCGGTCTGAAACCAAGGCATGTAAAGAAAGTTGCTATTATTGGTGGAGGCATAATGGGCTCGGGAATAGCTACAGCTCTTATCTTAAGCAACATATCTGTTTTTCTCAAGGAAATCAACTCTGAATATCTCCTACAAGGAATGAAAACAATAGAAGGTGCCTATTCCATTGATACAAATTATGTGCTCTTCTCTGAATATATTTTTTGAAGGAAATGATCATATTTGAGTATTTATAAACCAAAAACATCGGTAGGTTTGATGGAGGGTTGAATTACTGAAAGTATGGTGTGTGTACATTGTGACTTGAATTTTTTGTATGTATGTTCTGGTCGTTAGCATTCTTTCTATTGAATCAAATAGAAGACTGCATTTATGATATTGCCATTGAGAGTGAGGGAAGGAGCAGGGATTTAAATATTATTGTGTTTGGATAACACAATATAATTAGGTCATCCGTCAGTATTCCTGAAAATTGCAGTTTTTGTATTTTTAAGAAGGTAAAATGAAGAGCTGACTTTGTTAGCCATCTTGGCTTGACTTGTTTGCGAAAGTGTGAGCATAGGGCAACCATGTCTTGCGGTTGAATTTGAACACAGGGACAACTGGAGTATAGCCCCTTAACATTGAGGGCTGGATAACATCTTTGGTATTTTTATCTTTTTATTTTTTTTAATATGATATCAAAAATTGTTTCTTGGATTTATTTTGGACATCAAAATTTTTTCATGTCAGAGAAATTACATGCCTTTTTTCCGTGGCAGCAAATATTCAAGGCTTAGTAACTAGGGGAAAAGTGACACAGGATAAGGGGCAGAAAGCCCTTTCAATGCTGAAAGGAGTGTCCGACTATTCAGAATTTAAGAATGTGGATATGGTCATAGAGGTGGGTTGTCTTGTCATTAGGTTGTTGAAATTTAGCCCCAGAATCTTGGATGCTTTTGTCTTTGCTGTTTAATTGGTGTATCAGAAGATAATCTCAAGTTGGTTAAACAGAATTTTGTATTCTTTCTCTATTGATGGGTGTAGCTCATTTATGCCAATTCACAACTAGGTGTTACTGTTCCCAAGCAGTCAACAACATGGCACTATCAATCTTTACAAGACATGATCAGGCCAGAAATTAGAGTTAGAATAAAGAAAAATTAATTGAAGTTTCTCCAGTGCACAATTTTTTATTTATCAATTTCTACTTAATAACTTTAAGTTTTAATGATATCAAAGGATTTCAAAAATATAAGATGCATGTGGCCTGACTGTCTATATTAGTAGAAGTTGTTTACTTCATGTATTCCTGTTTGCAGGCAGTCATTGAGGATGTTCCTTTGAAACAAAAAATCTTTACCGAACTCGAGAAGGTCTGCTCTTCTTGCTGCATTTTGGCTACAAATACATCCACCATTGACCTTAATGTCATTGGGGAAAAGACCAACTCACAAGAGCGTATCATAGGGGCTCATTTTTTCAGGTTTTTGAACTTATTTTTTAGTTCTCTGCTAATATATTTATTATTACCATCATAATAATCCCACTTACATATCACATAAAATGAAAAACAGAAGGAAAATCAAACTTCCCTGAACCAAAAAATTAAAAATGAAGGGGGTATGTAGTTGGCTTCTTCATTCCTTACTTATAAATGGATTTGTGTGGCACTTGCCTTGCCACAGCCATCATCTGGTTAAAAGGAAGCATGCTGAAATGAAATATATTTTGCTGGATGGTATTACACCATTTTTTATTATCCAAAATTTGACCACTGTTTATATGAATGCCTATTTTTTATGCTTCTCTGATCTGATCTGATTCTCTGATGAACAGTCCTGCTCATGTAATGCCTTTACTGGAGATTGTACGAACGGAGAAAACTTCCCCACAAGTTATTCTTGATCTCCTGACTGTTGGAAAAAAAATAAAGAAAGTTCCTATTGTGGTAGGTAACTGCACTGGCTTTGCAGTTAACCGAACATTCTTCCCCTACATGCAAAGTCCACATCTTTTGGTCAATTTAGGTGTGGACTTGTTCAGGATTGACAGGGTGATCAGGAATTTTGGCCTTCCCATAGGTCCTTTCCAGTACGTTCTTTCCAAAGCATTCTATATGACTTTTTAGTTTGATGTCTGTAATAGTTTCATAGACATTTCCTTTTATGGAATAGAAAATGGCTGAATAGAAAGTCTGCGCCATAATTAAGTGACTTGAAACTGTTGTCTGACTTTAATGTAGCTATGGTAGGCCAAATGGTTAATGATAATTTTGGCATAACAGCAAGATCAACTTTTCCAAATCCAGTTGCTTGCACACGCATAGTCTTTTGAGTTATGACTGGAGATCTGAGATGTCTAGTGGTTTTTCTGTCTGCTGAGTTGTATGTTTTGCCATGCATGATTCCTTATGAAGCTCTATATCAAAGCAAAGCATGTGGACTCGCGTGTACATGTGTCTTCTGAACGGATAGTGATCGTTTATGCTTTTCAATTGCAATGCTTGCAGGCTTCAGGACTTGGGTGGATATAGACTAGGCTCGGCAGCTGGGAAAGAATTTGCAAATGCATTTCCTGATCGAATATTCAGGTCTCCATTGATTGAACTTTTGTTGAAAAATGGTCGAAATGGTAAGACAGGACTTTGTTTCTGCTCCTAATATTTTTCTCTTTCCTGTTTAATTCATGTTTCTAATGCATTTTAATGTCTATCATTTGGAATCAATTAGTGTTTTTTTGGCATTCTAGGCAAAAGCAATGGAAAAGGATTTTATATTTATGAAAAAGGAAGCAGGCCAAAACCTGATCCTTCAGTGCTACCTATTATTGAGGAGTCTAGACAGCTTATGAATATTATGCCTGGTGGAAAGGTATTGTAGTCTCCTATTAGAATGAAAAATATTTTATGGCATGGAATTTTGTACACCACCTTAAATTGATTATAGGGGCCCATTCTTAGCGACATTGGCTGCATTCTATGTCAGTTAACAACATAAATTACTCTTTTGTATTTTCTGTTCTATAGCTAATATATTTTTCTTTGATTTTAATCGACAGCCTATATCAGTTACAGACAAAGAAATTCTAGAGATGTTATTGTTTCCAGCAGTTAACGAGGCATGCCTTGTTTTGGATGAGGGTGTAGTAGCTCGAGCATCAGACCTTGATGTTGCATCTGTACTTGGAATGAGCTTCCCATCTTACCGGTAAGTGACAGTTCTTATTCTCTGCTAGTTGAACTCCTGAATGATAATCTCATAATGTTTGGAAAATTTTATGATTCCATTTTCAACTGCTGTAGGTTCTGCAATAACTGTATTTCATATGTGGGTTTCTCTGTTGTCTATTAAGAGCTGCTGTGTGCTAATAAATTACATGCCAAATAGCTTTTCAGTTATACTCTATCTCATGCCATGAAATTATTTTTGGAATACCCTTTATATGTATATAGTTTGTTTACTACTATTTGATTCCTGAATATGCCAGAAAATCACCTTGCTCTCTTGCATTCCTTTTTCTGGTTTATTACTTGGGCTCGTATTTCCTTCATATCTTAATAAAAAAATAAGTATCTTCTGTGGCAGCGGTGGAATCATGTTTTGGGCAGATACAGTTGGGTCAAACCATATCTATACAAGTCTCAAAAGATGGTCAGAAATGTATGGTAGCTTCTTTAAACCATCTAGGTTTTTGGAAGAAAGAGCCGTGAAGGGCATGCCACTGGTAAGAACTATATAGCTAGTTAAACCAATGGTGAATCAAGGCTCTAATAATCAAAGTGTAATTAAGTAAAGAACAAAAAATAATTTTGATATTCATTCTTCTTCTTCTTTTGCAGAGTGCACCAGCAACATCATCTCCCAAATCGAACTCAAAGCTCTAGGCCGATGAAGGTGTGGTGGCTGAGAGGGAAAACCAATGTTACATCTGTCTTAATGCACACAAACCTTAAAAGCAATAAGAAAGTTATTGTCCCTATTTCCTATTCTGAAATATTTTCTCTTGCATAAATTGGAAGGTTGAATTAGAATGAGAAATTTTGTTGAAACGATCCATTTATCTGAGACTTCTCCATGCTGTAGAAAATGCATAAATATCTTCAAGTGGTATTAATTTCAGTAAATTGAAGTCTAGTAGCTAGATTGGCTCACGAGTTACTGAGGGTAAATTACTATATAAACATGTAAATATTTGTGCTGAAGGGTTCCAGAAATTGAGTACACAAATATTGAGCAGACAGCACGTATGGGTATATACGGGGTGCAAATTACATGTCCATTTCTTTCTTTCTTTCTTTTTCCGGGTAGATCATAACTTTCTAAGTCAGAATCAGAGACAGTCACACGTGTCCCTTAAACCTATATTCAGATATCCCTACTTGCCAAGTGCCAAACCTCATATTAAATTCAGACCTGCCTAACACTGAAATATCATGTTGCACGTGAATCCCGAAGAGAAAAAAAAAATGAAAAAGCTAGGGTTGTTGGGGATGTGGTTGACTTTTTCTTAGACTTTAACGTATCCTACTCTTCTGCGTTAGGTGGCAACATGGCAAGTTATTCATGCCATTCATAATTCTGCACTTGATTTTGGTTTGGTAAATAGCTGCAATTGCCAAGCACATTCCAAAGGATGAAATCTGGGTTTTGCAATGCTGTTTTGAACCACGTTCGTAGGACGGCAAATGAGGTGCCGAATTGGGCAGCTGTTCATATCTGCTCTTCTAAGATTGATTAATCTGGACAAGGACAAGCAGGATTGTGTGTAATTTGATGCTAAGGAAAAAGAAGTATTTTGCAGCTAATCTTGGATGACCAAAGTCCCATACAAGAGTAGGCTAAAATTCCAAAAACCCCCTCTGTTGCCGAAGATCGTCGTCGTCGACGCCGATGAGTTTTGTATTTGGGGACAACTTTAACATAGTGTTGTTGATAGTCAAATTCAGAATCATCCTTAAGCCAATGGGCCTTGTTGACTTGTTGACTCCTCTGTTTCACTTTGGACTAGACCAATACCAATAAAAAGGGTCCGTTGAAGTATGCCACATGTCATCTGTTGACTTTGACTCCAGCACCTAAGCTTCGTAGTCAGTCCACCAAGTTTCACACATTAAACTATATATACTAGAAGGAACATTGGTGTTCTGCCACGTGTCTTTAAAAATCATTTTGTTAATTTAGATTATTATCTTAATCATTATGAACCCTTTTAATTAAGTTCTGTTAGAAAGAAAAAAACAGTATATAAAAGCAAAATTATTCAATGCATTAATATAATAAATAAAAAAATATAATAACATTTTAATTTTCTTTGAATAATTTAAAAATTCATTTGATATAATATATAGAGCAATAGTCTTATATATAAAGTTGCAACTTTAAATATAAAATTTTGACCTAAAAAATTTAAGATTAAGTTAACTGAAAGTGATAGCTCGGGAAATTGTTAGCTTTTCGTATATACGAGCACTGGTACTGCTAGTAGTATAATTTATACAGTAGGTCCAAATCAATGCTAATGAGAGTTTACAAATAAGAGATCCTCTGTAAAGTGTGACGAAGACTTGGAATCTTCAACCAAAACAAGACACAGTCAATCTTGCTTTGTATGGGTCAAGTCACTCCTAAATATAAATACTCCACTGTCACATTTTAAACCATTTAAAAATTTTAATTATGTATTAAATGTGTACAATATTTTCATATCAACATCTTAATGTTTTTTACTTTTATTTATAAATTAAATGTTATATAATATATATTAGATATTTAATAAAATGTAAACGTGGCTGAGCTAAAAAGCCTTTGTTTAAGTTCTATTTGAAGCAGGGTAGAAATTAGGATTCTATACTTGGATGGGCCACTTCGCCTGTGAATAGATAGGATCTATTTCAATTCTACCTATTTGATTCATATTTTAAATATTAATTCAACCTTTGGCATATAATATGTATTTTATTAATTTTCCATCAATAAAAAAACACAGATTTTATGAAATAGTTAAGTCACATTGTAATATAATTTCATTTAAATAATGTCACGTAAATGTAAATATGTTCTTAAAGAAGTTAAATGTATCTTTTGAAATCAATAAAATTATTGAATAATGCTAAAATGAGTAGTAGATTATTTTTGCTAATGTTTAACTTTTTTGTCACCGTATTTACCTAAGGTAGTTGAACAGAAAAAATGAAAATAACATATATATATATATAAATATGTTTAGAATTACTGTTTCATAAAATTATTTTTTTCATTCAATATGGTGGCCGAATAAATATAAAAGGTACTAGTATTTGTGTTTATTTATTTTGTATAATCTCTATAATTTATAGATAATATCATGCATTGAGAAATATTAATTTAATAGCATTTAAACTTGTTAAACAAACAAATAAGTGTAAATATGATCTAGACTCCTAGTGAATCAGCTTTTTTAAATTAAAATCTCGAACCACCTATATAGGTTTGGTTTTAAAACTTTTGGATTATGAATCAATTTATGCCTTTATGGGACTAACCTTACAATCCAGTGCAATCTAAGATCGATCTTAGATCTTATAATTTTTTTAAATAATAATTAAAGTAATAATATTTCATTATCACAGATATAAATTACGCTCAAATAGTGTATTGAATTCAACTACAGAAAATTTTATACATTTATATTATAATTTCATTTATTCAATTATTATTAGGTTTTATTACTTTTAAAATTTTAATGTTTTGTTTAGTGATGTTGGTTATTATTTTTTTATTCTTTTATTATTAGTAATAGATACAATTGTTCTAAGTAAGTGAATCTTTAAGTTAAAAATTAAGATTTTAAAATAAAAATTCAAATCTTACATTTTACAACTATTTAACTTAGTTTTTATACAGTGATAATTAGTTTACGGGAACTTGTTTTGATGATTCAATGTGGATGGATAAATGCTTAGATCATATGTCATCATAAAAGTACCTATTTTAAAAAAAATCATAAATCATCGGTCAAGTCATGAAATTATTTTAAAATTGATTTAAATTCATCAATTTAAAACTAACTTAACTGATACTTATCATTGAATCACTACCGACAAATATAAGTTATAGTCAATTTTCATTTACAAGATATTATAGTCATTTGAGTTGTGAACGCAATAAAGTGAAGCCATGATGTGAACTTGGAAAATCATCCACGAAAAGCCATAAATTTCTTTCGTCGAAACATTTACTTTCATAAAGGAGATAAAAGAATAACCAACCCAAACGTTGACTGCGGTTGTTAGGGATGTAAAACGACGTACTTCCCACATCCTATTGCCACGATCTTCATGGAATCAAGACTAGACCGCCACGCCAAAATCCACGTGGCACACGAGGTAATTAGGAATATTTGTTACACTTTACTTCTCCGAAAAAAAAATCGAAAAAGAAAGTGGAAATGTTTTTTTTTTTTTAAGTCGAATTTCATTTTCCACACTTTGAACATCGCCACTCAGAGACTGTATAAAAGGCCAAGCACGGGATTCAGAGTACCTTTATATTTTCTTTGGAGAAAAGGCAGAAAAAAGAGCTAAAAGAGCGATGGCGCAAATTCGAGTGACGATGGAGGTCGGAAACGACGGCGTTGCAGTGATCACCATATCCAACCCTCCAGTTAACGCCTTAGCTATTCCCGGTAAGGCTCTGCTCAGCCAAACTGTATCGCCTTCTTTTGGTTTCTTTCTCGGTCTTCACGTCTGACGTGGCGATGTGACTTTTCTTTCCTTTTCTTTTTAACTGTTCAGTAATTGCGGGATTGAAGGAGAAATTCGATGAGGCGACGAGGAGAAGTGATGTCAAAGCTATTGTTTTAACCGGTAAGTTTCCAGATTTTAAATCAAATTCAATAAAATCTGTTTTCTTTCTTTCTTTTTTTTTAATGATTATCTTATGTTAGAATTTTTATTATAAGGTTAGGCATGTTAATTATTGGAACTCTCTTTACTGATTTTATTTATTATTATTATTATTTGAATTGGTTAATGAAGGCAAGGGAGGAAGGTTTTCTGGTGGTTTTGATATCAATGTTTTCCAGAAAATTCACGGAACCGGTATGAGTTAGTTCGTTAGTTAATTAGACTCTTTGCAGATTTTGTTGCGGTTAATTTTACTAATTTACAAATAATTACGGAAACTTACTTAATGAGAAGTGGAAATTTACAATCAGTATTTTATTCGTGGTTAAACAGGTGATATATCGATTATGCCTGATGTATCCGTTGATCTTGTTGTTAATGCAATGGAAGGTCTTACCTCATCCTTTTATTTATATTAAGTGTTTTGTGAAGTTATTAATTACTGATTTTTTTCCTTTTTACTTTTATTTATGATCCTTTTATGCGGTTCTGTTTTGGTCGTTTCTTTTTTTTGCTCAAACTGTTTTGGTCTTTTCAGATTGTAAGAAGCCTCTCGTGGCAGCTGTTGAAGGATTGGCTCTTGGAGGTGGCTTAGAATTAGCAATGGTTTGTTGTTTTCTCTGTTGAGTAGTAGTATTTTTTGTGTTTAACTTCTGTGAACAATTTTTTTTTTGTTTGTACAGTTGTCTGATCCTTGTTATTCATATTGCAGGGTTGCCATGCACGTATTGCTGCTCCTAGAGCTCAACTTGGCTTGCCAGAGTTGTCACTTGGAGTGATTCCTGGGTTTGGAGGTATAATCACTAGTATATGTTGACAAAAATATTTTCAGATGTGCAATTGTTTTGAGTTTGGAATTTGGATAACTACTAGTTTGTACTTTACAAGCATTGACTGATTTCTTATGCTATGGCTCTTTCACAAGGCACACAACGTCTTCCAAGGCTTATAGGGCTGTCAAAGGCCATTGAGATGATGCTGGTAACACTCCCTGTCTGTGATGCCTTTTGAAATTTTAATGGCTTGTTAACTTATTTTACCTATTACTAATGGCTTGTAATTATTTGCCTTGTCATTTACGTATTCATGACTATAAAAAGGGAGGTGGGGTGAGAGAGAGGTATTGCTCAGCACATTAAAAGGTCCTGGCATTAATTGCGTTCACTACTAGAGTTAAAAAACTTTGTCATTAGGTTTTTATTCTTTTGTTTTAAACTAGTGGCTGGACATATTGCGTGGATTAATTTAAATTTAGTTTCCAACTAAGAATGTTTTTTTGATGAAAAGATGTTTAAATAATGATTCATGGTTAATACCAATAATTGGATTTAATTTTCCTTCAATGGTTCTAATAGCATGATAGGGCGAAACAGCAAATCTACATGTGTTCTTTATCATAAGCCACTAAGCCGATGCTATATCCTTCACCATTGAAACTTTATCTCTAAAATGCTTTTCATTGTTAATGGTCATGGAGTCATTTTTTTTCTCTTAGTAAATCTAATTCATATATATGTATAATAGTAAATCTAATTCATATATATGTATAATATCTTTGCAGTTATCCAAACCAATCATGTCTGAAGAAGGGAAGAAGCTGGGTCTTATTGATGCTATTGTCCCTTCTGAAGAGTTACTGAAAGTTTCTCGCAGATGGGCTTTAGACATTGCTGAGAGACGTAAACCGTGGTTGCGTTCCCTTCACAGAACGGACAAGATTGGGTCCCTCTCTGAAGCACGGGAAGTGTTAAGAACTGCAAGACAACAAGCAAAAAAGACTGCCCCAAATTTGCCTCAGCATCCGGCATGTCTAGATGTAATCGAGGAGGGCATTGTCCATGGGGGATATGATGGAGTTCTAAAGGTAATTTTTTTGAGACTTATTTCATTTGCATAACTGTCTTCCTTGCTGTTGAAATGGCTTCTGCTGTTTACCTGTTATAGTAGAATGCAGTTTTTTTCTTGGCAATGGAGCATTTATAATATCTCATAAACTTTTGGGGTGTGCAGTATGGATTTCATAGGATCCCTTGCATTTAATATTGCTATCTATTCATATATATTTTTCACATAGGAATTTATCTATGCAGGAGGCCAAAATTTTTAAGGAGTTAGTCCTTTCAGACACTGCAAAAGGTCTTGTTCATGTTTTCCTTGCCCAACGTGTTACATCAAAGGTAATTTGCTGATACCTGGAATACTTTGCACCGTTTTCTCATTTTTAATTCCTCCAGCAGTAATTAAGCTAGTGATGGCACTTGCTGTGTGTAATACTTGGCTGTCTAGTGGAGGATCCAAACTAGTTGATATTGAAGTCTCACAAGCAATTGGGATCTTTTGTGGCTTTTTTCTCTGAAATTTTACTTTCGCAGGTGCCAAATGTTACAGATGTTGGCCTCAAACCAAGGCAAACAAAGAAAGTTGCTGTAATTGGTGGAGGCCTAATGGGTTCCGGAATTGCTACAGCTCTTATTGTGAGCAATATAGTTGTTGTTCTCAAGGAAGTTAATTCTGAATATCTCCTGAAGGGAATAAAAACGATAGAAGGTGGTTATTTCATCCATAGGTTATGATAGCTATTTCAGTAGTCAACAAACTGACAATAGTAGTATTTTCTTGGCAAGGAATTATAACATTCTAAATCTTATTTTTAAAATATAACGTTAATAATTATTTTAGATATATATGTTGCAGATGGAACTATTTTCATGTTTTAGAAATTTAATACTATCGTTTTTCTCCTCTTTTTTGTTTTTGTTGGCAGCAAATGTTCGAGGTTTAGTAAGTAGAGGAAAATTGACAAAGGATAAGGCAGAAAAAGCTCTCTCAATGCTTAAAGGAGTTCTGGATTACTCTGAATTTAGAGATGTGGACATGGTCATAGAGGTGAGCCATGCTATGGAATTTATTACATTTCCAAACTATTGATTACTTCAGTTTGTGTATAAAATGGCCCATCAGCAAGCATTTTCCACTTGGCCACACATAAAATTTCATGATTATCTTTACTCATATTATGTCAATCTCTACCTAGTAACTTTGGTTTTTTTGATGTTGGAGGATTTGCAGTGAAAGATTTCTAATGTAGTTCCTCTTTGCAGGCTGTTATTGAAAATGTTCCTTTAAAGCAAAAAATATTTAGTGAGATAGAGAAGGCCTGCCCTCCTCACTGCATTTTGGCAACAAACACATCCACTATTGACCTCAATGTAATTGGAGAAAAAATCAAATCACAAGATCGTGTTATAGGAGCACACTTTTTCAGGTGATCAAACTTCATTGCCATTCTAATTTTCTATCATATGCCTTATATATGGAGGAATCTAACATCTCAAACCTCCATGGCTTTATGTTGGCATTATTTTTGAAAGGCATTATTTGGCACTTTTGGAGCATAGCCTTTCTTATTGCATCTTGTGGCCCTCATGGATACGGAGAGAGGCTAGCATTTCTGCAAGAGCATTGAATGATTATAAGGAGCTTTCTCGATATAATCTTTATAAGTGAATAAGTGCTGTACGTGAAGAATATACTACCAAGCTGTGAAACTTTCTCATCAGTTCTCTCAATACCTTAAAATTTTTTTATTTTCAACTCCAGTAGGAGTAATCACTAGTTGCACTTAAGTCACAGTTAAAATGGATCATCTTAGATCAAATAGATCTTCATAAAGCTGTTGATGAACAATAGGTCATTCGAACTTTTCATTTTTCACCACGTTTCTCATCTTTCATTTTGTAGATTGAATTTTTGTGGTTGGCATAGCCCTAGAGTGGTTCTTAGGGATCCTGACATAATTGGATTCTGAGTGTTTCTTATGTGGATGCTTTTGGAGTCAATGGCACTTTTCATCCATTGTGATTTTGATAACACAAATGCTATTCCTCAGAAGCTTTAATTTCTTCCTTTCCTAATATCTTTTTTCCTCCTCCTCTTCGCACCATTTTCAGTTTAATTAATTTGCAGGGATTTGTTTGTTTATTAGGAAACCCTGTTATAACAAACATGAATTACGGCCTTTGGACAAATCATGAATGGCACAAGATGTATGATTTCTTTGCATAGGTTAAAGAAATGAATATTTAAGTAATTATACCTGAATAAAACAGATTAGACCTTAAATAAAAAGATTTCAGGTTCCATAACTGTCAGTAAGTATGCTCTCTCGCTTTGTTTTTTTTTAGGGTACATGTGAGGGCCACTTGGACTACACAAAGAGAGGTAGCTCTCTCCCATTCCATAAGCCCCACCCTGCCCCTCCCAAGATTCAAACCTGTGACCTCTAGAGTGAGGTCTCAAGTTTTAACTGTTGGGGCGTATCCTTTGCTCTCTACTTAACTGAAGTTGAACTTTTTGGACAAATTTGCATTATAGTTTATATTTTCTAATATTGACCTTAATAAACCAGCTCTTTTATCTGATTATTTGACTTGGCTCTCTGATAAACAGTCCTGCCCATGTGATGCCTCTTTTGGAGATTGTGCGAACACAAAAAACTTCCCCGCAAGTAATTCTTGATCTTATGACAGTTGGGAAAATAATAAAGAAAGTTCCTGTTGTGGTGGGTAACTGCACTGGCTTTGCAGTCAATCGGACATTCTTCCCCTACAGTCAAGGTGCACATATTTTGGTCAATTTAGGTGTTGATGTGTTCAGAATTGACCAGTTGATCAGCAATTTTGGCCTTCCTATGGGGCCCTTCCAGTAATGTTTTTAACTTTGCATTAGATAGCTTTTTCATGATTTGCAGTACATATGTTTCCAACTTTAATGATTTCTTGTACAGAATAAAGAAGGGATGGAGAGGAAATCAAGCAAATAAATTCTGTGTCATGGAACTGTCACCTCTTTTTTTTTTTTTTTGAGAAGCATGGAACTGTCATCTTACTTGATTGTAGCTTGGGTGTAATGATGATTACTGCATAAAATATGCTTCTGCAACTCACAAGCTGGGTACCAGCAGTCTTTCTGTAAGGGGGGAAATCTAAGAAGTAAAAAATTACTGCCACATATTGGTACATCTGCACAAATACTTACAACTGATGATTCATATTTGTATCTGGATGTTACTCATGGCAAAGTAGGTAATGGACCAGTTAAGCGTAGAGCTCTATTACTGATCAGATTTCAGTTCATCTGCTTGTGGAGATTTGGTTTGGAGGAATACATATGAAAGTATTTGTCCAGATATATTTTTGATGGATGGTGATAAGTTATACTTCTCTTTTGCAACACTTGTAGGCTTCAAGACTTAGCAGGCTATGGGGTGGCCTTGGCAGTTGGAAAAGAATTTGCAAATGCATTCCCAGATCGAACATTCAGATCTCCATTGGTTGAACTTTTGGTGAAAAGTGGACGGAATGGTAAAGATTCATTCCTGGAACATTCTTTTCCCCTTAAGATAGTGTTATCAATTCTTGTTCCTCTATTGTTGGGGCATTTTATGAATTGTTGGTATTTCAGGAAAAAACAATGGGAAAGGATACTATATTTACGAGAAGGGAAGCAAGCCAAAACCTGATCCTTCAGTGTTACCTATTATTGAGGAGTCTAGAAAGCATACCAAAATTATGCCCAATGGAAAGGTACACTTGCCTTCAAAAACATTCTATGGGCATGATATTTTGTCAACCAAATGCTAACTTTAAGTTTTATGGACCCATAATAGAGTTGTAAGCAACAGGTTATAAAAGACGAGACAACAGCTGCCATCAACTTTCTGTTTCCTTTATAGACAAAATAGCTAATGTATTTGTTATTGGCAATTGTTCAACAGCCTATATCAGTTTCTGATAAAGAAATTCTGGAGATGGTACTCTTCCCAGTAGTCAATGAGGCATGCCGGGTGCTCGATGAAGGAGTCGTTGTTCGAGCATCAGACCTTGATATTGCATCTGTTCTTGGAATGAGCTTCCCATCTTATCGGTAAGTGCTTTTGGGGCAGTTTCTCTTTCGTCCTTTCTTTGGGGTTGGGGGGACTTAAATTGAGGGACAAGTCTTTATTTTATTTTATTTATAGCTAATTTGATGGTTTCCTAATGTCATTGCAAAGTTTATCCTAAATAGTACTTGCTTACATCTGAGTCATGTGCATAGTATCTTGTTGGTTAGTGTACAAATTAGTACCTTAATAGATGTGTAGAAGGGGAGTGACATTATCGTGGAAGGTTATGTGTAGAGTTATTCATACCTGAATTATGAGGAAGTTCATGTGTGGAATCTATTTGGGTATAGTCATCTGTTGTATGATTCAGGATAATCCAGAAAATCAACTTGTTCTTGTCTAGTCCTGTTCTCTGATTATTATTTAGCCTGATCTGACGGTGATTATCACCTTTTTGGCAGTGGTGGTTTAGTATTTTGGGCAGATACGGTTGGGGCAAATCATGTATATAAAAGTTTAAAGAAATGGTCAGAAATGTACGGTAGCTTCTATAAACCATCAAAGTTTTTGGAAGAAAGAGCTATTAAAGGCATCCCATTGGTAAGAACCTTGCTATTTTTTGTTTGATTGTCATTTTCTTCTATGTGTCATAAATTTCATTGGACTTGAGACACATCCCTTAGATCTCATGCTGCTCAGTTTCCTATTTACATTATTGCAACTTCAAAGCATCTCTATTGTTTAGTTGGGCTCGAATGCATTTTGCTGCACATAGACGAAATATCTGACCCGTTTAATTCTCTCTCTCAATTGAGTTTAGAAAGGAAAAAGATTCTGACGTTCTTAGCCCTCTCTATTTGCAGAGTGCGGCAGCAACGTCATCTTCATCATCAATATCAAGGCTCTAAGGCAAATAAAGTTCAAATCCATCCTCAGTCATTAAGCGTGTGTGGTGGATGAGGATTGTTATATAAAAGCAATAAGAATTTGTTTTCATAGAAATAAGCCTGTCTTCCTATTTCCTTCTGTTATTCTCAGAAACTCTGAAAGCAATAAAATTTTATAGTAAGTGAGCGAATTGGCTATGCTTTACTTTTCCTCTTCGAAATCATTGAAGGTGAAATTAGGAGGAGCAGTCAATGGGATAAATTATTATGTGCTATGAACAGATGAAAGAACGGAGTAGTTTGTTCAGAGGAACAAGGGTTTTCCATTTTCTTCTCCGGCTTGATCTGCCGTCAACCTGTTCCATCGCCGATCTGGCAGCCAAAGACCAAATATGTTGGTGGCCGCTTCACCTGCTCCCGTCCCCTCCCTCCTCTCTCTGCCGTAATCTTTCCTTCACGTAAAAAAAAAATGTTCCCTGCATCTCGTAACTCAATTTTTTCTTCTACGGTGCCTCTCTGTTCTCTCCCCTGATTTTTTTTTGTTCACATTATGTCGTTTTGTACCAACACAGGCAAAAAGAAAAAGGCCAAAATCAAGGACACGTGGCAAGCAGTTGGAGCCCCCAGTTTGGGTTGGATTCATAAATAACTTTTTTAACGGTAAGGTATATTGAGCATATGATTTTAGATTTAATGTAGTGGTAAATTCTGCAGTAAGATTTAATGTAGTGGTAAATTCTGCAGTAAGTTCAAGTAATAAATATCATTTAATTTAAAAGATTAAATTGTAATTATTGATTTAAAATTAATAAAAAAATTTATAAATCAATTCAATCAGTTAATTATTGACTTTGCAGTAAAGTTAAATTTACTATAGCATTCACCTAATGTCGTCCATTCCATTAAAATTTTGAACCCCATTTGTCCAATTTGTCATCCTGGAATTACCACCATAACAGATTGACCTCATCTAACATACCAGGTGTAGCGGATATCACGTGCTTTTTATAGGATAAATAAAAAATAAATACAAGAAAAATCACTTTTACGAATTTTTAAATTTTGAACTCTCTTTCAGAAAACAGAGCTGCAACATACTTTTGTTTTATATTTTTTAATTTTCTACGCATACATTTCTATCCACAAATGTGATCCGTAACCATTAACTTAGCATCCAGACAAAAACAAAGGTGAAGACCAGTCAAACAGGTTGGACCTTTTTTGAATTATTTTTTCTTTCTTTTTCCTTAGTTTATGAACTAAAAAGAGCGTTTCAATTTTGTTCATCTTCTTCCCTTTCCCTTTCTTGTTCTGAACCATTTATGAAAGAAGAGGCATAATCCAATTGTCTGTCTGAAGAGGAAAAAGCAAATACCGAACCGACTTGAGGACCATGCAGCCATGGTATAGCAAAGAGAGTGAAAAATTTTCATTTCAAGATGAATAATATACATATAAACAATGAGGACATTAATGGTTGAGGCAACTCCATGCTATAAAAAAAATATCCCTCAAAAAAGAAAAATTGGATGGGCAAGTAGCACCCGATACAAGACAACAAATTTCCACGTGTTCTTTGACCATCACTCACCAATTAAGCACCTAATCAGCTTTCCCTTGGTTGGAAACCCTAAGCTACATACTCCATGAAAAATTATATAATTGCTCTTTGTTTTTGCTAAAAATAGGAGTAGATTAATGAAATTCCTAGCATCTAACAACAGAAGCTATGGTGGTCATTGGCATGTAGCCTATATGGTACCGTGCAATTTACACTGGTATGAGCTCAAGCTATTGTTGAGACAGAAAACTGATCAATATTATCAATAATGGGAGAAATTAATCAGAGCTCTGGTCAATTCCAAGAATGATGCCCACAATCACCTTGACATTGCATCAGAACTGAATGTGGAGTGATCAGTGGCATAGTGCAGAGAACTGCAGTATCATACCTTGGGACAATTGTCAGCATTTGGGATCTTTACATCTGTTTTTCAGCTTTTGTTTTAGCATCCCCATTTTCAGGAAGGGATGGAACTCTAGGGAGATCATTATTAGCAGTGGTGACCACTGCAGCAGCCAACTGAGATGTCTTGACTGTAAGTGGACTGACAGTTTTCGCAACTCCATTGGTAATGG
This sequence comes from Theobroma grandiflorum, assembly GCA_036013995.1. Taxonomy (NCBI): domain Eukaryota; kingdom Viridiplantae; phylum Streptophyta; class Magnoliopsida; order Malvales; family Malvaceae; genus Theobroma; species Theobroma grandiflorum. The sequence goes on from CP142129.1 coordinate 41,132,412, forward strand.
ATCCCTGTCGATTCCCAGCCTCAGTTTTGACAATTTCAGTTCCATTGCTGAGTGGGCCTCTTTGACTACCTATCTCTGTTCTAGCTAATGATGAACACTGTGTTTCTGTGATTGAAATAGAGCAGCATCGTCAATTCCCAAAAGTTTTATGCATGGAAAAGATAATACACCATAAGATAGAAGTATATAAATTGAACAAGTGCACTCTCTGCCAATTTACAGAAAGCAATTTACTGCAGCACTCCACGATCAGAAATTTGCACCTAGCCTAAAAAATATAGCAATTACAACATTGGATATGTAAATCTCAGCGGGCTGATTGTGCTGATGCAAACTTTTTTCATGATAGAGAACCCATCAATCATGAACCATGTTTTACATATGCCATCATAAAACTACTATGCCAAAAAAATAAAATTACGTAAAGTTATTTCAAATATCAGTGAAACAATATGATCTTAACTTTCTAAAGTCCACCATATCCCCTTTATTTTTTTTTTTCATATCCCCTTACTTTACACATCCATAAACTGAATATTGGGTTGGTAAACTGGTTCTTTCCTAGTTATTGAGGAAGTTTTTCATCGACTGTGCTCTGCAAAGATGGTTTCATCATTTGAAACAATCTTCATTTTCATGTGCATGATATAATTAGTTGTGAATGAAATTTTCAGAAAAGGGAGAGGGAAACTTGCCCTTTATGTCTCCAAAAGTGATAAGCCTATTGAGACAATCTCGGAACTTCGTCAAAACAATTCTTTCCTGCTCTGCATAAATCTCTGTCATGCCCTGTCCATAAGGCAATTGTGAAGATGTGCTGCAGCCATGGCCCATGATCCCATTAGGAGAAGCAGCTGCCATGAACATTGTATCCTGTTCATCACACATCAATGCCAAAGTTCCTGGTGACATAGGCCTTCCCTTTGGCATATCAGCACCATCTGAGCTGGAATCCTCAGGGCCAGCTTTATCAGCCTGGTTTGCACTTGAACAATCGTCAGCAATGGTTTTCTCAGCATCAGAATCCTTCTGGCTTTGCAGCCTGTCTTGAGTGGATGATGCAAGGGAAGTTTCTGTCTGATCTTCTGCCCGTTTTTCATTTAAACTTTTCTGATCTGAATGTATACAGAAATTGAAGGAAGATCCATTAGATGAAAAAGTGGCACAATAATCAACTTCTTCTAACTGACTCAAAAGTTAATTGCTAAAAAAATTTACAGCTGACATACACGGGGAATGTCCTACTATTAGTTCTTACAAGTACTCACTAAGGCAAGAATGCAAAGAAGTAAAAAGAAAATTTTAATGGAACCAACATCAATATTGTTATTAAAACAGTTTTAATACAGCATGTGTTCACAAAGGAAGTCTCCAACTTTAAATCCTGATAGTATGTTTTTATTTGGAACAAAAGTTGTAACATTAATTATTCATCACATGAAAGAAAATGTACCATTAATGTTTTTACATACAAGTACTAGCAGAATAATCAAATAAACCAGCATCATACAAATTTGTTTCTATTAGATAATGACATATCAGTAGACAATAACAGCTAGAGATGAATAAAACTGCAAAGCAAGTATAAGCTGATCATCATACATGATAACATTCACACTGTTTTCCAAAGAACAAGCACAAGTAACCATATCCATGCTTACTCATGCAAATGCATGAATAAAGCAGAGAAGTATGTCAGACATTAGCCATTGCAGAGGTAGCCTGTAGTCCAGTGGTTTAAATTGTTTTACATGCATTCCCATTTACCTGCAAGTGTCTTTGCAGCTTCTCCAGATAGAACTACCAAAACAGAGCAAAGCTCCCTCAGGTCCTGCTTTTGAATGATGTCTGCTAACAGAGACCTTCCACCAAAATGCACAAGTTAATTTCATGAACATGCAGACTACAAATATCTTTCCATCAAGACACTCCATTTACCTATATGTGAATTTTGATGGGCCTACTGCAGCAGTTGCACCAGCACGAGAAACAGGCATGGAAGACAAGGAAGAGGACGGTGCAGAAGCTCTGATATGATTTGCCTGATTAACATATAAAATTAGTAGCAAATATAAGTTCTACAAGCATAGACCAGTAAAGATGAGAAAGTTTTATGGTGACAAATGAAGCACAAATCAAATGTTAAGCAACAGCAAAAGAACGAGAATGTAAAAGTTTAATTCACTGGCTGAGTAAACATTCTTTTCTTTTTTAAGCAATAGAAGTATTAGCTTAAGACAAATTAAAGTATAATTGAAATAAGATTCACAACGTTTCTCAAAATACAAATGTTAATGCATATGCAAAGACCTGTTTACCTGAGGAAACTGTCCAAGTCTGTGAACAGATGGATCCTTGGCAGTTGAGCCAAAGAACAGTTCTTGACCTTTTCTCTTTTTAGATACTGGAAGGGATGCATAACCAGAGGATCCAATAGCTCCAGTTATGGCAGCATTTGCTGCCTGCTGAATATATGCCATGTTGTTGGCATGGTCTCCATGAAATAGAGCCTGTCTCTCTTCACTTCCCTCAAAATTCTTGCAGTCCATACATTTGCAGTTTTCAGAGCAAAGAATGTTGGCTTGGAAACACTCACAGTACTTTTTAAGGCACCCGGATTTCTTGCAGTGGCATCCTTTGTTGTGCTTTCCCAACATTAAACCTTCCCCAGCCTCTTCCTAAAAATAATTCAAAACTAGACCATATGAGAACACTAATTGTAGTAAGCAAAACCAAATCACAAAGGCATCTGTGCTATACTTTGAATTTTACATTTTGCCATCAATACCCAGGCTCTTTTTTCATAAGATCAATTTCCAATAGCCCAACCAGATAGAATTCGGAGAAGAGGATATTAACTATGTGCTAAAATCAAATGGTTATACATTTCAACAGAACAATATCATTTTAAAAGATTCTGAATATTTCAACAGGCCCATCAATGAGTAAAGGCAACAAAACCTGTGACCCCAGCTAGATATTTTATGAGACCCATGATATTAGTATCTCCACTGATAAAAATTAACTAATAAATTTTTTGGCTGTTGTTGAATCTATATTGGGCAAATCTGTAACGTAAATTTCATTTTTATACATGTGAAAGAAAAACTAAAAAAAAAAAAAAAATCAGGTTTGACCCACATACTCTGCTATCCCGAGCACCATGAGGGCTGCTAGCAATTTTTGGCCTGAATGCATTTGGATTACGCTCCAAAGTTGCTTCAACAGCATCTCGCCTTGCAGCTTCATTCTCAACATTGTTATAACAATTAACACAGTTGCACCCATCACAATATATTCCAGATGCAAAGCACTCACAGTACCTGATCAAGGCATTGCATTATTAACTTTGTATATTTTATAACATCAAACAAGTTGATTATAGCTCACATACAAAAATGGCTTAATTACATTATATGAATGGAAAAATCACACATGAGAAAGGGTAAGGTAAAAAAATAGTATCTAAAATGCCAAGGCATGCTGCCTAAAGCTACCTACAAAAGTCATAAATCTATCTTCATCTATTTCCTCTCATGCACACTTCTCAACAGATGAAACATACAAGAACTGTGAATCTTATCAGTGTGCTGGAACACATCTATACATCTGTAATCAAGATCCTAAGCTAGAAAACCATTTTAGATAACATATAGTGAAGAGGATAAAGATTAAGTAGAATGAAAGGTTAGCTTAAGAAAATTTTTTAACAGAAGCATCTGTTATTGAAGCATGCCTAGGGTTTTGGCACAATTGGATGGAGAATAAAGTGCATTTTTGAAAACTGAAGGCATAGTCCTCCTATTTCTGCAATTAGTACAGTTCCTCTTATTTCTGCCATTAGTACAGAAAGAAATATTCCTACACCTAGCACTAATTGCATTTCAAGGCTGCTTGGGCCAAACCAATCTAAATTTGGAAAAGGTTTGGAAAGGTGATGCAGAACAATCTTATAAGCTAGGAATTACCACTTATCAGCCTGAAAAAAAAGGCGAGATTGAATTCAGCTAGGGGCTAATGATAAAAAAATTAATGTTTGCTAGACATATTTCTAAGAACTATGCATTAACTAATATCAGTACAAAATATATAAAAGAGTATTTATTTGATTGTTGCTGATTAGATCTAGTCTTCTTTCCATTAAAACATAGATAGATATAAACGCTAAACCAAATAGGAAATAACAAACTTCCCTATTTATGGCAAAATATTTCCTTCTATTATCCAACTCAACTTTTCAGATTTTTTCTCTTAATAGTCTGCAAAGTCATTTGACATTTCTTTCCCTAAAAAATTTGAAAGAAGAAAAGAAATCAAATAACAAAGTTTGAGGTAATCAGATCAGGGACATTTTTAAAGTACCACGATAAGTTAGGCACAAAAAATTCTAAAGGATTATGGTCACAAGACAAAACCTTAACCTTTCTAGCTAGCCAAATCTTCTGTTGCTCCATAATCATTATGCAAGTAATGATTAAATGGATCAATACGTACAGATGGCCACCTCACCATGCACATGGAGGTGAGGTGGTGGACAGAAGCTGCAGATGAATGTGATCTATCATCTTTCCAAAAAGAAATATCTGATTTCTGCAAAATGATGCACTTAAAGATAGTAGCTACAACCTAAATAGTTTATTTGCCCTACCCATTTCATGAACCCTAAAGTTGCACATAAGGAACAAAGCTAATTTCTTATCTTGCACAAAAAAGAGATTGCATGTCTTTGTGAATACAAAATCTATGATCACATGGCACAAGGAACCCAATGTAGAACAGTTTGTAAGAAATATACCACTAGAGCCAACAAGTAGAATAGTTACAACAGCTGTTCAAGAAGATATCTAGAGTAGAGCAGCATTGAATCATGGAAGAAGAACTCACTAATCTCAAAAAAGCATATATAATGTACTTACAGTTTCAGACACCGAGAATGTTTACAGTTACACTGCTTCTGCTTCTTTGGAGTACCATCTTTTAGTTCATTTGGTCTTGGTTTTGCTTTTGGAGATTCTGGTTTTCTGAGGAAAGCAAGAAAGAAAAAAAGAATAGAGTTAGAGTAAAGGTAACTAAATTCCATATAAAAATTTTCAAACAATGACAGATTGTAAAGTAATCCAGCAGTTCTTCAAGTTTGAAGCATTGACTCCTGCAGTTGTTTAAACAATTAACTTCAAGTTTTGAGTGAATATCTTCAATAAATGCAACACATATCTGAGAAGATCAGCATTAATAATTACAACAAGAATTCCATCTGCATTTTTTAAGATTAATAATCATCAGAGATAGAAAGGGAAAAGCAATGCCAAACACATCCTCAGTAGAGGTGTAAGAAGCTATATATGGTGACTGATAAAGCTCAAACAAAACCAAAGTCCCTACAAAGCAACAAATTCATGCCTTCATTCCAAAACAATGTTTACAGAAGAAATTAAAGCAAAACAATTAATTTAGAAGAGAAAAAGGTTGCAAAAGCACCAATTAACCTCCAAGAGATCAATTCCCAGAAAAAAAAAGAACCCCAAATTCTGCTTATCAGAAGCAGGAATCACTCAACCTTTATAAAACATAGTTGTTAAAAAAAATAATCAGAGTTTGATTCAAAATCATTGAAACTAAAGAATTAATTTTGAAGCGTGTAACAGTAAAATGTTAATCAGGACAGGGAACACCGTAACCCCAGACTTCCTAACTATATACACTCCCAAAAAGGGAAAAAAATTTAAATTTTCTAAAATAAAAATTAATCCACAGAGCAAACACCAAAAAGATAACAAACTAAAAGAAAAAAAAAATCACAAATTGAGAATGCAAAAACTCACACAACCCTCGATGATGCCGTCGTAAGAGGAGGAGGTTGCGTGGCGGCCACAGGGGTGGTCGCTACCACCGGAGGCTTTATCTGTTGCTGTTGTTGCTGTTGATGTTGCTGAGTAACAGCAGCCGCCGCAGCTATCCCTTGTGTGGATTGCGGGTGTTCCGGCAAAACTACACCTCCAGAAGAAACCCCGCCAAAACCGGCCGTGAAATCGAGCTGCCTTGCTAGTTTCTTCGCCGGAAAATCCGCCGTATCCGATTGCACCTTTTTTGGCGGGAAGTCACCCCCTTCTCCTTCCCCCATCCAATTCCAACTCCGTTAAATTTCAAAAAAGTTTAATCAAATTCCAATATTTTTCCAATTCCCCCACAGAGCCACAGCTGAAAATAGACCAAATAATCTCACAAATTGCCTTGAATCAACTCAAATTCACCCACTTTTAGATCCAAATCTCAATCTACAATCTCCAAAACCTCAAATTACAAAATATCCGCGATTTCTCCAAGCTCGAGATTTCCACCAAAAAGTGCCAAAATATCGAGAAGATTTTGATTCCGATCGATGCATAGAGTGGTAAAAACTAAAGAACTTTAGAGAGAAAGAAAGGACTAGGGTTTTTATAGCAATGATTTGGTAAAAAAAAAAACGAAGGGAGAGAGGCAAAAGAGGGGGCCTTTTTTATTTCTTGTTGGTGTCCTTCTCTTCTTCTTCTTCTTCTTCTTCGTTCCTCCTCCCTCTCTCTTGCTAAGTTTTGAAATTTCAATTTTTTTGTGTTTATTGAAGGGTGAGATTCGCGTGGGTTTTAGATCCGACGGTTCATATCGAAAGAATTGATCTGACGGGTGAAATTCATAGGAGTGTGTGTGGTGAGTTGCTAATCGTTGGATCTGATTAATCGCAACCTTTCCACAAAAGCGGTGTGGGTTAAAATTTAAAAGGGTGTGAGTGAGGGGAGATTGTAAAGTGAGAATGCGACTATGGAGTGGGAGTTTCTCACCATTGTGGCTGTGACACGTGGAGGATATGTTTGGGGAGATTATCTTTTGACGTTTGGCGTGATTGGATTGGAGGAAGATAAGTAAAAAAAAACGAGGGAACATTTCCAAGATTCGTCTCCGTTAAAAGGTGAAAATAAAAATAAAATTGGCGCTAAAAGGGCTTGGACGTTTGCTGACTCGGAAGGTTAAAAGTACTGGTACTACCAGTAAAAACCAAGATTCAAGAACCAGGCAAATGCTCGATTTACGTCTGGCCAAAAATAAAACAAGGAGGGATACTACGAGAGTGAAGTGTGAACGTGGAACAAATGCTTGAATTGTGTAGCATTGCAATCATTTTTCTGGTTTCACAAAAGGTGTTGCTTGTCTGATTTAGTAAATGTGTGTAATAGTTACTAGTAGTAGCATTAAATGCTTTTCTTCTGTTTTCTTTTGCTGATTAACAATAATTAAATAAAATGAATTATTTGGTTATGGAAATAATTTAAATTTTTTTGATAATACAATAAAAAATATAACTGCAACTGCACAAAAGGCCCTTGATCGAGTCCAAGATACACTGAAATACACATGAACACAGATCTTTATCTCATCTTACACTACTAAGATATAAAAGGCGGTTAATATAGAAACCCCATATGGATTCAGGAGAGTGAAATTCTGATCAAAGATGGATAGGAACAGTAGTCAAAGCTCCATTAACCCATGTTGAACCGTGGTCAAAGTCTACGGCTTACAAAGATCGCAAAGACTCGTTAGACGGTGAGAGTGAAAGACAAAGATGATAGCATTTGCTCCAATGATTTTGAGTCAACCAAGTCAAGTTGCAACGTAGGGTCTGGGTAAGAGAGAAAGCGCAGCCCCCTACCTACTGCATTTTAAATAGACTACACTACTAACAGTAGTTTCTTCTTTTTAAGTTCTTTTTAAGTCAACAAAAACAACACTGAATAACGAGAGCCAAAAGAGAATGAATCAATTCTCAAGTCTCACAAATTTACCAAATATCTTGGGGGAAATGGAAATAATAAGCAAAGCACTGACTATTTAAGTCCTAGCAGTCCCCTTAACACTTCCGTCAATTTACAGAAAACACATGCTCCATGTAAACCAATACTAAAAATTCTACCCTTGCTAATATGCATCTCCCATTCGGTCTCGTCCCACACCACGTCGATCCTCTCGTCCTCGTTCCAAGTACATATCACGACGATATTCTTTTGGTGGAGGAGCACCCCTGACTGGTGATCTGCTCCTCTCTCGCACATCACGTGGCCATCTTCCTCGGGGAGGGAGCTGTGGAGGTGGAGGCGGAGATGGTGGTCGCCTTTCATACCCTTTCCTTTCATTGAAGAAGTTCTCTCTTCCACGATCCCGATGTCCCCAATCCATTGGCATTGGCCTGTCAAATCTATTTCTCCCCCTGTAGTCATCATCTAGAAAATCCAGCCGATCTCTACGCATGCTATGATCATAAAACCTGCCTTCATGCCTCGGAGGTGGTGGACCACCAGCCCCAAACTCTCTGGGGCCCTCCCTAGCCCAACCACGAGGAGGAGATCTAAAGCCATTCATGTTCCTGCCAGGCGGTGATAGATCCATGGGAGAGCCAGGAAAGCGCCTGGGAGGAGCATGTGAAGGTGGAGGACCAGGATAGCCTCCACGAGGACTTCCCACAGGTGCATATCGAAATCTCCTGCAGTTGTTACAGTATTCTCTCCTTGCAAAGTTTAAGTTTCTACATCTGAGACATGGCAAGGACATAAAGTAAAATGGCAATGTCAGATGCTTCGAAGTTGTAAATGCATAAATGTGCGTTTGGCATCACAGGACAGTGTGGTGGGGAGCCCCTTCCACGGCACCAGAACCCCCTTTTTACCCCAATTGCCACTGGAGCCCCACCACACTGTGCTGTGGTGCAAAACAGCACTTAAGAAAAGACAATAAACAGAAAATAGAATCTGTCATCTGTGCTAGGAAAGCAGAACAAAACTTTAAAATGTTGAGATTTATAACTCTTTCTAATTAACATATGTTCAGTGATCAACATAAAATTACACAATCTAGGTTTCTTCTTAATTTTGAAGGACAAGGATCAGTACAAGAGTGCCTCAATTGATATAAAATTAATAAACAGGGAAAAAAGAATGTGTTAAAAAAAAATGCAACACAAGAAGCATAAAAATATTTAAAAGAGGAAAACTAAAAACAAAATTCACATCATGAAGGTTATAACTTACGAAGGATCCGGGCAGACCCAGTCTCCTTCCCTTGGACGCACATTAGGATTATTTCTAGTCATGCCTTCACCTCTGAAGGGTCCAGGACCATATCCAGGCCCATCAAAACCTCTGCCAAGTGGCCTGCCACCACCTGGTCCTCGATTATAAGGAGGTGAAGAGTCTCGATATCTACCAGGATCCCTCCCAGTACCAAAATCACGGCTTCGTGATGGGCCACCTGAGCGATCAAAATTGGAACCATAACGGTGATCTGCATCCCTACGACGTACAGGGGAACTAGAACCTGCACGAATTCTATATCCTGGAAAAAAGCCAATAATGCCTATAGATAAGCAAAATCAAATTACATACAGGAAATATAATGGAATATGATGTATTTATGATGTCGGAATCCATATGGCCAATGAAATGTCCAAATGACCAATAAAATAAAGTTTGCAAGGACAGTTACCACTGATCAAGATCTCCTCATCATGGGTATGGAAAGAAAAATCCAGAATAGAAGGGAATACTTATTTCAAACGTTAACTGTCCTTGTAACTTTTGAAACACAACATTTTACCAGTACATAAGCGGGGGCAACGAGCAAATCTAAACCATGAGTATTACCAGTACCCAATGCACGTTAGAACAGCTCACAGTCCTCGGGGAAGAAATGAGATCGAGTTTTCCTAGATCACCAAACCCATCTATCTTGTAACTTTACATGCTTAAAGATGGACTATCAACCTAAAAATATGAACTATCAACCCCCAAATCATAAATCTGGAGCAACCACGTTTGATGCAGCAGGGAGGTAGAAGTAGGAAAAGAACGGCATCCACTTCTGCAGCATGTAGATAATAAAATGTACAAACACCTAATACAAGACAGTCCAACACAAAAACCTTTAACCACCACAATTTAAACCAAAAACTGTCGTCCAAATTGCCTTATTCTGAGCAACGAAGCAAAATTATGGGGAGAAAACCACCAAATAATATCCACCCATGTGGAAATAGATTAAACCAGTAAGTCAACAGCTACCAAATGGTCTGCTTTTCTGAATAGCTGGTCTCAGCACACTGTTGAAAAGGTTCCACCAAGCACCCAAAACATGACTTGCAAGCAAACAACATTAAGAGTTACCACCCAAACCTGAGTTTACTATCCCTATACACAACCTGGTGGGTAGAAAGTAGAAACCAGCAGGGCTTCTTCAATCCCAAGGAGCAATGCATCATTCACTGACCACTTTTTATATATGCTTATATCTCCGGTAACTTTCTCCACCAGCTTAACTACTCAATTAAACACAAATAACAAATACACGCAAGACGCCTTGAGAAGATAGAATTTAATGCATGAAGGAAATTCCACAATATCCCAAGCACTTGTAAAGACTACTACTAACCACAAGAAATTATTATTCTAGAGCCCTCTAAACAAAACCTACTTACCCATCCTAGAGAAAAAAGAAAAAATAAAATAAAATAAAAACCATAAGCAAACCAAGTAAATCTCCACCCCAAATGCTCCATTGCCGGTTACCAGATACTCCATCATCAAGCACTTCCATAAATTAATAAAACTAACAAAAGTCTACGAGAGCAGAGCTCCATTCCCACCAAAAAATTTAGTTATCATGGTCCAATACTGTCTTCCATTAATACATACACCGAAGCCCTCAACCACACTAGTTTTCCAGCCAATAGACCAACCTTACCATTGTGCAGACCCAAAACTTTGATGTTGTCAGTATTCTGATTCCCCGACCATGCTTTGCAACGATCTTGAAACACTTAACCACAAACCTCTTAAACTGACATTTAAAATTAGCATTTCAAATTATATATGATATTCTATTGATCCCAACCCCATAGTTACTATCTTCAAACTCTTGCCCAAGCTGACACAAGTGATAATAGCTTCAAAACCGAGATGCAATAGCTTGTCTTTAGTGATCAGCACCACAAGTTCATTCATCATACCCAACACACATAGATGGCATTTGGCACAAAACATTAACCCCTTTAACACAAAAAAACAATAAATCCCAACAATGATCCAAGATTGCACTCACACCAACATGCCTTCGTCAAGACCCAAGTTCTTGCAGGCAACATTCACAGCTGTAACACACAACAGGAAAATTTATTCGCAACTCGATACTCCATAAGGGTATTAGATCCACATGCTCGACATGCAACATAAGGAAGAGATAACAGGTTGTAAAAACCCATCTGTTATGTAATTAGTACATAGTCATTGAACAAACGACAATATAATTAATACATTTATGTATAACCAGCTGTCATGCTTATATCAGATTCAGATATGTCATATAGCATGATGGTAAGAGGAATATGGAAACAACACAAACAGAACAGATTACAGGACATTGCAATACAAACATAAACAAAGCCCTTTGTATGACCTATTTGTCACAAAGATGTATTCATACGAAGTACAAAAGAAACTGCAATTATGCTGTTTCCCTCACAGCTGAGTTTCCTCTCTCAGGAACGTTAATCATACAGGCGCCCCAAAATTCACTCAGTAACCTATCAATCATCTACAAACTCCTAAAAAGCACAAATCGTGCATAAATCCACTGGAAATGTAAATTGGCATTGAATTAAAGTCATTTAAATTCAACAATGCCTTCTATAAAGCTGCAAACTCAATCACACAGTAAATTGCCCATTTCACTTTAGATTCCAAATCCTACTTCGATCTAGGGTTTCAAATCACATGATTCATTTTACTTTCAATTAAAGCAATGCCGCAAAAGCAACTTGGACTCTACACTATCAGTAGATTAATAAAAATATTGAAACAAAATCAAACAATAAACAAAGAATTGATTAATAAATTAAGAAAGAGAGGAAAAAAAAAGAAAAGAAAGAAAGCAAAACGAACCAGGTTCATCGTTGTATCGATCAGAGCGAGAATAAGGAGGCGGCTCACGACGGACCTCTCCAGGCTCGTAATCGCTACCACCACCACGGCCTCCTCCTCCACCCCCACCACCATCAGCTCCGTCGCTGGCCGAAGGCCGCACAACGAGGCTGCTAAGGAGCGGCTGGTGATGCGACATCTTTTGGTCCTTGTCTCTAGACCCCATTTCTCTCTCTCTTTTTCCTTCCCTTTGTGTAGGAGCGCTTGTCTGACACCCGATCGCGCAGAGATTTCGGATGCCGTGGTGCTGGTGGGGTATATAAACCCTAGCGCCACGTATTTGGTTTTTGGCCGTGAATTTACGTGAGCGGCGGGTCTTTTTTTAAATTTTGCAAAAGAATCCAAAGAGTAGTTCGTTTTGCCCCCGATGTTTCCTTTTGTTTTAAAAATAGCCCCCGATTCTTCTTAATTTTATACTTTATTCCCCAATATCTCCCGTTTATTACATATAATTCCTTTTAATTGACATAGCAGTAAAGTTTTCGTCAAAACTTGAGATGCTCTCTTTTACTTCTATGAACTAAACTAAAATAATCCTCTTATGTTACAGAATTACATTTTTTGTCTCCTTTATATTATCTTCATAGCATGTTTCTAAAAATATATATTGTCTTCTTGACACGTACATACTATTAATTGTATACATGTTGAATAAATAAGTAATTAAATAAGATGATATCACTCAAATTTACATCTCTTCTATTTTTTATTTTTGGAGAATATTTTATTCATCCATCATAACTAAATTTCATGTATTTATTCCTTCATTAACCCCTTCTTTTGGTTTAAAATCTCAATTAAAGATTACTTTGAAAATAAGATAAATTACTTATCTTATAGTTTAATAAAATGCCAAGCTAACTCTTAATTTTTATTTCCCTTTTAAAATTTTGAATGTTTTATTTGACAATCTCATTTTTATAGCTTTTTAATAAAAATAAAACTATTATATTTCGCTCAATGTCATGTCTTTTCTATAATATTGTCACTCTTAAGATAAACTATAAAGACTAAAGTTTCAAGTGTCCTCCTTTCTTTTCAAGCTCAATTTATTGTTAACAATCAAGTTTGTCCTACAAGAAATTTGTTGTCGTGACTAGGTATTGATAGAATGTTTTTGATGTTATTATTTTTGCTCATTTCCTTTTCCTTTTCCTTGTGAGATTGCATTTCTTTTTTAGAGTATAAAAAGTTTCATTAAGTCTAGTGTCACGAGTTGGAATTTAAACTTAATTTTGTGTCTTCTTAAATTTTGACCCATGACATTTGGTATTAGAACAAACCTGAATCTTCAATGATATGAGTTCCATGAAAGATACAAGGATCGAGGTAAATTCAAACTAATGTAAGAGTCCTCTACGAGTAAATAACCAATGCAAGGGGGTCCTACACAATTTGGTGGGATAGAATATCACAGTTCTTACATCTATAAAAAATGGGGTGAATTTTATGTATATAAATATAGGTTTTCCACTAAGAGTCCTAGGTGACTTATAAACAGTAACGCTGCATACTCCATTAGGTTAGCCTTTTGAGAAAAGGATAATGCCCTCAAAACAAGTGATATTAGAGTAGACCTAACCTTGATGTGATAAGTGGTATTAGAGCAAATCCAACATTGACCCAATTCCACACTAAGCACCTCAAAGGGGAGACAAGTACAATGGCTGACGACAAAGATAACGTTGTTGGATTAAGTGGGTGAGGATGTCACGCTTAGCGCTTTAGGAAGGAAGTAGGCAAAGGACTTCCAAATATCCCACATTGGGGAAGTAAGGGAGTCTTGGATAACTTATAAGTGATGACGTTACACACACCATCAATTTAATCTTTCTAGGAAAGGATAATAACTCCGTGACAACTGGTATTAGAATAAATCAAACCTTAATCTGATTCCACACCAAGCACCTCGAGGGGGAGGTAGGCATGGTAAACGACGGCGATGAAGGCATCGTTAGATTGGGTTGGTGAGGATGTTATGCTTAGCACTTCAAGAAAGAAGTAGGCAAAGTGTTTCCAAAATCCTATATCGGGCAGGTATGGGAATCCTGAGTGACACTTACAAGTAATGGTATAGGGTGGTCAACATGTAGAGTACCCGTTAATTTTGAAGTATTTGAACTCTAACCTTATAAAAAATAAAATACCCAAACCTTATTACCTACTCGAATAGTTTTGAAAATTATTATCTTAATCATAATCCTAATACATCTCCATTACTCTATAATTACCTTAACCCGTTTAAAAATTCGATTATGTACAAAAATTCTTAAAATGCTATTCAAGGGTATCCAATAGTCCAAACCCGAATTCGCACCCATATTCATATACAATAATATTTCTCTTACATATTTCATATAATTTATTAATATTTAAATTAACAAAAACACACAAATAATAAATTTTAAATTTAAATGATCAAAAAAAAATGTCTCAAACATAATTAATAATTTATAAGTTATAATTTTTGGAATGTTAACACAAAATAGAAAGTAAATATGTTTATATTTAAAATGTATACTTATTAAAAGTATTTTAATATATATGTAATAGTAATTATATTTCTTATAAATAAACTAAAATGTATATAAAGTATATCTATTAAAAGACATTACAAATAAATTAATATATTATAGTTTCATTGATTTATTTAATTAACTATATAGGTTTGTCCTTAATTACATGAAATTAAAAGAAAAGAACTAAGTTTTAAAACTATTTTAATCTCATAACTTTCCTTTAGATTTATATATTATAAGTTTATATAAATAAAGGTATATATATTATAATTAATAATTTTATGACTTATAATTTTTGTAATATTAACACAAAATATAAAGTAAATATGTTTATATTTAAAGTACATATATACTAAAAAAATTTTAGTATATATATAATAGTGATTTTATTTCTTATAAATTAACACAATATATAAATTATATATATTAAAAGACATTACAAGTTAATTAATAATCATAGTTTCATGAATTAATTTAATTAACTATATGGATTTGTTCTTAATTTCATGAAAATAAAAAAAAATAGTTAAGTTCCAAAACTATTATAATTTCAAAAACTCTCTTTAAGTATATATATTATAAGTTTATATAAACAATGGCATATATATTATAATTAATAATTTTATAAGTTATAATTTTTTTAATGTCAACAAAAAATAGAAAGTAAATATAATTATATAAAAAATATATAATAATAATTATATTCCATTTTAATAGGATATGATATTCATATTATTTAAATATAATTAATCATTTAATAATTTTTTAATTTAAATATATTAATATCATCATATTATAATTAAAGTAACCATACTTTTTATATATGTGTTATTTTTTTAACAAAAAGAATTACTTGTAAAGTTGGTAAAAATGTATATTTTTAATTTAATTATTGTCAATTAAAATTCTACTACGCAAGTATACGTATCGAACAGATAGTATATAAGCAAGCAGAGTGTCGATCCCATAAGGAATTAATCTAAAACTTTACTAAGTACTAAAATTAAAACAATCTAATCTTATCCATACAATTCAAATTGAGTAATTAAATAAAACTAATAAACTAAAATTTAAACTAACAAAAAAATCAAAATAATAATAACTGGAGAAAATATCAAATTAAATAAGCCTAGGATTACAATATCCCTCACACTTCATCTAAATTTCACATCTCTTCCTTAACTTATTTCAATGGGTTGAATTGCTAACTTAGAGTCTTAAATTATTTATAAGGGTCTCCCGACTCGTCCTATAAAAATATCTATTTTAACCAAAACACTATATCCCTATGTGATTTGAAATTAAAACAGACTCATTAAGTTCAGGCTCTAATCTGGCTACATATGGCCTATAGGTATATCCCTATCCTATACGCAAATCAATTAAATTGATTATATGCTATCCCAATTTTAGTCTACTTTAAACTCCCTTTCCCAAATTTGTTTAGGTTCCTAAATCAATTTAATTGTTGATCAGGCAATTAAAAGCATTAAGAACAAATTGGAATAAACAATTCAATTCCCATTGAAAATAAATAAGAAATAAATTAAAAACTTAAACTACATGTGAGTTCAATTGCAATCTTAGAAACAGAAAATTAGCTACTTATAATTACAAAATCAAATAACATTGTATAAAATTCAACCATTGAAAATAACAAGAAGAATAAAAGCCAATGAACAAAATAATGATTGTTGTTTTGATCTTCGGGTTTCAACCTCAACTTTTGACTTTTTAAATCTCCAAAGGTTGTCTTTTTTAAAAGTTGCTTCAAAAGTTCTTAAAATATCCTATTTATACTAATAAACTTAACCTAACTTCTCAAGTTGACCTAGGGTTTAATTGGGCTTAAAAACATAATGAGAGGCCCAAAAATCACTTGTCAGTTTTTACAAACTGCTATTCTCAACACAGTACATCTAATACCTTTTCAACGCGATTTTCTCTATCTTCGAGGCATAACTGGGTAAAGTGATCTTCATAATAGTTGTAGCTCTGTCTCTTAGCTTTCCAATGGTCTAAAAATCGCAGCAATTGGAGTTCTGTAATTCGAAATATAGCTAAAATACTGGAACATATATAAGCAGAATTCTGGGTCTTTTAGCACCTTACTTTTCAAAATTAAACCCAATTACTTTAGGTCCTGCCAAAAATATAAAAACTAATAAATATTAACCAAATTAAAGAAAATAATATAAAATTAAATAACTTACTTAAAAATAATCTAAATTTAAAAACAACTAAAAATTAAGTAAATTATAATTAAAAATTGAGAACTTAGCTAAGATTTAATAACAAAATTGAAATAAAATAATTCTATAAAATAGAATTATCAATTAATAACATAATAATAAAATATTTATAAATGGTAATCGAGTAACGAGTACCCAAAGGGTGATACTCGAACCCGTCCCAAACTCGGTTATAGGATATCCTAACCTTATATAATCGGGGTAAGTATTCGTAGGTACCCTGTAATAGGGTATCCATTGCCATTTCTACTCAATGGCACTGCATACCTCATCGGGTTAGCCTTTTGGAATAGGGTCATGGCCACGTGACAAGAATGTCACGAATCCCACATTAGTAAAAGATGGAGTGGATCTTGAGTATATAAATATAAGTCTTCCATTACTTATCAAGTATGCCTTTTGGGTTGAGAATGTAGAACTGTGATTTATAAGCTTATTTAAATTCTATTTTCATTTAAGACTACGTGACGTTGGGTAGATACAAGGTTTGAGATAAACTTAAATTAATGTAAGAGTCCTTATCCTACGAGTAAAGAGCCAATGTAACAAGGATGTTGCACAATTGGGTGGGATAGAACATCACAGTTTTCACATTAATAAGGGATGGGGTGGGTCTTAGGTATATAAACATGAGTCTTCACCACTTATCATATATATCTTTTGGAGTTAGAAACGTTAACCCGTGATTTACAAGCTTAGTTAAGCTTTATTTTCAAAATTTAAGTTCGTACGAGGTTAGGCCTAAATTTCGACCTGTAACATTTTAGTCGTATCACAAGGCGATTTGTTTCAAATTAAAATATATATATATATATATATATATATAGTCATTGCCTTCAAAAACAATATGACTCTAAAATCTAAAAACTAAAAATTTTGAAAGTGAAAAATATTAAATTGTGAAAATATATATTTTGAAATATGATAGAACATATACTTTTTGCATAAGTTTTTTGCACTTTACATGTAAAGGAGCTAAGTTTCAAATTGTAACTTGTTTTTATTACACTAAGCGTCTATTTGGCCTTTTTTTTTTTAACTTATCTATCTTTAAAAAATAAAAGCCAAGTCAAAAGAGTCAATCAATCTCCCTCCCCTCTCCTTCCTATGCAAATTACCATTTTCCAATGCAAATCAATGCAAATCGCGATCTCCCTTTCTTTTACCTCTCTTTATAAAATCTACTAAAAAAAAAAACAAAAAACCTAAAAACAAAATAGCAACATTTAAGATTTTTTTATTCTTACAAAGATTAAGATAAAGCAAGATCCAAAATTTAAAGTTACATTCAAATATTATTTAAATGTTTTCTTTCTTTTTTACTGAAAAGAATTTAATATCACATACATCGTTTCATTTTTTCTTTTCTTTCCTTTTTTGGGAAATTGAAGCATTTGATTGCTTCCTAGATTAATAAAAATCTAATACTATTATTACTATAAGTTTAAGTATTGTTTCATTTCTTTATGAATTTGTTTAATTTTAACATTGAAATTGTGTATAAACTTGAAGTAGAGTTGTTCCGTTTTAGTTTATTAAATAATTGAAGATGACATGAATACATTTCATAATAATTTTAACTAAAATTAAAGCTTACATAATTTATGTTGTCAAATATCTTAACAAACAGTTTTAACTTAATTTTAAAAGTTATTATTATTTATAAGAGTTTCAAATAACTTTTAAGCTAAAAAAAGTTAGGTCGAACAAGTACTCAAAATAATAAAAAACTTAATGCTTATGTAGACCAGAGATTTCAAGAAGATTTATTAAAATTTTTAAAATTACTTAAGGATAGAAGATTTTAATATATAGTAAAACCTTTATAAACTATTACCTCTAAAACCATGAAAATTTATTAATTAATCAATATATATTTAATCAATAAATTTATTAATAAAAATTATTTTATCAAGATATTCTTTGTTTTTCTTCCAAAACATTAAACTTAATATATGTATTATGTATTGTAATTATACAAATATTACTAAATTATGAATTATCATTATTTGTGATGAGCAAATTATTGAGAACGTTATAGAAAAGACAAAAAATATGAGTTGAGGACGATAGTTCCATACTAGAGCTTGTCTCGCGCAAAGATGTATTTAAAGTAATGATCACATTATATAATTTTTTCTATCAATATGAGAATACAATACTAAAACTTTTTAATGTATTAAGAAAAGTTAGAAATAAGGTCTAAAGAGACATCAATTTAAAAAAGAAACAAATAACATTGAAGTAATATTTTATAAAGGTCTTATACTTGAGTCATATATATATATATATATGATTTTGATATATAAGGTGAATATTAATTTGTATATTAAGTGAGATTTATGTGTTTTTTTAATGTATTATTTTATAAATTTAATGAATTATTAATTTAATATGTTATTTTCAAATTGAGGTTGACTAAAATTATTATTTAATCAAAATTATTAATTTATAAAAATTTTACTATATATTATTATATGATAATAAATTTTTTTATAAATTTATGTATATTGTTATAGTCCATTCGTAAAATTAAGAACAGTGACATATATTACACACTTTCTTTAACATAAAATTTTTGAGATTTTAATCGTTGGTACATCTATTTCAGTATACATATTGCTTTTGGATATATGAAAAGAATTTGCTTATCTTACTCTATCCTTTTTGGATGTTTGATTCAATATGCGAATGCCAATCCTGTTATAAAAACCAAACACTATACAAATCTATTATAGAAAGTTACAAAAGGTGAAACTTGCCATAAACCTAAATCCTATTTGCAGCAAGATTAACTTATTTACACCACTCCAAGGAGTGGCAGGCGTCGTAAATCAACGAAACTGCAAGGTGCTATAAGGGTAAAGACTTTAGCACTACTTTACCTTACGTAACGACGACTTGCACATGGCACTGACACATAGGTCTTTACTGCTGCAATAATTCAAACCTCTCTCATTTCTAGACGCTGGCCACTTGTCCTGCTTACGACCGTGGAATAAAATTCCTCATACACTAATTGACTAAACTAGCCCCATCACCATCTCCTTCCAACCAGCTGTCACCTTCGACTTGAAGACAGGTGTCCACCGGGAAAAAACCAGTCGCAACACCGAATCGAAACCCCGTTTTTTCTCGTACGCGACTGACAGTGAGATCATAAATAACGTTTTTTTTTAAGACTTAAATTTGATTTCCCAGCTGTGCAAATTTGTTTTTTAGCTGCTAATAAACTTAATTAAATTAAAAAAAGATTAATTAGGTAGCATTAGCAAACTTGTTTCTTTCCCGTGCTTTTTAATGCAGTCCAGTTCGCTGTAGAAAAAGAACCATGGCCTTTGCTCTGTTTCCTTCGCAGCAGTATTTAAGAAACCTCCAGTCCCCACTCCTCATAAGCCAACCCACGGCGCACGATAGCCCTTAACCGCACTTTTTTTTAACATTTTCCTTTACTTACAAATAACTCGAGAGCTTTCTCTTTTTCGCGAAATTTCGTAACCTTAAAGTGAAGTTGTCTCCAAAATTCTATGCTGATTACGTACGGCAGATCTATCAAATCATCTTAAGCGAGGTGATTTTAATTTTAACTTTTTTTTCATCGAATATTAACTTTTTTAGCGTTAATCTTCGTTGGATTTCTTTTAAATGATCATTTTGTTGTGCAATTTTTACTGTGATTTTATATTTCTGTAAGTTATTTGGTTTGATTGATGAAGGCGATCAATTATAGTTTCATAGGTTTGGTTTAGTTTACTACGAAGATCATCTGTTTTTCCTTTTCCTTCTGTTTGGTTGTTAAGAAAATCAAGGAAAAGAGCCTTAAAAAAAAAAAATCAAGGAAAAGAGAAAATGAAGTGAGTTTTGAACTGTAAGGATAGAAGTTAGCTTAATTTTCAGATTTTTAGTGTCAACTTAGTGAAAGTGGGAGGTAAGTTTCTGTGTTATTATGATAGCAATAGAGAGTCGTTTGCTTTTTATTGACGCTAAGTGCGATCTAAACAGTTCTCTTTCAGATTAATCTTTGTTATGAACTGCAGATTGAGATTTTGTTTGACTTGCTTTGAATGATGGGAATTGGCCAAAATACAAGCTGTTGGATCTGAATTTGTTTCAGTTTTGTATTAAAGTTCTAATTCAGGCAAATAAACAGAGCTTTGCATGTTAAGTGTTCTTTGATGAATGAAGGAAATGAGATTTTGATGTTAAATGCTAATTTATGTGCAATGTGACAGTAAGTCCTTACCAAGACTAGCGAGATCAAGTGATTTGAAGGCCGGAGCTGGCTGTTTTAGTTTGGCATGTGGGGACGTCAACGTGAAGCATTGTCAATGTACAAGAGGTTGTCATCAAGAGATCATTCAACTGTAATGGATGTAGAAGAGAATTCAGGTAAATTTATCTATTGACCAGCTGAGGGTCTCTGCACAGCCATGGTTGTCTAGTTGATAGACCCAGAACCAACAAACTTCAGTTCGATTCTAATTGCCTGAAGCGCTCACTGGTATTTATCCCCTGAGTTGCGTCTTTTTGAATTCTGTATGCAGAAAATTTTTAACCAATGGCAGGATTTTGGAATTTGATTTTTCTTCTTTTTTAGCACTACATTTTTCAGTTGCATAGTTCTTTTGCTCTCTTTTTAGTTCACCCTTCAGAAATTTGCATTTGGTGATCCATGATGTGAAAAAGAGATTAAAAAAAATTGAGGTTGTTTTAGGATATCTAACTAACTTCCTGGAAAATTATGAAAAAGATTGCTTGAATGAATTCTTTAAAATTTTTTATGAGCAGTCAAGAAGATTTTTGTGCTTAACTATTGTGTATGTTTAGCTCTCTTACAGAACAGCATGGATGTGCACAGTACAAATCCTTCATGGAGACTTTCTTTCCCGCATGTACTAGTGGCAACCATATCGTCATTCCTATTTGGCTACCACCTTGGGTTCGTGTTCTATATCAAACTGTCATCTCTATATTATTTTCCTGCTTATTCTTTTTGATTAGTTAACATGACTAGATGCTTATGGTTTGCATATTGACTATTCTATACAGGGTAGTTAATGAACCGCTTGAGAGCATCTCTTTAGATTTAGGTTTCAGTGGGAATACTCTGGCTGAAGGTGACAACTTTTTCCCATCTTTCTTTTCTTTTTCTTTCTGACTTTCACTTCTAAAGTAACATGATCAGCTTTATTATATAATGTTAAATGTAGGTCTGGTGGTGAGTACATGTTTGGGTGGTGCCCTTATTGGATCTTTGTTTAGTGGTTGGATTGCTGATGGTGTTGGGCGCCGTAGGGCGTTTCAGTTGTGTGCTCTGCCTATGATTATTGGTGCTTCTACAAGGTAATATGCAATGGTAATCAAATGCTGGTGATAGTTAATTTTTGTGCCATGCTCTTTTCTTTCTTACTGACTGCCGTGTTCTTTTTTTTATTTCCTAGTGCTGCTAATAATAACTTGCGATTTGCGTTTGACACCCTCCCTTTTTTAATATATTAGTTTACTTTTGATGCATTGAATTATATATTTTTTATATCTGAGGAAGATGGATTAGAAGTTTATAGCCTTGAGAAAAACTTATGTGTGACTTAAACACTACTGTCTTGAATGAAGTTAGAGTAGATAGGACCTTGATTAATACATGTTACATAATTATTTTTCTTCTATTTTGACCTGTGGTAACTTTTTGCTCTTACATCATTAGTTGTGCAGCGGTCATGTAGTGAACTTGTTAATATGTGATATACAGAGTATTTCCTTAATGTTCTATGAAACTTTGATTTACTTGCTCTAGTCCCCACATGATTCTGTTCTCTCTGTTTCACTTTGTAAAGTCTGAGTTTATAAGGAAAGCAATAGGACTCTGAAAAACAAAATTTTCATTTCAGTGCAACAACGAAAAATTTGGTGGGTATGCTCATTGGAAGGTTCTTAGTTGGGACTGGAATGGGACTTGGTCCACCTGTTGCAGCTCTATATGTGACTGAGGTATCCACACTGCTAATTTTGTGATGCATTAATTGTTGACTTATATAGCACTCTCTCTTTTGTGCATGAACATAAGGCGGATTTTTGTTACCTGATTTATGTACTCAATGCTTGTAGGTTTCCCCTGCTTCTGTGAGGGGTACTTTCGGAAGCTTCATCCAGATTGCAACATGTCTGGGACTTATGGGGGCTTTGTTTATCGGAATCCCTGTCAAAGACATTGCTGGCTGGTATGAATCATGCTTTAGGTAGAATTTTTTATTGATATGTTAGTTGTCAGACTTATTTTGCTTAATTTGCTCAGGTGGCGCATTTGTTTTTGGGTCTCCACGATTCCTGCTGGGTTACTTGCATTTGCCATGATGTTTTGTGCTGAGAGTCCGCATTGGTTATACAAGGTTTGCTCCCTCTTTTTCATGATCTGCAATTTTAAATATTAACCATTCAATCTTAATAGTATCATATGACTCTTGAAACAAAGCCTTGGATATTGATTCTTATCATAACTTTTTTCCCCTTAACTTTGCGTTCCTCTAATTATCTGATTTTATGTAATATAATCTCCATGGGTGTATGTGTCGCTTCCTTGCTTTTATAGATGCAATTCATTGGTTAGAATCAGTATCAAGTTTTACTAGATCCCTTTTGGTCATGTTATTTGTTCTTCGACTTTTGCTGCATAAAACAGTACCATTCTTCTATTTAAATGTTTCTGAAATGTGCCCACCACCTGTAGCATGCAACCAAATTCGACAAAAACAGATTTTCAGTTTTGTTAAAGTTCAAGTTGAAGTAAAATGCTTATATTGTCTTGGTGGTGTCACACAGCAAGGAAGAAGTGCTGAAGCTGAAGCTGAATTTGAGAGGCTTTTAGGTGGATCACATGTCAAATATGCCATGTTAGAATTATCCAAATTTGACAGAGGGGATGATGCAGACACTGTGAAACTGTCAGAATTGCTCTATGGCTGCCATTTTAGAGGTAGATATTACTCTTTAGGCTTTCTGAGCAGTTTTTTATTGGCATAATGCTTTAAAAAGTCCTGAACAATTCAAGAAAATTCAAATAAGCTCTTTTTTGTTTTATTGGATTCAATCAAGCTCTATACTTTTTTTTGGGGTCCGATATACTCTTATGACTAATTGTTGACTAATTACCATTCGTCAAAATGAAAATTGTTAATTTATGCTCATGTGGTACTGACATGGCATGTTGACTGGTCATAGTAAAGGGGTCGAAATTGCTATGTGACAATGTCGTCATGCTACATCACCATCAACTATGACAAGTCAGCACACCATGTGGCATCAAAATGATGTGTCATTTTGACTAATGCCAATTAGTAAACTATTAGTCATAAAGATTTATTTGGCTTAAAAAAAAATTACAAGAGCTTAATTGAACATAATAAAAAATAAGGATTTATTTGAATTTTCTTCAATAGTTCAGAAACTTTTTCGGTTTTATGCCTTGTTTATTCTCTCCATTTTTTGCTTCTACAGCTGCTTATGCTGCCACCACTGTAGCTTCCTGTTTTGCTTTGATTTTTCCCTTTTAGGCTTTGTTATTCATGTTCTCCTTTTGCAGTTGTTTTTATTGGGTCAACCCTCTTTGCTTTACAACAGCTATCTGGTATAAATGCCGTATTTTATTTCTCTTCATCTGTATTTAAAAGTGCGGGAGTACCATCAGACCTTGCAAATGTGTTCATTGGAGTTGCAAATTTATCAGGTATACCTTTTTTCCTTAATACCTGTCTTGTGCATGTTGTATTATGGCATTTTGCCTTGTCTCATGATCTATGATTTTTCATTCATGATAGGATCTATCATTGCGATGCTATTAATGGACAAACTTGGAAGGAAGGTGCTTCTTCTGTGGAGTTTCTTTGGCATGGTAAATATAATTCTTCTCACCAATTTTCTTCCAGAAAGCCCTTTCATGTATAAGTAGTATTCTAATAGAGCTCCATGACATGTATTCAGAGAAATGAAGAAAAAAAACGCATATTGTCTACCCATGGGCGTCTGAATTTACATTCGTCAATGCTTTACACATGTTTTGTCTTTTGTGCCAAGAGAAAGGAGCCCTCCTTTAAGTGTTCCATTTATCTCATTTTGAAATGAAATCAAAATGATTTTTTCTGTGAAAGAAGCTAGTATATCCTTCATAACAGGGACTATGGAAGTACAGTTATTTAGACTGCTGTTACTATGTTATGGATGGCTCAGCTAAAAGCAAATATATTTTCTTTTCTTGAATGCAAATTATGACCAGAAAGTGGTCTTTATGTGTGCATATGATTTACTCAGACTATATCGATGGTTCTTCAAGTCGCTGCAGCAAATACTTATGTGTCAGGCTCTGGCTCCTTATACCTATCAGTTGGCGGCATGCTAATGTAAGTATTGATTAAATTTACCTGTTTTTATAAATCTCTCAACACCAAGGTATTATACGGCAGAAAGTATTCAAAATCTGTGGAAGTCATAGTTGGAAATCTTGGTTGTAAGTTT
The DNA here is from genome assembly GCA_036013995.1 of Theobroma grandiflorum. Taxonomy (NCBI): domain Eukaryota; kingdom Viridiplantae; phylum Streptophyta; class Magnoliopsida; order Malvales; family Malvaceae; genus Theobroma; species Theobroma grandiflorum. The sequence goes on from CP142129.1 coordinate 41,157,687, forward strand.
AAATGTGTTTGGATCCTCAGTGGCTCAGACCTGACTGACTCTGACCAATGAAATAAGCAAAAGCTTAGATGTGTAATTGAATGTCCTGCAAATAATGAGAAGATTATCAAATATATTTAATATTAGTCTTTTATAAACCATCAGCAGAACTGTTAGCTTGATTATGTTCTTAATTATGGAGATATAAATTGCCTATGATGTAAAATGTTAGCCTTGGGCGCTGGAACTCAGTTAGAGATACAATTTCCAGATATGGACTCTAATTTGAACTTTGTGCAGGTTCGTCTTAACATTTGCTCTAGGAGCTGGTCCTGTTCCAGGTCTCCTTCTACCAGAAATTTTCCCTAGTCGAATCAGGGCAAAAGCTATGGCAATCTGTATGTCAGTGCACTGGGTAATTTTGTTTTCTTTCCTTTCATTTTCATTGTTGGTTGTTTGCTTTTCTTCTTCCAAGAATGAATTTGTATCCTTGTGAGTTGTGACAGCATTTGCAATCAAATTTAGTTACACAAGTTGGGATATCAAATTTTAGCAGAGAAATCAGAAATGGATCCCTACTGCTATATATTTTCTGATGGTTTTTTGTTGGTTGCTTCTGCACTGCTCCTCAGGTAATTAATTTCTTTGTGGGCTTGCTGTTCCTTCATTTGCTGGAGCAACTTGGGCCGCAGCTCTTATACTCGATGTTTGCAAGCGTTTGCATGATGGCTGTGGTATTTGTTAAAAGGAACGTAATGGAGACAAAAGGAAAATCTCTTCAAGAAATTGAGATTGCTCTTCTCCCACAGGAATAGAGGGTATATTTTCTTCTCGATTCAATCTTATTGATGAAGTTGCTAGTATAAGCTGGTCTTACTTAAATATAGAGCAACCAAAAATGAACCGCCCCAACACATACAGACGCATGTGCTTGTGCACACAAGCACATGGTGCTTGCATCTGTGTGCATGCACACGTACTGTTAAGAGAGTTTCTTGTATATAATTCCTTCTCATTCGGTGGAATGGATTCATATGCAGGTCAAAACATAAACAAATGGGAAGGGCAGGAATTTTGATTGAACAATAGATCTCATGGAAACCAAGTTTGGCACCAGGCAGATGTTTGACATGAAGTAATAGTTATAAATCCATCTGGCCCTTAATTCATCTGGGGCCAAATTGTATCCTGTGGAGAGTTCATAATATTGTAGTGAGAGCGATGTATTCCGGCCTCAAATGATATTAGATGCGCAGTGTATGTGACATTTTTTATCAAATTTTTGTGGTTCTATTTGTTTTTGCTTGGTTCCGAGGTAAAATTTCATATCTTTCCATTTAGTATCAGAATTGACTGAGGGTCACGCGAGCTGCACTAAATCATATGCTTATATATAATTAAAAAATATCATATGCTTATATATAATAATCTAAGAAAATTTTTAAAAAAGTATATAATATGTTCATGATGCTTTTTATTAATAATTAAATCAAAATTCTTTTAGTGAACTAATTTCATTGTGAGTAATGAATTTATTTCACAAACAGCGTAAGTGGGATTGAAAGAATCTGACAACATTAACATTAATATATTCACCGCGTATAAACGCAATGCACACTGAAGTGCTTCTGAGGTGCTGCGTCCTTGACCGTTTTCAGTCGCATTGTTATGTTATTGTGGATGAATGGATAGACTTGCCATACATGCGTCTTCGGTGAATCAAATTTAGTCGCTCCAAATGTTTCTCTTCCTTGTTCACGGCAGTGTGCACACCTGCATGCATATGTCTTATCCGTACTAATCAGCTGTTAAGCTACGTTGTTGTAGGTGGTTTGCCAGACGATTCTTGCGTCCAGACTAAGTTGCTGAATACAAGTACATATTCCTATGGGCTGAGGACCTTGGAGAAGATAATTTTGATCCAAGGTAGTAAGTATATTCTTCATTTTATGTGAATAAGATTTTAAATGTACTAAGTCCTTCATGTCAAACTCCTAATCTTGCCTGCATACGTGCATACTTACATGTCAAACTCAGTTTAGCAAGGTCGGTAACCATGTTTGCACCCCCAATTATTGAGAAATCATATAGCCCTGCTCATTTTTAGATTTTTACCCTCATTTTGCACAGTTACTAGAACTGAAATTTAGGTTTTGAGCTTAAAACATATCCTACTTTTTGTAGATATTTGTCTATAGTTAAAAGGCGAGGGACTGAAGATATCACAAAGCAATTGATCCGAGGTGCATCATCGAATCAAAGCGCACTGAATGAATTCAAGAGTGCACATGTTTGTTGTGTAAACTATTGCAAACTCCTTTCAAGAACAAGTCCCCTGTTTCCTAAATTTTATATATAATTAATCTTATTCACAATTTAATTTTAATTAATATAATAATCTAATAAAATAATAAAATATTATATAATAACTTTATTTAAATAATTTATATAGTTATTTTAAAGACTCGATAAGCGGCTTAATTATTATGCACAAACAATTTTTCAATATTTGGACTGGATGCTAAGTAGTGTACATGAGTTCATTTGAATTTGAAAATGAGACAAGTATTTATGTAGCATCTGGTGTAAGAGATGTGATTATTTAAATTACATTTACATTGTCGTGTAAGAAAATGACCAACCTTGCAGCAAAGTAATATAATAGCAATAAAAAACCAATGGAGTCTCAGGTTGGGCCGCCTATTCTGCAAGGTTAAAATATCTATTTAACTTTTTTGCCTTTCTTCACTCGGCAAGATTATCGAATCCTTTATACCCCACCCGAATCACATGCTTTCGTTCTTCCTGCGATTGAAGTCCGAAATTGTTAGGGTTGAAATCTGAACGTTTTGCTTATTCTTTCTTGTTTCTCTTTTTCTTTAAATCTGATTTTTTATTTTTGTTTTTTATTTGGGTTAAGGTTCTTCTTCTTCTTTCTCTTCTTCAAATCTGGGTTTTCTTGATTTGGGTTTAGGGTTCAATAAGGTCTGATTTATCTATTTTTTTTATTGTAGGAAAACAAGACTCTAGCCATCAAGTTTTGACTCTTTCACAGGTAAATATCGGATTTTTAGCCAAGATTTTTCCTCCATTTTACTTGTTTTATTTGTTGACTTTGCTGAAGATGGAATTACTTCTTGGTGTTCTTGGAAATTAGAACTGACTTTGCAATGAAAATTATTGGGACTAAAATGATTGGGATAGAATTTGATTAGATATGAACAAGACAGGACAGCTGAACTTCCAATTTGATGCCTCATATACACATGATCACATGGTTGTAATTTTAGGAAGGAGGCAGGCGGCAGCTCAGCTGTGTGTCCTGCAGATGTCTGTTTTCATTAAGAACACATGATTTTTCTTTGTTTCTTTCTTGCATTTCCTTTCATGTTTATTTAATCTTGCAGGCTAATTCTGGTTGGACCTTTCATGTGTTGCCCTGCCTACCCTTCTCACATTAGAGCTGCAAGGACTGTTTGTGATTTGGTGCTAGCTTTGGATCTGTTGGTTCTTGGCTGCATTTGCTATATGATTAAAAACAACAATTAAACGGAGCCTGATGTACGTTAGTTGAATAAGATTTGAATACATAGCTAAGGTAGTGAAGTTAGTGAGGTAGTTTAGTAAAGACTATATAGCTCATATAAGGAGCACCAAATATTAGAAACTTGTTTTCCCTTTCTCATCCGAATGCTGGATGGGTAAGTTTCAAACCCACATTGTTTTGTTCTTCATATTGTTTGTCACATTCAAATGAATTAGATGCTAATATTGTTAATGAGAAGTAAAATAACAAATTCTGACAGAAAACAGGGCCTGCGCAAATGGAAGTCATAATGTAATTTATGGAATGTAATAACATTTGCTATTTAATAGTCTTTTAAAGCATGGAGAATTTAAAAAAAAAAATGATAAAATAAAACAGGTATATAAATTACTTTTTAAGAAGAACTTCACATGTATAGAGAGTATAAAACTCTCATTCTTTGTGAAGGCCTCCTTTATATAAAGGGGTGTCCTCTCTCTTAGAGTATTGTTTTCCTAGTGTTTCTGCTATTTAATTTCTTGGTATGACTCTCCCTCTCTCACCAGTTATTCTCTTATCTAGGGTTGTTTCAAAGCCAAGCCAATTTCTTTTATTTTCTTTTTAGCGTGCTTGTTCTAGGGTTTTGTTTTTTGCTAACTTTATTTTGATAAAGTCATTGATTGATGTAAATAATATTAGGACACTGTTGTATTACTAAATATTAATCAATATTTACCACCAGTGCAGGCCGGGGACAAAAATCATGGCTTCACGATTATTTGCAACTGCTGCAGAGAAAATCAGGCCTGCAGCCATGAGGCGGCAAGCCCTGTCATTGACTGATGCAGCCGCCTCCAGAATCCGTCACCTTCTTCAACAGCGTCAAAGACCGTTCCTTCGATTGGGTGTCAAGGCTCGTGGTTGCAATGGCTTATCCTACTCCCTCAATTACGCTGATGAGAAAGGAAAGTTTGATGAATTGGTTGAAGACAAGGGCGTGAAAATATTAATTGATCCAAAGGCTTTGATGCATGTGATTGGGACCAAGATGGACTTTGTAGATGATAAACTTAGGTCTGAGTTCATTTTTATCAACCCAAACTCTAAAGGGCAGTGTGGATGTGGTGAATCTTTCATGACAACGGCTGGTACTAGTGGTGGACCTGTGAAACAGGGTAGTGATTGAAAATTACTAGAAGACTTGTAATAAGATAGGATTTGTACTAACCAACAAACTAACGGGAAAAGAAGTTCAGCATACAGGTGAGCTTTTATAGCAGTTGCTGCCAACTGATCATATGAGTATAGGTTCAAAACATTGCTCTAATACTGATGCTAGTTTGGCATCTGAAATTCATTCCATTTGTTGATGCAATTGTTATGTTACATAAGTTCTAATAGAAGTTGAAGTAGTTCATTATAGAAGCTAAAATATTAATCAATGTTTGAAAATTTAATCAGCTAGTAGGGGAAAGGAGAAAGCAAAAATGGTTCTATCAGATGATGAGATTAAGAGGTTGTTTCTTATTTAAAGTTATTTTGAAGCCATTTTTTTTTTATTTTCTTTATAGCATGCCCTTGTTTTCTGCTAAGTTTATTTTGATTAAATAAATAATATTAGGCACAATACTTAAATAAGTCTCTAAATTATAATAAAAAAAAAGTGTCAGTGTTTACTGTTATATAGTTTGAACTAGATAATAGGGTTTTAATCAAATAATCCTATCAACGGTATTGTGTCTAAGCATGTTTCCTGTTTCATGAGCATTTACCTAGTAAAAACTGGATAATATGGTTTTAATCAAAAGCACAAGTAATAATCCTATCAAGTTGGTTAGTGGTCTCAAAACCCAATGGATTTTATTTAGGGCATGAAGATAACTATGATGCTAGTTTAATGCAATTCTAGGTTTTGGTCAGTAGCATCACTGGTAACGATAATGTAATCTCTTTGAAAAAATTGATTTATTTAACATAAAAGTATTTCCACCTCCTGGCAATTGCCAAACAGGGTTGTTGTAAAGGAATATTTGATTTTGTGCTCAATTGTTAGCTCTGCTCAATACAGTAGTTTTGGGTCCTGATAGAATAGTATTTCCTTTATAGGCTTGTGATAAACATTAAGTATGTATTGGAACAAAAGCTGGAATCAAAAAGAAAATTACAAAGGATAATCATCAACCAATGGTATCAAAAAATCAAGTTATTAATCAGCTTTTTATAAACTAGTCAGTACCTAAATTCTCTAAAGTATGTGTTTCTGCTTTGCTCTCAAGATGAAATCAACTTTAATTGGGATAGGTTGCACCAAGAAAGAGATGGGATAATCAAGCATCCCATTACAATCCATAAAAGAATGAAAATCCCCTGCCCTGAATGGGTGCCCTTCTTTTTACCCCTTCTATAATATTATACCATGTGTCAATACTTACCCATTTTTTTTTTTTGATGGAAAAGGGTAGTTTGCATAAATGAATTGAATAGAATTGGATCAGATAATTGACAAATTTGGCGACATAATTTTGAACGGATTAAGCTTGGTTTCAATGAAAGCATATTATTTCTAGAAGCATGTGTTATGTGATATTTATTTGATTACATACTACATCTTGATTGATTCATTAACACGTATCACGTTAAATATTAATTTTTTAATACATGTATTGCATTATAATATAAAGGTCAAATGTGACATTACTCTTAATTTTTTTTTAAAAAAAAATAAGTGTTTTATGGATTGACCAACACTCAATGTAAAAAGACATTAATGAATTAACAGTATGTTTTGGTTTGTGAAATGAAATAAAAATTGCAAGAATAGAATATAACATAAATAATTTTTTTATAATTTCATAGAATGATGTTTAGTTAGTTAAAGCATATAAAAGAATATGTAAAGAATAAATATCAAAATATCATTTTACCCCTCAATTAAAAATTAATATTTAAAACTCTCGTGTGTGTGTGTATGTATATATATATATATATATATATAAAAGTTTTTGTCTAACATCATTTTATTATTAAATAAAATGATAACTTAAATTTTTAATTAAAAATTTTCGACACATTTGTTAATTCTTACAAAAATATCATCTCAAAACAAAAATTTTTTACATTTTCTTTTTCTCTTATCCCTTTTGCCTTCTTTCTTTTTCTTTTTCTTTTTTTTTTTTTTTTGTCATTTTTCACCCACCGTTGGAAAGAATCTACTCGCCAAAGATGCTGAACTCCAGCTGCCTTTTGCCATCTGAAAATTGGAATGAGGACTAAGAGGTAGGACAATACTCTTTTGATTATGCCTTTCATCAAATACACTAAATTTTTGGCATTTTAAAATAAAAAAAAAAGAGGGAAGGCAAAGCTTACATTTTACCACAAGTATATATTTCTGGTTTTCACAATTAATGAAGTGCAGACAACATATTGTTTTAATACAAAGACATGCAACTTCCAAAGATTCATGATCTCTCATCTTTCTAATTGCTGATTTTTTAACTATACCTTAAAAAAAATTGGAATATATAATTTAACTGGTCAACGATATACCTCAATACCGACCAAGCTCAAGAGAATTGTATGGAAAAACCACTGTTGGTGGTCCTGACATTAACGGGGCCAAAATCATCGAAATCAGAGTCAGAACCCATGTCATTATAATCATTCCACCCACCAGGGGAATCCTCATCGTGGTCATTCTTTGTAAGAGGGACATGCAGCTCAGATATTGGAACTGGAAGAGGCTCTTCATTGAAATACTTGTCGTTGAGCAGTTCCATTGCAGTAGCTCTATTAGCTGGGTCATAACAAACAAGTCTTTTGACAAGAGAAATTTCATAGGGGCACCGATTGGGTAAGCAGGCTTCTAAACCAGTCGGATTTTCTATCTTGGCAAAAGAAATTGTTCTGTAATCAGGAAGTTTACAACAGCTTGGCCAGACCTCTTCAGTCAAGTTTCCCAAAACACTGATGATTCTGCCAAGCTGATCAATGTCCGAAATCCCTGGAAAAAGGGGCTCAAGAGTTAGCAGCTCTGAAAAAATGCAACCCAATGACCACAAATCCACCTCTAGTCCATAGTCCGTTGATCCATAGAGTAGTTCGGGGGCTCTGAACCAGCGGGTACCAACACAAGATGTGAGGGCACCATGTTCATCATCCCCCCCTTCTTCAGGCTCGTATGAGTAAGAACTCTTGAGAGGATCATCTTCAATGTCACTTATGGTACCTGTTGCAAGACAAGATGTGTTTCCGTCATTAATATTTGTTTCTTTGTCAGTTTCATCCATGGCGTGTCGTTTAGCCTTGAGCTCAACGAATTGTCTAAAATATTCTTCTCTACTCATATCCTCCTCCACTTGGTTATTATATCCTGGATTTTGTAAACTGTCAGTTCCAGGGACAGCATCTAATGGTGGTGAAATGTTTTCCTGGTATCCTGTGTTCTGCTCGTATGGTTGTTGGTTACCATTGTCAGCAACAAATCCAGGCTCCATGAGCATCCTCGCCTGAAAACAAAGCCAAACAGACATATGCCACATTGAAGATAAATTAAATAAATAGCACAGTTCTTTTATAGACAATAACTCACACAGTACTCGGTGTTCTTGAGAAACGCACTAGAGACACTAATCACATTCATACAAGAATATGTACCAAGGCTGTGAGATAGATGTCGTAATCAAGACTAACTACTCAAAACAAGCAGTTGGAGAGTTCTAGCAGCCAAGTTGTCAAGTTAAGACAGCCACCAAGGAACCACTGATACTTAGTGGAGACAAAATCTCCACTTCTTTCAATTCCTTGATCCCATCAATCTTTTGATATACCTAGCATGAAACATGAGAACATGAAAAGCACAAGATGCGGACCCAGACCAAAATCCACAAAAGTTAAATTACTGAAAGCATGTTACTAACAATCAAAACAAACGACATTGATGCCAAATCTTTACAGCCTGTGCCTGTACTAACCGTTTATTGGCACCGAAAAGTCATATTATGATATAATGCATGGGGCCAATGTGCTAAGCTTTCCTGTAATTATCAGGAAGCCAATGGGACATCCTAATGATATTGTAGCAAGTCAATAGAAAAAGAAATAGCCTTTCATAATTTAGCATCAACACCTCTTATTAATGTAAATGCATCACCTCATTTACCATTACAAATGCAACATTTGGATGAAAAGACACCCGATGCAGAAATTTGAAAAAATCCCGTCAAACCCAAAGCATCCAAATTTTCTTCTCCAAAATTCGGTACAGATCAATTTGATCACATGATTTGAAGCATCTTCTAAAAGAACAAACGAATAGACACAGTTTGAGTACAAAAAATTTCAACATATTCCTAATCAGATTATTATTCTACACACTGGCGGTGGACTTTATAAACGCAATGGGCGGATTTTTATACACTTGCTAAATGGTCATTGAACTTAATCATCGGGCTATTATCTTGAACACTTAGGAGCTCTGGGTTTATACACTTGCTATGTGTCCCGTTAAATTAAAGCAAATCTTCCAATCAAAACTAAACTTCATTCAAGATCACCAGTCACAACATTTTTCTTCCCAAAGCTTCACATTTCAACTATAAATCTTGTAAGAAGCAATAAAAAGGAAAAGCACATACATTTCGCAAAACCGAAATTCCCCAACAGAAACCGTTAACTCAAAAAACCAAAATCAAACTAAAGCTAAGAAAATCCAATAAAATTTACCTGGCCAAAATCAGCTAACTTTAGAACCCCATCATCAGAAACCAACAAATTCCCAGGCTTTAAATCCCGATGAACGATCATGTTCCGATGACACGCGTCGACCCCGCATAAAATCTGAAGCATCCATCTTTTAACTTCTCCAAGTCGGACCCCACCTTCCTTTCTTTTCGCTTCGCGAATAACCGCCGCTAAATCGGTCCTCAAGAACTCCAAGACAAGCACGGCGTCCTCGTCCTCCCGCCAGAAGTACTCATGCAAAACGACGATGTTGGGACAGTTTTGGAGCATTTGCAAGGCCTCGATTTCTCGGAACGCCGATTGGTAGTCGTGGACTTCCTTGAGGGCGACTATGAGGTTGTCGGAGAGTCGACGCGCCCTGTAGACGTCGGAGTAGGCGCCTGAACCGACGCGTTCCATGATCTCGTACTTGGCGACGATCTCGGGTCTGGTGTGGATACTCCAGCTCTTTGGTAGTGGATGCTCCATTTTTCTTTCTTTGTCTGATGATTTTCGAAGTTCCCTTTTTTCTGTTGTGCTTCGAAGAATCGATTTGAAAGAGGAAAGAGCAAGCATAAGGTGTAAAAGGCAACGACGACGTTTAATGAAGTGGGGTCACATTGAAGCACATTGTTTGGTCCGGTCCACATATGGGCCCATTATTGGGCCCGACATGAAAGCCCAGGAGGCAAAGAGTTCTTTTAGCAGAATGTTTGCTAAAAAGAGTTGGATAGAGGGCACAACAGTGTTTGTCCAAAAGGCTTAATATCAGGAAGTCAAGGACGGATCAGAATTGGTAAAGCCACAATCAGACAAACTAAATTTTTAGAGTATTAACTTAATATTAATCCGAACGATAAATTGATTTTGATTTGATTCACATTTAAAAAAAAATAGTAAAATATCAATAAAATTTGAATTTTGATATCATGGAAGACATAACTATTATGTCTGCATATATCCGATGATCCCATACTTTGTTTTCTGGAGCCGATGATTCTGACACCTATCCGATGATCCTTACATGCAATTTAAGAAGCCGATCTACCTTCCCCACTTCATATTATTTATTATGGTTCAGTCCTTGTCCTAAAATCCGCTGGTTCCTTCCTTGTTTTTATCAGGGAGACAATTGAACCTCATAAATTGACAATTTTAAAGTGAATGAACTTAACCGTTTTACAAATAGTTGAAGTCTTCGAAGAAATGGATGATCATCCGTCCTTTTTTTCAGTGGTACATGTGCTTTGAATAAATGGAAGACGACACACAACCACCAGTGAACATTGCCAAAATCCTGGTCAAAAGGGAGATTGTTTATCACTTGGAAGCAATTAATACCTGATTTTGTTGATAAATGTTGCTTTTTGCTTGTAAATTCCTTGTCTAAGCAAAAGGATTCTATTATCCATACATAACTCTTATATCAGGAGTTCGCTTGCACTATCTTTTCTGCTCAATAATTTTTCTAGAACAGGAAGATGTTGAACAAAGAAGTAACACGAAATCCTAGCTTAAGGGTAAACAACAAATGACCGCTGGATAAGGAGTTAAAACAACATATTTAGTTCATAGCAAGTTATATTTTCAGCAGAAACCACAAAAGACAGTTTTACAAAGTAATACTAATACTTCACGAGAGAATGAACAATTCCCTGTGTCTTTCTCCCTGTCAGTTTCTTGGTCCGGCACAAGTCATTGAGTACCCACAAACATGAAAGCATCTATTAAGTTTGCTTGTCAGGAAGCAGCATTTGTCAGTGGCTGATGACTATGGATCCACAACCACACCATTTCCTAATTAAGCATCACATCCTCCACAGACCAAACTCCTGCAACAGATAGCAAATAATTAGTACTATATACGCACCCAAGGCAGTGAAACATTAGCTAAGTGGTCTTATATTCCACATCGGTTAAGTTGAAAGATTTATAGTGACCTTATTCAGGTCAAGTCTCTTCACCAATGGTTACTTTGTTTTCTGATTGCAATGCCCTCAAATTGGCACAAACCAGACCAGAGCCTTGGGATGCCTTAAATAAGACTAACCATGTAGAGTGATCTGAATTCATAGGAAACTTTTCCTAGAATGTTGATCCTATTAAAAAAGGGCATTAATAGAAGATCTGGTGCTTCATTCAAAAGCATTGCCCAAACAGTTCACTTGTCCTTTCCATTTTCCTCCCTGATTCCCTGTTCTAAGGGAGGCTTTGGCATGATGCAAAGTTCCAGAAGACCTTTTTTAACTCATCAAGGACCAAAAACAAACTTTAAGGGGTACCCTCCCTCTAATTCCAATCGTCTTTGTTTCGGAAACCTATCCCTTCCAGTTGATCAGTGATAATCTGACAGAACTCAGCCTCTCTATGACCATGAGGATTCTGTAACCTTGTCTGAATTATTTGTTATAATGGTACAACACAACTTAAGAATGAACACTAATATACAAATCTTTTCAAATGACAGGAATAAATCTTAAGGCTTAAGCAACCAGAACTACCAAAAGAGAAGAAATGAACTACTTACGCGATTGAGCAGCCAGACCTTCGGTGCCTTTTCTTCTTTGCCACCTCCTTCCTCCTTGGGGGTTGAAGAACAACCTTGATTGCAGTATCAAAAACTGCTTTGACATTCTGAACAGTCAACAAAGAACAAGTTTATTCATTAAAACATTTACAAAACAATACACAAAGGGAAATATATATATATATATATATAAAGAAGGAAAAGACAACAGAACAAGCCTTAATATAACGCAATGAAGAATTCACCTGCTGAGTCTTGGAGCTGCATTCAATATAAGCAGCTGCACCAATTTGTTTCCTCAGTTCCTCTCCCTGTGTAGCATGATCTGAATGAGCTACTCTACTTCACGCTAAAACCCAAATACTATCCACAAATAATAAGTTCACAATACAGCTAAACTTAAGAAAAGCATCACCTGAGCAGATGTTATAATGTTAGACCCCATTTGATCAGCAAGATATGCTCTATCCTCCCGCAGATCTGATATAGATAGAAAGAACATAATTCAATGTTACTCATCAAATCCTTTCAATATATATGAACGTACTTCTGTGCATAGTTATAAGATAAAAAAATTCTCAGATAGCTGCCTACCTAGCTTTGTTCCAACCAGAACAATTGGAACATTTGGTGCAAATCGGCGTAATTCTGGCATCCACTGTGAACAAATCAAATGGATAATTTAGGATATTGCATATGACACAGTAAAACAGCTCCTGACGTGATGCCATTAATCCAATTTTCCTAACATCAAGATTCCATTAAAAGACATTTGTGCTGAGAAAGAATAGAAAGCCAACAGCCATTTGACTTTAATTTGAATTGGAATAAATCCACTTTTTTCAAACATGATCTAAAAATATCAATAGGCAAAAGAGTTTTTTTATTTCTTAAAGAATGGAAGAAAAGTTAAAAGTAGAAGCCATTAGCATCGAAAATAGTACCTTCTTGAGAACATTTTCATAGCTTGCTCTGCTAAGTAGTGAGAATGCTAAGACAAATATGTCTGCACCTCGGTAACTCAGTGGCCTTAACCTGCTATAATCCTCCTGACCTTTGAATCAGACGAAAAACGAAAACTCAATCAGAAAAGAAGCATCAAGCAAAACCCATCAAGTTATTCAACCAATCATAGCAAGCACCAAAGAAGAGCTCAAGTTTACATGTAAGAAAACCCAAATACCTGCAGTATCCCATAAACCCAAATTAACAACGCTCCCATCCACAGCCACATTGGCACTGAAATTGTCAAACACTGTTGGTATGTAATCCTGACACAGAAAAAAAGTAATAAAGCTTGAGAAAAAGAGCAAGCTTACTACTCCTAAGTTGCATAAATAAGAAAAAAAAATACCCAGGGTGTAAACTTTTGAGAGGAACCACTCCTGAGTTTCAAGTACATAAATGCAATAAAACAAGGATAAGAGCGAATTTCAGCAGGTTGGTACTTTAAAAAACTTACAGTTGGGAACTTGTTGCTGGTGTAACAAATGAGCATACAGGTTTTTCCAACAGCTCCATCTCCAACTGTAACACATTTAATGAACTTTGAAGCACTCATCTTCCTAAACTGGAAACACTGGTAGTTCTTTAGCTACAGCACTAATATATATTAAAACTCCTTGAAAAGTTCAGTTAAAGGAAAGCAAGCTGCAGCTTCAGAGTAAAAGACTAACATAAAAGTTAAACACGAGAAAGCAGGAGGTAAGAGAAAAAAGTGTTCCCAGATGAGATGAAGAGTGAGAAGCTTATAGAGTAGAAAGTCCCTCTTGTATGTGTCAAGTGAAAAACTAATAAAAAAACACATCAGCTTGTGAGAGAAGTAATCATCTGTAGTCAAAGGGACTTGCGGCACTTTATCATCCCTCTCAATGGATTTCAAAAATCTAACAGATAAATATTTTGAAATGCAGAAAATGGGGCCCCCTGTCAAACGGCAACCTATGGCCCTTCTTCATTGTTGGTTTCCAGCTTGTGTTTTTGACATTATTTATTACTGCTAAGGTAGGTATGATTAAACAAATAAACCTCCCATAAGTTCTAGTCCAATAAGTTTCAACTGCTCTCCAACGGCTTAAATTTCCATAGAGCATCTTCAGTATTTCTCATGTCTTTAAATGATATGTAGTTTCCTTTTGTCAGTAGTTCAATGCTTAACTCTTGAAGGATTGATTGAGACAGAACCTGAAAAACAATGTTAGTATTACAAAGTTTAAATATTAATCCCAAGTTCCAAAACTCTTGAAAAACTTACTAGTGTCAGCAACTTCATTCAATATTTGATAGTAAGTGATTTTGGATTCTTTAATGTTAACCTTGAATGTTGAAGCCTTGTGAAACACAACATTATCATATCTTAACAAAGAGATGGACCAACTTATCTACCTTGAATTAAGGTACCAAAGTCTTAATAAATTGCCCCATGTTTATGGGCATAATAAATTTATATTATTTTGAAAGGATCATCCTATTTTACTGTGGCCAAAAGGTAATTCGAAAAGACCCAAGGGCAACATCATTTTCTTAAGGCCCAGGACAAAGGTGTAACGATCCATTATCAAATGTCTTTTCTGCAACTGTGCTCCACATTAAAAAACACAGTAACAGGTGGAGGAATGGTTCCTTTAATACTTCACTATTTTAAACAGTTTTTTTGAAACGAATGCGACCGTTAGATTCATTCAATTTATTACATCAACAATCGATGATGTCCTCTTGTCGTTTGTTCCTATTTATCATACACATGCAAACTACTGCAAAGGACAAAACAGATTAGCCACATTTTTCTGCAGTTGCCCAGCATGCTTCTTTCCATGCTTGGCCCAAATCTCTATTTATTTATTTTTTCAGGTGTTCTTTTACCCAAGCCTGTATTAAATAAACGCGGTGTAAGAAAGTATTTTCTTCTTTCTTTGGTCACCAGGTTTCTGCTTTTGTTAAAAAGAATGACCCGTCTTGGGGGACTGTGTTTTTGTGTTTCATGCTATTTATGTTTGATGGCAAAGGTTGGTTGTGTTCGTTGGCATTAAATGCTAAGCAGGCGGGGAGGAAAAAAAAGGGCAAACATTGATTTGGTTGTTCTCCTGTTTCTATTGTAGAGTTTGGTTTTTTCACCTACCCTTGAATTGTCACAACTTGAGCGTTAGATGGATTCAAGGAAGAGTTAAACCTGAACAAGAAAATGGTGTGTTCTTTTTTTTGAAAGTTAGAAAATGGTGTGTTCTAATACAAAGAGTTCACCTTAAGTTCAGTAATAATATGAAATTATTATCACAATATATTGTTTTTTCTGCCAAAAATTATTCTGTTTTTTTTTTTCAGAGGAGAAAAGAAAATCTGGGGTGTTTATGGGGAGCAAAGAAAAGATCTTGCAAGATCTAGCTGTCTTGAACCAAACTTACAGTAGATGTTGACAAATCATCACTAAAAACAGTGACAGTGTCCAAATTCACTGAAGAGACAAAGTGTCCCTTAATTGGAGGATATTTGACGAGTTTCCAAATTCACGACTTCATTACACTTGCATTATTTGAACAAATACGGTTCATGTGAATGATGAATTCTTCACGTTCTTTCAAGCAGGGAATTTCAGCTTAGCAAGCACTTCCCATCCTCCCCTCGGGGGAGTGGGGCTTTATTATAGGCCTAAATCAAATACCAAAATCTCACAATCTCGTTGTTTCCTTCTTGGTTGGAAAAAATTAGACATTGGGAGACTTGTCACCCTCATATTTCCTAAGAAGCTGACAAAAGAGACTTGAACCTGCATACAAATTTTGCAAATGCTTCCTCGGACCTATGTTGGAGTCATGATTTAACTATAGACCAACCAAATGAACTAACACTGACGCTTAAAATTGAAGTATTGAATTATAAAATACAAGTGCAAAGCACTACACGATTGGTTTCTGCGTAAAGGATGATACTACAAGCTTAATTTTGTATCCCTCCCCTCTCTCATTTCCTAATTTACATCACAGCTTATCAAATGATAAATAATAGGAAACTACGGAATAGGGGATAATGTAACTGTTGAGCTTCAATCCAAATGGATACCGTTGGAGTCAATAATTTACTTATCCCTCAACTCCAAAAGCTCACTTGTCCAGAGGATTAGATTTGTCATAGATTGCCTCGGAATGCTGAGTTTTCATTTTCTTACTCTTTTTTTTTTTTTGGTTATATTCAAAAGAATGAAGCCAATGATACCTATCTTTATTTTGTAGGACTTTATTTCAGAGTCCAATGTCTAT
Source organism: Theobroma grandiflorum (assembly GCA_036013995.1). NCBI lineage: Eukaryota > Viridiplantae > Streptophyta > Magnoliopsida > Malvales > Malvaceae > Theobroma > Theobroma grandiflorum. The sequence continues at coordinate 41,173,693 of CP142129.1, forward strand.
TTTTGTTTTTTTTTTCACTCACCTAAATGTGATATAGAAAAACATTATAATAGAATGGAATTGAAAAGATTGGAACCAGACCAGACAATAAGCTTCCATCAAAATTGAAGCTCATACTTTGGGGATGGAATCTGATATTCTGGAATTCCAGAAGGTTAAGTTTATCTGATGTCCGATCCTCCACCAGCACCATGAGTTGAAACATGTCAGCCCAAGTTTCCTTGGAACCTCGTTAAACTCATAACTAAGCACCCAAAAGGGGAAAAAAAAGTCAAACAATGGAGAAGCTGAAATAATTTCACTGGCCTAGTTCACGCGTTTTTGGTCACCATTTTTGTCAGAATGATCATGCAGATCTATACTTGATTTAGGTATTGTATTAAATTAAGCTATGGGGTTTGGTTGGCTAATCGATGTCTTTGACCTTGTAAGGCATGATTCTTATTATTTATTAAGGGTTCAAGTGTAATTTGAAATCATGTAACTGGCAATTACTATATATTATTTTAATAGTTAAGGTTTTTTGATCAAAACGATGAGGTGAACCTTAAATTTTCAAAATTTCCCAAGTTCGGTAGTCAGTACCTGTGGCATCATTTGCCACAAGGACATGATAACAAGCTGGAGTTTTGTTGAGGTATGAGAGATGGGCTTAACTAGGCCATTAAATTAAGAGCCCAAAAAATTGCTTACGGAGCACTTCAAAGGGCAGATGATTTAGCCGAAGAAGGGGTTCTGCTGCAATCTGATATCCTGAGAGTTTTCTAGAATGGAGCCTTTTCAAAGATTGTGTCGTTTCTTATATTATTATTATTATTATTTTTGAATCGGTGGGTACATAAAGGATGGTTGCATTTTTATGTCTCTTGGAAATAGGCTGTGTAACTCTTTATTTCTACCCCCGATTCTTTTTTTTCTGTAAATGATGCTGGGGCTAAGGTTTAGTAGCCCTGTGATTTTTGTTTTGTGCAGGGATGAATGCTATTTTGATCTGTTGCGGGGGGGTCTTTTGTACATGCGTTTTGTTTTCTGATTGGCAAGCAGGTTCCCTTTGTTAAAGTCCAAAGGATATTGGAGAAATATAATTTTAAAATTGAGTGACAACAAGGGCTCGATGAACTTCCAAGACAGCAAACAAACCTCCGAGACGGTAATAAAGCCTTGGAGAGGTTAGAGGGGAATGGAGCTTTGATGCCGAACAAATCATGTTAAGCTCCATCTGCCATCAGGCATATTGCATTATCATCTTTAGATGAACAACTCTCTCAAGAAGCGTAATCTAATTTTAGTTTCCGCATAAGAATGGTAACGTATCTAATAAATAATCATTTCCTTGCTTCCTAGTTTCTACCCTCTACCACAAGTCCCTTTAACACGGAAGAGGCCCTGCTAAAATCTTGAATGTGCAATCGGTCCAACCCCACTTACACTCTTACACACCTAATTAGCCCTATAGGGAATGCAAATATCTACCATTCAAACAGAGAAGCACTCTGAGAATTTGACTCGGTAGTTGGAGCCCTCAAGCATCTGACTTGGGAATTGATGCATGATTTCCCCACTCAAAAAGTAAGATTCGAATCTTCTCTTTCCACCTCCTCCCCCACCCCCTCCATCCTAAAGAAGATAAGAGAAAGAGAGAGAATAACCAAACAGCTTCAATATATTTAGCTGCCAATTGATCATAGTTCTTGCAAGAGCATTTCCTCTTACCATGCCAATTACAGCATGGCATACAAGTAAATAACATTCTCATCATGCCACATAAAATGAAAGAAATTAAAGAAAGGTATCTGTTATTACCATAACCATCAAGTGCTACATATAAAAATCCACATCCCAAGCCACTAGTCTAAAGACAAAAGGATAGTTCAACAAGATGGCTAGGAATTTCAAAGCCAAGAGGACACACCTCTCTGGACAAAGCAAATCTAAAGCGCTTTAAGGATGTCATCGGCACTGGAAACAGTAAACTCTCCTCCAGATTCAACATTTGCAGCCTTCACCTTGAGGTCCTCGACCAAGAGAGCAAACCTCCTAGAACGAGTGCCAAGCCCCTTCTGGCCAAGGTCAAGCTCAAGACCAAGAGCATGGGTGTATTTTGCTGAACCATCAGCCAGAAATTTGACATCCTTGTTCTCTGGGTAAGTTTTGGCCCAAGCCTTCATCACAAAGGGGTCATTCACTGCAAATTCAATTCAATACTAAAGTCAGATTACAGCAACTTTATGAATGCTACAAAACCGGAACTAAGTTTCTTTTACTTTCAAACACAACTAGATTGAAATTTTGTCAACCATCTAAAGTCAAATCTGGTATTAAGTATCAAAAAGTGTAGAGTTTGCATTCCACTGCTTGTAATTTTTTTGTTTTTTTATAAATTTTTTTTTTTTATGATTTCAAAGCAACAACATTTCAAAGAGAATGTTCTCTAACGATATGTTATTCATATCAAGATAGGAACTTAATTCTATTGAGTCTTGACCACCAACCCAAAAACAAGGAAAGATAAATTTAAACTAAAAAAAAGAAGAAAATCAAAGCAGCAGAACCAAAAAAGATTTATTAGATTTCATGGAAAAACATTTCATAAGGCAAAACAACTAACACTTTGTTTGATACTAAGATTGCTAATTTTTGTTTCCTCAAATTTATAGTGCAAATGTAATTACTAAAAACGAACAAATAACTAAAATAAAAGTTGAAATCGCGCATTTTGCAATTGGAAAAACTACATATTTCCTTTTATATACAAACTCAATCCAAATTTCTACTCTACGAACACAATTTTTTTTTTATCAAGAAATGAAGATTTTAATCACAGCAATGACTTCAACATTCTATAACAACATATATCCTCAACCTACGCTAAAAAATTTAGACTAATTGGATGCTAATTGAACATTAATTTAAAGTAAAACAGCAGACAAAATCAATATAAAGGAAAAATGAAAAATAAAAAGTTACCGCTGATGCAAATGATCTCATCAACACCCTTGAATTTAAGCTCCTCAGCTTTCTCGATGAATCCAGGCACATGTTTCAAGCTGCGTCACAACAAATCAAAACCCTCCATTGAAATATCCGCTAAAAAATAATCAGCCACGTTGACCGGCAACAGACGGTTAAAATACGAGAGGAAGAAGAGAATTGTATTTTTTTTTTACCTGCAAGTGGGGGTGAAGGCACCGGGAACACCAAAAAGGATGGTCTTTTTACCGGCAGCGAGTGAGTGTACGGACACCTCCTGGAGCTTATCCTCTGCGTCGAAGTAAGAGAGAGAACCATCCGGAAGCACGTCGCCGACAGCAATCGGAGCCATTGTATAAAATCAACGGTGATGTTGTTAGTTTGGCAGATGTCGCACTTGATCGTATGGGACAAATGACGGCTCCGATGAAATGGATCGAAAAGTGAAAATAATGTGAGGGTATTTATAGGGTTTCGTAATCGTGATTTTTGGAAGAAGGTTCTATTAGGTGTGTTTGGTATTTTACAGTGTAATGTGATTGCAGGGAATGTAATTACAGGTAATGTGATTGCAGGGAAGATAACATTACAGTGTTTGGTATATGAGTAATGTAATAATTAAAATGCAGAGAAGATAACATTACAGTGTTTGTTTTACAAGTACTTTACAGGGAATGTAATGTTAATTTATAAAATTACCCTTATTTATTAAAATGTAAATTTAATATACTTGCATTCTTTATTATTAATTTTTATATAATATTATCTCTTAAATATATTTTTAATGTCATATATTTTATTTTTATTTTTTATTATAATTTTGTATATTTTATTTCATTTATTTAATATAATTTTTATATTATATATTTTATTTTAATTTCTTTTGTCTATATTATATAAATTTTAATTTTTTATATTTTATTTTTTAATTTTTATTTCTTATATTATATATTTTATTTTAATATTTTTTACCTATATTATATAAATTTTAATTTTTTATATTTTATTTTTTAATTTTTATTTCTTATATTATATATTATATTTTAATTTCTTTTACCTATATTATATAAATTTTAATTTTTTATATTTTATTTTTTAATTTTTATTTCTTATATTATATATTTTATTTTAATATTTTTTACCTATATTATATAAATTTTAATTTTTTATATTTTATTTTTTTAATTTTTATTTCTTATATTATATATTATATTTTAATTTCTTTTACCTATATTATATAAATTTTAATTTTTTATATTTTATTTTTTAATTTTTAATTTTTATATTATATATTTTAGTTTAATATTTTTTTATTTTAATTATAATATTATAAAATATTTTTAATAAAATAATAAAGTTGAAGGGTAAAAATGCCTTTAATAACATTGCAAACATTGCAGCCTGCAATGTAATGTACATTGCATTGGTTTTGGGCTGCAATGTGATTACATTGCAATCTGATATTGCAGTGGTCTATTACAAAACAAACGCTGCAATGTAATTTAATTAAGCACATTACAGGTAGGGTGCGTTTGGTACTTTACAATGCAATGTGATTACAGGTAATGTGATTGCAGGGAATGTGATTACAGGTAATGTGATTGCAGGGAAGATAACATTGCAGTGTTTGGTATATGAGTAATGTAATGATTAAAATGCAGGGAAGATAACATTGCAGTGTTTGTTTTACAAGTACTTTACAGGGAATGTAATGTTAATTTACAAAATTACCCTTATTTATTAAAATGTAAATTTAATATAATTGTATTCTTTATTATTAATTTTTATATAATATTATCTCTTAAATATATTTTTAATGTCATATATTTTATTTTCATTTTTTATTATAATTTTGTATATTTTATTTCATTTATTTAATATAATTTTTATATTATATATTTTATTTTAATTTCTTTTGTCTATATTATATAAATTTTAATTTTTTATATTTTATTTTTTAATTTTTATTTCTTATATTATATATTTTATTTTAATATTTTTTACCTATATTATATAAATTTTAATTTTTTATATATATTTTTTAATTTTTATTTCTTATATTATATATTATATTTTAATTTCTTTTACCTATATTATATAAATTTTAATTTTTTATATTTTATTTTTTAATTTTTATTTCTTATATTATATATTTTATTTTAATATTTTTTACTTATATTATATAAATTTTAATTTTTTATATTTTATTTTTTTAATTTTTATTTCTTATATTATATATTATATTTTAATTTCTTTTATCTATATTATATAAATTTTAATTTTTTATATTTTATTTTTTAATTTTTAATTTTTATATTATATATTTTAGTTTAATATTTTTTATTTTATTTATAATATTATAAAATATTTTTAATAAAATAATAAAGTTGAAGGGTAAAAATGTCTTTAATAACATTACAAACATTGCAGCCTGCAATGTAATGTACATTGCATTGGTTTTGGGCTGCAATCACATTGCAGCCAAGGGCTGCAATGTGATTACATTGCATTATGACATTGCAGCGGTTTGTTGCAAAACAAACGCTGCAATGTAATTTAATTAAGCACTTTGCAGGGAATGTAACTTTACATCCCTGCAAACAAACGCACCCGTAATGTCACTTTACAATCTCGCAAACAAACGCCACCTTAGTTGGATTTGAATTACTTTGAGATCCGCAAACCAAAGTAGCGAGAGATAAAATGTATGTGATCCCACATTAAATTTTATTGGTAAGGCAATAACGCTGTGCCACGTAATCAAGATTACATAAAAGTTTACTTAAACAAGCCGATCCTCCACCCCATCAAAGGATTGTTCAACTGCATCCTTTATTTTTTAGTTTTACTCACACATGTGGCTAATTTGAGAATTCTTTTGGAAATCTTGTTAAGATTTAAAATTCAACTGACTTGACGAAATGTGAAAATCTCGTCGGCACTTCCTTTTAAAGATGCTATAAACAACTTTTTGATGAGGTTGACTTATGCTTGGCCGTGGCGCTGCTGACCGTGTCTAAGGTCGGCTCGAACCACCCATTCAAATCGTCCAAAAAAGGAAAGCCGGCTTAAGGACAATGGCATTCTTTGTTTAAACGAAGGCCAAATAGTATACAAGCACTTCTTTATTTTTGGGTGGGGTGGGTCAATTGATAATTGGTCAAAAAATTAAGTAATCTTTGTATTATAGTAATTTCTTCAATTTAGTTATTTTATTTAAAATTTTAATATTTTAGTTTTTTAATTTTTAAAATTATTTTAATTTAAATTTTTTAATATTTTTCATCTAAATTAGTTATTGCAGTATTAAGAAGAAATTGACGTGACATTAGATATTGACATGACATATAAAATGAGTTTAAATTATTGACATGATATTATCGTGTTAATATGTCAAGGTAACGTGATAATACCACATCACATTTCAAATTTTGATTACTGATGTGATAATGTCATATTTTACTGGTACGTTAATGTGATAATGTCACGTCAATAATCTACACCCATTTTATATAGTAGATTAATATCTGATGTCACGTTAACGTTAATATTAACATTGTAATATTCAGTTTAGAAGGAAAATGTTAAAATAAGTTTAGGTTGATGAGGTGACACCATCATGTCAATATGTTAAAATAATGTGATATTGTCATATCGCATTACAAATTTTGATTATTGATATGATAGTGTCACGTCATATTGACATGTTGATGTGACGGTGCCACATTAACAACTTAAACCCACTTCATATGTCAGATTAATATTTAACATCATGTCAATATTGATGTCGATATTGTAACGGTTAATTTAAAAAAAATGTTAAAAAGATTAAATTAAAACAATTTTTAAAATCAAAATGATTAAAATATTATAAATTTGAGTAAAAAAACTAAATTAAATAAAATATTATAATATAAGAACTTTTCAGGTATTTTGATCATTGATAATTTCACAACTTCTAAAGTTGTTGTCTTAAATTCTCAATTAATATTTTTTGAGAGGTGTTAAATGATTTGAATCTATAAAGAAAAAAAATAAAAATAATAATACTAAGATTAAATAATACTCTTTTTTGTTTACACTGATTAAAGATGTATTTAAATAAAGAAATTTATAATTAAAGCATTTTATAAAATAAATTGTACTTATTCTTAATTAAATAAGTATGCATCCAGGATTGTTCAACCAACGACCAGCATGGGACATGTCATGTTTCTCCCAATTGGTTGTTTTGGCCAAGATTTCTGTCGTGTACGAGAGATGTGCCGCTTGCTGACTATTTCTTGAGAGTTGAAGCGGTCAAGAAACGCTTATGAAAGTGGAGTTATTTCACATTGTGTATGGGCTTTTCTAAAGCTGTTACGTTTAGATTCTCGATCAATTATTCCATTCACAATGGTCAAAATCTCCAGGTCCTCCACAGAGTCAAAGCCGGAAAAGGAGCAATCACTTACTCTATTTGGAAAAGCTGTATGGCAAAAGGAGATGATAGATGAAATAAGGGACCTATCGTCGGTCTCTTCATTTTTCAGATTCAAGGTTCTCTTCTCCATGTAATTATAAAGAAATTCATTGTCTTCCCCTTTAATATAGAGATTTTAAGCTTCTAGGTTTGGACTAGCCTAATATAAGCCTTGACCATAAAGAGGATGTTCCAATTTTCAAATTCTCTCCTCATATAGTAATCTGAAAAGAACCAAAAAAAAAAAAATCACTGTTAGATATTAACCAGTGAGAAATTACTTTTGTGCACAACTTATCGCTTATGTCGTAATTGCTGAATGTCCAGATCAAGACCAAACCAAACACAATTGGGAATTCCTTAAACTCGTCCACCTCTTCATCTTTTTCGCCTTTTTCCTTAAATATTCTTGACAAGATTCACAAGAATATGCATCTGTGGCAGTCAATTGAAGCCTGCCTGGTGGTGAAGGTGATCAACTTGAATCTCTTCTACTTATCTGACCATGTAGAGATTCAATGTTTCCAAGGCCCCCAACCATCAAATTCTTGAGTTTATCTCAAGGTTTCTGATCATGCAAACTTTATTAAGAAACTAAAGGTGCGCTGAAGAAAAATAATAGAAAATCATTCTTCAGCAACCAACTTGAATCAGTAAAATGTAAAAGTTTTTCTTTATCTGACATTAATGTAATCTAGATATGAGTACCAAGGACCAAATAGACAAAAACTTTAACAAAATAACTGAAAATGCTTTTTGAAGCATAAACTGACCAATTAATACATATCATATAAGCCATTTTATTATAATATCATCGATGACTATGTCTACCTTGGTTTCTCCGTTGCTGTTTTGAGCTTTTAACCTTTAGGATAGTCATATCCATCAGAATCCTATTGTGGCAAAGGTTAGGTGATTGATCTTACATGCTGCCACTAGGACTTGGGGAATGGTAAATGAGCACTTGTTTGTCTTTTACACATAGGGAAGAACTCAAGGAGAACATGACAATCGAAAAGATCACGAGTCCTATTGGCACTCTGAAGACCACAACTCATCCAGCTTCAATCTTCAATATAAACTACCACAGTAATAAAATCATAATTGCAATTCCAACCAAAGCATAGTACCCGTTGAAGCAGCTGATGAAGGGCCCCTCAATTTAAGGGTGTTAGGATTGCCAAAACGATGCAACATGGTCAACCAACAAGCCCTAGTGCCAGCAGCTCCTATAGGAGTAAGAATAAATGACAATATAAAAGCACCAGCTGGGCTGGTTTTGGAGACATACAACAACTTATTATTTGGTGGTTGCAATCTGGATATGGAGGTCTAGTTTGTTATTGTATTGCTGTTAAGTTTCAACTGTCATTGTTCCCCAAAAGGGACAAGATGTTGTAAAATGTATCATAAAAACAATTAAGAAAGAACATGATGTGGGTGCTAGCTAGAATTATTAGTTAATAATCCCATGCAGGGTAATCGATAACAAGGTACAAAGCAAATAGAAAGAGGAAATCATGCATGTGATGAGTAGCTTTTTACATTATGTGTTTCCAATACCCAGATTAAAATTCCTCACGCCACTAGGTAAAGCACAAACATAGTATCTGGACATGTATCTCCATAAAAATATATAGTAACTTTCAACCAGAGTTTTTGTTTTTCCCTATAAGCATGTGAAATTGCATGCATTAATTGATTCCAGCAAATTGACACTAAAAAGCTGCATTACCTTAAAGTTGGTTCCAAGCACACTATTAAGTCCTTTGAGACAAAGATGTGATTTCTTCAGAGTATATAAGTAAAGATAGATACCTCTGAACATAATCCCACATATTGTGTTCTGCTGAAGCCTAATCAATGAGGAACTTTAGCAAATAGCTTCCTGAAAAGAGACTAATGGCTGATCCTGGTGAAATTAGATGAACCTGATCCAAGTACGAACCAACAAAGAAAGGCTCCCAGAACAGGAAAGAAATTCCAAATGGCTGATCAAATGAACAATATATTTGTTCCTATAGAATTGAATATTTGACATTCATTAAGTGCGAGATCATATACGCTTGAATGCTCATGATTGCAAGCTTCTCAAATGTCTCATTTTCTTTTTCACCATTTTCTCAGATGTCTCATTAGCATAACAAATAAAACTTGAAAAGTCATGAGATTATCCTGACAGTAACTTGCATGTGAGATTGCATAGAAATCTTGACATCAATATGGAGTCCAGCAAGAAAAGCATGTTCTTATCTAAGACTAGAAAAGGCAATGGCTCCAACAAGTTGGCAAAATTAGACTACTGAATCATTTTATCGAAGACTATAATATGCTTAAAATAGATATTTCAAATTATATACCTTAAGAGAAAACTGAACTTCCCCAAGGCATATGACTTTCCAGAAAGGTGGTAATCAGAGGGACCAGTTAGACTGAAGCATAAGAGCCAGGGTTCTGGAATTTCCATCTACGACATAAGCAACGCCTGGCTTCAAGTTGAATCTCTTACCCAGGTTAAATTTTATATAGGATTCAACCTGAAACTTGTCCCAGTTTCCTGGAACGTCAACAATCCCACCAAGACTCATACCCCAACCAAAAACATCTTCAGAAATGTCAGTCAAATTAACAGCCCATTGTAAATGTTTTGAATTTTTTTGTTTCATCTCAATCCAACCTGTAAGTCTTTTGAATTCATCAAGTTCTGACTCCAGCTCTAGGGCAATAGACCCAGTTTCCAGGGTGTTTGTTGTAAAAGGTGGAGAAGATGCTTCAATTATTCTATCAGCATCTTCAAGATGTCTTGAAAATCCAATTGGAATAGCAAATGCTCCAAGGCGGACATTACGACTTCCTAATTTAGGCCCTCGGTGAAGGCCTAAGAATGAGAATTTCAACCCTATTGGAAGCTGACAAACAACTTGGACAAAAGTACTACAGCAATGTTCATATCTCATCCCAGAGACAGATTGAGCCAGCGAAGCAATGATATTTGACTTTCTCACTGTCATCCCAATTGCACCTCCATTATGTTGATGCAACAGAGGTGGCCCAAATGATAAATCAGTGAGGCCCTTTTCCTCCTAGACAACAAAACAGAAATTCCAGGTTAATGCCGAAAAGAGTTCGAGACAATAACTAAAAGTTCACACCATTATGGAGTCTGATCAGTAATAACAGTAAAATTCATGCAAATAGATGCAACTCAATAAAATGGAATGCGCAGAACCTTACAGCAAGACCATATAGTTTGCACAATTTAGTTAAAACACTTCTCAACAGTTATAAGTTCATAAGTAATTACAAGCGAGCCCCTACAAGACATCTATGTCAATGGTTAAAACTTGAGATTCCAGGTCTCAAGTTCGAATCTTAGGAATAGTTGCGAGGCTTACAGAAAGCGGAAGAACTACCTCACCTTATGTAACCCAAGGTCTAGTGGATTGTACCTGAAGGGAAATGTCGGAGGCAACATCGAAATCTCGAAACTGAGCTCCAAATGGAATTGCGATAGCAGAAAACCAATCACCAGCATTTGCTTTGTAAAACAACTTAGACAGCGAAAGTGGAGTACCATATACATCACCATCATTACTTGCATCCCTTTTCTGATTAGCCACGAACTCAACCCCAACAGAATCTTTATCCCGAACAGTTGTCTCAAATCTAAACCTGGAACCAACCCCAGTTCTGATTCCTGCCCGTCCAATCCCATCCCAATGTTCCTCGTCGACATTAGACATTAACAATACGGCCCCAAGAAGATCAACTTCACCCCTCAAATGGGTACTTGATTCTTGGAATGGGTTCCCCTTTGATGTTTTGTAAAATGAAAGTAAACGTTCGACTTTGTCTTGTCGGTCTCGGAGTTTCATCAGGTCAGAAAAAGATTCTCGCTGAAGCCGCTTCAGGATTTCAATCTTCAAAACAACAAAAAAATGGTTAAAATTAGTAAAAGAAATCGAGAGAGAAAGAGATTACAAAAATGAAAAACAAAGAAAGAAAGATAAATACCGGATTGCTGCGAGATGAAGATTCGCGGCCTTTAACCAAGACTTGAACGAAACCTTTTAGGTTCTCCACTGCTGAAGTTATGCAATCCATTTCCTCGAAGATTTTTGTGGGTTTTTGATGGAGGGATTGCTGGCAATGTTAAGTCAGGGTTTTACCTTCTCTATTTGAAAAGCGGGAGCGGCAAGGTTTGTTTTGTGAGCTTGGTGGATTAACAATTATTACAAATTTATTATTTGACTTTGATAAATTACCATAACTTAGAATGAAGAAAAAGAATAAGCATCAGTTACTGCCGATCTCAAAATTTTCTATGTGGACCCTGGATCAGAATGAGCCACGTACCAATCGGTCCACATAATATAACAGGAGTGGGAGGACTCAGAAAAAAGAAAGGGACATAGATTAATTAAGAAAATGAGTTTTGGGCTTGAACATTGAGTGCGAGCAGCTCTGTATGTATATTGCCAATTTACCTTTAGTTTCTTTAGTTGATGAGAATATCTGTCATAAAAAGTCGTAAAAGAGTGATACATAGTTAAGTTATAGCATTACAATAAACAATTTTGTTTCATGTTATATACAATTTTCAAGAATAAAGTCTGAAAATGAGGACTCTTTTTGTTTTTGTTTTCTTCTTTTTCTACTTTTTCCAGGTACCCAAAATGGTTATTTGCATGGTGCAAAACATATCTTAAATTAGCAATCAAGTCCATTTGTAGGCTGCAAAAGAATTTTCAGTGGAATTATTCTCTCTTCCAAATTGTTATATCATCAAATCGATGTGCTCTCTCCATAATTTACAGCTTCCTTTCTCCTTTTCTGCTTTTCTAACTCAATCCCCATGCCTGCAGAGTAAACAAGCTTTGACAGTAAACTATCACGGCGTATCATTCAATTTTAGTGAATGTTTGAAGGTTGGATGAGGCATGCATCAAATCTGTTGAAGATAAAGAGCAAGGGAATTTTCTTTTGTTTACCTGGATTCTGCCATCAGAGGTTCCGATAACTAAAACTTCTTCATTAGCATCAAGAGTCATGCATAGAACTTTACTATTAGTTCCAGTTTGCAGTATTTCAATTCTAGTATGTTTTTTCTGATCCCAAACTTCCACAATTCCTCCTCTGCATCCCAAGTATATCAGCTCTGAGCTTAGTGCCATGGACCTCACTTCTGAAGTAGTTGGCAGTGATCCTACCATGCTATAATTTGAAGCGCTCCAAATCTTTGCAAGAAAAACAAATGAAAGGTAAAAGGAAAGAAAAGGTCATTGTTTGTCACCAAAATGAAGAAGATCTAAAGGGAGGTGTAGCCACAAAGAAAAAGAAACCTTCACAGCCACTCCATCTAAGGGAGGGCTGGCTGAATATATCAGTCCATTGTGAACTTGGAGGGCATGGACAGGATGTGCTTTGCCTAGTAATTTTCTAGAACCACTTTGAATGGTACTGAGCGTTCCTGACGCCAAATCAAGTTCCTGAAAATCAAAATTCTTGGATTAGGAATTTAGGATTTCAAATGACTGAAAAAAATGAAAAACAAATTCCAGAGAAGCTTCCAGCTTTTAATTTTGTCAAAGAAAACCTGATACCTGGATACTGTTATCATGACATCCACAATACAATCTTCCATGTACAAGAGCCAAGCACTTGATGTATTTGTTTTGATTCAATAGTTTTGATTGTCCATTCCATGCGTGGACCTGCAAGGCGTAGAATAAAAAAATTTTAATTTCAGTTACACATTCAAGTCCCCTTTTCAGATGCAGAAAGCTAAGAGAATACATCTACTCCTGTGGAATGAAGCGTGAAATGATACCCAGCACAGAGAAAAGAGTTAATTGATCTGATACCTTGACACCAGCTCCTTGTGGAATGAAGCAGGAAATGCTGTTGGCAACAACTAAGTTATGAACCTGATCCTTCATATCATGTATTTGTACACAATGTATGAGTTCATCGCCAATGGACCAGACCTGCTCATCGCAAACAAAATGTATCAGAGTCAAAATTGAGTTGATGTAATCTGGAAGAAGCATAAGAGCATACCCTTGCAGTTTTATCAAGTGAGCCACTATATAATCTTTCCCCAGATTGTAAAAGATACAAGCTTGTAACAGGCTTGGAATGTTCTCGAATTTCTTGGACAAGATGAAGAATGCTGCCTCTACCGGTCCAGACCTTCAACATTTTGACAGAATAGTCAAACTCAAATTTCATAACTCTTTACATCAAGTACTGTTCCAGATAGAATAAAGTAGCAGTTCAAAAAGCAGTCTTAATGTGTTCATGCTTAAGTGCTTTAGTTTATCATATATAGGGCCAAGACTCTATTTTACAGTCAAGTGAGATAATCATCTGGATCAGCGCCAAACTTGTATCATCAATTAAGGGCTGCAATTTCTCCATAAATAAATTCCACATAGGAGGAGTGGCCAAAAAATTTTCAAATAGGAGAAGTGGCTGAATAAACCAATTGAATACTACCCCTCATTCATTGAAAGCTCATATACATATTGGTGAAACCCTTTTTGAGCATGCGTGTATACCACCATTTAGAACATAAGAAGCAGGACTTCAGGAATGGGAAAACTGGAAGTTGTTTTCGTCCAAACAGGATGCAAATGCAATTTCTTTTTCAACATTTATATGGTATAGAATCTGACATATGTTCATATAGTTGAATATCCTATGTATGTTTATGTACAATAAAATTTAACATGAACTGTCGTGCAATAAAGTTGGAACAATTACCAAACAGTCAGTGTGAGGATTGTGAAATATAACATCAGAACAGAGTATTACCTTGATAGTTCCATCTGAATGGCCTGAAAAGATCTTGTCCTTGAAACTAACCATTGACAATACTTCTCCATTCTCACTGGAGTCTACTTGAACTAGTTCTTTATGATTCCACATGTCCTGCAGCACGACAGAAATAGACAATTTCACTTAGATACTTCATCTTTTTCTGGAATCATAACAATCAGAAGTTTAACAAACTTACAGCACTGGACTCTTGTCCTTCAGAGAGAACTTTGATAATTTCAAATGCCAAGGGGGAGGATTTCCTAAGCTCTCTTAGACCTTTCAAAATGTCCTTCATATAGGAAGTCAGATCACGCAGTCCTTCTGAAATTCAGATAATCATCCATTGTTAGCCAACTTCATAGCTAAATTTGCTAATAGATCAGGCGATGAACTGGTGTATAATTTCCCGTTACAGGAAATTTGCTATAATTTATTACTCTATCCACTAAATGCTATGAAAAATAAGTCATGATTGTTACCCTGTTGGCACCAAAAGACAGCCACAGGATGAGAAGAAAAGAACAAATGGATTTCAAGCTCAAAGAGATACCTGAGAGCATTTTTGTGCATCTTTTAAGCATGCATGCATCAATTTTTTTACTTCAAAAATTAGAACCTACCAGGGTCATGAATGAAGCTTTTGAGAGCCAACAAGGAAAGAGTTCTGTCTTCAATGTCCTTAACAGTCTTGAATATCAATATAAAGCGCTTGAGCAGGCAGACTCGAGCTGCTCCTCTTATTCCTGTGTCTGGAATAACACTGAGCATGTGTACAAGCCATGTTGCTGCAACAAAGCATGCTGAACATAGCTCTGCAGATCTGCTCTGCAGCCCTTCTGCTAAAGCTTCAAAGAGCAGACCAAATTCATGACTTACTAAAACAAATGCCATTTTTCTTTCCCAAGCATCAGCTGCCTTCTCTTCTTGCTATTGATGCCATTGCCCATCATAAAAAAAAAAAAAAATGAAAAACATGTAATGGCTTCAATATTGTAAAGTAGCAAAAAAGGCAAGCAGCATTGATGATCAACAACCAGTTTGCACTTTTTCGAGAAGACTCACAGATATATCTTCAAATTTTCCAGGATTGTTGTGTAACTGCTCCATCCGCATGAGATTTCTGTAATTTTTCTCAAGTCCGGCACGTTTTAGAAGAAAGGACCGTGTAAGGGGCTTCCCAGAGCAAGTGAACCTCCCTTGCAGTGATACAATTGTCTCCGCAGCTGCAATTTGAGCAGCAGGGAATTCTGAATTTCTGAGGCATGAAATGAGAGTATCTATTGCCTCTTCACGGTATATACTCATCTTTCTTGGCTCAACCTAAAAAGCAAGATATACTATTAATAGTTTAATGCTATCATCTTAGGAGATGTAACCATCTAAGCAATTGTGAAAGATTATTGAAGCCAATTACTGCATGAGATAAACAAACCCTAGAACCTATAGACACAGATTTCTCATATATTAAATTCTGGAGGGAGATTTTAGGTCCAAACCAGAAGATCAAGTTGGAGTAGGAGACCCGCCACAATAGGACATTGGTCTTGGAGCGCTGTCTGTAAATAAACAAGGAGACTGTGCATTGTACTAAAAGCACCTTCATCCCTGATGATGTTGAGAACTTGCTCGTTGAATGTCCTCCTGGAGAAAACCAAATATTGGAAATTCATTCATGCAGGCATTCGACGATAATGTATATTGACTAACACAAAGATAATATACCTGTGTAATTTGACTAACTCATAAAAAAAGTAAACTATCTCAAATCGTTCTTCACCGCTTGTGCCCGTGAAGCTTTCTAAAACTGGAGCCAACTGAGCTTTATCAGCTATGATGTTTCTGCATTTACCGTCTTCCTGTATGCATCTTCGTAGGATACCAACTGCAGCAATCCTCTCAACTGCCCATTCAGCTTCCAAGCTGCTGACAATACTTTCAATCACTTTTGAAGAAACAATTATACTGATAATTGAAGATGCAACATTCTCTTCATTGCTCTGAAGAATTTGTCGCAATAAGAGAACAGAAGCTGTTTTTGGCTTCACACACATTTTAAGCATATCATCATCTCTCTTCTTTATAATTGCTAGGAGGGACTCCACCACATCCATCGCTACTAGGCCAGTGGTTGAAGGTTGTAACAGATATATCAGCACAACTGCCTCCTCCAACCCTTCCTTAAATAGAGCCACAATACGTTCGACATCAGAGTCAACTCGGGTAAGTGTATGGATCACAGCTTCGTCTCTTGACCCGAGTTCACACAGGAGAAAAAAAGTGGCTTTCAACACTTGGAGGTCGACAGAATTGAAAAGGATCTCCACAAACCCATTGATTACTGGAGGTTTTGAGAGCATAGTTAGAATATCTGGCTCTATATTCATGTCTTGCCAGAACCTCTCTATTTGGAGGACAGCCCTTTCAGACTCCTTCAGAATTTCAGACATACAAAGATTGGTAATCGCTTGGCGTAACTCATTAATAGTTCTATCCATGGTGGCTTGGCTTATGACGCTATTAGGGGAAGTTGCAGGAGACTTGACCATTGGCTTAGATTCTACATCTTGATGGTTCTCAGACTGATGTGGGACTGGACCTGGATTCTTTTCTTGCCAGCTTCCTATAAGCCTCTTGAGGACATAATTTGTTTTCGGCAGCTGAGTGCTATGTAGATTCTGGCGGGTAATTGGACATGTTGAGTTTCCTCGATCCAGCCATTCCTGGATTGCTCTGCGCTCATATGTCTGACCTGTCTCAAGGGTGACTGGATCATCAAATATATGGCTTGTGATGGGGCATACAAAATCCTTAGGAGGTGTATGTTTCCCACTACCAGGTGGGTTACCATTATCTGCCATTAGATAATCCGGGGAGCTGATAGATAGCAGGAAGAATCCAAATATCAGAAAGTGAAGTACACAATGTAAAGATGATTACTAATTTTCTGTATTACATACCGACTGGAATCAGCAAAAACAGGCTGCTTTTGTTTTTGTGTTAGGCTCTTTCCATTTTCCAACAATGCAATTTCTCTGTTGTTTTCCTACAACAGACAAACATAATATTTCAAAACTAGAATACCTGCATAGTTGGAGATTTCTTTTCTTGTTTGTATCGGTTACCTCCATCCCGGCTTCAGGTTCCGAGGAACAAGAGTTGGCTGAATTGTCCTCGGAAATAGACTCCAATTCAGAATCAGAATTCAAATCGGACGATGCTGTCAATGTCCTGGAATTTTGTTTTTTGAGGATCTTTAGAGAGACTCTCTGAGGAAAAAATGGAGATTTGGATTTGCTGCTGCTGCTGCTGCTATAAAATTCAACTGACCTTTCTCCTTCAGCCCATATTGGCTGCAGGAATTGAAGCAAAAGTCATTGACCTTGAATAGCAAGCAGGACTAAACTAAGAATTGTCAAAAGTGAATCCAGAGAACTGTGCTTTCACACCGAAAGCTATGCATCCATTAACCAAAAATATACAACAATAGCCCACTTGTGCAATAGCTGTAGCCCCTATATGCTGTGCAGAAGAGATCATAATGATAACTTTTAAAACAACAAAAATCACGGGCATAATTACAAACCATTTTCTTCAAGTTGGAAGTTGAAACCTTGGAATAATCCAATTGATATGGTACAGAAAAAATTATAAAAAAAAAAATCATGGGAGGCTGAATTTGTTATTGGAAAAATGTAGCAATCAGATGATTTTATTTTGAAATCTATTAATGATTAGTTTTTGTAAGAATTAAATCACAAAAGATGAGTGGCCCACTATTTATTAATAGAAATTCCTCAAGAGCTCTTTCAATCTAATTTGCAAAGACACATTATTAAGGCTGTCTGGATCTAATTAACCGTTTTTAACCATATTATTTCCAGAGATTAAAGATGCTTTCAGAGGGTCCAGTGCCTCCGGTCCAGCTCCCGGAAGGTGTGAGGCACACCAACACAAGAATAATTCCTTATATATATATATATATATATAAATGTATGAGTGTATTCTTATTTTGTTTTGTAGACTATTCTCTTTGTTTGACTGATTCAAAGATAATCTACCAAACAGACACAGTGGAGAAGAATTTCTTGCACAAGAGAAAACACGCGGTTGATAGATTTATATGAATAAATGAAACATGGACCAGAAAGTGTCAATCCGATTTCACCACAGCAGATCCTCGAGATAGGAACAACTGCAGTGAATGGTAATTATACTAAGCAAAAAAATTTTGACCCTGTCAATTAGTAAGGTACATATTATTTTTTAAGACTCTATTATTTGATAAAATATTTAAATTTTATAAATACTCAATTAAATTTTTTTAATTTTTACTCAAACTCTGTATTTAAATATGTCAGACGCTACTTGTTTAATATCCATACTCATTTAATATTTAATTAAAATAAATTTAAAATCATTTTTTATGTATATTATTAGTGAAAATTAAAGTAATAAATTAAAGTTTAAAATTATAATTAAAATAATTAATGAATTTTAGTATGTATTACATTAATTATAAAAAATTTATAAACAAAAATACTATATATAAATCTAAAATTTAATATTAAAAATTATAATTTATAATCAATTTGTGAACTCTATCCAAATCTGATCATCTTGATGTAGCTTAATCGAGCACACAGCATCCCACCCGATTATAATCTACCATCCTTACTCAAAAGAGATAATTTAGGCGAAGCAATTCATGTATAATTATGTAACTATAACTATCGTGAGCAGGTCATGCACATTAATAACAAGAAAAGGAATGAATTTGTAAAGGAAATTCAACTGAAGAAGAAATTATTAAAAGCTGCAGCATTACATTATACCGTCCGTTTTTCAGTCCAAGGCCCTTGGTTTTGATGTTCTTATCTTCCTGGTCGTAGTCTAGTTCTTCATCTTTCTCTGTTTGTTTCAAAACCAAAGCCGGTGGACTAATCAATCTGTTTCCATCATCACTATTTTCTAAGACCTCTTTGAAATACTTAACAAGAACCCTGCAATTTTCATCAAGAACCTCTTCATAATTTCTTTCCAATTCCTTTAGCTCTAAAGCTTGATCACCACTCATTTTCGATAACAGTTTCGAGCATGGAACGACCACGGATGCATCACATATGGAATAATCATCAGCATCATGATTCACATTTGGTGATAAAGATGATAAAATGGTTGATCTTTGTTCATTGAACAATTGAAGAACAGGCAGAAAATGAACGAGAAAGAGGTCCTCGAAAAGAGTAGGTGCTAGTTCTGATCGAGCCAATGAAGGGTCAAGATAAAAAACTTGTAGGAGACTGAGGGAGGATTTGATGGGTTGTTTGGAGAGAGAGTAAATGAGGGATAGAAGGATAGAGGAGAAAGTGGTTTCAGGATAGGAAAGGAGGAGCTTTTGAGCAAGGCGGAGAGAGGAGGATTGGATGGAGGCATTAAAG
Organism: Theobroma grandiflorum; assembly: GCA_036013995.1. Taxonomy (NCBI): domain Eukaryota; kingdom Viridiplantae; phylum Streptophyta; class Magnoliopsida; order Malvales; family Malvaceae; genus Theobroma; species Theobroma grandiflorum. Next base: position 41,193,385 of record CP142129.1, read on the forward strand.
GCGGAAACGGCGTTTTCTAGAGTTTCAGCTGCGAGGTTTAAGGTTTTGTGTGTGAGTTGATCAGAAGGCAAAAGTTTGCGGCGAAGGGTCGAGAGAATGTGGTGGCGGAGCTCAGATTGTGCAAGGATTTCGGAGGTGAAGGCGGTGGTGTGATGGAGGATTCGGGATGATGTAGTGGCAGTGGCCGCGGTGGTCATGGCTGTGTAGTGTTGCTACTGCCTAATGGAAGCGGTTGGTGTTAACTGTCAAGTAAAAAGTTCTGAGAGAGGTTTTCGGTGTAGGGTTTTGAGGGACTGAAGATGAAATGTAGGCCGGAAGGGAGACGGCACTAACGGAAACACCCAATTTTCGGGCTGGCGCGAAGGTTATGGGACGGCTCATCTAAAATGACCGACCAGTCCCCCGTCGTCTTGCTGGAAATTTTAGAACTATCACGAAAAGGGCTTTAACAACATTTCGGCTGAAGATGTTAAAAAGGTAATTTAACAAAATCGAACTTTAGCGGCGATTTGAATGCTTTGATGGTTGATGCGAATCGAAGAAAAGACAAGGAAGACGAGCCCCTCTTGCCGACCAGGCCGGCCTCGCTGAAACGCGCTTCTTGCGTAACGAGACTGCTTCCAATGTGGGCTATGCCCAGTTTCCTTGCCGGTGCAACAGGTTCTTCCATTTGTCGTCAGGTTTTCCTTATGATCAAAGCAGGACACTTGGAGTTCTAGATGGGCCCATCCCTTTGCTGAATTGGCCTCCTAAAAATGGATTAAGATTCCATGGAATGCCTGCTATATCTTTCAAACCTGCAGCCATTGATATGGACATAGCTATGCACTATGATACATTATATTCAGCTGGGACCGGACAATATATTCTTAGCCCCAATTTCGTGTATGTTTTCCTGCCTCAGTGGGCTGAGCCGATTTTACACAGTGCATTTTCATAGATTAGTTCAAGTTCAATTAAATAAAGATTGGGTCATGCCAACAAATGAAGACGCATTAGATTGACAACTTGCAGCAAATTTTGATTGATGTGAAATCAACTTGTCATCTTCGCAGCTTACTCGTAGCCTCGAACATTAGTATCTGTCCTTATATTCATTGACTTTATTGCCTTGCCTGTAATACGGAATTGGAAGTAGAGGATATAATCCTTCTGCCAATTTGGCTGAAGCAACCCTTTTAAAGATCAGAGAAGCTCTAGACTTGTAGCAAAGCTTCAGCTTGATGTTCATAATTATTCATGCAAACAGGTCTAAGCAAAAGGAAATATGAAAAACTAGCGTTTCAACCAATGTTATCAAATAAAAATAAGACCCAATGTTGACAAGGGTGTTGGAACTTACATAATTGTACTATTAACTATCAAAATCCAAATTAGAATTTTAAAAATCCATACAGGATGTCTTAGAAGAAAAGGTGCATATACTTATGAAGATAATAGGGAAATGAATCCAAGTAGAACAGTGACTGAATTTTGGGCCGCCAAAGTGGCAAACACAGCAGCTTCATTTGACAAGGCAGAACCCCCACCAGCTAAATCAGACAAGGATCTAAATGCAATAAAAGGCATCTTTTGTTGGTGACAGACCAGGGCAACTGCAGCGGTCTCCATGTCTATTGCAGTTGCATTGAACTTGGAGTATAAGAATTCTCGATAAGCTCTATTGTCCGTAAAGACATTAGCGCTGATCCCTCTTTTTACTCTCACCACCATTGGATTTCTTGGTAAGCAAGTTGTATTAACGCATCTACCAAGGCTCAAACCCTGTTTCGAAAAACTGAAATCAGAATCTACTGAAAGAATGTGTTTGTCTTTTTTTAATCAAACATGCAGTCAAAGACACATAAACATAATGGATCTTTTGGGATGCATTTAATTTACCTGAACTCTTTCTGCAATGGCAAAGTAATGCTTGTTGACTGGAACCCAAAAGGCATGCTGCCTCTGCTCAGGAATTCCATTCACTGGAAATATTTCTTCAGGCTGATACCAAACATTGTTGAGGAGGTTCTCTGAAGACTTACTGCATTCTGTGCCATTGTTGTAATCTGAAAACTTAAGGTAACCGATTTTTCTGGTGTAGTCTCCATTGGATTCTAAAGCTAGCTCATCCTCAGGTCCATCTCCATACCTCTTTAAACATTAATTAATTGTAAAAGGAAGATTATAAGGAACTGGTCAATGTATAATTTAAGAATTAAAAGGAAAGACAAGATTTCTGGCCTCTTAAGGCACGATAATATATGTATATATATAGAAGGTTTTGATTCAATAGTTTGCACTTCTCAAACAAAAGATCTTTTTGATCTTTCTTATTGCAAACAAGAAATTCTTGAAATGGAAGAAAAAATTAGTGCAGTGCAATTGATTGCACTCCCAATGGATCCCACACATGTGATTCCAATGGTTTTTGTAGTAGTTTTAGAAAACCAAGTAACATGTTTGCAAGATCCATACACAAAGCAATCTAAAAAGTCTACAACGACATAATAAGGCGTAAATTGATCGGTACGCATGCAGCATGTATCAACACTCGTTTGGCGTGGTGGAATAGGGCAAAATACTCAAGTGGAGACTTCTCCATTAATGATTTCCTTCTTATACCGAAATGTCTGATTCAAGGAAACAATTACAAGGCTATTACTAGGAGCAGGTAATTTCATGGACACAACCACCTGCTGGTAGTTTTAAGTTAACGGTGGATGGATAAGTGTTGGGTAAACCAGGCTCGGCAGGCGTTTTTAGGGTTGAGAATGGAATTGTCAAGGTTGTTTTCCCCAAATCCATAGGGAGGATGGACTCAAAACTTCTCCGAGTTCCTAGCTACTTGAGAGGCCCTATTGTTTGTGGCTGACATCTGCTAATTCAGATACATTGATCATTAAAAGTGATTCAGCCAATGCAGTTTTATGGGCAAATAATCCTGATGAAACTCCTTGGCGTTTGAAAATCTTCTCCAATCATGTAGTGAGAAACTGGAAACAGATTTTCAAGTTCAAGTGATTAAAATCCCTCAAGAGTGCAAATCTCTAACAGATGCCCTTGCCAGGCCCAAGGACTTGGTAGCATGGCTGTGAACAGGGGACTTCATGTGGGCAGTGATGATAAATCTCTTTGATAAACAAGAACCAGTATAAGGGTTTAATGGTGGAATCTGGCATTAAGTTACCCTTCAAAGCCGAAAATCCAATAATCTTTAACGCTAAATATATCACCATATCACATAGATCTTTGTGGGGTAGGGAAGAGGAATTAATAAAAAGTTCTAGTACCTGCCAATTCCAAAGACCTGTATGAGCCCAATATTGAGGGATGGTTACATCTCCAATTTGAAGCTGAGGATTTGCATTTCCTGCTACTCCATAGTGCAGAACTCCTTTCACCTTGAATAGGCTGAGCAGCAATTGTGTAGCTATACCTGCATTTAGCTATAAAAATTCCAGGGGAAGAATCAATAACATCGAGCAACCAACAAGATAGAGCAATATTAAAAAAAAAAAAAAAAAAAAAACAGGGATGATCCAAAATGCACGTACCATGCTTAACCCGGTCATGACAATAATAACCTTTTCATTTTCCAAGTGACCGATTCGAAACCTCCTCCCTGGACAAACAGAGTCATTGGTTTAATCTACATATAATTTAAAATTTAACCAAGTAAATGCCATGACAAAGAAATTTCATGTACCCGAAAAATCCAAGTAAGGAAGCTCGAGATCGGCCACAAAACTACCAGATTGCAGGAGAGGATTCATCTCAAAGGAATTTGGCACTATTATACCTAAGTAGGGACCCTTCTCGTTTATTCTACTGATCTTGCTCAAAGTGGAAGAAGAAACTGCACCATAGACTCCATTGCTACCAATCCCCAAAACAAGAACAGCCAGAAGCAACACCATTCTCAAGCACAACACCATTTCTTCAGAGTCAACGCTCACTTTTGTATGCTTCACATCTCCATGATTAAATAGAAAAGTCAAGAATGGACAAATTGTAATGTCGAAATTCAAACATGGAAGGATGAGATATGAGGATAGTACTCGTAAAGTACAAGTATTAGAAAATGTGGCCCTAGTGTAACGTAAACATGATCACGTGGAATTCAAGTTAGGTTGGCTGGCTTGGATGCTGCTTGTTACTTGTTAGGCTTGCAAACCGGGCTGGAATCAGGAATCTGGAAGCAAATTGTAAATTCATTTTAATTTTTTTATAAAAAAAAGAAAGGAAAATTCAAAGTTGACTCATTAAATAAAGAATACGTACACTTAGGATCCAACAAAATAATTAAGCGTATTAAATTCATTTAAATCTTAAACTTATTAATATTGTAGCATACTACACTTGAACATTTAATGTACTGAGTCCATGGCTCATCCTCATCTCAAATTGCAGATAATCGCTCCACATCGGTCCAAATCAGGCTCATGGTATTCAATGGGAAACTGCCCTATAAGCCAATTTGGTCGTCTATGGAAACTATATCAAAATGAAAGTTGCTTCAAGTAAAGAAAGAAAACTAATGTATCTAAAAAAATACCAAACCTTTCAACTGAATTATGTATATATTTTGGATACTGACTATACCCATCTATTGACACATAAAAGAGTTTGCTGAAAATGAACTTCTTCTACTTTATCTTCAGAATCGTGCCGGCCCTTGGGTGAAGCCACTCAAGCAATGGCTTTAGGCCTCCAATTTGGAAAGGCTCAAATTTTAGAAAAAATTTATAATTTTATAATAATTATAATATAATTAATTATATTAAAAATATATAAAAATTAAAAAATATATATAAAAGTAAAAAATAATTATTAAAATTATTTTTTTACTTTTTTAATTATGTGTTTAATAATTTCAATTTTCTATTACTTTCTTTTTTCTAGAATGCTATTAATTCTCAACTATATTTTTTTATTTTCAATAAATTACCAATCATATATATTTACTCATCTCCAACAGCTATTTTTTTCTTATTTATTTTTTTTATTTTCAATCAATGCATTTAATGATTTTCAATAGTTATTTTTTTCCTATATATAAAATCAATTTTGTTTTCAATGTATAATATCTACTTTTAAAATTTTCCTTTCTCATTTACTCTTTCTTTCTTTAACTTTAATTTTTTTCCAAAAAATACACAAGAAACCTGTTCTTTTATTATCTTCATAAAACTGTGAGCCTCATTTGCGGTTTGTAATAAGCATTCAACAATTAGATACTATTTTTCTAATCTTTACAGATTTTTTTACTTTAATTTAGAGTTTATATTATATTGTTATATTATTTTTATTTCATGTGATAGTTGATTTGTTTGAATTAGAAATTTTGATTGTTGATTTTATATTAGTCATTTAGAAAATATAAGATAATTATAATAGTTTAAAATATAAGATAAATGTTTAATTAAAAATTTTACATATCAAAAAGTTAAAAGAATAAAATTTTAATAAAAAAAAACTTCATTTGAATATTTCACTTTAAGCCTTTGAATTTGTTGAGCCGTCCTGCTCAGAATAATCATCAAATAACATAATAATATATCCTGATCAAGATAAAGAAAAATAGATTATTGATTTTTGCAGCCTGCAGAAAGAGTAGAAAGGTCTAAGTGTTGGATCATAAAGCCCACTGACAAAGTCAACGTTTCCTAGACAACCCTCAACACTGTGGCCCAAAAGAAAATTAAAAAAAAAACTATGGCCCAAAACATAATGGGCCACGGTTTCTCATTCTAGTTCTGTTAAAATGTTGAATTGACGTTACAAGATTCAAATCTAAGTATTATACAAGGATCAAAAACGGTTTTTTTTTTTTATAATTGATGGAGACGGGATTCGAATTCTACTCTTTAAGTAAGGAGATCATACACCAATTAATGAGCGAAATGCTTGAGTGCTTAAAAAAAGGTTATACAATGAGCGAGATTGAAACTTTATATTATTTAACATTGTCAATTTTTATATAGAAAAGCAATTAACACAAACATATTTATTGCAAAATATGTTAATTAGTTATAATAATTTTTGGGTTTTTCATGACTAATTAAGTGGAAGAATGGGATATAGATTGAAATTTGGACGGAAAGTTTGAGCCATATGGGCTCACGAATTTAATGCCTTCGTCACAGTTACTATTTTATTCAAAATCCAAGTAATTCATCATATAGGAAGAGCAGTTATCAAATAATGATCAAACTGGTAGTAGTTTTATTTTCAAAGAGAAAAGTGATAATATGCATTAATGAGCTATACATTAGTCCAAGTAACGTCTCTAAAGAGCAATAAAATCAAACGTGCATTAAGAAAACCTTATTAAGATATCCTTATTCTTTTTTCTTTTCTTTTTTTTAATTTGAGAATAGAATATTCCAATCGCATTATTTAAGTAAGAGATATATGCAATTATTATATATCCTAAATTCCTAATTTGCAATCAATATTTCCAGCAGAATTGTTTGGTTTTGGTAGGGTTGCATATATTTTTAGTTGGAAATACGTATGGGGCACCATTGTTGTGCTTGTACTTGTACTTGTACTAGGGGGCGAAAGAAAGACATTAATTCTTTAGGGAAAAAAGAAAAAGAAAAGGAAGATTTAGCTAGCTTTGCTTGGAGTAGTGGGGTTGGTGACATTGCAAACCATGCCAAACAAATAACATCATGTTGACATGAAATGCATGCGCCACAGGGGACGGAATCATTGACACGTTACACGTGTCACATCTTGAACATTCATGTTAGAACAAATACAAATACTTATGATTTGTGGGTTGAATTGATGACATATATAGGGGTGTTGCATCTTGCACGTAAATTGGAGTATGATGCAATTTCTTTCTTGTTAGAATCTTATATAAAAAGAAATACGCACGTGGGACTCTTGTCAATATATATTTTTGGAGACATTTTCCATGAAAGGGCTTGGAAAAAAAGAAGAAAAAATAATTTTATCGAAGTCTAATATTGGTAAACTCTAGGCTTTATTATCTTTCAGCCTGAATTCCTTAATTTGGCTTATATAGTTATATATATGCTTAAAATTAATATCAAATATAAGGTAAGATACCACACTGCCGAAGATGATGATGATGATTCAGGAATGCTGCTTTCAGTCAATGCAGCATTAAAATGATTAAATCATACTACTAGAGAACTGGATATACATGAAAGCAAATAGTGTAGCAGCAGCTAATCATAATTTAAAGTTAAAGCTAAGAAAAATAGAGATAAGCTTAAAATCTTAGTAAATTAGAGAGAGGTAGGTCTCTGAATCACCCAAGCTAGAGCTTAGCACACAAACATCTACAAGTCCACGAAAGATTGTATAGCATCATGAGCAATCAGCCTTAGACTTTTTAGCAGAGTGACTGCTCATGATGTTATATCGTTTCATGAAGCTGCTCTTTAGTCTTCTTTTTTGTTGTTTTTTTTTTTTTTTTTTTGAAGTCATGTGCTGGATAAAGCTGCTAGCTGCCCTTCCAACTGTTGTAATAACCATTTTCTATCGGAATCCGGCGCCAAGGGCAGGGGCCCAGTAATCTGCTCCATTGTCACTCCCAACTTGCAGTGTGCATGACACAGGAACCAGGCACAGCCCTCTACTCCTCAGGTCCTTCTTCGGTTCTTCATGAGAATCCTGGAAAATGGAAAAGTAAATTTATTAATAATTCCATTTTATATCATGCATGTAAAGGGAAAAAAAAAAAGGAAGAAGGAGAAATAGTGTTACAGGGCGGCAAGAGTTACCTGCTGATCAGGACCGCCTTTCCTCTTCATGCAGCTATCGTTCAACAGCTAAACAAAAAGATGCCATCCGAAAAAGTATCAGCATTTTAATTGATTTGTCAAACCAAGCATCATTGTTTCTTATTTGTTTATAAAATGTTGATTATTTCAAAATGCAAACAAAGGGTACTGATAATAATTCTATTCTTTTATAGATCTTAATAAAGAATAAAGCTATAAAGCTGAGAACATTGTTCTTTTGACACTATCTTTATTGGTCTTCAAAAGGAAAACACAGTAAACGGGTAGCTATTTCAATTAAATTCAAGTTTCCCACTTCCCACCAAGTTCCTTTGAGGTAATGGATCCAATAAAGCTTATTAATTATACATACCTGACCGGGGTCTTCAGGAAATATACAATTTCTCTCCCCTTGAACCTAAACAAAAAGATTATAATCATTAATCAATTAATACCACATTATTCAAAATTTATATTCTTCATGCACATGCATACATACACAATTCCACATGCAGAGAGATTTATGTCCTTTTGTTTTTTGGCTTCGGGAAGTGAGAAATATTAAGGATGATGGAAATAGTTTTCTTACAGATTGTTGCTGCCTCATGTTTCCTGATCCACTGCCCAAGTACGGTAAGCTGAGAGCCTACATTCAAGGGGGATATATATACTATAAGAGAAGGAAGACTTCAATATAAGTAAAGGAATGTTAAAGGAACATTGTGAGGCTGAGGCTTTAAACACTGTGCCATCACTGGTTCATGGTTGTTTGCAAAAAAGAGTAGGGGAAGGAAGAAACATCACCTCAATCTGACTCTGAAGGAATCTGATGTACCCAATAGCCTCTAACAAGACAGAGGCTGTGTCAGTCTGCAAAAGAGAAAAATATCACACCACAACCCTCCAAAGTCATATTTAATGTCTTTTTCTTAAAAAAAAATGCTTAAAGAGAGGGAGGGAAAAAAAAAACAATATGAAGAAGGAAGGAAGCTTTCATCTTTTGAAAAAGTCCTTCTTTAGGGGTTTCCTCGTAAAGAATACAAACGTTTTTTATTCCATTTTCGTTCTGCAAGATCTAAATCTTTGAGCCTTCTTAACTTCATTGATTAAAGCTAATTACCTTCCCAAATGGAGAAACGAGCTGGTGAAGTGCAGTAATTCTGTCTCCTAATTTTTCCTTCCTCACCTGGTATTAATTTGTACAAATTAATCAGAAAAAACAAGTTGATGAGAACTTGATTAAGTTCCATGATTAATTACTTTTAACTAAATTACGATAGTAGTATTCTTTTTGTTCTACATTAATAGAAGAAAAGGGATCATAGCTATAGCCAAAGAATCGTCATCCGTGAAGAAATGGACAATCAAGAGAAGGACAACTACTTTACCAGCCCACGGATGAGTATGTGTGTTTTTCTGCTTGTGGGTATCTTGTGGGTGTGCGTGCAAATTGCGTTTTTGTGAAGTGTAGGACAGAGAGAGAAGGAGAGAAGGCTGAAAGGGTTGGGTATTTTTACTGGGTATTTTTTGTACATTACCTTGAAGGTAGATTGGTTTGCAGAAGGTTGAACCCTAGCTTTCTTTAATGTCCCACCAGTTGCAGTGCTGTTACACTACAGAAAAAGAAAAGAAAAGGAAGAAAGTAAGATGAGAATTCTGATTGGACAGCAATCTGATAAATCAGAGACGGTTAGTTAAAAAAAAAAAAAAACCCTTCAAGGCCTAGAAGAAGACATTCAGCTAACTAACCTTGTTATATAAAACACTATTCATCAACCACCGGTTGTACTACTTTATCAAAGTAGAATAGATCAAATTATGGGTATAATTCATGCTTAAATTTGATAAGTACTTCAAATAAATCAGGAAACCCTAAAATGTCTGGAAATTTTTTTTCTATCTAACATTGTATATATATCATGAAGAATTAATACTCTCTGCTCTTTCATTTTGTCCCGTTCTCAGTACCTCAGAAGAGCGATCTGGAGCTGGATGCCTTGCATCAGCTTTGTTGCCAGAAAAATCCAACATGTTACTGCTGAAACTTGTTACGCAGGATTTGGGGGATGAGGCAGGCATTATCTGATGAGACCAAGTTGGTTTAGTTGCCTGATGAAAATCTTCATTTGCATGCCCATACACATAGCTGCTTGCGGAGTTTTCTTGCTTCACATCAACAACAGAAGCATTTGAGGCTTGGTGTAATGCTTGATCCTCCCAGTTCTCCACCTTCTTGGGTACTTGAACTTGAAACTGGCCTATACCACCCTTTTCTTCTTCACCCACCAATCCACCCCTAAAATAACATGTAATAACTCAATTAAACTGCCTGTCTTTTATCAGCTCATCAAGTCAATTTAAAGATCGAATCCAAAACATGCATCGTGTATGTATAGTACTGTAAGAGCATGTGTAGAAGACAAAAGATAGCATTAATCTAAAGCTGATACACAATAGATAGAGAAAGAGAGAGAGTTACAAGAGTAGTTGACTCCAGGACTCAGGAAGCTCCTGGTTATCATGCCAAGAAGGAATAGGAAGTGAAGAAGAGGAGGAGGAAGAAGAAGAAGAGGTGGGAGTGTATTGAGGGAAGAAAGTAGGAGGAGGAGGCAGGAAAGGAGAAGGTTGTTGGTGATGAGTTGGTGGGCGCATGCTGTTAATGCTCCACCAGTTAGGGTTTCCGGCCATCATCTGCTGCACGGGTGAGCTCTGCAAGACTCCTCGGTTCATGGCCTTTCCTTGGCAAAAACTTTGATGATGATGACGGCGGTCACTTGAAACTCTCTCTTTTAATTACTCCTTGTTTTCGTTTCCCTTTTTTTTTGTTTGCTTGAAGCTAGCTCCCAAACAAGTCTTTGAAGAAACTTTGAGAGGTCTTCAAACTCTGGTTTAAGTAGAGAGAAGAAAAGGGAAAGACCCTCAAGTCCTATTCCTTGAGGAGAATTTGAATCATGGAGTTTTGAGAACCTTTGTTTTTCTCTCTTTCCTTTCTTTCTTTATGACTCTGCCTTTTTCTTTCTTCCTTTCTTTTATGTTTTTCTTTTTCTTTCTTGCTTTTTCGCTGCTTTTGCTTTATCTCAAAGTGGGACAGAAAAGGTGCTAGCAATTCTCAATTTCTTAATTAAATAACAAAACAAATAAAAAAATAAAAGAATTCACCGGCTACTGTAACTTTTGACATAAACCATTTTTCCGTTATATCTACTCATGTTTTCACTCTACTAATTAATTACAAATCCTAATTAATTAGTTCATAAAATTGGGTTTTTTTATCCTTTCTAGACCAAGAGAAAGATTGTAAAGAATAATGTTCTATCTCTTTAATAATAATAGTATCAAAGAAAAACATAAAAAAATATAGAAATAAATTCGAAAACATTTGAAGAAATCAAAGTAGAAATGAAATAACCAAATATATTTAATCAAAAGGAAATAATATTGAATAATTATTATTATCCAATTATCAAAAACTTGAGTGATGAGGAAAGTTAGTCGATCAGCTATATAAGGGACTGTTATTTGATATATACGGAGTCACAATTATTCGATGGGTCTAGTGATTATTGATCATATTATATATATATATATAGGCATCTAGCTAGCTATGAGCAAGTATGATTTCTCGGTTGAAATCAAGATTGAATTTGTCTTGTCTTGGTATAGTGAATTTTCCTTAATTCTGAGGTTACATAAACATTACAAAACATTATCCATATATAGCATGTGGTTAACACACCAGCTTCCAGCTAGCTATGGTATTTGCTTTCGACTTATACTATACTTTATGGAGGACCACATGTCTGTAGCTATGATTTCGTTATTTCATCAAAACTTAAAAATATCTAGCTGTATTGCTTTGATTTTTCAAAAAAAAAAACTGGGTCGATTAATTGAACATAAAATATTAACAAATAATATTGGGTCGATTAAAGTTCAACACAGTAGAATATTGGAGGTAGTGCCGGTAACTGACGTCAGGATGATGGGAAAAATAGAAATATATATATATATATATATATATATATATATATATATAGGAGTAAGGTAAGGGTTTGTTTGGATGTATAAGCTAATGAACGTGTGGAAAATGTATTATTGTTCAGGACGATGAGCTGCCCGTGGGAGGACCGACAGGCCACACTTTTCAAGAGGTCAAAATCTAGGGTTTGGAGATCCCTAACCGCAGGTCTTCAAGAGAATGACTGCCATTTCCAAGATCAATATTTCACCTAGTACTAGTATTAATATATAGTACTAGCAGTAGTATTTTTCTTTTCAGATTATTTTAAAAGAAATACAACTTTCCTCCCTTTTCACCTTCTATATTTTTTTTAATCAAAATTCAGTTTCAAATCTCGTTTTTAATTATTAAAAATTTTTGTATCTATAAATCATCATCTCTAAAATATATTTACATTAAAATAGTGATGAAAAAATTTCGCATCTATTAAAATTAAGAATATCTTAAGCATATATACCTATTGTCAATTGATTTTATATTAAATATTTATTTTAAAAAATTCAATATTATATTAAAATAGACACTCTTCTCATTTGTTGATTCTTTTATGAGTTCTTATTTCGTTAGCTCACGACATGTGATAAGCCAATAATATAACAAAAACCTCTCCACCTATCAATTATTGATTTTTTAAATTAAATATACATCTTAAAATATCAATAGTTTATTATTTTTATAAAAGTATAATTTTAAACCTTTAATGTTATTGTCGAATCACACTTTGAGATGTGAATATGTTCTCCCTTTGATAGCATTGCAAAACGAAAAGAAAAAAAAAAAGTGTTACTCCATTTCTATTGTATCCATACATAGTAAAAAGTAGCGACAAGTAATATTCTACCAAAATGTTCTTGCAAACTGTAAATGTCGAAAGGACAATTATTAATTTCTTCTTTTAGAATTTACGCTTTCTTGTTAGCATGCCCTAAACTGAAAACGATGTACAGTTAATTGACAAAAATAAGATGACAGCCAATAAAGTTAAAGAGAAGAATACTAGTACTAGTTTTAAGCATCCAAGTATAGTGCACGAGATTTATAAAGTTTTTTTTTAATCAAAATATTGAAAATAATCATTATTGTTGCACCAAATTAATATCCCAATTGATTTTACATACAAAATTAAAAATTTTTAGGCTTCCAAACTTTTTCAATAACTAGAATGTTAGCTATGTAAGAATGGGTCTCAACTTAAGATTAATAAATGAAATTAATTATTTATACCAATATGCTTATGCTCCAGATTAACTCAACAAGTGGAAAAAGGCCATGAAAGCAATAATTGTTTGATAAAAAATCTCTAGACCTTAGGAGTGCACATTCATTAAATCTAACCGCCTACAAATCAATCTTTGCTTGCGGATTCTAAACTTACATTATTTTGTTATTTTAAAATGAAATGTTGTAATATAAAACAAATAAAATTATTCTCTTGGAATAATTTAAGGGATTATTCCCTTGACAAACATTCCCTTGAACCGCATTTCAAAGTTGCAAACAAACAAGCAAAAAAACCCTTAAATCTCGAGCTACTCTGACAAGCGACTTAGGAACACAAAAACATTATTCTTGGGGAGGTAGAAGGGGAAGGGAAGGGGGGTGAAATGGGCCATGTCTTTTGTCCGTACTGCCAAAATCTTTGTCGGGGGCGCCGTGTCTTTTCCCATGTACCTCCATTTTTTTACCCACGCCCTTTTTCCTATTTTATTCTGCTTGCCTCTATTCCGGGTAATTCCCCTTCCCCCATCCAAAGAACAAAGATGGAACAAACCCCTCTCTCTTGTCTTCTTCCCCTTTCCCTTATATTCTCTTTCTTTTTCTGTTTTCGCTTTTTGTTTACTAGATCTACATCCATTTTTATATTAGGGGGGAGTTCATAATCCTAATTGATAGATTAACCTCATTCCTCTAAAACCTTTTCATTGTTAATTAACTAAAGTATTTGAACTTTGATTTTTGTTTTAATTCATCAAGTCAGCTATACAGTAATAAATTTAACAATTGTTCTCTCTTTTAATAGGATTATACTTTACTCAAATTAAAATTTACAAATTTTTTTTTCAAATTATAAGAACATAAACCATGTAAGTTTCTTTTTCAAATAATTAGGATATAAAATAAAAAATTGAGTTTAAATTGTTCGCTGAGATTTCAATAATGATTTTAAGTTCACGTCGATTAGTTAAAAAAAAGTTCAAGATTTAACGAGTAATAAAATAATTATTAATTCCTCGACAGATGGTTTATTTAATTAAAATTCTTGCTTAAAAAACAACAAAATCGATGCATCATCACAGTCAGCTTAATTAATGTTTATGTTAGGCAAAGCATGATGAGTTTTTGAATCATCTAATTGTCATTACCCCAAAACAAAATCTTAGAAAGAATGATACCGACACCTTTGAATTGGCATGACTTGCCGCAGCTTGTTGTTTCCACAGTAACATATTGTATCCCCCTAAACTATCGAAATCAACAATTAATTAATATCGAAATCGACAATTAATGTTTCAAACCTTGGCCATGTCGTTTCCTCAGAACTCGAATATTAACCCCATCAAAGGTTGTGTTTTTTTGTTTCATCTTGTTCATGCTTTAATCATTGGATTCCTCATCACATGCTTTTATAGTAATAAATTAGGGGTTAATTAAAGCCATAAATTCTTCATTGTGATCCCAAGACGGCTTGTTTTTATATAAACCCGTGTACCTTAAAACCCTCGCCTTGGTTCCTCATTTTAGAGGCTCCCCAAAGCAAAAGGGGGAATGCTATAACTAGGTACATTTTTTTCACCTAACTGTAGTAAAAGGTTAAAAACAAAGACAAACAACATAGCTAAGAAACATGTAATGTAAGTATGATGTAAACATACACTTTCATTTTTGTTTGTCTTATATGTGGCAGATGAAATGAAACCTACAAAAGAAATGCACTAGCCTCCTTTCAAAATTCACCAGTTTGTGAATTGCATTTAAAATTTGCACTCGAAAAGCTAGCTATGAGCAAATTGCAATTGTATAGTTGAAATTTTTTAACTTTTTTTTATTGAAATATTCATTAAAGTGGACATATAAAAGTAGGGGTCGATGATTAACTATGTCTAATAGCCTAATGAGCATTTATAAAAGGGTTATCTCATCCTTAATTAATTCTTGGCCTTCTATAAGTGTGTTTAATTGATAATTAAATTGATAGGTAAGTAGAGAAAAAAAAAAGATATTGTATATACTGGGGAAAAAGTGATAGAAAGAGAGTTTGGTCTTTATGTGATTTTTGCTTTTCTAATTGTTTGAATTGGGAGTAATGATAAGAACAATTAGATAATTCTTTTTTAAAAAAACACACATACATACCAAAGGGTGGCCTACCTTTTTTCCTATCCAATAATTTTCTTTAAGATATTGTTTCGTGACCAAGTCCATGGGTTAACCTTTCATCACATTCTAATAACTTTTCAAATTTATACAAAAGAAAAAATCAAAAATTTTCTTTTCCATATAAACATTTACAAATATAATCAACTAAGAAATAATTCCATAAATAGTATATAGTTGGATAAAATTCAACAAATTAAAAGAATTGGATTAACCGCAGACATGCATAATATGATGAATGTAAGACTCGATGATTTCAAAATTTTTATTTTCCAATTAAGATAAAATCTCATTGGTAGAATTTAACCCACGTGTTATTAATAAACATTTTGGTATAATTATTTCTATCATTGATTTTATAATTTTTTTTCTTAATATAATTGTTTATGTTACTTCTCTTTAATTGGCGAATAACTAACGGATCAAACATATCTTCTTTTCTTGATTAAAATAAAAAAAAAGACGTTACATACATAAAATCTCTCAAAGAATATATATATATATATATATACCCAAAGCTGAAATTTTCTTAAATTTTCTTTGACGACAATGCTGGTTTAAGCATTAATAATTAAACAATCATCAGAAAAAAAAAAGTAAAATACACTTTCGTTATTATTTGAAAATCAAGGGGCAGATATTTTTAATAGTTGAAAAATCAGCAAATATCTAGAGTTGGTGGCAATAAAGAAGAAAGACATCTTGTTTGCATTTTCATGTTTTGTCAGTTTCTCGTGCAAAAAGTATATGAAATGGCTTACGTCTTTAAGAGAAGGAAATAAAACTCTATTTTATACCATGGAAAATGCCCTTTTTGTAACTTAATTACCGCATAAAATTGAAGCACATATTATAATTAGTTTGCCGACCCTTCAATCTATAGGCATCATGCTTATTGATAGTAAGTCTTATTTTCCTTATCTATTTTGCAAAAAAAAAAAAGAAGAAGAAGTGTTGGTAAATCACCTACCAAATTTGAAGAAATGATTGCCCAAGTGCATGCTGTCAATCTATTATATTTCGGAATTATTAAGAATGCTAGCATTTTCGTGAACACAAAATCATTTCCTGCCCAAAAGAACATCATTTCCCATATCAACATCAAATCCAATTTAGTTAATAGTCTGAAAAATATTTCACCGAACCATAGACCGTAAAATCATTGATAGTCAATTTGCATCTTGTCAACTAAATATAAACATTAATTGAAAGAAAAATAAAAAAAGTTAACAATTAATTTATCCCTCATTAGACGAAGTGTATTGACTAAGAATTTCCCTGAGGTGTCTAACAAAGATTGAAGAGGCATTTTTAGGTGAAAATGATATCTTTGGTGCTTTGTTGGCTTGGCGTGCACGCATTTCAAAGCATCCAATCAATCGTATCTAGACATGGTTTTTTTTTTTTTTTTGTGGGATTAAAATTAGCTAATCATTCCATAGTTTTTTTTTTTTTTGGCTTTTCTCACCTTTTTCTTAGGTTCTCCTTTTAGTTAATTTTAATTTATGCTTAATATATAGTTCTAGTTTTTTAATTTTGCATATTCTTCATAAGGCATCATTTGTCTTTAATCAGATATTAAAATAATATAGAATACAAATGATTTTAATAAGGGTGTATAGATAGGTAATTAAAGTAGTTATATAATTAAAAAATTAAAAAGGAATAATCTTGGCAGACAATAGAAAGAACCATATCTCAGTAGAGTATAAACAATTCCATCAATCATTCTCAGTATGAAATAATTAATCAGATTTCTCCCTTTCTTTTTCTTATGTCCTACTAAAATACTGATCCCAATACCCTCTCACACCAAGCCTTTTTTTTTTTTTTCCTATTTTAATCCCTATTCTTTTGTCTTCTTATATATCATATGGGAAAAAATAATCCCCACTTTGCAGTTTTTTCTCTCCACTCATTCAGCTATATTGTTTTTTTATTGTATATTAAAATAATTAACAATCGGTTATTTCTACACTAGCCTTTTCTAGCTTCCATGTGTCGAAAGTGTGCTAATATAGAACAAGTCAATGGGGTAGAGGCCACAAAGAGAAGAAAAAGAAAGTTTTAATTTTCAACCAATCTATTTGTTATGAGACAAGTGTTTTTCCGAAGTCATTTTCATAAACTTTAGAAAAAGCTTAATTTCTGCTTTTATTACCTTACCAATTGCATATTTAATATGATGCAATGAGTGAAGGAGATATATCCTGGGCCAAAAAACAACCAGCAGCTGTAACTCTACTTCTTTTAATAAAGTTGTGATTATTTGCATATGTTATATATAATAATAATATTATTATTATTAACATTATTATACACTAAAAGAAAGATTCTAACATGATCTATTTTTAAACTTTAAGAGAAATTATTGACGTTTGTTTTGCAAAGTTTGATTTTCTTGGTTTCCTCTTATGAAATTCTCCTATTGTTGAAGTGAGATTACATTAATGTCAAATTGAATCTAATGGACAACATTAGACTTAAAATGACATAACAATCTACAATCAGACTAAACTTACTGCACATACCCCTCCTATGAGAGCTTAAATGAAAACGCGTTTCCTCAGCATACAAGAAGATCACCCGTAGGGATGTCAACGGATACCTTATTATAGGGTACTCACGGATATCCGACCCGTTTATACAAAGTTAAGGTACTCATAAACAGGTTCGAGTAGGGTTAGGGTAGTGATTTCACTACCCGAATTTTAATAGGATAGGGTTAGAGTACCACCCCTTAGGTACCCGTTACCCGAACTTGATTACTATTTATAAATATTTTATTATTATTTTAATAATTAAATTAAAAATTTATAATTTTTACCAACTTTACAAGTAAATTTTTTTATTAAAAACTAACAAATATATGAAAAGTATGATTACTTTAATTATTAATGTGATGACATTAATATATTTAAATTAAAAAATTATTATATTATTATTTATGTTTAAGTATGATTACTTTAATTATTAATATGATGACATTAATACTTTTATGAATGCGTGTGTGTATATATTATGTATTTTAAATATAAATATATTTAGTTTTTATTTTGTTTTAATATTGTAAAAATTATAACTCATAAAATTATTAATTACAGTATATATATATGTTTATTTATATAAACATATAACTTATAAATCTAAAGGCAAGTTATGAGATTAGAAAATTTAATTGAGTAATTGGGTTCCCATAAAAAAATTTTAATAATTTTTTTATTTAATCAGGTATTTAAACGGGTTAAGGTAATTATAGGGTAGTGGGAATGTATTAGGGTTAGGGTTAGGGTAGTAATTTTAAAATTAAACGGATAGTTAATAGGGTTAGGGTAATTGATTTTTTATAGGGTTAGGGTTCGGATACCTCGAAATTATAGGGTACCCGACCTGTTGACATCCCTAATCACCTGACTCTTAAGAAAAGTATATATCTAATCACGTGATACTTTTGGATTAAGAAGATCGAATATGAAAAGTTAAGATATAGGTAAATTTTGAATTGAGTTAGAGCATGAACATTGCTTGGAGAGGTAAGGGAACAAAGAAATGGAGTAATAGGTACGTAGTTACAGCCTACAAGACATTTGAAGCGTTGGATTAAACACGATTGTGATTAATGAAAATATGTAGGAGGGTGAAATGTATATAACTTAATATATTTTAATTTGATGTAAACACGACCATGCTTGATGTTTTAGTAAATACCATAATTAATTAAATATAACTATTTTATTAATAAAACTCTTTACCTTTCAAAAAAAAAATTAACGATAGATAACTCTTAATAATTGTAAGAGGACGAGGTGAGTTTGTAAGAATCACTTCTTCAAGTATGCACGTATAATAAATGAAGTTAGGGGCAGGGTGATGAGGTATAGTCAAATATCGCATGTAAAGAATAAAATTGTACAAAATTTTATTATTTTTTTAAATTAAAAAACAAAAGATTTACATGAATAAATTTATATATCTTAACTATTTGAGATTTGGTGTATGTGAAATACTATACTTCATTTTTCTTTTTATAATTGAGGAATTGAAGATTTGAATCTTACTCTTTAGGCAGAAGATTCATACATCAATCAATGAGTCAAATGCTCGAGGTGTTACTATACTTCATGTGTATACTGCATGAAAGTATAAAATTAAACCAATAATTTTATGATCATAATTATACATATTCATAATGAGAATGATCTTTTGCTATAATTTATTATGTAATAACTATCTTAAGTTTCACAAGGTTTTTTTTTTATGTGATTACATGTAAGAGTAAATCTAAATTAATTTAATAAAATATTATTTAACATACATGATATATTTGTTACATTTAATAAAAAATCAATGAACAAACAAAATAAACCAACAACCAAAACATAAAATTGGACAAAATCCATACTTAGTGAGACTTAAATTTGAGATCTAAAATATTGATAAATGGATAAAGTTAAACCACTTATCTATCCTCCTCTCCCCTTTTAAAATAAAGGAGAAAATTTAAAATAAAAATAAAAATGAAAGAAAGCAAAGGAAGGAAGGAAGTGGATGGGTGGGTTATATATTTATTTAAAGTCTCAATGGAAAACATTAATTGCAAGTCTCACAAAATTTGTCTCATTACAAAATAATAATAAAAACAAAATCATCTTCCTCGTTCCAATCTTTCATAAATTAGGGGAAAAGAATATGCTGATTGCAAATTAACGGTATAGGGGGGATATTTCAGAAGAGGGTCCCATGACCAGACTGTCCGTTGACATGTGATTTATCTGAGACGCGTGGGACATAGAAACAGTGTGTCAGATCCGACGGTGGACAATCATTTGAGTTTAAGCAAATACTGCCAAGCGAAGTACGGACGCAAAAAGGGTTTTCTACCTCACATGGCAGATCACGTGACTGGCAGCCCACTAATCAAACCGAACTTTATGGCCATGGTCGAGTCCAAGGCGATAGAGGACGAACCATAAACTGAGATGGGTCCGTGGCCCACGTGCCACCACACGTGTAAACGAAGCAATGTAAATTTAAATATATTATTATTATTATTATTATTATTATTATTTTAAAAAAATTACTCAAGAAAAAAGAAATTGTCGAAAACGACTTATTCAACTTAAAATTTTCTAATTCAAATACCGAAATGATAAGATTAAAATTTATAAAAGGCGAAAAAGATAAAAAGTGCTTTTCACTGAGTAATGCTTGTCAATTTTTCATATGTACTAAAAAAAGGCACGTGTAAGCATCATTTTTAAGCATGTCAACCTAGATTCATGTTTTGACCTAAAAACTTAAAAAAAAAAGTAAAAGGTGTAGATTCATGTACAACTTGAAAAAAAGAAGAAGAAAGTAGTCAGAGTTCAATTGGATGAGGTTGTCCACTAAATTGGCATACATTACAAATGGGATTGGTCAAATACTCAAATTTAGTTTTTCTTCTAGTGCATAATTATGTTAAGGGTTTGTGCAATGATGTTTACTTTTACCTTATTTTTATTGTATCATCATTTTGGGTAAGAACTTTGATGCTTGTACGCCTCCTAGATTAATTCATGGGTTTCTTTTTTATTTAAATTAACAAAAAAACCAAAAGACAATGTATCAAAATTTCAACTACTTTATATAAGACAATGAGCATCTCTATTGACCAATTTATATTTTTGTAATAATTAACCACAATACTCATCTCCCAAAAAGAGGAGCAAATAAACAAAATTTTACAATTATTTTAGTATTGATAAGGAGGAGGTGTTCACAAATCCAAACGATAAGGTAGAATTCCACAAACAATTTGAGTTTTGATTTATTTGAAAAAAGAGAAGAAATAAATAAGTATTTGTTTAACTTGGTTTTTTTTCGACTTATGTACTTTTTAAAAATAAAAGTCAAGTCAAATAATATTTTAAAATTTTTTTAAAGAATAAGTAATTTTTTTTAAAAAAATTAAATTTAAAAAAAAACCTCCAAAAGAAGTTTTTTTTTCTCTTATTTTAAAAAGCTGTCAATTTTTTAAGAAATATCATCTCTCTCTTAATCAATCTCGCTCTCATCTCTCTCCCTTTGCAAATCACTCTTTTCCCATGCAAATCATGATTTCTTTCTCTTCTACTTTTCTTTCTCCAAAGGTTACTAGAAAAAATTGATCAGAAAGGATTTTAATGTAAAATATATTGTTTTTTCTTTTCACTTCTTTATTGGGGAATTAAAGGATCATGGTTTGATTACTTACTAGATTAACAAAAATTTAATACTATTATAATTATATAAAATTTGAGAGCTATTCCATTTTGTATGAATTTTTTTATTTTAATATCTTAAATCATATATAAGCTTAAAATAAACTTATTCTGTTTTAATTTATTCGGTGATTAAAGATGACCTAAATACCTTTTATGATAATTTTAAATTAAAGAGTTTATATAATTTCTTATGCCAAATTGCTTACTAAATAGTTTTAATTTAATTTTAAAAACTATTATGTTATTATTTTTTACGATAGCTATATAATAATTTTTAAATTAAAAAAAAAAGACCAAAAAGGCTCTAAAATGGAATTTATTTGAGTCTTATTTGCCAATTTGATGGTTGTTGGCAAAGCTTTTAAGTATAATACAAGTAATTAATCAAATGAAAAAATAGAAGTTGACATTAATTTGGGGCTATGCTTGGAAAAAACTCAATAATCCAAGTTTAGGACTTTGGAGTCAACTTGTCAGGTCGATTCATGCGTATAAATCAAGTTTGTGAAATTAGATTTACTTCTAGCCTTTAGACTTTTATAATCAGGCCAAGGAAAAATATAGGAGATGCCAGTCTAATGTGAATTGACATAAGCTAGCCTGTCAACTAATTTCCTTTATGTACATTGTTTTGTCGTATTTTATTTATCTGCACATTTAAGTCTCCAAATCTGTGATGAGCTTTTTGATTTATCTCATCGCTTAAATTTTACTTTAGTATTTTAATTAAAACCATTTTCAAAGAGTATTTAATTAATTGAAATCAATTATTAGTAATAATTAATGTTGATTATGAGTTATTATTTTACGAACGAATATCATTATCACTACTAGTTAGTTAACCCAAAAATTTGTTTACTAAAATTAAAATCTAAACTTAATAAAAATTCATCTCTATGAGAATGGAATTATGGATTCAGTGCATTTCATGCACATAAATGCAATTAAAAATGCATCACTAGACATATTAATATATATTAATTCATTAAATCTAAGTTGCATGAAAAAATTAACGAGAAGAAAGAAAGAGAGTTAGGTTTCATGTGTTTGTTACTAATTTAATACTTACATTTTGTTATATACTTTTTGGATAAATATAAAAAGTGTATATTGTGATTGAGGCGAAAAAAAATTGCTCTCGTTGAGACTTATATCTGACATATAATTATCTTAGGTTGTTTTTTACTTTAGAATATTTTTTGATACGATTAGCAATTAAATAATTAAAATATTTTTTATTTTATTAAATTAATATTAATAATAAAATAAAAACTAAAAAAATTTGAAAGCTTTTGAACGAAAAGTTAACAATGTTACGCAGAAACATAATGCAAATAAATACTGTCATATCTTAAATCTAAAGGGGCAAATTTTTATTATCTCAAACCGCAAGGTATTTTTTTTGTAATTAATTTTTCTTCTTTAAAATTTCCTAAAAACTAACAGAAAAAATATATTTAATAAAAAACAAGAAAATGATTAGAGTGTTATATTTATTACAAAAGTAAATTCATTCATTTTGTTATTAAATAAAAATTAATTTTTAATTTTAAGAAAAATATTATTTATTTTCAAAAGCAATTTATAAAAATTAAATAGAATTTAATTATGAGAAAGTAACATATGGACAAGATCACAACTATTCCAAACATTTTTCAATAGAACAAACACGTATCAAAGCGTCACACAACAAAAAGGTAAAGAAATAAAGAAACAGGCTACATTTAAGAATGGATTTAGATTAGATTCTTGGAGCCCTATAATTAGGCGAAAGTTATCATGATTAATTATGCAAATTAAATAATTGAGAGGGGATAAAGAAATTTGAGATTGACCTTGGTTTCAAGGGAGGTCAGAGAGGCGGTTTGTGGGGACAGCTAGCTTATACAAATACAACTATTTTTTTTTTTTATTTCCCTTTGGGCTTTCCATGTTTGAAAGGGACTTAAAGTTTTTGGACTGTACTGCCTGGCTAGTGGGGTGGGCCCCTACTTGGGCCCACGAAGGCCCGCCTTTGCCTCCCTACTCTCAGATAAAAGAGAAAATTGTCCCTGGACGCCGACCTCTAACAACTTCTTCCCCTTGTTTCCTTTATTTTTTGTTTATTTTTTACTTTTTCTGTTTTTGCATTTTCGCCAAAATCAAAACCTGGACCCCTCCTGTAATTATTTCACTAGGACTTGTATTTATATTTGTTTCTTTATTTTTCTTCTAGGCTGACGTCAGCCTAACATCAACAATGACATGTCAACCCATGTCAATTTTTGTGGCCCGAACCCATGAGTCCCACCCCATGGCCATGGTTGTGGCTCGGTTCGGGTTTTCTTTTTCAAACCATGGAGCCTCACCTATGGCTAGGGCCATTCTCTAGAAATGGGTCCTTTCACTTTTGTGAGGTGTAATGTCACGGTTTTTATATATAGTTGAAATAATACTTTCAGTGAGTATAACTATAAAGTCTAAACAAATTCTTAAGAGAGGATGCTATGATTTTAGAGAGAGAAAGGTCATAAATCTTATATCGTTTATGTATTAGAGTGATACTGAATATAAAGGGGTTCACACTATTTTTAACTTATGAGGTGTTTTTTATGAAACAAAATTATAAAACTAATAAGTTAAAACGAATAATTACAGAAATTGATATGAACCATGACATGCTGCCCTCACATGAAGTTAAGAATTATAGGATAACTCTTTGAAA
The DNA here is from genome assembly GCA_036013995.1 of Theobroma grandiflorum. NCBI lineage: Eukaryota > Viridiplantae > Streptophyta > Magnoliopsida > Malvales > Malvaceae > Theobroma > Theobroma grandiflorum. Next base: position 41,217,475 of record CP142129.1, read on the forward strand.
AGATAATGTTAAAAAATTAGGTTAACTTCAAATTATTGGACATGAGTTTTTTTATTTTTTTGTATATGTTAATGATAATTATTGTAAGACTCAAGGTTAAAACTTATTGACACCAAATGTATCATTTGGAGATTAAATCATTAGTTATATCTTTCCGTCCCATATTTTTCCCATCTTCTTTTTTATAGGCTCTTTCTTTTCTTCTCAAACCCTTCCTAATTCGTCCCATTGTATCCATATATATCCAAATATAAACTAAGTGTAAATTAAAATTCAATTGGTTGACTCGTGACAAAAAAAATTAATTTATTAAAATATTAAAGCTTATTACTAATAAAAAGTGAATGGCGGGAAAAAAAAAGGGTAATGTGTTACTAATAATTTATGCTTACACCAAATCGGTCCACTATCATTTCCTTTGTCAACTTTTAATGATACTTTGGTCACGTAAATCCGACAAAGTTAATCCAGGCAGATCTAGCTATAAACCACGATTATAATTGGATAAACTCTGTAAAGAGCAAGACCCCTTTTCATTTGAGAGAGGGAAAGGGAAGAGAACAAAACCAAACAAAAGAAGAGATGGGTGATCTTACCTAACTTGGCTTTGCAGTTAAATGTCTTCAAAGTTTGCCTATGGTTGACCTCTACATGCTCGGTAGTTGAGAAATGTTTCGAGACCGACGGTCCCAATTCGTCAACTTTCACGATCATCTCTAAAGCTAAACGCACATTCTAATTATTCAAGTTTCAGACTCTCAAACAATGATGACACTTGGTGTTCTTTTTCTTTTCTAACACCGTCCTACTTCTTATGCTTATTGCCCAAGGGCCTTCCCTTTCCTAAGACTTTACTCTTACGCTAGACAGAGAGATCAAATTTTCATGCCTCCGAATCATCATTGTCTTAATACCCAAGTTTCCATGTATTTTCATTTTCAGAGCAAGAAGGACGTTTGTGTTCATATTAGTACAACTTAAGAACAGTACACCTTAATTTAAACATGTGAAAGTTTTGTGTTTTTGTATTCTTAACATATGTATTATTAATCACATTTGTCACAAAATTGGGCGAATTCCATTTAAAGCTTATTTAATGAATTGTTTTTAATTTTACAATTTTAATGTCCTTTCTTTAAAGCATAAGATTTATAAACAATAAGTATTTATTGTCCCTAGAAAACCATCCCATTAGTTATAATTTGATATCATCAACTTGAAAATATTAGTATTTGTATATAAAAAAAGATACTAAACTTATATGTTTGCAAAAAAATTAACATAAATACGTTATTGTATAATTAAAATCTCTTAAAATCTTTTATAAATTCTCTAGGAGGTTTGTTTATCAGCAACAGATATGTGTATGCTTGATGCAATTTATTATTCTCATTGAAAGTTCAACTTGCTGGTGAAAGAATAGAGAGAATAATTTGAAGTTTGCTTCAACAATTATGACAAATGAGTTGGCAAAATTGTCTATTTCCCAGAAAAGAAAACAGAAGAAAAACCAGGCCCACTAAAATTGGGATATGATAGTCTGGGCCAGAGCCTAAGGATCATTAGTTGGGCTAAAACCATAAGACAAACCCAATTCTAACATCAGACCATCAAGCCCAAATCGTAGCCTTTCTCCTTCCTGTAGTTTGAAAAATGGATACTCATACCCTAGCTTTGCGTCTCTGTCCTAAAACCCCCCTTAAAACCTCCAATTCAATTTTCAATTTCTCTTTTTTTAAGAAAATAAAAAAATGGCAATATTTGGAGCAAGAAAATTTCTATCGCGAAGCTTTTCGACTCTTTCTCCTCAACCCTTACGCGTGTGCATAGTCGGAAGCGGTCCCGCCGGCTTCTACACCGCCGAAAAGGTATTCAATTTATCGTACTTGATTGATCACTTCATAATTAAGCTTAATTGAATCTGAATTAGCTGATTTTCCGATTTGAACTAAATCACCAGATGTTGAAGACGCATCAAGGATCACAAGTTGACATCATTGATCGATTACCTACGCCCTATGGATTGGTACGCTCCGGCGTTGCACCTGATCATCCTGAAACTAAGGTCTATTCCCCCCCTCCCCCCCTTTTTTTAATGAGTGGCCAATTGTTTTTTTTTTTTCCTTAAACGTTTTGTTGTTGTGTAAATTAATGTTCTTAATTAAGCTAAGTTTTGGTAGAATGCCTGCAACAGAATGTAATTAATCAATTCTCTCGGGTTGCGCAAAATGGAAGGTGCTCCTTTTTGGGGAATATCACTCTGGGATCTTCTGTTACTCTGGCGGAGCTGCGGGAGCTTTACCATGCTGTAAGATGTTAGATTACTGACGTTTTCTAGAGTTTGTTTTGTAGGCTATAGCGGTTAATCTGTCTACCTTTTTATTTTTTTTGGTATGCTTGTTTATTTTGACGAAATTTGAATTGAATTGAGCAGGTTGTGCTTGCTTATGGAGCGGAAAGTGACAGAGTTTTAGGCATTCCAGGGGAAGTATGTTCAATGGAAATTAGAGTTTTCTTGATACAGTTGCAGTGGCTACTTGTTAAATATTTTGAATCTGTGGGAAATGGTGATTTTTAAATGGAGCTGTAATGGCTGTTGCTCATGAATTTTCGATGTAAATTTTGTATATAGGATCTGAAAGGGGTTCATTCAGCTAGAGAGTTTGTTTGGTGGTATAATGGGCACCCGGATGGAACAAACCTGGACCCTGACTTGAAGATCACTGATACAGCTGTTATCCTTGGTCAGGTACATTTTTTCTTTCATCAATTGCTATGAGGTTAGCTTGATAGCATTATGGCAATACTTAGGCTGGTCATTTGAAGGTTTTTCTTCTCATTTAAGTTAAAAAATTTTGTAGTTGAGTAGTTATTAAATTTGAGTTGGATAGAGCATGGTACCAATTCAAGGGGAGCTAAGGACAAGTGGAAAGGATCTGTGAGGCATTAGTTAAGATTAAGGGCTATAGTGAAGTGTAATGACTTAGAGGATTTGATCAGAGACATATTGATTTCAAGTTTTCAACAAATGAGATTTGTGCAGTCATTCTATGATCAGGTATGCCTTTGAAGGCATTCACTGGGTACATTCAATAAATGTAATAAAAAATATGTGACTCTTATGATATGCAAGCTTATTAATGATATGAATAAAGATCAAGATCTCAGTTAGAAGATAAATTTTTTTATTGTGGTAATTTATACCCAAACCTCTCTAATAGTGAGTGTTGTTCAAGGCTGCTATAGATAAGTTAGTATCTGTTGAGGATGTGTTTTATGTGTCAGATTTTTGCAACTTTCTCATTTTGGGTCCCTGGAAATGACTGGTTTGTCAGATTTATAATTTTTTTTTTCTTCGACCATAAGTGAAATGAAGACTCGTTGGTGATAATATATTTTCTACATGCGGGCCTCCTTGTCATAGACTTGGCATTATTAGCATGCTGCAGTTTGAATCGTCTCGTCCTTTGCAGACATGCCAGCTAGGCTTGTGTCCATCCTTACAGCAATGCAAATCCATTATTTTCAATGCTTTCCCATTCTGCACTGTTATGGTTGGATGTGATCCCTGATATGTGTGATGGAGTATAGATAGCTGTAGTATTGACGTGTTAACTTTTCAGGGAAATGTGGCTCTTGATGTTGCTCGTATTCTTTTACAACCAACATCTGAATTGGCAACAACTGATATTGCCAGCCATGCTTTGACTGCTTTGGAGCAAAGCTCTATAAGGTTTCTCATCCTGTTCCTTAAAAGTAATTCCATAAATCTGTTCGCAATTTATCAGATTTTATGTTTAACAATCTCAATATTATTACAGGAAAGTATATATGATTGGAAGGCGTGGACCAGTCCAAGCAGCTTGTACTGCAAAAGAGCTCCGTGAAGTTCTTGGTAATTCCATAGTGTATCGGAATGCATTATTTTCTTAATCACAGAGTCATGAATGTTTAAATAAGGATATACTGTTTCACCTACTGATAATTCTTTTTTGGTGTTGACCCTTATCTGTGGAGACGGAGGAATATTTGTCAATCTGAACTTTGTTTGGAAGGTGGACATGGTATTCTTGAAGTTGTAGCTTAGTATGACTGGTGTGGAGTTACCATTGTCAAATGATCCATTTCTCACACTCTATTCTGCGTAGTTTGTGATCTATTATAACATACTTCAGATTACTTTCAATATGACTTATTGCTACATTCCATGTGAGGTCTATGGATTATTAATACTTTGAGAAAATTGCTGTTCGTGGAATAGAAAATTGTCCTAATTCTTTGCAATTTAGATAAATTTTAACCGTTGTGTTGCAGGTATTAGGGATTTGTATATTCACATAAAGGAAGCTGATTTGAAGATAACCCCAGCAGATGAGGTACATCTTACCTTCTAATCATTGCTGGTTTTCCAAACTAATATACGTCATTTGCTTTTTAAAACAAAAAATGATAAAGATTATTGGTATTTGCTATTTTTAGGATTTTTTTGGGGTAGGGTGTTGGGGGGATGTATACTAGGTCTTTGGCTAAGCAATGAGAGGTATCCTTTTAATTAGCTTCTTTAGCGTCCAGTTCTTTGTATTTATGTTTTTGCTATCTTCATGTTATCTTTTTATAAAGGAAGAAATGAAAAACAGTCGTATTCATCGGAGGATTTATGAGTTACTCTCTAAGGCAGCCATTGCTGGACCTTCCCAGCCTAGTTCAGGTCAACGTGAACTTCATTTTGTTTTCTTCCGTCAACCTGATAGGTTTCTAGAATCATATGACAATAGGGGATATGTTTCTGCGGTGCACCTTGAGAAGACAGCTCTAAAGGGTATCTCTCTCTCTTTAAATTTTTGCAGTATATATGCTCTCTCTCATATGCAAATTTGTGAACTAAACAGTATTGAGAGATCAACTTTACGGGTATTTTTAAGGCTGTGAAACACAAGAGAAATGATCCCATTAAATATGACTTCATTTTGTAGGTGTTGGCCCTGGAAAACAGGTTGCCATGGGTACTGGACAATTCGAAGATCTTGCTTGTGGGTAATTTCTTTCCTTCTTTCATTTTTTTTCCTCCCTGGATATCAGGCTTTAACTTTTAATATACATTTCCATCTATGATGTTGATGATTTCCCCTACTCATTTGAGGAACTTGGTTGTAGATATTTCAAATATTTATTTTGTTGCACTTCATGTTGTCATGTAATGACATAGGGTGTATTGCTGATTGCTTGTCCCAAAGGCAAATGGTTTGAGTTATAGTGAGTAAAAAGCCCTTGTTTATAGTGATATGACCTGCTTTCTTACTGAAATTTAACAATGAGTTGTGATCTACTGAGAGAATTTCTTCTTCCCTGTTTTTGGAACCCCAAGTTTGAATTCTAGTAACTCTATTGTGGTACCATGTAGTAATGTGTTTTTTTCCGGCAGGATTGTATTAAAGAGTATAGGCTATAAATCGGTGCCAGTGGATGGTTTGCCATTTGACAATCAGAAAGGTAAAGAAAAGAATAGCTTAACTAGTAATCTAGTATTATTTCCTACTTTTTTGAGCAATAAGCTAATATACTTTTGTATTGAATTTCTCTGGCCAGCTCAAGCTTTTCTTACAAAATTTGAAGAGAAAAAAAGATTGCTTACTTCTCATCTCATGCAATTTTCTCCAGGTGTGGTACCAAATATAAAAGGTCGAGTTCTAAGTGATAATTCAGGAGATCCTACATTGCTTGAGAATGGCTTGTATGTCTGTGGGTGGTTGAAGAGAGGGCCAACAGGCATTATTGGCACAAACCTTTACTGTGCTGAGGAAACCGTAACTTCTCATGTTGCCTAAACAGATATTTTGAGTTTGTTTTAAAGACCAGGACCAGCTTTCTTGGTTGTAATGTTTAGCATCTTATCAAGAGTTACATGTATGTTGTTAACTGCACCCTTGTTATGGTAGGTTGCAAGCGTATCAGAAGATCTTGAACAAGGAGTGTTAGCATCAACAGCCAGCTTACCGAAACTTGGACGAGAAGGACTCCTCCAGATTTTGGACGATAGAAACGTCAGAGTTGTTCCATTCAGTGCTTGGGAAAAGATTGATGAAGAGGAGAAGAGACTAGGGAGTTTGATAAATAAACCCAGAGAAAAATTGACGACATGGGAGGAGCTACTGAAAGCTGCCACGGAATGAATGTGCCCCTTCTCAAGTGTTTTCTTTGTTGTGCTAGACAGGACACAGCAGTTTGTAAGGCTTGGAATTCCATATAACCAATAAACATTCACATCCAGCCGGAAGGCCCGAAGACTGAAGCGCAAGAATATGCCCCTTCTCTAATTAATTGCATATATTTTTTCCTAATTTTTTATGCCATAACATTTTTGTTTGTTGGTGAAAAGGAAAAAGATGGTTGTTGTCCCTTGTAACACGTTGGGGTTAAAGGGAAACTGATATTTTATTTTTCTTAGCCATTAAATTGAATTGTCAAATAAAATTTGAATTTTAAATTTGTTCTAAATTATTTGTAAAGTTTTCTCATACAATTCGTTGACTGAATCCAATTTGTCTCCTGCATCCGAGCATTTGGTTCATTAGTGGGTGAGTTATTCTCTTATTTAAAGTGCAGAGTTTGAATCCCCTTTCTCTAACTATAAAAAAAAAACCACTTGATTTGTCTCCTGCTTGATTAACGTAGAGTGATTCATGGGCCATTTCAGATCTTACCTTATTCGGCCATGCACCCACCAATTTTCCCAAATCCAACCCCAATAATAGGGCCATGACGATATGGGCAAAGTTTTCAGCTATTTTTCATTTTTTTCCACCGTTTATTATTTAAAAGCCCTGCACTGCATTTCTGCTGTTAATAGTGGCTGATTGAGAATGAGCAGTACCATCTTTGAATCCATTAGATATTAAGATAACGTTGTAGGAGCCTAGAGCTGGCACCGAATTGCAGGTATTGCATTCCTTCTGTTCTTTTTGGTACTCTCTTGGATTTTTTAAGGGTACCCTCTACAGTTTTATTTATGTGTTTCCACAGATATTTGTCTTAATCTTTCTTGGAAACTAGTAATCTGCTGCTACCTTGTCAAGCATCTAGTATTTTTCATTGCTTCGGCAAATTTAATTGGCCGTTGATTGACCAGAGCCATCTTAAATCATTGTTTCACTATTGACTGAGGGCGGTTTGGAGCCTAGATTAAGGCTTACATTGAGTTGCAGTTACTGCATGCTTTTTGGTAGTACTCTCTTGGATTGTTTGAAGATCCCTTTATGAATTACGACTTTATCTCTGTGCTTCTACGGATATTTTGCCTTTTTATCTTTCCTGGATATCAGTACTCTGATACCATGAACAAGCATCACGTATCTTTCGACTTTCATTTGTTTGCCTGTAGATAAATTCATTAATGGATTTGGGGTGGGGGTTAAGGCTTTGATCAGAAACATCTCTCCTCGATCCTGACATGACAAGTAACTATAGCATTTGCCTCACCATTTCAATAGCCAGCTAGATCCTTTCCTAATTAGGATAAATTAGTAGGTGCTAAATTTTATTTTATTTTTTTTAATTATTTCATTTCAATTGTGTGTCATGAGCCAAAGTCCAACTGACAATTCCTTATGGGCAAAATAGATTGTGAACAAAGTCAAATCCCACCCATGTTTTTCAATGCCAACCACTTGCCAAAAGCCAGCATCTCCAGAGTGATTTAGCTGCTCCAAAGTCTACACTATTCTGGATATTATCATGAGAAGATTGAAGGTTGAAGCCTGAATTTCTTTCCAGAATCCTCAGGGCTCCTGATGTCACATCAACCTGTCACTTCATGCACCAAAAAGGATTCCAACTATAACTTCCACTAAAGATATTACTACCCCAAGCCTTTAGAAACTGCAAATTGAAAGGGACTTTCCCATTTTGGGGACAACAGCTATAGTTTTCCCTCTTGCCCCCTCAATTTACTCTCAAAAGCTCTCCTCTATATAACACTTGGTTTTAAATTATTAGGCTTCCAAAATGTGACATGATACTTTCATGCATATTCACCTCCCAATATCTCTTTGATTTCGAATTCTGACCCTATAGTATGGTTCAGGAGTCATATCATATATTTTGCAGTTCAAATGTCAACCCAATTTTGATCTTTCTTTCTTCTGTTTTAAATATGATCATTACAGATTTTCCTGTCTGTACCTCATCAGAGTTTTATGATGTATTTAATGGAACACACTAACAAACACGGTTCTCACATCCAATCTTAGACTCTAGACTATAGCCTCTAAATAAGCAAGTTGGATCCCTTGTTCCTGTTTGCTGCTGTGGTTATGCTCAAAGAGAGAGACTAAGTTGACCTTCTTAAGCATCCATCAGTTAACTTATAACTTTTGCATGTCAAAGGAAAGGTCCCGTTTGATGTCAAACTCTGAACAAACGCAACCTCATTTCTCAGCCAAGAGATTTTAGAGATTTCCTGGGTTGTGATCATAAAAAGTACTTGAATTTCTGATTCTGGTGTCACCAAAATGGAGCCAGACATCATAAGCAACAAAGCACAGTATTTACAAGGGGAAAATCTTTCTTTCCCTTTTCTTTTTCCTGCTAAACTTGATTGCATGTATATGAAAAGGGCCTGATAGGACATGTTCTTTGCCTGCTTCAAACCAAAATTTTCAAGTAGGATGACTAGTGATTAAAAATTTTGACCTCAATCGGCACTGCTAGGTAATCTCTTTTCTTCTTTTGCTATGTATTTTTACTTTACGGGTTGAACTTTTATGCTGAACTCTTCTGCCATTCTGTCAGCTAGCCAGTAGATGGTATGATTCTACTCTCACTCCCAATAGTTATTTCGTGATTTCTCCATGAAAGCCCGCACTGACATGTCTTTTTGGTCATATGCTTGTATTTTCTCTGCATCCAGCAGCAGTATCTAAAAACTTTCCTCTCCTGCTTTTAAATTAATGGGTTTTGCTATTATAACTTTACCATAGAAGTAAACGAAAACCATGATTCCGTGAGACTCTCCTCTAAGACACAAGCAAGCCGTAGATTGAATTCTTCAATAAACCAATGCAGAGGCCTACTATGTCGCCGAAATGGTTCAGATGACCGCCTGGATAGTTGATGTCTTGGAGAACAGCTATACATAAGTTTTCAATCATACGGAAAAACCTTGATCAATTATGTACTGATTGTTGGTACATGAGGTAGGATTCAAGCCCCCTCGCTCTCAATAATTCAGATGATATGCATGGGGGCCCTTTGATAGAAAGCTAGTGGGAGTACGATAAAAACCTGCATTCCCACTACCTATCGGTTCTAGGACATCAAGCTCGAACTCTTGTCTTCATAAGACCCACAGTTTCCAGTAACAGCTACGAAGGGCCATTGAATGTGACAATTCTTGGATGAAGGAAAGTTGAACTCACAAATTTGCATGTTAATTCACACACTTTACAGTTCACGGAGTTGGAACCAATTTACGGAGCCTTAGTAATGAATTCCAAATCTCTTCTGCTTCAATGGGAAAAAATATTTGTTGAATGTGATTGACCTTTCAGGGCTGATCAGCTTGAGAGGAACTGAGTTCATTTCTTACTAGAGTCACATTTCGCCAGCTAGAATGTTAATCAAAGTATGGCTTAACTATTCTATAATTGGAATAGATTCTTGTGGTGATGAGGTTGTTCACCTTGATTTTCAGCAGGGAGCAGTGGATTTCTATTTGCATCTTGGAGTTGTACAGTGATCTATATAACCTATGGCGGTGGGTTTCCATGGTTCATGGCCTTCCTCCTGATACAAAAGCTTAAGTGTCTGATGCGCAGCTGTTGTTGTTATTCATATATGGGGTATGATGGTCTATTCGGGACTTAGGAAAAGTTTGTGATTCCTCCCCATATGTTTAATCAAATCCCGCATGGGGTCGAGGGGTCCTGTTTTGAAGATTCATGTTGTCTCCTATCTCTAACCAGAAAGTCTTTGGTCCGATTATGACCACCATTTTCACTTTTTGGATGTTGGACATTAGATAAAGGTCCTGTTTGCTTTTTCAGTGTAATGAAACCTTGCATTTCCAATAGTTTGGACTATGATTCACTTTGAAACTAAATTAACTAACCAAGTTTTCAATAACAACTTGATCAGCTCTCCACAGGGGTGTCTTAATTTCTTCAGAGTATTCTCAAACTTCAGGCAATGAGACACTGGAACAGAAACAGGCAACCTTAATGTTATGTTATCCATTGTCAAATGGCAAAAACGTCAGACTATAAAACCTTTTTTCACACTGAATCTTCCTCCTATAGTTGCATTCTTCTCTTTGCCAGGGGAAATCAATGATTAAAGGGAGTAGTTACTCATGTTCAACCTTTCTTAATACGTTAACTTCTAAAAATAAAAACTCAATGCAAACAAAATTTTAATAAATAACTTTTCGAGAAAGAAGTCAAATATTAAAAATCATATGCAACATAAAATATCATTAAAATCTAAAATAATTCACTTTTCTATAAGCTTTTTGCAAAGTTCACACGTGCAGCTTTAATAAAAATTTTAAGTTATAACTTAACTTCAATCATATCAAAATAATCATGATTAAAAAGAGAATTAATATTGCGAGATTAACGGACACATGAGTCGATAGCCTTAGGTACCGGGACTCAAGACTCAAAACCCTTCCTCTCCTGTTCATCAAAACAAATCTGGAAGTAATGAAGTCCCGAGCTTTTCAACTTGTCTGTAAAGTATAAAATGACCCTTTACATCTAGCAATAGAGAAGTTGAGTTTGATCTCCTCCCTCTCTCCCTGACTACGACTGCCATTAGTGTAGAATTGATACCCTGTCGAAGCATTGAAGGGGAGAACAAAAAAAAATACTAGAATCTTGATGTGAGTGGAGGTTAAAAAGCTTAGCTTTTCCCATTATCCTGTTAGCCACGTGGGTACTTCCCTGTAAGAAAAAAAAAAAAGTGCAAGGAACGGAGGACCCGCAAAGTTGCAAATGCCCACCACAAAAAGGAAAAAACGTAGGATTGGGAAAGATAGTTGAGCTTGGCCAAACACCAAATACAATGAAAAGCAGAGAAGGAGCCAAAAGGGGCCATCTTTCATGGAAGTGGGCGGGCCACACCCCACGCTTTCTTCTTTCATGCGAACACCCGCTCCTTATCTGGTTACGCTGCTAAGCTTAAATCTACTATTCTACTATATACTTGGTACGGATATTAGTATACTCTCACTTTGCTTGCCATTTTTTGGGGTCCCACCAACAAAGGGTCGAGAATTTTGGGCATCGGGGGGCCCCATTTTTGCTCTCCTATGGGTGGGGCCCTGTTGGGAGAGTCTCTTTTTCTCTCTTTTTCATCAAGCTGATGAGTTTGGCTAATGATGGATGGTGGAGGGTTACTTCCAACACTAGCAAGTGTAAGATGACAATTGGCGGTCGGCCATGGTTAGGTTGGCGTTTGAGCCTTGGTGGGTTGAGAAGGGAAGTTCTGGTTCGTATGTTTTTTGGTTGATTGCTGACGACGCACACGAGCTTGGAGAGTTGTTGGCAAACTCTGGAAACTATAATGGTTAAACTAACTAGTCCGTTCATAAAGGTGAACAGGTTTTATATTCCAATTGAGACACATTTTTTTGTTTTCACTGTTTTGTTCTTAACTGTAAAATTCATAAAAAAAAATTTACCATTTTACATACGAAATTAGTTCATTGTCCTGTTTTATTATAGTTTTTACTTTTAAAAAATAAGAAGAAGTTAGTGATAAGAGAAGGCTTACTTTCTATGATATTACAAAAAAGTACTGGATTAACACGGTCCTGGGACTAATTTTGCTACTTAATAATTTTTCTTATAAACAAATTATGTTATGAAAATTCGAAGTTTACTTATACTTAATTAATTTTTTTAATAAAAAAAATTAAATTTTATATTTAAAAAAATTAAAAATTAATTAATAAACTAAATATTCAGATGAATATATTTAATTAAAATTGGCTAAGTGTTAAATAGTGATATTGCTGTATGATATTGCTAAACAGCTCTAAAGTTTTCTTGTCTTTTCTTGTATTTCTACATTGCTTTGGGACATCATAAACAGGTTGAATTCTTTGGTTTTTTAACGCTTTGTCATAAAATCAGACAGGTACAAAATTGAAGAGAGTACATCATGAAAAACAAATCTAGATTCAGAGCCAGGAAATTTTTGCTTTTCTTTTTCCTTTTTTTTTTTTTAACTTTTAAAGATTTTACCAACTGGCATGAAATCTTGGGTGTCTGATTTATCACAAGTTCAAGATGTTGACAAATTCTGAGACATTGGGTGAAGTTCAAGAAAGACCAATTATATAAAAAGAAAAAAAAGAAAAGAAAAGGAAGAAAAAAAGCAATGTTTTCGACCTTAGAGAATTGACAAGTTGGGAAGTCCATTGTCACACCATTGTGCTCCGACCCTACTACAACAGTCCACAAAACATCTGTACTTGGGAAAAATTGGCCATTGAAAGTGATTTCATGGCTCTGCTCCATCAACTCCCAACACTATCATTAATCACATACTTAACAATAATGCAAAAGGGTTAGCAGATAAAGCAAAAACCAACGCAAAGGGTAAACCACTAATCTGATGAATGATGATGTTCTGGGGACTAACCATGGCTAGGTTTTTTAAGTGAAGAGCATCATACCTAACACACAGTGCAATACAAGGGCCAAGACAAATTTGCATTTGGGGAAATATTGTTTTCAATTCAACCAGTAATTAACAAGTACTACTTTGAGGGATACCGGTCATTTGGAACGATGCCGTCTAGTCCCTCAACGACCCAAGTGGTCTGGATGAGTGGACTTTTCTTTTAAACCGTGCAAACTTTAGTTATTAAAATATGGAGTAACTGACTATTTATAGTGCTAGTATTAAACTAATAAATTTAAGGCAAACGCTAACCTATTTTGTACTTTCATTATTGTTCAAAGCGTAAGATCAGACATTATCATTTACAGCAATGTCAACAAGATTTCTTTGTATCACTATCAACAGAAAGGTTTTTTTTAAAAAAAAGGGAAGGTGGGGATTGCCCTGTTTGCTTTAATTATTATTCCATGCCCCACTAATTGGACATTATCTTCAAATTTCTTTATCATATAATTCTGTTATATTTCTTGCAACAATATTAAAAATAAAAAAATTTTATTTGTAATTAATGTTTCACTTTATGTTCATTTCATAATTTTTACGTTAAGTAGTAAATTTTAAGAGAGTGACTTTTTATAGCATGTTGGACCAAGTGTTGAATCTTATACATTAACAACTGTAATTAGTTTGGATCATTTAGGCGGATAACAGTTTGCCAATCTTTAGTTTAGTTTAGTTTAGTTTAATTTAGTTTACCCGTTAAGATTATATAATAAACAAATTATGTTTAATGTTTAAAAGCTATTAATGTCTCACATGATCACAAACAAAACAATGTCCCAAGTTATAGCTAAAAAGAGATTTCACATATTAAGCTATTATTCATGTCCTACTTAACTACGAGCAATGATCCGACCATGAGAACCTAAAAAGCAAACTTGGAAGAAACCTTTTATTGCTTAAAATTTGTTACATAACCGAGAAAAACAACCAAATAAAAAACAGAACATAACCAATGCAAAATATTTTCCAACAGAGTCACTTCCCTTTCACCTCCCCACCAACACCTTCAAACTGCCGTTTTTCCCTTGTCTTTCTGCCCCTCTCTCTCTCTTACTTTGCCAGCTTTTTATTTTCTTTTTTCCTGTAACCCAAACACCAAATCAGCCAAAAGACTACCGATCTAAGTAGTTTTTATATTTATTATTTGTTTTTTCACTTTAAAATGCGAGCAGTTTTGGCCGTTTAAAGAGGTAAGGCACACAGCAACAGCTCTCTTCTCGTCCTTTCCTTTTCTGCGATACCGTGCGGTCTCTCTCTCTCTCTCTCTCTCTCTTTTCTTTCTCTCGTCCAAACACTGTCTGAAAGAGGGGTGCACTTTAGCTAAGGTCCTTGACACGTCAAAGTAATGACGGTGCACGTTAGTACACCCGGCGCATTTTCATTAGCTTACATATTTTTAAAAGGGACATAATCGGAAAGTTTGCCGGGGAGGAGATTTTCTGTGACTACTGTCGGAAGTGGTTCCCCACAGAAAGGCCGTTTAAATATAAATTTTAAAAGTTTACACCTTTACAAAAACTCCCAAAAAGAAACTATTTTTCTTTTCATAGAAGTACAATAAACAGTTCCATTTTTAACTGGATTTTTACTTCATCTTCTTACAGTGTTGAGAGTAAAGATAGAGTTCTGTTTTTTTTTTTTTTTGTGTGTGTGTGTTATTATATAGAAACAAAACCGAAAGGCCAAAAGTTTAAAAGAAGCTTCTTTTTCTTTGCTTCATGATCAAACCTCCAATCTTTCTCTCAGTTTCAATCTAAAAGAAACAAAAGCTCTTCTTTTTTCTTTTTTCAGTTGTTTTTGTTTTGTGGTTGAGCTCTGCTTTTACTTCTTGATGTTCTCTTTTTGATGTCTAAGCCAGTAGAGCACGATTACATAGGCTTGTCAGAGCAGCAGCTTCCTTCAATGGAGAAAAGCTCTGATACTAGTAATAAAAAGAATGGTTTACACTTAAAAGCTACTGAGTTGAGACTCGGGTTACCTGGCTCCGAGTCACCAGAGAGGGAGGATCATGACCATAACGTGCTTTCACTGAAGAGTTTTGTGTCAGGGGCGAAAAGGGGTTTTTCTGATACACTCAACGGTGGCGGGAAATGGATTTTTGGTGGTGGGAGTGGAGGTGGATCTGAGGGCTTGTTTTCTCCGAGAAGTGGCGGTAGTAATGGAGGAAACGGTCTTTCCGGGTCGGATTCGGGTGTGGGCGGTCCTGTTCTGAAGGATGAAGGAGCTCAGAAGCCCGTGGTGGGTCAGGAGAAGAAGCCTCAGGTTGCCGGTGGTAGTGGTCACAGGAATGGGAATATTGCTCCTATTTCAAAGTAAACTTATTGCTTTACTTCCTTTTATTTATTATTTATTTTTAATTTTGAGACGAGAAAATAATCTCTTCTTTGGTAATTGGTACAATGAGAAAATAACTTGTGTTGACTTTTTTTCTTTTCTCCCCTTAATTTATTTCTTCTTTTTTTTTAAGTGGCTGGTTTATTAATTTTGTTGGGCTTTTCTTTATACCTCTTTTTGTTCGTTAGAGCAGGTATTAGGAAAGATGAAAAATGTGATTAGTGGTATGATTCTCCTTATTTTGGTTTCTATAAGGGGAAATATTAAAATTATTTTAAAAGAAAAATAAAATGCTAGTAACAACATTGACTGGAGTGAGCAGTGGAGTAAGGCTAAAATGAACATGTGAATTATGTATGAAGAAATTGTTCTTTCAGGATCTACATGCTTTAGCAAGTTTTGAAACTTTTGATCTGTCACACAATTAAATGGTATTTTAAATATTAACAATTG
Source organism: Theobroma grandiflorum (assembly GCA_036013995.1). Lineage (NCBI taxonomy): Eukaryota > Viridiplantae > Streptophyta > Magnoliopsida > Malvales > Malvaceae > Theobroma > Theobroma grandiflorum. The sequence goes on from CP142129.1 coordinate 41,232,949, forward strand.
TTATAAGGTTGATCTGATATTGGGGATTTTTCATTTTTCTTTTTTCTTCTCTATGAACAATTGAGTTGCTTCATTTATTCTTTTGCATTTATCACTTATTATTTGCTTGCAAATTGAACTTCTTTGTTTTACCTGCTGCTTATATTTTTATTTTATGAACTTGTCTGCTATGTAGTTATTAAAACAAGAAGATATAAGTTACGGCCTTGCTATTTTGGTATCATAATTGCTAATTATTCTCAATGCAAGAAATTTGATCCCCTACCTTTCTATTCATATTTAGCAGGGCACAAGTGGTTGGATGGCCACCAATTCGCTCTTTCCGTAAGAATACAATGGCCTCTCATCCTCCAAAGAATGATGATGATGCAGAAGCCAAGTTGGGATCAGGATGTCTGTATGTCAAAGTTAGTATGGATGGTGCTCCATATCTGAGGAAAGTTGATCTCAAATTCTATGGCAGCTATAAAGAACTCTCCTCAGCACTTGAAAAGATGTTCAGCTGCTTCACAATTGGTATTTTTTTTTTCTTAACCCATCCTGTGTGCCTTTTCAACGCTTTTAAATGACAATCGCTATATTCCTTACTCAGGCTATGCACGAGTACTAACATGCCAGTGCCTCACTCAGGCACGCTCAAAATCACGTAGACTAAAACTGTTTGGTTGCCAACTTGCCATAATCCTGTCAGTTGTTTTGATGATTGGAAATGGTTTTCACAAAATAACACATAAGGGAAATTTTCTTTATGAATATGAAGCCAAAAACCCCTCTTTGTCTTCTCCACCCATTCTCGTGCTTTTTTCTTTTCATTTGGTGAGAAGAGAGGAGAAAGGTGAGAGGGTGAACGAAGGACGGAGGTGGAATGTTAAATGTATCTTGTTAGAATTGTAGGGTATGGTTGGAAGACTCATGCTACCTAAATCAGGAAATTGTGTCTTACACAATGAACATGTGATGATAAATAAAAAATGATATCAAAAGATGTTCTTTGATTCTAAAAGTGAAAGTGCTCTTTTAACCACGATGGAAAGAACTGTTGGTCATGTGACGTTAGCTTAGATTAAACTTCCCTGGCATCACCATGGCGGCGAATTTGAGTTTTTCTTTTAGCTTTTTATTTATTTAAAATTGTTTTCAAATAACCAGTTTGTCTTAGTTGTGAGAAAACCAACATGCATGTTGAAAGGATCTGCATGTGATATAATGATGATTAAATTGGAGAGGCATTTGCAAGTCTGCAGGAATGCCCCTGTCTGAAAGGGTTTAATTTATGGTTTCTAATTGACTGGTTCAGGCCAGTGTGGTTCTCATGGAGTTGCCAGCCGAGATGGGTTGAGTGAGAGTCGATTAATTGATCTTCTGCATGGCTCCGAGTATGTACTCACATATGAAGATAAAGATGGTGACTGGATGCTCGTGGGTGATGTCCCCTGGGAGTAAGTTGTTTTGCAACTCAACTTATGTAAAGTATTCCATGAAGGAAAATTGGTTGGATGATATGAAAATATATTAAGTTATTCTGAATCAAATTTTTCATGCAAATTTATTAATTGAAAGCTGGAAGTAACTGTAGAAACACCTTGAGTTAGTTTTAAATCTGTTCCAATTAAATGGTTCTAATTTCATAATTAAAGTTTCCAGAATATAAGAGATGAAAAAATAATCCACTAATTTGAGCGTCCTGCTTTGTTGCAGGATGTTTACTGACTCTTGTAAGAGGTTGAGGATCATGAAGAGTTCAGAGGCCATCGGCTTAGGTATGCTATTTTCTGATTTACATTTCCATGTGGTTATCAAATTTAATTTAAAAAATTCTACTATGTTCTTGTTGAGTTTTGATTGCCTAGTCATGTAATGCAGAATGGCTATCCTTTCTAAGTTTTAACTTTTTATATCAACATATGAAATGTTTGTTAAAAAATGTGATGGTGTGAGATATTTTTTATGATACTTGTTGGTTGTAAAAATCCTGTTCAATTGCTTTTTGGTTAACCACATGACGTTGATTAATGGTGGAAGAAGCAATCATTAACACATGTTTCTGCATTATGCAGCCCCAAGGGCTATAGAGAAGTGCAAGATTCGTACCTAGACGATTTGATGCTGCTGTAATTACTGAGGCAAAAGATGGAGGTTGCTAGTTGCTACTATCTGGATGTCAAAGCCTTTTACTGCTATCAAAACTGGGTCATCTGTTTCCTCCTAAGTATGTTTCTAAGAATTGAACAAGTTATGTACTGTATAAGGGCTAAACAAAAAAGACTACCTAGTAGGCAATATATACTATTTAGACATATCCAGGTTTTTAGGTTTGTCTCTCCCTCATGTTTCTGTCATGTATTTGATTGTTGTCTTTGCTTAAGGCTACATTGTTTCATATGTAAATGGTTTGCTGCCTGTCTAATCTCTCTATCTCTCTCTCAACAAAATAGGGTGCCATCCGTTACAGACTTGTTGTCGCATTTGGTTGCTGAGAAATTGAAAAAGGGCAGTAAAAAGTTTGGAAATTCTGCATGCATTTCATTGGAAATACACAGCTAGATAAACTGAACTGTCAACATGTAAAACTACCTGGTCTGACAGTTCCCTATAATCTATAATCAAATTTGACAAGTTGTCAATCCTAAAACTTGACCGAGCTAGTATCCCATGAAATCAAGATATGGTTGGCGAGGTAGAAAGGATGGAGGAGGGCATGTAGAAGGAAGGGTTTGTTACATAGATTACGTGATGAAAGGTAATGAATTAGAAAAGGCATGTCGTCAGAGGACGTTTAAGAGTTCCTTTCTCACCTCACCTATTAACCATGAGATTGCGGCTTGGTCATGTTCAAATAATGAAATGCATTTGTCGTTCCTGTGTTTTAAATCCTTGAGGTTCTTTTAGAAGAAATTGGTACAAACTCACCAACCATCCCTAAGAAAATAGTGAGAAATGGAGAAATTCCAGCTCCATTTCTTGTCAACTAAGTCTTAACATCAAGGAATGGGACTCTGGAATATGCATGAACTGAATCCACTTACGTACTGGCAACTACTAAATCAATTATTGAAAGTTTATTACAAGCCTATAAAGGGAATACTATCAACACGCAAAAATGCTCTATTGGCTATGGCGTTGTGCAAGCCTCTTTCAAGAACAGAGCTAAAATGTGAGCACAAAATCAACTATTCCTTCACCTTTCAATAACTACAGGATCAAAGCCCCCTATTTGGCAATTGCCAAGAGGTGGAAATACTTTCGTGTTACATAAAACAATTTTACAGAATGTCAGGGGACAAACATTTAGCGAAACAGAATTGTCATTTGGTTTTGAGATGAAACAAGAATAGAATACACAGCAATTGGAACACATGGAAATTAGCTAAAAGAGATTACCCTAACATTACAAGTAATGCTAGTGAGCAAAACCCAGAATTGCATTCAAACTAGCATCATAGTTCTCTTCATGCCCTAACTACAATCCATTAATTTTTAAGACCACTGGCCAATTTGATAGAATTATATAGTTGCGCTTTCAATTAAACCCCTGCTATCCAGTTCTAACTAAAGTAGGTAAATGTTCATGTAACAACTGAGCAAAAAAAAAAACCTCATGTAACAGGAACCATGCTTAGACAACATATCGATAGGTGACATAACGACCAGCAGTCTCACTGGGCCGAATTATCTTCACAACTTGTCCACGCTTCAGCCCATAGTATCTTGCAATTGGATCACTCACCTGAATACGGGGCAGCTGCATTCAATCCATTCCAAAAAGACAATGATCAGAGACTGGTAAGACTTGTAAGAGAGAAAATAAATGCATTCAAAAAAATGACACCAGATCAACAGCTGCCTTTTTCAAATAGAGATTGATTGTCATTTCCCTCCCTTCATTAAACAAAAGAAACCAGAAAAACACATCCATCATAAAACACAAAAGCCAGCCTTCGAAAGGCATTTACTATGAACCAATATCTAAAGAATTGCATTGTCCTTATACACACTTCTTTTAGCTACTGAGCATACATGCAAACAAGTTAAGCATTCCTACTAGGGCAGCTCATGCTCCAATTTGAAGTTGCAGTGATTCTACAAAACAAGATTCATGTATCTGTTGTTCTATACTTAGTTAACCAACTAGCTCAGAGAACATATTATATGATGTATAAACCTGTAAAACAACTAATATCATACACCAATAAGGATTTGTGCAAATCACTTTAAAATACTTGAATCTACCAATACATAGTAATTAAGATCAGATAAAACTGACTTGTGTTTCCTTTACAGTATATCTTTGCAGCAGAGTCTTTTTCTCCTCGTTAGTAAGCACCTGATGCTCAGGAACAAGAGAATGTTCTTTTACATTGACCAGGAGCTCTGATTCCTGCACCAATGAAGAAAAAAAAGCAAGCCTTCCCTATAAGATTTAATTACATATGATTAAAATAAAGTCCTCAGATAAAAAAGGTAGAATAAGTTAATCAAAATAAGTTCAAAACAATCCTTAAAACATCAACGCTTCACCATAAATTGCCATAACGGGATGGAAAAATATACTGATGGTAGAACAAAATTTCTAAAAAAATTTGTATTCATCAGATGAACATAGTCATTCAGTCTAACCATCACACCAACCTGTAGTATAGTGTTTGGCTATCATCTCGATGAGCTAAAGAAAGTACAGTTAACTAGATAATCATTGCCTCAAAGCTTTTCATTATAGAAGAACATACGCCAAGCATCCGATCAAGATTTATTAATGCAGTCCTTGATTAAGAAAATGATCAACAAGCATGATGATGACTTACATGGAATCAAAATATCGTAAAAGCAAATAAATTTGACCTGGAAAACCTCCAAGTGGAATTTTGAAGAAATTTCATTAATACATGTCCGGGCAAAGGGAGTTAAATTCTGTTGCACAACCAGTACAGCCCTGAATACATTCTCTGATTTCATGCGGTTGGTATACGTCTTCATTGTCTTGACACCAACCTTGGCTTCATCAGGAAAAAAAACATAGATCTAGTCCACAAAAAAACAATAACCCGTAAATCAATGAGGCAACATACAAAAATAACTGCAGATCAAAATAACATAAGAAACAACAAGTAATTAAACATATGACCCGGCCATATTATTATACATTCAAAAGCAATTGAAAAATGACTTGAACTAATTGCTAAAATGAGTTGAAAGTTCAGATATATTTAGGGGATACCTGATCAGAGTTGTCGCTTCGCTTAGTTTTATTGATAACCAGATCCTCCCTTTTCATGTTTTCGCCATATTTGGAAATAAATTGAGCTTTGGTCATGGTAATCTCAAAGTCTCCCACGAAATAACCCCTATCTTTCAACATTTGCATTACCGTCTTTCGGATTCGAAACAACCTCTTGATTTCATCATCCGATAGAACCATTTTTGTTATCCTTTTTCCTGATTAAATTTTCAAACATTGAATAATATTTAATATCTAGCAATAAAAGAGTGAAATAACTCAATAATAATATTGTTTACATTAATCAATGAGTTTAATCAAAATAAACTTAGCAGAAAACAAAACCCTAAAGCTTGAAAAGGCATGTGAAAAAGAAAAGAAAAGAAATTGGCTTCGAAATAACCCTAGAAAAGAGAATTACCGGCTAAAGAGGGCGACTTATACCAAGAAAAACGAATAGCAGAAACTCTAGGAAAAAAGTTCTCTTTGAGTCTTCTCCGAATGCTAATGTAAAGAAGAAGCGAGTTTCGCCATCTGTTTTTCGTTTGATTAAAAAAGGCGGTTAAGAGAGGAGGGGTTCCCTCACGGACCGAGTTACTAACTCGGTCATATTTCTTAACTCAGCGGTTTTTTCTTTCCTTGTCACACGCTGTGATTTTATGTATTTAATTACTTTAATTTATTGGAAGGTTCTGCGCTTTTGGATATTGTAGTTTAATTAAGCAATAGTATTCTATAATAACTTTAATTAGATTTTTTGTATAATTATTTTAACAAATATAATCTTATATGTCTTAAATTTCTTATTTTTCTCCAATTATTTTGGACTGTTGTTTTCAAGGTATAGAAAAAATTAGTTGTACTGTAATGTTTTTATTTAGTAAACAGAATATAACATTTGAAATGTAAGTTATAGAAAAAAAGGAGAAATGTAATTAAGATAATTAAAAGTAGACATAATACCTAAAGAGAGTTAATGAAATATTTAAAAAATTCAAGTGAATTTTTATTTTTTTATTATATTTAATCAAATCTTTATTCTTTTATTATGTTTAATTAAATTCTTTTTATTTTTATTTTAAGTTAAATAAATCCTTATAACTAGCTCTTTTTAATTGTTATTAGTTAAAACATCACTTGTTATTTTTTATATCATGTAACACTAATATGGTATGCTTACATGTTATAATGCAAGGTAACATGACATATTTATATAGCATGATAACATGGTTACATGACATTTCACTTTTTTCGTTAAAGTCACATAGACATAAAAATAACAAATAATATTTTGATTAATAATAGTTAATCAACTATTAACTATAAAAATTTATTTAACCAAAAATAAAATAACTGAGTTTGATTGAATGTAATAAAAAAAAGTGTTTAGTTGAATTTTCTTAAATAATTTGAAAACCTTTTAAAACATTAATGGCATGTTTGGTATGAGAAATAGCTAAGTCATTTTTTTCTTTATTTATTTATTTATTTAATTTGGTTAACTTTTAAACTTTAGAAAAAATAATTAGTTCTCAAAATCTTGGTTTAGCCATTTCCCACCTCCTCATGATATTGGCTATTCCATGACTATGAAATAGAGTCAAAAATTTATTGGATGAAAATATTCCTATTTATTAAAAATAATTACAACCCTACAAATAGAAAATTAAAATAAAAAAAGAAAAATAAAAAATTATATTAATAATTTAATACTAAATATTAATGTTTAAATTTTTAATGAAATAGAAATTAAAAGATTAAAAAATAAAAATACAAATAACAAATTCAAAAATTGAAATAAAAAATTAAATTAATAATTTAATAATAAATTAATTAATATTTATATTTTAAATTAAAAATAGAAATTAAAAGGTTAAAAATGAAAAAATATTATTAAATTATAGTAACGAGTAATTTTGTCTGATTTAATTAATTATAATAAAGAGTATTTTTATTTTGATGAAAATAAACTTTACCATAATAAAGGTGGTTTTGTCATTTTATCATTTATTTTTTAACTAGTTCAAAATTATTCTTACTAACCAAACATCAGAATGAGTTATAATAACAATTCTTACTTTATTCCATTTCATAAATCAAACTGTATAATAACAATTCTACTCTATTCATTCATTATTTTATTCTTACAAAATAATAATTTTATTCTATTTCATACTGCAAACCAAACGTGCCATAAGATTTAAAACTAAACGGTACCTTGTACTTTATCAAAGTAATAAATTTAGTCCTTATATAATAATTTATAAAAATTGAGTCTCTTTACTTTTTAAAATTAATAATGTCAATTCAATTGTTAATGGCATTAATTTTTTTAGTAAAATACCCTCACCTCTTAAGTTTTGATTGAAATTACATTGAGGTTTATTAGTTCTCAAAATAGACACTTTGTCATAAAAAATATTTTTCACTGGAAACGTAGGTTCAGCCGTTAATCAACTATTAGTGTTTATGTCAATTTGATGGCATAATAAGGATCAAAATATAATTTTACCCTTAATTAATTTTTAAAATTATTATTATATAATTTTATTCATTTTTTATTAATTAAAAAAAAAAGCTTATCATTTGGAGAGCTTCGATCGGTGCTCCCTTCCTTTAGGAGCATAGACTAGTGCTCCCTTTTCTTGGGGAGTTGGGCAGCACGATGCTTTCTATTTTTTAAAAAGTTATAAGAATAATTTTTTGAATTAATAAAAAAAATATTTTTGTCATTTTATAATTTTTGTTAACAGTGTTTGCACTCTTAGGGTAAAGTGCCTATTTTGAAGAATAATGGACTTGTTGAAATTTTGATTAAAACTTAAGGGGGTGGAGGTATTTTACTTTAATTTTTTTATTATCTATGCTGACATGATATTTAATTGTGTTAATATAATATTTTTTATTAATGTGACATTAAATCTAATGACATGACAATAATTATATGACATTCTATGAATATAATAATAATGTTGACATGATTTGACCAAACACTACGGTGAATTTTATAAGTGCTGGCATTGGATTTAGTGGCAAAGAAAATGGATAGAGGTGAGCAATTAGGTGGTTCGGTTTATCATATATGAGTACCAAATAGATCAAACATTTTTAAAAAATCGATTAGAACTGACTAAATATAAAAAAGGAACCAAAACGATCAAATATCGAATTGGTTTGGTTGGTTCGATTTTAGATCAATGAATCAAAATTTTATCACCTTTTCTTTTTTTACAAATTACAATATTAAAACTTATCAACTCCATTTATGATTTAAAATATACAAATAACCTAAATATAAAAGAAATACATAACATTTGTACATTCACTTTTATAATTATGTCTTTTCACATAAATATTAAATTAATATTCAAAATTATTTATAAAAAAAGTTTAAGATTCAATATAATAAAGAGTTAAAAATAATAAAATTAATATTCATAAAATAAAACTATTTAGGTTTAGGTTTTGAAGAAAGAAAGAGTAAAGATTAAAAAAAGAGTAAAGAAGGACCGGTGGTTAAAAATGAAGCTGTTGTATAGAGACTGGGATGCGGAGTGCGGGGTGCAAGCTCAATTGGCAGCCGTAATAACTTACTAATTAAAAATTGAAAATATTAAATATATTGTATTTTATATAAATTTAAAAATAATCTATAATATTATACATATTACTATATATAAAATATTAGTTTGAGCCTTTGATTAGTTCAGTTTAAAAATTTTAAAATGGAGAACAAAATAAATAAATTGAATTGACCAAACATTTTAGACTAATTCGATCAAATTGTTTTATCAAAATCACATTTAGTTCAGGTGGAAATTAATTCGGTTTAATTTTGCTCACATGTAGGAATGGGGGGCTAGTAGGGTTCTTGTCTTTTAAAAGTTTTAAAATTTTATAATATATATTTTTATTTTTTGAAAAAAAATTTACTTTTATAATAAAATTTTTTAATTTAGTGAGATATCCCATACCAATTAATCAACAACTAATTTTACCACACTTAAAAACTAAAGTAACACAATAGAATTATTCTTCACGCTCCAGTACCCCAAGACCTTGTGATTGACCACCTTTTGTTTTTCTCTCCAAATACGAAATTCTAACTCCGTCACTAATTGGATTGTTCAATGTGAAATTGCCATGTGAAATATATTATTGCTAAATGAAAAGAAGGTCACAATTTGGGTTCCTAAACATAAAATTTTGACAAAATTGTGAGAAATACCCTCCGTAGTAAGGGCATTTCAAAAATGACCGTCTTTATAATTTTAACTATTTTTACACAATTTTTGATAGACTTGACAAGAATACCCTTTAAACAATTTCAGACAAATTAAAACAGTTTCAGTTTTCTCTATCCCGCCATATAGACAAAAATTTCAAAATTAAATCTGGCTTTCTCTCTGCTCAAACACCATAAGGCACAGAAAAACAACTCCAAAAATGATCAGCTAAAACTCCCTGAATGATCAAGTAGAGAAGTCAAGCATAAAGGAATCCAAACACCATAAACCAACGCAAAGAAGAAGAAAAACTCAATAATTTGACTCGTTGTCAAGGGAAAAAAAAATTAACCCAAGAGCATCACATCCCAGATCGGTGAAGGGCAGAAGCAAGATCATCACCGAAGAAAACAACATCAGATACAAATTTCTCCCACCATCAAGGTAGAGGCAGATCGTCACGTGGGAAGAATTTTTGACTCAGAGGTAAGGAAAAACACGTAAATCAGTAACCAAAGACAAAGGAGTAGGGGAAGCCCTCAAAACTCATCACGGGAAAAACAAGATATTAACACAAACAAGAACTCTGAGGGAACAAAACATAACTAGAAAAAAAAACTCCTAAGACCCAACCAGAAACCAAAGTCACGCAATGCCTATCCACTAGTCACGCAATGCTTTACTAAAAATTAGTGATATAATGCTTAAACACTAGTCACGCAACTTGCGTGACTTTGGTTTCTGGTTGGGTCTTAGGAGTTTTTTTTCTGGTTTTGTTTTGTTCCCTCAGAGTTCTTGTTTGTGTTAATGTCTCACGCAACCCGCGTGACTGACTTTGGGCATTGTGTGACTAGTGTTTAAACATTATATGACTAATTTTTAGTAAAGCATTGCGTGACTAGTGGATAGGCATTGCGTGACTTGTTAATAAGGCATTGCGTGACTTGTTAGTAAGGCATTGCGTGACTTGCTAGTAAGGCATTGCGTGACTTTGGTTTCTGGTTGGGTCTTAGGAGTCTTCTTTTTTGGCTATGTTTTGTTCTTTCAGAGTTCTTATTTGTGTTAGCGTCTTGTATTTCTCGTTGTGAGTTTTGAGGGCTTCCCCTACTCCTTTGTCTTCAGTTACTGATTTACGTGTTTTTCCTTACCTCTGAGTTAAAAATTTCTTCCACGTGACGATCTGCCTCTGCCTTGATAGCGAGAGAAATCTGTATCTGATGTTGTTTTCTTTGATAATGGTCTTACTCTTACCTTTCGTCGATCTGGGATGTGATGCTCTTGGGCTCATCTTTCTTTCCCTTGACAAAATAGTCATGCAATGTCTAAAAACTAGTCACGCAATACTCCAGAAATGAATAGTCTGACGAGAAAAGCTCAAAGAATATAAGTTTGTTTGAAGCACATAACTAAACATACTTGACCCGTTAATAGGTTTCGGGTTGAGACGCGGAGCTAAATAAATGGGTCGCTTTCATTAAGGATATTTTCGTCTAAAGTGACTTTTTGTGTCTAAAAACACTTAAAATTATGGAGAGGTCCATTCTCAGAAACGCCTTATGGATTCTGCCTATAAAAAAAAAGTCGCCTAAAATTTTTATATGGATTTTTGATTCATCGCTATGAGTGACTATTTTAATTGATTTTTCATTAGGCAGTGGTAAATTTCATATATCAACTTCAAATCAAACAATTCCACATCAATACTTATAAAATCTATTTCTATGTTTAATCACACCATGTTAACACTATTCTTGCGTCATTATTGAGAATAGGATGCTAATTTCCCAATACCAAACGACTAAGACTTATTGCATAAATGTAAATGTAAGAAATGAAGCAATAATGGGATTCTACTTCAAAAGATGAAAGGGATTCAATTTAAAGAAAAGGAAAGTAACCTTACACGCTGACATAAATAGCAGTATTTTATTTATTAATTACACAATGAAAAAAATTGTCAACCAAAAAGTTAGAAAAAGAAAAAAGAGAAAAAGGCTGAAAACTTGTAAAAAGACAAAAGCTAAATTCCCCATGCATGATGCATAAAAAAGGAAAAAGAAAAAGAAAAAAGCAGAAGCCAAAAAGAGAAAACAATTTGCAAGCTTTTTGTATTAATTAAAATTAAAAGGAACCTTTGAAAACCCATTGTTGTAATTTCAAAACCTGGAATTCTAGTATATTCCCCACGTATTCACAAAACCTCTGAAAAAAAATAACTAGGGCTAATTAAAAGAAAGAAGAAGCAGCTGCTGAATCTTCTATTCTTCTTGTCTGTGCTTTTGTTTAAAGGATTCCCGAAGAAAAACCATGAAGCTGAAACAACTGGAAAGCCTCTTAGGCGGACTTCAACAGTTCTCAAACCCAAAGGTCTTCCCATCTCTGTCTATTTCTCTCCCTTAACCCCAAATGAGAAAAAAGCATAATTTGTTAAAATGACAGTAGTTATTGAATCAGTTCGTGGTGGGATATCTGTTTTCTAGTGCAGGTGGAGCTGGAACAGTACCCTACTGGACCTCACATCGCCGCTGGCTTGCTCTACACTGTACCGATCCTTTGATGCTTCATTTTTCTTAACCTTCTTTCATTTCCCATGTAAATGACTAATTGGGTATTAGGCTTTTCTTTATTTGTTTCTTAATTTTTTAGGCTGAGAATTCATTTGATGATGTTAGCAACAAGGTTGTGGCTGACTTTGGTTGTGGATGTGGCACTCTAGGTGCTGCTGCTGCTCTATTGGGTGCTGAGTAAGTTTACCTTTTGCCCCTCTCTTCTCCTTTCTCTTTCTCAGTCATTCTTCCCTTGTACTTGTAGGTTCCTTAACTTGAGCTGAATTTGAAAATCTAAAAGAAGTTATGTTTTTAAATGAGAGAGAGAGAGGCTCTGTATTTGCTTCCATATCTTTTGTTTTTATGTGGGCGTTCTGTTGCTTGGAATAGGCAGGTTATCGGAATTGATATTGATTCTCAATCTCTTGAAATAGCATCAATGAACGCCGAGGATCTTGAGGTGCTCTCTCTTTATTGATTTCGATATATAGTAAGGTCTAGAGCTTTTGTTGGCCTCATTGACATAGTTCTGACATCTTTTTCTCTCTATCAGTCTATCTATTCAATGCAGTTTTAATCTATGCTAGTTAATTTGATTATTTGCTTAGTAATTTATACATTTCATGATGCGTTGCTTTCTTAATTGAACTTGCAGTTGGACATAGACTTTATTCAGTGTGACATCAGCAACCTAGGATGGAGAGGTAACGATTCCTTCTCCTCTCCTCTCTATATCCCTGTCAGCGTATGCACACACTTGAAGCATAATTGTTCTAATTGGTTTTTACCCCTGGAAATTACCAGTCATTCTGATATGAACATGTTATTCTCTTATGAGATGTAATCAACAGTTAGCTTGCAGGAAATGATGATTCTCTAGCACATTGAAATGTTTGGGTAATAAAATACGCAGGAAGTATATGGCTAATCATTTTCATGCTTAGAATTTGTAGGCACATGGCTGACTGGCTTCACAGTAATTGAACTTCTTTCTTCTTTGATTTTATTGTATTTGTAGGAGATGTACTAAACATAATCTATTCATTACTTTGTGGCCACTATGTTATGAGTATTGAATCAATCAAGAGAAAAAAATAGTAAAAATTAAGTTTAAAACAATATGTATGTTAAAGGAATGTTCTACTGCCTGTTTCCGAATTTTAAATTCTTGTGATTTTTATCTTCATCTTACAGTCTCAGTCTGTTTCTCAGGTCAAATTGTTGATACCGTTGTGATGAATCCTCCATTTGGAACTCGAAAGAAGGGTGCTGACATGGATTTTCTATTTGTAGCATTGAAGGTAAAACTACTGGCAAAGTCAAGATGTTTCAAATCCTTTTTTTTTTTGGCTTATTTGATCTAATAAGAATATTTGTCTATATCTTGTATGTGCCAGGTTGCTTCTCAAGCAGTTTATTCATTGCATAAGACCTCAACAAGAGATGTAAGTAATTCACTTTGCATTTTCTAGTAGTTGAATGGAAATCTATTGAAATTACTTGCTCTGCCCTTAATTTATTTTGTTTACATGATGGATTTAAAACTAAAATAGCAAATTAACTAGTCATTGATTAACATTTGGTCTCCTGTGTTTCATGTTTTAGTTAGCATAGGTATTTTGGTAGTCGATAGTTCCCTCCAATTTAAAGAGTGCAATGTAATCGACTTATTGTTGTGAAAGCGATTATTTGCTCTTAATTATCTTCACTGTAGAATCAGTTATGTTTATACTATCAAAACAGCCCTGCATTTTTATTTGCACAAGTTTGCTTGCTAATTAGCAAAATTATTTCATCTTTTGTTGCCAATGTAATTTCTCATTGATTTTTCCCATGTAGTCTGTTTCTTCCATGCAAAACATTAGCTGCTTGTGCTGTTTGCATAAGGATTTTACTGTGACTAAAAATTGAGATAATTTTCTTTCCTCACTGTAGCATGTGAAAAGAGCGGCCTTGAGGGACTTAAATGCTAGCAGTGCTGAGGTCTTGTGTGAGGTGGGTAAAACAAGCTTCACAATCTGATGATACTTCTTTTATGACCATAAACAAATGTTGTCATTATGCATAAGCCTTGACAGATGAGATCATACTGATGGTTTGCTAAGTAAGCTGTAAGTATGATCTGGGCTTAGGCCTATATTCTACTGTTTGTTGCTTGCATAGCACTCTTTGAAATTGCTTTTACTCTAATTTTTATTAAAATATTTGCTTTCTATTTTCTCTCTTCCCCACCCCATTTTATGACCAGCTCCGTTTTGATGTTCCCCGACTATACAAGTTTCACAAGAAAAAAGAGGTGGATATTGCTGTGGACCTCTGGCGATTTGTACCCAAAAGGAGTAGGGGAAAAGACATTTAACTGCCTAAATGCTCATCAAGACCATGCTTGAAGTATATCTCACATTAAACGAACAAAAAGGACGATCCTTTGAACTCCCCTTGATTTTGGTACTGGAGGTGTCAGGTGTGGTTCTGTAGGAGAAACAGATTCAGGAATGTGACTTCATGTAATAGTTGATGAGAAATCAAGAAAGTCCTATGGCTCCTTATGTGTTTGCTTCGCTATCTTAATTTGAGACACTTTGTAAAATCTCTATATCAATTTTGCAGTCTCATCTGGATTAGAGAAACTAGCTTAGAGCTGGAGCTTTCAATCAAAATCTCACTTATCCCAAACGTTGGACGTATCCCTGTGAATGACCTGGAGAAAATTTAGTATCTGTAACAGCTAAATATTAGTGTCCGACAGGCAAGAATATTCTTAATTGGGGCAGAAATTATCACAGTTAGAGGCAGCACATTCGGAGATAGCCTGCAGGGCAACCTGAACCTGGCCCTCAATAGCCTGCAGGGTAAAGGTCTTTGTACCTGGACCTGTCACTCCTCTCTTGGAAGTACGAAGCTAACTTTTGAGTTAATTTAATAATCCCTCGTATGTTTCAGTATTATCATTTTTGCAAAACAATTGGAAAGAAACTAATCTCATCTTACAAAATCAGAAGTAGCTTTTAATACAATGACGCCCACTACGTTGAAAACTTGCTTAGTCACATCAAAAAAGAATCACAGTACTCTCTCGTCCAAAATTTGTTCCCACCACCAACCAGATCTCTCAGTCGCCTCCATTGTTTCCCATTGGTATCATGGGAAGTTCCTTCTTAAAGCAACTTCTTCCTGTCTCATTCTGCAGTTCCTATTTTAGTATCTTCAACTGTCTCTCCAAGAGTAAATCGAACAAACCTTCGGACTTTTATGTTCTCTCCAAGTGCTGCAACAGTTTGCTTTACCAAGTCTTTAACCAGCACACTGTCATCCTTAATGAACGGCTGTTCCAAAAGGGCAAGCTCTCCAAGCCTCTTTGAGACCCTCCCTTCGACAATTTTCTCTCTAATGTTCTCTGGTTTTGATGCAAGATCTTCTCTTTGCATCTCAAGTTCTTTTTCTTTAGTCACAACACTCTCTGGAACTTCTTCAATGGATACAAACTGCACCTGTGGACAGGCCACGACTTGCATTGCTAGGTCATCAACCAACTCTTTGAATTTTTCGCTTCTACCAACAAAGTCGGTCTCACAGTTGACTTCAATTAGTACACCAATGCGAGAGTCGTGAATGTAGGAACCAATTCTGCCTTCAGCAGCAAGCCGGCTAGATTTCTTGTCAGCAGTTGAAAGGCCCTTCTTTCTAAGGTATTCCTGAGCCTTCTCAAGATCGCCTCCAGTTTCAGTCAGAGCTTTCTTGCAGTCCATCATCCCAGCTCCTGTTTCATCACGCAGTTGTTTAACAAGTGCAGCAGAGACTGCTACTGTTGGTCTGCAAAAGAGATATGGGTGAAAATAAACCATGCAAGAAATTATTGGAATAAAAACAAGGCCACATTTCTTTTCCACAAGTATTTTTAGCACACATGGTGAAAAGGCGATGCACAAGAACATATACATACAAAAGGGAAAATTTGACGTTGTCTGAGGCAACAACTGGTTTTCATTCTCAAACCTACTGCATAATCTACCAAACGTATAAACAAACTAAAAAGTGCCATGTTTAGTTCTTAAATACTTCAAAAATTGCAAAGTATAGACAAAGCATTGACCAGAATGATATTGTAAGGCGTAAGAAACCAGAACCATGGAAAACAGCCACTTACTTCTGATCAACTTCCTTGGCTTCCACTGGAGCTGATTGCTCTTTTCCAGCAGTAGCCACTGGTTTTGCTGCAGTTTGGGCAGCCACTTCAGCAGCAAAATCCTGGCTTTTCTTCTCCAGGCCCTCTCCAAGATTGAACCTCACAAATCTTTTCACTTTTATATTTTCTCCAATGGTTGCAATAGTCTGCTTCACCCAATCTTTCACCACCACCTTATCATTCTTAATATAGGGCTGCTCGAGTAAAGCCAAGTCCTCAAGTCTCTTCCTTATCCGACCTTCAACAATCTTTGATCTGATCTGCTCTGGTTTTGATAAAAGATCTTCCTTTTGCATCTCTATTTCTCGTTCCTTGTTTACAATATCCTCAGGAACATCTTCTGGAACAAGATATTGTACTTGAGAGTAGGCAGCGACCTGCATGGCTAGATCGTCAACAAGCTCCTTAAAAATGTCACCTCGGGAGACAAAATCTGTCTCACAATTAACCTCTACCAGGACACCAATCCTGCTGTCATGAATGTAAGAACCTATTCTTCCTTCAGCTGTAACTCGACTGGCTTTTTTTTCTGCACTTGCCAAGCCTTTCTTGCGGAGAAACTCCTGAGCTTTAACAATGTCCCCTCCAGTCCCTGAGAGAGCTTTCTTGCAATCCATCATTCCTGCTCCAGTTTCTTCACGGAGCTGCTTTACAAGAGTTGGTGATATAGTTGCTGCTGTTCATGCATATGAATCAATAAATTGAGGAAGATAAAAATAATTGTCATAAAAAATATAAATATTGTATAAAAACACAATAAGTATCTTGAATGTCTTAAATACACACACACTCCACCCATCCAAATAGAATGTCCACATACAAGAGTTTTAGGAGTTCAAAGATAAAAACAAGGCATAGTTTCAGGATATCCCAAGATGAATAGTGGACATTCAATTTGAGATGGAGGGAGTATACCATATTGAAAAGCACATTTTTGCAGCTTTAAAGTTTCCTTGCTGGATTAGAGCATAATTCAAAAGTTTGTAAGATGCCTCTAATAGGTTAGAAGAACCGCCAAAGTGGATAAATTATAAACCTTTAGTCATATTTTCCTTAGGGGCAGAGCCATTCGAATCTGTAACCTCGTCATTCTTCTGAGGTGCAGGTTCTGCCTCTTCAATTTGTGAAGTAGAAGGAATTTCAACCTTTGAAACTGGTGTCTCTATCTGCCCTTCATCTTTGGTGTCCTCAACTTGATTCTTTGCTTCTTCAATCACTTCACTTCCTGAAGACTTAATCTGATCATCAGCAGAGTCTTGAGATGGATCAGAAGTTACATTGTTTTCCACTGTATCTGTATGCAAGATCAACAATAAGAAATACATAGACCAAAAACAGAGTTAAAAAAATAACATATCCTTATTTTCTCTAATTCTTTTTTCACGAAACAACTATTGCTTAGTTAGCGATGAGAATGTGGAACTCCAGAAATGACACAATAGTCATTCTATTGCATCAAAAACTGTACTTCCCAAACATCTTATAAGAGAAACAGAGAAATGAACTAATGGAGTTGGATAGATCTCAAGTAATTCAAGAAAAAAATAGTACATTTATGAAAAGGTTGTGTTACACTCTATAACTAATTTAATAGAACCATGAGCTGTATCCTCTTGCAAATTATATCTTGCTAATAAACCATTGCTAACAAAACCTGCAAAATAGATTTTTAGCTCTTCATTTATTTTGTTTATCAGACAGTGATCCCTTGCATATGATGCAGAATCATAGATATTGTGTTTCCATTCATCATTTGGTGATGGTTTTTGTCACAACATAGCTACCAGTGTTATGGATATCTACCTTCAGGATTCTTGGGAACAAGAACATCGAGTTGTCCACCTGTGCTGTCAACACTGCCATTTTCTCCAGGAATAGCTCCAACTTCTTCATCTTGAGCTGATGCAGCAGAAGGACTTTGGTCCTCAGCTAGAAGTGTTTCCACTTGTGCTTCATCTTTCAGTGTGGAAATTTCATCAGCTACTGAATTTGCTGAAGTTGTAACTTGATCAACTACTTCTCCAGATGATCCAGCTGTTTCATCATTTTCCACCTCATCTACTGAAGGAGACTCGGCACTACCTTCAGGGGATAAAACTTCAGAACTCTCCTCTGTTTCTTTTTCTGTGGTTTCCTCAGCCTTGTTTGCAGTATCAGCTACTGTATCTGTTTCCTTTTCAACTATTTCATTTGCTGCAGTAGAAACAGTGGCCGACTCCTCAACTGGTTGAACCTTTATTTCCTCTGACTTTTCTCTCTGATCCAAAAATGCGGCAATCTCCTTATTCTGACGGAAAGCTAGCACAAAAGGGTTTGTTGCAGCATGAACCACACCTTGGCTGAGCTCTGAGTCCAATTTGTCATCATCCTCTTCTTTCTTCATCGTCAAGGTTACTCGTCCCCTTGAGATGCGTAACACACGTACATTGACTTCTTGGCCAACCTGCAGTGATGAGCCTCCCATCATGCTCATAAGTCCATCATCAGATTCTTCTGATGTCGGCAAGAATCCTTCTTCCCCCTCAGGAAGGGATATAAAAGCACCAGACCTAGTTAAATTCTTCACCGTGCCCTCTAGGTCTTGTCCCTTGACAAATTTTGAACTTTTCACCTCCTCCTTTCTCTGGCTGGGCTTTGAAGAATTCTTCCTAGCAGGCCTTGCCCTATCAGTAGTGGCAGGACCATCTTTTCGTGGCTGGCGTTTCCTAGCATCATCATTTTCACGCATAGAAAGAGATATCCTCCCACTCTCAGTGTTCACTTCAACTAACCTCACCTTCACCTCTTGTCCAACAGACACAACACTTGCAACATCCTTAACAAAGCTATCACTCAACTGGGAAACATGCACTAGCCCATCTGTGAAAGCTCCAAAATCAACAAACGCACCAAATGGTTGGATGGATCTTACTTTCCCAGTAAACATTGCACCGGGAATAAGCTCCTCATTCTTAATAGGTGGCATCTCACTTTTTCTAACAGGTCTTGTTTGTCTGGACTGAGTTGGAGCAGGACTGGAGTCTGATTTGCTGGTCGATTTTTCACTTGTTTCAACTGCATCCGATTGTATTTCTGAGCCTCCGCTTGAAACGTCTGTCACAGTAGAATCAGATTCCTCCACTGCTACATCAGTCCCTGTGGCTGATATATGTATTCCAGGTTTTCTATGTAAAGCATACCCTGTTCTGTATTGTGGAAACAGTGTAACACAAGTTGAGAGAGGTAGGATAAATCTTTGTGAGGGTAAAGCATATCTTGCATGTTTTCTTGGTAAACTGCATCTTGTTAAAAAAGTATTCTTCCTTACTGTACAGGCAGTTCCAGGAATGACTGTGATGTTGCCAATAGAACAGGGGATTACAGGAGTCATGTTGACTTGAATGGATAAAGTTAAAATACTGTCTGCACTAAAATAAGTGTTTCATCTGTTTCTTCACCTGCAAGAACAAGAATGATGTGCTCAAACACATAAATTTCCCCTGAGTTGGTGATAAGGCATAAGATGTCCAAGCACCAGTTGTGCTAAAATCAAGATGCCTAATATCTTCTATGAATACAGAAAGAATTAGTAATTTAATGCAGCAAGCGGCAATTTCAATCATAGGCATGATTCTGGTGATTATATTTTTCATGCAAATCAAAATATTTCATGTTCAACTAAAGGCTTGATATGCCAGGCACAATAGGTTCCAAGTGTATACTAACTGTTTTGCAGCAAATACATTAGTTTCTGAAAATAAAAACAGGTGTATTTAGCTGATAATTATGTTTTTTAGATATTTCACAAATCATTGAAAGTTCAAATTTTCAATTAGCTTTGATTAACAGATTCTCAATTATGCATCTTCTCTGCCTATTTAGCCAAAATCATAAGTTTGAAAACACAAGACACGCATATGCAACATTTTTCATCTAACTGTTCTAGCAGCTAGGAAAAATCTCTATCTTCAATTTATGAGAATAATATTGACTTTAAAGAGAACGAAATTCAACAACTTTGTCTCTTTTAAGCAGGATTTCAAAGCAAAGAAGCAATAACCAAATTATCACACTGTGCATTTGAACATTCTATCAACTAGCAAAAGCCCTTACCTTCAGACCAAAGCACTCATCAAGAGTTAATTCTTATAAAGTGCCTTATGGACCAATGAAAAGACTTAGATAAAAAACTAACCAAATTCTTTCATAACAGAATAGAAGATTTCCTTATCAAAATTCAATTCGTTCACAGTTTCTTTTTCTTTTTGGGATAAATGTGTTGTTTTATTCACTTTGTTCACTGTAACAG
Organism: Theobroma grandiflorum; assembly: GCA_036013995.1. Classification (NCBI taxonomy): domain Eukaryota; kingdom Viridiplantae; phylum Streptophyta; class Magnoliopsida; order Malvales; family Malvaceae; genus Theobroma; species Theobroma grandiflorum. The sequence goes on from CP142129.1 coordinate 41,253,410, forward strand.
TAATAGAATTCCGCTCAAAAACTAAATCCCAACATTTCCTTTCCAATTCAATAACAAGCACAGCAAATTCATTACCAAAATACCAAACAATTTCAAACTTGACATGTCTGCGGCCAAAGAGAACCAAAACAGGAAAAAAATTAACAACAACCCATCATTAGAAAATCACAGAAAAACAGAAAGCAACTTCAAAACCAAAGACCCTTTGGCTTATAATCAAGCAATACCTTTTAGAGAGCTAAAGCATTCTGGGAAAAGTTTCAGAATGAACTAAAAATGAGATTCAGAAACAAACCCAAGGTGTTGTTTGGTGATAGAGCCTAGTCATCACAAGTGAAGAAGGAGAAGAGAGGGAAATGGAAGGTGGGGCTTTAAATCCTTATCTTTGGTTTCATTCATGGATAGAAAAAATAAAAAATACGATGATGATTATGGGCTCGGCTCGACTCTTGCACAAGTTCCCCTTTTTTTTCCTTTCTTTTTCCCAGCCTTTAGCTTATGATTGGTTAAAAAGCAAAGCCGGTTAGGATGGACTTGTATTCTTGGGCAGAGGGGCCTATATTTTTCTTAAGGGGCCGAAGATAAAACCCAAACCTGTTTCCTATGTATAGATGGACCTCTATTTCTTTGTTTCTTCTTCTAGAAAGAAAGTTGGACCTTTTACTTCAGTTTCAGATAGTTTGCTTGTCTCCTGGGCTACTTTAATTCTTTTATCTGATAAAAAGAAAAATTCAAACTTTTCAACTCAATCCCTTGTTTTCCTTTTGATGTTGAATGATGCATAGATATGCATGAAATCAGAATCTCCTTCTCATGAATTTTTAGAAAAGTAAAGAAAATAGTGTCTGGTACAAATAAGAGCAAATGTACATTAAGATGTAGAAGATGTAAAATGGATTACTGTAAAAATAGTATTACACTTGTCCACACCAGACACTGTTTTCTTGTCATTTCCTTACAAGTTCACCATTAAAAGAAAGTGGGGTTTCTTCTGTAGTAAATTTGTATCAACTTTTCAGGGACAAAGCAACAAGAGAGAGATTGTAATTAGCTTTTGTTTTAAGCATTATGATAGTTGTGGTTGGAAATTGACATGAATCACATCAAAAGCAAGAGCTTCAGTTCATGCGGGAAATTCTTTAGAATCTGCCAGCAGTTTTTTACATGGGAATTCCAATGCCATTTGCAAGGAATTGTGCCACAACAAGCAAGACACGTGAAGCTTACCAAAGTGTAGAATTCTCCTACAATTTCTTAGGGATATTGGAAACCATATACATCATATTTCTTCAAAATGTCAGATTCATGCATTATTACTGAAATGATGTAGTGTAAAATCAATCCCTTTGTTCTGGATTCCTTGTAGATTTGCAATGAATCTGCCTCATTGATATCATGTCAGGCCAATCCTCTTAAAAGATATGGCTTAGCTTACATAAACTGATAAACAAGCTCTTTTAAACATTTTTCCACATCTTCCACTTTTTTGAACAGTGAATCGCAATGATCTTGTTAGACTGGAAATATTAAAAAAGAGAGTGATGCTGTCACTTTCTTGACCTATTATTATGTGAGGGATCAAAACCTTTTTGTTACCTAACACATTTATAATGGTAAAGAGCAGCAAATGTGAACTCATAAAATATATAGTATATTTGCCCACATGCATGCATGCAGTCTAGCTATGCATTTTTGTACCTTGAAAACAAGTGTCGGGCTGCAGAAACCAAATTCCGCAGATTCATCATGAAAGTATAATAAACTAATAATGCAAGCATGGGCAGAAACCATAAACAATACCTCACCCCTGGAGGAGAATGACCTCATACCTTGCATAGCACTGCAATTACATGATAAATTTTCAGGTTTGTCGAACAAGGAAAGTTCATAGGGGCTGATACTCCTTTATTCCCAACGCTAGAAAAAGCAGAGTTTAATAATCCTACCCACGTGCGAAGGTGACAAATTGTGGCTCATATTTTGTCAAAACTGCCTGCAATTTGATCATCTTGAGTCTAGTTAAAGGCTTTGCACAAAAAAAGAATAAAGTCTATTCAAAGGTTAATGCAAATCTAATTATGTAATATTATGAACATTTGCCCCCGGAAAACACCAATAGTAAGTTGCCTTTAAGCATCCCCTTCATAATCTGAAATTAAATCTTCTCATGTGCATGGAAACTTGAATACTCTTCCTGCCTTTTGTCAAATGTTTATTGAGTTTAAGAACTTGAAAACTGTTTATTGTGAGGCAGAAATGATTAAGCTAATAAGATTTCATTGTTCATTTGAGCTTACTCTATTTGGATGATTGAATGGATGGAAATTTTGACAGAAATCGTCTATTTGTTATTTAAAAAGAGAACAAGAATAAGCCAGCTTGATTTTGTTTAGGCACTATATATGGGACTTGTAAGCTCCACTGCTTGATAGTCATAGAAAAAACCAATTACTTTCACAAAAAGTTGACTTGTTTTCCTTAGAAATTAAACTTGAATAGGTAAAACAATTGTTAATTAAAAGCTAGTTGGACTGACATTTGCAACTTAAAATTTACGGAAGCTGGCAAAATGTATGTGGATATAATAAAATCCCCAATTGAATAAATAAAATTATATGAATCTTTAATTTAAAAATGTTTCTTAACATAATTGATTGACAATGCAATACTTGTAACGTATATCATTGGAAGGAAACAATATTTATTGGAATTTTAAACCAAGAGATTTAGGTGATCATTCTGGATTTCTAAATCAAACAACATCAGAAAACCATATCCAAGATAGATCATTAGAATACTGGGGATGTTGGTTTTATGAGTGGTATTTTCAATAATACAGGAGACAAGGAGGACCAAATGCATTGATAGTGCCACATTTCCAAGTCATCAGTGGGGCCCATGAAATGGGTTGTTTTTTAAATTAGGCTTTGCCATTGCCATATCCAAAGAAACCAGCCAGGTGTTGCATTCTGCAGCATCTACCACATGTGGGTCAGGAGCTCTCCTTGCAGTTTCCAGTTGTGCCAGACACCCATCAATCTTAATTATACAATTCTTAGAGGCTTCTTGCATTTTAAAATATGCAAGGAAATCTTCCACCTAAGCTAAACATGGATTTAAGGTTTATTTTTCCTTGGCTCAGCTCTCCGCAAACTGATTAAAGGGATCTAGGTATCCTCAAGGTTTATTAACTCAATCATGCAGCCTTTTTTTTTGGGAGGGTTAAAGCATGGGATCTTGGTCACTACCTAAAGCATTTTAGTATATAATCTGTGTTTAAACGCACATGATCCACCAAACCATAGGCTGTATAATTGGTTGAATATAATATAACAAAATATTGTGGATAATTTCTAATTAATTTCTAACAGGAAAGCAACACCGGAATCTTAACAAGGGGGAAAAATAAAAAGATATTTATTGAAGAATATATACTATGGTATGGTAACCGTTTGATCCAGGAGAAAATATTATATAGAAATTAGAGGAAGAGCTCTCTCTTAAACTCAGTCATATATAAATAGAAAAGAACGTCGAGACTCAACATTTTTTTAAGCATATGATTTAATATTTATATGTTAGCCTTGGCACTTTTTTGCTGCAATTTGAACCTCAAGAAGAAAATTTTTAACATATTAAACACATTAATAGACAATCTCTACATATACATTTCGGCAATTCAGTTTAGATTTAATTTGTTAGTGACACATTTCTAGTATGAGATTTGATTCATAAGATATATATGTCAGTATCTTTATCTTGATGCTACATTGCTTGCAGCTGTTTTGGAACCAAATTGTATGGAGGAAACCAAAGTACCCCAAAAAGAAAAAAGGACCAAATTCTAAACTTCCAGAAGGTTAACATGCAATTCCCTGCCTTGGTACAACGAACAGCTGATAATCATCTCCTGAAGGGGCTACCTTTTCGTTTCCAACATATGTTATAAATATGTTAATAGTTGCATGATCATATATAATTAAACCAAAAAAAAAAAAAAAGACTGCAAAGTAATGCATTTAGATGTTATATTATAAATATGGTACACCTTTGTGTGAAATAATAGGGGGGGCATGCATGATCTGACTTCTTTTTGCACAAAAGGGTCAAAGCAAACGTTTATAGTTTATTATGCACTTTTTTCTAAACCATGGCACTAGAGAACCATTTGCAGTACTGATACACGACCATATACATTGTGTAAACAGAAAAATTATAAATAAAAAAAAAAGAATATGGTTACTAATTATATACTAAAAGTAAAGATCACATCACACTAGCTGATGTTGAATCAATCTTTTCCAAGAATCTTAGGATATTCTTAGCTGCATAATTTATATATACACCAAAAGCTGAGATACCTAGACTCTCTCCATCCTCCCACATCTCTCTTCATCTTAACCGTAGATTTTGAAAAAAGAAAGAGAGACAAACCGATAAAGAAAATGCCCTAAACTAGCTAGAACAGCTTTGGGAACAAGTCCCCATACCAATATTTCAGATTAAATAAAAGGTTTAGAATCTCATATAAAATGGGATTGCGGGTGATTTTAGTGTTGTAGTTGGATCATGGATGGATTTGGGAATGGTGGGGAGGGGCTGCTCCCTTTGCCTTTGGCTCTCCAAAAAAAAACTATGCATAGACACAGCGTTTTCCTAGGGATTACATTTGCTTTGCAAATCGTGTGAGGCAATGCAACCTGTAAGGTTTGCATGTGCCCACAAATCTATAGTAGATATGATATTCTCTACATCTCTCTCCACTAGACTTTGTCCTTGTTTTTTCTAATATTTTATCATTGCTAACTACATCACTCATCAAATCACACCAAATCAACATAATCCCCTCTTTTCTTCTCTGTTTTTATTAATAAATTATGATCATTTTAATTTTATCATTATAATTATGTTACAATGTGGTTTAAAATATTAAGCCATCCCCCCCCTGTAACCAGAAAAAAATTAATTAAATTTCTCATTTCTCAACTATATATCTCCTTTTGGGAGGGTCAGTTGGTCTTACCAAGTTAATCCCCATGTAGACTTTCTGAGAGTTTCTAGGGTTAAGCAATTCATGGAACATCAGCTGCGTGTTTACTTCCTCCTTACAATTCTTATCATTTTTATACGGTTTTTATTTTAATAATCATTGTTAACTTGGACTGATTGGGGTTTTATTTAAAGGGGATTATCATTAGCAAAGAAGAATATTCATGCGTCAGCATTGAACTACAACACGTGGCGTCATACTAGTAGTGAATCCATGGCCAGTTAGCAGTCACATTGCTTAACATAACAAATTAATTTTTATATTTTCCTGAATCATCTGATTCACGACTATGGAATTAAATAATTGTTATTGAAAATAATAATAATTATTATATATCTTATTGAGCAAGGCAGCATTTTCCACAGGTTTGCATCAAAGCTTAGCATCGGTAATCGAATAAAAATTTATTATTTGGGGGGTTGCATGCAAGCCCACAACAATAACAAATTCAGGAAGCGAAACAAGTGTTGGATTTGTGTGATACATGTTTTCTTCTTTAAGCCAATACTTTAGGCTGCTTTAATTTAATCTCTAAATGCTCATTTGTTTCAAACATGTTTGGAGGAAAAAAGAGTGATGGGGAGTCCCTCAATATTATATATAATTAACCAAACCTTTGAATTGGGATTCATAATTTAACCAATGATCCCTCGCCCCTCTTTGACTTACTTGGCTTTTTAATGTTGTGAAACTCAGATTTATCCTCTTTTAAGTAGCCCCATCCACTGTATATTTTAATGAATTCTCTTGTATCGATGTATTTCTGTCATAATCGGTTGGTGTACAATTTTGATAATTTTGAAAATATTAATCAAACGGACTCTTAATAATTTTAAAAGAGTTTGTGATGAGCTTTGGGTGATTTAATTTCAAAAAAAAAAAAAAGAAACTCGAAAAAGTCTCCAGAGGTGTGATGAGTTTAAACTGTGGGTATTATTATAAGGACTTTTGCTTTCTGAATGAGGGAACTCATATTTTAGTGTAAAAAAGAAAAGGTTATGCCTGCAATTACCCAGCAAATGCCATACTCTGGGAGGGATTTAAGGGGGTTTCTTTGGTAATTGCAAGAGGTTCACATGTCTTTATAAGAAATTGGAAGATTCTCACTTTCCACCACACAAACAACTCATAAAATATGACCCACAAATCATGCGTTAAACAGCTCAATTAGATTTGGTTCCCCTTGGGCTAATTCTTAAACAGGATATCTTCCCTCAAATTATCGCGATCTTTTGGTCAAATTGGCCTCTCCCTCTCTCTCTCTCTCTCTCTCTCTCTCTCTCTCTACATATATATATATATATACATATTTATTCAGCATTAATTCTTCGCAAGATTTAGTTATATATATTTTTTAAATAATATAAAGAAATACTTGATTTTGGAGAATTGAACCCTTTTGAGAAATATATATTTTACATTGAAATCTCTTTTATGGAAACATTCAAACAAAAATTTCGAGATTGATACAAGTTTGGATGTAATCCCAAGAATCCCTGTTAAGCTGCAACCAGGATTTCTAGAATCTATGCTTAAAGGCCATGCTATACGCATTTATAGTAGTAAGTTTTTTCCCTCTTGTGCTTAATATATAGAGAATGTTGCTTAGGACAAGATGAGATAGAAATCAAAAGCTAAATACACAAATGAAAGATATGCAAAGCAAAAACCTTGGATTTCAACCTTAACTTAGACGTGAAATCCTGTCAAAATGATAAGGTTACCTTCTTTTGAAGGAGCGTGACATGGACTCTTGCACTGTGGGTAAAGTTGAAGCTATCAACGCACTGCAATGGCGCGTAGGGTTTGAAATTTTGGCTAAGCTTAATTTTGAAAGAGACAATCCCTTTCAGGTCTAAGGCTTCAAGGTCTATTTAAAATTATTAAAATGAATTAAAGAAATAATATAATACTAATTTGGTTTTTTGGAATTGCTTTTGGTGTTGTAATTAATAAAATAAAAGGTAGGTACTCAAAAAAATAGGCAACAGAGAGGTAGTGGAAAAAAATGTGCATAAAATCTATGTGTATATATATATATATATATGGCTAATAAATCTGTACACAATCTGATCCAGCGATGCAATAATTACTTAGGTGCAAACAGCTTAAAAAGGGAACGGAGATCTCTGATTCCTCAGCAGCTCTCCTTTGCCAGAAAGTTTGCTGCAGGAGAAGGCTTGGGATTTGCAAAGCTAAACTATCTCTCTCTTTTCTTTCTTCTTCTTGCTTCTTGTTTTCTCTCTGTCTTTGACACATCATCACTGAAGAAACATAGAAGATGGGTAGCAGTTATTTTGGAGAACCAAACATGGGAAATGAAAGAGGAGGGTCGTCTTCGAGAAAAGGCAAGAAGAGTAATTCAGACAAGCCTAAGCAACCCCAGAGAGGGCTTGGTGTCGCTCAATTGGAGAAGATCAGATTACATGGACAAATGGGCAGTAGCTACCATCCTTCTCTTCACGGACCTTACCCTGGAAATTTCAACCAGGTAACTTCTCACTCTTTTTTCCTTTTTTTGGCCTTCCCTAAAACCTTCTTGTGTTTTTTTAGTGCTTAAAAGATTATCTGGCTACATCAGGTGAAGTTTTTATTTGGGGAATTTCATTAAAATTTTTCTGTACATGCAGGAAGACATGAGAGTGCAGACAGCTTATTCATCTATGCCGTCATCATCCTTTTCTTATTCATCAACCTCATCGACATCCTCAGCTTCTTATGGTTTCCACCCCAGCATGATGGTAGGTGAACCTGCTCTTTGTTGTCTCCAAAGAGTACCATAAAATTCCAATTTTTTTTTCTTAAAAAATTGATGGGTCATTGAGTGCATCTTTGACATGATTTTCTGTGTCACCCATTTGTAACTGCGGTTTCCTAATAGATGATGGGGTTGTGTACTGCTAAGAGGAGAAAATACATGGCAGAAGATTTTTGGTGGATATTGAAATATTTGTTTAGCATCCTCATCATGATCATGGCATACAAGCTTTGATGGAAATAGTTGTCTCTTTCTTTATGAATTTATCGAAATTATTTTTGTATAAGGATCCTTGAAGTTGCTGACTTTGTTACTTGGTGCTAACCCTAGACACTTTTCCCCCAAGAAATAAATTTTCAGTACTTCATATTGTCATTCCCCACCTTGATTGCTGTATATAAATTATTATATTGGTGAATAGAAGTGTTCCAATGAGAACAAGAATTGAAGAAATTAAGGAAACTGAATTGATTGTTTATGTATTCCTTTATTAGTAATTCTCTTTGGTCTTGAATTGCAAAGTAAATTAGTCAAATTTACCTGACACTACAGATGGGGCTAGGTGAATATGATCAAAGAGCAAACATCAGATATGGTGATTCCCAACCTAGTACTGCAGTAAGGTGAGTGTAATTGACTTTCCTATCCTATTTCTTTTCACAAGATTGACCTTTTGGTAAAAATCTGATTTCTCCTTAGAAGCTTGTTCTAGGTATTTTGTGCTTATAATTAATATCTCCAATCATTTGCAACAGTTGGAACCCCGGCAGTGGCATCTTAGACACTCAACATTTTGCACAACCAAACATGACCAGACAGCTTCTAAACCTACATGTCGAGGTTGCTACATACTCCCTTCATATGTAGATGTCCACATTAAATGTAGAAGTGAAAGCTATATGGCATGTCAAGATTCTGTTTTGTATCATTGAGCAAAAAAAAAAAAAAAAAGATTTTGTTTTATATAGAATTTAATATTTTTTCCCTTCCTTTTCCTATATACTTATAGGATTCACAACCAAAAAAGAGCAAGAAACACAGGAGCAACTCAGTGGGATCTAGCAGTCAGAATTCTGAATCAAGTGACACGCAAGAGCTGGATTTGGAGCTTAGACTGTCATTGTAATCAACAGTTTTCCACCAGTTAAATGCATGGACTGCACTTTATGCTTCCCTTAGAATTGTAAGTTCAAGATAAGCAGTTTGGTCTTGCAATTCACATACAAGTTGAGCAAGTTGATGAACTTGTTTGAATTTACATTTGAAAGGAATCTTATGTAATGAGAGGTAGATTGACTTGCTGCATGAGATATAGTAAAAATTTCATATTCTTGTTCATGAATTTTCAAAGAAATGAGGATTAAAGTCATAATTCTCACAAAATTCAAATATTTTGAGCCTAGCAGTCAGCATCTAACAGTAGCAACTTCATGAAATCATATTAAATCCCATTAATGCAATTGAACCTTAGTCCTATTGTTCAATAGTTAGTCACTTTATTAAAGAAGGTAAAAAAGGAGATTAGGAATATAACCGATCAGGGAAACTGTGGTCAACCAAGTACGTGCTAAGTGGGGATTAAAGCTTCTCAATTAAGGTAAAAGTAATAAGGGACAACTTTGGATGTCTCCGAATCCTTTTCTTCAAATACATGAACTTACTATGTGGCATTGTTGCAAGCAACTGACTTCATAGTCAAGCAGGTGCTTTTGCCTTTAGAAAAATGAAAATGAAACTAATATTAAATACACTAAATTAGGGTTATGTCAAACAAGAAATTTATATCTTTTGTCACCTATATACAAGCCCTAGCTATCTATACTACAGCTAGGAATTTCTAAGGAGCCAGTCAATTGGCATGCGAGAAATTGCACTTGACACAAATAGGAACATACTAAATTTGAATCACAGTGCCATATTATTATGAATATGGTCTATATATACTTTGATTTTTTGAGATTTAATAGGTGGTATAAACCTACGAGGTAACTAATGGAGAAAGGAAAAGGTGAACTGGTTTACCCTATGGAATCAGTACTTTCAATCTTATGCAATTTGCTTTCCTAGTGGATCCCAGCTGCATCAAAAGTTTAAGTTTGGTTTTGGTTTGGAATCTTAATTTGATCAACTGATTATGTGTCTGCTTTGAACAATGAAGTGGAGAGAGAGAAGGTATATGCTTCATATTTCGTGAATATGAGTCAAATCTTCAACAATGCCACAAAGAGAAGTACTGCAACTGCTCGACAAGGTTCAGTTTTAGTCATGTTTATTCCAGATTAAAGTGGATTTTTTATTAAGGAATATCATTTTCTTTTTGTTTGAGAGGTTTGGGGACCGGGAGAATGGTTTCAAATAAAGTTTTTGATCACAAAGTTAATTGCTTATACATGTCTTAGATTCAGCTCTGAGGAGGCAGATCATTAGCAGCATTTTCATAGCCTTTCCTCTTGAGTTTTTTATGACAGAGACGTAGCAAACCCAGCTTGGCAAAGATTAGATTGTTTGGCAGTAAGTAGCATGTGTACATAGGTACCAAAACCTAAAGTTGCTCTATATATTTAGATGCCTTTCTTTTCCATTTTTTAAATGTGTCTTTTTGGATTATTAATTCAGAAAGAATACGGCGAAAAGAAGAATGTTTCCGTTCCGATGCCCATCAATCAACTGTTGGAGACATTGGAGCAGCCATTGTGAATGTAATTTTTCACATGTAAAATCTCTTGTATTAGCCCTAATGCTTACCAATAAGCTTTAATTATATGATGACCAGTCAGATTAATCCTCGATTGCCCTTTTACTTTAATCAAGCCTAACTAGATAAAACCCTAGGAACTAGGGTTCCTGTCATCCTTTATTTCTTAATTTTTCTTTCTTCTGCTGAGTTTCTTTTTTTTTTTGAAAGGCTTTCTTCTGCTGAGATGAAACTTAGGGTTTCTGATTACTGTTATGTAGGATCTTAGCTCAAATTGTCTGGCTCCAATCTTTTGCATCAAATTTGTTTGTCATTATACCATGAGAGGAGTGCACCACAAGTGAGCTTGACGTGTTTGTTTTTTGCTTTCACTATACATAAAGTTGCCTACTTTAATATGCAGTGTAAAAGCTATGAATATACCCCCAGATACAGCTGTATTAATTTGTCAATCATGGAAAAGACATGTTTGTCATCAAGACCAAAAAAGCTTATTAAAATTACTTTTGGGGTAATGAGATTTGAACCAGAACCACCCTCTTGATGTGTGTTGATATATTATCTTATCTTGGCAGCAACCCAAGGTAAATTCTAGTCAATTGCAAAAAAATCAACATTAATTACAATTAGGGTGAAACGATTGGACCAAGGCACAGATGTAGAGGGGTGTTTTGGCATGGCTTTGGCTTGGATAAAACAAACTCAGTTGCCCACAATCTTAATTTCATCATGGAAGAGAGAGAAGGAAAACTTTGTCACAGTACCAAATAGCATTAATTTCTTCCTTAAAGGGAAATATGAGAGAATGTTCAATAAACCTTTCCCAAACCAGAAAACAGGACATCTTGCTAATTTTGAAAACTTTCACAAACAGGAATTAACAGGGATATGTGCCCCTCTAAGTAAACAAGAAAGGACCTCATTTCCTTGCGCCTATTCGTTTTTCAGTTTTATGATTTCTTGTCATTAGTCTTTTCAATCATTATTGTCAAAATAAAAAGAAAATACAATACTAACGTTAAATAAAGATTATAGAGATTTGAATCCTTTTAATCAATCAAATGAGCATAAAGATATATTATGTATGTGTATGTATATATAAAATTGTTAATCAAAAAATAATTGAGTTTTTTCGACATAATCAATTTTGATCATTGGATTCTCTTTATTTAGTTTTAAATTTACCTAAAATACAATACAAGCATTAAAACTACCCGTGCCCCTGAAGAGAAAAGAGTTTGGAAGTATTGATAAAATAAAATGAAGACTTTTGGATTGGCCTGTGCATAGCGGGCATATTTGCCTCAGTCATCGTCTGGAATAGCTACTATCATTGTTGAAAACTGCCATTAGTTTTAATTCAATTTTAGCTTGTAGATCATCATTGATATTTCTTTGCTGATACGGTAACTTCCAAATTATTATCTTCTCCTTAGCAATTAAGAAAAACAAATTTCAAAATACCAATACTAAGCAGCCCCACAGGGGAAATATATCATTCAAAAGATAAGATCAAAGTTCAAATCTGGGGGAGGGCGGGTGGGAACTCTAAACAGTGACAGTCCAGTCAAAAGAGAGACTACCACAAATTCAATTTCTTGCTTTGCGAGCCAGGGTGGGCAACTCTCCATTTGCTCCCCTATTTACCTTGCACAACAGAAAAGGGGGAAAGCTTGGATCATTGTATAGCACCATCAAACTTTCTTTCATTGAAATTTGTAGGAAACTTGGCTTATGAGTATTTTGTCTGTCTGATGGAATTTTCAATGCCAAGCCCTACAAGAGAATCTAAGGGACTGAATTAGAGCTTGTGCAATGTACCCTGTTGCCATAAATGTTGCTCTTACGGATATTTGAAAGGAGACAAGGCACAAAGGGTTAAGACAAAGGGACCAAATGTCTCCTTATCCTTTGATTTTTCTGACCCTCAATCATTCAAAGTCCCCCTTGCAACATATATCTTCCTGTGAATCCCTGTCTTTCCTTGTAGTTTTCAACCCTTTTGCCAAGCCGAGGAGATGGATGGTTATAAGCTAGCAGACATTCTTCCTGTTTTGATTGGGGTGCTAATTCATCTCCGCTTGGTTTGCCATAAATCAGGTGCTTTCTAACATATTGGAAAAAGTGGTTGCTTGGCGTTAATAGAGAATGAAAAATAATTTTTTTCAATAAATGTGAACTGTCTACCTGTGGAAGAATTTGTTTGAAAGGCGATTTTGGGCCGTGTGTGGCAATTACCACACCGACCTGGGTTACAAAGTGTTGTGCTAAACGTGCAGTATGTGTTTTGGTGTTCTTAATAATCTGAAGATATATGCCTTGATTTGATTGATACTATATTCTGATTTCATGTGTTAACAACAATTGCCTTGATGAGGGGGGTTCGGTTCTGCTCATCTTCTCAAAATCTATAGGCATTGATAACCCAAATGAAATCTAGCAGAAAGTCTAGCCATCAGAAAAACATTCGTGTCCCATCAAAATGGGTAGATTCACATAATTTTATCATTTATAGTGATTTTACAAATGCGGCAAATTGTGTCTTAGAGCCACTAACATCGCCTCGGGATGTGAAGAAATATGATATTGCGGATTGAAGACCTTAACAGGAAGGTGGGAAGGTGGCAGGTCCAACACATCCTAGGGGAGGCAGATGTGATGGCTAAGGGCTGGACAAAGCCGGGATGCAAAGACAACATGACATGATGGTGATGATGTGCTTGGTGGGGAACTCGGGAGGTGCTGCTTCTTTGTTCAACGCAAGGTAAAAACCTTTATTTCATGGCTTGAAGTAAACTGGAGGAAGTTAATCCGCAATAGAAAAGTTGTGATTGGTGGATATTTTTCTTATTGAAAACTCTGTAAGCAACTTGCTAGTTGCTGTGTCGTAACCCGAAGGGGTGTGTTCCTGTTGAAGGGCAGCTTTGGGGGGAACTTCTGATATGGTTTGAGTCTATACTTGGTGAAAAGCAAGAAATTATGTTGTGGCTGGATTTTTGAATGTGAAATCCTGGGTGGATTGTATGGTAAGCTGCTGAAGGGCTGTTTTTATGCCGTTCCTCTGCGTCTAGGTAGTTGTTCTGCTGACTTAGCTGTGTGGTTGGGAACGTGGGATGCTAGAGGCTGGTTCTGATCTGTAAACGATTAGCAGTGGCTGTTATGTATTTTGTTCATTATGTCTTACTTGCGGATACAGACCCTGTCTACTCCGTTTGTAACAAAACAACGTTATTAACAGAAATCGTTTGCTTAAGGCCTGAGAACCAGTGAATGAAAATCGGGTGAAATCAGCCAATTTCCAGTAGTTGTGAATTCAACAATCCAAGGAGTATTACACGCAGTACGATTTAAGTCCCCAACAAACAAAGACCTTGACCAATGTGAAGACCCCAAAAATAGTTTTTTTTTTCCTTGCATTGATCCCACTAAAGTTAAATAAAAACTTAAAGAAAGAAATATCAAAAGTTAAATTTCATCTATTTTCCCGCACAAAAAATTAAGAATCCAAATATTAATATGCATTCAATCTTAGCGCTTATATATAAATTTTTAAAATTTAAAATTTGTATTGCTTATAGTTATTATTAATTGCTAAAAATATTCTTCTTGAGTGATAAGCAATCTAACCATTTGCTTTTTTTAATGATTGTAAAAGGAATTAAAGTTAATTGTCACAATTATAAGAAAAAAAAAGAATTAATGCTATTAAAAAAAACCATAAAAAAAATTACAATTGTCCAATTACATGCATCACTGCACGGATACACCTATATATGAATATTGGCAATTATAAAACAATGTATTCGATTAATATCATTTTTTGTAAATAATGAATAATATACTTAATTATATTATTTATATAATAAATTTGTAATTTACATATAAATTGTTCAAATGATATTATAAGATTATTTGAGTTTCTTTTTTTATATGATTAACTATTATATAATCCCACTGAAAAGGCTTTTTGGGCTATGGCACCGAAAAATCCATGTTTGAAAATTTACTAATAGTATACCAATGGCAATAAACAGATGATAGAAGGCCTGTAGACAGATTTGGCTGCCGCTACGTCTTCCTAACGAGGTCAACTCCATTAAAGTTTCTGTTTACGTGCTGAACTCTTTCCGAAATTAGGCTTCTTCAGGGCCACCGTTGAAATGAATACAATGTTCCTATAATTAGCTAAGCTAACTCTTATTTTGGGCGTCCTCTAAACAGGGAGCAAGCGCTAATTTTCCATGATTTGTACGTAACTGACCATGTTGGAAAGCCTTGGATTAGAAAGATGCGGAGAGGAATGAGGGGAAGGGAATTTGGAAGCTAAGACAACATATATATATATATATATATATATATATAAAGGAGGGAGGAGGCGGTATAAAGAAGCCGCAGCAGGGATTAGAAAGGTAAATAAAGTGTACAATTATGACGATGTTATGGAGAGGCCTGTGTATTCTACCTCTCCTTTTTGTCTCCGGCAACTGTCAATTTTTGTTCCCATTTTTCCATCCTTTTAATAATCCAGGCAACGGCCTCAACCTTGGTGGTGTCGTTCCACAAAATGCTAATGGCTTGTTTCCATTTGCGGGTGGCTTCCATTCTGGTGGAAGCTTATCTGCTCAAAACAAGGATGACAGGAGCTTAAATTCAGGCTCCGTCAACGTTGCTGGTGGCTCTGCTGACAATATAAAATGGGAAAGCAATGCAAAGGGCAAAATCAAGACTGGATACAAGGGCAAGTGGGAGCTGTTTGTTAGAAATGCCGGTGTCTCGGCCATGCACTTGATCTTACTTCCCAAGATTGACCAGGCTTTGATGTTTGACGCCACGGTTTGGAAGCAATCAAAATTAAAGTTGCCTGGCCCGCCTTGCCGTGACGTCGAGGGAACCAATGAGCAAGATTGCTTTTGCCATTCTGTTCTCTTGGACATTGAGACAGCAAAGATTAGGCCACTCAGGGTACATTTTGCTTTCCTATTTTTTCATGCATTTATGGTGCCTTTGACAAAGACGGTGGAAAGAAGGGGGGGAAGAATTATTCAGTTGGCCCGCTTATAATATAATCTCATCTTATAAATGAAAATATTTTCATATTTTTTTTAACAGTTGAAATATGACACTTGGTGTTCATCTGGTGCCCTTGATGTAAACGGACGGCTAGTGAGCACTGGTGGATATAATAACGGATCAGACACTGTCAGAATTCTCGACATATGTCCTACCTGCGATTGGAAAGAATATCCTGGAACACTTGGAAATGGAAGATGGTATTTAACTTGACTTATGTACTTAAAAATTTTCATTTTCATGCCATTTTCGAAGTTGAAGCTGAGTTGTTTTTGTCAATCAAGGTATGCGACACAGGTAACCTTAGGAGATGGTAGGTTCATGGTTTTTGGTGGTCGTAACTTCCCAACTTACGAGTTCGTCCCACCAGAAGGGCAACGCAATGATAAAAGCAACGTCATCCCTTTCAAATTCCTGGCAGAAACCCATGATGCGGTGGAGAACAATTTGTACCCTTTTGTCTATCTCTCAACCGACGGAAACCTCTTCGTCTTTGCCAACAACCGTTCCGTTCTGCTCAATCCAAACAATCAGAAAATCCTCCACGAGTTCCCCGTTCTCCCAGGTGGTGCCCGCAACTATCCAGCATCGGGAAGTTCTTGTCTCCTCCCGATTACACTTCAACCAGATGAAAAGCGTAAAGTCATCCCTGCTGAGGTCTTGATATGCGGCGGTTCATCACACGATGCCTTTACCCTGGCAGATTTAAAGCGCCCGAAGGTGTTTGTCCAAGCAAGCAAAGACTGTGCCCGCATCGATATCACCAAGAGGAATGGAAAATGGAAGATCCAAAGCATGCCATCGCCTCGTCTTATGGGAGACGCCGTGGTTCTTCCAACTGGAGATGTGCTGCTCATCAACGGTGTCAAGAGTGGTTCAGCCGGATGGGACGATGCCAGGGAACCAAATTTCATCCCCGCCTTGTATAATTTCCGAGTAAAAAAAGATGGTTCCAAGTTCACAGAGCTTGCACCTTCGACTATTCCCCGTATGTACCACTCATCCTTCGCACTTCTTCCTGATGGAAAAATCCTCATAGCTGGTAGCAACACAAACCCTGGATACCAAGATAACGCCCTCTTCCCCACTGAGGTTCGTGTAGAAAAATTCTCGCCACATTACTTGGATCCAGCATTGGCCAAGTTTAGGCCTGAGATCGTATTTGACCAGTCCGCCAATAAGATTCATTACGGAAAGAGATTCACGATGCAAATACGTGGTGCTGATCGGACCCTGGACGACGAGGATCTCCAAGTAAATATTTACTATCCGGCTTTCACAACACACGGGATCTCTATGAATCAGAGGCTGGTTCGATTAGGAATTGTTCAAGTGGATAAAAACGTTTCCTCTCGAACCCACAACATCAAAGTTCAAGCACCCATAAACGGCAACATTGCTCCTCCTGGTTATTACATGCTCTTCGTGATTCAAAAAGGGGTGCCTTGCCGCCGTGCCATGTGGGTTCAGATGCTCCCCTAGGCCTCATTACTTCAAGCTCCAGTTTAAAAAAATTTCAACAACCAAAAAGAAAAAAAAATCAGAAGAATTCAAAGTCTCGACGGCTAATTAGCCTCTCCAAATTAGTAGATTCAATATAAATTATGATTTCTTGTCCACATTTTGTTAACCAATTGTAATGTTGATTGTTCAAATCATGAAGTCTTGAGGACAATTTTTTTTTTTTTTTGTGTTTCGTGTTGCTCCTCAATCTAAATTCTTCCATTTTTTTTTATTTTGTTTTTTGGGATTTCTGCAATTGACACGAGAATAAATGTTGGTTGCTCAAACATCCACGTCTGCCAAAGCAATTAGAACTTCGAGGGGATGACAGGGAGACGACTCTGTCTTTCAACAAAACACGAAAACTTTAACGTTGTCAATGCGCGTGCACGTCTAAGACTAAGAAAGACATTGATATTTCCATTAGTCTCGTGCACGATATTTCATTTCTCTTCCTACTCCTACCGTGTACCAGCTGGGCGCAACTGACCAAACTTTTACTTTAATTATATGATTAATAGTATTTCTAATTAACATCTAAAAGTAAGACCATAAAACTAGCTACTAGCCAGCATATACCTGATTTTCATTTTAGTTTGTGCACTCCTCGGACTAAATTCGCATTGTTTTTCTTTTAATTTGGACATAAATTCTTCAGAAGTTCGTCAAATTTGACAGAATAACAAATAATATAGCCAACAGGGCAATATTTCTCTAGCAAATCCATGCCAAGAGTTATGATTTATAGCACCTCCTTTATTGTAATATACCCCCCAAATTACAAGTGTTAATTATATAGTATCTCGCATGGTTCAAAACTGGCTGTCTGAGGGGAGCACCGATCATGTAATTAACCATAATACAAAATAAAAACTGAAAAAGTCTTTATATGATTGCAATATATGAACTGAACTACATGTTTCTACATTGTATATGCCAGGTCATTGTTTTGAGTTTTCTAATTTTTGGTGAAATGATAATATATTCCTTTTCTTTGCTCTCAAGCAATTTTATGGGGGAGTCAAAAATCATGACAAGTTCAGCATATTTCAAATTTTAATTAAAAGCTTGTAATACAATGGTCATCTTAGTAAGGCATATGTGGTGGAACAGGCTATATAAAGCCATCGAGAACAATGGGGAAAAGCATTCCTTCTCAACGGCATTGATTGATAAATACAGAGCCAGCTTCTCCATTGCAGTTGAAAATGGCTAGTTTGCAAGCTTTGTTGTTGGCTCTATTCATCACTGCACTTGCATTTAACCAAAGTTTTGTTGAAGCAAAGTTTTCGAATAGCATGTACATAAATTGGGGCGCTTACCATTCAACTTTTGCAAGCAATGGTGAAGACCTTCAACTTGTGTTGGATCAAACTTCAGGTAAAAAAGTTCCGTTTTCATATACTTGCAGGTGCTTGCTAAAGCAAACATCTAAGTAAACTGAATCATATTGCTTGCTCTTTTGACATTACAATGCTGCCTTTGATTTTGCAGGTTCTGCTGTTAAATCCAAGAGGGCATTCTTATTTGGAAGCATTGAGATGCTAATCAAGTTGGTACCAGGAAACTCAGCTGGAACAGTCACGGCCTACTATGTAAGTGCAAAAATGTTAAGCACAAACAACTAACTACATGTCTACATCAAATAAAATAGCAATCACTTTTGATTATTGTCAGCAAAGCTTCTACATTCAGGTGTCTTTCATCCTGTTATCATAAGTCAAAACTGAATTCCTCAAGAAAACCACATTCAAGAAGATTAAAAGTAGGTAATTAAAATATAAGTGAAGGGCAACTTAATTCCAACTAAATATTTTGAAGTAAAAATATTCGTTCACAGCATCAGTGGCCACAAATAGATGGATTTAAACCCAGAGTACTGGTCTTTAAAACACTCGAGAGGAAATAGAAAGAACAGGAGAAAATTACATAAATTTTAATCTTTCATTCTCAAATATATGCAGCTGTCCTCTACCGGGGACAAGCATGACGAGATTGACTTCGAGTTCTTAGGTAATGTTTCTGGACAACCATATATTGTTCACACAAACATCTACACTCAAGGAAATGGAAGCAGAGAACAGCAATTTTACCTTTGGTTTGACCCAACTGCTGATTTCCACAACTACACCATACACTGGAATCCCACCGAAGTTGTGTAAGTTAACTTCCCTTCAATTATACTAGAACATCATGTTCCTTTTCTCCAAATATATTCATTTGAAATCCAGTTCAAAAACTTAGCAAATGCGGACCATTTTTCTGCTGTTGTTAACTTTTCAGTGAATTCCAAGACAACCAAAACATGTAAATCTTAATGCATTTCCCTATTGTCATGAAACTAACCAAAAATACTTAATGGTTTTAGGTGGTACATCGACAACCTGCCAATTCGTGTTTTCCGAAACTATGAGAAAGAGGGGATCGCCTTTCCAAACAAGCAAGGAATGAGGGTATACTCCAGTTTATGGAATGCGGACAACTGGGCAACTAGAGGTGGGCTTGTCAAGATCGACTGGAATAGTGCACCTTTCATTGCCAGATTCCGTAGGTTTAGGGCAAGAGCTTGCAAGTGGGATGGGCCAGTGAGTATCAATCAATGTGCCTCCAGATCCCCAACAAACTGGTGGACTTCCCCAACTTACAGCCAGTTGAGCAGTAGTAAGATGGGTCAGATGAAGTGGGTCAGAGATAACTTCATGATCTACGACTACTGCAAAGATACTAAAAGATTCAATGGACAAATGCCTCCTGAATGTTTTAAACCGCAGTTCTAATCCATATTCCCATTTCTTTTCCCACTACATTAACCAAAAAATTATTTTGTTACATTCCTCATTTCATTGCTTTTTTCCTCTAATTTTTAATTAAGCAAATTTTGTACGGTTCATAGTGTTTCAATTGTATTGCAGTTTTTTTCCTTTTTCCGTTCATTCAATAAATTTCAGCCCGTTTAATCATTGCTTCTACTATTTATTTTTTCTTTACAAGAAAAAAGTTACTGAAAAGTGAAAGCAAATGGTACAAAGCAAAATCATAGTAATGGATTCAAAATGATAAATCACTAAAACATAACACTATTTCTCACAGAATTGTTCTACATAATTATAAAATTACGTATCTAATAGAAGAAAGAAAAAAAAGCGCAAAGCACATGCAGATCACGTGATACAAAGCCAAACACCCAAAACAATAAAACCCGTACCCAACAGTGCATGACCGACCCGGGTTTCCTCACCCAGTAGGATTCCAAACACGGCGGTGGCAGCAAACGTCGTCGCATTGGTGACGGGGACGGCGAGCGAAAGAGGGGCCTGGCTTAAGATAGCGAAGAACGTGGCAGAAGCGGTGAGGTTGATGAGGAAAGGGAGGGAGTATTGCCAAAAGAAAAGGAGGGTCAGCCAATTGGATAAGGAATCGAGGAGCTTTTGGTGGAGTTTGTGGGGTGCATCGCGAGGGGGTGGAGTGGATTTGAGAGATTGGTCCCACAGGAGTGCGCCGCGGCGCATGGCGGCGTTGGTGGCGCCCCAGATTAGGCCCACCGCCAACATTTTCTCCACGCCTCCGATCATTGTTTCTGATCGTTATTTGGGCTGGCACAAAAAAAGATCTTGCAGGAAGCAACAGCAATGCACGAGCAAACTCAAAACGACTTCGTTTTCGTTGTAAGAAGAAGGGATGACTGTGAAGACCTACCTGGTCATTGGTTTTACTTTGTTTTCCCCCGGATCCGGCTCATTTTTGGGGACTGGAGAGGGCAGTCCATATCTAAGATGCAAACACGTGTCTTGGTATAAAACAAACGACAAGGATTTCCCATGAAGTGATAAAATAAAGACGATTTTTTTTTTATAGGTCACATGTATAAAGGCGTTTTTTAGAATGAATATCTCTATAATTTTAAGTGTTTTTAGACACAAGAAGTCACCTTTGGACGAAAATTCCCTTAATGAAATCGACCCATTTATATAGCTCCGCGTCTCAATCCGAAATCTATTAACGGGTCAAATATGTTTAGTTTTGTGCTTTAAACAAACTTATATCCTTTGAGCTTTTCTCGTCAAACTATTCATCTCTGGAGTATTACGTGACTAGTTTTTAGATATTGCATGATTAGTTTTTAGACATTGCATGACTGATTTTGTCAAGAGAAAAAAAGACGAGCCCAAGAGCATTATATCCCAGATCGACGAATGGCAGGAGCAAGACCATCATCGAAGAAAACAACATCAGATACAGATTTCTCCCGCCATTAAGGCAGAGGCAGATCGTCACGTGGGAGGAATTTTGACTCAGAGGTAAGAAAAAACACGTAAATCAGTAACCGAAGACAAAGGAGTAGGAGAAGCCCTCAAAACTCACAACGGGAAATACAAGACACTAACACAAACAAGAACTATGAAAGAACAAAACATAGCAAAAAAAGAAGACTCTTAAGACCCAACCAGAAACCAAAGTCATGCAATGCCTTACTAACAAGTTACGCAATGCCTTACCAACAAGTCACGTAATGCCTATCCACTAGTCACGTAATGTTTTACTAAAAATTAGACATATAATGCTTAAACACTAGTCACGCAATGCCCAAAGTCAGTCACGCAAGCGTGACTGACTTTGAGTTGCGTGAGACATTAATACAAACAAGAACTCTTAGAGAACAAAACATAGCCAGAAAAGAAGACTCCTAAGACTCAACCAAAAACCAAAGTCACGCAATGCCTATCCAGTAGTCACGCGATGCTTTACTAAAAATTAGTCATATAATGCTTAAACACTAGTCACGCAATGCGTGACTTTGGTTTCTGGTTGGGTCTTAGGAGTCTTCTTTTCTGGCTATGTTTTGTTCTCTCAGAGTTCTTGTTTGTGTTAATGTCTTGTTTTTCCCGTTGTGAGTTTTGAGGGCTTCCCCTATTCCTTTGTCTTTGATTACTGATTTACGTGTTTTTCCTTACCTCTGAGTCGAAAATTCCTTCCACGTGACGATCTGCCTCTGCCTTGGTGGTGGGAGAAATTTGTATCTGATGTTGTTTTCTTCAGTGATGATCTTACTTCTGCCTTTCACCGATCTGAGATGTGATGCTCTTGGGCTCGTCTTTCTTTCCCTTGACAACGAGTCAAATTATTGAGTTTTTCTTCTTCTTTGCGCTGGTTTATGGTGTTTGGATTCTTTTATGCTTGGCTTCTCTACTTGATCATTCAGGGAGTTTTGGCTAGTCATTTCTGAAGTTGTTTTTCTATGCCTTCTGGTGTTTGACCAGAGAGAAAAAATCAGATTTAATTTTGAAATTTTTGTCTAGATGGCGGGATAGAGAAAACTGAAACTATTTTAATTTGTCTGAAATTGTTTAAAGGGTATTCTTGTCAAGTCTTGTCAAAAATTATTTAAAAATAGTTAAAATTATAAAGACGGTCATTTTTGAAATGCCATTATTACGAAGGTTATTTCTCACAATTTTCTCTAAAATAAAACAAACCGTTTTGTTCGTTAACTTTTGAGGCAAACGACGCCTACAATCGAAAGATTCTTGCTAATCTCACTGGAAAAACATGGAAAATCTCATCAAAATCTTCACCTGAGACGACTTTGGTTCTCAAGTTCTATCTTAAAATAAAAAATTTCCAACAAAATCCACTATTCATTCTGTTAATAAAATTTTTGCATTTATGTGTGAGAAAGAAAACCTCAGATGCTGGCAATCGTAAATTGATCAGAAAGTAATGTCAGGGGATATTATCTCTGATATGCTCTTAAGCTGTATGTGAATTTTGTTAATCTGAAGGCATGATGATGAGCCAACAATCAATTATTACTTTGGCCACTTCAACCCATATAGGCTTACATGTTCCTTTTCTGCTATTGTTTGATCCTTCTTCAACCTTAACAAACAAGTTTTTCCAATCCATGTAAAACTCAATTGGATTCCATATTTTGTTAGAAATCATATATCCTTTGTCCTGTTAAGTTTTCATTAATCAAAAGTAATGTTCTTGTATATGGCAGAGAAAAAGCAAAGAACTAATTTTATGAGCAAGTAACGGATGGAGAGCTCAAACTCTTACTAATTAGCTAGTTACTATCAAATAGCATGCTAATGTCTTCCTTGTTTTGCTTTCTATTAATCTTTCCAGCTAGATGTTAACTTGACAGTTATGATGGCTAATGATTTTGTACGAAGTTTATTATGTTGGTGGCAATTTTTGTTTTTTTTAAGATTTGGAATTAATTAAGAGAAAAAGTTACAAACTTGATATTAATTTCTTACATATATAAGATAACACACTAGTTTAGAAAATCCTTCATGGGGTCATCATGGTGTATCTTTTTCACCCGATATGCCTCCATATCTTCAGCAATAACCTCATCATTCCGTCTGATGTGATACTTACATTTTCTTCCATCCTTCTCCTCTCTCCTCCTGTCATCCTCTTCCTTAAGAGCCTCGGTGAGAAGTTTTTCGTCAATAACCAGGTCGTAAGGAACATCAGTTCCTCAGGTAGCAAGTTTCTTCTCCTCTTCAGGAAGAAGAGTATCTTCTGGTTCTGCTTTATGTGCAATATTAGACCTGATAATTTTAGACACGACATGTTAATACGACACGAGAATATATGGATTAAATAGGTTTTGAGTTTAGTCTTAACGTGTTTCGGGTCTAATCGTGTCTAACACGTTAAGACACGAAAATTTTCGTGATTTAACGTGTCAGATGTGACATATACATTTAAAACACGTTTAAATACATTTACTTATTCGTGTTATTGTGTTTAAACATGTTATCGTGTTTAAAGATGTATACGTGACACGTTTACTTAATTGTATTCTTGTGTTTAAACGTATATATGTGACACGTTTAGTAATCTATTAAAAATTAATAGTTAAAGATTATTTTAATCTTATATAAATAATTTTAAATAATTATTTTAATAAGCTTTTTTAGTTATATAAAAATAATAATTTAATTATTATGATTGAAAATTATGAATGATTTTTTATATTATTAGTATTTAAAGGTTAGATGTTAATGATGTTATTTATCATATTATATAATAAAAAAATTTATATATATTAGTTATATTAAATTTTATTATATTTGATGTTATTATTATTTTTGTTTTGTTATAATTATATTTATGATTATAAATTTTAAATTTAAATAATAAAATTATATTTAATTGTATTAATCGTGTTAATTATGTCGTGTCGTGTTATACATTTATTAAACGTGTACGTGTACGTGATTTAAATTTAAGATATGAATATTAAACGTGTCGTATTCATATTTCGTTTTAACGTATTTCGTGTTTAATCGTGTCTGACATATTTACAATACGAAAATACGTTTTGCCAATCTAATATTAGCGTCATCAAGCCTGTTGCTGCTTCTGCAGCCTCAATTCTAGCGGCACTAGTACAGTAACTATTTCGAATTGTTTGCTTACAACTAGAGGCAGAGGGGACGGGGGGCTAGTGGGCCCCCCCACCTCAACTATTTCAAAATTTTTCTAATTTATTTTTTAAAAAAATTTATAATTTTTTCACCTCTACAAAAATTTTAAAATTTTTTAACATATTTTGATTTTTTTAAAATTTTATAATTTTACCTTTATAATAATTTTTTATTTGATGGGATGTCTCATAATAATTAGTTAACAATAAATTTTAATAAGATTAAAATAAAACCTATTACAATAGAATTATTTTTAAACTTTATTTTTTTAAAACCTCACAACCACCTCTTATTGTTCTTTTTTCTTTTTCCTAAATACTGTAGAAACAAAAAAAAATTACACCTTTTTGCTTGCCAACATTCTCTGTATAGAAAACTTTTAGTCGATAACTCAATTTTTATGTTATGATAATTGATAAATTTGATTTATTTACTTATTTTATTTTTAATATTTTTAATTTTAATTTTTTTATTTAATAATTTTTACTTGGTGATTGTGATTTAGGATTTACTGTTCTAGTCATTTTTTGTTAAAAGCAACAAAACAAGAATTTGATTAAGTACTTAATGTTAGTTATTACTTATTTATTTACAGATTGTTTGATTACTTTTCTACAAATTATTTATGTTTTTTTATTTGCTTATATTATTGTGAATAATTAAGTTTTTTATTTGGAATTCTTCATTGAATTGTTTATTGATATTTTATTTAATTTTTGTGATTAATTTTAGAGAATTGCTTCCCATTAAATTATTTATTGATAACCTTTAATATTTTTTAATGAATTTTAGAGATTTTTGTTATTATATTTGTTAATTTTTGTTTGTTGTTAATTTTATCTATAAATTGAGATTATTATCACTATTAAATTATTTATGATTATACTAGTTAATTTTTTAAATAAATTATTCAAATTAATTTTTTGAATAATTTTTAAAATTTATGTATATATTTTATATGAAATTTTTTTCATTTAAATTACTTTATATTATTTTCAACTTTTCACCCTCAAGCATAAAATCCCGAATCCGCCACTGCTTACAACATTTGCAGCCCCATTGGTGACCCTTCCGCCTCGAACCCTAAACACTTGTGTGGTTATTAGTGAAAACATCTTCTTCACACTTGCTTTTCGGAAACAATGTTTCCATTCCCTTTGTAACTCTGCCAGCACGATCATATTCAACTTGCCTTTCACTTAATTTGTCCCAAGAGGAGCTCCATTGGTGTCTCTTCTTCAGTTGCTGCATTGCCATGCTTTTCCATGATGATATCTTTAGTCTTTGATTTCAACTTCTCCTTGATGACCTTATAATTCCTGAACAGGAGTTGAGCTTGAGATGGAGCAGCCTGCATGTGAATATCTTGACCTTTATCAAATGCTTCCCACGCATGAATATTGAGCTGCTTGAACTCCAAAGCTTGCCCTCTCGTTCTATATTCATTATCACCTCCATAGAACTTCTCATTAGGGTCAGCATCAGGAAGAGGATCTTCACGCATAGATCGAGTTTTAGGATCATAATAAGCAGAATTGACATCTAAGATTCAAAAGATATTTCGTTGTGTCTTCTTGAACACGCAAATTCCTGACGGTACCCGTGCTCCCTCCACCTGTGGTACCGACAATGCATCTCGACTTTAGCAAAGTCCATCTGTTTGCTCTCATCAACCTTCAGAGCATCATCATCGTCATCTTCGTCACTAACCTCTTCCTCTCCATTGTTTTTATTATTTTTCTCTTCCAACTTTTTCAGCAGGGGCGGAGCCTCCTGATGGAGTGGGGGGCCATCAAAATTTTCAAAATTTTTTACATACTAAATAATTTTTTTTTATTTTTTTATAAATTTTTTAATGTTCTCTTCAAAATAATTTTTTATTTAATAATTAATACAAATAAAATATAACAAAATAATTTTATGCATTGGACTCAATTTTCAAGTTTTGTTTATGTATATTTATTTATTTCTATTCTATTTACTTATATGTTTTAAATCTTTATAAATTTTCTCTTACAAATTTATATAAACTATCAATTATATTCTTTTTCTTTCTTTTTTATTATGTCATATGTGAATTATATCTTCTACTTGCTATATTTTTCTTTTTTCTATTATACCAATTTTATTTTCTATTATTTTAATATTTAAAAATAAATAAATTATTATGTAATTCTCAAATATAAATTACACTATTGTTTAGAATTTTATCAATATATTATTTTTTATTCAGAATAACCAATGTATCTTAACACGCATGTTGTAAATTTTAAGTAACAAGGGTATATATATAAATTGATAAAATAAAATAATTGTATTTCTTTCAATACAATTTGTTTATTATATTTATTTTTAATGGCTTTCAAAATAATTTTTTATTTAATAATTAATTTTATTTTTTAAATTGTTTCATAAAATTAGAGTCATTATGGTTCGCATATTGTTAATTAAGCCCAACAAATAAATTCTAAACTAATATGTTAAGCCTATCAAATTTACAAAAAAATAAAAAAGGGTTTACTAATCCAAATCTATTAAGTTTTACTATAAATTTAAACCTATTATAACATATTATATCTTAACAGTCTAATCTAATAGCCTATCATAATATATTATACCTCAATAGTTCAATTCAATAACCCAATATATGAATTAGCAATTTAAAAAGTAAATAAAAAATAAGAAGAGAGTTACAATACACAAAATAAAGAGACAATTCATTTAAGTTTGAAAAATTGTTTTCTTTTCCATTCTTGTATGCAAAGAGTGAGAGAGACTCATTTTATAATTTCATTCAGTCATATATATAAAAATGATACCATCATTACTATTAATATGTATTCTTTTATATGTTTAACGTTTTTTGAATTTTATTTCATCTTTTAAATAAGTGATAATTGAATTATATATGAAATTTTCGTTTAATGTCTTTTTTTGTTTGATCCCCTTTTAAAAATGTTCTAGCTCCGCCCCTGTTTTTCAACTGTTGTTCTTTCAAATACTTCTTTCTAGCCTCATCCCTTGCCTCATACCTTTCAATGACATGAGTATACCTGTCAAAATGGGCTTGGCCCATCGATTAGCCCATTTTGTATTGAATATGGGGTGAGTTTGGTTGAAGTTTTAATGGCTCATATTAAAACCGGGCCTAGATGGGTCAGCCCATCAAATCAGTGGGTTGGAGTGGGCTGGGACGGGCCAGCCCATGGGTCAACAAAATTAATTATTTTAATTAATTTAATAGTTTTATATGTTTAATTATATAAAATTAATAATTTAATTACCAATAATATTACTTATATTATATATTTTAATATGTTTAATCTTGACTTATCAAATTAAATAATTTTAATTTATGAATTAAATTATAGAATAATTTTATTAATATAAAATTTATTAAATAAAAATTATAAAAATAATTTTTTTAAAAAAATGGACTGGCCCAACCCAACCCATGGGTTAGCAAGGGGTGGGTTGAGTTGAAGTTTTGATAGCTCATATAAAAAATGGGCTAGCCCGGCTCACCCCATATTTTGTCAACTCACAAGGGCTGGGGCCGGGCTGGCCCATATTGACAGGCCTAGACATGAGCATATGTGGATGCATCATAGCCACTCCATCGATTTCGCTTGCCATCATAATCCAGTTCAAAGGTCTCCATCTTTTTATCAGGTGCAATGTGCATGTTTGTTCATTTTGCTCCCCTCTTACGAGGCCTCTCTACGAATGCCTTTGAATCATGAGTCATTGTTACACAATTTTCGCACGCACCTTTTTGATATTTATCTACTTGAAATATCTTTGCACCTCTATCATACCACGATTTCGTGTAATTGGGATCAGATTTCCATTTCGTTTGATGCTTCAACCTTGGTCTTTCAACATTAAGATACCAAGGTACCAATGACATATACTGAGGAATATGAGGGTTAATTTCTTTTCCATCTGCATCGACTTCAGTCGGCGCAAGCCCTGCTTTTCAAGCTTCTTTTAATTCTAGTTGTTTTCGGTGATCCTCCCTTGATTTAAATGCAACTGATGCGGTAGCCATGGTTGAATCAAGAAAAGTTAAGCAGAAAATAGTGAATTTGGGATAAAATTTCACAAATTCAATTGAAAAAAACTTGTAGATCTGGCGTCCAGTAAACCCTAATTGAAGAGAAAGGATTGTGAATTTGCAGGTGACGATTATTAAAATTAACTAGTACTCGTGCTATGTAATGGTTTTATAAAATTTCATAAATATTTAAATGTAATGAAATCTGAAAATCATAATTGAAAAGGCTTTATAAACTATTAATGAAGAAATACAAACACACTTAATTCAAAGTCTAAAAGACACAAATGATTAAATTATAGACTTGAGATTTCAAAAATAACTTAATTATACAACAAAATTGTAAAACAAATTCCTCTCAATATTAACAATAAACATAGCACAAATGCAATCATTTTTCATTTTATTTCACATAATATTTATAATTCTCTTATGTTTCAAGTGTTTAACTGTTGTTACTTTGAATTCAATTTAAGCATTTGAAATGAAATCAAAAGAATTGGTCAACAATTGATTACATTAATAGCAAGACATAAAATGAAATTGTTTTGTTAAAATCACAAATTATTAGAATTTCCTAAATCAAGCTCATCAATTAAATTAAAAGCTTGAATAAAAATAAAAATAATAAAGAATCTAAATAATAAAAGCTTGAATAAATAAATGAAATGAGATAAAAAAAAATTAGAAACTTATACCAAAAGTTTCTAGTTTCTATATATAAGTAATAACATTATAAAAAAAATAATAAAACTGGATAAACAGAAAATCATGGAATTAATTATTCAATTAATTATTTTATTTTTATTCTTACCATTTTTTAAACCAATTCCATAAATTTGAATTAATGCATAAATTGAAATTAAATAAATCAAATAAATAATAAAAAAGAAAAACAATAAGAAGAAAGAAGAAAAATAAGAGAGAAGCCAATTTATCTCTATCTAATCTATTCAATCAATTAAAAAAATTAAAAACTTGAATTTATATTTGTATACTCTTGACCTTCCTGTTTGTTTTTTCCTTTCTCTTCTCTCCTTTTTCCTCACCCTATTCTTTTATTCTTTCTCCAAATTCTTCCTCTAAGCAAGAGAGCAAACGAAAAACACTCCAATGAAGAGAAAAAATTCTGGATGCAAGGCATTAGAAAAAGACAAAAATGCCATGACCTCTTAATAACCTTAGAGTAAGAAAAAATAAAAAAAAATTAAAAACCAAAGCATACATAAATAAAAGAAAAATCAAACTTGGAAAATAACAATGCAGGACAAAAAATAAAACCATGAGCATATTAAAGGGAAAAATCGAAAGAAAAATACAACTTCTTAAAGAATCAAAACATAAAACAAATTATCACAATCAAACCACAACAATACAAAAACCACGAATCAAAACAAAATGAAAATCACAAAACAAAGAAACATTCATACAACAATAAAACCAAAATGCAAAAAACAAAAAAAAATACAAATCACAAATCAAAATAAAAAAAAAAACAAGGAAACCAAGAACAATGGTTGAATAAATCAAAGACCAAACAAAACAAAGAAAAAAACATCAAAACAAACAAAGAAAGCTAAAAAAATAAAGTAAAAAGCGAAAAGAGTTGTAAAAATTGAACAAAAAGTTGAAAAAATGTGGAAAGTAAAAGAAGAGAGAAGGTAGAGAAATCCAGGGGAGAAGCCAAAAATTAGAATGGAGAAAGCAAAAGTAGAGACGGTGGAGAAACCTAAGAAAGGGAAAAATGACAACCAATTGAACTCTTACAGGATCGCCCAATTAGAGTGCCACATGTCAACTAGTTGATCTGTTGATGTAGCACTCTGATTGAGCTCAATTGTCCCCTTTAGAGGACAATGTAGATAAATGAAATAATCTATATTTATAATATTATAAAAATATTAAGAAAAAATAATTTTTATTATTGTTTAAATAATAATTTAAATTATTATTTGAAAAAAATAATAATAACCATGAGAGAAAGTATTTAAAATGTAGACGAAAATGTTATTAAAGTGACTATTTACAAATAAAGTGAGAAGTCAATTTATAGGACAATTACTCTTTGAATTTTAATCTTAATCTGATCCAATCTATACATAATTAAAATTTAATATATATATATATATTCAAATTTAAGAATTTAAATATATACTTTTTGTGTTTAATTTGTTGCATGGTTTAATTTTGTGTAAATTTCCTGTGTTATAATATAATATACATTTACAAATATCTATATATATTCATAATATATTTGTCATTTAAAATAAATTTTAATTATTATATAAATAATACAATTATACATAGCACTATCAAATAAGAATTGAAATTCAAATTAAAAAGTTCTAAAATTGTCCTTTGCCAAATAAGAGTTTTAATTGCATTAAATGATTTTTATTAAAGCATTTTTTTTATACATTGAGGATAAAGCAACTAGTTACATCATTCTAGATCACTAAACACTCCAAATGCCCACAAGTAAGAAATACTTAATAGTTAATATCTTCTGGTAGAGAGTCAAATAAGTGTGACTCCTTTTCATAACGTCTAGTCATCCGATCGATGCACTGATTAGCTTCATCGTATATGTTAAAAACTGTACAATCCCAATTCCACCAAAGAAGTTTCTTGATTCCTTTCAACAGATGATTATTCAGATTTGATGAAGATATAGACTCGGATAATTTTTGTAATGTTATAAATTAGGGATGTCAACGGGTCGGGTACCCTATAATTTCGAGGTACCCGAATCCTAACCCTATAAAAAATCAATTACCTTAACCCTATTAACTATCCGTTTAATTTTAAAATTACTACCCTAACCTTAACCCTAATACATTCCCACTACCCTATAATTACCCTAACCCGTTTAAATACTCGATTAAATAAAAAAATTATTAAAATCTTTTTCATGAGAATCCAATTACCTAATTAACTTTTCTAATATCATAACTTACCTTTAGATTTATATGTTATATGTTTATATAAATAAACATATATATATTGTAATTAATAATTTATGAGTTATAATTTTTATAATATTAAAATAAAATAAAAAGTAAATATATTTATATTTAAAATACATAATATATACACACACGCATTCATAAAAGTATTAATATCATCATATTAATAATTAAAGTAATCATACTTAAACATAAATAACAATATAATAATTTTTTAATTTAAATATATTAATGGCATCACATTAATAATTAAAGTAATCATACTTTTCATATATTTGTTAGTTTTTAATAAAAAAATTTACTTGTAAAGTTGGTAAACATTATAAATTTTTAATTTAATTATTAAAATAATAATAAAATATTTATAAATAGTAATCGGGTTCGGGTAACGGGTACCCAAGAGGTGGTACCCTAACCCTACCCTATTAAAATTCGGGTAGTGAAATCACTACCCTAACCCTACCCGAACCCGTTTATGAATACCCTAACCCTATATAAACGGGTCGGATACCCGCGGGTACCCTTTAATAGAGTACCCGTTGACATCCCTATTATCAATGAATTTGATTCAACCAAAACATTTATGAAGCTTTTGTTCCAACATAAGATGAGTCAATGATAAAGAGCCCATAGTTCAACTGTAATATTTTTTAATCTTAATAATATTTTTTAATTTTAATAATATCGAATAAAATATATTTTAAATATTTTAAAGCTAATAATATTTAATAATTTATAAATTAATATTATAAAATTTCAATTATTTATATTTCACATTTTATATTTTATTTTTATAATTATTATTTAAAAATTTATTAAAAAATTCACATACAACGCATGTAAAAATACAAACTAATAACATCTAAATATAATCTACAAACTCTTTGACCTTTGAGAGAGGTAAGATAATTGATAAGACTTAAATACCGTAGCTTTGACACATTTTTTGTCTATACATGAGAACATATTTATCTTTTATGATGGTTATAAATTATTAAGTGTACCAAAAGATAATATAATTCACTAAATCAAAGCTTATAAATGTCTTACAAATGATATCTCCCAAACCAGATAACTTAAATTCAAATTTTCATTTTAATACAAAAACAATTCTAGCTTGAAGGTAGAGTAGTTATAAAAATATGAGAAAATCATATTTGTGTAAATAACTGTAACTAATGCAATTGTTTGAAAAAAAAAGGTAAAATTCATAAACTAGCAATCATTAATGGTTAAATTTTATCTAGCATATTCTCTTTGAAAAGTCTCAATGTTTTTTTTCTCGGAAATGTCAATAAATCGTGAGAGACAATAATCATGCATATCGATAACTTTATGATATAGAGTTATTTGAGTTTAATTTTGATAGTAATTTAACTTAATTCTTATAGTAATGCATAAAAATTAACAAGTATTATTTAATTATTTTAAATTAGTTATTTTAAATAAATCAATCTAATCATTATTAATTTTATGCTTAATTTGGTGTTAATATGGTTAAGATAGGTTGTTACTGATTTATTTGTATTTTTGTAGATATTTGATTAAAGAAGAATTTTAGTGGAAGAAGAAGAGCAATTTCAAAGTATAGACTTGTCTTACATATATTTCAATGTTTTAGCTATAACTTTTTCTACAGAGCTCCAAATGAAGCAATTTTTAGACCATTGGAAAGATAAGAGAAAAATCTACAACTTTTATTTTTACTACTTTGCCCAATTCTACTTGAAAGGTAGTTAAAAATCTTGTTGAAGTTAACATACTGCAGTAGTTCTTGAGCAATTGTGATTTATGTTAATTAATTAGATAAGGCCGCGGCCCACATAGTCTGAAGGAAACACTTAAAGAATTCAATTTCTTTACCTCAATTTCAAAACTTATAAAAACAATTCGAAGGACTTAAGGGGAGAAGGAAACACCATATTGAAAGCTGAGAGTCAAGTCGCAAAGTCATTGAAGCTGAAAAGATTTTAAAGAATTCAAGAAGACTTGGAAGATCAAGATTATAATTCTTTAGTTTTATCTTTTTATTATTCTTTTATTTTCTTAGTTTGTTTTTTTGGTTTAAAGTTAATTTGATGATGACGCATAACTTGATAAGAAACTAATTCATTAATCCAAGATTATGATTAAACTCAATATATAGTTTGAATTATTTATCTCTCTTTGACGTATGTTTGATAGATTTAAGTTGTTTATTTTATTCTATTTTTAATGCTTCTAGTTGACTGATCACCAATTAAATTGAATTAAGAACCTAGGTAAAATATTGACGAAAGAGATTTAGATAGATTTTGAATAGAATAACGTATGATCGAATACATTTAATTGATTAGGTGGTTTGATTTGCATATAGGATAGACATACATCTATAAGCCATACGTAGCCAAAATTAGAATATAAATTTAATTGATCTTTTTTAATTTAATTTATATAGATATATAATAAATTAATTAGGATAGATATTTTTATAAAAAATTTGACAGAGGCTTGTAAATAATTTAGGACGCTAGGTTAGCAATTTGATCTATTAAACTGAGTTAAGAAAGAGAGACAATAATCAAATAAAGTATTGAAGGACATCATAATCTTAGGTCGTGTAGTTGATTGATGTTTTAGTTTAGTAGCTTTAATTTTTCTTTTTAATAATTTTAAAATTCGATTGTTTAAATAAGATTAAGATGTTATAATTTTAATAGTTAATAATAAGAATTAAAATAATTCTTTGTGAGAACGATATTTTATTTATTACTGTATTACTTATTAATGATATGTACACTAACATGAGAAATCAACGACACATACGTATAGCATAACTGATAATGTTTAATTTTTTTAAAAGATTATTGAGAAGAAAAAGTAAAGAAATCTTAAGATTAAAAATTTTATAATTTATGAGAATTTATTAAATATGAAAAAGAGAAAATATTTTTATTATGTAGAATTAAGTAAGAAATAGCTATTTTTTAAAATAAAAAGAGTGTCATCTAGCAATATGTTTATGCTAAAGGGGTGATATTGTTATTTTATTACAAGAAATCTTTCTTGTTTCCCCCTTTTATTTTGTTCCAATGGAAAGAAAATCGCAAATTAAATTGAGCCAGAGTGGCACCGGTTTGCGTGGTGGCTTTGCCTTAGATTAGACCAAACTCGTTGCGTCCGAGTCTAAATATTTCACGGTCCCGCCGACCTCATTGATAGCTCTTGCTATTATCCAATAGCATCCTGCCACCTAATCTTTAATTATCTTCTGCGCTTTTTATTCGTCTAATTTGGGAGGGGCAACATTTGCGCATTGGGTTGGGCTTTTCAACCCACATGGATACAGGCATGTATAATCGATTACATACTTCAAAAAAAAATCTTTTCATTTAACCACGTGTCAGCTAAATTATTGCCCACGTTTTTTAGGCTCTCAAGTCACGAGTTAGCCAAACTTTACACACTCAAGCCACGTTTATCCATGAGTCAAATTGAAATCTGATGAGTCAGTCAAGGCACATTTTCAAGCTAAGAGTTTTACATCTCTGTCAATCATGCCCAAGCTTTAACAAAGGAGTTTGAAATCTTTGGTTTTGGTTAATAGAGAGGCCACACCAAGTTTTATTAAATTGAAGCTTTCAATTGTCAATTAAAAAAAAAAACATCATCATTATCGTGATAGCTATGTCAAAAATTCATTTAATGAAAATGATAGAATCCAGAATTGATAGATTTACCACATTGTCTATTAACACTTAAAAAAAATTACATAATATAAAAGTCTTTTGATAAATAATAAAAATAACAACAAATTAAATAAAGGTCATAATGACTTATCCAAATTATTGGTGGATCCTAAAATTATTTTCAAAAAGTTGATTTATTCTAAATAATTATTAAAGCATAAGATTAAAAAGTAGTAATTAAAATTGAAGATAATTTTAAAAATTTCATCATCAAAACAAAAAAAATTTTAATGAGTGAAATTAATATTCATTTTATTTTGACTTTTAAAAATTTTTTATTTTATTTTAATAATTTTATTATATAAATTATGTAGCTTATCAATAATTACTTTTAATATATTATTAGAATGGGGCTCGTAATTACGCTACGAAAAAAATCACAAAAAATATTGATTATGCTGGAGTAAACTTTAATTTGGTACTTTTAAAACAGTTTATAAAAAAAACTATATTGTATTAGTCAACTGCATGAATGTCTAGCTTTTATTGATAAAGAAAAAAATAAACTGATATTAATTGAAAATAGTTATTTGCTCTGGTTTCAATTACTGAAAATTTACACTTACATATATGAATATAATATGGTACTTATGATAATCTTATAAAAAATTGTTAGATATATAATAAAATATTAAAAAATGAGAGAATATATAATATGTACTATTACCAAATTAAGACAAACAGTTATACAATATAAGAAAACCATATAATGTAAAGATCCTATCAATATAAAATAGTTATTGATTTTTAATAATATATCTTTTATATATAAAATGAATGGCTAAAAGTTATCAAATTTAGTTGATTTGTTTATTCAATGATGACTATGTGCTATGTATATTAAGAAATGAATAAACCTTTTTTATTTTTTTATTTTGTTCAATGAATTGGATGAATATTTATTGAAATTTAAACATTCATATATAAAAAATATGTCAAATACTATGGATTCAAGTTCATATAGAATAAAATGATATAAACAGAAAATAATATTAAATTGTAATTGATAAATATTAAATGAATCTATATTCTAAACATTAAAAATTAAAAATTATTATTTTTAAGTATTTTTTTACTGAAATAAAAAAAAATAAAAAAAACCTTTCAAATGTAAAAAAACAACACAGCTTTGACATAAAGTGTAAAAAAAAAATTAATTCAATTGAGAATGACAACCAATTGACCCCATTAGTTATTTTATTTAAAACAGAATTTATCCAAAAAAAATAATAATCCTATCAAAGATTATTATATGTATAATAAACTATTAAAAAATGAGAAATTATATAAGTTATACTATTAACAGATTAAAATAAATAGTTGCAGAATATAAGGTAATAGTATAATGTAAAGATCCTATTAATATAAAATGGTTAATAATTTATAGTATCATCTGTCTTTTATATATAAAATAAATGGCTAAAGGTTATCAAATTTAATTAATTTATTTATTCAATGATGACCGTATGCCATGTATATTGAGAAATGAGTAGACCTTTTTGATTTTTTTATTTTGTTCAATAAATTGGATAGATATTTATACGAATTTATACATTCATGTATAAAAGAAATGTTTATATATTATAAATTCAAGTTGATGCAAAATAAGAGACTATAAACAAAAAATAATATTAAATTACAATTGATAAATATTAAATGAGTCTATTTTATAAGTTTTAAAAGTTAAAAATTATTGCTTTCAAATATTTTTTACTAAAATAAATAAAAGTAAAAAAAAATCTTCAAATGTCAAAAACAATGTAGTTTTGACTTAAGGTGTAACAAAAAAATTAATTCAATTAAGAATGTCAAATGTCAATTAATTGACCTAATCAATTATCCTATTTTTATATAATTAATAAGATGGATATTTATTGGAATTTAAACATTAATGTATAAAAGAAATATCTATATACTACGGATTCAAGTTGATGTAGAATAAGAGAATATAGACAAAAAATAATATTAAATTGTAATTGATAAATATTAAATGAATCTATCTTATAAGCATTAAAAATTAAAAATTATTGTTTTCAAATATTTTTTACTAAAAAAAATAAAAGTAAAAAAAAAACCTTCAAATGTCAAAAACAATGTAGTCTTGAGAAAATGTGTAAAAAAAATTAATTCAATTAAGAATGACAAATGTCATCTATCTTCTAAGTATTAAAGGTTAGAAATTATTGCTTTCAAATATTTTTTATTGAAATAAATAAAAGTACAAAAATAAAAAAAACCCTTCAAATGTCAAAAATAACGTATTTTTGACGTAAGGTGTAAAAAAAATTAATTAAATTGAAAATGATTATAAAGAACAAAAGGTCAAAAAAATAAAAAAGAGTTCTAATTGAATGACATTTGTCATTCAATTGAAAAAAATTAAAAAAAATTAAAACATCTTACTTTTATATATATTATAGATATTTTCTCAATATAAATTTTATTTCACTATTAGAATCATTTAATTAGCAAAATATGATTATGTCAACATTAGTATATGTTAAGATATATAAAATCAAATGTTTTAAAAAAAAATTATTTAAATAAAAAATTGTACTTAATAAAACAAGAGAAAATATTTTAAAAATATTATTTTTGTAAAATAATTATTTTCAATTTATTATTATTACTATTATTATAACCTTTTTTAATTTAAAATTATTTATTATTTTTATTTATAATATTATTAAATTTAAAATTTTTTTAATAAAAAATTTAACACCCACGCGATGCGGTGCACCGCTCTAGTTAAAGAAAGGGAGATTTTTTTTTTTAGCCATTAAAAATAAGGCGTGTTTAAAAATAGCCAGCAAGATAACTTTAACTGTTTTTAGCCAAAAAAGTACATTTTCGGACAAAAATACCCTTAATGAGACATCTTTGTTCTGGACACTCTGAAACACCCAGACGGCGGAAAATTATGCAAAGAAATTAGCGAACATCTATTTTTTCCGCAAAACATCATTTTGTTTTTTTTTGGAGAAACTTGTGCAAAAGAAAATAATGTTGCATGAGATGGATTTTCTGAATGTTCGGACATGGCATTCAGATAAACCGAACGAGGAGGGGAGGTGGTCGTGATGAATCGAAAGCTTGGAGCACGATGTGAAACCGGAAATCCTGCTTAAGGAGGTGAATCGAAAGGAGAAAGACGTGAATGCAAAGCACGAAATGGTCGTGCTACAGCAATAGGGACAGGCCATTGGGTTTAGGGTTTGTGAAAGGGAAAATGTGACACGGCAGGGTGCAGAGTTGGTGACACGGCAGGGTGCAGAGTTGGTGACACGGCAGGGTGCAGCGTTGGTGACACGGCAGGGTGCAGAGTTGGTGACATCCCCCCCTTGATATAGTAAACTTTAGAATTGTCACTAGCCTAATAAATAAATCTGTTTCTCTTGGCCTCCGACCTGTTTGCAATGTCCAACCCAGGCAATTTAAAATCCAGAGTCTCTAGATTTCAAATAACCAAGGTTGGACAATTGCTTACAGGTCAGAGGTGAAGAGAAATAGATTCATTATTCGACTAGTGGACAACTCTAAAGTTGAATACATCAAGGGCGGGATGGAAACAACTGCAAAAAATGCTCGGAAGAACTGCGGATGAAGCATCGACAAAGTCTGCTTTAGAGGCAACGTACGGTCTGTCTATGAGAACTGAGGAGTTTTGGACTATATATGGTAGAGGAATATAAACCGACCTAAACCGACTTTACCAGTTTAAACGTTTCGGCTACCACTGCGGACCTGGTCGTGACACGCCAAGTGCATGCAGATATTGGTGGTGACACGGCATGGAGCTGAGTTGGTGACACGGCATATGCTGAG
This sequence comes from Theobroma grandiflorum, assembly GCA_036013995.1. Taxonomy (NCBI): domain Eukaryota; kingdom Viridiplantae; phylum Streptophyta; class Magnoliopsida; order Malvales; family Malvaceae; genus Theobroma; species Theobroma grandiflorum. The sequence goes on from CP142129.1 coordinate 41,292,507, forward strand.
TTTGTGACACGCCATGGTGACACGGTTTTGAGTGTGTGACACGGCATTGCTTTAACATCTGACAGGCCAGGGTTTGCTTTGAAGTATGTGACACGGCATTAATAGAAAGGCTGACACGGCGGATTGAAAAGCGGGCAGTTTCATGAATATCCCTTAATTTTAAATTTTATTTATTCATTTTTCACAGTAAACCGTTCATATTCCCTTTTCCTCATTCGTAAACGTCTGTGTGTGTGAACCAAGGGCTGTTCGATTCATTTCTCATTGCGAAAGGTCGAAGGGAGTTCAACTTCGTTGTTTAGAAGGTTAACGACACCACTGCAACAGGAAGAAGAATGTCGGATATCGGTGAAGAGGTACGTGAGACTGGAAAAAAAAATCACAAAAAAAACCTTCATTGATTTCGGTAATTGATTTTAAGGGTTTAGGGTGATACATATGGTCGTCTTTTTTGTAAATGTTAAGTTTTAAACTGTTTGAGTCCTGGTTTGGTGCTGTGTTGATTGGACTTTGGGGTTTAGTGTGTGACAACATCTTCACCTGATATGCATGGCGTGTCACAGCATTTCACCTGGTATGCGTGGCGTGTGACAGGCGTGTGACAGAATTTCACCCCATATGCATGGCGTCGTGTGACAGCATTTCACCTCATATGCATGGCGTGTCACAGCATTTCACCTCATATGCATGGCGTGTGACAGCATTTCACCTCATATGCATGGCGTGTGACAGGCGTGTGACAGAATTTCACTCCATATGCATGGCGTCGTGTGACAGCATTTCACCTCATATGCATGGCGTGTGGCAGCATTTCACCTCATATGCATGGCGTGTGACAGGCGTGTGACAGAATTTCACTCCATATGCATGGCGTCGTGTGACAGCATTTCACCTCATATGCATGGCGTGTGACAGCATTTCACCTCATATGCATGGCGTGTGACAGGCGTGTGACAGAATTTCACTCCATATGCATGGCGTCGTGTGACAGCATTTCACCTCATATGCATGGCGTGTGACAGGCGTGTGACAGAATTTCACTCCATATGCATGGCGTCGTGTGACAGCATTTCACCTCATATGCATGACGTGTCACAGCATTTCACCTCATATGCATGGCGTGTGACAGGCGTGTGACAGAATTTCACTCCATATGCATGGCGTCGTGTGACAGCATTTCACCTCATATGCATGGCGTGTGACAGGCGTGTGACAGAATGGTGACAATGTAGAGTAACATTGTTGATTTTTTATTTATATATGCTGTCCAAAGATTAGACAATTTACATTCCATACTATACCACCATGCATGGTGTGGCTAAAGTCAATTATTGACAACTTCTATGCCTAGGCAATGCTATTATTATACACTGGTTTATAGCAAATATCATTATTCAATGCAAATGTCAATGGCCAAGATCGAAACAGTTCGAATCAAACCCTAACAAAGCAACAGATAAATTGCAATTAGTTAGGCCCCGATAATATGTCATCCTCCACACCACACACTACGTTTTCAGACATTGTCATTCGGATTGGACAGCTGTCGTGTGTGTGACCAGTTTCTCTGCAAATTGAACATGCTTTCGGTCGGCGCACTCGTTGGGGTGCTAATTGACTTGGAGATGGTGCCGGATTTGTAGATGGATTTGCAAATGGAGATGGGCAATTCTGTCTGTTGTGCCCGTACATCTTGCATTGCGAACATCTCCGTGCTCGACTGCCTTCACCAGCGGATGGAATCCTTCTCCTCCTAGGTCTTCCTGCTTGGCCTCGCCAAGGTGGTGGCAAGACGACAATTTGTTTCACATGCAGGGGGATGTCCCATTCACTAGGATGCCCTACTGGGCGAATGGACCCCACATAACCCTCCACCCAAACGGTTGTCTTGTAGTAGTCGGCGCAGAAATCAAAGGCTTCACGTTTGCATTTACTGAAAAATACAATGAACCCAATATTCAAGCAGAATATAATGCTATGTTATGTCAAAATAAGGATCAAATAAGAAATAAAGAAAATATAATCTGACCTTATTGCTGCAATGGCATGGCTGCATGGCAGCAAATCTTTTTGGAACTCACAGCATGAACACGTCTTCGCGGACAGGTTAACAAGTCCGTCCATCTTCCCGTCTTTAACTTCAAACTCCACTCGATTGATAGGCTTCACTACAAAGCGATGTGCATGATTGAAGCGTTTGCTCAATTGCCTAGCAACCCAAGGGCTGAGGGGTGTGGTCACCTTGACAGCCTCCTCGTACCGATCATGGAACCAACGCTGGAACATGTCTCGTATGAACTCGATCAAAACAGTGATTGGCATTTGTCTGGCATGCTTTAAGCAGGAGTTAACACATTCGGCAAGGTTCGAGGTCATCATTTGGTATCGCCTTGTCGGTGAACATGCACGTGCCCATCTCTCAGGGCCTATTCTCAAAAGATCAGCATAGGCTCCCGCATGAATCTGCTTGAGCTGGTTCATATGTCTGTTGAATTCGGAAACCTTATAGCAATCTCGAGCAAGGGTGAAAATCATAGAAACGTCATCACGCTTGAACTTATTTTTTAAGTTTTTCTTCAAATGGTAACCGCATAAACCGTGGTGCGCTTCTGGGTATGCATTTTGGATTGCTTTCTTAATGCCGAGATGCTGATCAGAAATGAACATGGTGTTTTCAGGACAACCAACCGCATCACGTAGCTTGATGAGAAACCACGTCCATGAGTCTTCGTCCTCAACATGGCCGATGCCAAACGCAACTGGATATACACACTCGTTCGCGTCTTTGCATACAGCAACAAACAGAACACCCTTGAACCTGCCTTTCAGATGTGTTGCATCAATTGCGACCGTAGGACGCATTACATCCCTAAACCCCCGAATACAAGCCCCGTATGACCAGAAACAATATTTGAATCTTTCAGCCTCGTCAGTAGCCACTGCTGTGACTGTGCCAGGATTTTCTTGTTCCAACATATAAAAATATGAGGGTAGTAGTTGAAATGACTCCTCCGGGGGACCGAAAACAAGCGTCTCCGCATACTCCTTTGCTTGCCAAGCCTTACCATACAAGCATTCCAATCCCCACTGAACCCTCATCTCACCAATTATGTCCTTAGGTCTCAACGCTACTCCATTAGCCTGAAGCTTGGGTGCCATAAGTTCACCAATTATCTTGGCACTCGCAGATGCAAATCGCCCTTGCAAACCATCAACAGTACATGTGTGTACTTTGTGGAACTTCTGAACTTCCCAATACCCTCCTCCGTCAAGTAACTTCCTTGAACGGACACTGAACTTGCATGCCTTGTCTTTGCAACTAACCTCGTAATGACTTTTGCATGACCTTTTCACTCTTATCCCAAATTGCTCTTTTAGAGCCAACATGTTCAGAGCTCGTTTCAACTCCGCCTTCGAGGAAAACATTCTTCCTTTGTATAAGCGATCATTGGGACATGTCGACTCCTCAGTGCTAATTGTTTGGAAGGCGAACCTTTCTGCACCTGCAATTCGCCACGTAGAAGATATCCCTTCATTTCGCCTTTCTTGATAACTATCATCGACCATTGCATCAACGGAACGATTCCCGTCCTCACCAGCGATGGGGTTATTGTATATGGGATCATCACACTGAACATTTCCTACATCAAAACCTTCAACAGGTTCTGTTTCACCTTCAACATTATTGCAAATTGGAATGTCACTGTCATAAAGGCAGTCATTGTCTGAAATGTCATGATCCCATTCGTCAAGCCCATCACTCGAACTGTCATCAAATCTATCTTCACTGCCAGCAAACAAATCCTCATTTCCCTCATAACATGCAGCATTATCCTCCAGCGTCGCAGTGTTAACATCCAACGTCACAGCGTTGTACTCATGTGTCGTATTCTCATTTGAAATTGGAATTACACACTCTACCGTTTCACCCGATCGATGCATTCCTTTAGCAGCAGACCCTAATTGGTTTGATGCACATCCCGATCGGAATTGTTCACCCAACTCTTCTATCAATGTCCTCTGGTTACCGGGCTGTACAAACTCCTGAGGATACCCCAACTGCGGGTTACGGACCGAATGCTCTGGCATATGTGAAGCATTGTAAATCTGATTCTGATTGAGCTGATTACCATGTTTTTTAGCTTCTCCATGTGACATAACATTTGTTTCGGGTCTTTTAATGCTGACGTACACAGCTGGAACATTCCTCTGTTCTAGCAGAATTAATGCAACATCCTCATCATCCTTGATAGTTGGCCGTGATAGCTCCCCGGGTGTACTGATCAATGCATGCAACTCAATGTCGTCAATTTCTGAGTTTACCCCAACAACATCTTCAACCAGCTTCATCAAGCTCGCAAACGACAAATCACTCCTAACCCCCCGCATTCGTGACTCACCACCCTTATACATGCCATCCACCCACTGACCACCGTGTCTTATCACAAGTCGCAGAATTGGAACCCCACTGAAATTTTGAAAACAAAAATAATTATTTATTTTACTTAATTACATGGTGGTGACAGTCCAAGTGCATGCATGCATGCATGCTGGTGACACGCCAATTGCAGGCAGACACGCTGGTGACACGACAAGTGCATGCATGCATGCTGGTGACACGCCAAGTGCACATAGACATGCTGGTGACACGACAAGTGCATTCAGACATGCTGGTGACACGCCAAATGCATGCAGACATGCTGGTGACACGACAAGTGCATGCAGACATGCTGGTAACACGCATTTATGTTTCTAATCCGTCTTCTGATTTACAAAAAAAGTTTCACAAATTTATGTGTTGCAGCAATGAACCCAAAAACATACCTTAATGTCATCTCCGCAATGGGGTTTATTTTTCGAGGACAAAATAGCCAAATGGCGAGAGATAGACCACGGCACGAAGACGATGGTGCTCAACAGAGAGTTGACAGAGCTCACACGGTTCAGAGAGCTGAGAGAGCTGATGACGATGGTGCTGAACACAGAGTTGATACAGTTCAGAGAGCTGAGAGAGAAAGATGAGCGAGCACAAACAACTGAGCATTAATTTCTAATTTTTGGAAGATGGCGGGAGGCAGATATCGGCAGTTTAATTTGCTACAGTGTTTTTTAAGGGTATTTCCGTCTGCTCATGCTTCTTTTTGGGTAGAAACAGATAACTTTATTTTGGTGGTTACTTTTGAAATCACCTTATACGGATGGTTATTGCTCACAATTTCCTCTTAAAAAATATAACTTGGCCTTCGTTTCAGATAATGATGTATCATATACCTATATGATGATTAAAGAAGCCACCGCGCGGGCGCCGCAGCCAGAGCATGAGAAAACACGTTTAAAGTTGAACGCCTCCCAGATTTGCCCGCCGTCACTATTTTATACCCCTATTTTTTTTAAAAAAAAAAATTCATTTAGTAACAGCCAAATTAATTTACCATTCTATCCTTCCCAAAATGACCAAATTTCCAACCATATGGACCGCCTCGAATTAATGCAAGGGGAATAAAAACCTCTAAAATCTAAAATTACCTACCTACCCCTTTTGCATCACGAATCCCATCTCCAGTCAACAGGTCAACCTGTTTCCGTCTCACGAACCCAAATCCCCAAACTACCCCTCTACACGCATTTTCATTTCTCTTTATCCACTCCCTCTCTCTTTCTCAAAAGCCACGCAGTTTCTTTCTGTCCTTTGTTGCGAGTCTTCAGCTGCGTGTGGTTTCAGTTTCTCACAAGAAAAAAAAAGAAAGGGAAAAGAAAAGGATAAAACCTGAAAAACCAAAAAATAAAAAAGTTGTTATCATAATCCTTCAAATTAAGCTCTTTCTCTAGCTTTGATGATCTGATTGATCGAACTCGTCGATAAGCATGGAACGAATCGTCGGTGGCAAATATAAGCTCGGCCGTAAGATCGGCAGTGGATCTTTCGGTGAAATTTTTCTTGGTTCGTCTCTTCCTCGTCTTCTTTTTTCTTTTAACTATCTTTTTCATTTTTTTTCTTATGTATATATGAAGTGATTTATAACGATTTTGATTTCGTTTCTGCAGCTACGCATATTGATACGTTCGAGATCGTCGCTGTTAAGATGGTAAGTGTCTTCTAATGCTTTGCAGATTCATGATCTGATTAGCGTTTAAGCTTTTTGGTGTAGAAATAATAGCTAGAACTAAAAATCATTTTTTTTCAAAAAGATTATATTTTTATTTATTTAAATTTGGCGGTTACAGGAGAACAATAAAACGAAGCATCCGCAACTGCTTTACGAAGCAAAATTGTACAATATTCTTCAAGGAGGAAGTAAGTACCGTACTGCTTCAGTTTGTTTATTTATTTATGAAGATTTTAGAAATTAGAATAAAAGAAATAAGGAGTTATTTTTGATGATTTTAATTGATGTATAGGTGGAATTCCAAGCATAAAATGGTCAGGTGTTAATGGGGAAGATAATGTACTTGTTCTCGATTTACTTGGGCCTAGTCTCGAGGATCTCTTTGTGTACTGTGGCAGGAAGTTTTCGCTGAAAACTGTCTTAATGTTGGCTGATCAAATGGTGAGCTTAAATTGGTGACATTTTGTATTCAATTATTGTATGAATGATTACTTGTTTTAATCTTAAATCATTGGATTTTTCTTTTTAGATTACAAGAATCGAATATGTTCATGCCAAGGGTTTTCTTCATAGAGACATAAAGCCTGATAACTTCCTAATGGGACTTGGTCGCAAAGCAAATCAGGTTTATATAATTGATTTTGGCCTTGCCAAAAGATACCGAGACTCCACAACTAATCGCCATATTCCTTACAGGTAGTTTTTGGGTTTTGTTGGTATTTATTACTCCTTGCCTTCATGTTTTTCTGATTTGCTAGATATAAACCACTTCTGCAGCATTTATGTCAGTCTTGATTGCTGTTACTGAAATAATTAACTTTTGCCTCTAACAGAGAAAACAAAAATTTAACGGGGACTGCTCGTTATGCAAGTTGCAATACTCATCTTGGAATAGGTAAGGACAGAGGTTTTCTTTTTGGTCATTCATTGAGATGAAGCACTTAATTCATTTACTTGGATATTTATATAGTTATGTTTTTGTTGTAGAGCAAAGTCGGCGGGATGATTTGGAGTCACTTGGCTATGTGCTTTTATATTTTCTCAGAGGAAGGTAGCCAACCTGTTTTCACTGATTTTTAGTGCAAATAAGTTTCTTGCATTTGGCTATATTGATATTTATTTGCGTGTATTTAGCTGACTAAATGTTTCTGCATATAGTCTTCCATGGCAAGGTTTGAAAGCTGCCACAAAGAAGCAGAAATACGATAAAATATGTGAGAAGAAGTTGTCCACTCCTATTGAGGTGTGTCTGCATTTTATGTATCTTTCAGTTCTACATTGTGGTTCCAGTATGATTTGATTAACATGGCTGCTGTTTTCTCTGACTGTTGTTATCAAGGTTCTATGCAAGTCTCATCCTGTGGAGTTTGCATCATACTTTCATTATTGCCATTCATTGACATTTGATCAACGTCCTGATTATGGGTTCCTGAAGCGTTTGTTCCGTGATTTATTTGCTCGTGAAGGTATTGTAGGATGCATTTTACCTTTCAATTCTATAAAAACCCCTTAACATTTTTTCGCTTGAAATTGTTGAATGCTTGTGTCACGTGGTGGTTGTAATTTTTCTACGGTTGGATGTGCTATACTCTTATGCCTTTATCTATGTTCAGTAAGGCTCTTGTTTCAAAGCATGAGGCTTATGACTGCTATTGAACAAGCTGATTGTGATCTAGAGTGATGTCCTTTGACATTGTTGGTTAAATTATGCTATTGAAGGGGAAAGAAAAGGCCTACTGCCAGCTGGCTTGATGGATGTCACAGATGTAGATGGATAATTTTATACATAATCTTCTGCAAACTAATATTTGGTTCTTTATTGTGGTAGGTTATGAGCTTGACTACATATTTGACTGGACAATCATCAAGTACCAGCAGTCCCAGAAAACTAGATCTCAGCCTCGATTGTCTGTCAGTATCTCAAACTTATACCAAAATTTGTTATTGCATTTAGATTGAATATGGTGTCTGGTATTTTAAATTGTAGAACCTGCTTTGTAATTTGGTAATTGTGTCCTTTAAATGGAACATTGCCATTTTGACATGATTATATTTCCCAAATTACAGCCAGTTACTGGAGGTAGCAGCAGTCATCCATTACCTGTGGATGTGGATCATCGTCAAGGTTAGCTCCTGCTGCTGTGCTTTCTTCTCAAATGACTGAATGGTGTCTTGAGGAATTTATCTATTGGATAAAAGAATTATAGAAGACCTGTAATAAGTCAAAAGCAAAGATCTAATATTTGTGTCAGATTATGGTGTCTTTAGTAACTAGTTATACTTTTAGATTTGGATGTCACATCAAGGTTGGAAGAGCTTTATTCTTGGTGTCACTTTTTTTTCTTTTTCTTTTTTTGGGTTAGTGAACATTTTTAGTTTATTTTTCTTTTCTGAAAAATCTTTCAACGGTATGAGTTTAATTTCCCATCTGAGAGAAACTTTTATATAAAAAAAATGATCTTCTGAAATTTTCTTTACATATGTTGTGTCTTGAATGGTAAAATGTATACCATAAAATTAGCCAATATTTATCCTCTCTTGTTGGGGATATTTTAGCAATAGCATTATAAGAATCCATAAAATTGCCTCTTGAATGGTAAAATGTATACCATAAGTCAATGGGGCTAGTCTAAGGTAATGCCTAAAGTAACTTTTTTGCTGTCTTTCTCACTGGGACTGGCACTGGATTTTATATATCCATAAGAATAAGATTACATAGGTAAAAAGGATAATTTAAAGAACAGAATAGTGCAGTTTTAACTGGAGACTATGTCGATTGTAGATTACTGAAGCTAGGTAACTATTTTGTTCAACCTGAATTTCCTCATTGAAAACTGGTTTCTAAAGTTTTCACATCCCGCCTCCAATGATTTCACCGTTTTTTTTCTTTTGGTAGGGTGGGTGGGTAGAGGCTTGAGTAGACACAGATGCCTGGTTGCTTTCAGTAACGGGCAACTGAGATGATTATTCATGTGCTTTTGAAGCACATATCTATTAATTTATGAAATTGATAGATAATATAAATCATATATGTTGGAATATTTATGTTAGCTATTTTGTTGTATTGTATAAAAAGCAAGGAGATAAGGCTGAGGTGTAAGACCATTTTATGATCATTATCTTTAGAGAGATTGCAAATTCTGTTATTCTTGATGTTAGTTTTATTTGGAAATAACATTAAGATTTGGTTGTTATTTGATTTCCGTCAGGCTTCAATGCCACTTATTCGACTGACATCACAGAGCGCATTAGATCAAGTAATGTTTCTGGTCCAGGTGTTCGCATGCAATTTAAATCAGCAACAGGGAAGAACTTGATTTCTGATGCTACAGTTGACAAAAATGTAAGTTTGTTGATCATGTTTCAAACTAAGATAGAAAATTTATGCTAACTATTCTTGTTTGCTTTTTAATAGCACTTATGCATGTGTAGATATTTATGGATACAGTTCTATATACTTGATTTGTCTTCATTTATTTTGTTGTAGCATCCTTGCATTATTAATTTTCATGTCTATTTTGGCAGATTTTTGACTCTCATACACCCTCATCGTCGTTTGCACCTGCTGGCACCTCAAAAAGAAATGGTCAGAAATTGCCCCCTGAGGCTGCCAATTCTGGCCATGGACAAGGAAACAAAATTGGACCTTCCAGTAGTTGGATTTCATCATTGCAGCGCATTTCGTCTGCCAAATGATGAAAATGGTAATTTATCAGCTCATAGATCAGTTTATATTAATTTGGATTCTATCCAAATTTTCTGGCATCATTGTCCGTATATTCTGAAATATACCTTTAGCTATGATTCTGGTCAAGGAGACTCTAGTGATGCATCTTTTGAGTCAGTGGGTTTTGGTGATTTCATGCTATGCATTCTCACATTGTATCTGATTGAGAGCTCTTAGTGATGCATTTATGGAGGCCTGCAAATTTGCTGCTAATATGAAGATTTGTATTAGTTAGCCTAGAATGGTAGTTTCCCATAGTACAAACACATTATTTGTTACGAAATACAGATACCTGAAGCTTGTTTGAATCCTGAGCTGTACATAGATGTCATAAATGACCCACAGCAATCTTTATGTTTATGGTTTTATGTGAACATGAATTACATGTGATGAAATATATTGCTACCCAGAAAATAATTCAATTTCATCTTGACATATGATTGGCAAAAAGTAATCTTTAATTTGTGTAGTTTACAATTTTATCAGATACCTTTAAGGGACTCATTAAGTCATGGAATTTTTTGTCTTCAATGTTTTCTTCTTGCTTCATTCTTTCTCTTCTCAGAAGCCTTTGCAATATATATTTGTTTCCATGCATAACTTCAATATCCTCATGTTTTTTTTTTTTTTTTTTATAATTGGGGGAGGGGGGATTCGAACCCTGCTCTTTAAGCAGGGGGATAATGCACTAACCAATGAGCCAAATGCTTGGGTGCTTCAATATCCTCATGTTGGACTTGAGAAGACTAAAATATTCTCTAGGCCGTCCTATATTAGAACAATGAGAAGTTAGTTGTTCTGTCCTTTCAAAATTTATGGTATGAAAATTTTCTAGCATATTGTTGGTCATGAAACTAATTTTAAATAATCCTCTCAGTTATCAGTTAATACTTTTTAATTTGCAGGACTCATTTCTGCCTACAGAACTGTTGGAAAGGTGGAATAGGGAATTACAATTCAGGAATGCATACAAAGACCATAAAACGTTTATCTCTCTACATGCTAACCATGGAAGACCTAGTAATGGCTGCTAACTACTGACTGGTGAACACTGAAGAAACCATTTATGGTTGGTATCTTGTCTTGTATCCTGAATTCTGCAAATATCAACAGTGTACATGCAGTAAAGCTCAGTTGTATGTTCAATTTCAAGTTGATGATTTTGGAATTGATTGGTCTACTTCAAGGAGCACATTACCTCAGACTGGAATGTTGACAGGCAATGTGCCAACAATGTGTAACTAGTAACTACCCAGCTTGTCTTATTATGTAAAAATTCTGATAGAAGCTGTTCGGGATAATTAGAGAAGATAGAAAGTCGACTACTATTTGCATATGCTGTGGCTACTCGGGTTCTGGAGGTCTGAAGAGCTCTGTGGGTCAAAGCTGGACTTTGAGATCATTTTACGTCTGGCTTGAAGTTTGAACCGGTTGGGGGATAAAACATTTCCTCTCATCAATTGTTGGTCTAGGAATAGTATTGCTTTTCTTGGTCAGTTGACACTTGTATTAGTCAGGGCTCAAGATTTTGTGCATCTGAAACCAGATGACAGTAGCATTGCTTCAAGCTGCTTCAGGTATGTACAGCTCATGACATCCACTTTTGATAATTATTCTATTCCAGAAAGTGGTGCAATTTATGCCATAAGTGGGGTTTGTGAAATCTGAAGTTGGATGATCAGGCATATTCTGTTCCTTGCCCAAATAACTGGGGCTCGTTAGGATGCATTTTTGGTCTTCCTTGAAGAGGAAAGAGGAGTGAGGGGAGGATGTCAGACCTGAAGGAGTAGGGTTGGTTCAAGAAAAGATCTGGGAAACTAGTTGGAAGGCGGTTAGTCCTCCCGAAGTAATATTGGCATGAATTATTGAGAAGGGGGGACCTGCAAGCGGTGTGTTGTGGATCTTCAGCCGGGAACATCGGTAGCCTAGTTATTGGCTATCAAATGTGAAATGGGTTTATTAGTGCAATCTTTTCGTGTGGTCTTTTCCTTTGTTCTTTCTGGGTGTTTCTCCGCTTGTGGATGCCCCAGGTTTTACTTGGCCGTTGAAAGCTAGGAAGCCGGGCACCATCAACATGTAATGATACAAGGGTAAGAAATGTTTCAGTATGTGTGCGTATAGGGCTTTAATTATGTTATTCTTACAAAAGTTTTTAATTGTAATTTGTACCTCTTTTTATTGTGTGCATTTCATTTTGAATTATTTTGGAAAATCAGCGTGCAATTTGAAAGGAAAGCAAGATAAATAAAGATTCCAGGGTGAGCTCTACTTGCATAATTTAAGTTAAGCTAAAAAATATACTTCGTGCGTTAGTTGTACATGACATATTCAGGGAAGAGAGTACTTCTGAGAATTGTAGTATCGTTTTTGTTCTTGTTCATTCAACCAAAAGGGCTACGTTCATGCATTCATTGACAAAACGTGTCATCCTCCGCTAGCCTTGGGCACATGGTCTGAAGTCTATAGTCTGAAACCAAGAGTTTTCTAGTTACCAATTGAATTAAGTAATTTTGTTGTTTATGGTCTGAAACCAAGATTTTCCCTTTGCTTTTTCAAGAATGGTAACCTTTTATTTGGTTATAACATGTCTAAATTATGGGTATCATCACCTTCCGAACTAAGCGTGAGGGCCGATTTAATTAGCAAATCGGAAACAGAGAAAGGATAAATCATTTGGAAGAGATCTCAATCCATTTCTTTGGGATTTTGAACCATTAAAAAGACAAAACTACCATTTAATGGGATTAGCTTTACCAAAGGTAGCTAGCATCCATTCCTCATCTCCAAGCCTTTCAAAACGTTCACGACTTGGGCCAACACAAACCCAGGTTCCATGCTGTCAGCCCCAACTATTCCTGCCAATGGTTTGAGTTTCTTCCTGGTTCCCTCGTCGTGAAACAAGTTATTCAGGCATCCTTCATCGTCTGAAACATCAGTACGAAAACAAGCCAATGACTCGGCGTCTGAGAAGTCCTCTTGCCCGGATGAGTCACCACTCACTCTATCCAGAATCAAAGACTTTGCTCTGTTCGTAGCTCTAGAATTTGCGAGAGCATCAGCAGCCACAGGCTTCGAGTTGCCAAAATGGTCTTCCCGTCTGGAGCAGAAGGCTGTAATGAAATGGTTGGAACAATCAAAGATTACATATTGGTTCCTTTCACGAGGACACAACTTTGTATCATCTGAGTGTTCTCTTGCAGCCATCTGTTTCTCTACTCCCTACTGATTTGGAAAACACGAAGAAGAAAGTTCTCTCATATATAATAAAGTAAAACTTTTACACGAATGTCTTTGAATTTGCCATAAAGAAAGAACCTTGCAAAGTGAGGCAGGACAGCAGATAAGTAGTAAACTCTGGAACTGAAAAGTTGAAGAAATTATGATAATATTGAATTGAATGGAGCTAAAATTTCGGGTTTTAATGGGAAATATGGTTGGCGTCATTTAGATTTTAGCATTAAGACCGAAACCACCTGACTAAGAGGGGTTTAAATCAAGAACCAACTGCCTATCTAAATAGTCAAGACTACTGGGATTTGTTGGAAAACTACAATCAAAATAGAATATTAAATTGAGTAGTAATAGTTTTAAAGTAAAAGGGGAATGTTTCACCATACATAATGAATTTAGCACCAAAAAGAATGTCTCAATTATGAGAGTGTTCATTCGTCGTTTGGAATACAAAATTTAAAGCACAGTACTTGATGATGACAATAAATCCAAGCAAAATTGGAAGAATAGGGAAATCTGCAGAAAAACAAACTTCCCTGTTGAATAATTTGATTCATCCAAATAATGAATATGCTCTTTTTAATTGCCTAATAAAAGTATACAAGTGATAAGCTTGTAGGCTTTATATTCTTGCTGAATGTTACAAATGTTGTCTGATTCAATGCAGGGACATACTTGGACACGAGTTTCCAACCACTTTAAACATAGATTAATACTAATCAAATTTAAAGTCAGATATGTATTAGATTTCAATGAAAGCAAAATTCAAAATTGTTCTTTTAAACTTATGGTTATTACACAATATTACAAAAAAGTTACAGAATTTCATTGGCAACTGCCTCATTGTCTTTGTCCTTTTAAGTCATTTGTAGAATGCAAAAATTGGTCTATTGAAACCAGTTCTAGTGCCCGACAACCCTGATGTGACATCTTCTACCATTCTGAATCCAATCTGCAAATGAGATACACATTGCAAAGCAATAATGATTGACAGGAGCCTACAGAGTTGAATTTCCCATCCAACCTGAAACCTCAACATCATTAGCAAAGATGCAACACATACCTTATCCAGAAGAATTTCCTGAAAACTCTCTGGTCGGAACATTATACTGCGATAATTACTTGCTGTTGTCTGGAAAATATTGCGGAAAGGTTTTTAGAAGATCTAGTCAAGAAATGAATTTAATGAAACACTGATCAAACATGTAAATTTTATGTTGAACATGTGACGATACTTTAGTCTTAGATAATCACAGAATGCTCTTGTAAACAGAAACAAAGAACAGAGAACAAACTAGAACAGTGGTGAACATACACGAGCAAGTCAACAGTGCACTCATCATACTCAAAGGTATCACCCTATCAATGTTCACATTAATTGAATAAGAATGAAGAGCTATACCTCAGAGACTCTACGGTTCTTTTCATATGATTCCCAAGGTTGAGGTTCCAACACAAAAACGCCACCCTGCTCATGATCATAAGCAGTTCAGATGATACTGTACATGCATTCTTCCATGTGTGTGCATAAGTGGAAAGAAAATTGATACTCATTGATAAAAAATATTTCTCCCTGACAAGGCTGTGTGATAATTACCGGATGAAGAAGTCTCCAAATCTTTGTAAATAAAGTAATCAATCCATCATCACCCCAGTTCAGGTGAATCCACTTTGTCACGCTCAAACTGTGTTGCAGAAGAATTCATTTGAAATCAAAACCAGCACATCTATATATATTATTTTCTGGAAGTCCTTTATAATTAACCCCCCTCCCCCAACCCCTCTTTTCTTTTTCATTTAATGTAATCTTTAATCAAAATTTTCAGGGGAAAAATAAAAAGTTCAAAAGGGAGTAATACAGAAAAAATGAAGACTTACCAAAGAATTGTATCATAATACTTATCAGGTGGACGATGGCTCTGCACAAAATTTTCTCGTCGGAAAGAAACTATATCCGATAGATCTCTTTCTCCAGAAGAATGATAGTTTAGACTTTTGTTTGTGCCTTCGTTTGACGATGCATTAGTACATTGCTCCAAACCGTTTACTCCCTGTACAACCTTTACACTGGAATCTCTTGCTTGTTTCTTCTGAGCAGATTCCACTTTCATAATTTTTCTAAGGTACCAGAATGCATCCTCAATTAGACCTGGAGGATGAAAAATGAAAATTGCATTAGTCTTCTTTCAGTTTCAACCTGACAACGAAAAACTTCCATACCAGGGCACCACATGCAGGTGGAACCATAATATTAAACTGAAAATTATATCAATTGTAAGCCCCTACTGACACAACAGAAAATATAAGCCCCAAATCAGCTTGTTTACACATGTATTCACTATGTTCAACATGCTTGAACATGACATGCACTTACATACCTAACAATATTCCACCACAGGATCGTCTGATTTACTCTGATGATGGAAGAACTAAATAAAAGCATCTTAATTCTCATCGAACAATACCACAAAATAAAAATTAAGAAGAGATAGAGAGAAACAAATTCCATCCTTTGATCAACATACTCAACTTATCCAACAAACAAAAATATACACACAGACAACATGTCAATCTTCTCACGATATTAGGACTGCTATTAGAATCTTACCAGAATCAATGTCGAGCCCAAGGATGCTGTGGCAGTTATACTCTTTTGCTGCAGAAGTAGGAATAAAATTATCAATTCCCCCATGGGCAAGTACGAGGACAATGCTGCGAATTCACATCATATTTATGATGCTAACATCTTACGATAGAAAACACAAGAGACACACGGAAGCATGCACCCTACATTATTCCCCGGCCACACGCCACCCCTCCCCAATAAAAAGGGGAAAAATGAAAAAGAAAAGCAGCACACCCACAAGATTACGTTCAACTTTCTTTCACAGCTTCCTAATATCCAATTCTTCATTCATATAAAAACGACTCGTTTTCCATCTCTAAAAACTACATCTTTGACACCAAATCAAAGCATACATATGTTTTCCAATGGCAAAGTTAAGACCCAGAATTGACAATGAGAAAACAATAGTATAAAGAAAAAGAAAAAAGCAAATAAGTGATTGAGAAGGAGGAATTTAGCAAAAGTACCAATATGGATTGTAATAACGCCGCTGTTACAACCGATGTCCAGACAATCCTTCCCTTCAAGCCACTCCTTCTTCAATACCTTAATCCGAGGATCTTCTTTTACTTCATGACCAGGTCCAATCTAGAACAACCAAGTACGTGAACAATTAAAAAAAATCCAAATATTTGTAACGTTCACTTTAATTTTTGAAAAAAAAAAACAAGAAAAGGAAAGGAAAATTTACTCGGTAGCCGTAATAGTTTTTGTAATTGCCGAAGGGGAAAACTTGTTTGCGTTTCTTGTTTGGGTTGTTCTTCACTTCCGTTTGGACACTGCTTTTGGCTTCTGCTTTTGCTTCCCCCTTTCCAATCTCACATTTCCCTTTCTGCTTTTGTGGTTTCTCCAATTTCTTGCGTTTGGTCTCGTTCTCTACTGCCATAATTTCCTTCGTATGGAAACGAAAGTGAAGAGCCCAACGCCGTTTATAAACTTTTTTTTTTTTAAAGAAAATTATGGGGTTTTAGGGATGAGTGAGTAGGGTTTTAAAGGTTTCTTTAAATGAACCGCGCCGCGCCAATGTATTCTTAGGTTCTATAAAAATGGAACCGGACGGTTTAACCCTCTGCTCCAGCTCAATAGTCAAATGCCAATCAACTCCCTCCCCATCACACGTCCTTGTCTCGCTTTTTTGTTTTTATTTACAGAAGGTGATTCCAATCATTTCCTTGAACAGGAATTCAAAGAAATATACTCCTAATATATTAGCCTCTGAACCATCCACAGGTGTCGGTTTGTGTCATCCCCCAATCACGCAGGAGCTAAACCCAACATCGATTTGGTGGGTTTTAATGGGTACATTCTCTGACAAAAGTGTTTCAATAATCACCTCAGCGTCTAACAATTGCCTGGGAGCACCGAGCATGGTACCTGACTACCTGTGAGTGAATCCCATCTACAGAGGGGAAAAAAAAACCTAATGAAAATGCCTATAACTTGGCTCGATTCAAGAAACATGCCCCCACCGACCGAGATGACGTCTCAGTTGTATCACATGAAATGTATGGTTCAAGAATCCAATACGTACTTGAATATTTATGCCGTTCACTTATTTCATGCCAACGCCAGCCAAGTTAGAAATCAGGGTATTGCTTGTAGCAATTGAAAGAAAAAATGGCCTGAACACCCTTATCCACAGTAAGAATAACTCCTGTTGGAGCTCACTATTTATGCCGCATATGTTAAAACACGTCGGTACAGGGACATATATGACTATCTAACAGATACATTTTAACTACGTCTTACACGTTTTTGGTGAACGCTTTAAACAAAATTTCCTTGGGACTCAAAAATTAGAGAATCAACTTCAAACACATAACATAGCAGACAGGGATTACTATAGTACATTTTGTATGCTTACAGGCATCTCCTAACAGGTAGCTGAATCAAATATAAGTGTTTTGCGATAATATTTCATTGAAATCAAATGAGAAAGATAATTAAACAGAAACTGACATCTCAAGATTCCTGCACTTCTGTGAAGCTAATGGCTATGCGATTGTCCCGTTCAAGATTTATCTACAAAACGGGATTGGCTGTGTTCTCATGGGAAATTTCTTCAACAAATCCTTTCAGCTCAGGTTCAGGTTCCAGTGTCAAAAGGATACTATGAGAATATGCCCAAAACTCACTCCAATTCCTTGAGGAAATCAATGTTATCAACAAAAACCTGCAAAATTAAAGAGCAAAGTGAGTCAATTACAAAAAAGAATGAGCAACACAAGTTACTTCATCTCTCAAGTAGAAACAATCAAAAAAATGAAGTGGTGCTGCATATTAATCAAAAACAGAAACCTTTTCTATAAAAAGCTAATAGAAGTCTATATTGCAGCAATGCACATGAATGAGCAAACATTCTTGATACATGTTCTTTTCAGAGATGATGTTGATATCTTTGTGTTGAAAGGCATTCAGCACCATAATTTTCATTGCCGTTAACTCACTACGCTCAATAAAGATGTAAAAAGTTTATGCAGAAGCTTATTTTGAAAAGTATGCTCCAAAATTTCAGACTTTTCCACTACTTTGTGGTATGAAACTGAACCAACAGCAACAGACTCATCAACAACATTGAACCCCCCCCAATCTTCAACTTACAGAATACAACTAAGTTGCATCATATTTAAGAATATAGTCTTCCAACCACGTTGGACTTGTTCTTTGAATGGAAGTTCACCTATCATTATTCCTAAAGAAACTGAATACGTTGCTAGATGTTAATCAAACCAGATTAAGTTTCAAAAGTTCTCCAACTAAGGAAAAGATGATGAATTTGGCCACAAAAAGAAAACAGGCATACCGTCTTCCAACCATCAGGATCTAAGCATGCAGTGATCTTGGTGTTGATACCAGGTAATGGTCCAGGTTCCCGGGTAATTTTGCCACCAAAAAGTTTGACTGCCTCTGCAGTTTTGTAAACATCATCTGTGCCAATTGCAATCTGCACAGTCACAAGTGATAAGCCTTTAACTTGTTCCCGAGAAATAAGAAATAAAGGCTCAAAAAAACAAAGTAGAATCACAAGCATACTGCATGGTTATGTTCTGTTTCTTTTTTTTTTTTTTTAAATTCAATATACATTCATTACAAAGGGAACCAATGGTACTCCTCTGAATGGGAAACAGCCAAGATTCAGGTCTGTTACTTTCACAGCCCTGAAGTAATACCTCTGAATCATGGCACCAAAAACAGAACCCAACAATCAGTACAAAAAAGAAGGGTTCCCGGGCCTCTCAATTGCCTACCAGTAACCCTTCCTACAAACAAGCTCAAAAGAGAACCCCTGTTCCAGCCAACAAAAACCCCAAAAATCTAAAAGTCTCTGACCATACCAAAAAACAACATATTAAACCACATATTCTTTCTTTGTAAATACATATAAGTACAAAAACATAAGAAATCACCAAAAACAGTGGCCAAAATCCACCAAAAGAAGTTCCTCCATGCATGCATGGTTATGCTTTGCAAACAAAGAGAAGTATAAGCTTTTCAAGATTGAAGTGAAAAAAAAAAAAGCAGAAATATTTCTACCTGAGCATATGCATTTCCCTTGTCATAATCAGTGACCCCATAGTTGTACGTCAACTCAAGCACGGCATTTTTATCTTCAGGCCCATAGCCCATCATGGCTATTGTATACTAAAAGGAAAATTCACAAACATATGTCAGTTCATATATCTGAGGTGCCAATAAGGACACACAAGAAAGCACGCACACAAACACACAATATGCACACTTGAATCCTTCTTTGAAACCCTAAACTCCCCCAACCCCCTTTTCTCCTCTTTCTTTTTCCTTTCTTTTTCCACTTCTCTCCCCAGAATACACAATTTAACTGGTTATTTGCCAAATGAAATAGTGGATAGCTGCTTACCTTGTACTCTGGATTATCTCGTGTGCGAAGAAGCTCCATGCCAAAGGCCTGAGAGAAAAGGAGATAGAGAGTAAGACCTACTACATGACTTAAAAACATAGTAACCTCCCAAAAATGGCATGTTCATCAGTTTACGTAAAAGACTGTAAAATACCAGATATTATTGCCCAGCATTTCCCAGCAACTCTCACCTTCTCATAGAAATTTATGGAACGACCAAGATCACCAACACGTAGCATTACTTGGCACAAGGGTTCAGGAGTAGGTCCCCTTTCCAGCAGTTCAAACTTGTAACCATCAGGATCCTCAATAAATGCAATTACAGTACTACCACCTTTCACTGGACCAGGTTCTCTGGTAACTTTTCCACCCTTGGCCTTTATAAGTTCCACAGTCTTGGCAACCTAATCAGTGGAGAATACAAGCATTTGGCTTTAAAAACCAGAACCTAGAAACTCTAAGATACATAACAGTCTGTCATCTTGTTAAAAAGGGAAAACAGTAACACAATTTTGGAAGCCAAAGCTTGAACTTACATCCTCAACAGCAATACCAAAATGACCAAATGCAGTTCCGATGTCATACTTGTCAATACCATAATCTGGCAGTCATCATTCGATGAAAATTAATATCCACAGCTGAGCTCATATATACTGTCAACTATAATATTCATATATGGAAAAATATTTATAACAAATAGTAACAGAATTTCAGATTTATCATCATTTAGAAAAGCAAAAGAGTATAGGATAGTTTACTGTAGGTGAGTTCAATAACAAAGTGAGAATCTTCAGGCCCATATCCAAGAAAGGCATTTGTGTATCTCTCCTCGGGTATGTCTCGTTTCCTCAACAGCTTCATTCCCAGGCACTCAGTATAGAATCTGCAACCACCATACATTAAAGTTTGGTTCAAAGATTCCAACCACAAAGATTGTTTAAAAAGAACACATCTATCTCGCAATCCATTCAAGAGATTAATAAAGGAAACAGAAATAATACTAATATATCTTGACACATACTTAATGGTCCTGTCCAAATCCCCAACTCGATAAACAACATGGAGCATTCTTCTTTTATCCTTTTTAACCCACTCTAGGGCAGTTTCTTCGGCAGCTGCCGTGCTAGCTTGTACCACATTTCCGACCAGAGGCATCCCTACCCTGCTTCCCTCAGCTCTCAACAGCTTAGATGCTTTCAAACCAAAGAATTGCGATTGCGGAACAGCTGGATAACATTCAAATAAAGGAAATGATTGAATCCATCCAAATTCATTTCTTCCATTCTATAAAATTCAGCAGAATCTCCAGAAGTTGTTACTATAATTTTCGCAAGAGAGAAAAACATGCAATTATTCTAACAAATTACTGATTGTTTCAACCGCTGCATTGTAAGCAGATGCATCTAAATTCCTTAAAAATCTGATATTTAAATCTTAAAACACTCTAAAATGAACTCCAGAAGTTCAACTTCAATGCCCGATTGCTTCAAATTCTTCCATCAGTAATTAAATCCCCAATTAACTAAAACAATTAAAACATATATAAATAACTAAATTCTAGGGAATACAAGGGAAATAAACTTATAAAAAAAATAGAAATAGTGCTTACTGCTGCCAAGATGAGAGAAAAGCAGGCGTCGAGGAAGGTGAAACGGGGAGAGGGAAACGCCAAAACGCGTGGTAGGAACACCACCGGAGAACCTAAACGACGAGAGCGAAGGTCGTATTGAGGAGGCCATGGGAATTATCCTCACCATCTCCGTGAATCTCTCTCTCGCTCGCTCTCTCTCTCTCTCTCTCTCTCTATATATATATATTAGAAATTGTTTATTTAAAAAATAAAAATCTAAGCAGTTTCTATCTCCTCTAAACTCCGAGTCTGTGATGTTCGTAGGAGCTGTCTGTGACTGTGTCTGTAGCGTTTCTCTATATATATCTCTTTCTCTCTGCCCGTCTGTCTTTCTTTGTTTCTGTTTCTGTTTCTGTTTCTGTCTTGTGCAGTGAAAGAGAGAGTGAGGTTGTGAATTTGCGATGAGAAGTTATTTATCTGGAGATGTAAATAACATTAATAATTAAAAAAGAAAATGCGAATATAGAAAAAGAATAAATAAAAGCAAAAACAGCTATTGCCTATTGGAATGTTGGAGAGTGAAGCCAAAGCCCCCTTCGTTTTTTTTTTTTTTTATTCCAAATGGCCGTACCATTGGACGTGGTTCACGACAGATGTCCAGAACCCTTTATGAGGGGTTGCGTCTTTTTCTCTCCCTTTTGTTATCCACGATTTCCCTTGCCAGTTGGGGAGTTGCCCCCCTCTCTCTCTCTTTTCCCCTCTTTATTTTTCCCCCTTTTTGGTTCGCAACGCAAAGAATGTGCATCGTTTTTTTATGCTTACCGTGTCATCGACAAGTTCATAATTATTACTACCTTGGTGTTATGGGTTTAATCTTGAGCCTATCATCTCATAATCTAACTACATAGCCAATTTATTTTTGCAAAAACATTAAGGTTGGAATATAATAATTCTTTCTTCTTCTTAACAAAAAACCAACACCTAAGACAATAAATGGTATTAATGCTAGCCCCACAAGATTTGGGCTTTACAACATTTCTCATTTCTATACTCATAATTTTGCTCCTTTGAAAGCAATTGAAATTGGCTTTGTACTCTACCGTCAAGCTTACACTCTCTTCCAATCATGCACATAAGATAATTTTGTACTCTAATTAATAGCTAATCTTTAATGGACACAAGAACTTAATGGTAAGTACATTTGACCCCCTAATTTTTTCTTTTAAATCCAAGTCCCATTTCTCCAACACTATCAAAAGCTTAATGATCAAACCAGATATTAAAATCGATTCAAATGATTAATCTAACGTCCCTTTTGTGCTTTCACACAAAACGTTTAACCAAAACCAAAAGTGCACTGTTAATTTTGGAGCCTTCTATGAGCAAATTGGACATTGGACGACTAGAAGAGCCCAAACATGGGGGGGAGATAATGAAAGAGAGGAGATATGGGCCCAAAATGTCATGGACAAAGCCCGTTTACAAGCTTTTACTCCGTGCATAAACAAAAATGTGGTCCATTAAAGGTCTCTGCTATTTTTGGTCCACGTGTGAGGGGAGGAAAGAGGAGGAGAGAGGTGGCTCCCCATACGTAATGTTGCTGCTGCATGTAAATAGATATGCAATGTAGTTTAAAAACATAAAATGGCAATTAAAAATCCTTTTTATGAATATCTTCCACCTGAAAATTCTTATCAAATAACATTGTAGAAGACGACAAGATGGAATATTCTCTTCTAAAATCGAATAATGAAAATATTTTTTTAATTTTCAAAGTAATAATATCACTTAATACAGCATCAAAAAGGGCCACAATTGTATCACTAAAATGGAGCACAAAGTACTCAAACAATGCACTGCGCTTTGTGCCTTCCAGAACCCGAATGTCCCAAACAAGTCTGTCTTGTTTTGTCCTCTACACTTCTGAACTCTTTATGTTACACTTTCCACGCAAAAAATCCCATAAAATTTGGGCTAATAAAACTAAAAGAATCCTTAAAACAGTTCAAAGCCACAAAAGTTTTTTTAGCAGTTCTGTGTAAGCCTCCGTGACTGTATCTGGGCATTCTGTTCGTAGCTTGAAGTTAAATTAATTAAAATAACCCCCACCCCCCACCCCTACCCAACCCTTAAAATATTGCTTTAAGGAAAAAGGGGCCAAAATACAATGTTTGTTAAAGGTGCACACTTTGTATAGAGCCAGAGGGACCAATTAAGAAAAGATCATTACTTCATTTCATCCCATGCTGATGAGCTGATCGGTGGCGGTGCAGAATTCAATAATAATGCAGACATTGGGTGAATTCTTGTGGTTTGGTGTTTCTTGGTCTAAAAGCTGATGTGACATTGCCAAAGAAAAAATGCATCACCCTCAGAAGAAAAGAGTGGAAACTGGGTAGGTGGGTGGGAGAAGCCAGAAAGCTAAAGGAGAAATTCCTTCGTGTGCTTGTGTGTGTGTGGTTGGAATGTTGTGGCTCACCCCCTTCTGAAAGAGAAAACAGATTAATTGGGGGAATTAGTATTTGGTTGTTGTCAATTAGGTTCTTGTCTTTTATTATTATAACTAATGAAATGAATTCCTTTGAATGTGATAACTCTCCATTGGAGGAACATGTGAGCTAGGTTTGAAAAGGACAGCTAATTTTTGAAAGCCTAAGGCAGGACCCAAAATTTCTAACTAGCAGGCATAAATATTTTTCTGCCCTTTCCTTTATTTTGTTCTTGTAATTACTGATTAATTCAAGCTCTAAGGTTTTGAATATGAAAATACTCATAAATTTCAACAACTTCTCCTATTCTTTTGATTTTGACCTAAATAAAGGTAGAAAAAAACAAAAGGAAAAAAACCTTCTGACGACACTGTGAAAATTGAAGTATCATCACTATAGGCTTTCTTTTGCTTCCTAGTAGTAGCATCTAACACCCATTCCTAAACTCTTCCTAGCAAGTCAGATCACCATCCAAAATGTTCTACTGTTGCAACCACCCGTATTGAAAAGTCACTTAGTTTTTTTTTTTTTATGGTGCAAATTAAAAGAAAAAAAATGGTTGACCAATAGGCCACATAGCACATATCTGATTAGACCATCAAATCTTTTCTTAACTTAACCATCTAATCATCCACCTTTTCTTTTTCTTTCTCATTTAACAATATTTCTTTTTTTTTTCTTTTTGAGATTGAGTGAAAGAAAAAAGGACCACGTCAGGAGCCAAACTGTGGGAAATTAATCTCGCCCGCCCAAACATGATGCTCATTAATAATAGATACAAATGAGAAACAGCTTAGAGCCGCCCGCAACTCTGGGTCAGGGCGCTTTAGGGACATATATAAGAAGAGATAACGAGGGACCACCGGAGGGAGAAAAAGGGCTGTCTGTGATAATTATCCAACGTGGGTGGCGTTCTCAGTCCCTTTGCAGTGGCTTCTTTTCTTTGTTGGTTGCCACATCGAACCGAGCCCTGAAACCAAATCAATGATTGTTACGTGGAAGATTCAGCTCATACAGAATTGGAGGACTTTCGAAGTTTAAAAAAGTTTAAACTCATTCGATAATAAATAATAATAAAAGGACAGAACAAATTTTCTTTTTTCTCCTTGTAAGAGTGGGAGAAACTTGTTTGTTGTTTTGTGGACTTTGCTATCTACCTGAAGAAAAAGAACAAGAGGGGTGAAATGGTAGAGCTTTAATAGTGGAATTGTTGATAGTTACTCGACCTGCTTAAAAAAGATTTCGGTTCGTTTGGTCAGAGTCACGAGGTGGATCTTTTTGAACATGATATGTCTCTAACTCTTAATAATCAAATTTTTTTCTAATTTCTTAATATATATAAAACTTAGAGGAAATTGTGAGAAATGGACGCCAGAGTAACCGCACTTCAAAAATGACCCTACATATAATTTTAACTGTTTGTAGACAATTTTTGGGTCGACTTGACAAGAATACCCTTTAGACCAATTAATCCAAATTAAAGCATGGGCGTCTCGGTCTCTTTCTCCTCTCCCGCCATTCAGATTAAAATTCCAAAATTAAATCTCGATTTAGCTATCCCTCCGTCCAGCTCTCCAAAGCCATTGGGGTATATATCTCGCCGTCTAGCTGTCGCCATCGAGGTCTATATCGCCAGCGAACTTTCTGAGATTCCCAAAGTGCGGAGATGGAATCAAGGCATGTGTTATGGCTTCTTGGTTTTATTTATGGTTATTCATAGAACGCAATAGCTGATGGGTAAATTGTATGAGTTTCGAAACTGAAATCTGGCTAGCAGTAGCGAAAATCAATCAGTTTATATCTGATGCGTGAATATTTGTTAGGCATCGTGTCACTGGATATTAGGGTGTGTGATTGGATATTAGGAATCTTAACTTGTTTAATGGGTAAATTATATGAGTCTGGAAACTTAAATCTGGCATGCGAGTAGCGAAATCAATCAGTTTATAGCCGATGCGGGAAAAGTTGTTATGTATTGCGTCACTGGATATTAGGGTCTGATTGGATTCTGGATATCAGTAATCGTAACCTGTTTATTTGGCATTGGGTGCCTGAATATAACGTGACTGAATATTTGTTGAGCATTTCGTGACTTGTCTGTACGCATTACGTGACTGAATAATGCATGGTTGGATATTACGTAATACTCAGTCACGTAATGGCTACAAACAAGTCACGCAATGCTCAACAAATATTCAGTCACGTTATATTCAGGCACCTAATGCCATATATAAACATAACCAGTCACGTAGTGAAGTCACCCAATACATAACAGGTCACGCTATATGGAATACACCAGCCACGGAAACCCTTAAAACTAGTGTCCAAAGGCCTCAAAAGGCAAAATTAGAGATAAATTGCAGAAGGCAGTCACGCAATGGCACTCTCGCAGTACCTAATAATAAGTCACTCGATGCTTAATATGCACCCACGTTATGCCAACATAACCATCAACCGATCTACGTACTGTCCCAACGTCCTGCAATACATAATAACAGGTCACCATATACATACAATCTACTCACGCAATGTCTTGCATGAAGATTTGCATTGCACAATTCACGCAGCGCGTATAACCCAGTCTCACAATGGCTAATAATACTTCACGCAATGCCTAACATCCACTCACGCAGTTATTATGTATAATACTATAACTTAAACGAATATAAGACATAACCATCAGAAAATATATGCTTAAAGAAAATTTCATAAAATTTCATTAATATTAAGATTCTCCGAAATACAAGAGAAAGGAAATGATGCAAAACACTTTATTTTTTTCCATCGTCTCTTTCTCCTTCCTCTCACTGTATTTCCTCTTTCTACCTCCTGTACTCCCTCCGCCCTCTGCCTGTACTCCCTCATTGCTCTTTCTGTACTCCATCTTCATCACCCTAACTGCGTGAGGGGAACAGAGGGAGTACAGGAAGAGGACGAGGGTATACAGGCGCAAGGCGGAATGATGTTGCCCCTTCGCCAATATCCTGGGTTAGATCCGCGGAAGCCTTTAGACTTTCTAAATTATCCTAGATTGTTTAAGATAATTGATTAAAATGCTTACTGGTTCCCTGTATTTATAGGCATGAATGATGACTCTCCGTCTTCTACACCCATATCCCCATATAAGTGCACGTAATAGGGGCGGCACCTGTTCAGCCTAGCGTTTCATCTCCTCATCTGTATCTACCTCTTAAAACCAAAAGCCAGGCCAAACATCATAATAGGCCGAACAGGTGCAGCCCTCCATAATTGCACTTATACGGGGATATGTGTGTGGCAAACGAAGAGTCAGCATTGATGCCTATAAATAAAGGGAACCATTAACCATTTGAGTCAAATTCAAATGCGTGATTGGTTTTTTTATATATAGCGTGACTTGTTTTTATATATAGCGTGACATGTTGTAATGCGTGACTGACTTGTAAAATTTATCTCGTTTTGATGCTTTTGGTCACGAGTATTTGGCATTGCGTGACTGGTTTTTATATATAGCGTGACTGGTTTTTATATACAGCGTGACCAAAAGTAATGGGTGATTGACTTGTGCAATTTATCTCGTTTTGATGCTTTTGGTCACGAGTTTTTATGTATAGCGTGACTGGTTTTTATATATAGCGTGACCAAAAGTAATGCGTGACTGACTTGTGCAATTTATCTCGTTTTGATGCTTTGGGTCACGAGTATTTGGGTATTGCGTGATTGGTTTTTTTATATATAGCGTGACTGGTTTTTATGTATAGCGTGACATGTTGTAATGCATGACTGACTTGTGCAATTTATCTCGTTTTGATGCTTTTGGTCACGAGTATTTGGGCATAGCGTGATTGGTTTTTTATATATAGCGTGACTGGTTTTTATATATAGCGTGACATAATGTATTGCGTGACTGACTTGTGCAATGCACATCTTGTAACGAGGCTTACGTTAACTGGTTTTTAGGCGTGGCATGAATGTGTATAATACATTGCAACACTTATTCTGTTAAATTTCATCCGCCGACCAAATGTGACTTAGGTATTGCATAAGTTGTTTTTTTTTTTTTTGCATTCTTGGGAACTTATGTTTAAAAAAAATTGACTGATTGTGATAATTATTTTTTGACAAATTTCAGCAGCGTGCCAAATGTGAAGGTTATGATTACATACGGTGGTCAGTGGGTCGATGACATTTACAAGGATGGTGATACACGAGTCAGGGTTGTTGGGAGTGATTTGTCATTATCAGGCTTAGTGAAGCTGGTTGAAGAAGTTGTTGGGGTCGACGCACAGAAGAATGAAATTGATCTACATGCATCGCTGAGACATGCTGCAGGGGTTTCCCGCATAGTTATCAGGGATGATGAAGATGTAGCAAGTATTCTGCGAGATGAGAGGGCAGTTGCTGTGTTTGTGACAGTTAAGGCAGGAAAGGGAAACGATATTCGACATGAACATGGTATCCAACATAGTCATCGCCTACAACAGAATGGTAATTGTTCTGACATACCACAGCATGCATTTCCTAACATACAACCATGGCAATCACGTTTGACGTATCGTCAAGAGTTTGAACAGGCCGGGACACACCTGAGGTGTCTGCAAATGATGTCTGCACAATTCCGATCAGAATGTGCATCGAATGAATTTCATGGTACACTGCAACAAACAAATCTATCAAATGGAAATTCAGTTGGTCAATCGCCGTTCGTAAAGGACACTGTGATGGTTGTGAGCGATGTCGATGCATCTGATGAGATTGAAGATGATGTTGAAAAGGATGACACGGCGGATACGCATGATGACTTGCACGATGCATGTTCAGATGATGACGAGGGTGAGCACATTGACCTCCCTGCTTTCAATCGTGCAGATGGCAGCACAGGACACGCCACAACTGTTGTGTTAGAAGATGTGCAGTTCGAAGACCATGCCACAACTGTTGCGTTAGAAGGGGTTCAGTTCGAAGACCATGCCACAACTGTTGCGTTAGAGGATGTTGAGGGTGCCGAGCCTATTAACGACGACGGCATCGCCCAAAGGAACGGCATTCGTTCGCCAGTGGACAGTGATGAAGAGAGGGTAAATACAGGGGTATCTCGTCAATGGGTCCTTCCCGTGGTAGATATGATATCCTTCCAAACAGTTGCGACAGAGGAATCTGGAGCACACGTCGACCACTTATATCGCGGACAAGTGTTTCGATCAAAGTCCGATTTGAAACGTGTTTTGAGCATGTTGGCAATAAAAGAGCATTTTGAGGTAAGAGTTAAAAAGTCATGCCACGCTCGTTTTGAGGTGGGTTGTAAGGAGAAGGCATGCAAGTTTGCTTTGCATGCAATGAAGTTGCCTGAGGGAGATTACTGGCAAATTCGGAGGTTGCATAAGGTACACACGTGTACTGTTGATGTTTTGCAATGTGGATACCGAACTGCGAGCGCGAGGGTTATTGGTGAGCTTATCTCGACCAGGCTGCAAGGAAATTATGTTACCCCATTGAGACCTAAGGAAATAATGGAAGAGATGAATCGCACGTGGGGATTGCAATGCCTTTATGGAAAGGCATGGCAAGCGAAGCAGTATGCTGAAAATCTTATGTTCGGTCCCCTGGAAGAGTCATTCCAACTCATCCCTTCATATTTCCACATGTTAGAACATGAAAACCCCGGTACGCTCACGAGTGTCGTTACAGATCGGGAACACCGATTCAAATATTGCTTCTGGGCGTACGGGTCATGTATCCAGGGTTTTCGTTCTGTAATGCGGCCTGTACTTGCTATCGATGCCACACATCTAAAAGGTAGATTCAAGGGTATTTTGTTTGTTGCGGTTTGCAAAGATGCGAACGAGCAGATATATCCAGTTGCATTCGGCATTGGCGATGTCGAGGACGAAGAGTCTTGGTCGTGGTTTCTTAACCAATTGCGTCGTGCAATTGGTTGTGCCGAAAACCACATGTTAATTTCTGACCAGCATCTTGCGATTAAGAAGGCGGTTGAGAATGTGTACAACGACGCGCATCACGGTCTATGCAGTTACCACTTAGGGAAAAACATTAAAAACCTGTTTAAGCGCACCGATGTTAATACCATCTTCACATTGGCTGCAAACTGCTATAGGCTGTCCGATTTTACCAGACACATGACTGAGCTGGAACAGATTTACAAACCTGCTTATGACCGTCTGATGAGAATAGGACCTGATAGATGGGCACGTGCACGGTCACCGGCAAGGCGATACAAGCTGATGACATCCAACATTGCGGAGTGTATTAACTGCTGCCTCAGGCATGCAAGGAAAATGCCAATAACCGTCTTGATCGAGTGCATCAGAGGCATGTTCCAACGTTGGTTCCATGACTGGCACAACGAGGCATTGAATATGACCACGCCACTCAGCCCTTGGGCTACCGATCTGTTGAACAAACGGTCGAATGCAGCATGTCATTTCGCCATCCAACCAATCGATCTGGTGGAGTTCCAAGTTATAGGCGGGAATACGGATGCAGTCGTCAACCTATGCACGAAGACTTGTTCATGTGGTGAGTTCCAGAGTGATCTACTCCCCTGCACGCATGCAATGGCGGCAATAAGGTGTGAATAATCATGTTTTCTTTTCTTAGTTAGGGTATTGCTCATTGAATTTTTTACATGTTTACATTGTTCCCCAACTGAGATTTCATTGCCTTCGCAGTAAGTGCAATCGTTCACCCATTGAATTCTGCTCGCACTATTACACGACAAGCTCTTGGGTGGAGGCATATTCAGTTCCCATTCGCCCAGTTGGCCATCCCAATGAATGGGATGTCCCCCATGAGGTTAAAGAAATCGTCGTTCTGCCACCAACATGTCGAGGTCAAGCGGGGAGACCTAGGAGGAAAAGGATTCCATCGGCTGGGGAAGGCATTCACCGACGTAGATGTTCACAATGCAAGAGCTATGGTCATAATAGACAAAATTGTCGGAGGCCGTTTACAGGTCCATCCACACCCGGGGAAACATCATATGCTCATCCTCTGGATGGACGACGACGACGACGGAAGGCATGTTCAATATGCAGACAACCCGGGCACAAACGAAACACCTGTCCATTGCCTTTAACAAACAGTGATAACGTTACAGATGTCGTACCTGAAGATTGTGGAACTTCACACCTCAGTTGTTAGGGTTTCGTTTGAACTGGTTCAAAATGGTCAGACATTTCCATTGAATAATGATATTTGAATTTGAGTTTGCCAGAGTTTGGAGGTGATAAGATGATACTGTCGGATCATCAAATGCCTTGTACTCCATCATAATTGATGATAATTTCTGTCTCTTTGTAAACAATCAAATTCTTATTTGAAATATACCAATAATACTCATAATTGATGATAATTTCTGTCTCTTTGTAAACAATCAAATTCTTATTTGAAATATACAAATAATACTCATAATTGATGATAATTTCTGTCTCTTTGTAAACAATCAAATTCTTATTTGAAATATACCAATAATACTCATAATTATAATTACATTTGAAATAGAGCATGCAGTCAGAAAAGCCATCATGATGGTGGTGCGAATTGAGAGCGAACTAGATCCTCCAACTATTGTTGGCGCTGCAACAGCTCACGATTCTGCCCCTCCAACAATTCTAGTCGGGCATTCAACCTTGCGTCCATTGTTTCCATAAATGAAAGGAGACGAGCGAATGCTGGATCAACATCGATTGGCTCGTTCCTAACCCATGTGTTGTTCCTGAACTCAAAACCTAGCTGTTTAATACTGTGCTCATTGATGTGATCGAACAAAGCATGGTTTATTGACGGATCACAACGGCTGTCGACATTGAAGTAGTCTATTATCTCACTGATCAACATGCCGTAATACAGGTTTCTGTTGAGACCGTCAATTGTCAGGAGCATGTCATCCATTATGAATTTAGCAAGGTCGATACGGCGGGACAATTTGATGTTATTTAAGAACCAGAGCCCCTCTGTCCTGATATTCACATACATCGCTTGGCGAGGACGGATAGTGTGAGCGATGATGAGATGCAACACTTGATCAAAGAAAGACATCCTTGTCCAATTAGGACTTTCACTTTGTCTTGAAGGAGGGCGGATAAATGCGGACACAAGGTTCCCACCGCCACTGACACGGCACAGATCTGATTGCATCGAAGTCAGGTGAAAGACGCGTTCTATCAATTCGCGCGTAACAGCGATACGTTGTCCCATGACGTGAGTGACAAACGAATCGTCATGGTGCACAGCCGTAGATGTTTCCGACTCAGCATATTTTTGTCTTGCATTGAAGTAAAAAATCCGGACCAAATTCTCGTAGTATGGCCTCTTCAGTTGTAAGTATGTGTCCATCCTAAATTTTCAAAGTTCGCAATGTATGGGAAATCGATTGACCTTAAATAATCAAAGTCAATTATACGCCCGGGCATTACCTTTCTCTTGGCCCATTTGGCTTTGAATTTCGCAGCGTGTGACGGATGGGTGAAATTTTGTATAAAGGAACTGACAGCCGATCCGGACGATGTTTCCACATCACCGG
This sequence comes from Theobroma grandiflorum, assembly GCA_036013995.1. Classification (NCBI taxonomy): domain Eukaryota; kingdom Viridiplantae; phylum Streptophyta; class Magnoliopsida; order Malvales; family Malvaceae; genus Theobroma; species Theobroma grandiflorum. The sequence goes on from CP142129.1 coordinate 41,324,655, forward strand.
CGCCGCCTTCACCACTGCTTGACGGATGGGTGCGTTTGCTTCTGTGACTCATCTTAGATATATCCGAAGTTAGGATATTTGAAACTTGAAACAACAACTCTAATGCAGTTCCAATAACCGAACAACTTGATATCAACTAATAATATCAATTGACGATTCCATTCTAACCACACACGCGATATTATACATTACTGACGCGATATGGATCAACTAGTCACGCAGCTCCATGACAACCACTAACACAACTCCAGTTTTCCAGTCACGCGATTCCCACAACAAGTGACGCGACCGCAGATCATTGACGCGATATGGATCAACTAGTCACGCAGCTCCATGACAACCACTAACGCAACTCCCGTTTTCCAGTCACGCGATTCCCACAACAAGTGACGCGACCGCAGATCACTGACGCGATATGGATCAACTAGTCACGCAGCTCCATGACAACCACTAACGCAACTCCAGTTTTTCAGTCACGCGATTCCCACAACAAGTGACGCCAACGCAGATCACTGACGCGATATGGATCAACTAGTCACGCAGCCCCATGACAACCACTGACGCAACTCTAGTTTTCCAGTCACGCGATTCCCACAACAAGTGACGCCACCGCAGATCACTGACGCGATATGGATCAACTAGTCACGCAGCCCCATGACAACCACTGACGCAACTCTAGTTTTCCAGTCACGCGATTCCCACAACAAGTGACGCCACCGCAGATCACTGACGCGATATGGATCAACTAGTCACGCAGCCCCATGACAACCACTAACGCAACTCCAGTTTTCCAATCACGCGATTCCCACAACAAGTGACGCGACCGCAGATCACTGACGCGATATGGATCAACTAGTCACGCAGCTCCATGACAACCACTAACGCAACTCCAGTTTTTCAGTCACGCGATTCCCACAACAAGTGACGCCAACGCAGATCACTGACGCGATATGGATCAACTAGTCACGCAGCCCCATGACAACCACTGACGCAACTCTAGTTTTCCAGTCACGCGATTCCCACAACAAGTGACGCCACCGCAGATCACTGACGCGATATGGATCAACTAGTCACGCAGCCCCATGACAACCACTAACGCAACTCCAGTTTTCCAATCACGCGATTCCCACAACAAGTGACGCGACCGCAGATCACTGACGCGATATGGATCAACTAGTCACGCAGCTCCATGACAACCACTAACGCAACTCCAGTTTTCCAGTCACGCGATTCCCACAACAAGTGACGCCACCGCAGATCACTGACGCGATATGGATCAACTAGTCACGCAGCCCTATGACAACCACTAACGCAACTCCAGTTTTCCAATCACGCGATTCCCACAACAAGTAACGCCACTCCATGACAGATGTTGCCAGTCAATATCAACTACTGACGCGATGCTAAATCTTAAAGGTTCATGCCATCCATATTTAGTAGTCACGACATCCAAGTCGATTACTTACCCGATTCCATAATAACTACTGTTTCTCAAATACTAACGCGAATCAATATAAACTGGGGACTCGATTGTTAGTGCGTTGAGTAACCCAGTTCAATATCAACTGGTTACAACCTTGTGTCACGCAATGCAATTCAACATGTCATATATGCTGTAAACTAAGGGGGGGTTGGCACATGCGGAGGCAATCACGATGCCATGTAAATACTGTAATAGACTAAGACTAAGAGACTTTACGATGCGAATAAGAAACAAAGGAAAGAAGAAACAATGTTGTTCTTATTGCAGCCGTATGCGTATAACAGCAATGAATACATAACTGTTCTTGTTGTTAATTGAAACAATAAAGAATACAAAGAATAATATGTAAATGATAGAACAAAGAATAATATGGACATGATACGGAACAATGTTATTTGCATATTGAAAAAGAATAAACAAATAAAAAAATTTAACAACTCGAGGTGTTTGCAAAAATCTCTGTGGTAAACTTATTTCGAATGCCTTCTATGGCGTTTGCCTTCAGGGGTGGAGGATCCGACTGGATAAACCACTCCAACAAGGCAATAACCTAATCCCCGCAGCTCACTGAATCTTTCTGTACCGGGGTCTTTGCTCTTAATTTATACCTCATTGGCGTCAAAGGTCGCGTTTGACGATGCGATCTGGTAAAGTACCCCGACTGGTGGCATATAATGGGAAACAATGACGTTAGTGGACTCATCTGCTGATCACGCAAGCCAGACTTATGTGCGTCGTCCCGACCGTACGATGTGTCCACTAACATCATAGACCAACTTCGCAAGTTGATGTGCACTACCACCCAGTGTCCGTCAAAATAGCACGGTGCGAGAATTGAGTCAACCTTATCCCAGGCCAAACCCCATGGAGGACTGAAACCCCTTGCATAGTTCAGCAGATGGCCTGAAATTACCGCTTCACTCAGGTTGAATGCCTTATCGTTGGGGGAAGGCTCCATTTCTTTGCTCAGTCTCAGCAAAATAAGCTGGCAATTACGTTACGCACAATAGTTAAATAAATAAAACTAACTAATACACAGACCTTACATTTGAATAATTACAACTCACTAAAATATGATATACGTACATAGAATGTGGTGTCAACGATGCATATTCTGCTCTTGTAGTGTTGTGGATGGTGCTCACGCGCCTGCTTACACAACACACTGATGCATGTATCAATTTGTTGGGTGTCCATCAACTCTGTCGGCGTCTCCAATCGCCGAAAAAAATCAGGGCCCTCCTGTCCTTCGATGCCCAGAATGTTAACCCTGCATATTTTTTTCATAATAACACCAATGTCAAAAGACTATGAAATGAATACACTAGAACCATAAAGACAGAAGGCTTGATCGTTTACCTGGCTTGATCGTTTTTCATGAAGGCCTCATATCTGGCCTTCAATTCGTCCTTCGATTTGCGCTGGATCAACAGTGGGTTAACGTACGGGCTTCGAAGGTATTTGCTGGCTAAGGTCACACGTGCATCTTCGGGCTCAGGTTGAGGTGGAGCCTCGGTAAATACAGGTGTGATCTCAACTTGCCATACCACTAATTCTGTGGCCTCTGGTTGAGTTGGGACAGGAGCAGGAGCTTGACGCCGGGAAGTTGTGGCTCCACTAATTGGACGAGAAGGTATGTCATGAGGAAGCTGGGCTGCCTCTGCTGGGGATGGGATAGCCACAGGCTGATGTTCGATTAGGCCAGCGGGAGGCGACATTCGAGCTGATGTAATTGACTGATTTATCGCACCCGCATCCTCGACATCAACCGTAATCCCACTGCCATCTTTCTCGTGCGCACCATCATCTTCACCCATAAATCGAGCCTGAACGATTCAAAAAATCAAACACATTAGAACACTGTATACATCATACATGTTATAACCCATACGGAGAAAAACATAAACGTGCATACCTCAAAATGGTCGATCAGCCGACCAACAATCCGATCCTCCACCCCTTGCATTGACTTCTCGATATGCTGATGCAGTGGCTGGATCTCCAACTGCATTGCCTGCTGGATCTCCAACTGTATTGCCTGCATCTGCATATGCATATCAGTTTTCAAGGACTGTAGGTCTTTCTTCCACTGTGTCCGCATCCGTTGCAGCTCTCGCTTAATGCTCATAGTCTTTTGTGGACGCAGCGGTGGGTTACGCGCCTCAACAGATGGGGAAGCAGCAGAAGCAGAAGGAGGTGCAGCATGATGGGCAGCATGAAGACACGGAGGAGGAGAATCAGGGGCCTCAGCAGCACCGAAATGGGGAATGACCTCCTCGTCCACGCGGCGTCTCCGCTTAACGCCTCGTGCTGCCTTACTTTTATCTTTGCGGTCCATTATCCTCCTCCTTTGCTGGGGACCGAATTCTGGTCGACCTTCCAACTTCCATAATGGAACGTATTGCTGCCCCTCGGAGATGTTGACCTCAATGTCGGCCCAGTACGCGGTCAACATCTCTTCTGCAGTTGCCTCCAACGTCCTCAGCGCGCACAACTGCACCAAATCATGAATTACCATTAGGTATAACCCTCGATAGCCTATGTCAATCAAAATTAAATTTTATTAAATACAAAAATATGGTTTATTTACTCACCTTTCCTTCTTCCTCCAGATTTGCAATGCTGGCATGGAAGCCTACAGGCCTTTCGTCACATTGCCATTTTAGCATTCTTGGCCAAACCTGTGCCGACTGGCGCTGCCTTCTAAATAGGCTTCGGATTACAGGAATTGCTTCCAATGCCCAAAACTGCACATCAAACGTAAAACATTTTTTACTCACCTCCTAAATTCTTATGCGAAAAGATTTAACCTCATTAAATCTTATGTGACAAGAATAATGATAAACAGTGTATGGCACACTACCTGAAATGCCCAAATAAATCCGTAGATGTGGTAGCGACTTTTCTCCGCTACTCCTGCAGTAGGAGGTTTGAAGCCCCTCATCATGTAATCTACAGTCAGACTCCAAACATAAGTGCCCCATGGGAATGCGTTCCACTCCTCGATGTTCTCCACAAGCGACAACAACCATGGAACCACTGATCGTCTGTAGTCTTGACCGAATAAAACATTTTGGGCAATCAAGATGAGGGCCATCTTCGTCGCATCTCCCTCCTGCTGAAACTGGCCTCCCTTGAATGTATCTAAAACTTTTTGAATCTTCACCTCGTTCCCCTCTCCCCAGTAACGCAGGTGAATTCCTCCAGGGATGACCTCGTATCGATTGACAATAAAGCCCGGTATGGCACCAAACTTAAGCCCTGTCACGAGGCAGAACTCCTTTTTTGAGAACCGGGCCTTTGTTCTCCTTATGACGAACCATAGCTCGCCCTCGATGGCGACCGGTTCATTTATTTTGCACAGCATTAGGTTGTGCACGAGACTGGCGCAGAATAAATTCTTATCAGCTTCGACGTCCATCATGTGCCCAAAGCATGTTCCCTTCAACCTCTCCAACTCGTTCACTTTGGACATCATCTCCCGTATCATATGTAGCTGCGACCACTTGCAGTGGATGTTAATGCCCGCGTTGAACCCCCACTGCTGCCTCGGCACACAAAGCATAGATTCTACATTATCATGCTCTGTTCCTGTGCTGCCCATCTGCAACATACAACAGATTACCTTCCATTTAGTCATGTTAATACCATCATTGTAGATTAACATAAAAACAATAGGCATTTCTCAGAAATAGCCATCCTCATAAGTTAACTCATAAAATAACCCTCTCCATACTTTTAATTGTTTTTAGACAGCCCTGGACCAGCATAATTAATGCAAGTGCCGTGCATGGATTGTTAAGCAAATCAACATATACAAATTAAAGCATTACAGTTGATCCATAATAATACATAACGGTTCCAATTTCTTTCATGCAGTGCCATACGGATAAATTTCATGCAGTTATGACACTTGTGCCATTCAATATAAAACAAGTCACGCAATGACTTTTAATTAGTCACGCAATTACGAACATTAATCACGCAACCATCTATACACAAGTGACGCACCGATATAAACCCATCGACCATTCGCGCAATGTAAACCTTATTACAATCACACACACCCTGACCCCATGCCATCTACTCGTGCTGTCACGCACTGACCTATCAGTATGTCACGCAAAGTTAAAGCCTAATGCAATCACGCAAACCCTGACCCCATGCCATCCACTCATGCTGTCACGCAATGTTAAACCCTAATGCAATCACGCACACCATTAGTGACCCCATGCCATCCACTCGTGCTGTCACGCAATGACCTATCAATATGTCACGCAATGTTAAACCCTAATGCAATCACGCACACCCTTAGTGACCCCATGCCAAAATCCAGTCACGCAAAGCGGGTACGTAAGCCATTAGTCACCCTAAATGCCAATTCCTACCAAAGTGTCTGGATGCATACATATGAACCAGTCACGCGACGCTGGTTACCTTTCGACCCCATCAACACCAACAATACCACATTCACCTCGCTATTCAACCATTTCAAACGACAACCAATATCAATATGAACAACCAATATGTATAGGTTTATGCTCAAAAACCAAAACCCTCAACATGAAGAATAACCATTTCGTCACACGGTTCAAAATTTAAAAAAAAATAAAATACTTTCCTTAACTAAAATAAAATAAATATTATACCTTTCTCCTCGTACTGTCAACTTCCTCTCACTGCTGAGTATGTGAAGCACCTTTATACTGATAACAACCACTCTAAAATGGTCCCACTGCGAAAATGCTTCGAACTTTGACTGCCGACTAAGTATCGACAAAATTGCTTTGGAGGAGATGTACGGTCTGTCTCTGAGAACTGAGTGGTGGACCACATATAAACAGACTTTACCCGTTGCAACGTTTCGGGTTGAGGCGCGGACCCAAAAGGATGCGTCGGTTTCATTAAGGACATTTTCGTCCAAAGGTGACTTTTTGTGTCTAAAAACACTTAAAATTATGGAGAAGTCCATTCTCAGAAACGCCTTATGGATTTCGCCTATAAAAAAAAAGTCGCCTAAAACTTAATATTATTATTTGAAGCACAATGACAAAATTAACACTTGAATATGTCTCATAGATGCTATGCACGAAATAGTTAAAAGTTTCCCTATGTAACCATATCTCCACGAATGCCATTGGCTTTTAATTTTAGGCCCATAAATAAAAGCTGTTGAAAGTCGTATGAATTTCATATTAATAAAAAATAATATAATTTTTTTATATATAAATATGAATATTCAATTACTTATCAAACATGTTTTCTTAATTAACAATGATTACTATCGAACAAGTAAATACATATCGAAGAAGATATTGAAAATCAAATTAAATTTTACCTTTTAATATACATTAATTTAGTTTTACACCTTTTTTATATTATATTAATTTTATTTTTAAATTTCATACCCTATTCACATAGAAGATGTATGTCAAATTCAAAAAATAATTATAAATATTTATCTGCTCATTTGATACAATACAGCTTTTATTGTTAAATAAAATATCAAAACAATAATATTCTCTATTGATATGATAAGAATGTGATATACTAAGGACATAGATTGTTAAATCTAAGGATTAATTTTTTAAAATACTAATAACATATAAAATTTGTAAAAAGATATAAACCTAATTAATTTTACATTAGTGTAACTTGATTCTCTGTCTATATACTTATATATAATTGGTGCAAGACAAATTATATCATAAATTTATCTAAGAAAAGTAAATATCAAGAATATGGTTGTTATTAAGTAATTTTCAAATGTCATTAAGAGGATAAAAAAATGGTGACTTTTTTTTTATAGGCGAAATCCATAAGGCGTTTCTGAGAATGGACTTCTCCATAATTTTAAGTGTTTTTAGACACAAGAAGTCACCTTTGGACGAAAATGTCCTTAATGAAACCGACGCATCCTTTTGGGTCCGCGCCTCAACCCGAAAAGTTGCAACGGGTAAAGTCTGTTTATATGTGGTCCACCACTCAGTTCTCAGAGACAGACCGTACATCTCCTCCAAAGCAATTTTGTCGATACTTAGTCGGCAGTCAAAGTTCGGAGCATTTTCGCAGTGGGACCATTTTAGAGTGGTTGTTATCAGCATAAAGGTGCTTCACATACTCAGCAGTGAGAGGAAGTTGACAATACGAGGAGAAAGGTATAATATTTATTTTATTTTAGTTAAGGAAAGTATTTTATTTTTTTAAAAATTTTGAACCGTGTGACGAAATGGTTATTCTTCATGTTGAGGGTTTTGGTTTTTGAGCATAAACCTATACATATTGGTTGTTCATATTGATATTGGTTGTCGTTTGAAATGGTTGAATAGCGAGGTGAATGTGGTATTGTTGGTGTTGATGGGGTCGAAAGGTGACCGACGTCGCGTGACTGGTTCATATGTATGCGTCCAGACACTTTGGTAGGAATTGGCATTTAGGGTGACTGATGGCTTACGTACCCGCTTTGCTTGACTGGATTTTGGCATGGGGTCACTAAGGGTGTGCGTGATTGCATTAGGGTTTAACATTGCATGACATATTGATAGGTCATTGCGTGACAGCACGAGTGGATGGCATGGGGTCAGGGTTTACGTGATTGCATTAGGCTTTAACTTTGCGTGACATACTGATAGGTCAGTGCGTGACAGCACGAGTAGATGGCATGGGGTCAGGGTGTGAGTGATTGTAATAAGGTTTACATTGCGTAAATGGTCGATGGGTTTATATCGGTGCGTCACTTGTGTATAAATGGTTGCATGATTAATGTTCTTAATTGCGTGACTAATTAAAAGTCATTGCGTGACTTGTTTTATATTGAATGGCACAAGTGTCATAACTGCATGAAATTTATCCGTATGGCACTGCATGAAAGAAATTGGAACCGTTATGTATTATTATGGATCAACTGTAATGCTTTAATTTGTATATGTTGATTTGCTTAACAATCCATGCACGGCACTTGCATTAATTATGCTGGTCCAGGGCTGTCTAAAAACAATTAAAAGTATGGAGAGGGTTATTTTATGAGTTAACTTATGAGGATGGCTATTTCTGAGAAATGCCTATTGTTTTTATGTTAATCTACAATAATGGTATTAACATGACTAAATGGAAGGTGATCTGTTGTATGTTGCAGATGGGCAGCACAGGAACCGAGCATGATAATGTAGAATCTATGCTTTGTGTGCCGAGGCAGCAGTGGGGGTTCAACGCGGGCATTAACATCCACTGCAAGTGGCCACAGCTACATATGATACGGGATATGATGTCCAAAGTGAACGAGTTGGAGAGGTTGAAGGGAACATGCTTTGGGCACATGATGGACGTCGAAGCTGATAAGAATTTATTCTCCGCCAGTCTCGTGCACAACCTAATGCTGCGCAGAATAAATGAACCGGCCGCCATCGAGGGCGAGCTATGGTTCGCCATAGAGAGAACAAAGGCCTGGTTCTCAAAAAGGGAGTTCTGCCTCATGACAGGGCTTAAGTTTGGTGCCATACCGGGCTTTATTGTCAATCGATACGAGGTCATCCCTGGAGGAATTCACCTGCGTTACTGGGGAGAGGGGAACGAGGTGAAGATTCAAAAAGTTTTAGATACATTCAAGGGAGGCCAGTTTCAGCAGGAGGGAGATGCGACGAAGATGGCCCTCGTCTTGATTGCCCAAAATGTTTTATTCGGTCAAGACTACAGACGATCAGTGGTTCCATGGTTGCTGTCACTTGTGGAGAACATCGAGGAGTGGAACGCATTCCCATGGGGCACTTATGTTTGGAGTCTGACTGTAGATTACATGACGAGGGGCTTCGAACCTCCTACTGCAGGAGTAGCGGAGAAAAGTCGCTACCACATCTACGAATTTATTTGGGCATTTCAGATAGTGTGCCATACACTGTTTATCATTATTCTTGTCACATAAGATTTAATGAGGTTAAATCTTTTCGCATAAGAATTTAGGAGGTGAGTAAAAAATGTTTTACGTTTGATGTGCAGTTTTAGGCGTTGGAAGCAATTCCTGTAATCCGAAGCCTATTTGGAAGGCAGCGCCAGTCGAGACAAGTTTGGCCAAGAATGCTAAAATGGCAATGTGACGAAAGGCTTGTAGGCTTCCACGCCAGCATTGCAAATCTGGAGGAAGAAGGGAAGGTGAGTAAATAAATCATATTTTTGTATTTAATAAAATTTAATTTTGATTGACATAGGCTATCGAGGGTTATACCTAATGATAATTCATGTTTTGGTGCAGTTGTACTCGCTGAGGACGTTGGAGGCAACTGCAGAAGAGATGTTGACCGCGTATTGGGCCGACATTGAGGTCAACATCTCCGAGGGGCAGCAATACGTTCCATTATGGAAGTTGGAAGGTCGGCCAAAATTCAGTCCCCAGCAAAGGAGGAGGATAATAGACCGCAAAGATAAAAGTAAGGCAGCACGAGGCGTTAAGCGGAGACGTCGCGTGGACGAGGAGGTCCCTCCCCATTTCAGTGCTGCTGAGGCCCCTGATTCTCCTCTTCCGTGTCTTCATGCTGCCCATCATGCTGCACCTCCTCCTGCTTCTGCTGCTTCCCCATCTGTTGAGGTGCGCAACCCACCGCTGCGTCCGTAAAAGACTATGAGCATTAAGCGAGAGTTGCAACGGATGCAGACACAGTGGAAGAAAACCTACAGTCCTTGAAGACTGATATGCATATGCAGATGCAGGCAATACAGTTGGAGATCCAGCAGGCAATGCAGTTGGAGATCCAGCCACTGCATCAGCATATCGAGAAGTCAATGCAAGGGGTGGAGGATCGGATTGTTGGTCGGCTGATCGACCATTTTGAGGTATGCACGTTTATGTTTTTCTCAGTATGGGTTATAACATGTATGATGTATACAGTGTTCTAATGTGTTTGATTTTTTGAATCGTTCAGGCTCGATTTATGGGTGAAGATGATGGTGCGCGTGAGAAAGATGGCAGTGAGATTGGGGTTGATGTCGAGGATGCGGGTGCGATAAATCAGTCAATTGTATCGACTCGAATGTCACCTCCCGCTGGCCCAATCGAACATCAGCCTATGGCTATCTCATCCCCAACAGAGGCAGCCCAGCTTCCTCATGACATACCTTCTCGTGCAATTAGTGGAGCCACAACTTCCCCGCGTCAAGCTCCTGCTCCTGTCCCAATTCAACCAGAGGCCACAGAATTAGTGGTATGGCAAGGTGAGATCACACCTGTATTTACCGAGGCTCCACCTCAACCTGAGCCCGAAGATGCACGTGTGACCTTAGCCAGCAAATACCTTCGAAGCCTGTACGTTAACCCACTGTTGATCCAGCGCAAATCGAAGGAAGAATTGAAGGCCAGATATGAAGCCTTCATGAAAAACGATCAAGCCAGGTAAACGATCAAGCCTTCTGTCTTTATGGTTCTAGTGTATTCATTTCATAGTCTTTTGACATTGGTGTTATTATGAAAAAAATATGCAGGGTTAACATTCTGGGCATCGAAGGACAGGAGGGCCTTGATTTTTTTCGACGATTGGAGACGCCGACAGAGTTGATGGACACCCAACATATTGATGCATGCATCAGTGTGTTGTGTAAGCGGGCGCGCGAGCACCATCCATAACACTACAAGAGCAGAATATGCATCGTTGACACCACATTCTATGTACGTATATCATATTTTAGTGAGTTGTAATTATTCAAATGTAAGGTCTGTGTATTAGTTAGTTTTATTTATTTAACTATTATGCGTAACGTAATTGTCAACTTATTTTGCTGGGGCTGAGCGAAGAAATGGAGCCTTCCCCCAACGATAAGGCATTCAACCCGAGTGAGGTGGTAATTCCAGGCCATCTGCTGGACTATGCAAGGGGTTTCAGTCCTCCATGGGGTTTGGCCTAGGATAAGGTTGACTCAATTCTCGCACCATGCTATTTTGACGGACACTGGGTGGTAGTACACATCAACTTGCGAAGTTGGTCTATGATGTTAGTGGACACATCGTACAGTCGGGACGACGCACATAAGTCTGGCTTGCGTGATAAGCAGATGAGTCCACTAACATCATTGTTTCCCATTATATGCCACCAGTCGGGGTGCTTTACCAGATTGCGTCGTCAAATGCGACCTTTGATGCCAATGAGGTATAAATTAAGAGCAAAGACTCCGGTACAGAAAGATTCAGTGAGCTGCGGGGATTGGGTTATCGCCTTGTTGGAGTGGTTCATCCAGTCAGATCCTCCAGCGCTGAAGGCAAACGCCATAGAAGGCATTCGAAATAAGTTTGCCATAGAGATTTTTGCAAACACCTCGGGTTGTTAAATTTTTTTATTTTTTTATTCTTTTTCAATCTGCAAATAACATTGTTCCGTATCATGTCCGTATTATTCTTTGTTCTATCATTTACATATTATTCTTTCTATTCTTTATTGTTTCAATTAACAACAAGAACAGTTATGTATTCATTGCTGTTATACACATACGGCTGCAATAAGAACAATATTGTTTCTTCTTTCCTTTGTTTCTTATTCGCATCGTAAAGTCTCTTAGTCTTAGTCTATTACAGTATTTACATGGCATCGTGATTACCTCCGCATGTGCCAACCCCCCCTTAGTTTACAGCATATATGACATGTTGAATTGCATTGCGTGACGTAAGGTTGTAACCAGTTGATATTGAACTGGGTTACTCAACGCACTAATAATCGAGTCCCAAGTTTATATTGATTCGCGTTAGTATTTGAGAAACAGTAGTTATTATGGAATCGGGTAAGTAATCGACTTGGATGTCGTGACTACTAAATATGGATGGCGTGAACCTTTAAGATTTAGCATCGCGTCAGTAGTTGATATTGACTGGCAACATCTGATATGGAGTGGCGTTACTTGTTGTGGGAATCGCGTGATTAAAAAACTGGAGTTGCGTTAGTGGTTGTTATGGAGCTGCGTGACTAGTTGATCCATATCGCGTCAGTGATCTGCGGACGCGTCACTTGTCATGGGAATCGCATGACTGAAAAACTGGAGTTGCGTTAGTGGTTGTCATGGAGCTGCGTGACTAGTTGATCCATATCGTGTCAGTGATCTGCGATCGCGTCACTTGTCATGGGAATCGCGTGACTGGAAAACTGGAGTTGCGTTAGTGGTTGTCATGGAGCTGCGTGACTAGTTGATCCATATCGCGTCAGTGATCTGCGGTCGCGTCACTTGTCATGGGAATCGCGTGACTGGAAAACTGGAATTGCGTTAGTGGTTGTCATGGAGCTGCGTGACTAGTTGATCTATATCGCGTCAGTGATTTGCGATCACGTCACTTGTCATGGGAATCGTGTGACTGGAAAACTGGAGTTGCGTTAGTGGTTGTTATGGAGCTGCGTGACTAGTTGATCCCTAATCGCGTCAGTAATGTATAATATCGCGTGTGTGGTTAGAATGGAATCGTCAATTGATATTATTAGTTGATATCGAGTTGTTCGGTTATTGGAACCGCATTAGAGTTGTTGTTTCAAGTTCCAAATATCCTAACTTCGGAGATATCTAAGATGAGTCACAGAAGCAAACGCACCCATCCGTCAAGCAGTGATGAAGGCGGTGCCGGTGATGCGGAAACATCGTCCGGATCGGCTGTCAGTTCCTTTATACAAAATTTCACCCATCCGTCGCACGTTGCGAAATTCAACGCCAAATGGGCCAAAAGAAAGGTAATGCCCGGGCGTATAATTGACTTTGATTATTTAAGGTCAATCGATTTCCCATACATTGTGAACTTTGAAAATTTAGGATGGACACGATACTTACAACTGAAGAGGCCATACTACGAGAATTTGGTCTGGATTTTTTACTTCAATGCAAGACAAAAATATGTTGAGTCGGAAACATCTAGGGCTGTGCACCATGACGATTCGTTTGTCACTCACGTCATGGGACAACGTATCATTGTTACGTGCGAATTGATAGAACGCGTCTTTCACCTGACTTCGATGCAATCAGATCTGTGCCTTGTCAGTGGCGGTGGGAACCTTGTGTCCGCATTTATTCGCCCTCCTTCAAGACAGAGTGAAAGTCCTAATTGGACAAGGATGTCTTTCTTTGATCAAGTGTTGCATCTCATCATCGCTCACACTATCTGTCCTCGCCAAGCGATGTATGTGAATATCAGGATAGAGGGGCTCTGGTTCTTAAGTAACATCAAATTGTCCCGCCGTATTGACCTTGCTAAATTCATAATGGATGACATGCTCCTGACAATTGACGGTCTCAACAGAAACCTGCATTACGGCATGTTGATCAGTGAGATAATAGACTACTTTAACGTCGACAGCCGTTGTGATCCGCCAATAAACCATGCTTTGTTCGATCACATCAATGAGCACAGTATTAAACAGCTAGGTTTTGAGTTCAGGAACAACACATGGGTTAGGAACGAGCCAGTCGATGTTGATCCAGCATTCGCTTGTCTCCTTTCATTTATGGAAACAATGGATGCAAGGTTGAATGCCCGACTAGAATTGTTGGAGGGGCAGAATTGTGAGCTGTTGCAGCGCCAACAACAGTTGGAGGATCTAGTTCACTCTCAATTCGCACCACCATCATGATAGCTTTTCTGACTGCATGCTCTATTTCAAATGTAATTATAATTATGAGTATTATTGGTATATTTCAAATAAGAATTTGATTGTTTACAAAGAGACAGAAATTATCATCAATTATGAGTATTATTGGTATATTTCAAATAAGAATTTGATTGTTTACAAAGAGACAGAAATTATCATCAATTATGAGTATTATTGGTATATTTCAAATAAGAATTTGATTGTTTACAAAGAGACAGAAATTATCATCAATTATGACGGAGTACAAGGCATTTGATGATTCGACAGTATCATCTTATCACCTCCAGACTCTGGCAAACTCAAATTCAAATATCATTATTCAATGGAAATGTCTGGCCATTTCGAACCAGTTCGAACGAAACCCTAACAACTGAGGTGTGAAGTTCCACAATCTTCAGGTACGATATCTGTAACTTTATCACTGTTTGTTATCCACAATGGACAAGTGTTTCGTGTGTGCCCGGGTTGTCTGCATATTGAACATGCCTTCCGTCGTTGTCGTCGTCCATCCGGAGGATGAGCATATGATGTTTCCCCGGGTGTGGATGGACCTGTAAACGGCGTCCGGTAATTTTGTCTATTATGACCATAACTCTTGCATTGTGAACATCTACGTCGGTGAATGCCTTCCTCAGCCGATGGAATCCTTTTCCTCCTAGGTCTCCCCGCTTGACCTCGACATGTTGGTGGTAGAACGATGATTTCTTTAAGCTCATGGGGGACGTCCCATTCACTGGGATGGCCAACTGGGCGAATGGGAATTGAATATGCCTCCACCCAAGAGCTAGTCGTGTAATAGTGCGAGCAGAATTCAATGGGTGAACGATTGCACTTACTGCGAAGACAATGAAATCTCAGTTGGAGAACAATGTAAACATGTAAAAAATTCAATGAGCAATACCCTAACTAAGAAAAGAAAATATGATTATTCACACCTTATTGCCGCCATTGCATGCGTGCAGGGGAGTAGATCACTCTGGAACTCACCGCATGAACAAGTCTTCGTGCATAGGTTGACGACTGCGTCCGTATTCCCGTCTATAACTTGGAACTCCACCAGATCGATTGGTTGGATGGAGAAATGACATGCTGCATTCAACCGTTTGTTCAACAGATCGGTAGCCCAAGGGCTGAGTGGCGTGGTCATATTCAATGCCTCGTTGTGCCGGTCATGGAACCAACGTTGGAACATGCCTCTGATGCACTCGATCAAGACGGTTATTGGCATTTTCCTTGTATGCCTGAGGCAGCAGTTAATACACTCCGCAATGTTGGATGTCATCAGCTTGTATCGCATTGCCAGTGACCGTGCACGTGCCCATCTATCAGGTCCTATTCTCATCAGGCGGTCATAAGCAGGTTTGCAAATCTGTTCTAGCTCAGTCATGTGTTTGGTAAAATCGGATAGCCTATAGCAGTTTGCAGCTAATGTGAAGATGGTATTAACATCGGTGCGCTTGAACAGGTTTTTAATGTTTTTTCCTAAGTGGTAACTGCATAGACCGCGATGTGCGTCGTTGTACACATTCTCAACTGCTTTCTTAATCGCAAGATGCTGGTCGGAAATTAACATGTGGTTTTCGACACAACCAATTGCACGACGCAATTGGTTAAGAAACCACGACCAAGACTCTTTGTCCTCGACGTCGCCAATGCCGAATGCAACTGGATATATCTGCTCGTTCGCATCTTTGCAAACCGCAACAAACAAAATACCCTTGAATCTACCTTTTAGATGTGTGGCATCGATAGAAAGTACAGGCCGCATTACAGAACGAAACCCCTGGATACATGACCCGTACGCCCAGAAGCAATATTTGAATCGGCGTTCCCGATCTGTAGCGACACTCGTGAGCGTACCGGGGTTTTCACGTTCCAACATGTGGAAATATGAAGGGATGAGTTGGAATGACTCTTCCGAGGGACCGAACACAAGATTTTCAGCATACTGCTTCGCTTGCCATGCCTTTCCATAAAGGCATTGCAATCCCTACGTGCGATTTATCTCTTCCATTATTTTCTTAGGTCTCAATGGGGTAACATAATTTCCTTGCAGCCTGGTCGAGATAAGCTCACCAATAACCCTCGCGCTCGCAGTTCGGTATCCATATTGCAAAACATAAACAGTACACATGTGTACCTTATGCAACCTCCGAATTTGCCAGTAATCTCCCTTAGGCAACTTCATTGCATGCAAAGCAAACTTGCATGCCTTCTCCTTACAACCCACCTCAAAACGAGCGTGGCATGACTTTTTAACTCTTACCTCAAAATGCTCTTTTATTGCCAACATGCTCAAAACATGTTTCAAATCGGACTTCGATCGAAACACTTGTCCGCGATATAAGTGGTCGACGTGTGCTCTAGATTCCTCTATCGTAACTATTTGGAAGGATATCATATCTACCACGGGAACGACCCATTGACGAGATAACCCTGTATTTACCTTCTCTTCATCACTATCCACTGGCGAACAAATGTCGTTCCTTTGGGCGATGGTGTCGTCGTTAATAGGCTCGGCACCCTCAACATCCTCTAACGCAACAGTTGTGGCATGGTCTTCGAACTGAACCCCTTCTAACGCAACAGTTGTGGCATGGTCTTCGAACTGCACATCTTCTAACACAACAGTTGTGGCATGTCCTGTGCTGCCATCTGCACGATTGAAAGTAGGGAGGTCAATGTGCTCACCCCCGTCATCATCTGAACATGCATCGTGCAAGTCATCATGCGTATCCGCCGTGTCATCCTCTTCAACATCATCTTCAATCTCATCATATGCATCGACATCGCTCACAACCATCACAGTGTCCTTTACGAACGGTGATTGACCAACTGAATTTCCATTTGATAGATTTGTTTGTTGCAGTGTACCATGAAATTCATTCGATGCACATTCTGATCGGAATTGTGCAAACATCATTTGCAGACACCTCAGGTGTGTCCCAGCCTGTTCAAACTCTTGACGATACGTCAAACGTGATTGCCATGGTTGTATGTTAGGAAATGCATGCTGTGGTATGTCAGAATAATTACCATTCTGTTGTAGGCAATGACTATGTTGGATACCATGTTTATGTCGAATATCGTTTCCCTTTCCTGCCTTAACTGTCACAAACATAGCAACTACCCTTTCATCTCGCAGAATACTTGCTACATCTTCATCATCCCTGATAACTATACGGGAAACCCTTGCAGCATGTCTCAGCGATGCATGTAGATCAATTTCATTCTTCTGTGCGTCGACCCCAACAACTTCTTCAACTAGCTTCACTAGGCCTGATAATGACAAATCACTCCCAACAACCCTGACTCGTGTATCACCACCCTTGTAAATGTCATCGACCCACTGACCACCGCATGTAATCATAACCTTCACATTTGGCACGCTGCTGAAATTTGTCAAAAAATAATTGTCACAATCAGTCAATTTTTTTTAAACATAAGTTCCCAAGAATGCAAAAAAAAAAAAAAAACTACTTATGCAATACCTAAGTCACATTTGGTCGGCGGATGAAATGTAACAGAATAAGTGTTGCAATGTATAATACACATTCATGCCATGCCTAAAAACCAGTTAACATAAGCCTCATTACAAGATGTGTATTGCACAAGTCAGTCACGCAATACAGCATGTCACGCTATATATAAAAAACCAATTACGCTATGCTCAAATACTCGTGACCAAAAGCATAAAACGAGATAAATTGCACAAGTCAGTCACGCATTACAACATGTCACGCTATACATAAAAACCAGTCACGCTATATATAAAAAAAACCAATCACGCAATGCCCAAATACTCGTGACCAAAAGCATCAAAACGAGATAAATTGCACAAGTCAGTCACGCATTACTTTTGGTCACGCTATATATAAAAACCAGTCACGCTATATATAAAAATCAGTCACGCAATGCCAAATACTCGTGACCAAAAGCATCAAAACGAGATAAATTTCACAAGTCAGTCACGCATTACAACATGTCACGCTATATACAAAAACAAGTTACGCTATATATAAAAAAACCAATCACGCATTTGAATTTGACTCAAATGGTTACTGGTTCCCTTTATTTATAGGCATCAATGCTGACTCTTCGTTTGCCACACACATATCCCCGTATAAGTGCAATTATGGAGGGCTGCATTGGGAGGGCTGTACCTGTTCGGCCTGTTATGATGTTTGGCTTGGCTTTTGGTTTTAAGAGGTAGATACAGATGAGGAGATGAAACGCTAGGCCGAACAGGTGCCGCCCCCATTAATTGCACTTATATGGGGATATGGGTGTAGAAGACGGAGAGTTATCATTCATGCCTATAAATACAGGGAACCAGTAAGCATTTTAATCAATTATCTTAAACAATCTAGGTTAATTTAGAAAGTCTAAAGACTTCCGCGAATCTAACCCAGGATATTGGCGAATGGGCAACATCCTTCCGCCCTGCGCCTGTATACCCTCATTCTCTTCCTGTACTCCCTTTTCCCCTCACGCAGTTAGGGTGATGAAGATGGAGTACAGAAAGAGCAATGAGGGAGTACAGGCAGAGGGCGGAGGGAGTACAGGAGGAAGAAAGAGGAAATACAGTGAGAAGAAGGAGAAGGAGACGATGGAAAAAAATAAAGTGTTTTGCATCATTTCCTTTCTCTTGTATTTCGGAGAATCTTAATATTAATGAAATTTTATGAAATTTTCTTTGAGCATATATTTTCTGATGGTTATGTCTTATATTCGTTTAAGTTATAGTATTATACATAATAACTGCGTGAGTGGATGTTAGGCATTGCGTGAAGTATTATTAGCCATTGTGAGACTGGGTTATACGCGCTGCGTGAATTGTGCAATGCAAATCTTCATGCAAGACATTGCGTGAGTAGATTGTATGTATATGGTGACCTGTTATTATGTATTGCGGGACGTTGGGACAGTACGTAGATCGGTTGATGGTTATGTTGGCATAACGTGGGTGCATATTAGGTATCGAGTGACTTATTATTAGGTACTGCGAGAGTGCCATTGCGTGACTGCCTTCTGCAATTTATCTCTAATTTTGCCTTTTGAGGCCTTTGGACACTAGTTTTAAGGGTTTCCGTGGCTGGTGTATTCCATATAGCGTGACCTGTTATGTATTGGGTGACTTCACTGCGTGACTGGTTATGTTGATATATGGCATTAGGTGCCTGAATATAACGTTACTGAATATTTGTTGAGCATTGCGTGACTTGTTTGTAGCCATTACGTGACTGAGTATTACGTAATATCCAACCATGCATTATTCAGTCACGTAATGCGTACAGATAAGTCACGAAATGCTCAACAAATATTCAGTCACGTTATATTCAGGCACCTATTACCAAATAAGCAGGTTACGATTACTGATATCCAGAATCCAGTCATAGACCCTAATATCCAGTGACGCAATACATAACAACTATTCCCGCATCGGCTATAAGCTGATTGATTTCGCTACTCGCAGCCAGATTTAGGTTTCCAGACTCATATAATTTACCCATTAAACAAGTTAAGATTCCTAATATCCAATCACACACCCTAATATCCAATGACACGATGCCTAACAAATATTCACGCATCAGCTATAAACTGATTGATTTTCGCTACTACTAGCCAGATTTCAGTTTCGAAACTCATACAATTTACCAATCAGCTATTGCGTTCTATGAATAACCATAAATAAAACCAAGAAGCCATAACACATACCTTGATTCCATCTCCGCACTTTGGAAACCTCAGAAAGTTCACTGGCGATATAGACCTCGATGGCGATAGCTAGACGGCGAGATATATACCCCAATGGCCTTGGAGAGCTGGACGGAGGGATAGCTAAATCGAGATTTAATTTTGGAATTTTAATCTGAATGGCGGGAGAAGAGAAAGAGACCGAGACGCCCTTCCTTCATTTGGATTAATTGGTCTAAAAGGTATTCTTGTCAAGTCGACATAAAAATTATCTACAAACAGTTAAAATTATATGTAGGGTCATTTTTGAAGTACGGTTACTCTGGCGTCCATTTCTCACAATTTCCTCTAAAAAAATTGTGCAAATTTAACAAAAAGATTCTCAAAATGAAAAGCCATCCAATATGCACAATTAGCTTTACGATGAGCATAAGTGGAACATGACAATTTCAGTTTCTTTGAATAATCTCCATAAAGGCATGTATTAATTGTTCAAGGAGAAGGAAAACTAAACACCCTGGAAACAAAACAACTTCGGAATTAGATTCTAAAACGACAAGATCAAATATAGTGAAAAAAAAAAGGTTATTTTTATAATCACACTTTATCCAAAAGGTAAATAATTTTATCTAAAATTATTACTAGTACTCTCACTTGTTTCCCTTTAATGCAAATATATCGTTGGATAGCTGTTTCAGAGCTTAAAATTAAAGAAAAAAAAGTCTAAATTATTAAGGGCTGTTTGGCCTAACTTTTTTTTAGCTTAAAAGCTATTATGAAGCTCTTATGAAAAATAATAGCTTTTAAAATTAAGCTAAAGTTGTTTGGTAAATTTTTTTTATAAGTTTTTATTTATATAAGTTATAATTTTGGTTAAAATTATTGTAGAGAGTATTTCTTTTTTTAAAAGTGTAATATTGTAATTATCTTTAATAGATAAGGATATTTTTGAAACAAAAATAAAAAATTTTCTTATATTTTTAAAAGAAGAGAAGAAAAAGCTCCTCATAGGAGCTTTTTTTTAAGCTCTTTTTTCAAAAATTTTACTCTTTAAAAAAAAGCTACTTTTTTTTTAAGAGTTTTTCAAAATTTATGTTTGGCCTGACTTTTGCTTTTAAGAGGTAGATAAGCTAAAAAAAAACTAGGCCAAACAAGCACTTAGACTAGATGGTTTTAACCACTCCATGAATGATAACGACTTCAAAAACATTGTAAGGGAAAACCATTAATTCAGTACCTCACCAAAGACAGAAAGACTCAATATAATTCAGTACGCTCGTCATGTTATTTTTAGAAACATTGGTAATAAAAGACTCCCCCTGTTTCACTATTTTTAACTTCTAAAAATAGATTTTTTTATAAAAATTTAAATCCTTAAAAACAGTAGCAATAAATTGAATTTATAACGTAATTTTGCCCCTTGAAAAGAATACTCTCTCTGATTAAATTGACTACACTCGATAATATCATATATCTATTTTACATCGAAAAGAAAAACAAAAAGGAAGATCGTATGGTAGTATCGGCTTAGGGAAAAAGCGTAGTACAACTTTATTCAGCCTAGGACAAGAACAAGCGCGTGAGTGCAACGCTCGCCACGGCCAAAAAAATATAAATGCTGTTACGGGGATTCTGAGCTTGGTGAAACGTTGTCGTGTGGTCTCCCTCTGGTGCATTGCGCACCCCTCGAAACATTTGAACGCCACGTTTCCTGCCCGCGGTTCCACCTCCCCATGCACCTTACGCACCAGGTGCTCTATAATCCTGCTATGCTAACTTGCGCTCTCTCGTCTGGGTGAGTGCCTTTCGAGTAATCCACTGAAATGAGATGAAACGGACTCTCTCTCTCTCTCTCTCTCCCCGTTCGTTTTCTAAATTTTTACTCTTTTCACTGTTCACGTTTCTTCATTTCTATATCTATACTATTTTAATAATATTTTTAAAACTTTTTCCTTTTAATATATTTCAGTAAATTTAAGTGTCATTGCTTTTCCATTGTTTTTTCTCTGTAACGGTTTTTTTAGAACAGTAGATCAGGGATTTTTCTCTCTTTTCTTCAATCTTCTTTCCATTGACGAAATTCCGAGGAAACGTGGAATCGGTTGAATTTTCTCTGATCCAAATCCTTTTTCTTTTATTCTCTTTTTTGTTTCCTACTCATCAACATCCGCCATTCACTGCGTAGTCTCGGGAGATTGTAACAAAACACAAATTCCAAATCCTCTAGCATTTTTTTAAAAAAAATTCTTTCCGGTTTTCTTTTTTGGAATTTTGAATTTCCTTGAAGAAAAACAAAATTGAGAACGGGGTGAAATGAAACATTTGGCGAGTTCGGAACGTACTTTGGTTTGCAACTCTTGATTTTTGTTAAAAACAGTTGAGTGATGGGCTGCGTCTACTCGAGAGCTTGCATCGGCGAGATTTGCGTGCCGAGAGATGCAAGAATCAAAGACCCGCAAAGCGCAAGGCGAAACGCGGCAGAGATTGCCGTTTTCTCACCCGCATCTTCGAACGAAGACGAAGAAACCAGAGACCAAATCCACTCTCAGTTAAGCTTAAACCGACCTGGTGACCCGGAGCTTGGTATCACGCGCCTCTCTAGGGTTTCGGCTCAGTTCCTTCCGCCGGACGGCTCCCGAACCGTTAAAGTTCCGTCGGGCAATTACGAGCTTAAGTATTCTTACTTATCTCAAAGAGGTTATTATCCAGATGCTTTAGATAAAGCTAATCAAGACAGTTTTTGTATCCACACTCCGTTTGGAACCAATCCCGACGATCATTTCTTCGGCGTTTTCGACGGCCACGGTGAATTCGGAGCTCAATGTTCGCAATTCGTGAAGAGAAAATTATGCGAAAATTTATTAAGAAATAATAAATTCCACGTCGACGCCATCGAAGCTTGCCATGCCGCGTATTTGACGACGAACACACAGTTAGACGCCGATAATTTGGATGATAGCATGAGCGGGACGACGGCTATAACGGTTTTAGTTCGTGGTCGGACGATATACGTGGCGAATTCTGGTGATTCGAGAGCGGTTATAGCGGAAAAAAGAGGGAAAGACATTGTGGCCGTTGATTTGTCAATTGATCAGACACCGTTTCGAGTTGATGAGCTGGAGAGAGTGAAACTTTGTGGAGCGAGAGTGCTTACATTGGATCAAATTGAAGGGTTGAAGAATCCAGATGTGCAGTGTTGGGGAACGGAGGAAGGGGATGATGGTGATCCTCCGAGGCTTTGGGTGCCGAATGGAATGTATCCTGGGACGGCTTTTACGAGGAGTATTGGGGATTCGATTGCTGAGACAATTGGGGTTGTGGCGAATCCGGAGATTGTTGTGTTGGAGCTTACTGAAGATCATCCTTTCTTTGTGCTCGCTAGTGATGGGGTTTTCGAATTCCTTTCTAGTCAAACTGTGGTTGACATGGTAAGTAAGGGTATCTTTTGAATGTATGAAACGTTGATCATTAATAAGTAAACTGAAGCTTAGCGTTATTGCTGCGGTTGCATCATTGGCACTAGTTATATTGTTAGTTAGATTGCTTAATATTTGGTTGAATTGGGATGACAGTTTTAGTAGTTCTTCCCCTGTTGTTATAGTTTGGATTTGAAAAATTGATATTCATAAATTATACATATCTGGAGAACACTTTATTGAAGTACGCTTATGAATTTCTAGTTGTAAAAGGCTTATTATCTTCTATTTCAATTGTTTTTCTGTATGTCTGATCATAATGGTAATTCTTAATTATTTTCATCATCTTATAATTTGGAATGTTTCATCTGTCATTAGCCTTAAATGTACAATTTGCTGCCAATTTTTATGCTTTCCTTGTTCTTTTCTTTCTTTATTATTAATGGTCATCAATATTTTCAGATTGCAAAATACAAGGATCCTCGTGATGCTTGTGCTGCAATTGTGGCGGAATCTTATCGACTTTGGCTTCAGTATGAAACCCGCACTGATGATATCACTGTGATTGTTGTGCATATTAATGGATTAGCTGGTGTAAGTGAGCAAGCTTTTTGCTACAGATTTGTTTCTTGTCTTTGCACTGTTATTTGTTTCTCATTGGTTTTTCCCATCAGACTGTTGATGGTGAATCAGCTAAACCTGCTACTATTTTACGGCCTCCTGTTCCTCAAGTGTTAGAGGTGACAGGATCAGAATCTCCTTCAACCCTTAGCTGGAGCTCTAGGAACCACCGAGCAAGGCATGACTTATCACGTGCTCGTCTTCGTGCTATTGAGAGTTCATTGGAGAATGGGCAAGTCTGGGTTCCTCCACCTCCAGCACACAGGAAAACTTGGGAAGAAGAGGTAAGCCTTCTGTTATATTTTTTACTTGTGCATATATAACAGGGTTTTCTCACAGAACCATGCTAAACTGATCTGTTTTTGTGTTACAGGCACATATAGAGCGGGCTTTGCATGATCATTTCCTCTTCAGAAAACTTACTGATTCGCAGTGTCATGTTTTGTTGGATTGCATGCAAAGAGTTGAGGTCCAACCAGGGGATATTGTGGTTAAACAGGTTAGTTATTCAATTTGCAGTTAATTTCATTTATTGCTTGTATTGCATGTAATGCTGATGTTGTTCTTGAACTGCATGAGCAACATGTTTTGAAATGGTTTTACTGCTTCATTACTGTCGTGTAATTTATGAATAACCCAAGCAAAGATGCCAGTGTTTTGAAATGATGAGTAGCATAATTAATGCTTGAAGCACTTGCTAGCAGCAAACCTCAGGAATAAGGTGTGCAAGGTCCATAAATTTTTTCCTGCATATAAGCATGCTCTTTGGGTGGCTGGTTTTGGCTTCAGATTGAGGTTTTCTTTCACAAAGCTGATTAGTTCAACTACCTTGGCTTCACATGCAAGGAATGAAGGAGCTGATCTCTTAAATACAGTTCTAGATGGAGATTTGACATTACTACAATAGCAGTTGGGAACCTAATTGTTGTTATATTTTGCAGGGTGGTGAAGGTGACTGCTTTTATGTTGTTGGAAGTGGAGAATTTGAGGTCTTGGCAACTCAGGTTTGTTTGTTTTGTTCCCTATGACATTTGACCCTATGACATTTGAACTTACCTTTCAGTTCAAATGTGTACATTGCTTGTTGGGGTTCAATGCTCAATCTAGTCATGTTCTAGTTCTCAGTTGTTGTTTTTATGTGTTATTAGTGAGTTCTTGGTTCATGATATATGTTTATATTCAGTTAGATTTAAGTTTTTCACCTGAAACTATACTGGCAGGAAGATAAAAATGGAGAGGTGCCAAGGGTTTTGCAGCGGTATACAGCTGAGAAGTTATCATCATTTGGGGAGCTGGCACTGATGTGCGTTCTTTTTCCTTTCTAATCTCATAGTGAATTAAGAACTCTATTAATCTATTTTCTGAAGTTGACAAATTGTTTTTCTCAGTGAAAATTGAAATGTACATTTAAATACTGAAGTGAATTGATGCCAAGTAACAAACCAGAATTAGAATAACATGGTACCACCATTTATTTGGAGTAGCAACAAAGCACTAATTTGCTGAATTTTCTTGACACCCATCATTCATGATTTTGGAATATTTTGATTTTCTTAGATATTTGTGAAACCTGTTGGTTTCTTGGGAATTCGGATATTTTACCACCCTTTCTGGCTAAAAATGTGGTACAATTTACTTACCATGATAATTTTCTTCTGTTCCTATATAGGTACAACAAGCCTCTCCAAGCCTCTGTGCGTGCTGTGACAAGTGGAACTCTTTGGGCACTAAAGCGAGAAGATTTTCGTGGAATTCTGATGTCTGAGTTTTCTAATTTGTCATCCTTGAAGTTGCTTCGCTCTGTGGAGCTTCTATCAAGGTTGACAATCTTACAGCTGAGTCATGTTGCAGATTCTCTTTTTGAGGTTTCCTACTCTAATGGGCAGGCCATAGTTAATAGGGTAGATGTTTCTCCTTCTAACATTACATTTCATTCTGTATTATTTTTTGGGTTCACATTATTGTTTCTGATATTTCTCTTGTGTATCTGCAGAATGAAGGCCTCTCCGCATTGCACATTATCCAGAAGGGCCAAGTGAGGATTAATTTTGATGTGGATTTGTTAAGCAGTCCTAATGTCTGCAGCCTCAAGTCTGATAATCCCAAAGAGGACAAGGATCAACAGACTGGCAGAGAACTGTCTGTTGAAAAGACGGAAGGAAGCTACTTTGGGGAATGGACACTTCTTGGTGAACAGATGGGTTCTTTAAGTGCAGTTGCAGTGGGTAATGTCACATGTGCCGTGTTGACGAAGGAGAAGTTTGATTCAGTCGTTGGTCCCTTGACAAAGCTTTCCCAGGATGATCAGAAGTATGTCTTAGTCTCATGCATTAATGTCGCATCCTTGTTTTTTTCTTTTTTCTTTTTTCTCCTGTTAGGATGTGTTCCTTCTATAATTCACATGAAGCTTCCATTTTAGATTCTGCATGTAAGATTTTAGAGTTTTCTAATTAAATTACAATGTACTTTTTATTCTTTTTTTTTTTCTAATTTGAATGTATAATACTTTTATCGAGAATGATATTTTTGTTTTTGTTGCCATTTAGATCTAGAGACTATTCTCCAGATATGCCCAAAGATTCTGTCAAAGAAATTGATATTTCAACTCTTTCTAAAGTTAGCCTCTCTCAATTGGTAAGAAGTGCTTAGTTCTGCCTCCACCTTTTAGTTAATCAGTGTTAGCTAAATATTATCTTCAAGAGACTTATATCTAAAACTCAGCTAATGTCATATGCAGGAGTGGAGAACTTGTTTATATTCCACCGACTGTAGTGAGATTGGGCTTGTACTCCTAAGAGACTCAGGTTGGTTCTTTCTTTTATGTATATATGTCTCTGTTTATTTTTACTTAGCAATGGTAATTTAAGAATAAGGGCTTTTTCTTCTTTAACAAATATAGGTGTAAAAGTTAAATACTATGTGATATGTCTATTGATTATGCATGCTTAGGAGAAGAAACATGCCAAGTCATGTCAGGTGATATGGTATTATAGGATAATAAGCTTGTTAGGTGCTATGTGATGATTTTAGGGAAGTTTGTTATGGAGAAAAAACTGATGAATTTTTCCTTTGTGCAAAATGGATTGATTACCAGAAAATTTGCTTAGTTTGAAGAGGTTTTCAAAGCAGAAGGTTAAAAAACTAGGAAAAGAAGCGCAAGTTTTAAAGGAGAAGGATCTGATGAAGAATATGAGTTCTGCAGCTTGTACGCCGGAGGTGCTATGCACTTGTGCTGATCAAATGCATGCTGGAATTCTATTGAATACATGCCTTGCCTGCCCTTTGGCTTCAATACTTCACACCCCTCTAGATGAACAATCGGCACGGTTCTGTGCTGCCTCTGTCATAACTGCCTTAGAAGATCTACATGAGGTTGGATTTCTAGAAGCAGTCCTTTTCTTCGACTTCATTTCCCCAATTCTTTGTGCATCTGTTATTTATTTCAGTTTTGTCTTTCAACATCCATATTTCATTTGAATTTCAGAATGGTGTCCTTTACAGAGGTGTTTCTCCAGATGTTTTAATGTTGGACAAAACGGGCCATTTACAGGTTGGTGCCATTTATGTTGTATCATACATTTTGTTCACATGTATGGTTAAACTGATATAATTTTATACATGAAAAATGGTTTCCCCTTTCTCTTACTCATGAAGGGTGCTAAATCACATGGAGTTAAGCTTAATTTTTTGTTTTGTTATGCTGCATTATAGCTAGTCGACTTCAGATTTGGGAAGAAGTTATCTAGTGAGAGAACATTTACAATTTGTGGAATGGCAGACTCTTTAGCACCCGAGATAGTTAAGGGCAAGGGCCATGGTCTTCCTGCTGACTGGTAAAAATGCATCTTATTCTCCATTTGCCTGGTTTGTCATAAACCTCTTCATGTTTTATTTAGCATGTAAAGGAACATGATTGAATAATTTGAAATTGCAACTTTACCTGTTTTCACAAAGAAAGAAAATTTAATTTAACCATGATTGTTTAGTTTATTTAGTGCATTAGAAATGTGTTTAGCACTAAGGGGATGTTTTTGTTGGCTTTCTGAAGGGTAAAGTTGAATTTGATAAAAGAAAAGGAGGACTTCTGTTAGTTCTTTTAACTGCCACTTAATACACCATGATTTTTCATATATTAGTTCTTGAAGTTTTTTATGTGGATTTTAAAGATGAATTTCCATCAAGGTGGACCTGAGAATATGGGTGGGTTGGGTGTTAATTTACTGTTTCTTTCCGATGGGGTAAAGAAGGTTTAGGCAGTTTGATGTTGTTTTCTTTCTTTTAGCCTCTTTTCCATGACATTAGTCTTTTGAACTGTTTAACATGCAGGTGGGCACTAGGAGTCCTGATCTATTTCTTGCTGCAAGGTGAAATGCCGTTTGGATCTTGGAGAGAAAGCGAGCTTGATACATTTGCAAAGATTGCAAAAGGACAGTTTATTCTTTCGCAAAATTTAAGCTCTGAAGCTGTTGATCTAATCACTAAGGTCTTTTTATTACCATTTCTTCCTTCTTCTTAAATAGCTCACTGAAATCATAGAATCACTCACATGCTTGTGTTAATATCATTTTTCAGTTACTTGAAGTTGATGAAAATATAAGACTAGGAAGTCGTGGTCCCACTTCTGTTAAAAAGCATCCATGGTTTGATGGTGTTGACTGGGAAGGGATCAGAGACCGGAGTTTTTCTGTTCCTCACGAGTTAACTTCTCGTATAACTCAACATTTGGAAATTCATTCTGAGGATTGCCCTGTTGCTGTTGCTTCCCCACCTCAAGACATAGCAGAGCTAAATGCTCCAGAGTGGCTTGATGAGTGGTAGAAGAATGATATATATGGTATTCCATCTTTCTACTTTTTGCAAACACATTGCAAGTGGAGTTGCATTCTGTTTGGTGAGATTGACTACTCAAGTGTTGGAAAATGGAGCAGAGAAATCATTGCAGAAATTCAAGTGTAAAGTTGCAGGCCTTAGATTGCTCATGATTCTCTGAATTTTTTTTTTGATGCTGTGAATTCAGAATAGCATCGGAAGAA
This sequence comes from Theobroma grandiflorum, assembly GCA_036013995.1. Classification (NCBI taxonomy): domain Eukaryota; kingdom Viridiplantae; phylum Streptophyta; class Magnoliopsida; order Malvales; family Malvaceae; genus Theobroma; species Theobroma grandiflorum. Next base: position 41,353,504 of record CP142129.1, read on the forward strand.
TATCTCAGTTAGGTGATAATGCTCTGTTGCCAAATTAGCCATCTAACCAATTCAGCGGATAGCTCAGTTAATAGGTTTTTGATTCTCAAATCTTCAATTTTTTACATATTTCCCACTTTTGTTAATAGGTAAATATGTAAATGAGGGTTCCTTGGACTTCAAGCTTTCCACATTACTTTTGCTGTGGCAGTAGATAGTTAATTGATTGGCTTTGGGCCGTTTGGGTCAATCGTAGATGTATGGCATATGGTATGTTGTTTAGTAGCTGGTCTATGATTGACCTCTGTAATTCATATTGCAAAGTTATTCGACCATTTAGATTTCTGATGCCTTTTAATTATTTGAAATCCATTTACTTCATGCAAAGCAATCCCCTCCTTCCCAAGAGAAAAGAAACATCTCCATGGGAGGAAATTGTTGTTTTTGTTTATTTAACCAAAAAGGCCCTCTTTTAATGAAGAAAAACCCCAAAAGCTCAGGGTGTTTTCGATCCAGTCCACTGGTAAGAATTGGGAAAGAAGACTAGAAAGAAAGATTGGGTTTAAAGTCGAGGCATGCCACGCGTTGGTCTTGTGGTGAAGCAAAGGGGAGTAGGTTGTCTCGGCGAGAAGGGAGGTACTCTTTTCTTTGTTCTATTCTCAGCCAAGTTCTAGAGGAACCTGGTCACCTCTCATTCTCAAATGTTGTTGACGAATTGAGTTGACGAGGGGCTAAGGACACACACTTTCGGATCGAGTGTTTAACTGGCATAGCCAATCTGCTACCAGAAAATTAAGCAGCGTTTGCAGCAAGGATGTAAACAGTACTTCTATTACCTACCCCATTGACCAAGCTCCTCTGATGGAAATATGAAGGTAACGTGTTGTTTCAGACAATATGTAACGAAAAATAGTCTTTGGACTTGAACACGTTTCGCCATACATGAGTTTCAAAGTTGAATTTTGATTTCTGTATTGATTGCAATTTGCTGAGGTTTGACACCTGAAAGCAGGAAGATGGGGACTCATCGTGGCTTCAACGTGAGTTTTGTCTAGTTGTTGTACTCTGATACTTTTTGATTCTCCAGTTCCCCACATGGACGAGAGGCTATTTGAGGCTTCTCGCAAGGGTAACACCGCTACTTTGCTCCAACTTTTAGAGGAAGATCCACTTATTCTTGAAGATAATAGCAAGCATGCCTCAGTTGAGACTCCTTTGCATATAGCATCCTTACATGGGCATACCGATTTCGTAAGGAATATTCTCAGACAGAAGCCAGGATTTGCTAAAGTTGTAAACAGCAAAGGCTACAGCCCCCTTCACTTGGCTTGTGCGAATGGGCATGTGGAAATAGTGAAAGAGTTGCTGAAATTTGATGGGGAGAGTGACCATGAGCTTTGCAGACGTAAGGACAAGAAGGGGAGAACACCTATGCATTTGGCGGTGATTAGAGGGAGAGACAGAGTTGTTGCTTCACTGATCTTAGCTTGTCCAGAGTCCGTGAGAGAGGTCACGGATATAGGGGAGACAATTCTGCATCTAACTGTGAAGAGTGAAAATGGATGTAAAATGCTTAGAGATTTACTTGAAGGGTTCAAATATAAGGAGATGCTCAACTGGAAAGATGAGGAAGGCAACACTGTTTTGCACTTGGCTGCTGTGAGGAAACAACATGAGGTAAGGCAATTGAATCAGTTTTGTGAAGCCGCTATAGCATAATAAGAAAATAGGCACTTCGGTAAATTATTACTAGTTTAGTTACAAGTTGAATGAATTATTACTGTACTTTATTATAGCAGTTGAATGTATGATAAAAAAGTTGCCTGAGTTATACGTTTTTCCTAATACTTAGGATTAAACTTCAGACATCATTGTATATCTTGAACTGGCCTTATATGAAATACCATTGTATATGCGTGCTTGAGCCAAGTTTGACTTTTGGGAACTTCAGGAGTGTTGTTTCATGAATCCTGATCTATCTGATCAATCATGGATCAATTCTCATACTATTTGGTATACCATATCCTCACGATTTAAACTAATTTAGAGATTAGAGTTTTATTGGATATGAAGTTATGTTCAATGTGCTTCATGCAGGTAATAAAATTGTTGCTATTGCAACCTGAACTTGACGTGAATGCAGTGAATTCCAATAAATTGAAGGGCTTGGATATTTTGCTGAAAGGTCCTAAGCAATCCAATGATCAAGAAATTGTAGAGATGCTCCATCTTGCAAGCACTCCAAAAGCTGATAATCAAGAATTACCAGAACAATCTCAAGCAGATGAGACTGTTATTGATGTAGATACAAAGGGGAAAGACTTGACCTCAAAAACGGATACCGCAAGTTCTTTTGAGTGGCTTGGCGAAATGAGAAGAGGATTGACGGTAATGGCAGTACTAATAGCCACAGTGACGTTCGAAGTAGCATTAAATCCTCCTGGAGGGCTTTGGCAGGATGGGGTTCCTGCTGGTTCTAATATCACCCGGCTCATGAATAGCCGCAGACCAGGAAAAGCAATTGCTGGAGAAACCTCACCCAACAGTCTCACTTGGTTTATGGTATGGGACTCCATCGGATTTTTAGCATCAATGAGCATCATCGTAGTGTTGACAAGCCCCTCGAAGCTCAAGGGGAATACGATCCGGTGGGAGTACATTCGTTTATTGATGTGGGTGGTGATAGCTTCCGTTCACATGGTCTTCCTCTATGGTGTTCAAATAACCACTGCCTCGAATATCTTCAAACGAGCAGTGATAGCGCCTTTTGTGTTTTTCTATGGAGTTGTAGGTTTATTAGCCCTGCGTTCAGGACGGTCTTTATTGACTGAGTGGCGTGATCTGTTTAAGGAGTTATGGACAAAGAAATACAGATAAGCTAAGCATTTACATTCTTTCCGCAAATGTTTTAAGACAATATTGCCAAGGACAAATTTAACTGGAACAATCATCTATGTTCCATTCAAATAACCTTCTCTACTGCTGAAATTTGACCCATTCCTACTCTTAAATTAAGTAAATCAAACCATAACCAAAATTACTTGGTTAGTCTTACATAAATGACTTGGACAATAACAACCACAGGTTATTTAACTTGTTTGAACAAAGTTCCTTGGTCAAGGCTGCTGCTACAATTTTTTTTTTCTTACAAGACGAGCAGAAGCATCTGGTTTTCTTTGTTTTCCAGGCAATAAATGTGATTTAAGGATTTTATATGAAGAATGTACCGTTGTAATAAATAGCAAGGAACCTTCAAAGATGATTTCATTAGATTCCTTGACGCAGGACAAGACAGAGGGCCTCAGCTCTTACGTTAATACTACAACCAGATTAACATAATACCGGCTCTTTCGCCAGCGATTTAGACAGGCAAAAAAATATTAAAAATGGCTGAAATTTGAGAAACCGCCATGGGTTTGAAACATGTTCTATTGTTAACATGATGATGAGGTAACAGGAGATTAGATGTTTGTGTTTTTTTAATAGATTTATGCTAATTGACCCAAAGCCAAAAAAAAAAAAAAAAACCCAAATCATGGGTAACGAGCGAAGCAAGTTGGCATGCGTGTAACTTGTGATTAAACTTATAACAATTGAAAATAAATTGTCATATAAAGAATAAGTGTGCGACCACTGTATTGCAAGTTGACAATATGGAAGCTTAAATATTGTTTTAAATTTAGGTTAATTATATCTTAATCTCGTTATTATTGTCTCTATTTAAGCGTGGGGTTATGATAATAGTCCAATAATTGAATTATATTTGTTCCATCTATCTTGAAATTTTTAAGAATCATAACTGCTAAGGTTCTATATAAAATGACTTTGTTTGATAGTTGGTAGTCAATACTAGTTAATATAACTTATTCATTTAAGGCTAGAAAATGTTGTACTGTATTTTGAGGTAACTTAAAGCATTTGAAATTCCATTACTTTTTTTGGGTTTTACTCGGGAAATGACATGGTATCATGGGCAGGCAGATGTGATTCTCCAAACCAGATTCCTTGGGTCTGCCACTAAGGAAACCTTCAAAAAGTAAACATGCTTAAGTCAGAAAACCTGGTCGGCAAGCAGGCTCTTTTTGCTGAGTTCCATTATCTACCCAATAAGAAAACATCAAACATAGCATAAGATGAATTAAGCAGTTAGCTTTATTGGCTGCTGTCGGTTATGTAACAAAGAGTCTGTACCTTCAATACAGTAACGTAATGGGTAATTCCTATATATCTTTTTGGACTTAGTCTATTGCAGAAACATAATCCTTTGGCAAAAGAAAAAAACAGAATGAAATTCGGGTAAAATCAAGGAAAATAATCAAAGGAAATGTGTAGCTTTGCCGCACAAAATGCAACTACCTACATGAAACTTTCTCCAGGAACAAACAGATTCATACATCTAAATCCTGTGTAGGATTCTGAGATTGTTGAGTCCTTTCTCTATTGGCAAACCATTGAACTGTTCTTCTGGCAATTGGCAACCACAGCCGCCTTATTCTTTCCTCCTTTGTATTGGTTTCAGACAATAAAGACTGACTTGTTCTGTTTCTTGTACTGACATCTCGAAACCTGGATAAAGCAGTGATCTCTGACATTGATCTTTTCTCAGCTTGATTAACAATCATTGATGTACGACTCGAAGTGGCTGAAAAATTTGATGTTGAAGGAAGAGCAGGAGCTGAAACTGGATTGCTTTTGTTAATTGAACCAACTTTGCTCTCAAACAGTCTCTTTATCTCCAACTCCTCCTTGATCTTCATAATTTGCTCGTTTTCAATTGGTCTTGTTATTGCAGACTGCCCACGATCATTTGTTTCCAGGGAAGAGAATCTGTTGCTGGACATCTCATTAAGCATCTCTGAATTCAAGAACATCAGGTCCGAAGAACTCACACTGCTCCATCTGTTCTTCAAAACTACATCAGATACAATGATCTTGTGATTAAACTTATGGAAAACCCTCTCGTAATCATCCTCGTCAGCAGCTTCTTCTTGAATTAGAACTTCATTTTCGATATTGCCTTTTTCAATTTTCCGGAAACTGCTTCCAATGCTGAATCTTGATGAGCCATGACTCTCTTGCTCTCTCTGGATATAAAGCTCTATGTTTGAGTCCTCTCTTAGCTCGGATTGATTCCCTAAGAACCGCATACTATTTGAGTAAGTAAAGATTGTTGGGTCCTCGGTATTGATCTTCTGCCTGCAAAGAGGACAGCTCGAGTGCTTTTCTAGCCACCGATCAATACAATCAATATGAAAGGCATGTCTGCACTTAGGCAACAACCTTAGAATTTCAATATCTTCAAACTTTGATAGGCAAACTGCACATTCAAGCCCTTGTTTTGATCCTTTAAGGGAAGAGAATTTAAAGAAAGGAAGTGATTCTATAACTTTCTTGTCAATTCCAGAGAACTGAGACCTTGTTCGATGGAGTATTCCAGGGTGACGATCACCATGAACTGTTGCTCCCCTGTGACAGAATTTGGCATAGACAAGCAGGAAAAGCGCAAAGGCAAACATGACACAGAGAATACCTACGACAACTGCTAGGCTTGGCCGGAAATTTGAGATAGCATCTCCTGAAGTTGCATCACTCTCGCTAGAAGAGGATTGCGCATCGACATTGAAAAGCAGAAAAAAAAGAACTAAACAAATCACCCTTAATCGATTCATTGGAAGAATTGTATCTCAAAAGAACTTCCCAGAATTCTAATGCTTTCCTGATGGCATTTTAGCTGGAAAACGCACGTTTCCGGAGCAGAACTTCTAATATTCTATATGGGGTTAGTTTGATATGGATTTGTTATACATGGTCCTGACTAGCATGTCACTCCCCCAAAAGGGTATCCTTCCTGTTTGTCAGTTTCCTTGCTTTCCCTTTGGGCTGTGGTTTGCAGCCTGCTTTTTATATTGCAATGCAGGTTTTCAAATGTGAAAATTCAGAAGTGATGACATGGTGGAGAGGCTTTTTATTGAATACAAAATTTGGTCTCTGACCTGGTGGCTGCTTCTCTTGGATAGCAGCATGCCTTACAAGAAAAACATCTGATATCATCCATGATGAGAAATTAAATTAAGGTTTTCTGTCCATTCTGATGCCGCCTATCAAATTATCAATTCCACATAACAGGGTTTCGTACCGTAGAAAAATTCCTGGTGAAACTTGGAACAATAATGTGCAGTTGTCATTTTCGAAACAAGCTTTCCAATCGGAGAGATCCCAAGGAGGATGAACTTCAGGTCAGCCATTAATATTAAATTTCTGTTTGTTGTGTTGATACTTTTACTTTTTACTGTTTTTTTTTTAATTTTTTTTTCCAAAAAACCAAAAAAAAAAATAACTAAATAGAACCTAAAATTTTCATTAGATAAAGCTGTTTGTCTTGTCATGTATTTAGCATCTTCTAATATCTTCATTTTCTGGAAAAAGAAAAGGAAAAAGAAAAAAGGAGAAAAAGTTCGTTCTTCTTTGGTTGCTGTGAAGGGATTATCAGAGTCCAGTTAGACTCTAATTATAAAAGTCAGAGTTACTTCCACTAAGATCAGGAGAAAGTCAAGGGGTTGCATCTAGTCTAGCTTTGCTTTAGATTAGGTTGTTTTAGGTGATCTCACAGCATAGCCGATCAGCTGATCTTGCCAGCTAAAAGACTCCGAAACCAGCAATGAACTTTTTCTCGTGGAATTATGAAAGATAAAAGCACCAAGTCAAATGGGAGAAACTCTTGGAAAGTCATCGCCATATCCTCCGAGTCTTCATTTAAACCAGCCTAGAATGAGGCCAGCCTAGCTTCCTGATCAATAAACAAACTATCCAAACCTACATGGAGTTTCTCTCATTTTTATATACTGTATATGTTTACCAAAATGAAGACAATGAATGTCAATATTGCAATTTGAATTCTAATATGAACCGCGTACACTTGATGATTCATACAACTTGTCTTTTATCATTTCAGAATGTTAAATCCTGTCGAAGTTCTAGGAAGACACAGAACATTCAAGCGAACCTTTGGCATCCAACGCAGAAGTCAAGGGAAGAAGATGATTTTATGTTGTAAGGAAGCAAATGATTATTCATATACTCAATTGGGAAACCAAGCTGTGAGAAATAGACAGACACATGAAACCCGGCAGTGTTTTCTTATGAAGCACATGAGAAAAAACCCAAAAGGGGAAAACCCAGAGTCAAATAACTATACCACAGGCATTACAGGTAATACGCAAATTTGGTATCCATTATAAAAATATAATATAATATATGTATGTATGTACACATGTATACATATTGGACGCGGAGGAGCAATAAAATAAAAGGTTGTTGTTAATGAGGCTGTGACGTTTACCGGAGTCATGACATAAGAGAAAGGAAACTTCAAGAAATCCAACAACTTCTCCAACTCCGAACTTTCTGTTTCTCTTTTTGCCACTGCATGATGACGGGAATGTTACTAGCAGTTGGTTTCGAAGAACCACACCGTATCTGTAGGACTGTAGCCTGTAGAAAAGATTTCAAGAAAACGGTACATGCTGTCATGCCGAGGTGGGAATAACTGTTATATGCTGTGGACCATAGGTATGTAGGCTCCAGCCTTGTGGTTTTCATGGCCGTTACAGTCACTAAAAAACCCATGCTATAAACTTGGATGCAACATAGAAACTCTCTATTTTCTTCCTGTTCACAACAAGGACTGCACAAGGTTGATACAAGTCTTAAAGGATAAGATGAAGTTGGTCATGTAAGATGAATCTAAGGAACCCTTTCAACTAACCCTTCCAAAATCAAACCCATGATCTCCTCATCCTGCCAACATCAGCAACTACAACATATAAGATATTCCCATTTGATGATTTTATCTGAAGTAATCCCAGACAACATACATGAATTGCCTTCAAAAGAAGTATCATAAAATCATTCAAACATCCGTATATACCAAGTGGTTGAGAAATCTCCTAATCTGCCACAAGAAGATGCCAGAATCTGAAGCTTAAACTGCTGTCAAATAAAATACAACAACAAAAAAAAGATTTTGTTGAGGAACTGCTACTACAGAAGTAAAATGCTTAACATTACTATTTGACAAAGAAATTATGCTAGAAATTATAACATACACCTGCAGTAGTTAACTGCAGCAGCTAATACAACCGGAAAGGAAACAAATAACTAAACTTAGTGAGAAAAGCAAGGACTCTCACTAGTGTATTTGAGGCCATAGCAAAACATACTTGATTGCATGTCAATGTATGTTATGGCTTTTAAGCTTCAGCTGTGAGCAGAGGCAGCAGGATTGGTACTTGGAAATGTTGCCAAACCATTGTTATTATCTGGATTAGTGCACTCTTCACTGGCATGTTGAACAAACTCTTCAGGAGACATGTGGGTACCATGGCAAGCACAAACAATCTTTATCTGATTTGCACTGAATCTGTAAGTAACACCAGAAATTGTTCTACCATGTGGGCCAGTACCTGTGGTTGAAACCCACGGTAAATGTGGACAAGAACCAGATCCCCCAAATTTCAGATCTGCAGCAATACCAGGCTTTATGGCTGAAAAATCAAGAGATAAGCCTTCTGCTGTTGACCGATCAGATGCAGTATTTGCTCTGAGATTCACACCGCTGCCTTTTACATCTTCCTCTGCCTGAGTAGAGGAGCCTTCCTCCGTGGCATGCTGTTTACCTTCTCCTTTGACTCGTTCAAATGTTCTGGATTGGGCAGGCTCAGAGGAATTGCGTGCAATTGTATGCACAGAAGCTACATTCAACAAAGGGAAAAGGAAACAAATTCATTAGCTAGGTAATAGCAACCATAGCTCAGTTACCTTTTGCTTCAAGAGACTTATTAATCCTGCTCTAGTCAGTAAAGAAAGTGTTATATATACTCAAAATCAGGATAGCTCAGAGCTCTCTATGAAGCATAAAAGAAACAGATCAGTAGGCATATTTAGAAATCATATCTCCATGCGTTAAACCCATCAAATTGTTACTACCCCTGCCCCCATTCCTTCTTTTTCTTTTCTTCAAGCAAAGGGAGAAAGAGATATACCTTCTGACATTTTCAACCCATCACCATGCTTATCCGGATTAGGTGGACCCCTGCCAGCGTAAGAAGGGTGGAACTGTGAAGGGTGAGAGACCATCCCCCAGGGATTATCCTTATCCAACATTGGAAGTTGGACAGATGGGTAGCCAAACATAACTGGCAAGTTTCCAGGATTCACAGGCTGGGTTCTAGACCGTTCACTATTTCCGGTAGGCATAATCTGTATCATGCCAGATAGGGTATGGCCTGATGAGCTGGGTGCTCCAACAGGGTTGGAGTCCTTCATAGGTAATGAATAAGGTACATTCATGACATTTACTGATTGAGCCGGGAATGGGTTGCCATAAGTCAAGTTTCCAAGCTTAACCTCCTTATGCACCTCAGAAGAACCACTAACTCCAATAAATCGCTTGGACCCATCATCATGTAGTGAAATTAGCCTTGAGGTCGAACCCTCAACTTCAGACTCTGCCACATCTTCATTTTCAGCAGTGGAGCCATCTTCTGTAGTTATGGAGATATGTGATGTCTTGGGCTTTTCATGTAAATCAGTATGATGAGCTTCTCTTTCAAGCTTTTTTGGATTGTTTATCTCATCAAACAACATCTTACGTTTACTACCTGCTTCTGAGCGTTTGTCTTCATCTAGTTCAGCAGACCTGTTATTGTTTGTACCCCAGAGACCTCTACCATTCAAGTTCACAGAAGCTTCTGCATCACCGGTGGCCTTGGACAGATCATTAAAGAAGTTTTCTGAAGGTTTCACTGAATCACTTCTTTGAGAACCCACACTGGGATCCTGTTTCTGAGTGCCAGCTTGAAAAAAGTTTTTAAAGTCGTCTACAATTTTGATGCCTCTATCGCCTTCTTCTGTCCTTGTATCTGAAGAGCTACCAACTTTGCCTTTGGATTTGGCTGATGCACCACAAGATAGACCCAGGCTAAGCTCAAGCCCATTGTCATCCTCCATTTATAGAATCACAGTATATTACTGTGTTCGAGCCTAACCTCTGTTGACCTCTGCTAATCCTCTCTATATACCATCCATCACAAAAAAATGTAATACAACTTCTGCTATATCCATCTAAAATTGCATGCCTGCACCAAAGTCAAACTTATAAGGGGAATTGCAAGAGTGAAAAATCTTTGTTCCAAACAATATTATCATATATAAAAATCTTAAAAATGAAACAAAAAATTATTAATCTTTGGCGATGGCCTGTAAAAAGAGGAATTTTAAGCCAATTCAATCTATTTGACAAACTCATTTTCATATTAGTCTGACCCAACTCTATAATTGGAAAAAATGGTTAAAAGAAAAAAACGAAAAAACAAAAAAACAAGAACATTATAGAAGTTAATGGCTACCAAATGGATGCTGTGATCAACTACTAAATTCATCGCAAAAATTTACAAAATTCTGACTACTCTACACTAGCAAAACACTCAAAGAGAGCACTGCCAATGATTACTCCAAAAAAAAATATTGAACTGTTACTCCAAAAACATCCATATGACCTAAGAGCAACGCCAAGGCTCCACTTATTCGTGAAGCAAAGGTAAGAAAAACAAATAAATTTCAAACAATCATATTATGAACAAGCCCAAAAATAAAATTCTCCATGATAATAGCCCTAAAGCAGCTAGACAACTTAACTAAACTAAAAGATTTACCTTTTTCTTCATCTTTTTTTTTTTTGAAGGAGGGTCAAAGTAAACGAAAAGAAAGAAAATAGCATGAGACCCAGAATCTGTATATGTTTTTTTTATATATTCATTTATCAGCAAAGAACAGGTACATCCAGATCCATTCATTAGCAAAATCAATGAAATCAATAACCCAGAAATAAACATAACAATAAAATAAAATCAAACCCAGAAACAGTTTGGACTAAAATTCCTAACTAGATCCAAAAAAAATCAGAAACCCATATTCAAAAATCAACAAACTTCATCAAAACCCCTCACAAATTCAGTACAGAAAAAAAAAAAACTCAAAACAAAAAACCGCAGAAATCCCCAAACTTCAGAATTACTCAAAAACCAATAATCATATAGAGACAAAAAAGAGAAAGAGAGAGTTACCTAATAGAGACAGAGAAGATCAAAAGAACCAAAGCCAAAGATGTCTTTGCCCATGCACAGGTAAAGATAACACTAAGAAATGAGAGAAAATGTTTAACATTTGCTATTGCTTTTCTTATGTATTTTTTTTATACCATGTGATTATCATGTGCATTTATATTGTTATTGACACACATATTTATTTCTTTTATTTTTATTATCATCCATGTCCAATATTTTTGCTAATTTGCAACTTTGCCCCAACCATGTTGTTTCTGTTTTCACTTTTGTCCTCCTATTTCATGTCCAAAAATGTTTAAGGTACTTTGTTGTTGGCAAAATACACTGATCACTGGACTGACTGGATCATTGTTGATTGTTTAACTAATTAAATCTCTATCTTAGATTATCTAAATACGTTCTATACTAAATTATATCCAAATCTTACATCATGTGAATAAAGACTTGCTCTATTATTTTTGTCATCTTTTGCTGTGTATGAAGCAATAAACGAGGAAAGCAGGAGAGTTAACCTATGCTCATTTGTTCTGGTCTGTCTTTACAGATATCTATAAAGAATTTAGCAGTTATATAACTCCAAACAGCTTAGAATTGAGTTCAAGATCTAAGCCATGTAAGACTTACCCAAAGGGGCATTGGTTCTCAGCAACCAAGCAGAGGTTGACAAGTGCCTTACACTTTTCTTTCTTTTAAAGGGAGAAAAAACTACCCAGTAGGCTAAGCTGAGTAATTAATAGAATCAAAGTGCTAAATTGAACATGTTACTGATAATAAAGCGTGCAAAATCTAATTTGGTAATTAGACCAGAACCAGACAATCTTGTGACAGATGCCCCCTTCTATCTGGAGCAGGAAACAGAACATGCAAACATGTTTGTCCCCAATGGTTTGTGCTAAACAAGAGGGAATGGTCATGTAATTGTAGCCAATGATAGTACGTAAGACAAAAAGTTACAGCTGCTTTTCATGTTGTTGCTGCAGATTAATTGAACAAGAAGATAGGCCAGTAAGGGAAACGTATCATAAAACAAATAACAAGCGTCAATATAAGATATTCATTGATATATAGTAATTCCAGCAAGGGTATTCCCCTTTACCATTTTCCACCTTAATATAGCCAACATATCTCATATATATAATCCAGGCATTAGCCTGCCACTTCCGAGTCCTATTTACTATACCTAAACCTAAGCATCAAAATTAATATACCAAAACCTAGCATAGAAGATAAACCTACAACACTGTCAGGCATATCATCAGAATGGTCAGTTCTAGTTCAGCCTTTTCCTCTTAATTGCTTCAAACACTTCCAATCTTCTTGAAGTGATCACAAAGGAAAGATCCCCTGTCTGAAGGTTCCTAAACGCCCACAATGTAACAAAATCTTGATGCGCAAGTAAGCTATGATCAGTGCAAAACTTCATCCAACCTTCTTTGAGGACGTGAAATTTGGATGACCAAGTTATAAACGTCATTGGGTACTCCTTCCCATTTGCATCGTAAGTTTTCACAGGAATCCCATCAGTAGAATCGTCTTCTTTTTTCAGCAACGGCATCACAGCATTTTGCACGTCAAATTTGTTGAGTGAAAGCCTGCATTGACTAACCTTCACATCACTTTCTGTCAGCTGCTTCTCAAATGGTTTGCTGCACCTTCCAATGAGACCATTAAGACGTGCCACAGGAGGGATATCTGGTGGAAAGTAGCTGCTCAAAGGCAGGCATAAGCTGGGGGTTCCTGGCAAATTTTGTGCATTGACTCTTCCTCCAGTTGGATTTGGCTCTTTTAGGGCTATGGGTTTGTTTCTTTTTGCTCTTACTTGACGAACAATCTTGGTTTTCAACCCATTCAAAGCCAACGCAGTTTCATTGCTCAATTTCTCGTACTTGAACGAAGCAACAGTAAGAGCAGCCAGATATTGCTCCCTGTATTCTTCAGGATAACCATTCTCAATACCTTTCAACTGGTCCATGATTTCTTCTTTCTCAGAAAAAGGGAGATAGTTTTCTTGTGAAACTCTAGCCGTTATGCTGGAAGAAGTTCAGTCAACATCTGAACAAATATACATTGCAGAAAGGTCGGTTGATGAAAACAAGGTCTAAAGCCTAAAGGGTTTTATTTTTTCCGTTACCGTATCCGTACAAAGAAAACAGAATCTCGAGAAAATCTGCTCGGGATCAAGTTAGGTCTTGGTCACGTTAGACTCCCGGTCTGTCAGAATCTCTTATAGGTCTACAAGATCTTTCCCTTCCTTCCTTCTTTGGTTTTTTTTTTTTTCCTGAGCCCATATTTTGCAAACGCTTTAGGCCCATCTTGTTTAAGCCCAAGAATTTATCATTATGCCGCACTATTTTGGGTCTTTCACTGCCCTTATTTTCTTACTTTTGATTTGATTATTTTTTGCATTAAATATAGTTATCATTATTCTTTTCACCTAAATTTCTCTGGCCAAAAAAACACTTTTAACGAAAAAAATAATAATATTTCAAACAAACTCTTCTTTTTTCCACTTTCTTAAAACATTGATGATCGAAATGAGAATTACTATCATCCTTTGCATATTTCTTTTTTTAATTTGATTGTCTAAAACATGTTTGATGGTAGTCTCCAAATGAAATTAGCAAAACATTAATTGCAATGATTAAGTCATTTGGTATTATAATATCTTTAATCACAACATTCAAAGGGGAAGCCACCAGAATAACTAACTAAACCAGCCTTGCTTGTATAATTTGGTGGTGTAATTTGCGTGAATGAAAACCATAACTCTTCTTTCAAATTCATGTTAAAGGTGTGATAAGGTAACGTTATTCGCATTTATTTCCTTCAATCTAATTACCCCAATAATACCGTATTCCATGTTCACCTAGACCTCTTATTGTTTTTTTTAACTGATTTTTTTTTATTTTTTTAAAGTAAGTTAAAAAGTGTGTATAAATAAATATTAGTATGAGGCAAAATCATCGACGGTAAAAATATTTATAAACTTCTCCACTACCCATGTATTTTTTTTAATTAGGATTGATTTATAATCTTTTACTTAATTAGGATGGATGAATAATATATGGATAGATTTAAGATTTTGTATTAAGACAAATTCAGAATTTAAGATTTTTGCATTAAAATAGATTCAGGATTTTGTATTAAGAGTGATTAAAGGTTAATGATTTATAAATATATATATATATCAAATTATATATAATAGTAAAAAAAATAAAAATTCAAAAATTGAGGAGTGGCTGCGGTTACTTAAAAAATAATTTTTTATACTGATTCTACCACTATATTGACATCCCAAAAAAAGATTCAAGTCCTATTTTTTTTTTAAGCCTAAATCTGCAGTGCAGATGGTACCCAACTTTAGACTCTTAACAGCTTTTCTTATGCAAGTGTTTCAACCACTGCAATCTAACAATCATGCAAGCAGAGCCGATAATGCATTTTCGCATTCGGCTCTTACTTTTAATGAAATTTCACATTAATCCATGGCATAATTAGCAGCCACAGCTAAAATCCTGCTGTCTCTAGCTGATCGTGCAGCACCTTCATCCTCTTCTTGCCTACCATCATCTGCCACGATCAAGTAGCCATCCCTCCGAATCAATCTCTCAATAAGTGATATAATTCGCTTAGTTTCTACTTCGACTTCTGCAGTGGAACTGTAGTTGTTTTTCTCATTCTGCTGATTCACATACCACTGGATTAAATCACCTGACTCATTCCTGCCAGCTCAGTGTCTCAACGGTTTCTTCGGGTTGTCTAAATCGCATGACATGGGCTTGAGTAACCCTCCCAAAATAGTCGTCCTTTAGCCTGCATTCTTGGCAGAACCTGCACTTAGGGAAGCTTGGCTCAGCCGCAACATTTCTTGTTTGAGCATCACCTTGGCCAGAATTATCATTTCTATCATCATCACCGTCAATATTTCCTTCTGACAGATCAATGGACTCCACATTTATTATGATTTAAGTCTTATTGGAGGGATGTCCATGGATATTGGCAAAATAATTACATGTAAATTTCCGTGAAAATTATATTTCAATTTCTAATGCTGCAAGATAAATGCACGTAAACCCCATGAAAAATTTCTTTCAATAGAAAAATAATTAAATTAATTAGTTTTACACTTGTATTTACATTTTATTCGAATAGAGCAACATCAACATTTCATTCAATTAAATTGATTAGTTTTACGCATGTATCTACATAGTATTCGTAAAGAGCAACTCCAAGCTTCGTCAAATTCGAATAGAATAACATCAACCTTCATCAAATTTTGATACTTTTGGAAGTACTTTTGAAATTAGAACATGAATTACTCACGGTTTATCGATATTATTATTATTTATTTGGAAGTGAATTATTAATGTTAAATTTATTTAAGATCGATTTATCAATGTTATTTTTTTAAGATAAACTTCACATAGATTACTTGGAATGACAATTTTTTTATATAAAGTTATTTTTTATATGAAATCTTGTATTTCACTTTTATTTTCAAAAAACTGTTTTAAATTTTCAGTTAGTTTTGTTTGTAAAAAAGACAATAAAAACTTTTTTTTTATAATTCTTTTATTTTTTATTTGTTTAATTAAAAAATTAAAAATTTCTGTTATTACTTCAAAAAATTGTGTATAAAATGAAATTCATAACATACATAGATTATTCAGAGGATAATAATAGAATAGAATAAAGAGAATGTCCATAGAAATTGGACCCAGCAGCTTTGCCTAGAGGAAGAAGAAGAGTCGGAAAAACACAACTAGCTAATATGCCCTTGTGCCTTCTGAAACAGAGATTTTTGGCCTGTAATTCATCAACAATTCTTTTCAGTATTTGTTAGCAAAAAAGAAAGGAAAATCTGAATAGATGTTTGTAAGACCTCTGGGTTAAATGATTTTCCCTAGTAGTAAATTAACTCGCTTATTTGCCTGTACTTGATCTGTGATTCTGCTTAGTGGATGCTTTCCCTCTTCTCCATAATGTTCAAGAACTTGAACAAAATTCACAGCGATTGGGCAGAGGTTTAAGGGAAAACCACTCTACTTTGCCCCAGTGCCCATCGCTGAAATGAAGATTCCAAGTATGTAAAAGATTGAGGTGTTGAAACTTATGCTTGCAAAAAATAGTTTTTTTCTTGACCAGATTTTTCATCCTCTGCATGTAGAAGAAACATTTGCAGATGCAGAATTTATATATCCTATGAATTTCATTTTATATATAATTTTTTGAAGTAATAAAAAAAAATTAAGAAAACCTTCAATTTTTGTAATTAAACAAACAAAAAATTAAAAAAATTATAAAAAAAATTTTTATTATTTTTTTTACAAAATATTAACTGAAAATTAAACACCTTTAACCTTTTGAGAATAGAAATAACAAATAAAATTTTAAGTGACAAAAAAGATAATCTTAAGGTGTTAGGTGAGAAAATACCATTCTACAAGAGATTTTTATGGAATTTAGTTTTTTTATTTTAGAGTTTATACTGTATTTGATATATTGTTAATATATCTACATCGAAATTATCATTTAATTATGGAATATCACATAAAATTTTTTTTAAAAAGCTAAAATGAATAACTAGAGTGATTTTATTAATCCTAAGATGGATTAATTAATTAGAATGATTATCTACTTTTCAAAAAAAAATTTGAATGATTATCTGGTAAATAAGAGAATTTGAATTTGAATTTAAATTTAATTTATCAGTTTTAAATTTTTTATTTGTAAAAGAAAAAAACAAATATGATAATAACGTAAGATAACGGGAAGAAAGAGAATATACACTTCAAATGTACGCCACGTCCTTGTCAAAACAATTGGTCTTCAATTAGCGCGCTCAAATGCTGAAATTGTGTGGGAAGGATGACCAAAAAGTCAAAGCACGAGAAAGTATATATTATCAACTTATCACAATTAATAAAAAAATGCAAGTGGGGCCAATTTAGAAAAACAAAAGAAGAAAAAAAAATAGATACAGGCAGACATTTGATGTGACATTCATTTGATGAACCCTTGTTGTACACTCATGTGCCCGTGAACAACTTGAGCAGAAAAGCTCGACAAAGGGATAAGCCTAGATACTACAGTCCTTTTTAAGTTATTTTTCCCCATCAATTGAAGATTAAGTCAAAACGTGCGTTCTCAGCAACCTCATCTCTATCCAAGCCTTTTTTGTCAGGTCAAAAACTTGAAACTATGAAGTGATATTTGGTTGGATTTACTTGTTATCTACGCGGATTATATAATCTTAACCAATTAACTAGTACAGCTCTGTTTGGATTAAAAAAAATTTTGAAACCATTTGCTTGGTTGGGGTCAAGATTCTCATGGATCGGTGCTGTCCTCTAATCAGGGGTGAGATGGCTTTGAATCTTGTTTCCAAATATATGAAACTCTAATCCAATAAACTAGCAGTGGGTCAAGCAATATTAAGGTAAGATAATCACTGAATGAGAATCGATAGCTAGACTTGGCTGTACATCCTAAAGATTTATAGAAATACATTAATTGATTATGATAATACAACCTGTCAGTTTCATCAACAAAACAAACTACTGTAAGAATACAGCTATTTTTTTTGTAGTATGAATATATGAAAGTCCTTCTCAACTTGGCCTCCCTTCCGAGTTTGTTTCATGGGAAGATATTTTATTTAAACTACCTCATAACTGTACACTATTCTCTTCCCAAAAGTCTCGGGTTTCATCAGGTTGACCCTTTGTGCCTATATAACACCATCTGGACTTAAGTATTTGTCGTCTGCCAGAGCAAGAGTTCTGCTATTTTTTTTTTCCCTTCTGTTAGTGCATTTTTCAGAGGGTGCTAACAGGAAACACAGACAGAGGGGAGGAAAAGGAAAGGAGAGGAGGGAGAGAAAGAAGAGACCGGAGACATGGCTGGTGGAGGGTTCGGCGGCGATACGGGGGGTCTGAAGAGAGCTCATCTCTATGAGTACAAAATTACCAAGTATTTCATCTTTTCTTGCGTTGTTGCTGCTATGGGAGGATCCCTTTTTGGATATGATCTTGGTGTTTCTGGTGAGTTATTTTTTATGTCAGATTCACTGTTGTTTTTTTTTTCTTTTCATAACTCATAGGCTTTCATCTCTGTTTTCTTGCCTGGCTTCTGTTGATTGTATAAATATTGCCAAATGCTAACCTGAAATCTTTAGATTGTATCTTCTTCCAGATATACTAATTTGATTGAATATGTAGTTTTTCTCCATACTTATATTTATATAACTGTCCTTCCTTATTACTATCAAAACATGATTATCTTTATTTTTGAGTATTAACAAAAACAAAAAAAATCCATTGTGTTGTCATCATTTTCATGAGATTTGCCATGGTTTAATGATTATGACCATATTCATTACAGTTTGACTCTCCATTATTTTAAACGTTTTTTTTTACTCAATATTGCAGGAAAGCCAATGAATTTGCTTGAAAAGATAAACGTAAACAGAGAGAACGGGCAATAGTTGGGATTTCATTTCCCCTTAGGACTCTACTAGATATGTTAATCAGATGAAAATTTTCGTTTGCAGTTCTGTGTCTCTTCAAATTTTACAGAGCAGTTTCACCTAAATACAGTGTATTTCTTAATTTTCACGATTTCCTTTTAAATTCTTCATATTTTATTTGACAAGTGGGATAAATAATAATGTTTAAAATACCATACTTTTCAACTCAATAGGTATGTTTTCTTCACTGAATTTCGTTTTGAAAGGTTGTAATTCATTAAAGGGCAATTGGGCTATAAAAAAGCAGAGGAGGTTTGATGTCTGAATGCAGCATTGGGGCATAATGAATTCAAACCTCTAGGCAGTACTCTTCACTGAATTACTAGTAGGAGAAATGTTTTCTGCAGGACAGATTATTCACGCTTATTCTATTTTAAATTTGTGAACAGATTTATGTGCTTTGATTCATAGGAGGACAATAACATGCTTATTTCAAGGTGATGACAATTTACCTTAATACTGGTTGCAGGTGGAGTGACTTCCATGGATGATTTCTTGAAGGACTTCTTTCCAAAGATATATAGAAGGAAACAAGCACATCTCCACGAAACAGACTACTGCAAATATGACAACCAGCTCCTCACGCTTTTTACATCTTCACTATACTTTGCAGGCCTCATTTCCACATTTGGAGCCTCCTATGTTACCAGGAAAAAAGGGCGTAGAATGAGCATCCTTGTTGGAGCAGTCAGTTTCTTCCTTGGAGCAATCATCAATGCAGCTGCAATGAATGTCTTCATGCTGCTCATAGGACGCATTCTTCTGGGTTCAGGCATTGGATTTGGCAATCAAGTAAGACCAAAGTTCCTTATCTGAAAAATATTATGGTAGTTTCTGAAGTCGCTAACTCTTTTCTTATGCTAATGGTACAGGCAGTTCCCTTGTATCTGTCAGAGATGGCTCCTGCAAAGATTCGAGGAGCTGTGAACCAGCTGTTCCAATTGGCAACCTGCGTGGGGATCCTGGTTGCAAACATGATTAACTACGGAACAGACAAGATCCATCCATGGGGTTGGAGATTATCTCTTGGCTTAGCTGCAGTTCCAGCGACACTGATGTTTATTGGCGGCCTTGTGCTTCCCGAGACTCCTAACAGTCTTGTAGAGCAAGGCAAATTAGAAGAGGCAAAACAAGTTTTGGTAAGAGTCAGAGGAACCATCAATGTTGATGCTGAGTTTGCTGATCTTGTTGAGGCTAGCAATGCAGCACGGGCTATAAAGCACCCATTCAGGAATCTTCTGCAGAGGAAGAATCGTCCTCAGTTAGTATTAGGGGCTCTGGGAATCCCAGCTTTCCAGCAGCTCACCGGCATGAACTCCATTCTCTTCTATGCTCCTGTTATGTTTCAGACCTTGGGTTTTGGCTCAGGGACATCCCTCTACTCCTCTGCCATAACTAGTGGAGCACTTGTTATTGCTACGATAATTTCAATGCTTCTTGTGGACAAGTTCGGTAGAAGAGCATTCTTTTTGGAAGCCGGTTCTGAGATGTTCTGCTACATGGTAAGTTAGAGACATATGTTGGCACCAGTTTTTTTTTGCTTTTCTCTAACTAATTGGCAGGCACCATTATTATGTATCGGGATGCTAATACTTTGACTATCTTATCGTGTCCAGGTGGCTTTGGCTATTACTCTGGCCCTGAAGTTTGGAGAAGGAAAAGAACTTTCAAAAGGCATTGGTATCTTTCTTGTGATCATCATCTGCTTCTTCGTCTTAGGATACGGACGGTCCTGGGGTCCTCTGGGGTGGCTAGTTCCTAGCGAGCTCTTCCCCTTGGAGACTAGGTCAGCTGGCCAGAGCATGGTGGTCTGTGTCAACCTCCTCTTCACAGCTTTGATAGCACAGTGCTTCTTGGTGTCACTTTGTCATCTCAAATGGGGAATTTTCATTCTATTCGCTGGCTTGATATTCATAATGAGCTGCTTCATTTACTTCCTCTTGCCTGAAACGAAGCAAGTTCCAATAGAGGAAGTCTATCTTCTTTGGCAAAATCATTGGTTCTGGAAGAGATACGTGGAAAATGACGGGCGAGGTGGATTTGAAATGGAGAAGCCACCAGCGTAAAACATCCTATGAGAAAACGTTGTTGACATTCTTTGCTTTCAAGATGTTAATGCTGTTTGGATTCTCATAAATAATTTTCTGTAATTTTTTAAGAGGTTACGTACCTAGGAGAAGTGGAATTAATATTATCCATAATTGGATAATGATTTATACATCTTCTCAATTTTTTCACAACTCAATCTTCGTCTATATTTGCAACTGTAAATTGTATTTGACTTTGTCTTGCTTTTACTGCCTCTCTGCGTGTGAAACTTAACTGATTAAAACTGATGGACTAACTAGTATATGGTATAGTAAATGCCATGGCTGAAAGAAACTCAGAAGTGGTTCATTTAAAAAAAGCCCCTAGCAGCATAATTACAGTATCCCTTATTTGTTTTTTCTTTTTGAATTTTTGAAACTCTGTATTGCCAAGAGGGTTTTTGTAATTAATCTTAACCTTATCGGATAACATCGCTTTTTTCGAATATCAAATCAGCATTGCAATTGCCTCTTCAAAATCTACGGGCATGAAAGTGCAAGTTTTTTGGGTTAAACAGGAAGTCTTGGAAAGCTTCGTGCAAGTTTTTTGGGTTAAACAGGAAGTCTTGGAAAGCTTCGTAGAACACAAGCTACAAGCTATGTACTAAGGACTAAAATGGAAGCATGTGCTACTAAGAATGGTCAATTCAGACCATAAACGGAGATTATCCGCTAAGGGCATGGCAAAATTCTGGAACCCGATGCATTGAACAAAATTGGGTGGTATGTAAGCAAGGAAAATCTCATGCTATAAAATACAATAAGCACACCTTTGAAAGCGCCAACGTGGATTAAGCTAAGAGCTTAGCAAGTTCATCAACTCCCAGGCTTCCTTGTGGTACTACGTCCAGATGACGTTCATCTATATATTTGATTCTTTGAGTTTTAGAGGCTTGCTTCTCGTTTACTCCCTTGTTGGGAACTGCTGTGAGTCCTTTCACTTCCAAATTCGCAGGTTCTTGCTTTTCATTCTTTTGGTCAGCCACCTTTCGAGGCTGATGCCTAAAAACTGGCCCAGGCGGGGCAGACCGGGCAAAGGCAACTGCCCTTTCGTATATAATGTCAGCATCCAAAGTAGCATCATCTAATACAACTGCACTCCCACTCTCAACAGCTTGCTTCATGAAGAGCAAAACCCTCTCAATACAAGGTGCAGGTGCAGTCTTTCTTGCTGGCCCATTAATATCTTGTGAAGCCTCAGCAACATCTTCTGGCTTGTCAAGATTCAGCGAATCTATAACAGAAGACTCTGACTGGCTTAGAGTATTCTCGGAACTTCTAGGCACGACATCACTTTCCAATGGCAGAGCTACTGGCTCTTCATTTTCTATACCTGGATTATCCAATATTGGCTCAGGACTGTAGGTATTGCTCATTGTTTCAGATTCGCTACTGGCACATTTGATATGCCCAAAGACAGTTGCACCTCCCGAGGTATTCCTTTTGCTTTCTGAGTCACCATTGGCATAATCCATCCTATCTATTGTTGATTCAATAGTCTCCATTTTAGCTGGCTTTGTGTCAAGAACTGCATTTGGTCTGTCATTTTCAACAGAGGACTCCCTTTGCTCAATGCTAATTTCTTGAGAAATCATGAGTGGCTGATCTGTACAAGCTACTTGAACACACACAGGTGATAATTCTTGACCTTCCAACCGTGCACGGATGGAAGTTGCACTGTCTGCATCCCTTTCCTCTACACCTGAGTTAAATGCTGCTTTCAGGAAGGAAGACTTCCAGTTTCGTCCTCTCCACATTAGTATGGATTCAATTTCAAAAGAGATTAGCACGCATGGGACCAGCTCCTGCAAATGAAGAATTAAGGATATTGAATTTAACATTCTCTTAATATAAAAAATTCCACTTATATGTGAAAGAGAAAATAAAAGATATAAACTATATAAGTATACTGAACCTTAAGTTTAGCACCAATTTTCCGGTAGTCGCTTCCCTTAATCCCTTCACAATTAACCCGGACAAGTTCACACTCTTCAAATGCCTCCCTGACATTTTTTACAAGGTCAGAGTACACACCATTCTTTGCTGCAAAAAATTGATAACATTAATTTTAGATTTCCAGAATGGGCAGAACTAAGGCATTCTTTTTTATAAATTCACTTTCCACTATCACTAGCAGCTTACCAAGCTTGCATATTGGCATTAATTTCCTTCCTTTCTTTCTCATCTCACTCATTTCTTCTAGTGTTAGACCCTCAGGGGCCTTCTGAATCAACCGTGGATACATAGGGGTAACAGGTTTCCACAGCATAAGAGGGAAGCGAGGACGAGTTTTATAATTATAATTTCTACCTCGGAAAAGGAATAGCACCCCTCCTCGTCTGAAAATAACTTTCCCTCCTGTTCTTTCCTGCCGAATCATCCATAAAGCGAAAATGATGCACCAATCAAACAATTCTACCAAGCATAATGCCCGTATCCTCTCATAAATCAAACAATTCCACAACATTAAACAAAACAATCTTAAAAAGATTAACAACAGAAGTACCAACCTCTAACTGCTCACAAACATTGTCCATATCGACCGTACAAACACCCTTGCATTTTATCTTGCAAACTCTCCGCCGTTTCCAATGAGCATGTATATTATCTAGCATGTTGTGTGTCAAACCATCTCTACCTAAACATAAGAGCAAAAATCAAAGGAAAAAAAAAAAAGGCCAATGAAGTATGATTCAGATTAATGAATAAATTTTACAATTGATTACTGCCATTCTGTACAATAAATAAGAATCCCATCAGATCATTATTCATTACCCATATTCAACTGTCGTTTTGACTTCAAGCAACTGTTAACTAACTCCTTGACCTCCTCTGCATTCAACGGCTCTCCCAAAATCTCCTCCCTGGACTGGACATACCTCGGGCCTGTCCCAGGCAAATATGGGCCGGGCTTCTGTATGGGCTTGACCCCTTTCTTATTAGGCGGAGGCAATACGAAAGAATCGAAGTCCTTCATCTTTTTCTTACTGGGCGGCAACGGAGCCCGGCCCGTCCATGGTCTAGGCATGGTCGAAGGCCCAAACGGCGAGTACGGCGGTTCCCTTAGCTTTATCGGCTTCACTTTCGGCGTCTCCGTGTAACTGTACTTGAACTCGAATGGCGCGCCGTCGATGACGAAAGAGACGCCATCGTCGCCGATGGAGACATTCGCGGGTTTTTTATCCAGTGGTGTTGGTGGCAGAGGGTTTGCGGTTCTGGAGAATTTGCGAAACGCCGGGTGGTTTGGGGGTTTGGAGTATTTAGATTTCTTGCCTGGGATTGAAGGATTGGAGGGAGAGGACGGTGAACCTAAGGATTTGTAGGTTTCAGTTGGTCGCGGACTGGCGAAGGAGGGGTCGATCGTAATGGCAATTTTGGTGGCGGAATCAAAGCGGCGGTACCGGCGGATATCGTCTTCGATTTCTTGTTGGGCGCGTTGGCGTTGGTTGAATTTCTCGGCGTTGGCGTTGTTCCAGCGGGAGAATCGAATCTCCGTCGGCGGACGATGGGCGGGTTCGTTCGGATTAGGAAAAGGGCTTGGTAGTGGTGGCGCGAAAATTGGGAATGAGATGGGCAATTTTAGCGCCATCACTTTTAGCTTTCAGTGAAGAACGAAGAAGAAGAAGAAGAAGCTAAGCACAAAGTAATAGTCTTGTCGTGACATGAAAGAAGACGACCTCAACGATGTCGTATTGGCAGATTATCCCCTTCTGTTTTTTCTTTTACCCCTTTGGTTGAAAAACTGAAAATATCTTATCAGTGTGGGGAAATGGCCGCCTTTTATAATGGCTTGATTGTAATATTTAGAAATTGTAAGGGTAAATAATTACTGTTGATCCAAGAATAAGGAACTGCTCAGTAAGAAGTTCCCACTTCCCAGTGGCAAGCTCAAGTCAAGCCTGACCGACAGTGGAAGAACATTGAGTGCTTGGCCAGTTCACGATGGAGAATTTGTTAGGGTACTTTCCCTGTCACACAAAAGTCGAATCTTTTAGAAGCACTTTCTTTTTCTTCTGATTTCATGGAACAGTCAGAAATAGTGGTACATTTTCTGGGTCAGTATACTTCTGATCTTACAATTCTTGCAATTTTACCCAGATGAATAGATGATAGATCATCATCAAGAATGAGCTCTGTCTTTTCTCTTCCAAAAAAAGAAAAGAAAACTTTTTGGTGTTTAATCTTTGCTTGGTTCATTCTTTATTGTTTCTGGGTTGCTTGCCTTTTCTTCTTTGTTTCTTGCTTTTATAATCTACTGGTTTGTAGCGTAATGTAGTAAATTCCAGTGGCCACGCAGGCAAGATTGCACCTTTTTGCTAATCGACATTAATAATTGCAATAGTTCATAGAGTTGCAAATGTTGAACCGCGGCTTCTTGCCTATGAATAGAAGTATCTAACTGAAGCTATGTTTTTATTTGCTAGGTTGAGTGCTTGATTTATATTGTGATCGTTCAGCATGTGGCTATGTGATATAGGGTTTCAAGATTCTAATTTTTGTATGTAAGGCAATTCATGGAACTGTTGACTGCCATGGAAATCTTTGCTCTAACTCAGAGGCTCTTTCACGCTGAGATCAGAAAACTGCTATTGATCATTGGGTTGGCAGTTTCTATCATAATTGTTTTTCAGTGTTTTGGACTTCCCTATGGGAAAGAATTTTCGTCATCACTTGCTAATAAGGGTTCAATAGGTAGGCTGGTTAGCAATGCCACCATTTTAAATAATTTGAACTTGGGTAAACTCTATGTTGATAATGTGGTGGTAAACAATGCTAATGGCTCTGGTTCCAAGGAAGAAGTGAGGTACAGGAACAAAACACCAGAAGCAAATGTCGATTCTGATGTGGCATCCAATGTTGACAGATACCTTGATGATTCTTTTCATAAATTCAAGGATCAAAATTCCGATGATATGACATCAAAGCAGAGGATAACCCAGGGTAAAAATTTGATGAATGGATATGTTACTAGTACAGATGATAGTTCTACTCAAGTGAATGCTGCAGAAGTTCAGCATGATCACCTAGGGATGGTGGAAAAGACAAAAAACAGCGAGAAGATTACCAACGATCCAAAAGCCACCACTGGCTATGGCATTGTGCCATTTGTATCAGCTGTAGTTGCTACTAAAGGCCTACAAAACTTGGATCCTAATTCAGCAACTTCTGGCTCATTCTTTGGTGCCAACTTATCTTTTGTGAGCAATGGCAAAAAATCTATGGAAACCCGACATATGAAATCTAAGCAGCCCATATCAGTATCCCAGATGAATGTTTTATTGCTTCAGAGTATTGATTCTTCTCATTCTTCGGTAAGAATCTCACCCCAAGGTCTCAATTAAGCAACCAGACTTAGTTAAGATTATGGATTTTTCACTTATATCTTTGTTGGTAATAGAGACCAAGAAAGTCTTCAGCACGTGATCGTGAACTTCTATCAGCAAAACAAGATATTGAGAATGCTCATATTTCAAGAAAGACTCCAGCGCTTTATGCATCTGTTTACCAGAATAGTTCCAAGTTTAAAAAGTGAGTGTTTGACTTATCTCTCGCAACATGTTCATGTTTAAGCTAAGTACTTAAGTGTTACGGCTTCATGCAAATCTTTTGCAGGAGTTACGAGATGATGGAACAAATACTCAAAGTTTACATATATAAAGAAGGTTTAAAGCCCATATTTCATCAGCCAATGCTGAGGGGAATTTATGCTTCAGAAGGATGGTTTATGAAACTCATAGAAGGAAACAAAAAGTTTGTTGTGAGAGATCCCAGAAGAGCTCACTTGTTTTACCTACCCTTTAGTTCAAATATGCTTAGGACAGCACTATATGGACAAGTCTTTCAACATTTCCAGGACCTACAGAAATATCTTGGGGATTATGTTGAGTTGATTGCAGGAAAATATAGCTTCTGGAACAGGACTGGAGGTGCAGATCATTTTTTTGTTGCTTGTCATGATTGGGTATGCCATCTCTGCATCATCTGCTTATAAATCTCATAGTGCTATAATCATTGAAGTAGGAACCTGATATACACCATTGCTTTTGGAGTTTTGGGATTCTTTTTGTGTGTGTGTGTGTGCATGTGGTGTGTATGGCAATCCGAAGTAGTTGAGGGCTTATGCTTGTATGTTGTTTAAAAACCATCTACACGTAGTTTAGACAAAGGCCTCATTTTGGGGACCATAAGCCGCAATAATTGTCTCACTATTAATTTGCAAGCCATAAGGTGTCCTATCCAATTCATGAAATACAACATACTTATTTGCTAGTCGAATTTTATAAATATTAGTGATGATTCTCATTTACTAGTTCAGGACTGTCTAATTCCAAAATGATAAAGCTGTAACTATCTTTTAAATTCCCTTTCCTTCTTCCAGCAAAGTGAAGTACTTGAATTAATCCAAACCTTTAAGATTCTGTTGTTGGTGTTATTATTATTATTTTTATTTCTTTGGCCAAATTCAAATTAGTAGTTTAACAATTGATGTGAAATATGGAACTTCAGGCGCTCAAATTGACAAAGCACCTGAGAAGTTGTCTTCGGGTTCTTTGCAATGCCAATGCTGCTAAAGACTTCAAAATAGGAAAGGATACCACTCTCCCAGTTACATACATACGTTCTGCAGAGGCTCCTTTGGAAAATCTTGGAGGAAAGCCTCCTTCAGAGAGAAACATTCTGGCCTTCTTTGCAGGGGGGATGCATGGTTATCTCCGACCAATCCTACTGCAGTACTGGCAGAATAAAGAACCTGACATGAAAATCTTTGGACCAATGCCTCGTGATATTGAAGGTAAAAGAACTTACAGAAAGCAGATGAAAAGTAGCAAGTATTGCATATGTGCCAGGGGTTATGAAGTTCATACGCCAAGAGTGGTTGAGGCCATTTACTATGAATGTGTGCCAGTTATCATATCAGATAACTATGTGCCACCTTTCTTTGAGGTGTTGAACTGGGAGGCCTTTGCGGTTTTTGTTCAAGAGAAAGATATCCCTAATTTGAGAAATATTTTGCTTTCTATCCCTGAGGAGAAGTACTTGGAGATGCACTCTAGGGTAAAGCTGGTGCAGCAGCATTTCCTTTGGCACAAAAAGCCTGTTAAGTATGACTTGTTCCATATGATCCTTCACTCGGTCTGGTACAATAGAGTTCTTCACATAAAAACTAGATGAAGGTTTTTATTCTTGAAGTTCTTGGAACTGGGAAAGAAAGGAAGAAAGGGGGCATAAGCCACGGGTGGTTTGCTAATGATTTATGCTGCAAACTGATTTAGGGAGACCGAGAAGTCCAAGTTTGCTGATACAAATTATTCATCAGTGAATATGAAATGAAACTGACTGATATTGTTCAAGGTTCAGTGAACAATTCGAGAACCAGTTGTCATGTGGCCTATGCAGGTCTCACTGATGGTGCAATAAGGCAATAGCTCTATAGTCATATGTTAAGCTTGTTTCCATGCGCCCCCTGACTGAAGCCAAAGCACTCAATGCAGTAGTTGCTAACATTCACCGGTTGTGAGTTTATGCTCTTTGAATGAGCTAGCTTGGTCTTCAAGTTTCTAGGCTGTACATATGATAGATCCTATTGTAATGAATTCTTAACCTAACTGATCATTCTTTTACGTGGGTGTATGGTAACTATTTAATGTGAATGTATCATGTATGACTCGAGCAAGGGAATTTAAATGCCTTCATTGCCTTTTTTTCATAGATTTTAGATGAGTTTTATGTTAACGAAGTTAGCATATTTCTTTTGCTAACACAGGCTAAACATGGTGCAGTTCAGGTAAAATGTCCTTTTCTTATCCTGCAAGATTGATGGGTGTACTAAGGTGGAAAGAGAATTTAGTGATTCAACTATACCTTCTGTAACATGAAAATTAGTTTGCCTTTAATTCAAGCAATAAAAGAAGGCTGCTTATTAATATAAGTAGGAATGAAATGAATTAGTGCTGGAGGGTGTTTATCCACCAAGTGAAAGAGTTAAGTAATAGAACGAAATAATAAATAAATTCATTAAAAAGAAAAAGAAAAGACGTAAAAATGATTAAAACAAAAAGAATGAAGCTACAAAGACAACTGTCAAAAGCAAAAAAGGAAACTAAAGAAATTAAAAGGGATTAGAAGCAAGTCCAATCCTATTTTTTAAGTGAAAAGAGAGTGTTTAAGCTTTCCTGTCATCATCACACCGGGAAAAAGAGTTATATTGCCTATCTGCTTGCACTCCATTCGCTCAACTTTGAACGACCGTACTCAAAATTCAGAGCCAGAACTACGTCGTTTCTTTCCTCGGCTTAAGCCGGTAGCCTGTAAACTGCGAACTTGACCTTCACCTTCCACTTGTTGAAGCTTAGAATCAATAAAAAGTAAAAACTAAAAAAAAGTCACTGTATTAATGACAGACTGACACTGTGTAGACCCTTTAAATTAACTAAAGAAACCAAAAATATAAAAAAAATAAATTACCGTCTTAACGGTAATAATGCAATTAAGAATGAATTCTTTCCTTCTCTATTTTAAACAAAGGGATCCACCGTCTTTGAATTGATAAAAAAAAAAAAAAAAAACCCACCATTTTTATTCCTTTCTTTAAAGAAATATTGGTCATAATTAATTTTCCAGGGCCACAGCCAAAAAATAAAAATAGTAATACCATGTGCACTTTACCAATTGCTCGACTCTTTGAATTTGCTCTGTTTTCGTTTTTATTTGTTTTCACTCTTCCAACGGTCAAACCTCAACCAATTTCTTCCACCGGCAAGACACCGAGGTTTGCGTTTTTCATTTAATCCTAAATTTAGTGTGGTAGTTAACTAATCAATGCTTGTTTTTCAACTGTATACTAGGATGTTGAATCAAAAATCAAGGTTGTTTTGTAAAGATGTCAGTTTAGCATTTCTGGCTGTTAGTTTGTGAGCGGCTTGTTTTGGGTATGGAGTTAGTTAATGGATTTAGAAAGCTGTTTCACAGTGAAAATAAAAGATGGGTTCTTTTTGTTGGAGTAGTTGCTATTACTCATTTATTGTTTCAGTCCTTTTTGCTTCCATATGGGAATGCTCTTAGGTCTTTGTTGCCTGGTGATGAGGGTTCAATAGGGAATGATAAAGATGTGATTTTTGGAATACAATCTTCAGTGAATTCTGCAATAGTTCGTAATCCTCTTACCATCAATGCTTCTGATATGAGTACTAGAAATGTAGTCATTAATGGGGTGTTGAAAGATGGTAATAGTTCTAATGTTGGTGGAAGCGTTGGAAATGGTGGTGGATTAATGGGGGATCGCAGGGAAATGGAGAATGGTTTTGCGTCTGAGGGAATGGAGTCCGATGGTAGAATTAAAATTGCTGTAGATAGAAATATCGATGATGATTATGCATCTGAGAATGCTGAAGATCTAAATGAGATTTCTGTGTTGGATGATATTGTTCGAGATCAAGATAACTCGCCTCTGGAGGAGGTTGTAGAACCTGGACAGTTGGTTTCAGCTGACAAACTTCTGGAGAATGATGCAAGTCAGACGCCAAAAGAATTTGGACATGTAAACACTAGTTCACAAACTCCTACCTTGGCATCACCTGTAGTATCTTCATTGGCAATGGAGTCCACCGACAAAGCTGGACATGGCTTTACTCTAGAGACAGTTGTGAAACACGCCCAGGAAGTCTCAACAGGCAAACTGTTGGAGACTAAGACAAGTCAGTCGCCTAAAGAACTTGGGCGTGTAAATATTGCTTCACTATCTCCTACCTTGGTGTCACCTGTAGTGTCTTCATTGGTTAACAAGACCTATTGGAGAAACTCCACTAAAAATGCTGATTCCCTTGTTTTTTCAACATCCCTGCGAAGTGATCATCTGACATCAAAAAATAATTCTGCAATGATTGCTAGACCAGGAAGAAAAAAGATGAGATGTGAAATGCCGCCAAAATCAGTGACCACAATAGAGGAGATGAACCGCATATTAGTACGCCACCGTAGGTCATCACGTGCAATGGTAATCTGTAGTTTCATGAATGAATAAATATTTCCCTTACTGCTTTACATACTGAATGTAAATTAAACTTTTTCTTATTTGATTGTAGAGACCACGAAGGTCTTCCATACGTGACCAAGAAATCTTTGCCACAAGATTACAGATAGAGAGTGCTCCTGTTATAGTGAATGATCAAGAACTTTATACTCCTCTTTTTAGAAATGTTTCCATGTTTAAAAGGTACGGCCACTTTAAGCATAGCTCTAGATGTTGACCTCCATTTGTAGATTCGTGCTAAATTGGTTCTTTCCTATGATGACTTTGCTCCGAATTTCATTACCTACCCTTGATATTATGCATAGCATCCAGTCTATTTCTCTTTTTGGGCACATAAGACACCAATGTGACACTTTATAAGATAAGACCTCAAGGAAGTCCCTTTTAGGTTAACTTAAATAGCAATTATATTCTGGGAGCAGGAAGTTTCTGCCTATGTATTTTCTGCAGAAACCTGCAACCAAATTTTGATGCAACTTATGATTTTCTTGTTGTTGAGTTTGAACATGAAAATGATGTGGCTGTTGAATTTACTTTCTCTTAGCTTTATTCTATTGAATCAGGGCTGCAACTTCGGCATGTTGTACCAACTTGAGCAGTGGTATTTTGCAACAAGATTAGACTTATGCCAAGGCATAGAGCTAGTAAATTGGAATAATATATCATATCCATCTGGGACTAATAAAACCACCCTTGTTCATATTTGGTTGTGATATAATCAGGGTGTCTTTTATTCGTGTTCTAATTAAGGACATGCATGTGAGTCTGAGACTAGCATGATACATGGTGTAAGTTAATCTAAAAATCCGTGTGTACTTATTGTAAGATAGAAGACCAAAAAATAAATGGGAAAGCAAAATGTTTCATCTCAGAATTTCTTCAGATTTACTATTGTTGTTACACTGCAGATCTAATTCTCTCAATGCTTCTATCTTTGTCTCTACATGTGCCTTCCAGCAGATTGTCCATTAAATATAACTGCCTGAGGCACTTTCAGAAACTCTTGTGATGTCAAAGTCACACTTGCTTTCGCTTTGCAGGAGCTATGAACTCATGGAACGCACACTCAAAGTTTATGTCTATAAGGATGGAAAGAAACCTATCTTTCATCTACCAATACTTAAGGGATTATATGCCTCAGAAGGATGGTTTATGAAACTGATGCAAGGGAATAAGCGTTTTGTTGTAAAGGACCCTCGAAGGGCTCATCTGTTTTATATGCCATTTAGTTCTCGGATGTTAGAGTACACCATTTATGTACGAAATTCTCATAATCGAACGAACCTAAGCCAATTTTTGAAGGATTACACGGAAAATATCGCAGCAAAGTATCCTTACTTTAACAGAACTGGTGGAGCAGATCATTTCCTTGTTGCTTGCCATGATTGGGTATGTTCTTCAAGTACCATTTCATTTTATTACTTTTATCCTATAGATTCCATGGAGCATATTATTGTGCTTATAATTAGATTCAATTTTGATGCAAGTTGTTAATTAACCAACACCGACTTCAACAAATCCTTTGTTATTGAATACCACATCATTTTAGCAAGGTTTCTTTTGTTACTGTGGTGTGCATATGGCATAGACATGGCAATCTTTTCATTAAGATGACCATCGCACCACCATGTGATGTAGTGTCTCAGTTGGTTTTTGGTTTCACCTCCTTTAAATATTTTATTCTAGACAATTTATGTGTATGTATATTCTTGGATGTCATTGAAATGTGATAACTGGATTCTTATAGGCTCCATATGAAACAAGGCACCATATGGAACACTGCATTAAAGCTCTCTGCAATGCTGATGTCACTGTAGGCTTCAAAATTGGGAGGGATGTTTCTCTTCCAGAAACATATGTCCGGTCTGCAAGAAATCCTCTTAGAGATCTCGGAGGAAAACCACCTTCCCAGAGGCACATGCTTGCCTTCTACGCTGGAAATATGCATGGGTATCTGCGTCCAATCTTACTAAAATATTGGAAAGACAAAGACAATGATATGAAGATCTTTGGTCCAATGCCTCCTGGTGTTGCAAGCAAAATGAATTATATCCAGTACATGAAGAGCAGCAAATACTGTATCTGCCCCAAAGGTTATGAGGTCAACAGCCCAAGGGTAGTAGAATCCATCTTTTATGAGTGTGTTCCTGTTATTATCTCTGACAATTTTGTGCCACCATTTTTTGAAGTTCTGGATTGGGGTGCTTTCTCAATAATACTTGCGGAGAAAGACATTCCGAACCTGAAAGACATACTCCTCTCAATACCAAAAGACAGGTATCTTGCTTTGCAACTTGGTGTCAAAAAGGTTCAACGGCATTTTCTCTGGCATGCTAGGCCTGAAAAGTATGATCTCTTCCACATGACGCTACATTCAATTTGGTATAACAGAGTGTACCAGATAAAACTCAGGTAAGAATTTTAATGGGCATTTAAATTGTGAAGTAATGCAACAACTTAGCAGAGAGTGGAGATGCGAATATAAACACTAGACCCTGAAATAGAAAATGGGCTGCATCTGCCTCTACCTCCTAATTCATTCTGTCAAGCTGTGTAGAGCTTCTGTTTGAATATGAGAAAGAAGATGAGGAGGTACTTGTAATTGAAATCTGAGTGCATAGATCATTCGCAAAATGTACATCTATTGTTGTATCATTTGTTATTGTAAAAGAAGAGCAAGATGGTACGTTTTTCTTGGATATATATGGAACTAACGACAGTTTTCCAAGTGGGCAGTATTTGCAGGAGCTGTCGTGGTTGTGAAGCCCTTCATTCCTTCTGATTCTTTCATATGAAATCTATTTCTCTAATTCAGATTATAGTGCTCAGTGGCTTCATGCCTTCCTTCTCGAGTGTGCAAGTGTTTACCTGGCTGGCTTGCTCACTCGGAATGCTGTTTCATGTTCTTATGTTGTAACTTCA
The DNA here is from genome assembly GCA_036013995.1 of Theobroma grandiflorum. Lineage (NCBI taxonomy): Eukaryota > Viridiplantae > Streptophyta > Magnoliopsida > Malvales > Malvaceae > Theobroma > Theobroma grandiflorum. The sequence goes on from CP142129.1 coordinate 41,387,173, forward strand.
GTTAAAGGTTTGCCTGATTTCATTCAATTCACTGGACATTTTCACTGTAAATAAGCCAGGTTGCTGAACTCGAGTAATTTTGTCTGCTGAACAGCTGCATATTTGATCTTTTGAGGAAGGAGAAAAGTTAATCATCCACGTGTCACAGCTGTTTTTCAATCAATACCCTGAAATGTCTGAAAGTGATTGATTGAACTGACATTGAGAAGATCAACCATGATGTGGCCCATTTCCCAACCAAGCAGGCATACAGCTCAGTTTTCTAGCACGAAACTTAACCAAAACACTTGAAAACAATCCTGGTGCAACGAACAAGACTGTGTCTTTTAATTTTCATGGAGAACTCTCTGGGTGGCATTTCTCCACGCTTGCCCAAAGAGTTTGTTCCCAGAACGCCACGTGTGCACCTACTCAATCAAGCCCTATCACTGCAACTGTGGGCCCCCACATCCCATTCTTTGCTTACTTCTTAGATACCCAACCACAAAACACCCCACGTGTACTACTCAAACTCCTCAGATTCCGGTTTTTACAGTTATTGTCGGTTAAATTTAAGAAACCTTTTAACAAACGAAATCCAAGTATCTTTCTTTCATCTTCTTCTTTTTATATGCAAAACAGAAATTTATCAAAATTATAGTCAATTTTGGATATTTTGTGAAGTGGGGCCAGAGCAAAACTTAGTGGAAATACCAACCAGATGACGTACTGCTCCATTCAATCTCCATGACATTCTTCATTCGGTTGTTATCATTCCCAATATATGCAAAGTCATTCACTTTATTTCTTCTAAGAAATAAAGAAAAAGAAAAGAAATTCTTGCACTAACTTTTGCAGTGCTCTTTGCTTGAACATCTGGCTTTCTTGGGAATGGGGGCATGTAGATTTTTATCTTGTTTCCTTTCCTTTTGTCCTTTATAAATTTGGACTTGCAAAATTTTCAATTTTACATTAATTTTCTGTTTCTTGGGTTTTGGTTTTTGCAGAACTGAGCCTCTCTTCTTCAGTGTTGGACATCCATTTTGTAAGTCAGTTGGTTCATGTGTTTGAAACTTTGAATCACTCTGATCGGTTTGCTGTGTACGAATTTTGAAGTTGTTTGTGATTTGTTTCATGTGTTGTTTTCTATTCCATTTTTCATTGGTGACTGAGAGAATGTAAGTGTTTGTAGTTGAATGTGGGCTTGATTTGTCTTAAATTTCCGATGAATCACTGAAATATAATGGAAAGCATTGGACAGTTCCCTTACCTCAGATAAGGATTCTAACTCATTTTAGAGTCTGTTACGGTTCTTTTCTCCTCAATACTGACCCCAAAAGGGGAACGGTAAGTACTAAAAGAAGCTGTCGACAAAACATAATTTCTTGGAGGGCAACTGGATGAAAGTCATCAGTATAATGCTATTCCTTCCAGAATTTTAATGGAAAGTTTTCTATTGAATTATTTTTCTTTCTTTAATGCATAGAGTAAGTCTTTTTCAATCTTTTCCTAGTTTCCTAAAAGATCCTTGTTGTGCTCTGAAACGAGGTTCATCTTATTCTATGGCAGGGGTTGATCGGGAGTTTAAGCCATTTCAAAGCTGGAAGATTTAATGGGAGATTTACATACCAGTGAAGGAATGAAAGAAACCCCCTTATCTGTAAGTACTGATTAAGCCAATTCGGACTAAATATTGCCTTAAGGTACATCAGAATGTTTTCTTCCATTGCATCTTTAACCTTTAATTTGATTAGAAGCTTAAATTTTTTAATCAGGTCTATCATGGTGTTGCGAGTAATATATGTCATCCTCTGGATTTTCTTGTATTTCCCTCATTAATGGATGACATTTTCACCTGTCTTTTAACATGGACTGCTTATATGAATCGCAGATTCATCAATTTCGTAGGTGAGTTCTTCACATTGGGTTGCAAATGCACATGCTCTTTTGCATGGTATAATGAGCCGGCTTTTGTAGCTTGTGGGAGTTCCTTTGTTACCTGTATTTTTTCACAACATAACAGCTATGTTTACACATTAAGATGTTTCTGCAGAAAATCTCGTTCTCCAAGATGTCTACAGATGCTCAGAAGATTCAGTCGCCATTACTTCCGGACAGAATCCAAGTTCTTCAAGCCAGAGCATTTGTAAATCTGTTCAGGAAGGATGTTCATCATCTTCTACATCTTGCACAGAAAACTCATCCTCTGCAATCTGCGGAAAAAAATCCTCAGAACTGAGGGAAGAACTTCTTGCAAATACAGATTCTCGAAATATAATAATCTATCACAGTAAGCGAGGAGCCCCTTTCATTTTTCACGGGTAATAATTTTCTTACCTTTAGCTTATTCATGACAGTGCACTATAACAACTCACCAATATGTGTAAACTAAAGTCATGTCGATCCATTCTATTTTCTGATTACGGAATTCTTTAATAGGATTTCTTTTGTTCTTAAAGTGTGATCCGTATGATAGTATAAGATATGGGAGCAAACTTAAAAATTCAGAAGGAGCCTACTAATTGTGCTGTGATGAATATCTGAATACAATAATTGATTCTTCCATAATTCTCTCACAGTTCATGTTTGAGTACGGTACTACCCCATTAATATAACAGCAGTTTAGAAATGCTGTGGGAATGTCGGAATGTCATTTGCAGATGTATACAAAGTTACCCTGAATGTTTGCTATCGGAATTACTAATGTAGCTGCAATGAGTACTGTTCACAGTTATGCATTTCTATTAGATTTTTGTTTATTTGTCTACCTTACTTGCAGTTGCTTCTATTGGTTGTAGGTTGATGTTCCCATTGTATGGTATACGGCTTGCTTGGAGTTTGGCTCTGGCCTCGTGGAGATGTGCTCTCTACCATCTGAGAAGCACTCAAGCACAAGTCTATCGGTAAAAGAAGTTGGTTTTTAACTTAGTAAACTGGTGGATTCATGTTCCAAACAAAAGAGTCGATGGGTGCTGTCTTTCTTTCTTTTTTCAAGGGTTTCATTACTTTTCAATTATTTCCATATTCTTATTCTCGTCATTGCTAGGTTTTCATCTTTCATAACATAAGTAGTCAATTTGTCATCTCCAGCATTAAATCCCGGATGCAGAGAACATTGCGTGGTTCTTCTGATGATATTGGATGGTTGCAACATGCTCCTGGAATGGCTCCTGTAGAGAAGGGTACAGCAAGATTCCTGGAACTGCTTCAAGCCATAAGGTACCAAACTAATTTAATTTCATTTGCTCTTGGTAATCAATCAGAGGTTATTTGGTGCTAGTTGATTTGAGATTTTGCATTCAGGAATGGTGAACACACATTGCCCAATTCATTTGTATATTTATTAGTGCCAGGTATGAGAATATTCTGTTATGATAGCTATCTAGTTTTGTTTCTCATTATCAATTTGAAATTTACTATAGCCTTCCCTTCATTATAATGTAGATTTCTAATTTTGTCAGGCCTTTTTAGCAATCATGGCCCCTTATATTTTGTGGCCACTAAGAGATTCTTTTCAAAAATGGGTCTAGCATGCCATATAGCAAAAATTCACAGCGAGGTAATTAAGAGTTGCTTGGTAAATTTATCTAGACCTTAGGCATAAGAAACTCTAATTGCCCTATTATTGCATAGTTAAGCAGTTTGGCATGGCAAATTTTATTTTTTCTTTCCAATTCATATTTGTATATCTTCTCAGTTTTCCTTCCTACAATATCATATTTTTATTCGAGCTCTTATTACTTCTTATACAAAGGCATCAGTGGAGCACAATGCATGGGAACTGAAGCGATACATTGAGGAGCTTTACTGGGGGTCTGGCAAACGAGTGATGCTGCTTGGGCACAGCAAGGGCGGAGTTGATTCTGCTGCTGCATTATCCATTTATTGGTCTGAGCTGGAAGGCAAAGTGGCAGGACTGGCACTGGTCCAGAGCCCGTATGGTGGCACCCCCCTAGCTTCTGATATTCTTCGTGAAGGCCAGATAGCTGACAAAGAAACTCGTAGGGTCATGGAGCTTTTGATATGCAAGATGATTAAGGTATTCCTTCCCTCCGCCCACGAATAAATGCCCAAGGTAGTCCATAACACATGGATATGATGATTCAAGAAAGAAAGATAAGCATAATATTATATTATTCTAAGAGGCATCCATTAAGATTGATAGAATGAAATTCACACTTCAGAGTCAAACCTGAGGTTTTGGTATAATGTTTTGTACCAGGTTATTATTCACTAAAAGGCTTGCGTATATGCATGTATTTGCTTCTATATTTATTTGTCATTTTTATAAAATTTAAATTTGATGTAAAGATATTCATTGAATATTCTCAAGGTTGAATTATTTCAAAGTGCACTGCAAATGTAGGTGTGGGCATAAATGTTTGAAAAATATCTTGCAGGGTGACATTCGAGCACTGGAAGATCTTACATATGAAAAGAGAAAAGAATTCATCATGAAGCATAAGCTACCTGAGGGCGTCCCTCTTATCTCTTTCCACTCAGAAGCAAAGGTGGCTCCTGGTGTCCTTGCTACAATGACACACATAGCTCATGCAGAGCTTCCCTGGCTTCCCCTTCCTAAGTTTGGGAGTGCGGAGTTTGACAGTGTTGGTCGACTGGGACACCAGGTACCTATAGTAATTCCAATTTCTGCTGCCATGGCTGCATGTGCACTTCACCTGCTGCTCAGATATGGGGAGAAGAGCGATGGCCTAGTGACATGCCGTGATGCTGAAGTTCCAGGTTCTGTTGTAGTCAGACCAGACCAGAAGCTTGACCATGGTTGGATGGTTTACTCTTCATGGAAGAAGAATCCTACTGAGCCTGACGCTTGTGAAATGAGTGAGGCTCTTTTGACTCTACTAGTAGAGCTTGGGGAGAGGAAGCAAGAAGAAATGGAGAAGTTTGGAAGTAGTTCATAGTACAGAACAAAGTTTTTCCTATCACTGAAGTTTACTAATTCTTTGGCTCGGCACTTCCTAATGTTTTGGGAACATCAGGAGCAATTGTAATGGCAGAAAAAAAAAAAAGCTTCATTTTTTATTTTTTTGAGAGCTCAAGTATTTGCCGAGTTGGTGATGCTATTGCTAAAAAAAAGTAGTAATGGTAAGTGTTTTGCCCAATGAGTTTCCTCAAAAGCGGGATAAAATATTGTATGTGGTAAGGATTGTGTTCATCATTTTCTTTTTTCATATACTGCATAAAGCAGTGGGATTACAAGTATCCTTCTGTCCCAAAATCATCTAGCAAGCAGGAACCAGCTATGCCGCATAATGAGTTGGCTTTAGCATGAATAAAGCAGGCTATAAATAACCGGCATACAAGGCTAAGCTATGAATTTAAGATTTAAAACGTCATAAATCATCAAAACAGAGTGATAAATCACCACCATGCTGAAAACATGGATTCTCTGACCACCCCGTATTTTGCTAAAACATCCTGTAATAAAATGAATCTGCTGCGGATGACTGCTGAGATGTGGGTGAAGGCTGATTTGTCCCATATAACAGTAAGTTCTGATCTGCCGTGGGATTCATTGTAGACCCATTCCAAGTTGTTTGACATCCACATACGATCAATTGTCCCGACAATATCACTGGATAATTGGTCTCCTGCATTCAAACCATATCAACTTTGTTTGCGTTTATTGCCCTCTGTAAGTTAAAAATCCACTACGCAAGTATACGCATCGAATAGACAGTATATTAGCAAGTAGAGTATCTAAAACTTTACTAATTACTAAAATTAAAATAATTTAATTTTATTCAAATAATCTAAATTAATTAATTAATTAAAACTAATAAACTAAAATTTAAAATAACAAGAAAAATCAAAATAATAACAACTGGAGAAAATATCAAATTAAACAAGCTTAGGATTACAATATCCCTCACACTTCATCTAAATTTTACCTCTCATCCTTAACTTATTTCAATGAGTTGAATTGTTAACCTAGAGTCCTAAATTATTTATAAGGGTCTCCCGACTCATCCTATAAAAATATCTATTTTAACTAAAACACTATATCCCTATGTGATTTGAAATTAAAACAGACTCATTAAGTTCAGGCTCTAATCTGGCTACATAGGGCCTATAGGTATATCCCTATCCTATACGCAAATCATTTAACATGATCATATGCTATCCCAATTTTAGTCTACTCTAAACTCCCTCTCCCAAGTTTGTTTAGGTTCCTAATTCAATTTAATTGGTGATTAGGCAATTAAAAGCATTAAGAACAAATTGAAATAAACAATTCAATTCTCATTGAAAATAAATAAGAAAAAGATTAAAAACTTAGACTACATGTGAGTTCAATTGCAATCCTAGAAAAAGAAAATTAACTACTCATAATTGCAAAATCAAATAGCATTGTATAAAGTTCAACCATTGAAAATAGCAAGAAGAATAAAAGCTAAGGACGAAAACAAAATAATTGCTGCTCTGATCTCCGGGTTTCCACTTCAACTTCTAGCTTCTTTAATCTCCAAAGGTTCCCCTTTTTCAGGTCTCAAAATAACTTATATATGCTAACAAACTTAACCTAAATTTCTCCAAGTTGACCTAGGGTTTAATTGGGCTTAAAACATAATGAGAGGCCCAAAAAAATCACTTAACAGTCTTTACAAATTTTCATTCCCGGTACAAAACGTTCAGCTACTTTCCGACGTAATTTTCTCTATCTTCAAGGCAGAACTGGGCAAAGTGATCTCATGAAAGTTGTAGCTCTGTCTCTTAGCTTTCAAATGGTCCAAGAATCTCAGCAATTGGAGTTATGTAGCTCGAGATATGGCTAAAACACTAAAATATATGCAAACAGATTTCTGGATCTTTTAGCACCTTACTTTCCAAAATTAAGCCCAATGACTTTAGGTCCTACCAAAAATATAAAAACTAATAAATATTAACCAAATTAAAGAAAATAACATAAAATTAAATAACTTACTTAAAAATAAACTAAATATAAAAATAACTAAAAATTAAAAAATTATAATTAAAAACAAAGGACTTAGCTAAAATTTAATAACAAAATTGAAATAAAATAATTCTATAAAATAGAATTATCACCCTCCTAACCTTTCTGAATTTGGCGAGGCTTCCCAAGCCCGTGACGTCCAAGGTAGCATGCATATAGTGGACTAGCAGCAGAAAGAAATCCCTGCAAAACTGCACTCGGATAAATGGAACCAAAGGAGAATATAACAATCAATGCCAGTCGACAAAACTAGTCAATACCAGTCAGCAAACACATTCCCCTGACGTACGATGGCTCAAAACATTTGCAGAGAGAGAGTGCAACGGTCAATACCAGTTAGAGAATCCAAGGAACCATATGCCGAAATATCAAGTGCTTGAATTGCAGACAGGAAACAATCGGTAGAAACTTTGCTTCAGCAAGCTAAATAGTGAAAATTAACAGTCAGCATCTTTTATTACTATATATATTCCTGGACAAAGAAGTTATAGAATCAAACTTATTTTGATATAATATACATTGTTGGGATGAAAATTACTTAAATGCAATTTCTTTTAGTCCTCATATTTCCAGAGTAACAACTTGATAAAAACCATGCAATATCTTATCCATGATCCACAATTTGTAGCGAGTCTACCTGTTTGCTTCATTTGTTGCAGCATAAGCCCCATAAATTCCATCCCACTTCACAATGTACTCTTATTTCATGTCATCGCCCGAGTCAATAAATTGCAGCAGCCACAGCTTGCCTCCAAAGTGGAGATATTATTTTACCTTATTTTTCTTTTCATTTGATCTCAAGGTTCATAGTATTTCATATAGGTGTGAGTGCGTATAATTAAGTCAAATGTATATTGTTAACAACTTGCTTCCAGGAACTTATATATCACTATAAAAAGTAATTGAACTTTTTCAAAATGCATGAAAGGATGTTGGATTTTTGAGTAAAGATTTAGTTTAACACAGTATAGTTTGAGAAAAAGTAGCTAAGCATGAAGAACAGAGTAAGAGAAAATATTTTGTTCTAAACAATAGGTTCTTCTATTTGTGATATTCATTGACTTGGAAGATATATATCACAAAGACTTAACAGGTAAGCTTTGAACAGTAATTAGGCACAAGATTACATGCTAATCATCACGTAAGTCATTCCCTAGGTGCATGGCTATCGTAATTTGACAGTAAACTAACTGTCCAAAAAAAAAATAGTCACACATAGTCCTCAGGTTAACAGCCTGTACTGATCTGATTTTCAATGCAAGACCTATTTCAACAAAGAATCTGCCTACCCTCCTGCTTGCTGATATGCTAGGTGTTGGTAATCCTAGATTAGTGTAGTTTTTTATTTGTTGTGGGCCTTTGGTCCCCTTCGTTCCAAGAAATAAAAAAAAAAAGACAAAATTGTGAGAAATAATAAGTATTTCAAAAATGACCGTCTTTATAATTTTAACTGTTTTTAAATAATTTTTGACAAGACTTGACAAGAATACCTTTTAAACAATTTCAGACAAATTAAAATAGTTTCAGTTATCTCTATCCCGCAATCTAGACAAAAATTTTAAAATTAAATCTGGCTTTCTCTCTCTGCTCAAACACCATAAAGCACAGAAAAACAACTCAAAAAATAACCAGCTAAAACTCCCTGAATGATCAAGTAGAGAAACCAAGCATAAAGGAATCCAAACACCATAAACCAACGCAAAGAAAAAGAAAAACTCAATAATTTGACTCGTTGTCAAGGAAAAAAAAGATTAGCCAAAGAGTATCACATCCCAGATCGGTGAAGGGCAGAAGCAAGATCATCACCGAAGAAAACAACATCAGATACAAATTTCTCCCACCACCAAGGCAGAGGCAGATCGTCACGTGGGAAGAATTTTCGACTCAGAGGTAAGGAAAAACACGTAAATCAGTAACCAAAGACAAAGGAGTAGGGGAAGCCCTCAAAACTCATAACGGAAAAAACAAGACATTAACACAAGCAAGAACTCTGAGGGAACAAAACATAACCAGAAAAGAAGACTCTTAAGACCCAACCAGAAACGAAAGCCGTGACTGACTTTGGGCATTGCGTGACTAGTGTTTAAGCATTATATGACTAATTTTTAGTAAAGCATTGCGTGACTAGTGGATAGGCATTGCGTGAATTTGGTTTCTAGTTGAGTCTTAGGAGTCTTCTTTTCTTGTTATGTTTTGTTCCCTCAGAGTTCTTGTTTGTGTTAATGTCTCACGCAACCTGCGTGACTGACTTTGGGTATTGCGTGACTAATGTTTAAGTATTATATAACTAATTTTTAGTAAAGCATTACGTGACTAGTGGATAGGCATTGCGTGACTTGTTAGTAAGGTATTGCGTGACTTGTTAGTAAGGCATTGCGTGATTTTGGTTTCTGGTTGGGTCTTAGGAGTTTTCTTTTTTGGCTATGTTTTGTTCTTTCAGAGTTCTTATTTGTGTTAGTGTCTTGTATTTCCCGTTGTAAGTTTTGAGGGCTTCCCCTACTTCTTTGTCTTCGGTTACTAATTTACATGTCTTTCCTTACCTCTAAGTCAAAAATTCTTTCCACATGACGATCTGCCTCTGTCTTGGTAGCGGGAAAAATCTGTATCTGATGTTGTTTTCTTTGATAATGGTCTTGCTCCTGCCCTTCGTCGATCTGGGATGTGATGCTCTTGGGCTCGTCTTTCTTTCCCTTGACAAAATAGTCACACAATATTTAAAAACTAGTCACGTAATACTCCAGAGATAAATAGTCTGGCGAGAAAAGCTCAAAGAATATAAGTTTGTTTGAAGCACAACTAAACATACTTGACCTGTTAATAGGTTTCGGGTTGAGACGCAAAGCTAAATAAATGGGTCGATTTCATTAAGGGTAATTTTGTCTAAATTTTAATTCTTTTGACTAAAAACAGTTAAAATTATAAATGGGTCGATTTCCTTATGCATATGGCCTATAAAAAAAAAGTCGTCAAAAAAGAATATTGCTAGGTGACATATTAGCACTGGAGGATCTCACGTATAAGATGAGAAAAGATTTTTTTATGAAGCTGTCAGAGGACACCCCTCTTATGTCTTTCCTCTAAGAGGCAAAGAGGGCTCCTCGTGTCCACGGTACAATGACACACATAGCTCACACAGAGCTTTCTTGGCTTCCCCTACTTAGTTTGGGATGAGGAATCTGACAATTAGTGTTTGTGAAGCCAGACGCCTGGTACGTCCAGTAATTCCAATTTCTGAATTCTGATGCCATATGGCTGTACATGCATTTCACCTGCAGCTACGGTGTTAAGATTGTCTTAATAGGTTAAGTTTATAAAGAATATAGCTATTACAATTAAGTAAAACAATACCTTTCACAATCAACTCATCGCCTCAAATGAAATGAATGATTAATAGGTAATGGGGTGAGGGAGGAATCTTGGTGAGGGTTTTTGAGGACTTTTGGTGAGATCATTTTGTGAAGAAGGAGGTGTGGAAGGGGAAAGGGAAAGGAAGGGACCATGGAATGGCCAACTCTTTTTTAGTTGATTCATAACAGCTTCCATGCGTAGGGAAAGGTGGCGAAATTATGGCGATTGACACGAGATTAGGAGGAGAAATGGGGCTCTCCAAGATCACTGATGGTTCTGAAAGGTTGAGAATGAGAGGTTAGAGAAAAGATGACCAAGTTTAATCCTCTTCAGTATTTTGAAACAAAAAAAAAAAGAAGGAAAAGATTGAAAAAAAAAAAGGGTCTTCATTCACAAACACAGTTGCAATGAACACTCCACACACTTTCATGTTCTTTTTGAGCCTTGAAATTGAGAGCAGCTGGTGTCTTTGTATTGTGGAGGTTACTTGCTGCTTCGCTCTCATTTCTCTTTTGGTTTCTTTCGATAGTGGTTCAGAGCACTGGAAATCTTTCTACTTGTTCCCCATTTTTGCCTCAATCTTTTGGCGTTTTAAGTTTGGAAAGCTATCATTTCTCTTTTTTTCTTTTTTATTTTTTTATGTGACGTTGCTGGATTTCTTTTTTTTTTTTTATGCTGCTGGATTTCTTCTCTGATTCATGGTTCCTGTTGTTCTACGGATAATCACCTTGGGAACCAACTGTGGGTGCTCTAAGCAAATATTGGGAGTGGTTGGTTGCGTTGAATTCTGTCCCATGATTCGCTAGGTCTCAAGGTCATAAAATTGCAAAACAAATGAGGATAACAAATGGCAAGGACAAAAAAGAGTCAAGTGAAGCAAAGGAGGTCTGGCAGTTTTTAATCATGGCACAAGGACAATCTTGTGATGGTCCATGGTTACCTATGTTGGTATGTTGTTTCGTTTTCTACCAGCTGCCTAGAGAGTGACCGCGGCTAATTAAGAGGATGCTGCTGTGTGAAAGACTTTTCGATCAAATGGATGTTGTGTCTGTCACTTGTTTGGATGTAAATTTTCATGAGTTGAGTCCTTCTCTTGGTCAAATGAGGAGTTTTTTGTATTTGTATAACTGGGTCTCAAGAGTGGCAACAATTACCAAATGCTAAACTTTTGTATACATCAGTGACCAGTGGCTACGATTGTAGGTCGATAGTTTTACTTGGAAACCTATGGATTTATAATCTCATCTGCTGAAAGGGAGGGAGACCTTCTCCTGCATGAAAGGAAATCATAACTTTCAAAAAAACATGAATGATTAATAGATTTGCACGTCTTCATGTGTAAGCTTGCACTTGAATAGATGCAAACTAAAAAAATATATTAATAATGCACTACACGTTTTCCATGAGCAATACATTTCCAAGTGGATGGATGATTGATACAATAGCAGGTGCAAGCTAAAAAATTATTAAAGAAACATTATATCGCTCCATGTGCAACGTGCTTTTCAAGATTTGAATGCCAGAATTCTGATATATATGATATTTTGGGTATTCAAGTTCTAAAATAAAAGACGGGGAGAAGAGTGATGGATTGGTCACATGCCGTGATGCTGATGTTCCTGGTTCAGTTGTAGTCAGACCAGATACGAAGCTTGAGTCCTTGACCATGCATGCCAGCTAGCTAATGGTTTAGTGTTCATGATCCTTGTTGAAATTTGCTGATCAAGGGGAAGTACGAACTACAGGGAAGGATTTTTTACAGAGAAGGAAAACCAGAGAGCTAAGAAGATGAGGAAAGAATCAAAAATTGGGATAACAAATCAATTGATTTTTTGTATTTCGTATATATAGCTCATTGCTCACCTGAAAACCATCCTTACACTTCAATATAGGAAAAAGAAATGCTAAGAAATAACAGCTGGGCATGGGATTTCTGACTTGGAATTATGTGCCTTTCAACAAACACAACAACGGTAAAGAAGAAATAACAAAAATACCAACAAATAAAAAACGTGATTTTCTCAACCTTACAAACTAAATAAAACGACTCAGCAACATACCGTTTAGTCAAAATATAAGAACCATAAATAAGAAATAAAATGACCAGCAGTCTATCGTTTCATTAACTCTTTAACTGTTTATTGAAAAAGACACCGAGTCTATCTTCTTCCTTTCTTCAGCTGGTTGTTGAAATAGTGCCCAGACTCATCCTTTCCTCTTTTACCAGCTGGAATTACTCAACTCTCAACACTCTTCCTTAAGTCTAGATGGGTAAACTCCCAATCTGCCTATCAAATATTCAAATTGATCTGTATTTAGACATTTAGTAAATATGTCTGCTAGTTGTTCATTAGTAGGACAGTATTCCAGCTCAATTTCCCCTTCTTTTACTGCTTCCCTTAAGGCATGAAACTTAACTCTGATATGCTTTGTGTGCTCATGTTGAACTGGATTCTTAGCTATAGCAATAGCAGATTGGTTATCCACTAGTAGTATCGTTCCCCTATTCTGTGAAAGCCCCAATTCAGCTAAGATCTTTCTTAACCAGAGTGCCTAGTTTGCAGCTACAACAATGGCTATATATTCTGCTTTAGTAGATGATTGAGCCGCTACTTCCTGTTTCTTTGAACTCTAAGAGAAAACTCCACTTCCAAATGAAAAACAGTATCCACCTGTACTTTTAGAATCATCTAGTGAGCCTGCCCAATCACTGTCAGAAAAACCTTGAAGTTTATCACTTTCAGCTCTCTCATACTTCACACCGTAATCTATTGTACCTCTAACATATCTGAGAATGCGTTTAGCTACAGTAAAATGAGTAATTGTTGGAGCCTGCATATACTTGGATAAAATACTTGTTGCAAACATTAAATCAGGTCTGGTTGCAACAAGATACAATAAAGATCCAATAATGCTCTTGAAAAGTTTTTCATTTGCATTAGCTGTCCCATCTTGCTTGCAAAATTTGGTACCTATAGCTAGTGGAGTTTTAGCAGCCTTGCAATGATCCAGATGAAATTTTTTCAATAAGTCTAAAGCATATTTTGACTGATGAATAACTATAGATTTGGATGGTTGAATAAATTCCATCCCTAGAAAATAAGTCATCAGACCTAGATCAGTCATTTCAAACTCCTTTAGCATTTGTGACTTAAACTCAGTTTGGCAATCAGTCTCAGGATCAATGACAAGTAGATCATCAACATACACTGCCACTATCAGATTAACAGCATCTATACCTTTCTTTATATAGAGTGTTGCTTCAGTTGAACTTCTGATAAAACCTTGATTCAACAAGTGAGCATCCATTCTCTCATACCAAGCCCTTGGTGCTTGTTTGAGACCATAAAGAGCTTTCACCAATTTATAGACCTTAGCTTCAGAACCCTTCATAACAAAACCATCAGGTTGTTCTACATATATATCTTCCTTCAAATAGCCATTTAGAAAAATTGATTTTATATCAAAGTGATATATTAACCAGCCTTCTCTTGCAGACAAAGCTGCCAACAACCTAATTGTATCATGTCTAGCCACAGGTGCATAGGTCTCCATGTAGTTAACTCCATATATCTGAGCAAATCCCTTAACCACCAGTCTTGTTTTGTACTTGTTCACAGAACCATCCGGATTTACTTTAGTTTTGAAAATCCATTTAACACCTATAACATTATGATCTGTTGGCCTGTCCACTAGCACCCAAGTTTTGTTCTTCCATATCATGCTCATTTCAGCTTCCATGGCTTGTTTCCAATGTTCATCAGAGGCAGCTTCAGCATATGAACTGGGTTCTGAGATTGCTACATGACATCTAGCATAAACATCTAACAGACTTCTTGTTCCTCTCATTGACATTTCATCCACATCATCTAAGTTCAACTCAAAGTCCTCTTCAACCAACTAATTTTCTACTGAAACATGATTATCTGATCCTTCAACTAGCTTGGTTTGCCAGTTCCACAATCTGTCTTCATCAAACACTACATCTCTACTGATGAATAACTTCATACTTTTGACATCTAGCAGTCTATATCCTTTTGAAGCTTCACTATAGCCAAGATGGATAGCTAACATAGACTTGTTGTCCAGCTTGGTTCTTCTTGCATTTGGGACCTTAGCAAAGTATATACATCCAAAGACTTTTAGATGTTTAACTGAAGGCTTCATGTCATACCAGGCTTCATATGGAGTTTTGCCTACCAGTGCTCTAGTAGGAAACAAATTTAACAGATAGTTAGCAATATAAATTGCTTCTGCCCACAAGATTTTAGGTAACTTTTTCTCAAACAGCAAGCACCTAGCCATCTCCATTAAAGTCTTGTTCTTTCTTTCTAAAACACCATTATGTTGAGGGCTATAAGGCACAGTCAATTGATGCACAATGCCTAATTTGCTTAGATATTCTTCAAACTCATTAGCAGTATACTCAACCCCATTATCACTCCTTAACTTCTTAATAGTTAAACTCATTTGGTTTTTAACCAAGGCTTTGAACTTAGTAAATACCCTTAAGGCATCAGACCTCAACTTTAAAAAATAAATCCAACAAAACCTAGAGTAATCATCAATAAAGAGCAAATAATACCTACTTTCATTCAAAGATGGCATTTACATTAACCCTCCAATATCTATATGCAGCAGTTGCAGCTTGCAAGTTGCTTTCCAGGTTATGCTTTGTGGAAATGATACTCTCATTTGCTTACCATACTGACACACTTCATATACCTTGTTCAAATTTGCCATGGTAGGCAACCCATCAACCAAGCTATTTGAAGCCATTAAACTTAGTGAACCATAGTTCACATGTCCAAACCTCCTATGCCATAATTCAGTATCAGCCAAGTTGCAATTAAAAGCAATATGTTTTAAAGTCATCCAGCTTAATGGAAAGCATTTGTTTCTCATTTCCACTGTAAATAGTTCAACACTAGCTAGATCTTTCACTGTGCAAGCTTTGTCTTTGAAATTTAATTCAAAGCCTTAATCCACCAGCTAACCCACACTTAGCAAGTTCTGACTCACATCAAGAGCAAAGTAAACGTTTGCAACTGATTTGATGCCACTTGGTGTTTGCACTCCCATTGTACCAGTTCCAAAGATCAGCAACATATCACTATTACCAATTTCCATTTGAGTTTTAAAATTTTCATTCAAATTGATAAAATTCTCTTTGCAACCAGTCAAGTCGTTTGAACATGCACTATCCAGCAACCAGACATTGTTTTTCTCTTCACTATCCACCTTCTTGACCATGAAAAGTACTTCATTATCTGCTTGATGCTTCTCAACCATAGCTGCTTTCTCATCAGCACTCTTGCCTTTGTTCTTACACACCTTCTCTACATGTCCTTGCTGGTGACACTTTCTGCACTTCACATGAGGTCTAAACCAGCAATATTTCTCTGTGTGATTTGTCTTTTTGTAATGTGGGCAGGGTGGATAGGTTTTCTTCTGATCCCCATTTTTCTTCTCCTCAATTTTTTTTCCCTTCTCATTTTTGTCAACATCAATCCTCTTTATGTTGCTACTTCCCACCTTCTGACTTTTAGCCTTGGCAACCAAAGCACTCTCTGTGAGTCTATTTTGCCTAAAGGTTCTTCTCTGCTCTAGTCCTTCTAATGCATTAACTAGTTCTTTCAATGTCATCTGACCAATATCTCTTGAATCCTCTAAGGAGGAGATTTTTTATTCATATTTCTCAAGTAACCCCACTAACATCTTACCGACTAATCTCTCCTCTGTCATCTCCTTACCCAGCAGCCTAAGTTGATTAACTATTCCCATCATCTTACCAGAAAATTCCCTAATAGTCTCACTCTCATCCATGGTTAACATTTCAAATTGTCTAGTTAGATTAAAGGCTTGAATATTTCTGGTTCTATCACTACCTTGAAACTCAACCTTTAAATGATCTCAAACATCCTTAGGATTATCTAGATGCATTACCTAGTAAAGATTTCATCAGACACAGCAGATTGTAAGCAAGAAAGGGCCTTGTACCTTTTTAACTTGTCTTCTTCAAACTGCCTTATCTGAGCTAAGGTTGGATTAGCATAACGTTGCTCTGGTTCAATCCCGATCTCCACCACCTCCCAAAGATTGAAGGCCTTGAGATAGGACTGCATCTTCACTGACCAAAACACATAATTTTCTCTTGTGAAAACAAGAGGAGCAGAGGTGCTAAATCCCGCAATAGCCATGAGCAAAAAGATAGAATGATAACCAGAAAGCCTGCAAGCAAGGTAAGGATAGATTGAGAGAAATGATCCCTTAAGATCACGTTACAGCTTTAATACCATGTTGAAATTTGCTGATCAAGGGGAAGTATGAACTACAGGGAAGGATTTTTTACAGAGAAGGAAAACTAGAGAGCTAAGAAGATGAGGAAAGAATCAAAAATTGAGGGAACAAATCAATTGATTTTTTGTATTTCATATATATAGCTCATTGCTCACCTGAAAACCATCCTTACACTTCGGTATAGGAAAAAGAAATGCTAAAAAATAACAATTGGGCACGGGATTCTAGATTTGAAATTCTGTGCCTTTCAACAAACACAGCAACGATAAAAAAAAAATAACAAAAATACCAACAAATAAAAAACGTGACTTTTTCAACCGTACAAACTAAACAAAACGACTCAACAACACACCGTTTAATCAAAATAAAAGAACTAGAAATAAAAAATAAAACAACTAGCAGTCTATCGTTTCATTAACTCTTTAACTGTTTGTTGAAAAAGACACCAAGTCTATCTTCTTCCTTTCTTCAGCAGAATCCATCTTCGTCCTTTCTTCAGCTAGTTGTTGAAATAGTGCTCAGACTCATGCTTTCCTCTTTTACCAGTTGGAATTACTCAACTCTCAGCAATCCTAACGGATGTAAAATGTAAGTGCGAGTAAGAGAAAGTGGGAAACATTCCGTTATTTACAAAATTTCAATTTTTAATTTTTGGGTTCTGTCCAGCTAATGCTGTGATGGCAAAAACTTAAAACGTTTTAAGCTTGCAGTACTGCCATTGAAGGGCCTTAACTGGCGTTGATGCCTAGCATAAGTGTTGCTGTTATGGCCAAGAGTTTGCTTAGAAGTGCAATAAAGTCGTGGGCAGGAGGGTGAATTGATTTCTCAGCTTTTACTGCATAAAATTAATTCACAGAAAAAGTTATAAAGTATCAAAACTACTGCCAATGCAAATGACGGCAGTTGAAATCAAAATGACTTGAATCCACAGCATTAACATATCTAGACTACCCCGATTTGATGAAAGTTCCATTAATCTCATCTACCATTTCCAGCAAAGCTACCTGTCTCACTTATTACTACCACAACAATGCGACTACTGCATTGGCAACGCTACTATCACCACTGTACCAGCGAATGCCTTTAAACCTCTGCCGTAGCCACCCATCCGCGCTCTACCAATTCACCAAGTACTGGTACTTCTCTTTTTGGTACTCTGTGATAAAAATACTGAAAGAAGGTTTCGAATATTAAATCTCAATCTCGTTCTTTTTTTTTTTTGCAAGAAATAGATAACAACCGTTAAATTAAGGCTCTGACTGTTCACCAAGTGCGGCTTCACGTGCCGAAGCTGATCGAGTGGGGTCATGGGCCCTGATGGACTGGTTTCGATTGCAGCACTGGGCTATAAGTTAATGGTCTATAAGATTAGAATTTACTCCTGACGCGAAACCAAAAGGGTACAAAACGAAGCCTCCGGTAATGGAAAAGTAGTGGATCAACCATTGATGGTGTTAAATATGGAGCTGAGCAATTTGCCATCAATGAGGAATGAGGAGGCCCCGCTAGAATCAGGGTTGCATTATTGCTTCCGGACTCGTAGGTGGTGGCATGATCACCCCGTCGCTCCTCCCAATTTTGAGTAATGGGGTCCCAACTTCCCAACCAAAGCCTGGTGCTGCTACCATACAAAAAAAATAGCCAAGAGAATGATGATGGTTCATTGCAAAATCATTATTGCAATTTACATTTTCTTTGCGAGGATTCATATTTATAGATTGATGAATTATATGAGTCCATAATGAAATGACTTGTCGGAGTTAAAAGCCCATAAACAGCGTTCGGCTTCCGAGTCCAAGCATTAAATTTGGTAGGCCCAAAGTGTCCCCAGCCCATTAACTGTTCAAAATCTTCATAGTGGCCAACACCAAGATTTTACCATTAAATAATAGATAATGACCAACGCCAGCACTCGAAGCTTCATTCAAAAGAGGTTGCAGTTGTACCAATCTACGAGCGTTTTGTCTTTGGTTAAAAACACAAAATTGACCATTATAGCATCGTTTTCTTTTACAAAATCAAGATTTTTATTGCCAATTGAAATATTTTAGTAGAGTTAACAATAAAAATGAAAAAGGGTTCTAACTTGTGCATTTATTATATATATCCACAGGATCAAAACTCAAAAACAAAGTTAGCTAGAGCCTTTCCACACTAGGTTGTTGGTTATCAATCATTGGACAGAAAAACAAAGAAAGAAAACTCCTCCCCACCCCCAAACGAAAGACGAAGAAACACCCAGATAGTGAAAGATACAATGCTTGAGGCCCTTTCAATAAATGCCATGAACTAATCTTATTAAGGGGGTCTCTAGTTTTCCTCAACTCCACATTCAAGTGCCAAAATAATTCACTCGGAAAATATTCGGTTTTTAATTCAGCATCAAAACGGACCCCATTAGCCCACAGTGTTTGATAAAATTAGCCAGCCAATTTGTCGACCAAGTACGTGTGGAAACCAAGTGCTCAAATTCCCCTAACAAAAACGAAAGTGGCTTCAAACCAATTTAATCCATCAAATTAATCTAGTTTTTGACAGCTCACAATTATAGTACGTTTTCCACACACCCTCCAGACGTTTTGTTATATGTGGAAAAACATGACTTTAAACAAGAGAATTTAGGCCTTTGTTATTTAATGTTAAAGTCAAACACTAATATAATATAATATATATATATATATATATATTATTGGGGGTTCTTATAGGCTTTCAACCATAGGCTTTACCCATCATTCACAGGAAATATAAAAGGATTTTGGGTCTCACCCACACCCCCTTTTCCCCATTTTTTTTTCGTCGAATGAGTGATGAAGTTCATTTTAATGCTTTAAAATGATCTTGTTTTTTTCCTTGTTTATAGTATAAATACAAACGAAGATTGAAGAAAATGAGTAAGGTGAAATAACGAGAAACAAATGAATAGAATATACAAAATCCAGCCTTCTGGATTAATCTCTTCCAATCATGACATTATCACATTGGAATAACTCAAATTGCCCAAGGACAAGCAAAGATAAGAAAATGATAATGAAACTTAATTAAATAAAGGGACAAACAAATTTAATTATGGTACTTCATATGAATTTTCATGATGAAATGATGTCGAAAAGATAATGTAATTTACATGAATATCATCAACATACCAATGTATGATATTCAAATACAAATGTAAAACGGTGTACTTTCTTAAAATGCTACATCTATGATTGCAACCCTCTCGACTCTATTGTCATTTCAAGGATTCCCCCTAGTTGTAGTTTATTTAACTTTAAAAGAATGGGATCAAGGTGGGAAAGCTAACTCAAACCTTTGGCTCCTTTCCAAGAAAATGGTAGAAGTAAACAAGAACAAAAAATCAATCAAAACACTTGTTTTTGTCCTAATAAACCATTTAATTGCAATAAATGTTAAGTCCATAATAAGTAGATTATCAGTTGTGATTAAGTCACATATAGCAAAGCCTGATCACACACCATCATGCTCCAAAAAGTTCACCATTAATTATGGGGAATATACGAGC
The DNA here is from genome assembly GCA_036013995.1 of Theobroma grandiflorum. Taxonomy (NCBI): domain Eukaryota; kingdom Viridiplantae; phylum Streptophyta; class Magnoliopsida; order Malvales; family Malvaceae; genus Theobroma; species Theobroma grandiflorum. The sequence goes on from CP142129.1 coordinate 41,407,296, forward strand.
CCTGTAGAGTGAAATGATAATAGCTGAAAATTGATCACAAACCCAAAGTCAGTCAACATAAATTTCTTTTTTCCCAAAGTTTCAGTTACAATGAAATTACTCTCAATTAAAGCATATGTAGAAACTTTGCTTTTTACAATTAATCACAATCATAACATTTTCATGGCAATTTTAATTAAAAGCATATGAAAAAAGAGAAAGAAAAAGAAAGTGGGGGAGGGAGACGTTCAAAATGTTTTCCAAGATGATAACTGACAGTTTTGTGGGAGAAATCACCATCTCATCCAAGATCAAGAGAACCAAGACCTCTGCAAACACTAAGCAGAGCCCCATGATTCTGAATTACTGGGACTATCAATTATGAACACTCTCTCATATATGGGACCCCAAACCAGTTGCAGGAATGGCATATTTTATTCTAATTGCTCATTTGTCTCCAATGAAAAGAGTAACATAGATTTTCTCACTTTGGGGTATAAAAAGTATTCTTCTTATTTACTCCTTTCAAAGAGAGGGGAGAGAAACAATTTAAGGTTTAGAAAATTCAAAAAAAAAAAAGGAAAAATACCCAATAGAATATTCGTTTTCTGGGAAAACTTCTAGTCCGTGTATTTATGTTAGTATTAAATTAAAATATCTTGTGTTTGGACCATTTGAAGAAGTTCAGTTTTAGCTGTTTGATCCATTATCATTATTATTATTTTTGAGTTTCTCACCCTCCCCCCCTAGCCTTAGAACATCATCATTACTTAAAATTTCATGAAAATAAACAAATAAATAAATTAACCACTATATCCTAATGGAATAGGACAAGCAAAGCTCAAAGGGGTATCGTGCAACGCCATTTCTTTCCCCATAATAGACAAGTGACATATATATAAAACTTGTCAATGATAAAACAACTTCGGTACTTTGCATTATTGTACAACAAAACATTAATTAATTAGCAGCTAACAATAAAACCAAAGGCGATATTAAAAATATTGACAAAAAGAAGCAAAATATGTAGCAAAAGAAGGATGGGAATGGAATGTGGGAAAGCGCAAAAAAAAAAAAAAAGAGAAAGAAGCTCAAAAAGCTAGGAGTGGGGTAAATTAGTCAATCTGTTTAGGGTTGGTGAGGAACAAGAATAGTATCATCATTGTCACCACACACATTGGACAGCAAATATTAGGTGAAATTTAAAAACTAAAAAAAAAAAGAAAAGAAAAGAGGAGTTCTTATTAGAACAGTGAAAAGCCGAAAAGGGTATTCTTCTTTGAGTGGAGTGGAGTTGTACGTAGTAGAAAAAGAGAGAAGCGAAGGGAAAGGCTTGGCTGGCTAAACTAAATAAGTTGAAGTAAGTAATGCCCCCACTCTAGTATGGTACTTAGCAACCTCCCCGCAGCTTCCTCAATCCTCAGCCAGGCGGCTCTGCCAGCTGGTTTAATTTTGTGAACCCAAACCCCCGAGCCCTCTCGCCCTAACTAGGTCGACCCTTACGCTGTACCCTTTGACACCCCTACGACTTCTGGGGTATTCCCAACTCTCCCTCTGACTCTCTTAAAAATAATGAGATGGATATAGAAATGTACTAATATGGGTAAATGTGAGAGCTTCGTCATTAATAGGTGATGATGATGAGGTTAGAAAGGCCAGGTCGGTCGTGTGTGAGAGTGTGGGGATCACTTATAAACGCCACGTTTTTCCCGCGATTGTTCTTTGCTCTTTTCCTTTCCCTACTTAAAAAGCCCCCCCTTCCCTTCCCTTCCTTCGCATTTCTCTCCTCAAATCAAAATCTCCCTCTTTCTCTCGTTACTCTCACTCTCAATCTCGTTTCCTCTCTCCCTTCTACTTCAACAAGAAAGAACCTACCAAGCAAAAACCTTCACTCTCTGCATGCTTTATTCATAAACTTCTTTAAAGGTGCTTACTTTTACATAGTTAACAGTTTACTTGCTTAGCTGTTAGCATCATATTGAATAGGTTTTTAGTTTTAAGAAACAGAGCAATGGGTGACTCACCAAACTCGGAAACGGAGTCAAGCACTCTTAGCAATAACTCCTCTACTCTGTATCCACCTTCACCATCCTCCTACGTCGGTAAAAAGAAATCGGCTGATGACCCCACACCCGACCCGAAGAAGCAAAAGCGTCCGAGAGACAGTAGCAAGCACCCGGTTTACCGTGGGGTCCGAATGCGGACGTGGGGCAAATGGGTATCCGAAATTCGAGAGCCCCGGAAGAAGAACCGGATCTGGTTAGGCACTTTTTCTACTCCCGAAATGGCGGCACGTGCCCATGACGTGGCAGCCTTAAGTATCAAAGGCAACTCTGCGATTCTCAACTTCCCCGAACTCGCCGGGTCGTTGCCACGACCAGCTTCAAACTCGCCTCGTGACGTCCAAGCCGCCGCTGCTAAAGCTGCCTCAATGGAGTTCTCAAGTAGTAACAGTAACCACACCACCGCCACATCATCGTCGTCGTCATCAGCGTCCTCGTCATCGTCATCGAATGTCGATGACGTGTCGACGCCGGAGGAGCTGAGCGAGATAGTGGAGTTGCCGAGTCTGGGGACGAGTTACGAGTCGGCCGAGTCAGGGAGCGAGTTCGTGTACGTGGACCCGGATGATGGGTGGCTTTTGAATCCCAGTGGCATGCCGTGGTATTATGAAGAAAATTGTGGGTATTTTGGGGACGAAATTTCAATGCAAATGCAAGAAAGTGTGATTACAACTGGGTTTGGTCCTTTACTATGGGATCATTAATGCATAACCAAAGAAAAAAAATCTACGTGTGCCCCTTTTTTTTTTGTCTGAAAATCTCTTTACAGTTTTTATTTTACGAAATTGCCCTTTTGCAATTTTTTTCTCCAGGAAAGGGCGAAAAAAATACCTTGCTTCGTTATCAAGATGTTCGCACTTGGTTGTGCTAGAGTTTTTGGTCTCTTCTTTCATCAGTGGTCCATTGGGGTGAATCAAATCCTTAAGGAAAAAAAAAGTGGCAAATTTTATAGGAGACTTTGAGCTTGGCATGCAGTTGTTTTGCTTGGATTGGTCAAATTCTACTACTTTATAGAGAAAGAAGAATAATGTATGTGGTAAAAAAGTGTTACGAAGCTTGGAGAACACTTAATCTTTTTTTAATAGGATAAAGAAAAGATCAAGACAATGGGTTCTTCTTCTTCTTCTTCTCCTTCTTTTTGTGTATAGTTTATTTTTCTCTTTGTTTGATCTTAGCTTTTGTGTTGATTTTGGGCATTGACAAGTGATGCGGACCAATTAAAGCTCATATGTTTCTGTTTGGAGTGATTCAATGTTGAAGACACTTCCAATGCGTTTGATAAAACCATTGAATTATAATAGGCTCCAGTCAAAAATTTTCACATGGGTTATGCATATGATGTGTTTAATTACTGCACTACACATACTGATTTCTGGGGTGCTTCTGTGCCCAATTGTTTATTAAATGTTTACTATGTATGCTTTTTTTAAAATATATAACTTTAAAGAAAATTTTATATTTATGACTTCTATTTTGGACTAAAGTGTTAGTCCTGTCAAATAATGCCATCTGCCTTTAAATTGAATGTGCTTTCCTGTAATGAAAACTCAATGTTGAAAAGAAATTGGGATGTACTGTTAGAAAGATAGATGAAATACCCTTTTCGTTCCCCCTCCCCCACCACACCCCACCCCCCCACCCCAAAAAAAAAAAAACAAAAAACTTGAATAAATCCCAACAATACAGCTGCAGATAATAGTTATTTTGGTGCTATATCAAGCTTTTAGCCGTATATACAAAGAGTGATAAGTGCCCAAGAATCTAGATCACCCAAAAACACAAGGGTTGGGTATACCTTGAAAGATTAAACAACCAAACCATTTTGAAAGCCTTCATTTCATCTGTCCCAATCTGGCGATGGAAATTGAAGACTCTTATGCATAAAATAATGGTCGGGGTTCAATGGTTTTAAAGATGTTCTCTCATATATACATTCTCCTCTTAGTACAATAAACCTAACTCTGTGAAGCAGTAAAAAGGGAAATTGATTGTTCTTGATTATAATAAATGGTCTGTTAAGAGAGGCTTATTCCTTTGACAGCTGCATTTCAACCACCGTGTTCGTATTCTTCTCAGGTCCTTACAATTTGTATTTATGTACATATCATTCTGCTTCTCCTCTGTCCATGACAAACTATACTTGTTCTTTAATACAATAAATTTTGAGATTTAGGTATGATGCCAAAGCCTTTGGCCCTGACCACTTGCAAATTTTAGCTGACACCATATGACATTAGAGTTGTCCAGCAGGTTTGTATGGATTTCATTTTTGTTTCCCCTTTCCCCTCAACTCTGGTTGGTTAGCTTTTCTCTTTTTCTATTTTTCTTTTCTTCTTCTTGATATAGGATAGTAGTTCAGCGCTCCCTAAACTTCACATACTTCCCTCTAGGGATATTCACTTGCCAAATTGATTGAATGGCAGAAATGGAGATTTGGAATTTTATAATAGAAGATATATAGGTACACTTATCATTAAATTAAATGTTCTAGTAATAATATTAAAATAAAGTATACACCTTGTAACTGCTTATGAGCAGGAAATCAGGAATCAAATTACTACAATGGAATGGTGCATTATTTTCCATCTGGCATATGGTCATGTGCGAAGCCAAAGAAACAGTAAAGTCTCATGTAGTTCGAGGCTGGAAAAGTTTGACCAATAATTTACGAAGAGCCTTCCTGGCAACTGCAGGTTATTGGATCCTGAGCTCAACAAAAACTAGTAGCGCAAAGAAAACCAAATGAAAAACGAAAGACCAAATTAAGGAACTTTGAATTAAATACTACTTGTACAAAACTCAACTAATTCATCTTGGTTCCACGGTTTCCTCCCTTAATTTTCAGGCAAAAACTCAGTTGTTATGGAAATGATTGGGTCTCTCTTTCATTTAAGGGCAATGTTTTCTAGTTCAAGCTGGAGGTACTCAAGAAACAACCAATCTGAACTAGTTAATAAGTAATAATAATCCTCTTCCAACAACTTTGGGTGGGGAACAAGGAAAAAAGGGCAATGCAAACCCACAAATTTTTTGTCCTTTCGTTTTCAAATTTATGAATATTTAAGCTTGCAGATATAAATTAGTCATCCCTACATGCTCCATATCTAGCTCACAAATAATCACCTCCCGCATTAAACTTTTGTCATTTCCTGTCTGCTTATTAGCCCCGGAGTTCTCGAGAAAAAAAAGGTTAACTTTGGTGGAGTAGTACATTTCCTCCATTACAAAGAGAAACTTTTCATTAACTGACAAACAAAAAAAAGAGAGAGCCCAAACCCACTCTCCATTTCCTCCTCTTCAACATTTTCTCTGCACCATGCCATGGCCTTCTCCACCTCTGGAGTTGTCTTATTTTTGTTAAAAAATGTAAAGAAAAACAAGTCAAAAGCCTATGACCTATCGCTTAGCTGGAAGATGTGAGAGCAAGCCAAAAATATAAATTACGGGACCCCATTTCATCTCTATATATATGTCCTTTTATAATGATATATATGTCTTAATTCATACTACTATTATGCCTTTTCATTTTTGTGCAAATATTAATTACTGCTATTTTATGTGGTTGGAAATTGGTAGTCCTTAAACCTAGCAATAAGATTACATTAATTGGTTTAGTATCTGTTTAATGCTGGACACAGCAGAACAAAAATTAAATAAACTGAAATTAATGGATAGATAATCAGTCTAGCTGAAGGAATGAGGCAAAATTAATGTTTTAAGTAATATTGTAGATTTCATTAGAAGCAAAGAGAAATTTGCTTTCTGTTGCAGTTTCTGTGAATTTTTTCTCGTAATCAGTCGCACGTGCACCTTTAATTACATCGTTGACCTTTGGTTTCTAAATGGAATTATTTGGGAATCACAATTTGAAGCACTTTAATCTTTTTTTAATTCATGTTCAAATTCATAGAAAACCGAAATAATACGCTGTGGTTCCTTAAATTTCGAGTGTCATTCTTGTTGCTCTGAAGCATTGCTCGGTCCTCAGATGTGAACCGTATAAAATCTTCCTTATTTGTTGCCTTAATCTTGCAAATTAACCACTAATCAGCACTACAAAACATGAAACCCGCCGCCCTAATCATGTGTTTTATATTAATAATCCGGCCCTAACTTAGAAATTGATTAATACTGTTTTCTTTCGAAAAATGTCAAAGCTTAATGACATTTTTCCTTGATTCGTAGTCAATATCAATCTCCATAATCATTCTTTTTCTATAATTAATCCCCAATCATCGTACACAGGTATGACGTGAGCCTTTTGCCTTCTCTTAGCACGCTTCTCACACACAGTCAGGTCAGCAGACTTGGGCGAGCCTTTTTTCGATCAATCGGATTCTATGCCACATGCTTCATCAGTTCATTTAATAATAGTTTAGTAACTTTCAAAAAATAATAGTTCAGTAGTTTGTATTAGCAAATATAATAAGCCATTAATCAAACACTAATTAGAAGAAACAGTAGGAAAACCCTAGCTTAACAAACACGTTTATTAATATTAAAACACCGTAACAAATCTTGAAATTTTTATTAATCCAATTTTAATGCAGATATAAAAGATTCGAATCAGCCTTGATTGATTTCAGACAGATATAATGTGTACAAATTATAGTGATGTTGTCTCCCCCTCCCCCCCAACTGGCGAAAGCTTGGATTCTTATATCTCAATTGGTTCTCTAACAGATTGATTCTCCATGAATTATGTGGCCTAATGTATTGGAGCTACACCCACATGTTATAAAGGCAATTATGCACAAGAATAACGAGACACAGTTGGATGAAATAATTAATGCTTTATTAATTTTTTTGTTGGTGGACTACATTCATGATCTCTTTATTTATAGGGTCAACATTTTTGGTAGGCTTTCAGGGGTAGTTAGTTTGTGCTAGTTTGGTGGCTCATTTGGTTATGAACGCCCCTGCCACGGCCATATTTATTACACAAATTTTAGCTCGCAAGTAATTAACCTGAATTTCTTATAGCACAGTGGCCTTGCACATAGTTAAAGTGTTTCAGCGCTTAGCCTTGTGACAGGGTCGAACCATTCCACTAGGTAGAGAGAGGGGTCATCAACAAAGTGAAACAGTTAACGTTTTCATATTCTCTTATGTGGGACTGATCAGAGACCTTTCTTTCTTGGTTTTAATTATTACTGTTATTTTTCTCAAACCTTAAACGGGGTCCAAATGCATACATTACAAGACAAATATCATGAAACCTCTCTCTCTCTCTCTCTCTCTCTCTCTCCCCAATTGAATTTGGCAACAAAATTGTGTCTTTAAAGGCATCATGTATTGTCTGCTTCGGACAGTCTGCACGTTTGGTGAAGTGGATATCGGCACTTCAAAGACATTAGTTCTTCAGCCATTAAAGTAATAGCAGGAACGGGAATATTATTAGAGCTTCTCACCAGCCTTCTTTAAATTTTGAGCAGCTATTATCAATACCAATTAGTTCACTGAAATTTGGTGAATGAAATTTAAGCATTGGTAAAGCTTTTTCCTCATATCAATTCCAATGTAGTCTAAATTTTAAATCCAATAGCTAGCCTCCCAATACTTTAGGGTGGTCTTTTTGGTATTGGCTTTGGACTAACTTGAAACTAGCTATATTTGTCCATTTCAAAGGATTCCAACGATATTCTCTAGACAAGAAGTGCCAAATATTTTTGATAGGTTTAGACCTATTAACCTAACAAAATATTCTCTCTAGAACTGAGAAAAGAAAAAACCCCATTTGCTTCAATAATCAATACTTTCACCAACTCTCATGAATGAACTACCTCCAATTTGGTCATTATTAATTAAACTAGAATGAGAGGAGTAAACGGCATTAATTAAGACACCAAAACTAAACAAAGAATGGGTTCAATTGAGACACTTTTGTTGAGCACCACGGAGTCTAAATCTGTGGTTAGAATTAAATGGTTGCGTCGTCCACTTTTCAAAAAGTAGAGATGAGCAACTATGTACATTCTTACTATACAAATTTAGAAATCACCATACATTATTGGATTGACATATATCTGTCAAATTTTTCAATAATGATACGTTGAAAATGACATTCAAACATATAATTTTGAACCATTTACAAAATATAGTTAATTTTATAAAGTGTAGAGATAGTAGCATGTGATTTACTAGTTATCTATATATTATATGCATCAAATGTGTATGAACCTTTAATTAATTAATTAGCCTTAATTTTTCTTATCTTTCCTTCTCCAAACATTGTCACTGACTCTCTTTTATTGTTCCATTGGCCAGCATTGGCAATCAAGTACTCTTGTGAAGAGATGATCTTTGGAGAAGAAAGTAAGCAATCAAGTAGTCTTGTGAAGAGACGATCTTTGGAGAAGAAAGTAAACTTTTGTTGTATTGATAGGATATGTAGCAGAAATTAACCATTAAAATTGGTAGCCTAGCTAGGCTGCACATACTTAGGCTCCAATAACTCCATAATTGTGAAAAGAGCTTTTCAGTTTGTGATTTCCATTTCATCAAACCTAGCGACTGGCAAAACTCGTCAACTAAGAATAGCTAGGTGGTTTTACCACTCTCTTGGCAAGAGATGCAGGTTAGTACTTGCTAGATTGGGGACGTTGGCAAATAATACGACTCCAAAACGGTGGCTGCTACGGCCTATGGTGGTGCTAAATGCAAGAGTAATTCTTTCCATTTTTGGGCCTCCATATCATCTTAGACTAGGCTTAGACTGGAGTCGGCTCAAGATAATGGAAAATGATTTAAAGATTACTCGGTTGAGCCATTTAATTAATATATAGATAGAGAGATCAGCAGCTAATACAAAATTTATGGATTTGGTTGGAGTTGGATGACCAATATTCAACAAAATTAAATGATTTAAATTTTTTTGCATCAAATAAATTAATATAATGACACTAAACATATATTAATCACAAAATTAAATCAAAATCTCAAGCATGTAACGTTTAGATTAATTTAGTACTCGAATGTAGGACATGCATACATACTTCTACGATCAAAAGAGGACGAAACATAGAGTAAGTGATCAAATGTCATTGATTTCCTAAAGTTGGGTTTGTGTCTTAAAGCATTATGGAATATAAGATTAGTGTTAGATAACCATTGGATGTTGGATGTCACATCTGGATTTTTGTTAGTCTTTTAGTGTCCCTTCAACGATAAAGGAAAGAACTTTTGAGGGAAAAGATACAATGCAGCAACTGTTCTTGTTCTTAGGGTATACTGCATCATTAGCTTCTCATCATAATATTTTGATCGTACCTAGGAAATTACTATTTGGTTATCATTACTTCTGGCCTATAGTAGAAACAGTACGCTTCTTCCTCGCGTTTGATTCCTAGATATATACACAATATTAGAGTACTTTTGGAATTTCATGTTTAATTCGTGGGTTTCCATTAAATGATGGGAGTTGATTTGAGTTTTTCTTGCTTTTTTCTAAGCTGTATTATGGTTTTAGTTACCGTTCAAACTCAGTGTCAGTGAGACTTGAGATGGATGAGACCCAAGCTCTTTCCATCTTTTCTCAATAATTAATTGCAGAAGGAATAAATTTATCAATAATTTGTCCACTTTCACAAGCCAGCAGTTGCTATATCTCCTCATTGTATCAAAGCACTTACCCTTTCAAGCATAGATTCATTTTCTCCATGCTAAATTTAGTTCATATTATACTTTTTCTATCTCACTTTTCCACTTTCAATCATTCATTACAAATTGTACAACTCAGGGAAATAATTTAGAAATGTTAATTTAAGAAATGGAGGAAAACTTAAATGTGTGACTATATATCATTGCCTTTTTCTCTAACTAATAATGTCTTGCAATTGGTCATATTATACATGCATTAATTAACTTTTTTTTTAAATTATTAGTTAAAACTATATTACCATAAAAAAAATTAGGTGATCTTTAGATCTCGGTTCAAATGATCTCAACATATGTGAGTTTAGTCTAAGTTTACAATAATTAATTAATTTATTTAGTTGATTTTATTTATTTTTTTCATAGATTTAATATGTGATAAATAAAATAATTATTTGACTATAATTGAAATTTTTACTTGTAATTGTAATTTCATCAAAAACATATTGATCATTGATTATACATGATGGAAACCCGAGCTCAACCGTCTAATTGAAAATTAATTAGAGTAAAAGCCTTATTACCAATTTGGGCTTAACATAAAAGGAAATAACTTTAATGTTAGGCCTACTCTAAGGAAAGGAGAAGAAAACAATTTAGAACTGTTCTTTGTTCCAAAAGCTTCATTGAAAATTAGCTTCTCTCTAATCATAACGTTTTGATTTGAACCGTCACCAACGCAATGCCTCCAATTATAAAGCAACTGGTATTTAGTTATCATTATTTACTGGCCCAAGGGAACAGTTCTCTCTTGTTCCTTTTGTTCAATCTCCAGGGACACCACTCTTGGACTTTTGTTGTTTTTGATATGGGTTTGTTATTCTTTGATCGAATGGATGGAAAGTGATTTAATCTTTCTTTTATATATCCTGCTTGTATTATCATGGTAGTTAATTAACAGGCAACCCTTTTGTCTTGAGATGGAATGATGGATAAGCCTAAGCCTAAGCTCATGACTTTTCTTAACAAATATTAATCCTTGTTTAGATTTTGCTAAAAGGTTTTTGTCATTTGTCCATGGGTGTCAACTTCACAGTTCAGCAATTGCTGTCCTCCTTTTTGTGTCAAGCACTTTAAAAACTTTTTCCAAGTATAAATCATTCTCAACAATAATGTCTAGGAGCTAATCATTTTCTATATGCATTACAATTGTATAACCACTAATTAAAAAAAAAAAAAAAAGCAGCCTAAGCAGCAAAGGCTGCCTGCTGCCAACTTTAATTAATACTAGGATATTCCTAGTTGCCTCTTGCAACACCAAATGCCCCAATTTCACCATGCTTTCGACAAGACACAGAGAGAGAGGGAGAGATAGTAAAGTCCACAAATAAGAAGGTACTTTGAAGGATGCAAATCTTCCAAATTAACATTATAAATAATATATTCTCAAATGATTAAAGTAAAAAAGGACTAGTGCTTTGCATGCTTTCCAATGTCCATGCACACTATCTAAAGAGAAAATTTACAGGCAGCATAACTCAATATCCCCACATATAAAAATTTAGCAGGAACAGGATCTAGCAAAGTTGATTGTCTCAAATCATGAACAACTTGAAAGGTATAAAAAGATGATGCTCACTTTAAACTTTTCCCTTTTCCACGTTCACTATAAATTAAAACCCTTTCTCCTTTCCGTTGCGTTAGCATATTGATCACGGTACATGCATGGACTACTTTTTTCTCTTGGTAAATTATGGACAACTAAGTTCATTGTTTAATGAGTACAATGGCAAATTTTACACGTGCTACACGTGTATAATCATATAAAACCCAATCTTTTGGTACTAGGTGTTTGTTAAGACTTTGATCCAAAGAAAAGAAGAAGGAAAAGCAAAGGTTATAATTTGCAATTTTCTTCAGGTGCAGTGTTAGTTTGTTAGACTAACACTACTACACAATGAGCCTACTAATCCAATTGATTAAAGACTTAAAGCAAAATTAATTATGCTCCTAATGCCGAATGCTCATCGCTATCCTTGCGTGTAATCATTTTTTTCTTATGCATGTCTGTTTCTCTCCAATTGGTCCATTTCTAATGCCATCAATGTCCCTTTCCCTTTTCTAAATGTCTGTCCACTTTTTGTTTCTGGTTGACAGCACTCTTGACAGTGATTAAAATTAAGCCATTTCCTTTTCGATTTTTTTTTTTTTTTGCGAAAATTATTTCAAATGTTAAGATTGGTATTGTATTTAATGTCCAATTTTTTTTCCTCTGTACCAAATATTTACAATGAAATCACATTTTGGTGAATAATTTTCCCACCCTTTCGTCCAAGAGGAAGGAACAAAAGAGAAAACAAGTTTCTCTCGGGACAAAGGCAAAGGAAGATTGAAGTGGGCGGAAGGGAAATACATGGTGACAGTCTTAGCCAAGTCCTCGCCCTAATCTGACAAAATCTTTTTGCCACCTTTTTTAACATTGACCATAATTATTATTATTAGACCAAACCAAAGTATAAATCTTCTTAAAAAGACAACCAAAAAGAGGTTTCGTGATGTTAGAAACGTCAATTAAGCAAATACCTCGTTCCCCTTTCTTAACTTAAACATAAAGTAATCACATGAAAAGAAAACATTAAAATATAAATAAAAGAAGATCACATGGTTGTAAAATATGAAAATATACAGAAGATCACATGGTTTAGATAGATGATGAAGCGGCAACACGGAGAGGCCGCGCCACCGCAGGGGGAACCGTGCTTTAGGGTGGTGGAAGATAAGCTGTCACTGTCCAATATGACCCAAATATCTCCAGCAAAGCAGAGTGGGAAGGGGCGGTGCAAGCGTTGAAAGGAGGAAGAAACTGACCAATGAACAGTGACTGTCGGCACACCATGGTTACTGCACGTGCAATTCCACTGAATCCACCCCTCCCCCCTCATCATCAGGCTCTGCTGGGTATTCCCCTTTTTTTCCTTCTTCAGTCTCTCTCAACCTCGCTTGCTTGCTGCTGCCTGCTGACACTCTCCCGTCTTTCCAGCAGGCAAAAAGGTTTCCTCACAAGTGGTCCCACTTTCTTGGCTTTTCTCGTTTCAAGATTTGCGGCTGTCTCAAATCATAAAGGAAAGCATCGATATGTTGACTAATTTTGACTTCGTACCATACGGTTTGGGTTTTCTCTCTTTGGGCTTGAAAGATTTGAAGAAATAAAAGAAAAATCGATGGGCTTTTGATGGAAATGACATTATGGCCCAATTCAAAAGTTGCTTTTTCTCAACCATCGCTTTTCTTCTTCAATCACTCAACTCCTTTTGAGATCAAAATTTGGATTTAGGAGCGACAACACGGTGTTCGTGGGTCCTGTTTCAGATAAATTGTCATTATTAGCATGCCAATCTTGGAATTTATATTTAGAGCCTTGATTTAGACTATAAAAATTATTAATAATTATTTTTTAAAGAAAAAAGAATCATAATGTATTAAACTCGAGTAAATTCAATGATTTTTATTTTCAATAATTAATTCTAGTTGTGTCTCTGGCACCTAAAATCAGCACCCACCATACATCTTTATCAATTGAGAAGATATAAATATTCCATGTTTAAAAGATTAAAGGTGCTACCTTTAACAATGAAGCATTTTGATTCTTATACGGGTTTCCTAAATTAGAGGGGACAATTAATTGATGCGCAACATTTCCAATTTTGTCATTTTAACGAAGGCCAAAGGCAACAAGGCATCATTAGATTGCATACATATTTCTCTAAGGAGCTAGTGTTCATATTGCAATTTGCTTTGAATTTGATCAATCCCTACAAGGGATGAGAAATTAATTGGTATTTAATCTATGATTAAAGCATCCAATTATCCAAGGCCCATTTTGTCTGTATTATAATTGATTTAGCAGGCCTTTAACCCGTTAATTCGGTCTTTACCCAAAGAAAAATAGGCTGAAAGAAGTAATTTGTACAAGTCGCTTTCATGTTTTTCTTTTTCTTTTTTCTTATTAATTATAAATATGAAAAATAAAAATAAAAACTTCCAAAAGGTATATATATTTTGTTCACATGTTTCTCATTTTATTTATTTATTTATTTATTTATTTATTTTAAAATTACGGATACATCGAACAATGGACAAATGCAATCAAAGCTTGAATCGGACACTGACCTCACTAAATTAAATTGGACAATGATAAGAAAGGTGACCAATAAACTCAAAAAATATATTATATATATAAAAGAAAGAAATCTGGGTTTCGATAATGTTGTGGGGGGAGGTCCTACATATGATTCATGACATCAACTGGCATTGCAGACAAATGCAAACTGTCCTTCAAGGGAAGCAAACAAATTTGCGGCTACTTTGCTTAATTAAACTTTTTTGGTTTAGTGTTTTACGTTCAAATTACATCATTTTCGATGTTTCATTTGAGTCGTAATTGTAATTAGATTGAAAATAATAGATTTAAATTATGCCGTTATTTTATTCAGTGAAAAAAAAATGATGTGGACAGTAGAGTATTAGAGTGAGAAGGTTCGATTACACGAGTCTACGTAAAGAAGAAGCGCAGTTATGATATTATTAGCACATCAAGGACAAATTAAGATGTACTATTTCTACCTATCAATATATAAATATATATATATATATACTATATATTATTTTTATAAAAAAATTAATATTTTATATATTGGTAATTTTTAAACTTTTTAAAAGTAAAATTAGAATATTGATACATTTTTTAATTTATTAATATTTTGAATATATTTTAACGTAGAACAATAAAATTTATCTTAAGAGATGCTTTTTCATGAGTAAATATGATTAAATATCAAGTTGTTTGAAGTCAAAATTCCTCCGTCCTACTTTTATTGTCTTTGTTTGATTTCAATAATTTTCAGATTTTTTTATTTTTTTCTGTGTATTTGATAATTCATGATTATTAATGTAAAAACAAATAAAAAAAGAAATTTAATTTTAAAATATAAAAATGATATTATTAAAATTACTTTTTATATATAAAATTTGCATGATACATACATTTTTTTTCCAAATGAAATGTATAACCAAATTGGAGTCCTTCCTAACTACTATTTCTATGCCAAGGTACACATGTAAACATGATTAGATCAATTGAATACTTGAGCTGAACTTACCATATGCCATTAGATTCCTTACGTACATTTGGATGCATGGGAGAACCGTATAAGGCCGAGTTGAAATAAATTCAATTATTATTTTCCCCTTTGCCAGCCAGGCTTACTGGGAATTTGGAAAAATCTGTTGAGGGACCTTGTCACCTACCATGGAAGGGTGGCATGGACCCCATGGGCCATGGCCAAATTCCTCGCAAAAGGATTTGACATAAGGAAATGGACTACCACTTCTCCCGTCCATGGCCTACACCCATATCCTGTTCCTACACCCTAGTGGGCCCCTTCAAATGTACCTATAACAATTTGCCGACCTAAGACAAAAATCAATCAATTGCATTTACACTCCGTCAGATCATGTTCGTGGAATGAAACATTATTGTGTATAGTCAGATCGTTCGTAGTCACGTCGCAATCGCTAACTGATTTTTTTATTATTTGTTCGTGCAGAATACACAGTCAAAAGTTTGACGTGGGATGATAAAAGGAGAGCCATCGAGGGAGAAAGGATAGGTGCTGTCTTGGTGTAATGGCGCGGAACAGAACAGAACAGAGGAGGGACCTCGGGGATTTGCGGCGTCTGCAGATTTTTGGACAAAAATCTTCTCCTTAAATATTATTTCAATGCTTGAAAGTTCAAAAAGAAGCAGCCACATCCCACACATGGCAATCTGGTAAGGCCCGCACGTGTTTGGACCCCTTTGCGTGGCTGAGCTCTCCCTCGATAAGAAAAAGGGGTTTTGTCTTTGGTTGAACAGATTGTCATGGAGAGAGAAGGTAGAGCCATGAGGTGGGTAAGTAGAACAACGTGGTGGGGCTGTCTGGTAATTTTTTTTAGAAAAAAAAAGCGAATATATGTTCTTTTCCTAACAGTCTAAATTGGCTGTCCCCCCCTCCCTCGGTCTTTTTTCCCTCGTCTCTTCCTTTTTTCTCTCAGGCCAAACGTTTTTGATTTTGTTGTGAAACATGAGTTTTATTTCTCCTTGTATGAATGAATATCTGCAGAGTAGGGGAATAAAAGAAAAAGCAAAGAAAATTTGTATGGTTGAAATGAAAACAAGTTCGATTCCATTTTATCTCATGTTGGCAGTGGCTAGTCTATGACTCTGTTTGTGTTTAGCAGGAGTAGGAGACAGGAACTGGCGATTTCCATGTGAATTTACCATCCCATGCTCAGACAAAAAACTGCATCTGCAGCAGATGAAAAAATGAAACTGCTCCATTTTCTCTGTTACAACAATCAAACATCATTTCCGCATGTATGGACAACTGAAATTATTATCTGTTTTATTTTTCACCCTTATGATTGTTTGGAAGTTTTGACTTTTTACCTTTTAGACTGTTAACAGACTGATTGATGTTTGCTCCAGAAATTTCGGATTTTGTCTAGCATTTTCCTTGCCTGCTGCTGTGGAGTCTGGAAGCAAAGCAGGGCAAGAGAAAAAGTCCGATGATATGGTAATAATGACACGAGAGTAAAGGCAATGGAGTTTGATGAGCTTGAGTTTGTTTGATTTTTTTTTTTTTTTTTTTTGAGAATTCTTGACCCAACTCAAGCAACATTGGATTCACAATCCAATGACCAAGTTAAGGACAATATTCCTGGTGATCCAGAGCCCCAAAAGCTCCGTTCAACATGGCGTTTAAATGGAACAAACTTGCTAAAAGGAGCAAACCTCCATACCTCCCAACAGTTTTGGCCCAAACTATCAACCAAAAAATATGTTTATATGTAGATGAAATTAGATAGCTAATTGCTCATTTTTCATAGCTCTTTTAAGACTTCAATGGTGCAATTAGCCATTATTCCAGGACTGGTTGGTTGGTAGCTTTGTAGGCCTTGAGGATGCCTGGGAAAACAAATATTTCTAGACTTAAAATGTGCCAATCCAGGCACCAACTAATTGGTAGGTGTTACGAACTGCATATGCAAGCAAAATTGAAATACTAATTGCTTTATACTTTTCAGCTGTTCACTTGCTCTACCAAAATTGGCGAATCCAACCCATTTCTTTCCGTAAAGTGGGCCTAACAAGCATCCCAATTACTTTTAGCGAACAAGGGTGGACGTTCTTATGTTTACCGCATTTTTACGAAGTTTGCATATGATTAGAAGGAGCACTGAGATTTTGTGAATATGATGGAGAAGAATCCTATCCGACCTAGGAAATTTCTGTTTCTAGAAAGGAAACCTTTCTTGTTTTACATGCTAACGCAAGAAGAAATAATCCTAACTCAACCAACTGAAAACTACGCAATATGGTGGAAAGAAAGAACTGTTTCTACTTAATGGGCTTTGACTGGCCTAAACTAGTGGGTCAAGATTGAAAATTTTGGTGACCCTGTTCGTTTTCAACGTTGTAAAAGGCCCATCAGAGTTTTTAACCTACTATTATTTACTGAAAGACAACTTCCACGTATCAGTCAAAGTCGCTTTGGCCGAGTGGTTAAGGCGTGTGCCTGCTAAGTACATGGGGTTTCCCCGCGAGAGTTCGAATCTCTCAGGCGACGGACTAAGACTTTTACATTCAAGTCATCAGAATCTGTTAAATTTCCATTACCTAGACTTTCACCCAAAAAAACGTCTGCACATTTGATCTTCTCTCTCTTAGACATTTTTTAACAAGGAACGTTGTTATTAGAAATCTGGCAAGTGTATTCTAGCTCCTGTGATTGAAACAGTCCTTAGAACTTGTCATTCTTCTTCTCAAGAATCCCACAATAGTTAAATAGAAGCCCTTCCCACTATTTGAAATCTCTGAGGAAAGGAATTCTTCCTTCCATCGACTCTTCAATCTTGGCTCCAGAAGGTTTACTTTTGAGATTTTTCTAGCAAGGCTCAGCTGATCTTCTGATCTCTGAGATGCTCATTACCAGTAATCCTTGCACGAACAACTTCCACCAACAAAATGATGGAATCTGTTTGAATCTCGCAAGATGATAGGCCTCCCAATAATTTTAGACGCAAATTTCATGAATAAATGACAATCACCACAAACACGAATGTTCTTCATAATCCTAATGGGTGTTGTTGCTTGGGGCTTTTTGATCAATCCAAATGCGAGAGCAAGTTTCTCACTATGGTAACAAATGGATGCAAACTTTTCCTCCTCCACCACATTATGGAGAACTAGCTTTGTATCAGGCATAAAGCCAGCTTCCTTCAATTTCTCAATCAGTCTGCTCAGTTCTTCATATATGATTTCTGTCTCTGGATGACTTCGATCTTCCGATACAAACTTGTGAACTTCATTATCAATCTCAATCCAACTATAAGCAGCAAACTTCTTGACATTCTTAATTTTCATGAGAGATCTCACAGATGCCACATCTTCCCATCTCCCACAGGTGGCATACATGTTAGAAAGCATGATGTAAGGTCCTGCATTATGGGGTTCCAATCCAAAGAGACACTTGGCAGCCATTTCCCCATGTTTGATGTCACCCTTTATCGCGCAAACAGAAAGAAGTGTCGACCAGATTAAGGAATTTGGTTCATGGGGCATATTTTTAATTAAATCCACTGCTTCTCTCATGCAACCTGAACGGCCAAGGAGATTGATCATGCATGCATAGTGATCCAAAGTGGGTATTAGTGAATGCTGTTCACTGATGGAATCAAAATATCTGCGTCCTTCTTCAATTAAACCAGCATGGTTACAAGCAGATAGAACAGCCACAAAGGTAATACTATCAGGTTTCAAGTTTTCTTGCAACAATTTTTCATAAAGGGCCAGGGCCTTTAAATCTTGTCCATTTTGTGCATAACCCGCAATCATGGCATTCCAAGAAACGACATTCCTAGATGCTATCATGTCAAAAACAACCCAGGCATCCCTAGTGACTCCACATTTGCAATACATATCAACAAGGGCACTAGACACAAGCAAATCATCATCAACTCCAAAAAGAATGGCTTTCCCATGAACAACCTGGCCATGACATAAAGAGGCTAATCTTGCACAGGAGCTAACCACACTAGAGATTGTAAAATTGTCAGGGTTGACACCTTCTAATAACATCTTGCCAAACAAATTTAGAGCATCTTCTTCCTTTCCATTCTGTGCGTAACCAACAATCATTGTTGTCCAACAAACCTTATCCTTGTTTGTAATCATGCCAAAAATTTTACTTGCCTCGTCTATCAATCCCCTTTGAAAATAAGCACCAAGAACATTTGAGACTGTAACCTCATCAGGTTTCAAACCACCTAATTGCATCTTCCGAAACAAATCAATACATTTCTCAGGTTGCCCATTTTTCAAGTAACCAGATATCATCGAATTCCACGAAACTATATTCTTATCTCTAATTCTATCAAACAACCACCACGCTCTATCAATCTCGCCACACTTAGCATACATATCAGTCAAAGCATTCCACACAAAAACATTCTTTCCCAAATTACCAACAACAATTCTACCATGAATCTGTTTTCCTTTCCTCAAATCCAATAGCCGTGAACATGCATTCAATACACTCACATGAGTATACTCAGTCGGCTCAAATTCCTCTTTATTCATCCTCGCAAAAACTTCAACCGCCTTATTGGAAAACCCACTTCCAGCCAAACCCGCAATAACAGTATTATACGAAACAGAATCACGAAGTCGAAAAGGCATTTGATCAAACACTGCTATCAAATTCTCAATCGACCCTGATTTCGCATAAGCAGAAAGCATCGCGTTCCAGGAGATAACATCTCTTTGAGGCATTTTATCGAACAGGTTTCGAGCATCCAAAATTTTCCCAGACTTAGCAAACAAGTGAAGGAGACGATTGTGCAGAAACGTGTCACTGGGAGTAAAATAGTGAAGATCCATGTGAGATTGCAACCTCTTGGCTTGGTCGACATCGTTGGCTCGGACGCATCCCAGCACGAGCCGCGTGTATGCTTCAGCGGTCGCCTGGCCACCGATGTACAGTGAGTCAATCGCCTGCCGCAGCTTTTGCCTGACTCTCATTCTTGGCAGGGGTTTTGTAATTTTTTGAATTACAGTTTTCTGTTATGACGGGTTAAATAACATGGCGGGAAAAAATGTGTTATTTATTGAAAAGTGACCGTTACGTGGAAACTGGATCCCAAGAACATGCAACAGTAAATGGCGAATTTATGGGGTTCACGTGAGTTAGATGGGGAAGCCCAGAGTTTACTGATGGGCAAACTTAAATTTGGGAATTGTACCAATCTATTTGTTTAATGTTACAAAGGGGAGTTCACCAATAAAATTAAAAAGGAAAAAATATATAAATGTATGGGAAAAATGTTTTCCTTTTTATCTTTTGATAGTAAAAGCTCACCGCTATAATAAACATTCAGAGAGAAAAATAAAGAAAGAGAGGCAATTTGGTATACAAGACTTTTTTTGGCGTTAGATGGTTCACCCTCCCCACCTTAAATTCTCCCAGCATTGGCATTTTCTGTTCATCAAAAGAGGTGTTGTTGTTTGTTAGATGTTCTTTCAATTGCTACAGCTGCTCTGTACTTTTCTTCCCTTCTCTTCTATGGCTTTATCCCAACTCCATCTCTGCTTTATTTGTACTTCTATTTCGCTACCTTTAATGATGGCTTCTTAATTAGGCTGATATAAAGGAGTGTCTCAAAACACTTGTTAATTGATATCAAATCATTGTATTTAATTTTAAATTTCATGTTTGAACATATAAAAAGATATTAATAGACTTATAAACGCGAGTATTACACACTCTATCAAGTTAATTTCTTAAAAAAAATAATAACTATGTGATCCATACACTTGCTACTAAATCAAATATTTGGACACAATATCGAAATATTATTTAAAGAAAAAAAAACATTATTGTAGTATTTATTTTTCAAAAAATATAAGGAAGTGTCCACTATCCATAAATATTTATTTCAATTCTTTAAAAAAAATATTACGAGTACTACTTAAGGTGTTAATTAATATACGGATTTGTGTGTTTGCTGCAATATAATATTTTGAGTTTGTTAAGAACAATACGTTACGTAATAAAATTAAAATATTAGCTTTTACTGTTGGTTCTATAAACACTTCTTATAATATTCTTTTTTATAAATATTTTAATAATTAATATCGTTGCAAATGTTGTGTGATTATAATGATTGTTGAAGGTGGAGAGCATATTTAGAATTAAAACTCCTATGTGTCACTAAATGAGATTAATAATATGTGTTACAGCTTTTCAGATAAATATTAAATTTAGAGATCCCTTTTATTATTATAAAATTGGGGTCATGATTGAAACAGACGAATCAAAGGGTGAATTACAAAAAGGGCAATAGACCAAGAGTATTTAGTGTCAACTATCATGTTAAAATATATTTATCAAAATCGAAATAAAACTATAATAATTATTCAGAAGGAAATTAAAAGGACAACCATACCCTCAATTTGATCTGGAGAGAGAGAAAGTGAAGAGACGAGAGGCCCCGCCGGCAAGGTTGCACTATCGGCTGCCATTAGCGATGGCAGAATGGGGCATTAACAGATCTGGCTTGTTTAAGGTCGAAAAGAGGCTGTTCGTGGCCGAATTTGGCCTTGAAAACCAGATCTGATGTCTCTGCATGTTTTTGATAGTCGCCGACGGCAACTCTTCCTGGCTTTCTATCTCTCTTTATTTTTAGTAAACAGTTGATGATAAAAAATATATAAATAAACACGATATCCTTCTTTAAGATTATAATAACATTTGTTTCCTTTTTAACTAATATTTTTTGCTATTGGGGCAAACACCAATTATTTTTGTTTTTTTTTCCCCCTTCTGTAATTGCCCAATTAAAAAAACTTAAATCCCACTGCATACTTTTTTTTGTTCTTTTGTTAATATAATTTTAAATAATCATAGATTTGGTGTTGCCTGCTGGGAGGCTTTGAGCAAGTCTTTCTGGTCCTGCAATTATGTTTCTAGTACCAAAATCAAGTCATTATTATATTAATGCAACCCGTAATTAACGCTTAACCAAACCATTTGGAGCGCACACAAATCACCTTCATGATCTAAAGGCGCACGTACAAAACAAAAAAGTTATAGAAAAAAAAATAAAAGCTTACAAAAAATGTCAAATTTTATATAAAAATAAAATAAAAACTGTAAAAAATTAAATGCCCCATCTATTACGAGTCAACCTTGCTGGTCAAATAGCTGTGTAGAATAGTTTAGGTGTAAAAAATTTAGCCTAAATGGAAATTAAATAGAGTTGCTAATATTATTTGAATGGCAGTAATTTGTGAAAAAAAAATAAAACATAATACTTAAAAAAATTCTAAATTATTCATGAATATTTAAATAAATCATTACTTTTTTATTATATTTAATTAAGTTTTTATTTATTAATTTTAAATCAAGTATATGTTTATAACTAACTATTTATTAACTATTATTCATTAAAATATTATTTGTCATTTTATGTCATTAGTGCAAACATAACATACTAATATATCATAGTGAATAAAGATACGATATATTAATATAGCATGATGACATAATTTTTTATATTTTTACATTTCATGTGGCAGGAAAATAATTAAGAGTGTTTTGATTAATAATAATTAATTTATTTAATTTTAAATGTAAATATAAAAATTTAATTAAATATAATAAAAAATAATAATTTGTTTAAATTTTCAAAAAAAATTTAAAAATTATATTAAAAAAATAATTCATGAAATTTATTTATTTGAAAATAATGGACATCGAGACATGTAAATGTTTTAGTGAAAGAGTTGGTAAGACATGCTGATTAGTCTTAACCAAAAAGAAAAGGCAAAAAAAAAAAAACATAGAATCCAGGGTGGTGGGGTGGAATAAACGATAGATTATGGGGCGGAAATAAAGGGTGATAGATGTTCTAAAGTTAAAGAAGTGTTCGTTAGATAGATAAGAGTAGATGCCAGTTCCCCACTTTACGCACTCTCATTCTTATATTTCTAAAGCACGCGCACCTTGAACCCAACTCTTTACGCTTCTGCTCCTGCGTCTTAAGATTCCAATATTCCACGCATTTCTCATTACCGATGGAAACTTGTCTGATTCCTGTTGGCCCTTTTTCCCTTATCATCACACCAAAACTTTGATCCATTTGTTATACTTGGAAGATGCAAAGTCTTATCGTGAAGAATAGATTGGGCAAGATGCAATGGAGACTCGTTGTGTGGCTGATAAAAAAAAAAAGGCATGGCTTTGAGATACTGATAGCTGCAGCTTTTGCATTATATAAATATATATATATATATATAATATCTGACAGCTAATATTTCATGGTGTTGGTTGTGTTATAAGTTGTAACACTACCAAACAAAATTAATACTACTTCTCTTTCCTCCAAACAAAACACATTCTATAAAATCAATGTCACTTCACCAATTTGCACTCAATTGGTTGGTTTTTGTCTAGTGAGTCACTCAAGCTCTAACACATGATGAAAAATATATCCATAATTTCATCTATATATACCAATATATATCATAAAAATTAAAAACAACTACCCTACTATTACACACAACCACAATATAAATTTAAAATTTAAGAGCTCTTATTATACAAAATTCCAAATTATGTGCATGTATAAATAGTGAGGAACAACAAAATTGTCCTTTTTTTAAAGTATAATAGAAGTCTAGCTAGTATTTTAAACTAGAGAAGATTAAATCATACACTGCAACGAAGCAAGATGAGAACTAATCCCCACAAATTATATTTCTCTAACAACAAATTTTTTTATTTTCTCTTCTTAAAAAAAAAAATCATCTCTTCTCTCTATATATCTTCCAAAAAAGCATAAAAGTAAATAATTTTTATCAATTTGTGATGAATTTTAGGTCACACATGCATTTCAAAGATTTTGTAACACCATTATCAATGACATAATAAAAAGGTTATAAAAGAGAAATAAAAACTCACCAACACATTCACACATCAACTTCCTCTCTTCCATCTCAATTCTCAACTCACTAAGAAAATAAAGAAAAAGCAAACCAATAAGACTGATTCAAAGTTTAACATTACCTTTTGAATCTCAAAAATCTTATTTATGTGAATTGTAAATTAAATGTCGAACTAATATATCAACTTTTTTTTTATGGCATAATGTTGTAAAAGGTTTTAAAAAGAATAAAATAAATTAATATTTTTTATAAATATTCAATAAATTATTATATTTTTTATTTTAATATTAAATATATTTTTATAATTAAAGTTAACTAATATCATTAATTATAATATCATTTACTAAGATATATTAACATTTTACTTCAATACCACGTAATATAAAATAAAAAGTGATTTTTGATTAACAATAATTAGTGAATTATTAGTCTTAACAATTTATGTGATCTAAAATAAAAATATAAAAATTTATTAAAAAATTTATTAAAAATTTTTTAAATAGTTTATATACTTTTTTAAGTATTTTTTCTTGTAATGTTTCCAAGTTGAAAAAACTCTAGAGCGTTGAAATTTCAACAAAAAACTTTTTTCACCGAAGAAAAAAAAAATAAAAAAAAGAAAAAGTCAGCAATTATTTTCATATTTTTTTAAAGGAAAAGCATAACCGTTTACCGCACGCGCTACTGACTCGGCTGCGTGCGGACAAAGAGCACATCGTTTCTTTCTTTTCTTCTCATCCAACTTAAAACACTTTTTTCTTTCTTTCCTAACCAAATCCTTTCACTGTCCAAAATTCGGTCTGTGTTTCTCTTTATTAACCTTTTTTTTTTTTCCCCTGTTTTATGGCATTCTCTGAACTTTCATTTTGTTTCCTTTAAAGTCAAGCAAGAAATTCACTGATCCAAACAAACAAAAATAAGAAACAGTAAAGTAAACCACCCCTTAAAACCTTCATCTTTAAGCCCTTTTCTATTTTAATTCATTTTGTTTCCAGAATTTCTAACATGTCGAATAGATTAAGGGACAGAACTCCCAGCCAAGCCAAACGACACAACCATCTACACGAAACAGCGGCGATGCCTAAATACTTTACCGAAACGCTGACTTGTCCTTTGGGGGAGCTGGCCACGAATTTATCGGATTCGGAGCTCCGGGAGACGGCTTACGAGATTCTGGTCGGTGCCTGTCGGAGTTCCGGCGGGAAACCGCTGACTTACATATCACAGTCGGAGAGGAATTCAGAAAAGGCGCCGGCGCCAGCGCCGACTTTGACGTCGTCGGCGTCCTTGCAGAGGTCGTTGACGTCGACGGCGGCGAGCAAGGTGAAGAAGGCTTTGGGGTTGAAATCGTCTCGGAGGAGGAAGTTGAATGGTGAGTCGAACTCGGAACGAGTCAAAAAGGCGGTTACGATTGGGGAGATGTTGAGGGTTCAGATGGGAATTTCAGAGCAAACGGATTCCAGGGTTAGAAGAGCTCTGTTGAGAGTTGCTGCTGCTCAGGTTTGTTAAAAAATTGCATAGTGACCTTTTTTTTTTTTGTTAATTCTACTAAGAAAAGAAACGTTTTTTTTTTTGAAAAGGTTTCCGTTTGTTTTCATTTTATTTTTATAGTTAAATGGAGAGGAGAATTGGGTTAAAAGAAAAAGATTGTTTAAGCTTGAGCAATGTGGTAGTAATTTGTTTTAAGCTGAATTAATTAGAGGCTCTGATTTTATAATTTTCGTAGTGTGACTTATGCTGGAGTCATGAGTATTGGACCCAAATGGATAATTCAATTGTTGATTATTGCAATGTTTATGGAATTTGAGTTTTTTGTTTTAATGAATTTTTGCTGGACAATATTTCTTATTTTAGTTACAGTGTACTCATTAATTTTTGGGTTTTTGTTTTTGTCTTTATATCAGCTTGGAAGACGGATAGAGTCAATAGTGTTGCCTCTTGAGATGTTACAACAACTCAAGCCTTCCGATTTTCCAAATCAAGGAGAATATGAAGCTTGGCAGAGGAGAAATCTGAAGCTTCTTGAAGCTGGACTTCTTTTGCATCCTCTCTTGCCCCTAGACAAGACCAATACTGCTCCGCAGCAACTACGACAGATCATTCGCGGGGCCTTGGAGAAACCCTTGGAGACTGGAAAAAACAATGAATCAATGCAAGCCCTCCGGAGCATTGTTTTGTCTCTGGCCTGTAGATCCTTTGATGGGTCTGTTTCCGAGACCAGCCACTGGGCAGATGGATTCCCATTCAATCTCAGAATTTACCAAATGCTGTTAGAAGCTTGTTTTGATGTTAATGATGAAACAGCTGTTATTGAGGAGGTTGATGAGGTTCTAGAACTCATAAAGAAGACATGGGTGGTCCTTGGAATGAACCAAATGCTGCATAATCTTTGTTTCTTGTGGATTTTGTTTAACCGTTATGTGGCAACTGGTCAAGTGGAAGGTGATCTGTTGTTTGCTGCTAATAATCTATTGATGGAAGTTGAAAAGGATGCAAAGGCAATGAAAGATCCAGATTATTCCAAGATATTGAGTTCTACTTTGAGTGCAATCTTAGGTTGGGCTGAGAAAAGGCTTCTGGCCTACCACAATTATTATAATAGTGATAACACTGAGTCAATGGAATGTGTTGTTTCTATGGGGGTTCTATCAGCAAAGATAATGGTTGAAGATATCTCACATGAGTATCGTAGGAAGAAAAAGGAAATTGATGTGGCTCATGAGAGAGTTGATACATATATAAGATCATCACTCCGCACTGCATTTGGTCAGGCAAGTTTCTATTATTTCACAGTAATGTCCCTACATATGAATGTTTAGTAAATTCATTTTGACATTTTCTGTATAATAGAAAGGTTTTTTGTATTTGCAACTTTCTGCAGGCATCTTAAGTATGAAATTTTTCCTGTTGTGTTGTCTTCTTCAAGCATCGTCTTTTCTTGATGAATAGCTTTTATTCTTGCTAAACCATGATCTTGGTTGTTTCATTAGCTCTTAAATTATGTATCTAGACCAGGCTCTTTTTTCCTTTTTTGAAATATGTATTTACAACAAATTTGTCTGTTAAATTTCTGTCAAAAAGATGACTCAAGGTTCTGTCTGTTGATATGTATTTAGACAGATAAAGGAGAAGATGAAGTCTGGCAAACGTTCTTCTAAGAATCAGCAAAATCAGCTTCCTTTCCTTTCCATCCTTGCACAGGATGTCAGTACACTGGCTTTCAGTGAGAAGGCAATATTTAGTCCAATATTAAAGAAGTGGCATCCTCTTGCAGCCGGTGTAGCTGTAGCCACTCTTCATTCCTGCTATGGGAATGAACTGAAGCAATTTGTTTCTGGCATTGGTGAATTGACACCAGATATACTACAAGTGCTGAGAGCTGCTGACAAATTGGAGAAAGATCTGGTGCAAATTGCAGTTGAAAATTCAGTAGACAGCGAGGATGGTGGAAAGTCAGTCATAAGGGAGATGCCTCCTTATGAGGCTGAATCCGTAATTTCTGATCTGGTTAAATCATGGATAAAGACGAGACTAGATAGACTGAAGGAATGGGTTGACAGGAATCTGCAACAAGAGGTATGTAGCTTTTGCTCCTTTTCTTTAATACCTTGATGGTGGTTTGGTTGAGATGAAATATTCTTATGTCATTCTTCAAGCCTAAGAGGATATTATTCCTCTTACTATAATAGAAGAGCTGAAGATGAAGCTCTTTAGCAGGAAGATTTTGTTTATGTTTGTAGATTATACTGCCATGGCTTAAATCTCATTTTCAGTTGTTTATACAGACCATTAACTGCTATGCATGCCTATTTGTCATCTCCCTCTAGGTGTGGGATCCACGAGCCAATAAAGAGCGATTTGCTCCTTCTGCTGTTGAAGTTTTGCGAATTGTAGATGAAGCTCTAGAAGCATTCTTTTTGTTACCAATATCGATGCATGCTGCTTTGCTTCCTGATTTAACAACTGGTATTGACAGATGTCTTCAACATTATATATCAAAGGCAAGGTCTGGCTGTGGTACGTATCACATGGCCTGGAGAAGGCCAACACAATAGATTGTTTTCTTCTTTCTCCTATATTATCAATTTTGACTAAAACTAAAAGGAAAATACACTATCTTCTGATCTACAGGGAACCGAAGTACTTTTGTTCCCTCAATGCCTGCATTGACCAGATGCTCTACGAGGGCTAAATTTCCTGGTGTATTTAAGAAAAAAGAAAAGTTTCAAATAGCACAGAGTAGGAAATCTCAGGTTGGGACTACAAATAGCAATGGCTCCTTTGGGATACCGCAGCTGTGTTGTCGTATTAATACTCTGCAGCATATTCGAACTGAGTTGGATGCCTTGGCAAAAAGAGTTTTTGGCTATCTTAGAAATTCTGAATCCGCTCATGTTGACAATGTTGCCAAGTGGACGGGGAAAGCATTTGAACTTTCAACTGCTGCTTGTGTGGAAGGGATCCAACTACTGTGTGAGGCAACAGCCTATAGGGTCATCTTCCATGATTTAAGTCATGTTCTTTGGGATGGCTTGTATGTTGGGGAAGTTTCATCTTCTAGGATTGAACCTTTTCTGCAGGAGCTTGAGCATTATTTGGAGGTTATTTCATTAACCGTGCATGACAGAGTCAGAACACGACTTATTACAGATGTAATGAGAGCTTCTTTTGATGGTCTCCTGCTAGTTTTACTTGCTGGAGGCCCTGCTCGTGCTTTCAGTCTGCAAGATTATGAGCTAATGGCAGAGGATTTTAAGTTCCTCACCGATTTATTTTGGTCCAATGGTGATGGACTTCCAGCTGATTTGATTGAAAAGTTTTCAACAACAGTTAAAGCCATCCTCCCATTATTTCACACTGATACTGGCAGCCTGATTGAGCAATTCAAATCTGTGACTCTAGAGAGTTATGGTTCTTCCACTAAATCCAAGCTTCCACTGCCACCAACTTCTGGTCAGTGGAGTCCAACTGAACCAAACACACTCTTGCGAGTTTTGTGTTATCGGAGTGATGAGACGGCAGCAAAGTTCCTTAAGAAGACTTACAACTTGCCAAAGAAACTCTAACAATTTTTCTGGTGAAAACAACAGTCAAATGATGCAATTTTTAGGTAAAAACGGCTTGAAGTGATTCATATAGCTTCCCAAGTTTGTCATGTCATAGGCATTAAAGTCCCGATAATATACCTTTGGTGGGGGTGTTGTTAGAAAAGTTAATACCTCCTGAGGTAATCTATGTGGCACCTGTATAGTATTTTTGTTGGCTGGAGCAGTGTGAGGTTCTTGGCCATTCATTTTTATAGATATGATTGTAATTGTTCTTCCTTCTCTAACCTTTTGTAATATTATTCCCCCACAAGTGAAAACCAAAGTTGCAGGATACAAGTACAAAGGTCTGATTGATTAACTTATTGAGGAAATTTGAAAGGTTTTGCTTCTGCTTCAATGAATTGGTGTTTGTATTTTATGGTGGTTGTTTAACAGCCTCTGTACGGAGAAATGTGTTGCTTATTGAATGGAATGTAAGGTTTTTTTCCGACTATCTTGTTAAAGATGCTGTTTTTAGGTTTACAATTTGAAACCATTATAAGATTGAATCTTCGCTGCTAAAAGTGAGGCAAGTTATTGATACCGAGTGTCTTTATTTATGTATTTTTTTGGCAGCAGAATTTGATTGATTTATTCATTTTTTACAGTAGAGAGTATTACTGTTGGAACTTAAAAATCTCACCTCACCTTTGTCACTGAAGCTAAGTTCAAGTGCTTAAACAAGCTTAAGCCCAAGTGCTGCATAAATTTGAAATTTAATGGCTAAGAGAATACTACCTCCAAAACAGTTGACCAAAAATCCCTGTTGTTTCCAGTGGCTGAAGCAAATGTTAGTGCTGAAAGAGATGTTGTGATGTAATTTAAGCTCATTGATCAAAATGGGGACATTATTTGGCACACAACTCAACAGCACCGGCGACGAATGTAAAGAAGAAGTAAAAAAAAAGGTTTCACGTCATTATCACCCAATTTTAGTGAAAGGGTAAATGTCATGACCGTTAAACGACAGTTAAGGCAAAGGAAATTTCGTGGTGCCTACAATAGAAAGCAACCAAAAGAGATCGTAGTATTTGGGCAAGTAAAGGGTAGGAAGATTGGTCCAACCTTTCCAATTTACATGTGTAAATAATTTACTTCTTTTATGGGAAATTGGGAGTGGAAAGAAAAACATGAATAAACGCTAAGGTTTATAGTAGAACTAAGATATTAACTTTTATTGAGTGTTTTTTTAATTTTAAATAAAAATGAAAAAACTTGTAACATTTCGTTTTAGTTATTTCACAAACCGATTTCTCCGTCACTGTATAGCATCGGGCGGACTTCAAATACTCGTATAATTTTCGTGAAACGGCTTCTTCTGCGTAAGTAGAAAATGATGAATATGGGTCTGCAAGTGATAGTCTTTTACAACAATTCTCCCGTAAGAAAAAATTGAAGTACGTGTACCACGAAACAATGATATTAAAACCTGTGACATTCAAGATTATTAGTGGATTTATGATGATGTGACGTGAACGTATATAGAAGAAGATTATTTGTAGTTAAGTGGTGTCCGACTGTGTATCCAAGGAAGTTTCTAATAACTTTCTAGGTAACTGTTAGATCATGATTCGTCTTTTTTTTCTAACTAAATTTGTCTTTTTCGTGGCCCAGTTGTAGCACATGGCACCAAGCCCAAGGATGGAAGAAATGCAAAATTTGTTTTGTGCTTCCTTTCCCCCGAAAACTGTGTTAAACATTATGATAATCATTTAGTACAGATTACAAAGAGGAAGCGAAGCCTGCAAAATCTTTTTGACTGAATTGTATGTATAAAAATGTATTTCTCAAAGGAAAATCACCTACCATTACCATGCCTGAATAATCCCCTCTCTAAAAAGGCTCCCCCGTACAAGTTCTATGAGTTACACATAATTCACCATCCTTCATAAATATATATATATTCTGTTTCTTAGTGCCATGGGTTCTTCTTTCTCGTTCCGCTTCTTTTTGAGCTGCTTGCTGGGCTAGTTTTCTGCAAATACATGAAATTAAAAACATCGTAGAGGTGAACATCAGATTAGATCTTCCGGCACACAAGACCAAAACAAAAAAAAAAAAACAGAGAGAGGAAAGAAATAATCATCTGTGTGTGTGTGTATATGGATAATTGAGATAATCTCTCGACTATATGTACCGATTTTGATTTCTTTGTCTTTCCTCGAATCCGGTTCTTTTGAGGCTTCAGTTTATATATCCGAACCATCCAATGATGAGTTGTGAATACCTAAATTGAGAAAAAGTCAGAGAAATCTAATCAGGAAAATACTTAAATAAAGAAAAATTAATCATCAGTAGTCATCCACCAGTAGTTGACCTATAAATGAAAAAAAAGAAAAGAAGATGTAACCATGTATACTATAATATCAACATCCTGGGAATTCTTTTAGTCAAATATCAAATAATCAGAGCGGCACATCTTTAATCCACATGCATCAGCATGCCAAAAGCAAAAGATGGAGTTTCTCACATTTTATAAGTATGCCACAAGATTTGCTAATTTAGGCCAATAAATTACATGCATCATGGTGAGATTATATGAACAAATACTATTGGCAAAAACTTCATGATGCACATGTGCTAATTGAATCACAATGAAAAGTAAAGATCATCTAACCTCCTCAAAATGAGTAAGTTTTATATATTTCTTTCCAATTTCTGTCCGCCGAACCCTATCGAAGCCTTTCCCATCTGTCTCCACAAACCTGCATATAAGTAATTGTGGAATAAAGTAATTAAGGTAAGTACAAAATTGACCAGAACCATGACATATAAATTCAGAAACATTAATAGCTAAAACAGACCTGTAATATGAGAGTTTGTACATGAGACAATTTAGCATAGTTGGAGTGGCCTGGGAATCAATCCGATACTGACCATCTCTCTGTAGTCAGAAGCCAAGTTATAGAACAGTTAATAATTATTTATGAGTGAAATCAATTATACATGAAGGAACCTTAATTATCATCTGATTTCTTAGCCAAAACCAGAATATCCAGTCTTAACTTAATGCAGTAGCATTTTATCACCAAGAAACCCATATAGTATTCATTAATTCTTTCTTACTTTGTCCTGATTAGTTTGCTTTTTTGACATGCACAAACTTTAATATACAAATATTCTTAGTATTTTTCACTCAAAAAACTTACAAGGTAATCAGGTTCCTTGATATGAGGAAACACACCACCTCCGATACGAACCATCCATAGGAATTTATTAATGTCATCGCTGGGGTAGCCAACAAGGCCTAAGATGTGAAGTAGATTGTCAGAAGAATAATATTTTAAGATAGCATGATCCAAGAAACAAAGAAGAAAGCAAACCTCCAAAGACGACGAGAACATATTTTACATCCAAAGAGTGGAAGATTTCCCAAGCTGCCTTTTCAGGAGAAGACATGGCAGTACCAACAGTTGCAATATGAGTATTATTCCAGGTATTATTGTCAACAATAACCGTGCGGTTAGCCATAGCAGTGGTTTGGTAACCATAGTCCCACCATGATGCAACCTGCCAGGAGTTTCACTTAGCACTGTCAAAATCTATACTTTATTTCGCCAACTTAATAGGTTAAAATATATTAATTTCAACACAACAGTCAGCTGCTACATGCAACATAAATCCATGCCGAGAAACATAAGAGGAAAACACATAAATCAGCACAAATATCACCAATAAGGAATCAGAGCCAACCCATTATAAGCTCAACATATCAACATTGACCACACAGCTTGAAAATTTCTTTTTCCATTATTTATTCTACAAAAATACAGGTATCAAGAGAAACTTCCTGCCCGACAGACTGGTTTCCTAAAATCACACTCCAAAGCCAAGAAAACAAAATATGTTCAAAATCCAGAAAAGCTAAGAGTGGAGAAAACCCAAATAGATAACTTACTTTATCATCAACATCAGTATTATGGCGCAACCATGCATAAGCCTCTCTAAAATCATCAAAAACATGTAGACCATCATGTGAATGAGATGTCAAAACTATGGAGGGGGCCGAATAAGCTTCTGCTGCAGCCCAAACACAATGAACCTGCAAAGTAAAGTGCAACAGTGGTGAGAGGCCTTTTACAATTAAAACAACATAAAAGAAACAAGCAAGAAATGGGTCTACAAGAAAATTTCGTCAATACAAGAAGGAATAAAACTAGACATAGGGTTTTAATTCCCATTGAGATATATATATATATATTTCAAACAGAGCAACAATAAATATCTGCATTCCAGTTACTACGTTCATGGTAGGACTCATAAAGGTAGCCAAATTCATTGCCGAAAAAAAGGAGAGACCACCATCTTTAATGCTATAATCATCACTACCTATCATTTAAGAACTTTTAATATGACACATCTGAAACAAGACTAAAGAACAAAGAAGGCAACCGTTATTCCACATGAAAACAGCATTGCAGCATATGAGAAGAATTCAACAAAGATTTACATTTGCCTTATATCACTCCAAACTTATAGCTCATTGAGATGATGCTGAATTATTTCCAATCATTCAAAAAACACAATCTTCACAAATAAATAATCCATTCCTCCAAATGTTGACAAAATCAGAGGATGCCTTTGAAAAGTTTTACATTGTATACCTTTTATATTATCCATCAGCACACATTCTTAGGACTTGCAACAGTTATGCTAACCTATTAATGCCAGCGCTAATTCAAACTCTAATATATGCAGCTGAAAAGCAGAAAAGATAATGTTTTATTAATCGCAATGTTCATAAAACCTTCAGTTGAGGTATCAACTTAATCCCTTTGCTCTTGCTCTTTTCCCCCATCCTTCCACTGCTGAGCTTGTATACCTAGTGTGGGTTCTACAACCAGCTGATGATAACATATATCCACCTAGAAAAGGTAAGAAAAATGCTAACTAGACAATTCATTCTTTACAACCAGAAAAATCTCTCCAAAGCTACAGATCAACATCATATCACAGCCATAACAGTCTACTAAGGGATATATAACTTCTATAAGCACAACACAGGCAAAACCAAGCAAGTAAAGGATATAAAAAGGAAAAATAAAGTACCACATAGAATGCACCCAGGAAGACAAGTAGGAGAAGAGAAATCACAGATGCCTCCAGAGGTAAAGCCAGAAGCCTCTTCTTCTCAGCTTTGGTTTTGGTGGAAGGTTTTTCCACATGCTCCCTTTCCTTCTTCTTGCTTTTCCTTGATGGGCGATCCTTTGATGTCTCCTCAGCTTTTTCTGTCTTTACTGCATCGTTTTGTGCTTCCTTGGTAGCAGAACTAGTTTCCCCTGCCTTAATGATCAGAAGCAGCAGAAAAGAATTTTTAGTCCTGTAGCTGAATAACCTCATCCAATGATTGGCAGAGTATAAACTTCCAGTATAAATATATAGAAGCCTGCTTACATCAACTTCAGTATTGCTTGATACTCCAGGTAGCTGAAACTTGATTGATCTGGTGAAAACATCAAAAGCTTGGGAGAGAGCAATTCCAGATGTGATGCAAGCAGCTGGAGCAAGGACAAGCATTAAGCGTACCTGTATAATTAGACCATAAGTGGCTTCACATTAATAGGAGAAAGGAATGCAGAGCAATGACTTGAAATTAACTGTGTCCATATTCCCCTTACCATCACTCCAGAGAAATATACAGATGTTGCAATATAGAGTACCACAAATGAGCTAGCATCTGATAAAGGCAAAAAGCATGCCTGCCAACAAGGGAAAGAAAAATTATTGATTATACTGCATAAACATATAAGTTACAGGTAAAATGCCAAAACTGTTCCAAAAGCTTGAGACTTACAATGATACCAGCCGGAACCAAGAATGCCAAAACATTAATGTCCATGAAGTAAGATGGCCAAGTAGGCGGTTGATGTTCGCTAACACTAGCAATGATTGGTATATATTTGCTTGCATAAGTTCTGTAAAAATTGCAGTCAAACGAAAAGGGAAAAAAAGTTAACACAGCTAATTCTGAACTATGACTGAAGAAATGACACAAGGTATTAAAACAGAAAATATTGTTCACATGAGCAACCCACAAAGTGCTAAAAAGATCAAATAGTTTTCTGACATCTCATTTAGGTCTTAGGTTTTAAGAATTTGCACAGCACAAAAAGCCCTTCAAAATTAGATCCACACCTAACCAAGATGTCAGGTTAATTTCAGTTTCAAGGTGCATCAAACTGTACCATCCTTTACTGCAATTCCTCCCACTGCTCGTCATTAACACAGAGCACATTCACATGTAAGATAATGGAATGAGTTAGGTACTTACGGATCAAGCAGACTTAAGCTTCGTCCACTCCATCCCTTTGTTGGACTGGAAGCTACTAAAGCTATAAGAACGGCTATCACAGCACAACAAACTGCCCTGAGAATAGAATGGTATGAGGTCATTTATCCTCCACGTTATTCATATGCTTATCTAAAAATCATAAGCAAGTGCACAATGAATACAATTCTAGTTTTCAATGTATGCTGAACTGATTAATAAGAAACATCCATTCACAAGCTATTCAATATATTCTGTTGTTAGTAGCCATTAGTATATTAATTCATGTTTCCCTGAAAATATTACAGGACCAGAAGGAAAGCTTACAGGCCAACAGATACAACAAGTGTCACAGCAACTTTAAACATTTTGGGAGAGAGAATCCCCTTGATATAGTACACAAAAGCCACCACGTGGATAATAATGAAAACCTGCAGATGGGGAAAACAAAATTACAACAAGGAGCAAGGAGTAGCATCATATGAACCAAGAATTAAAATAAGGTTTGTGGGGGGGGGGGGGGGGAGTGGAAAAAAAAAAAAAAGATAAAGCATTTTGACAATCTGAATAATGCTGTGAGGAATTGGGGACAACTTGATGTTATTGTTGTATGCTAACAAGATTTCAAACACTTCCCTCTTTTATTTGTCTCTTGTTCTAGATCGTAAAAATACCTCCATGAGCCAGTAATGTCAATGGGCATTTAAAACACAATAGCTGGTCATAAATCTACAGATCCTTAAGTGAAACAGTTTATAACATGAAATGCTAGCATCAAATAACTGACTAGGACACAGTTGATTAAGGTTTTTGATAGTTACCCCATAACTAAAAAGCCAGGACTATAACTACTGGAGATTAACAATGCAAATGAATTGCAACAAGAAAAATAAGAGAATATAAGAGGCAGCCAACAATTCAGGAAAAAAGCTCACCAAAAATGATGCAAAATGTTCTGATGTCATGACAGCATTAAACCCAACTACAGGCACCAAAGCAGCTAGCAATGTTCCCAGAACAACCTGCAGCCAAACACTTAAAATTTCAACTAAAATCAAGAAAGTCCAAGTAGAATCTCTAGAAAGATTTCTGTCCTCTATTCAAGAAAAAAAAAGTACATTCTTAAACACACCACCATCAGTAAGTGAGAGGGAAGACTCTAACAGACCCTTATTAGTAGAATGACCTATCCTCAAAGACAAAGTGAAGATCAAAATTAAATGGAATACATGCATGCATGCCCAACAAGTTCGAGCATCCATATAATAGACAAAAAAGTGCAAACACTTAGGACTTCAGTAAAATATATAAATTTCTGCACCAAATGATGTTTTTACTTTTCCTCGGTCTGTTTATCTCAACAAAAGTCTCCACCTCCCACTTTTTCACAAAAACATCATTGCAAAATGCTAATCATTGTTGACAACTGTTAGCATGAATTCTTCAATAGCATCCTGAAACACATATACTATTTTTTTTTTCTTTAAGAAGATATTCCTGCTGTTTATTGACTAATAATTGAAGCTTCTTAAGTGATCCAGGTACTTACAAGAGGAGCATATGCGATGTACAATCGAGAAGAATAACGACCAGTTACAATGCATAAAAGCACGTGCATTGGAATGAGGTTGATAATGAACGTGTACCCTCCCCAAGAGCAGACCTGGAACACAAAATAATTAACTTTAAAACATTAACAATAAGTGAAATAAGAACATGGATAAAAATTAGCACAAGAAGCCTACCATATAAAAGTATGCAATTGAATTTAAGGTGGCATAAAACAGGGATCCAGTATTTAGTGTCTGCAAATGGCCAATAATAAATAAGAGAATAGTCAGATAAGAAAATAACAAATGAAAGGAACCTCCAAAAAAAAAAACAAAACTAAGCAGGTTACCTATAAAAGATGACAAACTTTCACCAGTATATTAGATGTGACTGTTCCTCAAGCATAAAATTGTAGGAAATTAAATGAATTCACTGCTACAAAATTCTAACCTTTATATAAAGATAGAAAGTGAAGATCAAAGCAAAAATTGCAACAGCTTCATTGTCATAGCTACCAGCCACAGAACGAGAGATATATGATGGGACCTCCAAATAAGAACATAAATGAATTGAACACGGATGTCAGTCACAAGACATGTTAGCACCATAAGCTGATATAGAAAAAAGGCATTGCCAAATATTGTCAACAGAGACACATATACAGACTGGTAGAAAAACAATAGTAACTTTTACGTATCCAAGCTGCACCGTGGAATGACCAACCACTACTGTTCAAACTCAAAGTTTAAAATAATTATAATGAATGAATGAACACTGATAATGCTACAGATTGCATGACTTACCATGGCCAAAAGTACTGCAGCTGTCAGTCCAGCACCAGCACCCTTAACTTCCTATGGAAGAGGCAATACAATGTTAACACTAAATTTAAGGTTAACAACTATATAAACAACAAACTAAACACATATATTAAGGGCAGTATAAAAACTGACCTTAGTCAAAAGGTATGTTGCCCATGAAGCAAAAGCAGAGAATATAGGTGCAGTGAAAACACAAACGGTCTCCACAGACAGTGGAATATTTAAAGAATTTAACAACCTGAAGCAAACAGGGAAAAGAGAAACAAGTCAAAAGCAAGCAATGGCAAATTTATACGAAAAAGAAATTACCAAAATTTAATAGAAATAGTTTTTTTTCCCCATAAACTTTCATGAAAACATACCACCATATGGTGCCAGCGGTCAAAGTCAACCCAGGGTAAACAGTTCCACCTATCACACGCCCAAGAGGGTACCTTGAGTATAACAAAAACAACCACAATCTATTCAGAAATCTTAAGTAATAACATAGCTAAAACTGTAAACATCATAAATTAACTACCAACGGGGTATTACCAGGTTCGATCATCAAACCAATTCCAAAATTCATATATCCCGTTCTTTGTAAGAAACTGAAACCACCAAGACAACCACATCATCTTTATATGCAGCTTAAGATACGGACAAAATTGACAAAACTACCGATACAGATAGAAAGGCACTAAAAATGGCAATACATTGTAAATGAGAGGGGAGTGTGAGTCAACTGACCTGAGTGACTCTATAATTAAAGTAAGGATCGAACTCATGAATAACACTCTCGTATTTTATAACCTGAAAATAGAAAAGTCCAAGTGAATTTTACATAGTTAAGCAGCTCATTTGCAAAAATAGAAAAAAAAAATAATTTTCCTTCACATTCCCTCCAATTTTATCATCATCCAAACAGAGGAGGATTCAAATTGGGCAATCATTAAATAGAAAATGCTAAAGTTCAAATATGCGAGTCAATTTTCAGCTCATTTTTATATTTTTTATTTCTTAGAGGCGAAAAACGGCGAAAATGAATTTTTCAAAAGAAGATTACAGATCCGATCTAGAAGAGTGTAGAAGCGCGGGAAATGAAAGATCTTACGGAGAAAAGACGGATCGAGAAAGCGAGAACTCCAATAAGAAGGAGGATGAAGAAAGAAAGAACTCCGCCGAAAGCGTTTCGTAGGGTGTTGTTGGTCATTAGCGTTGGGACGACGGCGGATGAGGCCTCTGGCGCCGCCATTTACGGCCAATCAACGGTCCGATGCGAAAAGACAAAGAGAGGGAGAGAGACACCGCGGAGGGGGGTTTAGGGGTTGCCGTTGTGGGTGTGTTTTGAGTAGACTGACGAGAGAAGACTTTGTAGGAACCAAGAAGGAATGGGAGAACTACGAAACGGTGCGGGGTAATATATGTGGGATCATAATGACGAGATTGACCTCAGTTTTGCACGTGGCGCGAGGTTATTGTTCTTTGGGACGGACCTTTGATTGGCTAGGTTGGGTGTGGTTTGACACGTGGCTTAACGTTATTTGACTTGCTAACGATGCAAATGGCGTTTTGGTTTTTTAGCTTTTACTAAATGGAGGAAAAAAATACTTTTTGTCTTTTTTATTCTTTTTCGGGTACTTCACGTTTTGGTTTGTAGCTATGGATTGAAAACTAATTTGTGTCTTTTTTATTAATATTTTTTAGCACAATATTTAAAAGATTTTTAAATTATTAAAAAAATATTTTTTATTATATTTGATTAAGTTTTTATTTTTTTAAAACTTTTACTATTAACTTTTAATTAATTGTAGTTAATAAAAAAGTTATTTGTTTTTCTATGTGAGGTGACATTGATGTAATATTTTGATATATTATAATAGATCATGATATTATAAAATAATATTTTTTACTATTTATTATAATTATATTAATATTACATGAATATAAGATGATAAAAAATATTTTGATTAATAACAATTAATTAATCATTAATAATAAAAATTTATTTAATTAAAAATAAAGATATAAAAAATTAATTAATATAATAAAAAATAATAATTTATTTAATTTTTAAATAATTAAAACATTTTTTAAGAATTAAATCATTTTTTATAAAAAAATGAAATTTAAAATTTTATTTTATAAATAATAAAAAATTAAAATAATTGAGAAAGCTATATCTTATTGATGACCTGATTGTTTTAAAAAATGAAAAATAAGATTTATTATAGGAAACGAGTTGAAATTTAAAACACAAATTATAAATTTTTTTAATATGATCATATAAAAAATAACGAAGCCATTCCATTTACCTTTTTTAATATAAGTTGGATACTTAATCACAAACTCATATCGATCAAATAAAGTTTAACATATTTGAACTTTTAATTAAAATTTTATCTCCTATTCCTAATATTTACTTTTAAAATATAAATTTATTAAGTGTAATTCTTTCGTAATATTATCCTGAGCCTAATAAATTCCCCATAGGTAATACCAAAGCAACCCAATATTATGTTATCAGAAAAGCTTTCAGTTATGGCCTAATATTACAACTCAGTCAGTATAAAATTGAATGTCTTAACTTAGATCTTCGTATTTTTACATCTAAATTGTGTCAAAACGATTAAGACATAAAATATGATCAAATTAAACTTAAATATGATACAAATAATTATTTGTGTTAACATTTAAAAATATGTATATGGATTTTTTTTTAAAAAAATACACATATAGATATATTTAAAAACCGTATAATACAACATAATTAATATATTTACTAAATGTGTCAAGATTTTTTATACAATATGACATG
Source organism: Theobroma grandiflorum (assembly GCA_036013995.1). Taxonomy (NCBI): domain Eukaryota; kingdom Viridiplantae; phylum Streptophyta; class Magnoliopsida; order Malvales; family Malvaceae; genus Theobroma; species Theobroma grandiflorum. The sequence goes on from CP142129.1 coordinate 41,447,499, forward strand.
ATTAATAAACACAATTAAACATAATTTTTTTAACATGATTAAATTAAAATATTTATAATTAAATATAATTTTATTATTCAATTTAAAAATAAATAATTATAAAAACAATTATAACAAAATAATAATAATATCAAATATAATAAAATTAAACATAAAAAACATACATAGAATTATTATCACACAAATATAATCTATAATTAACATCTAATCTTAAAATACTAATACTTTCTAAAATTATCTATAATTTTCAAAAATAATTAAATACATATCAATAACCACATCATCAATCATGAATAATTTCAAACATTCAAATCAAAATCGAAAATTCACTTGCTAATGTCACATCATTTTGGTGTCACAAAACTTAATTTTAAAATAGAAACAATATATTAATAACATTTATCAAAATAAAAAAAGTTAAATAAATTTTAAAATTTAATTGAAAGTATTATCTTATAAAATTAATGTTTTGATGTTATTACATTATTATTTTTATAAAATTTTAAAAATATTTTAAAATTATTTATATAAAACTAAAATAATATGTAATTATCAATTTTAATAAATTGATAAATACGTTACGTATAAATATTTTAACATGAAAATACAATTCCCACAATAAATTAAATATATTTTAAATGTGTTACTTATGTATAAATAAATAATTAAATCCAAGCGTACTGAATCTCATGTCTCATGTGGTGTCCCCGTATCCACCTTAACCATTTGGTTTTTTTTTTGTCCCTTTATCAGGGCGCCTGACCCTTTAATTCTAATCCTCTCCCGGGTTCCCTTTCAACAGCCGACGTAGCAAAATTTCGATTGTAAAAGTGGAAGCCATCGAGTTCGATTCCTAATCAAATCGTTAACCTGACCGATAGTCAAGTGCTTTTGAAGGTATACCTCTATCTCCCTCTCTCGTTTTTAATTAGGGTTTTCAAGTTATGGTTTCGAAGCGTTTTTTTTTTCTTTGTTTTTTAAATCTTTATTTAAGAAAGTTAAATCTAGAATTTCAATTCGCTTATTTGTTAGGCAGAAATCTCGTAGCTCTTGATCCGCCATGGTGGCTTTAAAGGATCTTCTACCAGACGCGAAAAACTCAACGTCGACGTATTACGACCACGCAAACGACCCATGGTTTAGACAACGGTTTAGTTCGTCGGAGGAAGAGAAATCCTCCACGGCAATAAAGGCGAAACCGGTACCGCCTTATATGAAACGCGCCGGATTTGTTCCCAGAAAAGTTGAAGACTTTGGAGATGGAGGTGCTTTCCCTGAAATACATATCGCTCAATACCCTCTTGGTATGGGAAGAGAAAAAGGGGCGAAACCAGGATCGAAGATTCTTCCGGTGACCGTTGATGCTCATGGGAATTTGGCTTATGACGCGATAGTTAAGCAGAATGAGAATGCAAAAAAGATTGTTTACTCGCAGCATAAGGATTTGATACCGAAGATTTTGAGGAGTGAGGAAGAGGGTGGTGATGAGGAGGAAGAGGAAGAGAGGCAGAAAGAGATTGAGGAAACAATGCAAGAAACTAAGGCAGCGTTAGAGAAGATTGTGAATGTGAGATTGAGTGCTGCACAGCCGAAGAATGTTCCTAAACAGTCTTCTGATTCAAAGTATGTTAAGTATAAGCCTTCACAGCAATCGGCTGCATTTAATTCAGGTGCTAAAGAGAGGATAATTAGAATGGTGGAGATGCCTGTGGATCCTCTTGAGCCTCCCAAGTTTAAGCATAAGAGGGTCCCGAAGGCTTCAGGGTCTCCACCTGTGCCAGTGATGCATTCCCCTCCACGGCCTGTGACTGTGAAGGATCAGCAGGACTGGAAAATTCCACCTTGTATTTCAAACTGGAAGAATCCGAAAGGTTATACGATCCCACTGGATAAACGTCTTGCTGCTGATGGAAGAGGTTTACAGGACGTGCAGATTAATGATAACTTTGCAAAGCTGTCTGAGGCTTTGTATGTTGCAGAGCAGAAGGCTAGAGAAGCTGTGTCGATGAGATCAAAGGTGCAGAAAGAGATGATGATGAAGGAGAAAGAAAGGAAGGAGCAGGAGTTGCGAGCTTTAGCTGCTAAAGCTCGTTCTGAGAGAACTGGGACAGTGGCACCTTCAGCTGCTGTTCCAATGTCATCTGACAGAAATGCGGTGGATACTGATATGAGAGTGGATTATGAGCCAGTGAGGGAGAGAGAAAGGGATATGCCAAAGGAATCAAAGGAAGAAAGGGAGGAGCGGTTGCAGAGGGAGAAAATACGTGAAGAACGACGTAGAGAAAGGGAGAGGGAGAGAAGGTTGGAGGCCAAAGATGCTGCCATGGGTAAAAAGAGTAAGATTACAAGGGATAGGGATAGAGATATCAGTGAAAAGGTTGCTCTTGGTATGGCTTCTACTGGTGCTGGAAGAGGTGGGGAAGTGATGTATGATCAAAGGTTATTTAACCAGGAGAAAGGAATGGATTCTGGATTTGCAACTGATGATCAATACAACATCTATGACAAGGGTCTGTTCACAGCACAGCCGACTCTCTCGACACTCTATAGGCCCAAGAAAGACATGGATTCTGACATGTATGGTGGTGCAGATGAGCAGTTAGAGAAAATGATGAAAACTGATAGGTTTAAACCCGACAAGGCATTTGGTGGTACTTCTGAGAGAAGTGGTCCAAGGGATAGGCCTGTTGAGTTTGAAAAGGAAGCTGAGGAAGCTGATCCATTTGGTCTGGATCAGTTCTTGACAGAGGTCAAGAAGGGTAAGAAAGCCATGGAAAAAGTTGGCTCTGGAGGGACAATGAAGGCAAGTGCAGGCTCGTCCATGCGAGATGGCTATGAAGGAGGCTCTAGTAGATCTCGCATTGGTTTTGAAAGGGGACATTAAGTATCCTATGTATTTCTTGACTAATGTTATATGACTCTTTAGCTTGTTAATTTTTCTGATCTTTGTTGCTCGGTGAATCTTAATCCCTGAAGTAGCTTCTGGGGTGAGATTTTTTTTCTCTCTTCAAATATGTGGGATGTTGCTTATTTTGCCTTGAGAAGATTTTAAATGATCACATTTCCCTTCTCTGTTCACCACAGCCATGCTTTTGTTATCTGCGAATTCACTACTACAGGATTGCTCGTAAATAGGCATGCATACGCTGATAAATCAGGACTCCGATCTTGATTGATACCTATGTTGTTTATGGTCATTTTTTCTTTACTTGGTTTCCTGTTCGCATTCATGAGATACTATACTTGCTCGCCTACAGAGGATGTATTGCATTTCATTTCCTATATGGTAAAAAGGAGTCCCATCTGTTTGGTGGAAACGCCATGAAGTAGCTGAGACTCATTTGAGGTGTATATGAACTACTAGGGATCTTTCTTCTCTAAAACTTTTGGGTGGACAAAGGAAAGTCCACCCTGCATGTTCTTTGAGCTGCTACGAGCAGTGTGTGATACTGAATATATATCATAGTTTCGCTCGCAATTGTTTAAAGTATTAAGAAACTTTATAATAGTGTACAAGCTTTATTGACCTATTACAATGTGACTGCATGTGGAAAGGTTTGTTTTACGGCAGCTCGAAATTACAAGTTAAAAGGTCATTGGAGTCACAACCTGGGTGAATTCTTTGCTGAGAGGGCTTCATTTGGTAGTACACATTCTCTTAAATTAGGCACATTAAGATCAGAAATGCTTTTCCTGGGAGTGTTTTATAGTTAAGGCAGCTTAGGAGTCGTACATCCATCTTGGCTATATTAAAGCGTGGTTGGTGCCAACGCTAGAGAGGAACAGACGATTTCTTTTTCTCTTTTTTTTGTCATTCCTTCACGACTACGGAGATGCTGTCCAAAAAGGTGGCTAATAGCATTCAGCAAAAATGTTTCTGCTAATAACATATATAAACGAAAAGCGGGACAAGCATTGTTCTTGTTTGCAAGATATTTCAACGTGAAAAACAGTTACAAGAAATAACGAGTGTCCAAACAATGATTAACAATGCATTTAGCCAACATCCCACCCTTTTGAGAACCCTTTTGGAACCCTGTTTTTCTATAGTAAAATATGCAGACTCAGCAAACTGCGTATAAAATAATCTATTACAACTTCTACGCAAATACGTCGGAATCAATTTGCTCAATGTTGGGAAAAATTTGTCTCAAGGTAGCAGAGTAATTTGGAGACTTTGCCTGCAAATCATATATACAAAGGTTAAGAGAAAAGAACATTAAGTTGAAAGAGTTCAAGATTATGAATTTTCAACCAATAATCAGCAATTGTGAAAGTACAAGGCATTAATATAGATAATACTATAGCTAAATTGAATGAAATAAGCCAAGGAAGGATGATTTGGACAAAAAGACTTCATTTAACTGAATCTAGGATGGTCGAACTATGTCACAACAAATTTAGATCGATGTGATATAATGGTGAGCACCAAACGACAGACTCAGCATCTTCATTGAAAATTAATTAAGGAAAAAAATATTGGAGAGAAGGGAACATGTATTAAATCAGGAGAAAATGACAAAAAAATGGAGCTCCATAGCAAAAAGATTAGAATGAATACCGGTCCAACTATGATGAGAACCAGATAGAAACCATAAATAGTCAAGTTACTCAACCAATCAGCCATAGCAAATCATTTGGGATCAATAAGCATTCATAAGAAAACAACAAAATTCCAAACACTTTTAAGTGCTCAAGTTGCAGATAACGTACACATGGATTGTTTTCAAGGTAGATGGTAGTGAGCTTTTCTCTTGAACCAGAAACAGCCTCAGCTATGTTTTCAAGTGATTCTATTTGGTTATCATTGAGCCACAAGTCTTCCAACCTGCAGGCAAAGTTAATCAACAACTGAAGATGGGATAAAATCCCCAGGGAGGGAAAGGGTAAAATACAATACCTTGTCAAGTTTTGAATGTCATCTACTGATGTTAGCTTATTTGATGAAACATCTAATACCCGGAGGTTGACCAACATAGATAGGCCTTCCATTTTTGAGATACCATTGTGGCTCAAGTACAATTCTTCTAGGGCAACGCATTCCTTGAAAACAAAAGATCCAAAGAAAAAATTCATTCAACAAATATTATGGAAAATAAAAATTTTGTCAGAGCAGCAAAAAAGAAAAGCATTTTTAAAAGTGCCATACCTCCAATCCTATCATAGAAGTTAATCGATTACTTTGCAAGCTAATCTTTTTAATGCATGTGAGCCCACAAAGGTTTATGACTTTGATTCGATTCCTTCCTAGCCACAGCTCCTGTAAGTTTGTGAAATTTTGCAAATTTTCCATTACCTGAGATACCAATGAAGCACTCTTAGATTATGCTCAAAAAATTACTAATAAGACAACTCACCAGTTTTATACTTGAGTCAAAGGTGTAGACAAATTACTCCAACATTGAAACAAAAACTAAGAAAAAGCTTAAGTCAAATGTGTTCCTGTAGCTTGTTATGTAAGAAAGATTATTCAAGCAATTTGAGAACTAACCCGAAATCTGTTGGAACCAAGTTCAAGAATTTGCAACTCATGCAAGTGGTCAATCTCCTCCATCTTAGTAACTTCATTTTTGGAGACATATAGCTCCTTGAGTGTGCTGGAGGCATTGGACAATCCGTGCAATGAAGTGATTTCATTGAAAGAAACATCAAAAACCAAGAGCTTCTTGAATATGCTGGCATCTGGTATTTTCATCAGTTTATTATCCCTAAGTACCAACTCCTGTGAGAAAATAAATAAATAAATAAAGGACCCCAAGCTTCTTCATAATTCTAGCAATAATCAACATTGCATAACAGGAAAAGGAAAGTGGAAACAAGAAAAGAAAATACTAGAAATTTTTTACTTACTTGATAAAATAATTAAGGCTCTGATTGTTACTTCTTTTTGTGTTTAATTTGCTTTTCACCTTCTCAAAAAAAGCTAACAACTAAAGCAAAAAAGTGAAAGAAAAATTTGCGAATATTTGATTAAAAATAAGTAAATAGTTAAAATATAGCACACGAGCATAATTAGTTGATACAAACGTCAACTTATGCATCCTATTAGTTTAAAAAAATAAATTCTTAATTTTAATTATCCAGAAATACTGTTTACATTCATATCTACACGCATTTCTTTTTTGGTAAAAAACAAGTACAGTAAAGCAATAACCAGAAGAAAATAATTAAAGGTGTGAGATAACTAAAACAAGCAAAACGTTTATGGAAGTTAAAGAAAAAAATAGGATTACCTCAAGACCAGATAACGAGTCCCAGCGAGAGATCGGCTCGATAGCAGCATCGTCGATGAGGTTTTGTCGAAAAGAGAGCTTTTTAAGGTAAATGAGATTCGCAATCCGAGGGTCCAAGCTAGATAAGCGGTTCGCTGTCAGGTCCAACTCGGTGAGGTTTGGCGGCAATTCCACGGAGTCGAGATCGTGGAGCTGGAAGCTGGTGAGATCGAGAGTGACGGTGGATGATAAATCAATCTCCACCGTTTTATCATCTTGGTCCGGGTTGGTTTCCGTCGGTGCTTTGGTTTGGTCTTGCATCTTTGTCGGCGTTTGCTGATGGGAGGAGCTTCTGCCGACCGTCGTGCAGCGGAATATTTTGGTTCTGGTTTTTGTGTTCACCCGATGGTTTCAAGCTGAATATTATGCAAGAGAAACGACACGTAGTTTGTGTTTTTTGGTTCCTGTAGGACGGTGTCGTTGGCATAAAAGCCACTCTAAAACGAAAGGGATTTTCGTTTGGGCCTAGCCCATTCTAATTGTTGAAAGGAATTCGTGTTTGGGCCTAGCCCATTCTAATTGTTGAAAGGAATTCGTGTTTGGGCCTAGCTCAGTCTCCGTAGCTTGTTGATTATTGAACGGAAAATTGACAGCTCAATTACACATTTTTTAAAAGGTTGGTGGCTAAATTATTATTATTCTATTTTACTTTTGGTTATTACCAAATTGAATTGGGAGAACAATAAAATAACCGGAAGGGTTTTCATGAGGTAATCTTTGTTTGGTCCGGCGGATGAAAAAGGAAAAAGAACATAAATTTTTTGTGATTAAGGTGACAATAACTCAATATTAAATTTTGTTATTATATTTTAATTTTTTTGAATTTTATCGTTGTACTTTTTATTTCATTGGATTTTAAACAAAAGTAACTGATTTAAAATATTTTACAAAATTTTTTGTTAATGGAAATGGTAAAATTAGTCACTTTACTTTTAATTTTTTTTATTTTTTAATAAAAATAATGAAATTATAATATTTCAAAAAATATTTTTTAATGTAAATATCAAATTTATATTAAAAAATCAATAAAAATAAAAGTACTGTGATAAAAATTTAACTAAAATTGAAATGTAGTAGTAGAAGTTAATATTAATTCATAGTATGGTGATGAAGTTATCTTTAATTTCAAAATTCCTTTAATCTAATGATTATGTTATTGTTATATTGTAATACAAACTTTATATTAAAACTTTTTCCTTCAGTTCCCCTTTCCATCTTTCTTACCAAATAGGAACTCACATTTAAATTTAATAATTTGACTTAACATGACATCACCTATTATTAAGTTATACTTAATCATGAATAAATATCATCTTTTGAGATTCATAAGCACTTGTGGATACAAGAAGAATTTTAAAAACTAACTCGGATTCAAGGAATTGGACTTTTGAAATTTGTTTGATGAATCTAATCAACTCACCGTATAAATGGGCATAAATCCAATTTTCTTAAATCAAACAGTCAAAAGAAGAGAAAATATTGCATTATATAAAATTATAAATTATGTATTGATAAATCTTAATTAACAATTTAATCTATGAATGTTACATAAATATATCTATATCTATATATATTTTTAATCTTATTCACAGTTTAACTCTAACCAAGTAACAATATTGTAATATAACTCTTAACAATATATTATAGTTTAATTAAGTAATATCGTTATACTATTCAAAAAAAAAATTAAGTAATATCGTTATATTATAACTTAAATTAAATAATATATATAATTAGCTTAACAATATATATTTCTATTTTGCATCTTAAAATTATAGTAGTACCAATTAACACATTATACTATTACATTGGCTCTTAGTAAGATTTTGCATTATAAACTGAATCCAATAAATGGGCCTTAAAATCTAAAACCCAAATATATAAAGTTCATAGATTTTATTGTGTATTAATATTAAATTAAAAAATTTATATTTGATATATTATTAGTGTATAATGTTTATGCATCTATAGTAAATCAAATATTGTAATTTTATTAATAAATAAATTTGAAAATTGAGAATTTTGAAAATAAATAATTATAATTTTAAAATATTTTTATCTTTAAATATTTGTGAGATGTCTTTATATGATTAAGTATATTTAATTAAATAACAAGTGCATGTGTTTATATTAAAATAAAAATTGAATTCCAATCTATTTCCTCGAATAAATAAATAAATAACTAAAAACAGTTTAGCAATTCTAACATCCACCAAGCTCAAGTGCATTGCAGACTCCAAGAGCAGCATTCTCATTTCTCAGTATTCGAATTGATTCGTTTGACTCTACAAGGCCCAGTTTTCACAGTTTTCAGACAGGCAAGAAAAACTAGAAACAGACTTGTTCTCTCATGTTTTCTGCCAGAGTACAACTGCAACTGAATCCCAATCTCCTATCCTACGTATGAACTCATTGCGCTTCCAACTTCTGGTTCCTAGAACGCCGACCCCCAAACACCTGACCACCGTTTCCCGTCTCAATCACAATCTCGCCTCGACTCCCCTATCTTCCATTTCTGAAACGAACTCATCATTTCCATATCCAAACGCAGAAGACCCAGCCAAAACCTTGCCCAATCTGTTGTCAAACTGCACCAACGTACTCCACCTGGATCAAGTTTATGCCCACATCACGAGAACGCGCTTTCTCGAACTGTACCCGGCGGCGTTTCATTGGAACAACATTATCCGATCCTACACCAGACTAAATGCTCCCATTAAAGCTCTTTACCTTTACATTGCTATGTCTAGAGCTGGGCTCCTCCCCGATTGTTACACTCTCCCCATTATCTTAAAGGCCACGTGTCAATGCTTCGCTCTTAGCGTCGGCCGCCAGCTTCACTCCATCGCTATAAAGATCGGCCTAGAGCTAAGTCAGTTTTCTGAGAGCGGTTTTATCAGCGTATATTCAAAAGCGGGAGAATTTGAGAATGCGAGGAAAGTGTTCGATGAAAATCCGGACAGGAAATTGGGTTCTTGGAATGCTATCATAGGCGGGCTTTCTCAAAGTGGGCGTGCTAAAGAAGCGATAGATATGTTTTTGGAGCTTAAAAAATGTGGGTTTCTGCCTGATGATGTGACTATGGTTAGTGTGACATCATCCTGCGGTAGTTTAGGCGATTTGGAGTTGGCTCTTCAGTTACATAAGTGTGTTTTTCAAGCCAAAAGTTCGGGAAAATCGGACATTTTGATGTTGAATTCGGTCATTGATATGTACGGGAAGTGTGGTCGGATGGATTTAGCTTATTTAGTTTTTTCAAGGATGGAGGAAAAGAATGTTTCTTCTTGGACGTCCATGATTGTTGGCTATGCAATGCATGGTCATGTTGAGAAAGCGCTTGATTGTTTTCTTTGCATGAGAGAGGTTGGGGTGAGGCCTAACCATGTAACCTTCGTTGGGGTGTTGAGCGCTTGCGTGCACGGTGGGAAGGTGGATAAAGGGAAATTTTACTTTGATATGATGAAGAATGGTTATGGGATAAGGCCAACCTTGCAGCATTATGGCTGCATGGTTGATTTGCTTGGTCGAGCCGGGTTGCTCGAGGAAGCCAGGAAGATGGTGGAGGAGATGCCAGTGAAGGCAAATGTGGTGATATGGGGGTGTTTGATGGGTGCCTGTGAGAAATTTGGGAATGTTGTGATCGGAGAGTGGGTGGCTAAGCATTTGCAAGAATTGGAACCTTGGAATGATGGGGTTTATGTTGTACTGTCTAATATTTATGCTAGCAATGGCCTGTGGGAAGAGGTTGAGAAGGTTAGAGGGATCATGAAGCAGAGGAAACTTGCCAAGACTCCTGGTTACAGCTTGGCAACAAGTTCAGATTGAGTTTGATTTGTACGAGTGACCAATAATCATGATAACCACTAATTCTTTAAATTACTTCTAAATTTTTCTAATACATTATTATGGTCTTTGTCTTGTTAAAGTTCTTTTTTGATAGTTCCTTCTACTATGAAGTTTAGGGGCAGATATTCATGGTATTTCATCTTTCCAATGAATTTGTATACAGAGAAGGGAGAACTTTGCTTAATGATTTTTCAATGAATTTTTTTTATAGTGAAAGAACTTTGCTTGATTATTTTTTCTTTCCTCCCTTGATTAGAGTCAGAGATGAAAGGTATATTTGATGAACCATAATATTTTCATATTTAATTTTTTCAATATGTTTGATACTAGAAATTACTTAATGGTGGATTTTTACTGAATTAGTGTTGAAAATCTTAACTAGATAAAATTTTTTTACTGCATTAAGTCAATTGTGTTTAAGAAAAATAGTTATTTAATTACATTAATTTTATATTCTTTCTTTTTTAACTTTTTTTTTCGTTTTAATTATTATCAATACAAAGTAATCAAAAAAATCATAGTTTTCATTTACAAAAAAATCATTAAGAAATCTACTTAATATTTAATTTTCACTAACACCAAACGATTTTTATATAATAAATTTAGTATTTAAATTATTTAAAATTAAAAAATCAATACTTAATTTTTTTCAATTTATCAAACAACACCTAATAGTTGACATGACTTAAAATACGCATAGCATTTGAAATTTGACATAAATCAATCACGTATTGGATGCAGGGGTTAGCTTGAAGTGGCTGTATTTATAGGATGATGAAATGAAAAAGAAAGAAACAAGTAGTAATTCATTAGTAGTATTTAATGACATTAATTAATGATCCAAATATAAATGATCAGGTAATGATTTCTTAATAACATTACTCGACTAATTATTGGTAATTTTTCTTAATGTACGCGGTAATTTAAGAAGGATGAGATGAAATCTTAGAATTTGATTTCTTGATATCAGATTATAAATTAAAGTAGGAAATGCAATTCATTTGGTTTGGAAAAATAACAACAGGAAATTTGTTTCCGCTGTAGCAGCTGATAGTTGCCCAAAACAGTGTCACGTGGGAGCAGAATTTGAAAGTGGAGAAAACACGTGCCACCTCATTTTTGAAACCTAAAGAAACCCCCAAAAAAACCAGAAAACCCCTCTCTTTCTCTTTCCTTTTGTTTCTCTCTCAATCTAACCAAAATAGGAAAACCATGGAAGCGATACTCACAGACTGTGTTCAAAACAGTCTCCGCCATTTCATGTTCAGAAACGCCATTTTCCTTTGCGAACGCCTCTGCGCTGAGTTCCCTTCCGAGGTAACTCGATTTCTACCCCCTCAGTCACTCACTCAGCCAAAAAAAGAAAATCTTTTTTGAATTTTTCTTTTCTTTTTTTTTTAAATTTTTTTCGGTTGGTGAAAAAAATGAAGAAGAAACTTTTAATCTTTTCAAGTCTTTAATAATTTTAACTCTTCCCGGGTTTCTAAAAATTGTTTCTCAGCATAAAGGTTAAAAACTGTTCGTCGGGTTTTCAAGATCGACTGTGCGGGTTGCTTCAATCATTCGTTAGCGATGAATTGGTTTTTAAATTTTTTCCAAGAATTTTATTGGTTTCAGTGTTTAGTTAACAACATTTCTGATTTGGGTTTTTTCTTCAATTTCAATTTAAATTTAGAAACTTTTCAAAAATGCGTTACTTTTAAGTTGGTTTTAAATGTCTCTTTTTTTTCATTTTTAAATATATATTCCAAAAAAAAAAAAAAAAGAGAATATAGGTTTTGGAAGTGGAACTCGATAAATTAAATAACGTAAAGGCCATAAATTCGATAATCTTGTAATTTACAGAATGGGGTTCTTTTACTGTATATAGTGAGCTGAAATATGACCTTTTGGGTTAAATGTAGGCGAATTTGCAGTTGTTAGCTGCTTGCTACTTGCAGAACAATCAAGCTTACTCTGCCTATCATATTCTAAAGGGTATGCATACCTTGTTTTGAGTGTTTGAAGTTTGTTTTGGTATATTTAATTATAGTCCTTTTCATTATTGTTATGATCAACTCATTAATAAGGTTTTTCATTATTTGAAGGAACACAAACGGCTCAATCCCGCTACTTGTTTGCGGTATCATGCTTTCAGATGGATCTACTTAATGAAGCTGAGACTGCGTTATGTCCTGCTAATGAGCCTGGCGGAGAGGTATTAGATGATATTTTCTTTAGACATATTCAGGAATGATTCTTTTAAGCTGTAGTTCATGCAGTTATACCTTAAAAGCTCACTTCTTCTAGGGGGAAAATGCTTCTGTAACTCTGGTTGGATTTAAAATGATAGGGGATTTGATACATGGTCTGATATAAACTTCTGTACTCCTACACTTCAAGTTTCTATTATGCGCTGTTGGATGTTGACCTTCAGTTGTCCGTGTCTTTCACATGATTCTTGTGATGGCAATATCTTGTTAATTCCTGTTTCATTTTGTGCAGATTCCAAATGGTGCAGCTGGTCATTATCTTCTTGGCCTTATTTACAGGTTGAGCTGAGTTATTTCATCCTTAACTCCAGGAAATAATACCAGAATTTAGGGAGAAGCAACAGTCAATTGTTTTTGGAAATTTGCTTTGATATTACCTTGAAATTTTCTCCAAATATGGCATGATAAGATGTGAGGAATGGTTATGATTTTATGTTGAATGCTACCCTTTCTTTTTTGGTTTTTATATAATTTTGCTTAATCTCACTACTGGCTGGATTGAGATAGGCAATCTTAATACGATCCTTTATAATGAAGGAATCTAATCCTATATGCTTTGACTTTTCCTTGGTTTAATAACTGGGATGGTGGGACTATTTTTCAAATTTCAAACAGTTTTAATCTTCAATTTTGCTTTGTTGGATGTCATCTCTTTTCAGGTACACAGATAGAAGGAAAAGCGCCATTCATCATTTTAGGCTGGCTTTGTCTATAGATCCTTTGCTTTGGGCTGCATACGAGGAGTTGTGTGTATTAGGTCTGTTTAAAGAATACTCTCCTGGTTCTATGTTTCCACTGCTATGCTACCATGCTAGGTTGACCGGATATGTTGACCTTGATCTCACTAATTTTTGGGTTAATATGGGTGAACTAATATACTTCATAGGTTTAGTTTGTCTGCTACTGCAGTTGATGTTATCAATAGTCTCATTTAAATGGCTCAGCAAATTGTTTTTAATTGACTTGATCTCACACGTATTCACTCAGTATTTTTATTATCTTTATACGTGATTCTGTTCTCAGTACCATAGAGTGCTTGTTCTCATATGTTACATTCATATTTAAGTTATTTTCTTTTTGTGTCTGGACATATTAGGTGCTGTTGAAGAAGCAACTGTAGTTTTTGGTGAAGCAGCTGCTCTTTGCATTCAAAAGCAGTACTTACATCATGGGGTAACTTCCCCAAACTTGCATACGTCCAATGAGGATTATAATTTGGTTTCTTCTCGGAACTTTGGTTCAGAAGATGTCAGTCCAAGGCAATTGAAACACACACAAGGCAATAACCTTAGAGATATCCCTGGTAATTATCATGGAGCAGCAGGGCTGAGTGGAGCTGCTTCTCAGTCTCAAAATGGTGGTCCTTCAAATATGCCATTTTATAATACTCCTTCACCAATGGCCTCGCAGGTATGATGATGTGAAATGCAAATACTACATTGCAACTGTATCTAGAGTTCTATGTTTTGTTTAATTAGTTACTTAGTTTAGGGTGGATGCATCGAGTTTATTTAGTCTGTTTTTTGTTTAACTTTTCTTTTCTTTCTAAATAAGGGCAACCGGTCTTAATTCCTCTGTATCTTGTAGTTGTCAGGAGTTGCTCCACCACCTTTGTGTCGAAATGTGCAGCCAAATGGTCCTAATCTTAACACAGTTAATGCTGATGGTTCTCCAAGGTCAGTTGTGAACTCTACCAGTCAAGCACCTCGTAGAAAGTTTGTTGATGAAGGAAAATTACGAAAGGTAAACTTTTTCTTTTTCTTTTTAATGCCTTCTTGGAGTTTAGAGCTTTGGTGAAATTGTAAGTTTGTATACCATTGCTTTCATAGTTCTTGACAAAAAAAACAAAAAAACAAAAAAAATCTTATAAATCTACCAGAAACAGGAATCATTTATTTTTCAGTCATAGAAGTACATTCACTATACATGTAGTCTGTTGTTTATGTAAATTAGCAGTATCATGCTAGTTGGCTGTGTCACATGGTTGTCTCTTGAGAGAAGTTTTTGAGTAGGAATGGCATTGTCTTTTCTTATATTGATACATGGAGCTGTTGTTGGCAACCATGTGAGCTATTCAAACAGTTGTTAGTTTTCTCTTTAATGTACTATTGATAATTTGATACATCAGTGTTCAGTTAGTGGAACCAGTACATTTGTGTTATCCTTCTGCTTGCGTTGTCCAGTATAAAGCTTCTTTCCCCCCTACCTGAAGTAGTTTGTTAATCCTTTGTGGTCAGATTTCTGGGAGGCTATTTTCTGATTCTGGTCCCCGTCGAAGTACAAGACTTGCTGGAGATGCTGGGGCCAACACAAATGCAAATACCACAGCAGTAGCTGGAAATGGGACTAATAGCTCTTCTAAATACCTTGGAAGTTCTAAGTTTGGGTCTGTGGCACTGCGTTCTGTGACAGTTCGTAAGGGACAATCATGGGCAAATGAAAATATTGAAGAAGGTTATAAATCTTCTTCTTCATCTCCAGTTCTGTGAGCTATGCTACTTTCTTTTGTTTGATAATTTGAAATTGTAAGGGACAATCTCGGGCGAATGAACATTGCAATTTGAAATCGTTAATTATTGATTTATGATTGACGGACACAATAGTAACTTTAAAGTTAGTTTGTTTTAATGAGTTCATTTTGAACCTAATTGTCTCAGTTACTGGATTGAACTGAGTTGAAATGCTTATTTCCCTTCTGATAAATGGAAGTGCAAATCCTTCTTCTTAGTAACTCCTAGTTACTTACCTGTTTATAGCTGCACAGTCACTATTAATCCGATGCTTAGAAACTGAGTTCTGATCTTATATAGGGATTAAGAATGAGGCATTTGATGATTCTCGTGCAAATATGACTTCTAGTTCATTCCCTTCTGGAGATGTTAAATCCCTTGACCAAGACGGGGCAACTGTTCCAATTGGTGGGGTTGTTATCAGCAGCTCGAAAATCATAAGTGGTGCTTCAGAAGTATTAGGCCTTTTGAGAACCCTTGGGGAAGGCTACAGACTTTCTTGCCTGTATAGGTGTCAGGTAGTTTTGTGGTTATCTTGAAGAAACAGAAGTTGAATTCATATCTCCTGGGCAAGGTTCAATTCTCTTGATAATGCTTCTGTCGACAGGATGCACTGGATACCTATCTGAAACTTCCACATAAACATTATAACACAAGCTGGGTGCTGTCCCAGGTAATACTTCTGGTGCAACTTTCTCTGTTTTCTTCCTCTGTTGATGTCAGATTGTCTCATGCCAGGTTGATCAAGCAGTCTTGACTTATATAAATATTTTTTTTAATGAGTTCATAGAAAGAGGCATGCATTCCAATATAAATATTCTTTTTAATGAGTTCATAGAAAGAGGCGTGCATTCCCTATTTCAGCATTTATAGTTTTTTGCACTGTATGTTGGTTGATTTAAAACTTTTTTACTAAATTTGGTTGGTTAACTGAGGTAAGGACTAGGGTGAATGTATGAGAGAGAGTGAGAGAGAATTTAGTACTAACTCAGCATTGATAGTTTTACGCACTGTATGTCAGTTGATTTAAAACTTTTTTACTAAATTTGGTTGGTTAACTGAGGTAAGGACTAGGGTGAATGTAGGTGAGAGAGATTGAGAGAGAATTTAGTACTAACTCCACATTCCATGGACCATATGATATTTTTCTGAAAGTTTATGATGCAGGTTGGAAAAGCACATTTTGAATTGGTAGATTACTTAGAAGCTGACCGGACATTTAGTCTTGCACGTCGAATGTCACCTTACAGCTTAGAAGGAATGGATATTTACTCCACTGTTCTATATGTGAGTTCCCTTGATCCTTCAAAACTTATGTTACATTGCTTGAAGTATTCTTGCTCTACTAATCTATTGTAATCAGGATGCCATCTACCTGGTTTACAGTTGTGAAAATTTTAGAGCAAGTGAACTTGTCACATTCAAACATGTACTGATTTTTCCCTCTACTTTTATGGTAAATTTCTTTGCTCAAAGTTGTCTTTATGTTTCTTGCAGCATTTAAAGGAAGATATGAAGTTGAGTTACTTAGCACAGGAACTGATATCAACCGACCGCTTAGCTCCTCAATCTTGGTACTTTACCAGATTTTTGTTTAAGTAGTTGAACGCAGACCTTCTTTCCTTTCTTGAATAGTTTATATACCTTACTAATTTCACTGTCCTGAGTTTTTCAAAGCTTTTATTTGCCTAAGATTAATTTCTACCTGCCTGCCTTGTTCAATAGTAGGTGTGTACTTTTAGCAGTTTTGAGGGTTTAGAGGGCAGCGATTTTAAGATTTCTTAATCATTATTGTTCTATTGTTTATATTTGAATTAACTTGCAGGTGTGCCATGGGAAACTGCTACAGCTTGCAGAAAGACCATGAAACTGCTCTGAAAAATTTTCAGCGAGCTGTGCAACTGAATTCGAGATTTGCATATGCCCACACCCTTTGTGGTCATGAGTATGGTTCTATGGACCTTTTCCCTTCATTTTTTTGAGCTTGTTAATAGGAACTTCATTTTTATAAACTTCAATTGTGTATTAAACTTCTGTTGCTACATTCTGACCTGCAGGTATGTAGCTTTAGAAGATTTTGAGAATGGAATCAAGAGCTACCAGAATGCCCTTAGGATTGATTCAAGGCATTATAATTCCTGGTATGGGCTAGGAATGATCTTTCTTCGTCAAGAGAAGTTTGAGTTTTCAGAGCATCACTTCGGAATGGCTTTTCAAATAAATCCACGTTCTTCTGTTATAATGTCTTATCTTGGAACTGCTATGCATGCCCTAAAGGTTGGGCTACTTTCTGTATTGTTTATAATATTATGACTTGAACAATATCATCTTGAGGAGTTCTTTTGAAATTTTGTTAACAATCATTTTACAGAGAAGTGAGGATGCTATCAAGATAATGGACAGGGCAATTTTAGCTGACAGAAAAAACCCTCTTCCCATGTATCAGAAGGCTAATATACTAATGAGCTTGGAGAAATTTGATGATGCTCTAAAAGTTCTAGAGGCACTTAAAGAGTATGCCCCTCGTGAAAGCAGCGTCTATGCTTTGATGGGTAAAATCTATAAGCGGCGTAACATGCATGAAAAGGCCATGCTTCATTTTGGTATTGCTTTGGATTTAAAACCATCGGCGGCTGATGTTGCTACAATTAAGGTATTGGCTTATATTTGATCTTTTCTTTTTCTTTCTTTTTTTTTTTTTTAAATTATCACTTTGGTTTGTTTCCAGCTTCAATTGTTAGAAATCCATGATTGTTTTGATGAGAAGATATATGGACCTATTGTTACAAATAAAGGACTGTAGTGATGGTCTGAATATTTTATGCTGTAAACTTGCTACACACAGAACTGTAGGCACCATGATGGTAACTTCAGATCTATTAGGAATACGTTAATATGGACTTGGACACTCGCATCATGTTAAAAATTTAGCTGTATGTAGTTGTCAATTTTTTCCTATACTACCTGGCTTGCTTCTCTTTAGTTAGGCATTACTTTGTACCTGGAAGTGTAATTTTTATTATTGCTTCTTCCCAAGAAGAAACGAATCTTTTGATTCCCAAATGCTCCTTTTGTAATTTTGTTTATATAATGATATTCAATTCTTTTCAAAAAAAAAAAAAAAGAAGAAGAAGAAATGAATCTTTGTTCTTTACACCCATGCTCTCTTTTGAATTTTAAAACAGGCTGCCATTGAGAAGTTGCATGTGCCGGACGAATTAGAAGATAACCTGTGAATCCACTGAGATTCAAGAAGCAAAAGAGGAAGAGAATCTCCTGTAAATTTTCTGGCTCGGAACGTGTTTGCTCAGAGAGAGATTGGCCCCGCTTGTGCTTTCGATTGATGCTGAATAAAATGGTAACAATCTTCGAAGGCCAATTTATTAGTGCAGTCTGACCTGATGGGCAGATCCCCAGTTTTGTGGGTGATTCACAGACTGACAGAGAACTTGATTAACAAAAATTACTCAAAGCTGCCACACTTGTTTGCATAGTTTGTGTTATCAAAGCCGCAAATGTACCATTAGTTTTTACTTTGTTTATAATTGTAATTTGTTTTACCATTACATCGAGGCAACATGAAATTTAGTGTTGGCTCATAACTTGTTCTTAATTCTAGTCCATCACGCATATTCTGCATTGTTACCAGACTGGAGCCGGTGTATACAGATTCAAATTCGTAGATTGTGGCTCTTCCTACTTGTCACAGCACTATGAACAGTTTTTGTCTCGGCATGCGAAGACATTGACCAGTGGTGAAATCTTTTGGACAAATGTTGGAGATATGCCACACAATGTAGCAAATGCTGTTTTGCAAGATTTAGGTGAGCTGTAGCTAATAGCCTGGTTATGATGGAGGGGCTGAAAGAACTTTTGATCAATGTCATGGACATGTATAGAAGGGCACTCTTTTTTCCTTTTATGGGTTTTATCCCATTAGGTTTTACCATGAAAGGGTTTTTAATGAGACTTTTTTCGCGTGACGGTAGAATCGGCAAGGGTCAAGGAGAAGTTGTTAATGTCAAGTAAGAGTATGTCTTATTGTATCAACGTTTTATATGATTAATGAAGTTTTTTGTCTGAATTATTAAAAGAAATTATATATAATGATTTGGATGTTGAAATATTTTTTAATTAACAAAAGTATCATTTTTATTAATTATATTTTTTAAATGGTCATTTTAAAATTTTTATTATTACTATTAGTAAAGTTTATATAACTTCTAAAATATATAAAAAATTTAATTACATCAAATTATTTTTATCAAAAATATCATTTATATATATACACTTCATTCCATATAATATAAGTATGAGTATTTCAACGTTAGGCAAAATTGAATTAATTTTATATTGGTAACATCTTGAATGGTAATTCTCTATCTTATAGTTGTATTCGTATTTTGTCTCATTCATCAAGACTTATCACATGTTTTCATTAATTAACTCTTTTCTCAATCTATAACTCCGTTCATCCCATTCATAGTCGTTTTGATCCATCTTGTCACATGTCTTAATTAATGAAGAAAAAAGTAAATAGAGAAAGAAAAATTTTCAACCTTCCACCAAATATGAAGAGAAAATTACTTCAAAGTTTTTTCTGTTTTAGGTAATAAAATAAAAAAAATAGTATTAATCTCTTAAAAAATTCATCATTAAGATAATAATTTATTTGATCGATAGTAAAATTAGATAATTAGACATTTTGTTTAAACAAATGACAGTTTTCACATAAAAAATAATTGAAATTTTTAAAAAAATAAATTCACAAAGTAAGACAGTTTGGCATATAAAAAAAATTGTCCAAAAAAATTGTGAATTTGCTCCAAATCATCAATAGTCAGTTGCATCTTTATCTGTTTAAGACGTATAAGGGTGTTTTAGACATTATCATTGTATAAAATTTTTTCTATCAAGACTCTATATAGTTTTTTTAATAATAAATTTGTAGAGATTTGTGATTAGTTATTTCATCTTTAAACAATTTTTATAATTATTAATTATTATTATTATCCTTCAATCTCAATAATTTATGATTTGATTTTTTGAAAATTTACCTTAATAATAATAATTACAATAATAATAAAAAAGTTTTATCTTTGGTGAAAATATATAGTTCTTCGTATCTTTTTAGAAGACAACTGAAAGCAGTCTGTGTAATCTGAAAGCATGGATGAGGTAGAAACGGGATACAATTCCGGGGCGGAGGATTTGCGTTGTGTGATCTCTTGTAGCACGAAAGCATAAAATTAAAATTGAAATCGAAACCCCACCAGTTTTTATCTAATGGTGAAAGAGACTGACCGACTTTATTGAGCTTTTGCTAATGATCAGTTCCATTAATACAACAGAAAACTTTAAGTTACTACGAAGTTTACTGGTCCATTGAAGCTTGGAAAACTCGGAGAGCGGCTTCCATTCTCTGAGCCATGACTTGCAAGCCAGAAGCGATGAAGAAATCCAAATCCTTCAGTGTCCAGCCTTCTACGGGCTCCACTTCGTACTTCCACTCAATGTCACACCCTGCTTCCTTTGGCAACACTTTCAATGTCGATACGTAACCGTTGAAACCAACATTGCCATCCACAATGGAATAGCTAAAAGCCATTTCATTTGGATCAATGGACAGCAGTTTCTGCTTAGTCCAATTCACAGTCCCTTCGTCACTGCCATTAACTGGAGTCTTGAAGCCGGTACAAAAACGAACGCACCCAGGTTGCCCAGACACGCCTTCCACAGGGAGGCAAGTGGTCAGAGTTGGGAACCACTTGTCTAAGCCGAAAAAATCTTGTAAGAGAGGCCAGACTTGTTCTGCTTTGGGGCCTGCTAGCTCTGCAAACGCCTTCCCTTCCCATTTTGATTGGTGCTGATCATTAGCCATTGAAACAAAAACCAGCAAAGATCAAAACGATGAAGTAAGATATTAGGATGGCTTTCCTTGGGTTTAGCAGCTGGTGTTTATATAGAGAAAATTAGATATCAAGGATTCAAGGGCCTGAAGGTTAAGCGGCTGAGGATTTTTTAACGTGACAACTCGTCCAAGAATTTTTGTGGAGTCTGTTGAAGCAAGGATTGTTCTTCACTTCTTAGCACTGAAGGGACAAGTTATTAGAGAGTTGAGGTCAGCATTAAAAGTGAAATCCATTCATTAATATAAGATAATTTAATTTATGATAGTGCTAAAAAGAAACATATATAGTTGAGTCACAATATCCTATCTGAATTAGTGTTACTTTTTTAACATTTACTGCCACTTCTAATTTATGCATAGCAAACAAATAAGTAGGAAAAAACAAGAAAGTTAACAGAGAAACTCATATTTAATTATAAGCTAACACATTAAGGATAGATATATAGTCACTAAGAAGATAAACTCCATGCTTACCTATATAAAATACTCAACTAAATTAAGACTGATGATGCACATATGGATTATATGGAGGATAATAGTATTTCAAAACGTACACAATCTCCTAAATCCTAATAGATATGATGAAAAATCTATATTATTAATTTAAATCAACACCAATAATATGATTTAATTGTCGAAATTAATGCTTATTAGGAACAGCTAGCCTCACCAACATTAGCAATTTAATCATTAGGCGTTGATGAGTTGAAGTTGTCGACCCTTTTTTCTAGATGGCTTCGACCGAACAATATTGAAAAGGAAAATTGCTACTTATAATTAATTTATACTACAATTGATCATATCTTTATTTAACATGGTCAAAAATCAATATTTCATTCTCCAATTAATGCCAAGATGTAGATTTTGAGTCAAAATTTATACCTGTTTCAATTCATCTTATATTAATTTTTTCTAAATTACATTAATAATGACACATTTGATTGATCATATTTGTGTGGTTGATTTATAGTGTTATTTTGGTAAAAAAAAAATCATATTGGACAAAAACTTTTGATTTTACATGTGCACATTATAATAAATTTAACTTAAAACAATACATTTTTAAAATGTACTACCAAAAATATTTTTAATAACACCTTTTTTATAATTTTTTTAACATTTTTGTATATATAATTTCATTATATAAATTTTTAGATGTATTATGAATAAAATGTAATCATAAAAATTACATACACTAGCAAAAGCTGTATTTTTTATATTACTATTACATGTAAAAAAATAAAATTAAAAATTTAAATAACTACATTTTTAAAATTTTATTATATAAAAAATTATAACTTTAAAAAATATAATTAAAACTCAATTTTATTATAATGACATAAAAATAATTTTTAAACATGTTTGAAATCAAACGTACAGGTCACATCAAAACTGAAAAGGTGTCGTGATTCCAATTCAAAGTTGTGGTAGCATGCGGTATCAGCCAGGTATTGTTATTCGGATGATTGGTCAAAGAGGGGAGAACAAATTTTCTGCTGAGTTTATTTCGGAGGCACATGGAAAATGAGTGCATCAAAACGTTAGGTCTCAATCTTATTCAACTTTTTGATATAATTCATGCTTTAGAAATGTTCAAAAAAGTACCTTTCCTGGTTTATTATGGAAATTATGACTAACTATTAGGAACGAGTTTTCTTTCCAAAAGAATGAATATTTGGAGAAATGTCTAGCTAGTTTGAGTAGAAACCTTCCATCCTTCTCAATCATCCCTTTTATCTTATTAGCTCATGTAGCGAGTGGAAAATTCCGCAAGACCTTGTTGACTTCAAACACAGCCTTACTGAACTTAGAGATTTATTACCAATAACCGACTCGATAGAATTAGAATATTTTAAAAACCATGAGGCTTTCAGTGATACGATGAATTGTGGTTGAAAAGAGTCAAAGAGGCCAGTACAAGCAATGGTGGTGTCTTAATAAAAGTCAAATGTGATTGGCAATCAACAAGGGAAGGATGAAGTTAAAAACCTTCCTGCTAGTTAGTCATAATTTTCATTGAAAACCTTTCACATGAATGAACTGAAAAAGATGCCAACTTGATTAGAGATTTTTTTTTTTTATAATTAGAGAAGGAGATTTAAACTTTATTCTTTAAGTAAGAAAATCATGCATCAACTAATAAATCAAATACTCGAATGCTAATTTGAAATCATTTTAATTCAATGAAAAGACAACTTTTTTGAACACTTTTAAAGCATGGATTATCAATGATTCTAATTTGAAATCTTCCCATGTTTTCGGTATTAAGGTTCACATGGATCCTGAAATGCGGCGAGGTTAGTGGTTCACAATACTTGTCGGTGACCTAATCACCTAGCGTGTGTCGCATTGAGTACGAAATTTTTGTTTGCATGTGTATGCTTGCATTTCTTGAGGGACTCGAAAATCAAAGAAGTAATCTGCCACACTCGTTATTAAAAATAGTAGGGGCGGGAAATATCACTAGTGCACATGGAAAAGAAACACAGGGGCTCAACATCATTGTACTAAATAAGTTGGAATGGAAAAATGGTTCTTTTCTTTGCCAGGAAATTTTTACAAGCCATGAGACCAAAAGGGTTCCGAAAACTTTACCTAATCAACTACTACAAGGCAAAATCCTAATAAATAGTACTGAGATATGCCATCAGGCCCAAAAGCTTCTAGCTCAAAAATTGTGTTCCAACAAACATGGTACGAACTGATCATTTTTAACATCAGGAGAGCAATGCTCATATCTTCAATGGTGCCAAAGCAGCCTCAATGAAGCAATCCCAAAGTCACATAAGTCGGACAAATATCAGCATTCAGCGGCCTGATAGAATCAGGGTTTTTCTGGAAACAATTGGACAAAGTCGGCCAAAACCTAAAATAAACGCAATAACGAGCTTCGGCATAAAATTGAAGCAATCAGAGGCAAGTCAAAATAGTGACGCCTAAATATTCCAGCTGAAAAGGTCTGTCATTTCATTGGCAATCAGTCTTAGGTTTCAATAGCAATGAAGATGGAAGCATTGCACTGGTGTTCTTGTATATATAGAAGGATGAAAGTTCTTGCTGCATAAGCTGTAGTTGAAACTGAAATTATTCGTGAAGTAGAGTTTGGGGGCAAAAGCTGATTAAATGCAACATACATGCACCATGATTTCACTAGGTGACACCACCAACAGCTGTGGCTATACATGATACTGTCAGTCCGTAAGGCCAAGTATAAAAGCCGGACATTACATCGAGGGTCTCAAACTATACAGCCTCAAAGAAAACGAAGTGATAAGATCACATGTTATACTCTGCTTATACCAAGCTTATCTAATTCTTCTATGTCCTTCTAACGAGCCCATCTTGCTTGTGCTATTTCTGAATTTCAAAAATTGGTGTCAGAATTGATTGCCACATCTAACATTGCATCACTTTTTGAGCCTTCTTTTTGGCTCTGAGTTTTTGTCTCAGCATCAGTAGCATTTCTATCTGATTTAGATGCAACTTCTTTAATATGAGGTCTTTCAGTGATCCTGTTTCGATGGTTCAAACTTGAGATGGTTTCTTGATGTAAAATATTGTTTGCTTGACTATCTCTTGGCTTAGTCAATGTGAACTCTACAAGATCATTGCCTCCTTGTGGAACACCATTCTCATCATGAAAGCCATGTAATCCGTTTCCAACTTCATCCGGGCCAAAAATAGTCGCATTCTCTGTACTATTCACCTGCTTGTTTATCTCCTTACTTATAAGGTCTTTATCCTCACCATTCTCCCTGCTTGAACCTGTTTCTTCATCTTTGCCTTGCTTAAGAGCATCAATACTTATTTCCTCATCTCTTTGCAGTTCTTTAGTGTGTCTTTCCAAGTCCTTCTCATCTCCTTGCTCGACAAGATTATTCTTATGTCCTCTTTCATCAGAACTACTTAGCCTTTTCTGGTCCTTCTCATACCTTCCCCCATCAAGCTTGGACACGATTCTCTTTAAACTTTCTAGTCCTTCTTGAGAATTATCTTCACTGAAAACTTTGTTATCCGCATCTCTCATTTTGATTTCAATATTTTCACTATTAGTTGACAGATTATATTGTCTTTCTGGCTCCATTTTCTTCCCCTCCTCTGCATCAGTCTTGTCATGCCCATGAATGTATTCAATTCGCTTGTCTAAAGATTCATTTTCCCCCTTCTCATCAACACTTCCATCCAACTCATCATCTCCACCACCTCTATCTTTCTGAGTTCCTCCTGCTTCAAGAATTACATCTTTTGAGTCAGACATATACATAGTTTTATCACTCAACTCCACATCCCCTTTGCGTCCCAAATTCAAAACACTGTTTCCTTTACTGAACTTGGCTAATAAACTCCTATCATCCTTTGTATAGTTTGAATTCTTGATTTGGTAAAGCAACCAGATACAAATGGCTGAAATCAACATAAGCTGAAAGCCCTGATTGACATGAAACCCTCTGGGTCTCTGGTTTCGAGCTGTGGACAGGAAATACATCACAATCCGCACACTATTGGAAAAATCAAAAGCAAAATTAGCAAAGGCATCCCAACTACAGATTGGTATATGACAAAGATACAGAAACTTGCAAACAAATGAAATCAAAGGCTATATAGATAATCGTTCTGCACAAATCAGTAACCATTCCTCAATTCCAAATCAATTATATGAAACAAATCAGTACAAATTGACGGTACAGATTGGTATTCGAATCAGTACTTTTTAACTTCCTAAAATATGAGTATTGGTATTAAAATCTCAAGTATATAACAGATAAAAGCAATTACAGACAGATTTATGTATCCACACAAAAATTGCTTTGCAAAGATAAAGCGAAATCTTTTTGAAGAATATAGAATTAAAGCCAGAATATCATTCCGTGTCACAAATATTAGCTCAGAGCAATATCCAATTAAATAATAGCTTCCAATCCATGAAAGGAAAAATCCAACAAACTCAGTTTTTTTTTGTTCTTTTCTTTCCCATAGACTGACTATTGATTGCAGTTTTAATTAACGACAAAATAAAGAATTTAAAAATATTGTTTTTATAACGAAATTTAAGCTTAACTAAAAAGCTGAATCACTTCAAGGATTCAATAATGAAGGGGGTTTTCGCTTTCTAGGCCCCATTTATAGTAATATTTCAACAATTAAAAGTCACTGTTCAACATTTTCTCAGCTGCCCAAACACGACTTTGAAGAGTTCCTAATTTCAAACACTGCAATTTACTCCAGTCATAAGACTATACGAAATAAGCATACAAGAGAATCACGAATCTACTCCATATGTAACTATCTTTTTCCAAAAGAAAGGGAAAACGCGAGAGGAGAAATGAATTACCTTTCCCAGTAATTTCCTCTTCCTCGATGAACCAAGCTCTTGATTGCCTTTTCTTTTTCTTTTTCTTTTTCTTTTTCTTTTTCATGTTTCGGGAAAACAGCCAGCAGCGGTTTTTTTTTTGTCAAAATGTCTAAAATACCCCTCCTCCGACCGCCCGATCTTTGCGATTTAGAAGCGGATGAGTCATGAGTCCATGCAACTTGTTGATCCTAAAAGGGTGATTTAGGAACCTTACAGACTGTCGCCGTCGGTGCTCCTAGAATGTTAGTTTGCTCAGCAAGTGACACAGAATGAAGGGCGGGATATTTAGCCAATCACTGGTGCCACGTCCTTCTATGAAATTTTTAGATAGTTTATTTCATTGATTAGGAAATAAAAATTCGAGTATATGTATATTGATTTCACTAGACTTGATAATTCAGGTACCGTGTTTTAACCTTATGGTATATTAATAGTTATATTGATAAACATGATCACGATATAATTAATTATTAATATTAAAATATTAAATACATATAAATATATTTAATAAACATATAATATGATAAAACATAATTAATATATTTATTAAATATATAGAGTTAAATTTTATATGATATAATATGATTAATATAATTAAAATTTATATAATTTATGAATTTTTTATACGATTGATAAGATTAATATGATTAAAACAAGTAAATTGAAATATGTACAAGTAAAATATGATTGTATTATTCAAATTTAACATAAAAAATTATAAATATAATAACATTTACGAAATATAATAAAATTTAATATCAATAAATCTTAATTATTGTCAGTTAAAATTCTACTACGCAAGTATACATATTGAACAGATAATATATAAGCAAGCAAAGTGTCGATCCCATAGGGAATTAATCTAAAATCTTACTAATTACTAAAATTAGAACAAGTTAATCTTATCCAAACAATCCAAATTGAGTAATTAAATAAAACTAATAAACTAAAAATTAATCTAACAAGAAAAATCAAAATAAGTTGAGAAAAGATCAAATTAAATAAGCTTAGGATTACAATATCCCTCACATTTCATCTAAATTTTAGATCTCCTCCTTAACTTATTTCAATAGGTTGAATTGCTAACATAGAGTCTTAAATTATTTATAAAGGTCTCCTAACTCGTCCTATAAAAATATATATTTTAACCAAAGCACTACATCTCTATGTGAATTGAAATTAAAACAGACTCATTAAGTTTAGGCTCTAATCTGGCTGCATATGACCTATTGGTATATCCCTATCTTATACGCAAATCAATTAATTTGATCATATGTTATCTCAATTTTAGTCTACTCTAAACTTCCTTTCCCAAGTTTGTTTAGGTTTCTAAATCAATTTAATTGTTGATCAGGCAATTAAAAGCATTAAGAACAAATTGGAATAAACAATTCAATTACCATTGAAAATAAATAAGAAAGAGATTAAAAGCTTATACTACATATGAGTTCAATTGCAATCTTAGAAAAAGAAAATTAGCTACTCATAATTGCAAAAAGAATTAACATTCTATTAAAATTAACCGTTGAAAATAACAAGAAGAATAAAAGCTAAGGAACAAAATAATAATTGCTGTTTTGATTTTCAAATTTCAGCCTCGACTTCTGACTTCTTGAACCTTCAAAAGTTCTCTTTAATGGTCTTAAAATATCCTATATATACTGACAAACTTAACCTAAACTTCCTAGAGTTTAATTGGGTTTAAAAATATAATGAGAGGCTCAAAAAATAACTTGTCAGTCTTTACAAATTTTCATTCTTGGTACAGTACATCTAGCTACTTTTTAATGCAATTTTCTCTATCTTCGATGCAAAACTAGGTAAAGTAATCTTCATGAAAGTTATAGCTTTGTCTCTTAGCTTTCCAATGGTCTAAGAATCATAGCAATTGGAGTTCTGTACCTCGAGATATGACAAAAATACTGAAGCATATGTAACTAGACTTTTGAATAGAGATGTCAACGAGTATCCTATTATAGGGTACCCGTGGGTACCCGACCCAGTTATACAGGGTTAGGGTACTTATAAACGGGTTCGGGTAGGGTTAGGGTAGTGATTTCACTACCCGAATTTTAATAGGGTAGGGTTAGGGTACCACCCCTTGGGTACCCGTTACCCGAATCCGATTACTATTTATAAATATTTTATTATTATTTTAATAATTAAATTAAAAATTTATAATTTTTACCAACCTTACAAGTAAATTTTTTGTTAAAAATTAACAAATATATGAAAAGTATGGTTACTTTAATTATTAATATGATGACATTAATATATTTAAATTAAAAAATTATTATATTGTTATTTATGTTTAAGTATGATTACTCTAATTATTAATATGATGACATTAATACTTTTATGAATGCATGTGTGTATATATTATGTATTTTAAATATAAATATATTTACTTTTTATTTTGTATTAACATTGTAAAAATTATAACTCATAAAATTATTAATAACAGTATATATATGTTTATTTATATAAACATATAACATATAAATCTAAAGGTAAGTTATAAGATTAGAAAAGTTAATTGGATAATTGGGTTCTCATGAAGAAAATTTTAATAATTTTTTTATTTAATCGAATATTTAAACGAGTTAGGGTAATTATAGGGTAGTGAGATTATATTAGGGTTAGGGTTAGGGTAGTAATTTTAAAATTAAACGGGTAGTTAATAAGGTTAGGGTAATTGATTTTTTATAGGGCTAGGGTTCGGTACCTCGAAATTATAGGGTACCCGACCCGTTGACATCCCTACTTTTGAGTCATTCAACACCTTACTTTTTAAAATTAAGCCCAATTACTTTAGTTCATACCAAAAATATAAAAAAATAATAAATATTAACTAAATTAAAAGAAATAACACAAAATTAAAATAACTCACTTAAAAATAAACTAAATATAAAAATAACTAATAAATAAGTAAATTACAATTGAAAACTAAGAACTTAGCTAATATTTAATAACAAAATTGGCATAAAATAATTCTATAAAATAGAATATCACACCCCCAAACTTAAGATTTTGCTAGTCCTCGAGCAAAAGAAAACTAAACAAGAAAAATCCTTGAACGAGAAATAAAAGTACCAAATCATGATTTCCCAATTTTTCTTCAGAAATTAACTCAAATTCCAACTTAAGGTAACATACAACTAATCCTTAAATTCATGCATCAATTCAAGTGAAACTTTATTTTTCGAATGGACTTCCGTGTGTGTGTGTGTGTGTGAATGTTCTTTTACAAATAATATCATGCAATTTAAATTAGTTTATGCCAAATCTAAGCATAGATTAGTACTTGGATCCCATAAGTTTACTTTTCATCTCTTTCTCCACTAATGTAGATTAACACTTATTCAAGGATCAATAAGTCTTTATCAAGCTTCTAATGTAAGGTTAGGGTCAATGTGTGAGAAAGGATATATTTAGGCTCAAATCTACCCTAAGCACTTAATCAATCTAGGACACATAAAGAGCTCAAATTTTCTTTTTTGTAGCACCTCCAAACTTGAAGTAAACTTTCCTTTGTAACACATATTTTATTTTTTTTATTTTTTTAACCCCAAAACTTATTTTTGACAATTATAAACAATGAGTAATTTTGCTAACAACCATCTCTTTTTTTTTTTGCATTTTTTCCCTCAATTTATCTTTAAGCTCAAACCATTCCTTAAAAAGATTAAAATACTTAAAAGGTGAAAGGTTCAAATTTGTGGATTTAAATAGAAAAACCATGGCTAACATAATTGTGTAATTACAAAAAAAAGGTAAATTAGGTTCGAAAAGGGTGACTATGGATAAATATAACAAGGTAGGCTCAAAAAGGGTGACTATAGATAAATATAACAAGATAGGCTCAAAAAGGCTCAAACGATCCAAAGATGGCCTAAATCACTTCTTATCTTAAGCGTTATCTAAGATTTTGCCTCAAGAGAGAATCAAACAAATTCTAGAATTTTTGATTTCACTATACTTTTTCACCAACATAAATTTTCTCTAAATTACACAAAAATTCTAAGTAAAAGAGTATAGTGCTCAAAGTATTGAAAGTCACATTTTAAAATAAAGTTAACATAAAAATATCACATAAAATTAAATCATAACTATATGCTTCCCAAAAGCTAAGAATCATAAGATAATTAAAATATCATCCTAAGTTTAGGACAATCATGAATAAGGTGCAACTTTGGAACATAAATAAAACATGTAAAACATAAATAAACATGCAAAACAAATTCTAAACTACCCCCAAACTTTAAAAAAAAAAATATTGTCCTTAATGTGAGAAAGGAAAATAAAGAAAAAGAACAAGAATACTCCCATAACTCCGAAGCTGCAGACAACACGTCCTTTGCATCGTCACCTCCAAGATCATCCTTAGAATCAGAATCCGTAGGTAACGAAGGAAACGTGGTCATGTCCATCCCAATGTATGCACCATAAGCTCTCATCATTTGGTCAATCGCTCGATTCTACCTTTCATGGCGATCTAATCAACAATCAATATACTCAATCCATTAAATGATACTGCGTGTGGGCACTGCTTGTGAGGGTAGGGAAACGGCTTGAGAAGACAAAGGAGCGGCTTGAAAAGAACTACTAGCAGCCGGTGCAGATTCCTCTAGTCTCATAAGAATGCCCATGGTGATTGGAAGTTTTGGTTGCTGCAACTCCTCTTTATCGCTCCAATGCACACCAGCTTTCGCACATAAGACAGTGATTAAGGAAGAAAAATCGATACCATTTCATTTCATGCGGCCTGCATGTAAGATGGCATGTGAGATAACCTTACCAATATCAATGGACTTATGTGTGACGATGGCATAGATAAGCACTGCACGATCCCTTGTGACATCACTGATATGAGTGGAAGGAAGCAACCTTGCAACTACAAAGTGCAACCATACCTTGAACTCTATTTTCATGGCACTTCATTTAAAAGACACTGGCTCCCCATGTGATGTCTTCCAGTGAAATTTTTTAACACACAACGTTGATATGTTCTCATTATAGTCCTGATGATCTCCCAAGTATTACTCGTATTCATCATTCTTGATATTTGGAGTTTCAAAAAACTAGTTGATAGCTTGATTGTGAAAAGGTACTCGTTTACCACAGACAAACGCCTCACCATCAACATGTTCGACTGCATTTGCATAAAATTATCGAACTACAGGTACCACTGCAGCTTTTGGTTGCTCACTAAATCTGTGCCAATGTCTATTTAGAAGCATGTCATGAATTGCCTTGTAGGGTAAGGGAGGAATATCTATTCCTCGTTCAGGAATAAGCACTTTATTGATCAATGACGTGTGATATCTAGCAAAGGCCTCAACAGAGATAAATTTCGATCTATCAAAAGACCCACTGGAGCTTGATTTGGATCTTTTTGGTGCCATTCTTGGAGGAAGGAGTGAGTGAGTGATTTTAAGTGAAAGAATAAAAAAAAAATAAAAAATAAGTAGAAATAATGTGCAGAAAAATGAAGTGAAAAGGTAAAAGAGAGACAAAAATTTTAGGAAAAAAATGTAGTGTGGCTGAAGAAGAAGGCAAAAGTGATAGGAGCAGAAATTAAAAAAATTAGAGAGGATAATGTTATTGGTGGCTGCAGAAAACAAGCAGGAAAGAAGCAGAAAAATTAAAAAAAAATAAGCAGAATAATGCTGTTGGTGGCTGCAGAAAATAAGCATGAAAGGAGCAGAAAAAGAAAAAAAATGAACAGAATAGTGTTGTTGGTGGCTACAGAAAATAGGCATGAAAAGAGCAGAAAAAGTTAAAACAAAATGAGCAGAATAGTGCTGTGCGTTGGGGGTTGCAGAAGGCAAGAAGAAAGAAAAAAAAATATTAAAAGGGGGATGGTGAGGCTAAAAGATAAGAGAAAGAGAAACAAAACAAAAAATAAATAAAAGGGGATGGTGCGACTAAAAGACAAGAGAAAGAGACATAAAAAAATTAATAAAAAAAATGAAAAGAGGGTGTGGCTAAAGATAAGAGAGATAAGTAACAAAATAAAAAAAAATTAAAAAACTGAAAAATGGGGTACGGCTGAAAAGACTAAAGACAAGAGAAACAAAATAAAAAAGGAGGTGCGGCTAAAGATAAGAGAGAAAAGTAGAAAAAATAAAATATGAAAAGGTGTTAACGGTTGCATGACACCGAAAGCATGACGCTTCGGGTTTGAGGGTCGCAGCGCTGAAGGTTGAGCACCGTGGTGTTCAACTATTCTGTTTCTGCTACTTTTGGCAGATTATTCAGCACCACGGCACTCCCTTTGAGGGCTGCGGCTCTAGAGCTTACTGTTTTTGTTGCATTTGTAGCATATTTGAGGGTCGCGACTCTAACTTTTTTTTTGAAATTCTTTTTGTTGTTTTTTTTTTGAAACCATTTACCTGCAAAAAAAGACATAGGAAAAAATTAGAATAAATAATAAAAACAAATAACTAAATAAATAAATAGTAAAATAAAATAAAATAAAATAAAACTTATGAGATAAAATAAGGATGAGAATAAATAAGGTTGAGGAACTTGGGTTGTCTCCCAAAAAGCGCTTCATTTATAATCTTCGGTTAGACTTTCTTAGACTCTAGGCCGTGTCAAGCAAGTGAATTGAGGACTTTTGACAATTAATATTACCTCCCCAATAATGCTTCAATCTTTGACCATTGACTTTAAATTTTTGATCATCTGTCCCTTTAACTTCGATTGCACCATGTGGAAATACCTTATTGACAATAAATGGACCAGACCACCTTGATTTGAACTTTCCAAAAAATAATTTCAAGCGAAAGTTATAAAGCAACATTGATTGTCCCGGCTCAAAGCTTTTTTCCAATATCTTCTTATCATGCCATTGCTTGGTTTTCTCTTTGTAAAGTTTGGCATTCTCATAAGCTTGAAGGCGAAGTTCATCCAGTTAATTTAATTGTAACAACCTTTTCTCACCTGTTGCTTGTAAATCGAAATTCAACTTCTTCATGGCGCAATAAGCATTGTGCTCAAGTTCCACCAGTAAGTGACAAGCTTTGCCGAAAACTAACTTATACGGAGACATGCCAATTAGAGTCTTGTAAGTCGTCCTATATGCCCATAGTGCATCATCCAATCTCTTTGACCAATCTTTTGTTATGGGACACACGGTTTTTTCTAGAATCCTCTTGATTTCTCTATTTGATACCTCTACCTCCATATTTGCTATAACTGCATCACAATACTTGTTGCAAAAGTGACTTCCCTCATCACTAATAATTGCCCTCGGAGTACTAAATCGAGTGAAAATATTCATTTTCATGAAGTTCATCACCACCTTTGAATTATTATGTGGAAAGGCAGCCGCTTCAACCCACTTAGAGACATAATCAATAGCAAGCAAAATGTATTTGTTGTTGTATGAAGATATGAAAGGACCCATGAAGTCAATACCCCATACATAAAAAATCCCTATCTCCATGATGTTGTTAAGAGGCATCTCATGTCGCTTTGAGATATTACACTCTATTTGGCACCTGTCACAATGCACAACAAAATTATGAGCATTTTTAAATAATGTAGGCTAATACAAACCTGATTGGAGGACTTTAGCAGCAGTCCTTATTCCTCCAAAGTAACCTCCATAATCAGAAGAGTGACAATGGTGAAGCACACTTTGAATCTCTTCGTTTGGAACACATTTTCTAAAGATCTAATCTTTACACTGCTTGAACAAGTAAGGCTCATCCCAAAAATAAAATTTAACATTATGCAAAAATTTCTTTTTCTGATGAAAATTTAAATTAAGGGGAATGATATTGCTCACCAGATAATTTACGAAGTCAGCGTACTAAGGAAGTAATTTCTTACCAACTTGAAGGATTTATTCATCAAGAAAAGTTTCCTTGATTAAGGTGAAATCCTTACCTTAAGCTTTAGTCTCTAATCTTGAGAGGTGGTCTGCCACTTGGTTTTCTGTTCCTTTTCTATCATGAATCTCGAGATCAAATTTTTAAAGAAAGAGAATCCACCTTATCAATCTTGGTTTCGCATCCTTCTTGTCAATCAAATATTTGATAGTTGAATGGTCAGTGTACACTATCACTTTTGTCCCCACAAGATAGGAGCAAAATTTGTTGTAAGCGAAAACTACAGCCAAGAGCTTCTTTTCTGTTGTGGTATAATTTTTCTAGGCCTCATTCAAATTCTTGCTAGCATAATAGATGGAATGGAAGATTTTATCCTTCCTTTATCTCAAAACAGCTCCCACCGCATAATCACTTGCATCACACATTAGTTCAAAAGGGAGAGTCCAATCAGGACTAATTATAATAGGTGCAGATATTAATCTTTTCTTCAAGTCATCAAAAGCAACAAGACACTCATTATTGAATTTAAAAGGCACACCTTTTTCCAATAAATTGCAAAGTGGTTTAGAAATTTTTGAAAAGTCTTTAATGAATCTTCTATAAAAACCAACATGACCAAAAAAACTACTAATACCTTTGACATTTATTGGAGGTGGTAGTTTCTCAATTGCTTCAATTTTTGCTTTATCTACCTCAATGCCCCTATTAGAGATCTTGTGCCCAAGGACAATACTTTCTCGCACCATGAAGTGACATTTCTCCCAATTGAGCACCAAATTCGTTTTTTCACATCTCTTGAGTACCTTAGCAAGATTCAAAAGACAATCATCAAAATTATTCCCAAAAATAAAAAAATCATCCATAAATACCTCCAAACATTTTTTCACCATGTTTGTGAATATGGCCATCATACATCTCTGAAAGGTGGCAGTTGCATTAAATAATCCAAATGGCATTCTTCTAAAAGCAAAGGTGCCATAAAGACATGTAAATGTGGTCTTCTCTTGATCCTCAGAAGCAATAGCAATTTGGTTATAACCAAAGTAATCATCAAGAAAATAATAATATTCCTTACTAGCCAAGCGATCCAACATTTGATCAATGAATGGAAGAAGGAAGTGATCTTTCCTTGTAGCTTTGTTGAGCTTGCGGTAATCCATGCACACTCTCCATCCAATCACAATTCTTGTTGGAATGAGCTCATTATAATCATTGGCAACCACAGTCATTCCTCTTTTCTTAAGAACATATTGAACTGGACTTACTCATGAGCTATCAGAGATATGATAAATTATTCCAACATCTAACCATTTGATGATTTCCTTCTTGACTGCTTTCTTCATGATAGGATTCAATCTTTTTTGCTACTCAATTGTGGCTTTGTGATTTTCCTCAAGGAGAATTTTATGCATGCAAATAGAATGGCTAATTCCCTTTATATCAGCTATGGTCCACCCAATTGTTTTCTTGAATTTTCTAAGTGTCCTCAATAACTTCTCCTCCTGCATGTTAGTAAGAGCAGCCGAAATAATAACTGGAAGAGTAGAAGATTTTTCAAGAAAAGCATACCTTAAGTGATTAGGCAAAGGTTTAAGTTCCAAATAAGTGGTTCCTTAATGAAAGGCTTAGCGGGCATCAAAGAAGTTGAAACATCTAAAGACTCAAATTGATGATTAGTCCTAAATCTTGAGTGAGCATTTAACAAATTAGAATATTCAACAAATTCATCATCATCCCTGTCAAAATTAGCAACTAAACATGCTTCAAGTGGATCATTGGGATTTTTTTCTAAGAAAACATCATGTGTACAATTAGTTACCACACTCACAAAAAAAAAATAATTTTTAGATGTCACACGCAATTGCAAAGCTTTGAAAATATTAAATGTTACCTGTTGATCTTGAACTCTCAAAGTGAATTCACTTTTTTCAACATCAATCAAAGCTTTGGCAGTTGCTAAAAATGGCCTCCCAAGGATGATTGGAATTTGCCTATCTTCTTCCATGTCAAGAATTATAAAATCAACTAGAAAAATAAATTTATCTACCTTGA
Organism: Theobroma grandiflorum; assembly: GCA_036013995.1. NCBI lineage: Eukaryota > Viridiplantae > Streptophyta > Magnoliopsida > Malvales > Malvaceae > Theobroma > Theobroma grandiflorum. Next base: position 41,483,536 of record CP142129.1, read on the forward strand.
CAAAAACATCTTCACTGATTCACCTTGGGTACACATAAGAACGATAAGCCAATTGCAAAGTAACAAAAGTGGGTTTGCATCCCTTAAACCAAGTTTCTCAAAAATTGACGAAGGCATTAAATTGATACTTGCATCCAAATCACTAAAAGCTTTTGCAAAAAATAAATTACCAATAGTGCAAGGGATTGTGAAATTACTTGGATCTTTGAGTTTTGGTGGCAATTTATTTTGGAGAATTGCACTACACTCTTCTGTAAGGGAGACAGTTTCAAACTCACCTAGCTTTCTTTTTTTGGAGAGGATGTCCTTCAAGAACTTGACATAACTGGGCATTTGTTCTAAAGCTTCAACAAAAGGAATATTTATATGTAATATCTTGAAGACATAGAGGAATTTTTGAAACTATTTTTCAAGCTTTTGCTTTTGGAGCCTTTGGGGAAAAGATGGTGGAGGGTGGATGACTTGAGAAGTTATTTGATTATCAACCTTGACATTTTTTCTCTGTTAACTTACATTCTCTTTCTCACACAATCCTTCCTTATCAACAAGTTCATGCTCAGATTCAACTGCTCTTTCACTTACCCCTTCAATCTTTTTTCCACTCCTTAAAGTGATTGCTTGGCATTGTTCCTTACCTTTATGGTTGATTTGTGTATCACTTGGTAAGGCACCTTGGAGTCTATTGTTGATGGAATTCGCAAGCTGTCCTACTTGGGTCTCAAGATTTCTCAAGGAAGCTGCTTGACTTTGAACTAAAGCATCATTCTTGGACATATATTGCAAGAAAAGTTCTTCCAAGTGGGACTTCTTTTTAGGAATTGGTGGTCTAACTTGTTGCTGGAAACCAGGAAGCATGATGGGTTTTGGATTGGAAGGCCCTGCATTGTTATTCCATGCAAAATGAGGGTGGTTTCTCCAACTAAGATTATAAGTATTGGAGTAAGGATTATTTTGCTGTCTATTGAAGTTCCCCACAAATTGGACTGATTTAGAATTGTATGGACATTGATCATATGAATGGCCATTTCCACACATCTCGTAAACTACAGATGAATTTTGAACTGCATGAACTCCTAATGTGTCAAACTTTTTGGTCAGTGCAACCACTTGTGATGCTAATTGAGCAGCATCAATTTCATAGGGTCCAACCACTTTTCTCGATCCCTATCTTTCTGAAGGCCATTGATAATTTTTGGAGGCCATCTCTTCCAACAAGTTATAGGCATCTGCAACATTCTTACTCATTAATGCCCCACCAACAGCAGCATCAATTGTAGTTTTAATTGACCCAACCAGCCCATTATAGAATGTCTACACTTGCAACCAATCCGGAATCCCATGATGTGGACATCTTCTCAATAATTCCTTAAACCTATCCCAAGCTTCATACAAGGACTTACCATCAAATTGTGTGAAGGAGGTGATATCATTCCTCATCTTTGTAGTCTTAACCGACGAAAAAAATTTTGCAAGAAACTTTTGTGTCAAGTCTTCCCATGTAGTGATAGACCCATTAGGTAGTGAATTAAGCCAGTTTTTTGCTTTATCTCTCAAAGAAAACAGAAATAGTCTCAATCTGATAGCATCGTCAGTTATATCACTGTATTTAAAAGTATTGCAAATCTCCAAGAAATTTACCAAATGAGAATTAGGATCATCACTGGGTAACCCACCAAACTGGACTAAAGACTGAATCATCTGAATGTAAGCTGGTTTAATTTCGAAATTGTTCGTATTGATGGAAGATCTCCTAATGCTTTGGTGCAAGCCATTGTTATTGTTATCCTCAGCCATTGTGTGATTTAAAGCTGCAACTTGCAAATTCTCCCTTCGACGTCTTCTAAAAGTTCTTTTTATCTCAGGATCAAAAAGAACAAGATTCAAGTTGTTTCTTCTTTGCATACAATGACCAAAGATACCTGCAAACAAACAAAAACTAATATTAAAACAAGAGAAATAAAATTTGAAGTAAGACTAAATTGTTTGGTATTAGTATTAATAAAAATTCTAGAAACAATTCCCCTGCAACGGCGACAAAAACTTGCCAGTTAAAATTCTACCACACAAGTATACGTATCGAACATATAGTATATAAGCAAGCAAAGTGTCGATCACATAAGGAATTAATCTAAAATCTTACTAAGTGCTAAAATTAGAACAAGTTAATCTTATCGAAACAATCCAAATTGAGTAATGAAATAAAATTAATAAACTAAAATTTAATCTAACAAGAAAAATCAAAATAAGTTGAGAAAAGATCAAATTAAATAACCCTAGGATTACAATATCCTTTACACTTCATCTAAATTTTACATCTCCTCCTTAACTTATTTCAATGGGTTGAATTGCTAACCTGGAGTCCTAAATTATTTATAAGGGTCTCCCGACTCGTCCAATAAAAATATCTATTTTAACCAAAACAATATATCCATATGTGAATTGAAATTAAAACAGACTCATTAAGTTCATGCTCTAATTTGGTTGTATATGGCCTATAGGTATATCCCTCTCTTATACGCAAATCAATTAATTTGATCATGTGCTATCCCAATTTTAGTCTACTCTAAACTCTCTTTCCCAAGTTTGTTTAGGTTCCTAAATCAATTTAATTTTTGATCAGGCAATTAAAAGCATTAAGAACAAATTGGAATAAATAATTCAATTATCATTGAAAATAAGTAAGAAAGAGATTAAAAACTTAGACTACATGTGAGTTCAATTGCAATCCTAAAAAAAGAAATTAGCTACTCATAATTGCAAAACAATTAACATTCTATTAAAATTAACCATTGAAAAAAACAAGAAGAATAAAAGCGAAGGAACAAAATAATGATTGCTATTTTGATTTCTAAATTTCAACATCGACTTCTGACTTCTTGAATCTTTAAAAGTTCTCTTTAATGGTCTTAAAATATTCTATATATACTGACAAACTTAACCTAAACTTCCTATGGTTTAATTGGGGTTAAAAACATAATGAGAGGCCCAAAAAATCACTTATCAGTCTTTATAAATTTTCATTTCCGATATAGTACATTTAGCTACTTTCTGATGTGATTTTCTCTATCTTCTAAGCAGAACTGGGCAAAGTAATCTTCATGAAAGTTATAGCTATGTCTGTTAGCTTTCCAATGGTCAAAGAATCGAAGCAATTAGAGTTTATAGCTCGAGATATGGCTAAAATACTGAAGCATATGCAAGTAGACTTCTAGGTCCTTCAACATCTTACTTTCTAAAATTAAACTCAATTACTTTAGTTCCTACCAAAAATATAAAAAAATAATAAATATTAACTAAATTAAAATAAATAACACAAAATTAAAATAACTCACTTAAATAAAAACTAAATATAAAAATAACTAATAAATAAGTAAACTACAATTGAAAACTGAAAACTTAGCTAATATTTAATAACAAAATTGACATAAAATAATTCTATAAAATAGAATTATCAATTATCATAAAATTATTAGTATTTATATGAATCAATAAATGAATCTTAATCATGTACTAAACGTGTCTACACGACACGTGAATATAATTAAATAAATAGATAATAAATGAGTCACGAGTTATACGAGTGCATGATAATATGATTAATTAATCATGTTTAAATGGGTTGAGTGGGTTTGACATGATTTATTCGTATCTTAACCGTATCGATACGATTAATACACGAAATATAATTAACTTAAACTCAAATTCGCTTAAACCTGTATCATGTTTATATTGTATTATCATGTCGTATACAAAATTATCAAATCTAAAGTTCACTCAAATGAGAATATAATTTGAAGATTTTCATTTTGAAGGAATTTCACAGGTAGTTATCAAAATGTTTCTATTAATATTTGACTTATTTTCACGTTACATTTTTTTTATTTTTTGAAAAAGTGAAATCTCAAATATTTTTTTCTATTTCTCTTCAAACAATTAACTTTTAAATTTTAACAATAGTATATCATACAGAATTATTCAATTAGTTAATGCGGTTAATATTAATTACTAAGGTTCAAACTTATGTGTCACAGAATTCAACAAAAAAAACACCCAAAAAAATATCAAAAATGTTGACCATGGATTCATCAATAAATATTAGCTATCACGCATTGTACTAATAGATAGATAGATAATAAGGAGATAATACGTAAAAGCTATAAGTTTTCAATGTTGTCGTTATTGAAATATATTTGAGATTTTTTTTTTGGATAAATATAGTTGAGATATTTCATATATATTAATTTTTATTTTCATGTAAGTAGTAGCACTTAAATTTTATTTTTTATTTATTTTTAAATAATATTAATTATATATAAAATAAAAATGCTATAATTAATTATTTATAAATTGCGGACAATTAATATTTCAATTGTATTTATAATTGAAATTTTTTAACATTGATTTATAAATTATTTAATATTATTAAAACTAAAAAAATTTATGAAACTCATTCAATATAGTATTTTTATTAATGAATTAGAAAAATTTTATTAATATTTATAATAAAATATGTTTTTAATGAAAGTCATTCCATGCATGAGAAATTCTTAATATTAGTAATAAAAATATTTAGAATAATAATTTAAAAATATGATAAATAAATATTTATATATAATGCGTGTAAGTACGTATTTATATATGTACGATATTATCTGAAGATTTCAAGTTGTATATTACTTTAAATAACAACAGTATATGACTGATTTGACACATTGTTAATAGTATGATTAGCCCTGATTAATTTATCATTCATAAGACTCCTAAAGGACAAGTTGAATGTCATATTCATCCCATATATGCAATAAGTTTTTGCCTACATAATTCAACAAGTTTCTCTAAATAAATAGTCGCTGGTGATGATAGTAACCCAACAGCAATGTGTATTACAAGCTGAAGGAAAATTAAAGAATTGCACTTTTCAACCCCCATTTTTCATTTGATGCGAGTTTTTTGTGATTATTGGCTGGAGATTGCCAAGTCTCAATCACTTATTCATTGTGAAATTAATTTTAACGTAATGTGGATGGCTAAGATGTTATTGCTATTGCTTGACCCAGAGTTGTGCTTCACATTTTCTCTCTTTGTATATATCCCAAGAAAACAGAAAAGGGAATCTATATAATTGCTCGTTGAAAATTTAAAACCATATCGACTTTTTCATACCCGTTCTGGTTCATTTTCTTGATGTATATATCTCTGCCTAATTTAACTTTGAAGAGGGAAATCACCTCCAAAGTTTTGACAATTTGAGAAAAAGAAAAGTGAAAGATGAAATGTTAAAGAACTATGGCTTCGGATAGGAAGCCTCTGCTTTACAAATGGAGCCTTGATTGCCATCTGCCAGGACCAAAGTAAGCTTTTGGATAAGCTTTTTCAGAATTATGAGAAGCTGATCAGATTTATGAGTCAAAAGATCATAACAAGTTAAACAAATCAAAGTCAATAGAACATACTTTCCAAGGACTTTTCTTTTGTTTTATTAGGCTACGTATGATATATATATGGGAGATAACCATGTTTATATACACCTTGCATTATAATTTGACCCCTAAAGCTGTCTATATATAAGGATTACAGGCTAACTAGGGTTGCTCTTTATTCAATCCACTGGTTTGATCTTTTATCCATGAAACATGTTTGTTTCCTAATAACTTATAGAAAAGAAATGTACATTTCTTGTCTTTATGGAAATTTAGATTAGATATATATAAATACTACGATGGAAAAGGGGAAGGTATAGTGTGAGAGAGGATCCAAATCCACCAATAAGTCATCCACAAATTTCTTTCGAAATTCAAAGCAAACCACTAAAAGTCCTTTAGTGATTACTTTTTGGAATCCATCAATAGAATCTCAATTATAAGGTTTTGAGGGTTAAATCATGCAGCTATTGCCAGAGATAAGAATGAAAGAGAGAGTTGGGTCCCAACAGCACACACACATAATAAATAGATCCAGCAATCGATCAAGCTCTTGCTTGGTGCTTCTTCCACGTGGCACTTAGTAAAGCCAATAAGGCGACAAAAGCCTAGTCGTTGGAGGGATTGGCATGGAAAAAAGCTCCCTTACGGAAGGAAGGCTGTTTGATTATGATAAAAAGGTCATGACCATATTGAAGTTTACTAAGAAAACAAGTTTTGAATCAATAAGCAAAAGAAAATGACGGTGAGAAATACAGCTTTAAAAAGGGGTCGGACCACCAATAATTTAGAACATCAAATATCTTGAGAAAAAAATATTATTATAATAATTATTATTATTATGTAAAATGAGTTTTAAATGGTGTTGGATGAAAAATCATCAATGTTGGGTTGGAGGATAGAAATTAGTGGTTATCCCCTTTAGGGGCTCATCATATCATCAGTTCCACACGCTTTTGCTCTCATCTTGAATTTCTCTTAGCTAGCCATTTGCAAAAGTCAGTGCTCCCATCATCAACTTGTCTTTCTTAATTAATTCTCATCCTGTCCTTTAGTCACTTTCAGGTTTCAGCCTCCTGTTTTCCAAGTCTTCTTGAAATGGTCGAGGAGTTTGTGCCGTGTGTACTACTTTGTATATATACATTAATCCAAGTTTTGCATGCCTTCATCATCACACCGTTTGGAAATAACTTATGAGCTAGCCTTCCGTCCATGGTGTCCTTTGTTTTAATTGGCACGTCGGGCAGCGGGCTCCTGACTAAAAAGGATATGAAATCCTGGTTAACTTTTTCTATTTTTCAATTATTTTTTTATAATTTATAAGTTTATTTATTTCGATAATAAATATATTTTAAATTTTAGTTGATATTAATCTTAAATATTCGTCTCGATATATTTTGTTCAAAGAAGAAACTCAATTTTATGTCTTTACATAGTACAGATATACTCCTTCAACACCCATCGGCAAAAGCAATTATTTCTGCAAGGCTCAACATAAAGGGCATCAATAGAATAAAAACATAAACTTTGTTCTAAAGCAAACCCTCTCTCATCGTGATTTGTTAAAAGAAGTAATGCTCGATGGTTTTGCTTTTTTCTTTGCGTTGAAAACTTTAATTAGAAAAAGGGATTCCACCAATAGTAATGAGGAATGAGCATTCTAAATTTTTTTGATTAATTATTAATTATTGTTCCACAAAAACATTTAATTGCATTCCCTTCTACTATTTATTTATTTTAAATATAGGAAGGAGGAAACTGAAACAAACATAATCCATCCACAGTTTTTTAGATCCTTGTAATGACCAAGATTCTATTTGAATATTAAATTGAAGCACGGTAATATGGGTACTTATTAGTTTCATGTAATTCAATCACATGTTCCATGTTTTTTTGGCCCTGATTTATTATTTTGCCATTGGGCTGCTAATTAAAGGGTAAAACCATCAAACCGTCGTGCCTTGTTGTACTGTTCTTCCTCTTCTTGAGCAATTTCTTATCGCATAAACATTTGGCAGATTTGCACAATAAACAAGTGAACATCTCTAATTTAATTCCTTCGTTCTGAAAAACTGACTTCTATACGAAGGAATTGTAGATTCTAATCTCACCCAATGATTAATGCCATCATTTTTCTTTTCTGTGAACTTTTAAGCTCAGTTGGGTGAATCAGTTTAAGCAATCATCATGAATTTGATGGCCAAACTGATTAAAGTTATAGAATAAAGGTTAACCCTTTCTCTCGTAAAAGAATCATAAAAAAAAAATTAAGAAAAACGTTACGTGAAGCAATTTTGTTATACACATTTATTCTTTTAAATTTTGAAACATAATTTTTTTGTTTTTTTTTTTTTAAATCATACATCTTAATTAAGAAGAATATGTGAAGTTCACTTTAGTCTTCATGTTCTAGTATTTGTTTTGGAAACTTCCAAGAAACATGATTAATTTAAATGGAAAGAAGTAGCAATGCAAATAAATGTTGTAGTTAATTTAACCTCCAATTAAGACATTCTCAATTTGACTAAGAATTGGCATCTTGGGATCTCCTCATCAGCTTTGGATTCCTCTTTGCCATGTACAAGTTTTCCTATATATGCTTATTAGGTCCCAGCTGCTTGAAAGCTGCTTTCATTGTTCAAAGACCATACGAAGAAGGAAAGCTGTAAAAGAAGAAAAGAGAAAGACAAACAAGAACAGAGGAATAAAAATAGCTAAGTACAAAGTAAAAATATTTAAATAATGTTGGATCATATCTAACTCCACAACATAGCCACTCTGGAATATTGTTGGCTTCTGAAAGCATTTAAAATTAAATGCCCATCAATTCCTTTTTGTTGTTAAATTTTTTTTCCTAGTTTTTGAATCAACATCAATCTCTTGGAACGTACAGGTCAGGTTGGCTAACACTGTCGGTTTCACCATAATTGCCTGAAGGAGAAGACGAAGTTGCATGTTTGCTCCGATATTGCGTTATTCAATCTTTTGCACTTGACACCCACACATTGAAATTTCCAATTATACTATACTAGTATTTTTTTTCTTGTAATTATTATTACTCATACTAAATCATCTCATAATGGATTCAATTTGGAAAATAAAAAAAGAGCAGAATTTTTCGAGAAAGAACAAAAAAAAAAAACCCATTTCTTAATTGATGAATCAAGGCACGACTAAAAAGGAGAGAAAGAAAGAAATAAAAAGAAATTTTTTACATATTTAAATCATTTTATAACTAAGGTTCAGCCCAAAATTTAAAAAAAAAAAAACCATAGACCCTTTTTAATTTTTCATTGGCTCAATTTTTTGCTTGAACTAGGGTTTCTGCATGTGTTGTGTCATTTTAGTGCCATGTAAACGTAAGCTTTTGTTTTCATACAATTATTGTTCCAGCCGTCTGCCAAGCGCTCTTTTTCTGGCCGTTGTTGACGAATTAGAGGGATCCCTCTCACGCCTTCTCTCTCCCTACCTAATTGAACGGCCGAGATGAGGGCATACAAAGGTTGATATTGGCACGTACGGCCATAGATTCATCTGGACCTCAACTGGACTGCCACGTGTCAAAAGTAGGTGCAGCTATTCATTTCTGTCAACCTTGTCAGCCTGGCATTTTGGAATAGATCGTCTCTCTCGCCATGAAAATGCTTCGAAGGAACAGCCAAATATCCATCATCTTATGCACCTCAACCAAGCCGCTGTCCATTGATTAATTTGCTTAACGTCATAAATTATTACAAGATCCGTGCACAACAATCCTAGCATTAAATATAAGCACATAGTTTTTCCTATAATTTTAAAAATAAATCTCTAATTGTTTATTTTTTTAAAAAGTATAAATATTTACATATATTATGAACATGAAAATGGTCTATGAAAGTTGTGTGTGGAATAAAATTAATCGATATATTCACTTTACATTGCTTTCCAACACAATGGAGAAAACCCCAAAGAGCATAATTCAAATTTTTTTTTGAAAATTCATAATTCAAAATTATCTCATCACAATCGAGTTGAGCACCCTTTCCACAAAGTCTAATCTCCCTGTAATTGTTAATTGTTATCTCAATAATGATAAAACCTTGTTCATATTAATTGGTAAACAATTTTTTAAGTAATAAATATATATATATATATATAGCTCATAAGTTGCACGACATGTCCGCCACCCTAAGTTAGAGCAAACTTAATAAAACTTACTTGAAATTATTTTTACTCTCAAATAAATTCACTTCCATATCTTTAATTTATCATAATCAAGTGTCCAAAATAAAGGGTAGAACACGATGAAGACTAAAGAAAACATATGAGAGTAAAAACTATCATTTTCTTATTAAATGTGTTATGGGTCTAACAGATTTATATTAATACTAGTAAGAAAAATTAAATCTCATTCCCATTTAACTAGCCTAGCCAAAAGCATGCAGATCTACGGTTGTGCCCTAGCTATGTGCTATGATTATGAGCTGTTAGACTTTGAATTTTCACCAAATTTTGGCTAGCTATAATTTGTCAATGCTGTCACACATTGTTAGCCAGGGGTCCATGGGCTATTTAATAATGCTCTTTCAAAATGCAAAACGGACGGTCAAGATGAAACTATGAACGGTGAGGATTTAACCCGATTGAGCCGTGATCTAGACTATGAAGCTCACCTTGGAGTCCACGGCAAAGCCCTTTTTCGATGCCTCCAGCACACCTAAATATCTTTAATCATTGCACCCTCCGGATATACTTAAGTAAATTGGCTTTATCCCAGGGTTCTTCTAGTAATTTCGAGTGCAACTTTTCTAATGAGGAAAAGAAAAGAAAAACCCAAAATATATATAAAAAAAGAACAAATGATAATTTTCCGCCACTATTTCTGTTGCATGGAAATCATAAACCTTATCTTTTGAAGCGCGTGAAAGATTTATGAAGTGACGACTTTTCTTCAGCATTTTAATTGTAGAAAGCTTTTGTTGTTCTTCTGAAACGCGCTGTAGTGGAGAGTGGGGATTATTTGCTTGTTTATATTATTAACCTTGATTAATAAATAATTATTTTCCAGCCCTTTATATAGCTCTCTGCATCTCATCTCCCCTTGCGTCCAAAACCAAAGATCCCTTCTTCCCTATTGGCTCACCCTCCCACTCTCTCCCCATACTCTCTCAAAAATCACCCAAAAATAAAAAGAAATATAAAAAAAAAGGGAAGAAAAAGAACCAAAAAAAGCTCTCTCTCACTCACCCTACGAAGTAAAAAATGGAAACGGAGGCAAGCCCACCGGTTGTAGCCAAAAAACTATGGAACATTGTACGGATAGTTTTCTTCATGTTAAAGACGGGGATATCAAAGAGCAAAATAATGGTTGATCTCCATTTTATGCTCAAGAAGGGCAAACATAATGCAGGCAAAGCAATAAGCAACCTCGTCTTCCACCACAGAGTCCACGACCATTTGTCTTCCTTGAGTTGCCGTTCCAACGATGCTCATCTCTCCTTCATTTCCCCAAGAGAATACGAGTTTAGCTGCAGCAACAGCCCTGCTTTTTACCCTTTTTATGCCCACAAGCGTAAGCACCACCACCACTATAATTACTACAACAACCGCCATCATTTTGGCAAGTCATCGAATTACCATTACGATGATGTGACGACGGTTGCGGCTGTGCAAAAGGTTCTCGAGATGTTGAACAATGAGGCGGCGGCCGTGGAGGCGTCGCCCATGGTTTTGCCAGGGTTTGGAAGGAGCCCAATGGTGAGGCAACTGCGAGTGACGGACTCGCCTTTCCCGTTGAAGGACGAGGGAGATAGCCAGGTGGATAAGGCAGCTGAGGAGTTCATTAAGAAGTTTTACAAGGACCTTAAGTCACAGAAAAGAATGTCTGCCTTAGAGTCGCCCGCTCATAACACATGGGGTCGATGATGACAGAAATCTTGTTTGTACACTTCAGTTCCATGCTTCCCAGGGGAAGATTAACACACCTTCAAAAGCAAAACCAAGCTAAACCAAAGTCACATGATTTGCATATATGACCATAATACTTTAATTTTGCTATCATGTGAGAATTTTTGATCTGACAAAGTTTGGTTAATTGGGTGTTACAGTATAGTTTGCTTTTTCTTCTGATTAAGAAATATTTTAAGATATTCATATTTGTAACTTTTTGGGTTCAGTGCTTTTACTTTTCTTTTTCATTTACCAATGTCAATAATCTTGATACAGAAATAAAAAAGAGGAAAAAATTATATATAAATATATATATATTTAGTGCTATACTAATTATAGTTAATTTCTTTTCCTTTAAAAAATTCATCCCAATGAAGTAAGTTACAAGGCAATTAAAGCGTAGATAGTATAATATATGCTGAGGCATGCAAAAATAGAGAATTTGAATGAATTACTTAAGGTTGGTGAGTGGATAGCTTTGGATGTATTAGCTTTTTAGGCTTTTTTTCTTTAAAATGCTTTTTGTATTTGTTGTGTTGCTGTCTTTATGATAGCGATCGTTGTGGCTGTGATTGATTTACGTAGTTACGAATTTGCCATGCACGAGAGTAAAAAATCAATTTTCCTGTTGGGTGTTTCCTAATTAAATATGCTACCTGCCCTACAATTAATGTACTAAGTAAGTTCTCTACTTTTACTACTATTAGTATCCTATTTTAATTTCTGCCTGCATCAAAATTTTCTCCTGATTCATGTGCAGATCATTTTTCATAGTAGCAATATCACTATGATTATGTAATTAATCGTTGTTATATAGTATTTTATTATACTTATCTAATTTTTATGGAATATTTTGGAGAAAGGAAGCATGGGGGCGGTCCATCGGTACATGGTTGAACATATGACAAGGCATAGGGAAAAAATTTTCAAATCCAAACTTAATTCAATCAAAAAATTTTCTTAGGTTATAGTAGGGTCACACAAGTTCGTACACAAGTCAATTTAACAGTCACATTAATAAAGAGGGAAAAAAATCTTACTCTCAAATATCTTTCTATTAAAATATTAGTAATTTCATTTTCAGGTGCAGTTGGTTTGAAAACTAATACTACAAGAAATGTAATTAATGTATAACAATTAATGGTCCAAAAGTTACGGTTGAGCTAGATATATAGCTTTAACTTTAACCATTTCAGCTCGGTTTAGATGGGCATCATTGAATTTCTTACATGCCTTTTTCCCGTTGGGCAACCTAACTTAACTCTTTTCCTTTCTCTTCTTGTATGATATTAATTAACTAAACTCTTTCAAATTTGAACCAACCATAATTTCTCATGATCTTCTACTTCTACTATCACTTAGAATTTAATTAGTTGAGCTCCGAATGCTGACATACCATAACTTTAATTCAACTCAACATATATCTAGATCCTCATATATCTAATTAACTTCAACTATTAATTAAAAGAATCTTATTAACTTAGTTTTTAATGAAGAAATTTTGCTGTTGGTATCTTATCCAAAAGGATTACTATCTAAAATTATGTAAAATTCATACAAATTAATAAATTCTTCATTCAAGGAGTCCACAATCCACAACCCTCTTGGCATATATATTCACTCAAGAGATCATAGACAAGTCATTTTTGTATGCTTACAACTTGACACAAAAAACAACATGTGTGTCTATATAAATCTGGAAGCAAAGACAATAGTAAGAACGTTTGGGAGTTGAAAGGAACAAAGACATTGACGGTGCAAGGAAAATAACTATGACAAATAGTGGGCAAGAATTATTATGGTTCCATAAATGATTGAAGTTAAGTCTCTCTCCACCACTTAAGAGGGTTTCTATTTCTCCCTCTCAAAGCAATGAACCACGCTGCCATGCCTTTATTATATATATAATTAAAATTTTGCGTGTAACATAACATCGCGAAGCCGAAAGCCAGAAATATACCGTCGCTGATATTTTTGTGGTCGTCACTTTTTCCGTTTTTCATTCTTCTCACTCGTAAATTGCAAACACGTGCCCTGCACCTGTTTGATTTTGACTCATGGCACTTTTACATCCATCATTCAAGTTTTCAGGTCATTTTCATTTTTAGCTTGACAGGTTTTAGTTAACCCATCGTAGAAAAGTTAGAATCTTTGTCACTGTGACACTGTTAAATTCCATTACCATAATTCTCTGCTGCTCATTTGTTGATGGCCACGTATTCATATTCAGATAATCACGATTTTAACCGGATAATGATCGTTGCTTAGGAACCCTTTTTAACCGAAATTTTTGCTTTAGCTTTAATCTTGTAATGTTGTCTCCTCGAGACACCGAGGCTTATGGCAAAGCAGATTCATTAAATTAATATATGTGGATAAGAACTCAGGAACAAAAAAGGGTAAACAAGACAAAGAGCTGAGCCAGGACTCAGGAGGGGTCTGAGAGTGGGGCTGTGTGTTTTGTTCATTGTTAGTGACTTATTGGAGCATGGATTGACATTGGGCTCTCTTTTTCAAAAGCTGTTGGTGAGTGGAGCCAATACAAAAGATGTATTCAGTTGGGGTTCTCCATTGAAAAAGTAGTATGAGACTTCTTGCTTTGTTAGGTAAAGGGACTTGTGTTGCATAGAGGCTAGGTGCATACTAGAGTTAGGGCTTTATTTTTGGACATTTTAGATTTCAGGTTTTTTGTGGCTTTTGACGCACTTGACTAATTTAGGAGACAGATATGGTGATAAAAAAAAAAGATTGAATTAATTAAGGTTTCATTTTACCTTCTTGCTATCTATTTTTTATTCATATTTAGTGTTTGATTAAATATCCAAATAATTTTCAAATTTTATCAAAAATATCAATTTAACCCCTATTCTTTTATAACATTCAAATAAACCCCTAAACTTTTATTTTAAGTTAAATAAGCTCATATTGTTAATGATATAGTCAACAATTTTTTTTGTCATGTTATCTATCATAAGGTATGTTGTTGTATCATCTTGATGATGTAAAAGCTACGTAGATTTAGAATTGGGTTTTTTTCTTTATAAATGTCAAAAAATGATTGATTAGAGATCTAAAATAAAAGTTAAATAAAAACATAATTATTTCAAACTGATTATCATTTTCTTAATTAAAGCCATCATTCTTAATAAAAAAAACTTAATTCAATTTTTCCAATTTAATTGAAACCATTGTTGCTTGACTAAAAGTTGATGAAAAGAAGTCTGAGAATATCCAGAAATGATTTTGGGAAGAAGAAAAGTAAAAGTAAGATACACAATTTTTACAATATTGAAACTAGTAAAGACACATAATGTTGTTATACAATAAAAGAAAGTCAAATCTTTCTCTTATCTTTTTAAGAATTTGTAACAAAAATCTAATGCTGTTCTCTTTCCTAGAATTTGTAAAAGAAAGTTAAATATTTCGCTTCTCTTCCCTATAATCTGTAAGGAAAATCTAATGTTTTTCTCTTCCTTAAAATCTGTAAGGTAAATTTGATGGTGTTGAATTGTATTTACTAACAATAATAAATTCTCTCCCCACATTTTTTACAGATTTTGAAAATTCAAAACTACCCAAAAAAACGATTTTAGAAAAGGAATAGAAATTTGCGGATAAGTAGAAGATATTTTGACTATAAGATATGTTGGGTTTAGGAAATGTTGAAGAAAGTGAAGGTTTTTTTTGTTAAGAATGATAATTTCGATAGTAATAAGTTAAAAAGCAATGATAATAAGTTTGAAGCAATTAGTTTTTTTTTTAAATTTTTTGTTTCAAATTCTTAACTAATAATTTTTGGACATTTTGATAAAAAAAAAGAAAAAACCCAATTCTTAATCAATAGTTTTTTATACACGTCATTTATCACGTGGCATTGACATCATCAAAATAACACATCGATATGTCACGTAGAAAATGACATGATATTGACTAACTTCTGTTAATCAATAGTTAATGTGATGAGCTATTTAATTCAAAATAAAAATTTAAAAGTTTATTAGAAGGTAATAAAAGGATAAGGACTAAATTGATTCTCTTAATATAATTTGAGGGTTTATTTAGTCTTTTTTTAATTCACCTTTTATAAAAAATAACAAAATTAAATGTAAAAACACCAACCAAACAAAGTCTTAAGTAATTAATACAAGAACATAGGATTGGGCAATGCGTAAGGTCTAGTCCAACAAGCAAAGATCCATCCCAACCTTGTCCAGACTCCAGACAGAGCGAGGTTGGATTGGATGACTGTACTGTTTGTTACTTTGGTTTTTGTCAACGCCCTCCCTAAATTCCTTGTGAAGTATGGTTTCAGAGTTCAGACTAGGTTGTCGAGTCATCATCAAAAAATTGTCTCCCGTAAAAAATATCTTCTTTCGAGATAAATAAATAAACAACTAGGATACGTTGCGTTCAACTCAACCAGATTCAACCTAGTGTCAATCACAGCTAAGAATTACCCAAAGGGTAAAACAAAAAGAAATATACTGGGAACCAGTACATCTATTTTTATTATTTAAATATTAGGTAATGAAACAAAAGAATATTCAGCAAAATATGTTTAATTTTTGATAAATCAAATTAAAAAATAAAATAATAAAATTACATTTATTCAAAAATGGATGGTAAATTTAATTTATCGTATCAAATTAATTAATAAATTTAGACCATATCCATTATTTAAATTTCAAAAAATAATGAATTTGGAGCTTGAAATCAAGGGCCGTAGTCAATGGGCCACTAAGAAGATAACAAAATTAGAGAGCAACTTTCTAGATGGGCTGAAGCCTGTCCTTTTGAAAACTATGGCCCCAAACCTTAAGCTTGCTCACTCACATAAGGACCATGTACCACATTCGAAGCACTCTTTCTATACATAAAATGGAAGCATTTGATCTTAAGAGGCAGTTTGGTTTGGTTTTTTTTTAGTTTAAAAATTATTATGAAGTTTTTATGAAAAATAATAATTTTTAAAATTAAGTTAAAGTTGTTTGTTAAATTTTTTTATAAATTTTTTTATATAAGTTATAATTTTGGTTAAAATTATCTTAGAAGGTATTTTTTTTAAAGGGTAATATTGTAATTATTTTTAATAGATAGAGATATTTTTGAAACAAAAATAAATTTTTTTTTATATTTTTAAAAGAAAAAAAAAACTCTTCACAGGAGTTTTTTTTGAAACTCTCTTTTTAAAAATTTACTCTTTAAAAAAAACTATTTTTTTAAGAGCTTTTCAAAATTTATATTTGGTTTGACTTTTACTTTTAAAAGATAGATAAGTTGAAAAAAAGTCAGACAAAACATGCACTAAGTAGCCTAATGACTAGAATTTCATCTTAATCTATCTAATTAGCATTTGATAAGCCTAAGTATTTCCAAAAAGAAAAAAAAAAACACTACAATAGGATAATTAAAAAGACTACCATTGTTGTCCAACAAATTTCACAAGTATTCATATAAGAAAAATAGGTATATGCAAGATACTAAAATGAACTTTTTGACCTGTTATTTGAAGTTCGAACATAGAATTAAGATTGATAGATGATCAATAATACATGTTGCTCTTTTTGCTTATTGGTCAAAGCTTGAATTTAATTTTTTTATTATCTTAATTTGACAGTTTTAATTATTTTGTATAAATTTAGTCTTGAATTTTTTATGAAAAGACGGTTTACAAACAATTAATAATAATTTTAAAATTTTGTCTAATGTAGTATTTTGATGATGACTTGATATGTTAAGGTAGATTAAAATTTTAGTTACTTAGTGCATATGAGCCTAAAAAACATCATATTTATTTCAATTAGATAATAAATAATATATTTTTAAAAAATTTAAAAATATTGTTTTAATTTTTTTTTATAAATTTGGGTTACATGATAAAAATTTTGAAGATGGCACGTTACGTCAAACAAAAAAATTAGGTGGTTTAAATTTATTGTAAAATCTTAATAATGTTATCAATTATATTTAAATTGATTTTTAATAAAAATATAAAAAATAAACTCATTAAAATATTCGAATAAAAAGACTAAACCACATAATTGAGTTTCAGAGAGTAGAAAAACTAAATTCAGATTTTGACATTTGTTTGTACCATTTGCTTATTATTTTCTCCCCTTAAAAATAACATAAAGATAAAAGGTAAAGAAATTTCTATAATTAATTAAAAATTAAACAAATAATTAATTATAGAATCAATTATAATACTGTGACTTAATAAAGCAGTAGAATTAGTAATTTTATTATTTAAAAATTACATAATTTATTTATAATTTGTTTGTACATCTAAATGTGCTATTTATTTTTACTTTCGAAAACATAAATCATCAGGCAGTAAAAGTAACAAGAAAATGATTGTGAACGTCAAATGGTTAAAAAAAAAAAAACAAAAATGCTTCGATAAAGTTACTTGCATATGACAAGAACCGGGAGTATGGCGGTGGAGCGGAGGATCATTGCTGTACGCTCCAGATGAGCGAAGTATCTTTAATATCATGCTCTCGAGACCACGTGATCATCATCAATTAATCATTTTATTTTAAATGTTATAATACAAAATCTAGTTATCATTAATCAATTTTACTTGCATTGTACGCCTTAACTAACCACTGTGTCTTCAACGACATTTTTATTTTTAATTTGGGAATAATAATAAGGTTCCTGTAACAAAATAACTGCAGAAACGGCATCTTTAGCACATCTTAAAATTAAAATAAGATTAATATTATAAAAAAGCTCAAATGCTATTCCGGAATTTCCAGTAATATTTTCATTTTGATAAGAGACCATCGCGCTCTTGATCCTAGCAGAGATCTAGCTCGTTACCATTTCATTATAGCTACGCCGAATTTCACTGACGCCGTCTGATAATCTCACTCGTCGGTGCATGGAAGCTCCGTGGATCCATCTCTAGGGCACGATTTTCTTCCAGATTCATAAGGCATAACCAATGGCTTCGTGGCTTAAAGCCGCCGAAGGTGTGGCTCTTGTCTTTCAATTTATTGCAACCTAAATTTTTTTGTTTATTATTTTTTGACTTTGAGGTTCTTAATTGAGTTTTGAATGTCTGATCTAAAGCTTTGAATTATTAAATCATAATGGAGTAGGAACAAGCGTGAGATTTGAATGGATTAGGTCGCTTAGTTTAATTTTTATTTGTTTGCTTGGAATTACTTGTAAATTGCTGGTGATTAGCTGGATATAATCTAAAAGGCAAGGAGATCTTAGTTCCCCCTTCCCCCCTTAAAATTATAAGATAGATTTTTTATTTTGTTTTGCATTGGAGTTATCTGATATCGTATTTGACACAATTTGATGTAAATACTGAACCCCAGTTAAGCTTACTTTAGAAATGTTATGAGGGACCATGGCATGTTTATTCCTTTGAGAAAATTTAGAATTACTAGTTGCCTGTCTGGAAGGGAATTTGCTTTTGTTAGATTTTGGAGTGTGCAATTCGGATCCTAGTTTTCTTAATTATTGGCTATTCTTGGTAATGCCAATGCCAGGAGTCTATTTGCAGTAAGCAACAGTTCAATTGATGTTGTTGGGTTGGTGTAAACAAACATTTGATGGCAAAATGATTGCTGGATGAAATTGACATTGTGGGATGGGTAGTGTAATTCTTGTTGTTATTGGTTCTTTTTTGAGTGTTACTTGTGATGGAATTCTGAGCCCAAGTACTATCTGCAGTTTATTGGCCGGTCTATCATGGCCATTGTATTGTGTTGAGAAATTTAGATGAGAAATCTTGATTAGTTTTCTAGTATTAAGTAGTGCAATATCTAATAGATAGCTTTAATATTGTGAATGTTAGGACTTTGTATTCGAGGGATGGTTTTGATGCTGTTCCAGTACTTCTAAATCTATTGTAGGGGAAGTTATTTTTCATCCATGTTAGAGAATATCAATGTTACTTGGAAGTCCCAAAATTTTTCTTTTCATGGACAAATAAAAATTTCAAACTAAAACTATTGGTTTTTATTTGAATCTTGAGGCCTGCTCTACAGAGTTTGTATCAGAAAGTCCCTGCATTTGTTGGTTGGCAACCGGTTCATAAATCTTCTTCATCTATTTTGTCTGTTGGATGTTGACTTTTCATACAAATTTTGCTGCAATGTTTTTGTTCCTTTTTTTATTTAAATATTCTGTATAAAGAGGTCAATATAAAGGTATGCAAGGGGTAACATTGATGTGGTCTGAACCTTTAGCACTTCTGCAAAAAGTCTCTAAAGACTTATCACACGCTCTTGCTCTTTATTTTTCAATATTTTCCTATTCCTCCAGGCAATGCTTGCCATCCATCAGTAAAATTAGCATTCACATTTCCTTTTCTGTGATTTGATAATAATTGAAGGAAGTATTTTGGGCCAGATTTATTCGAAGTTGTAGATCGAAGAGCAAAGCTGGTTGTTAGTGAACTGTCAGAGGAGCAATCGGATTCTCAGTCACAAGGTGAGGATACTTCAAAATCTAGGGATTATTTTCATTCGTAAATCAATGTTAAAGACATAGTTTGGTGTCTTTGTACTTCAATTTCCTATTCATGGTTATATCAACGGAGTGTTAGTCTAATAGCAAGACTTAAGTTATAAAAGTCTGTTGGTTTATTATGAGATTATGCCTCAGTAGCAATTAGACTGGCCATCCCATATTGGGTCATTTGCTTAGTCAGATAAAATCAATATAAATAGATATTCTTTTTAAGACCATCCTTATGTGAACCTTAGTTTAGCAATCTTTACTAGTCATTTATTATCTATTTGCACCAATACAAAAATTGCCTTGCTTGCGCCAATACAAAAATTGCCTTGAATATTAAAGTTTGGCTGAACTTAATAACAATATGCAGGATCTTTGATGCGCTCCTTTTCCATTTCTGCTGGAAATTAAAGTGAAATTTTATTTGGAACTTGATGCATAATTGAGAAGAAGAGAAATCTAACTTGAATTTTCTTTCCTGAAGAGGTGAAAATTGGATATGTCAAGCTTCATGGTAATCAGAATCCGGTAATTTGTTGAATAAAAATATAAAAAACCAGAAAATTATAACATCAGCTTGAATGAAAAATAAAATCTTATTGAAGTCTTTTATTCTTGTCTAAGAGGCTTATTGTAATAACACCGAGCTATCTGCCATTTTGCCCTTTGACTTGCAATATCTGCGTCTCTCTCTCTTTCTCACCCTATCTCAGTCTCGTAGACACACATTTTTATCCCCCCCTTCTAATTGTAAAAGCTTCTAATGTGCTAGGTTCTTCAGCAAAAGAGACAAAGTCAAGGACAAAGGTATTACAAGCATACAACCTCAGATTAGTTTTAACTATATTCATTGTAAGTAATATTTTATAAAAACAAATTTCATTTTATGATTTTTCTTGTTTGCAGGCTCAAAAAAGACTTACTGCAACTAAATCTCCCAAACCTAGTGATACTGTACGTGAACAAACAAGTTCAAAAGTATTACAATCAGACATAACACCTGATAAAGATAAGGGTACTCTTTCTTCTGACAATGAGGGAAACCATATTGCTAAGTCTTTGGTCCAGACAAGTAGTGAGCAGTACAGCAGCAGTGAGAAAGATACCGCTAGAATTCCTTCTTCTGAACCATTGGAAACCAATGTGGTTATACGTGATGCTGATCAGGAAGAAATCTCTGCAATTGTTAGCAATGCAGAAGCTTCATTGTCAACTTCAAATGGCGAGCTTCTCAATGAGAATGTTTCTGATGTTCATGCAGAGCAACCTTCTTCACCTTTAGCTGCCAAAGAAATGGAGGTTGTTAGTGAAGATCATTTAGCTGATGGTGGCCAAAACATTGATTTTGAAAGTGCAGATGTTCCTATGAAGACTGGCCAAGAGAGGTCACAACCTGTAGTTTCTGATTCTCCTGTTAACACTGAAGCTCAAGTAAAAGAAGATGATGTTAAAGTTGAAACTCCTGTGAATCAAATGAAGCCACAAGAGCAAAAAGCTGATACTCCTCCAATGAAAGTCCAGGACCAACTTGATGAGGTGACAAATATACACAAGCTGAAATTGTAGTTGATTCCTTGAATCTTCTCCTATGTCTTCCATCTAAATGCTTTATTCACCAGTCCTTTAGTTTTTTTTCTAGGCTCAAGGACTGCTTAAAACCACAAATCCCACTGGTCAATCAAAAGAGGCAAGACTAGCTCGGGTAAGCTCTCTGAATTTATTGGTGTTCCTTTTTCAGAAGAATATTGAGACTAAATTGTATATGAAGAAGTGAGCATCATTCTTATGTACTGCTCTTAAAGAAGAAGAGTTCAGTAACCGACCTTAAGGGATACATGAGTGGGATGGCATATAATGGAGTGTCCTTGATATAATTTTGTTATTAATCAGAATAAGCTGCACTCTTGGGTTGAAACTGTCAATATTTGTTTCTTTTTTTTGAAGTCTGTTAATGGATTACGTAACATCTATTTTGCTGTTATTTTTTTTTATGCTTTTAGTGCATTTAGTACATAATTGATCTGAATCGTATATGTGTTCATCCAGCAATTAGGCAGAAACTTGAAAATAAGTCTGTTAGATGCTTGGAAGAATAATTTTGTTCAAAAAAATTGTTTTCATAAAAAGAGTAAGTTTTAAATTGAATCAGCTGAACTTGCAAAAGATTGGGAGTGATTTTATACCTCCTTCTAAGTAATCGCTCACAGATTAGACTTCTGTATTTTTTCCCCTTTCTTTTTCTTTCTTTCCTGAATTTGTATATTGGTATTTATACCAAATTGTTCTACACTGATTCCCAGGTTTGTGCTGGACTTTCATCCCGTCTTCAAGAATATAAATCTGAGAACGCACAGCTTGAGGAGCTTCTAATTGCTGAGGTAAATCATTCTTTCCCTTTTCTCCTTTTGGATCAATTTTCAAGTTATAGTTTTGTTTGTCATGAATGCTGTTGAAGTACTATTTTAATACTAAATTGCTCCCTTGACAGAGAGAGCTGAGTAAATCTTATGAGGCTCGTATAAAACAACTACAGCAAGATTTATCTGTATCTAAGAGTGAAGTAACAAGGGTAGAGTCAAATATGCTTGAGGCTTTGGCAGCAAAGAACTCTGAGATTGAGGCACTTGCCAATTCACTGGATGCACTTAAGAAACAAGCTGCTTTATCTGAAGGAAATCTGGCATCACTGCAGGTTTGACTCTAGCACTATATTCAGTTATTGTTGATTAACTAGCCCCCCTTTTCCCAAAATGCTATATCTTACATAAATGTGGTCTTTACTTAGTACTTCATCTAAAGTAATATTTTTAATTTCTAATTTGAAATTATGTTCTAGAATACCCTATTACCAACTGAAATAATCACTGCAACAATTGTCAAGCATGCAATATACATTGCGGCTATAAATTGTTTGATTTGGTGGGTGGATTTAAGTGGTTTATTTTAAAAGTGATAATTCCTATTACAACAGATTCTGTATATCTGACAATTAAGAGCTTTATAAGCTAAATAAAAAGATATAGATCCTGCCACTTACTTCTGTTAGTCATGCTTTTGTCATGATAGAATACTTAAAGAGCTTATTTTATGTCTGTTATAACAAAACTCAGCTCATTCATGAGTTTACCATAAGCTTTTTAGGTTTTGTTATGCATGTCTGCTCATTGCTGCAACAAACCTAAGCAAATTGTAATATGCATGTCTGCTTTTGTATCACTCTTTTTAGTTACTATATCCTCCTTATTTTACCTCTACATTTAGACATTCTCCTTCTCTTCTACGGATAATCAATATGTGCTCTTGACTTGCATCTTTTGATTATCTGATGTTTGTTAATACTTTTGATTGCGTACCATCAGGCAAACATGGAGTCTATTATGAGAAACAGGGAATTAACAGAGACAAGGATGATGCAGGTAAACTAATTGATCCTTTCTTTCTTGTACGATTTTAAATTAGATTGTTATCATATCCTTGCACATGCATGTGTATTTACTCAACACACGCAAACACATAAATTATTGTTTCATTATGACCTTGTTAAATTTATTTCTATGCTTCTTCTTAGGCCCTACGTGAGGAGCTGGCTTCTGCAGAAAGGAGAGCAGAAGAAGAACGTGCAGCCCATAATGCTACTAAGATGGTCTATACTTGGAACATTTATTTTATTTATTAATTTGTTGTTGTTATCTTGCACTCTAATAATCTCTATTTTTTTTATTGGAAAGGCTGCCATGGAAAGGGAAGTGGAATTGGAGCATCGAGCTGTTGAGGCATCCACAGCTCTTGCTAGGATCCAGGTAATGTAAGGATTCTTTGTTTCTGATTTCATGACAAAAATCAGCTCCTAAGTTGCATGCATAATATTCTTGTTTTGCTTGATAATTGAGTAATGAGGAATTGCATATTCAATACAATTTTGAGTTGAATATAATATAAGCCTTTTGAATTAACCTTTTACTGATGCTTTTCTAAGTAGATATCAGTTGGTTCAGTTATTGCCTTGATATGGTGGAAATTTTGCATTAATATCTGTTTGGTGAAGTTATGTCAATTTTTTGGATTTCTAAATACGATTATCTAATAAAACTATCATTTGCTAACATATTACATTTTTATAATAATTTTTTTTTGTTTGGCACTTCTTTCTTGACAACGAAAGTATGTGATTGTAATGGTATATTGGATGTTTGTGTTCTGAATTCTTGGGATTCTGGTGTTACAGTATGATGTGTAAGCCTGGTATACCCGCACAATCTTATTTACCCATACTCTTTCTTTGAGAAAACATGGAATGTTGAAGTGGCCAAAAAAGGCAATCCAAATGAATTTGGTTATCAGGATACAGTAATCTCAAAGGCACTTTGACTTCTCATTTTCAGTTTCATAGTTACTAATCTAGTAGTTTTCTGCCGACTGTTGTACTGAAGCTATAAAAATTTATCACATATCGTTCATAGTTGCTAAACTTGTTTCGAATTGCTCTAAATGATGAGTTTAGTGCCACTAGTTTCACCATTATGGAGCCATATCTTCCTTAGTTTGATTTACTTTTAGATTCAAAAATCAACTCTGTCCTGTATTTTGTATGTCATCTACAGTTTGGGATTTCAAAATATCACTAAATTTTTTTGGCAAAGCTCATACTTCTTCCTTGTTCAGCAAAGTAAGGTGTATGTTGTCATTTGACCGCTATGTATATTTCATCAAGCATTGTAAATTGCTGCTTGTTTCTTTGTCCAGAGGGTTGCAGATGAGAGGACAACAAAAGCTGGAGAGCTTGAGCAGAAGGTGGCACTTCTTGAGGTATATAAACAAACTGATAACCATTCTTTTATGCGAAAGTTTGTCTTTTGACTGAGCTAGATATGAAGTGTAAAGCCTCTTAAAATTAACCTGATATGGTATCAGGTTGAATGTGCAACTCTAAACCAAGAACTGCAAGATATGGAAGCTCGTGCACGCCGTGGACAGAAGAAGTCTCCAGACGAAGCAAATCAAATGATTCAGGTAAATGTGATAGGCGGTAACTATCCTAAATCTATTTTGTAAATGACGTTTTTGGACCATTTCCTTGCAGCCAGACTCTAGCAATAAAAGGCATCTTACTAATTTGATTTCAATCATGTAATCTACTGCATGTGGGTTTCTACATCATTAAGAACATTCTGAAGTTCAACTGTTTAATAAGCATTTCTAGTTACAGGCATAATCTGTAGCCTTTAGCTGTAGCAGAAACTGTAGTAATTACGACATGCGAGGACCTAAAGAAGATGATTTTAGATGCAGGCATGGCAGGAGGAAGTGGAGCGTGCACGCCAAGGTCAAAGAGATGCTGAGAGCAAGCTCTCTTCATTGGAGGCAAGTATCGAGTGCTTTTCTGTTCTTAATACAGTTGTAATTGTTCTTATCGTACAATTGTAGAAGATTATTCTGATTACTTTTACTGGCTGATTATGGATTTGTTTTCCGTGACCAATTTGTCTGGCTGCAGGCTGAAGTGCAGAAAATGAGGGTTGAAATGGCTTCCATGAAGAGGGATGCTGAGCATTATTCACGCCAGGTAACTGTTGAAATATGTTCATCTTTTTTTCTTTCTTTACTCAAACGCATACATTCACACACCTTAATCAAAATGGGACTAATCGGAAATGAAGAGATTATAGCTTCATCGATAGTATTGTTGCCATATAAGCTGCCAGTGTTTATTATAGTGACTGCTGAACTAGGCAAAGCCTTAAACTTTATTGCTTGTCTGCTTTATCTATCTGCATATCAGCTGTACATTGTCTTAATTCTCTTGTATGTTTGGGTTCAACCAACTTCTCAAAGTTGTCAGATCTTACTGTGCATGCCAGATCCTTACGGAACAATCTGTCCTTGTTGTGTTTGTAAAGTGAATTTGTTTGGTCTTCTCTTAAAGTTGTCATGTATTCATGCACATGAAATTTATTTGAGTCCTTAGGACCCAGGTTCCTGAAAAATTTTAGTGGTAGAGAACATCTATAGCGTGACCTATGCCTGAGGCCTTACTAAGACACCCCAGATAATTTTTTTAATCAAAATATGCAGACAACTAAGGAGAAAATTCCTGAAGTAGAAGCTGTATTGCAGAGTTGCTATTATTGATATCTAATGTCTTAAATTTTCTTGCTCCTGTCTAAAATGAATGATGGAATTCAGTTCAGTTGTTTTGTATATGCATCTGTATTTCTTCATGGTGCATTCTGTTCTATGTTTTGAATGATATTGTTGGCTTCTCTCAGGAGCATATGGAGCTAGAGAAACGCTACCGTGAACTCACTGACCTATTGGTAATACAAACTGAGGTTTACTTTTTCACTTATTCTTGCGACATCTATTTGTTTGTGCTGACTTCTTGTGTGTACACCATTATGCAGTACTATAAGCAAACACAGTTAGAAACTATGGCTAGTGAAAAAGCTGCGGCTGAGTTCCAGTTGGAGAAGGAAATAAAGCGTCTTCAAGAAGCACAGGTTTATTGATTTCTGTGCTGCAAGACTTATCATCTATTTGTTGTTATAACTAATGGTATTAATATTCTTGTTTCGCCTGTGATGCTACCATTATACTCAACAGGTTGAGGTAGAAAGAAGTAGGGTTCCTCGTCGGGCATCATCTTCCTGGGAAGAAGACACTGAAATCAAAGCACTAGAGTATGTTAAAGCTTTTTTTTATTATTATTAGATTAGAATCCTTGAACCCTTTCTCTGCAAGTTTCAGCATCTTATTAAGCATATTGAGATATGTATATTTTATTAGCTAGAAACAATAAAGGTTACCTTCTCTTTTTTGAGATTTGATTTTCCTCTTCAGAAACATGTGATTCGTTAAATTCTATTTTATTTGATTGAATATGAATCTATTATAATTTAAATGTTCTGCCGGACCATTAACTGTTGTAAGTGTGCAGTTGTTGTGGGTCAATTAGATTAATTGATACAATTATTTACATGCATCTCTCCTTCGGATAAAATAATGAAATAGTTTAGCAGATGTTAGCGGCTTGTTTGTAAAATTAAGCAACTAATTGCTGTGGTTTGCAATCTGAAATATTTACATTCCCATAGTATTTTATATTTTGTAAGGAAAGCATCTTGGGGTGCAACCTTGAGAACAATGAGAGAAAGGTGCGATATAATGTAGATGTTATGATCAGTTAGATCATCTGAATTCTCATCCTTTCGTATGAAGGGAGAAAAAGGAAAAGAAGAAGAAGAAGGAAACAATGGAAATTCTTTGTGAGTCTGTAGTGGGCTGAATCATCCGCTTATTAAGTATAGGAGTTCATTTTTTGTTAACACCTTGGTCATTGTCCTTGCATTGCTTCTTGGGTTGTAATGCCTTCAAATTGCAACAGCACTCTTCATGCAATATTCAGGTGTTGACATTTGTGATTGAATTATTCTTTTTGGCTTTCCTTCAACCTATCCTTTCTTCCTATTACTTTTATGAAGTAAATAAATGTGAAGCAAAAATGAATACATTTTCTTTAGCTGCACTTAGTATATTTGGCAGGCCCCCTGCAGGAATATTTTGCCTCCTCTTAATTTACTTGTGTGTTAGCTTTTGATATTTTCAAATTTCCTTATCAAGTTAATAATTGCAGGCCTCTTCCCTTGCATCACCGTCACATGGCTGCTGCAAGCATACAGGTCTTCCCACTCTTATATCCCAAAACCACCTTACCATCCCATATGTTTTTTCTGACTCTTGTGTTTCAACTGCCTTGTGCAGTTACAGAAGGCGGCAAAATTACTGGATTCAGGGGCTGTCAGGGCCACAAGATTTCTTTGGCGATATCCAACAGCTAGAATAATCTTGCTATTCTATCTTGTAAGATTAGTTTCACCTCATCATTGTAGAAATGTCTTAACAGAAGGATAATGTGAAAGAATATAAATTCTACAATAACTGTGTGGGAAAAATATGCAGGTCTTTGTACATCTCTTCTTGATGTACTTGTTGCATCATCTTCAGGTAAGGTTATCTGACCATTTGCGCAATTACCTTATGAATAGTTAACTGTAGGAATCCACTAGCAAAAAGAGCAAAATTACTATTTGTTTGAAAAATTTTATTTCCAACTCCAGACCAATCTTTAATCATTGTGATAATTGTGGTGTGTAGGAACAAGCGGATAATTTAGCTGCTAGGGAAGTTGCAGAATCTATGGGTCTTGCCAACCCTAACTTACCATAAATTGGGCAAATGCCCAATGTCAGAAGTTAGCGCCGACAGAGAGTTCTCCAAATGTGTGATTTAATATCTGCAAGGTTGTATATTCAATTTTCTTTTGCAGGTATATATATGGAATGGACCAAGAACACACCAAAGATTATAAAACTATAGAAGATGCTTACCCTTCACTCACTACTGCCATTCTGGATGTGCAAATATTCCAGGAAAATGTTGGAACTTGGTAGCAAATACTGCAGATGGGAACTAGTAGCAAAACTAGACTTTGATATAGTTATGAAATTCAGATGCATCAAGCGGTTGCTAACTGTGGATATACTACCATTTTTACATAAAATTGGAAATTCCTTTTTGAAACGGAAATGAGAGAGCACCATGTAGTAGATCCAAAGTCATTATCATGTGAATGAAATATTCTTTTTAATTTTTTATATACGGGTGATTGCAATACCTAACGTTTACTTCTGACTTGTTTTCAACGTTGTAAAATGAATGTCTTAGAAGACAAATATATGTGATAGTTAATGTGTTTAATTCTTTTTCTTATTTATACATTAATATTGGACGCCTTCGGGCGTCCAACTCTCTCATTGGTAATTGTTACTTTCGGACTTTTGGGTGCACTGAAACTGTGAAAGAAGAAAAGTGCATCATTATAATTCGAATCTTGACTTTTGTGGAAAGCCTCTTTTCCTTCTCTTAGTGCCTAGAAAAGTGCATCATTATAATTCGAATCTTGACTGTTGTGGAAAGCCTCTTTTCCTTCTCTTAGTGCCTAAGTTATGGTCTGATCGTTGTTTAATAATGTAAAAAGAAAGGGGTGATACTGTATGTTAGAGCGTAGTGTGGGGAGTAAATGTTATTCACAATTAAAATATTGTATAAAAATTTATATCTGTTTTACGGAAAAAGAAATTACTTCAGATAAAAAAGATTGGTATCGCTTTAAATTGTGAATTTGGTTAATTACTTTAGAAAGTAAAAAGTAAAAACCTTTTTAGATATAAAAATAAATAATAGTAATGGTGTTTTTATTAAAAACTAAACTATAAAAAATTGCATTTTTTGAATAATAATAATAAGGTGATGTTGTCTTCGTATAACTCCATGTTTGAGTAGATTTTATATTGAATCGTATGTAGTATTTTTAATGATAAGTATTATATCTATTATATATAAAAGTAATATAATTTGATTTCTTAATTTCTTTCAATTGAATGTCTAATTGAATGACAAGTGTCATTCAATTAGAATCTCTTCTTATATATTTAATTTTGTAATTAAAATCAATTTATCTTTTTCTCTACTATATATAAAAGTAGTATAATTTGATTTCTCAATTTCTTTCAATTGAGTGTCTAATTGAATTTCAATTGAGTGTCTAATTGAATGACAAGTGTCATTCAATGAGAATTCCTCTATATATATTTAATTTTGTAATTAAAATCAATTTATCTTTTTCTCTACAAACAATTTATCTTTTAAAAATATCAAATTGAAATCTAATACAATATAATTTATATTTCTTTTAACATTTTATAAAAGTAATATAATTTGATTTTTCAATTTCTTTCAATTGAGTGTCTAATTGAATTTCAATTGAATGTCTAATTGAATAACAAGTGTCATTTAATTAGAATCTCTCCTTATATATTTAATTTTGTAATTAAAATCAATTTATATTTTTCTTTACTATATATAAAAGTAGTATAATTTGATTTCTCAATTTTTTTCAATTGAGTGTCCAATTGAATATCCCTCCCTATATATTTAATTTTGTAATTGAAATCAATTTATCTTTTTCTCTACAAATAATTTATCTTTTAAAAATATCAAATTGAAATTTAATACAATGTAATTTATATTTCTTTTAATATTTTTCGTAGCGTAGCTATGGGTATTATCATAGTTTTATTAATAGTAGCATTGGCAGTATTTTTTTCATTTTTAATAATATTAAAAATGAAAATTTAGAAAAATGTTTTATGGGAAATTAAAGAAGGTTTGTAATTAGATTTTTACTTTATATTGGATAAGACAGTGTACAAAACAGTTGCCTGTCTAACGTGTAATTTAATTTGTTTGCTCCTTCCTGGCGAAGGCAGATCCAGAAAATCTTGACGTCAGTTATCAAAGTGGTCATGCTTTGGACTAAAGCCTTACTTTTATTTTCCAAAGGCGGATGAAAGTGTTTTTAAGGAGATGCTGCCAAGGAACTTTGCTTTTTCTCTCTGTTTTTTTGGTTCTGAAACCTTTCTGTTCTTCTTTAGTAAAAGGCCAGTGGAAAGCAATCTCGTAGGGGCCAAGAGGGGTTCAGCCAAGCTCCATAGAGTTCTGTCCACTTCGGACAGAACTTTTGATTTGACAACCCTTGATCTTTCTCATCTCTTTCATCATCTCTGTCAATCGATCACACCATTTCTCAGATTTGCGAATCATACCTTTTGAGTCTTGAATATGGTTGCCGAGCTCACTATTACACCATAGTCCCGCCCTCATGCTCCCAGATTTTCTTCTCCCTCGTTTCATTATCGGAAAATAATTTATTAGAAATTTTTTTAATATTTTATAAAAATTTTAAATATTTTTTATTATTTAAATCATTTATTAAAAATATTTTTATTATTTAAATCACCTCATAAAAATATTTTTTGTTATTATAATTGAATTATTTAAATGTTAAAATGATAAATTTGAGTTGATTATAAAATAATAAACATTTAGTTTTTATTAATTTAAAATAAAAATTGAGTATAAAAATAAAAATAGATAAAATTAATAATGATATTTGTCAAAACATTTAACCATTGTAATGAAATTAAATTTTAATTTTAAAAAAATTTCTATCTCATTACTTTTTACCCTAATACTATAAAATTATAATTATTCATCAATCATATAAACTATAAAAAATTTATATTTATCAATATGTATTTATGAAATTATCATTAAAATATGTTTTATTATAATTATTAATAAAATTTATTCAATTTATAAATAAAAATTTTAATTACATCGAATGATTTTATTAAAAATTATTTTTTTACTTATAATAAAATTGAATAATTTAAATAAAATTAAATCAATTTAATTTTTTTATTACATTTAAATAAAATTTTAAATTTTTATTTTGAATTAAATAAATCACTCTATTTAATAATTGATAAATGAAAACAAGATAATAATAAGAGATGAATTTATTTAACTCGAAATAGAAATTTAAAAATTTATTTGAATGAAATTAATTAACTTTTTTGACATAATTAAAAGACTTAATATTTATCATTCAACTTTTAAATATCAACATTTTAAATTAAAATTTTTAAAAATATTTTTAATATTTTAAATTAAATACTAATATTTATCAACTAATATTTTTAGACTTAGTATATAAGTTCTTTTTTTCCGAAAAATGTTTCCTGAAAATGTTTTTAAAAAAATTTTTTACCTCCAAACGAAGGAAAAGACCCTTAGTACGATACTCTGTTCTTGTCCTATCTTATTACACTTAAAAAAAGAGCGCCAAAACAAACAAATCAAAAAAAAAAAAAAGCTGCTAAAGAATCCTGTACTTTTTTCCATTTCAAAATATCACAAGAAAATTATATATTCCAGGCCTTGGAGACGCAAGCAGCAGAAGCGAAGAAGATTGGCCGGTAGCCTTAAGAGTATGTTTTGAAGGAGATCATTCTACATTAGAGAAAACCTCTTGGTTTCTTTCTGTTTGGTTAGTGAAGGTGGTGGAGCTGATCGGCTCTTCTTCTCCATTGAAGGGGGTTAAGTGAATACTCGAGACTGAAGAAGAAATCAGATGTTTCTGTTTTGTTCTTGAAGAAAGTTGAAAATTCGTTGCTCCGTGAAATAAACAAGTCTTTTTTATTTAAAAAACCCAGAACTTGAGAAAGTTGTTTTAAAGATCAATTTCATCAATGGGAAGCAATTTTCATGAGACTGTGGCTCTGCCCCAAACGGTGGAAGGAGCAATCTCCACAATCTGTCGTGAGCAGAACCAACCGCCACTTGCCGACTCGACGAGGCAGGCGCTTGCTGATAAAGGCGAAGAACCATCTTTAAGGATTCTGAAGAAAATCCAACGGACAACAATTCGTTCTTCATTTGATGGATTTGTCATGTATATGATCAGGAACGAACCAAACAACATCAACAACAACGACACTCCAGAACGACAAAGTCCTTCTTCTTCAAGACTAAATCGTAGTCCCTTTTCTTCGCCCGCCAAAACTTGCTGTCTTATGATGCAGCAAGGTTAAATCTCTCTCTTTTTCATTTTCTTTTTAAAAAAGGAAATGCTAGTTTTTTTTTTTAATTTTAAATGGTTGTTTTGGCTCTTTGTTTTGTGGGTTGCTGGTTTTATGATTAATTTGGGCGAAGAAGATGTTGTTACCACTATTGGTCCTCTTTGGAGTTCTTCATTGAATGTTGGCAAAGAAGAAAGGTTTAGCCCTCAGTTGGTGGCTTTGGGGGAGCTTGAGTTTAGAAAAGCTTTCCTCATTTTAAATTACATTGGCTCGTAAGTTTTTTCTACCGACCTGTCTTCTATTGATTTCGAAAAGTTTAGCTTTTTTTTTCCTTTAAAGATAAGTTCTTTCTTTTCGGTGTCTTTTTTTTTTACCACAGGAAAACGTTGGAAGAAGTAACTACTGCTGACGAGATTCGAAAATTAAAAGATTTGGCAATGCATAAGTTTGAGGAAGAGGTCTGGGTTACTCTGGGCCAGTGGTATATCACTCCAGATGATCGTTGTAAGGTAGCATAACAGGTTTTTTAATGTTATTTGCCTTTAACTCTAACTATATTCTGCATTACATTGCATGCTAATTTATGAAAAAAGCAGAACTTAAAAAAATGTCAAAGTCGGTATCAACTAAGATTTGTCACACAAACAGGTTTTCATGTCCAGCATGTTCTATGAGATTGGAATGCGTGGATGTTTCAAAAGTTTGGAATGTGAATTAGACCGCTCTTTCATATGAGCATTATCCTCTTTGCACGTGATGCGTTATGCGATTGATTATTTTCTCTTTTTGTCCTTCTCCCTTACCCTTCCATTCCCTTGTCTTGCAGTCAGTTGATTGGGAGTCTGGGAAGGCATATCAGTACCATTGTTATGTATCTGCAAATGGGAGTTGCAGGTTCAAGGTAAATTTGGAGTTACTGTTCAGGGTCTTATGTTTCCTTGATTTTGTGCATGCATATATGTTAACTTACACTGAAAGGACAAAAGGTTTGAGTTGAATTTCATGACACTTGTTGAAACAAATATCTGTTGGTTTGGACATCTTTACGAGGGTACTGAAGGCAGTTTAAATACAATTTATCAGTTTTAAGCCTATATCTCTTATGCATACCAAACTCATATTCCATATCATGAGATAGTAATTCTTCCTTTTTTTCCTTTAATACTATGTGGCTGATAGCATTCTCCTTATTGACAACCTTGGCTAACAGTTTTAGTTATCTTTGTTTTCTTTTGTTTTTCATGTTCCCATCAAATAGGAAAATTCACTTAGCCAATCACATTAAGCCTTCCCACCTAAATTCCATTTTTTATTGTATCAATTTTTTGTGTTGTTCTTTTACCTGAGGAAACATTTTATTTTCGTGGTGGGGTGGGGTTACACTCTTTTCACCTACGATAAAATCAAATACTTCAATTTGGTTCTCTCATTGTATAAAAATTTTTAAATTTGAGATTTTGTTATTCTTACACTTGAAAGGAGTTGCTGAAAATATTAATTATATTGTCTTGGTATGCACTTATTTTATCTGTGTAAGTCTGATGCTGTATTCCTTGTTTAAAATTTGAGTTGTCATTTTTTTGCCCTGCTCTTGCTCCCTTACAAGGAATCAGTTGCTTGGAGATGGACCTATATCAATTTTGAGAGTTCCACAGATAGTAGTAACATAAAGTGCATTGTTTGTAAATTATTTTTTTGCATTAGTTTTTTTTTACAATATTTTCCTTGATTAATTTATTTCACTGTTTGTATTGCATTATATTTATTATTGTTTTCATGTGCTTTATTCCAGGGGCCTTATTTGGCAACAAATAGAAATCATCTACAAAGGGTTTTAGGAGATGAGAATATTCTCATTGTGAAGTTTGAAAATGTCACAAATGGTAAAAGTTCAGCTGGCAATGTTTGTTATGCTGAGTACAGGAAAATTGCATCATCAGGACTTCTTGTTGGTTTGCGTTGTTACCGGTTTTTTGGTCAGTCTTCTACACCACACTCTTGTAATGATGAGTTTTGTATTTGGTGTTCTTATTTGTCCTTTCAGATTATTATAGTTGTTATTCCGGCATACATCAAGTATTACCAGTTCAAGCCAGCATGTCAAATGATCTCTTCTATTTTCTGCTAGCAGTATTCATCTCTGAATTTGTTTTAGGCATGCATGTCCCCGAGGTGCTCCTCTGCTAGAGTGGAGGAAAGGTTGATCTGCTAGCTGAGTTGTATCTCTTGTTCTTATCTTACAGTTGAAGAATATCTGCTTTGTCCAGTTCATTGGTGTAGGTGTTTTGTTCAACTTGTCTCAGAGAATTAGCACAGAACAATGCAGCAAGAGCTGCGTTTAAATCATGAAATTGATTGTTTGCTACAATCTTACTTGATAGTTTCCCCATTTTAATGGTGCTGAACTGTATCATTTGTTTATTTGTTTATTTTCCCATGCCACTCCGTAGTTTTTTATGATAAGTAGGATGATCAAAGTTGCAACAACTAGGGATTTCAGTCCCTTTGCAAAAGTGGGACTTTTGTTCCATTGCAATCCTGGGTGTTTGAGGTTGTCTATGTGCATGAAAGAAAGGATTGCTCTTATTTTCCAGTCTGCACCTTTGTGTGGATGTCCTGGCTTGCACATACATGTTTATTTCCTTTATCTGCAACATGCCAGTTATTGAGGATCCTGTGCTTCTTATTTTTCTGGTAAATCTATATCATTGAAAAAATTTCGACTACCCTACTTATTGGGTATGGTACTGAACATGCACCAATATATGTTACCCAAGTCAATATATTCAACTCTTATGATGTCATCTGTTCCTAACTTTTGAGAATGATAATTTAGTTTTTTTGTCCCCAATATGGTGAAATTTTCAGTGTTTAAGGATGGGGGCAAAGAAGCCAGAAAGAAAGACCCGACTTCATCATCTGTTAGGTGCTTATTTGTTCGAATGGAGTCAAATGCGTCTATTGATGATGGTGAAGATTATGTTTTGTCTGGGAAAACAATACAAGAAGCCAGATGTGTCTTTATGCATGTCCATACTGTATCAAATA
This sequence comes from Theobroma grandiflorum, assembly GCA_036013995.1. NCBI lineage: Eukaryota > Viridiplantae > Streptophyta > Magnoliopsida > Malvales > Malvaceae > Theobroma > Theobroma grandiflorum. The sequence goes on from CP142129.1 coordinate 41,518,892, forward strand.
TGGCTAAGTATATGGCCAGGTCAGTGATAATACAAAATCTGCATGTTTTTTTTATTCCTTTGAATTTTTTCAATTTTTTCTGAGAGGCATTTTTGCAGTTTTTTATTTATTATTTGAAAAGCTTCTTTTTCTTTGAGCTGTAGATTGTCGATGATCTTATCCCAGACCGTGAAGCTGGAAGTTGATTTAGCTGATGTAAACGTTGTGCTGATAAATGATATACCTTGCCAGGTATGATTTATGGCTTAAAGTTTTGAATAAAAATAGTCTCCCTTCTTATAGATTTTTCTCATGTTTTTTTTTCCTGAGTTTAATTTGATATTTTAGCCAAAAAAAATCTTATTGCAGGATAAATATGGAAATTATGTTTATAAAAAAGATGGAGAACCTTGTATTCACACAGATGGAACTGGTTATATATCAGAGGATTTGGCTTTGAAATGCCCAAAGAATTTGTTTAAAGGAAGATTTTTGAATGGTGACAATGATAAGGTTGGTGATTGGCAGCTTGATTTGCTACTTGTTATACATTTGGTTTGAGAAGAAAGTATTGCAGAGTATTTGCCCAATAATTTATCTTTCTGGTATGCATGACAAGAATCAGTTTGATATATATAAATATGAAACAGTTTTTGCTCTAGAACTCTTAATCTGTTTTGTGTGTATTATTTTTTTGAATCTTGGAATGGTTAAAACTATACAAAGTTTCAGATAATATGGACGCCATGCTTGTTATATCTTGGTAATTTGAAAAGGCATGGCTTCCAACTATTCCTTTTCCATTTAGTTCTTTGTGGTAGTATTTTGTCAAATTTATTCTGGTTTTTGTTTCCATTTATATTCCTTATTTCATGGCTGGGATGTTATTATGTCATCTTGTGATCTTTTTACTGTTACCTGTTTTTCAATTCATTGCATTTTCTAAGATCATAGATTTCTTCATCTCAATGGACTTTAGGGGAAGTTCTTAGACATGGAATCAACAGAATCTCACTATAGAGTACCGGTATGTGCATTTTAACAACCCACTGGTACTTGCTTTTTAAATTTTTTTTATTGATTATCATTCCATTTTTAAATTTTTTTCTAGCCTTTGCTGATCCAGTTCCGCCTCTTTAACAAAGGTTGTGCTGTCAAGGGAACCTTACTTGTCAATAAAAAGGTATAGTTTTGTCATTTTCGATGTTTGAGGAATTATAAAAAGCGATGAACTTTCCCTTGTAAATAGAATAATTAGAACAAGCTTACTCCATCTGAAAGTCCCCTCTTGAATTGAGAAATTGATGATTAGTTCTTTGTAGGAGTAGATTCTGAAGTAGACCGTACTAGTTAAATTACCAGTGAAACAAAATGCTTAAAAGTTTTGGGAAAAATGAAAGAGCTGAGCAAAGACTGCAGATACTATTAGCTTGGTTCAAGGGTTTAGGGTTTAGGAGTTGTACCAGTTATTACATTGAGAATCTAGTTGTGTGTTGAATCTAATACCATTTGAAATCAGAATTGATGCCACCTCAAATGCCATATTTCCCTTAAAAAATGTTTTAGTCAATCTACTTTGGTATGTGAGGTTTACTCTTGTTTTTCTAGTATGAAATTTTTTTTTTTGAAATATTTGAAGGTATAACATATATAGTAGATTGGGAGGATGACCATTATGACAGGTTGGCATCCAAAAGTTGGACATCCCATTTCATATATATGGTTTTATAAATTAGTCACTTTAATTTGTACTGAAAGTTATGTATCTGATCAGTTTGTTGTTGTATAGGATCTTAGCTACTGTGAGTAACATACTCTGGTTGGCTAATGATTTCTGAATGCTTTTCAAAAGCTGCATGCTTATAATGACTTCTATTCCAAAATTTTGTAGCTTCCACCCAGAACCATTCAAATTCGTCCTTCCATGATTAAAGTTAAGCAAGATCCAAATCTGGCAAACATGTACACAAGGAATTCACTGGAAGTAGTTGCAACAAGGTACTTGCCATTGTATAATTCATGTAATTTCCATTTGATATACTTGTACATTACATAGTATTTTTTTTCCCAAATCTCTTGATAAGTGCCAAATGAATGCATTCTGGGTTCAATATAGAAGAGATGAGTTTGGCTGAGGGGGGGGGGGGGGGGGGGGGGGGGGGGAGTGTAAACAATCTGAGAACTTAAATGAATCTCCTGAAAGGAAAATAAAGGGAAAGAAGGAAAAGGAATGAATCTCTCATTTTATAATTCCTCATACATGTCTGTTAAAATATTTGTTCAATAGAAAAAATTAGATGTACTAAAACACTCTGATAACCTTCTGAATGTAGTGTTACCATTCTGACAGCTTGTCTTTGCAACAGTGGTTTTGTCTTTCATTGCCTCAAACCATGCTTTTTGTGTGGCCTTCTAACAACCACATTCAATGCATTTGCTTTAGGTTGCTTTTGAGGTGAATGCTTCATGGTAGTATGAACTGTAGCTGGCATAGATTGAAGCTTGCAATTGCAATTAAGAACATGCCCTAACTTAGGCAAAATATGGCAGCTAAAGGTCTTTCTCTCTGGTAGATTTGTTTGTGAAGCCCACTTGTAGTAGTTGGATCACTCTAGTGCTTGTGTGTCCCATCTAATTTATGGGCTAAAAGCCCTACTTTGAAGCCAATGACTTCACATCACTTTAAATCCCTAGAACTTAACATCAGATCATAAGATGGTGCGTGTTATTCTTGCCCAAATCAGTCTTCCAGCCCCAATATAAAAGTATTTGAATCCTGCGATAAGCCAATGCCTAAGTGAAGATGTTAAACTGTTTTATTTCTGACTCAATTTTGATGAGATGGATTTTCCTTGAGAAATTTAATAGTCTGTGAGCGCTTCTTGTTTTTGTTTCGTTTCATTTTAGGGTGATGTTTTTGTGTTATCTCCTACAGCAATCAACCAAAGAGAACTTCTCTTTCAAGGACTTTGATTGCACTCCTTAGCTATGGAGGTGTCCCGGATGATTTTTTTATGGACATATTGAAGAATGCATTAGAAGAGTCACAGAGTGTTTTCTCCAATAAACGCAGAGCACTTAAAGGTTGTTTTGTTAACTTCCATATCTCCATGACTTAAGCATGTTAAAAAAAAATGTGCCCCCTTCCTTGCTTTACAGTTTTTTGTTTTGAAGATTATACTAGCTTAATGTGACTATGTTATATTCTTTTAGAAATGAAATACCATTCTAGTGTAATTGTTTTTAATGTTCTTTTGCTTTTATTGCCTTTGCATGATCTTCAAAATTGATCTACGTGTCAACAATGGTCTTGTATCATTCATACTTCTTTGCTTATCTTCCTCTCACTGACCTCATCACCTTTTCAATTGATCTTATAACTATCACATGCAGTTTCTCTTAATAATGGTGGCATGGATGATTTCGGTGCAGTAAAAATGATTTTATCAGGGATTTCACTTGATGAATCATATTTGCAACATCGGATGTCAATAATGTTAAATGAAGAAAGGAAGGGTCTTCTAGGAGGAAAGCTCCCTGTGACTGAGTCTTATTATTTAATGGGTACTGTCGATCCAACTGGAGTCCTAGAAAGTGATCAAGTCAGCATTATCTTGTAAGTAAGTTGGGGTTTTCCTGTTATTCTTGTCATTATGTTTTTAATGGTAACACAACAAACAATAACAATTTTAAACCGCAATATTCAGAGCTACCATTGTAGAATATGTTCTTCAGTAGAAAATGTAAGAGGATATGTACAATTACATTGGCCAATATTCACTGCAACGTTCAACTAGCAATTTCAGGTCTTAGCTACAAGTTTGAAAGCTGGAATCCCTTGTAGCATCTCAAAATAAAATTTAAGGAATAAGTTTTTCTATTTTGAAATGCAAAATCTCGGAAGCTTTTAATATAACTGATTGTAGAATATGGTTTAATGTGTAATGTAAGCTGTTCTGTTATGCTTGTGTGCACATTGAAAGAGAGCGATAATGGGAAGCTTTACATCTTTGCACATGTATTAGGACATCATATTCTGAGGCCCGCTCTGTGTCTCTATGTCTCTCAATTGAAAACAAATAAACTATTTGTATCCACTGACCACAAGACTCTGATCTCTAATATGGGCAGTGTCTTTGCAGATGATGATGTTAGAAATGATGCGAGCTGCTTTTGTTTCTTAAACTCAAATTCTACTACCATTTTGTTAGGCATAACATATGATGGTCTGATCTCAATTTTGAACTAATCTTTGACAGAAGAATAGATAAAGGAAAGGGATAGAGGGAATGGGAGTGTTGGAGAGTATCGACTCTCCAAGTTTTTTTTTTTTAATTAGAAAGGTGTTCACAGCTTGTGACAGATTCTCCGGTATGGTATAATAAAAAATATTGCTGCATAATGTTATTTACAGTTTAAGGTGCACTAGAGCTAGAACTTCCTTCCTCTGATGGCATGCACCGATGTTGAGACATTCAATTTTTTTTTTTGAAAACTACGTTGAGATATTCTATTAGTTGTGCTAGATACTGTGCATACAGGTTCTTTCCCCCCATTGGTTGGAATTTAGTTTTGTTTACACATCGTCATTATAGCGACTTTATTAGACATTGAAACATTATAAGGTCTATAATGCATAAGAGAAAGGCCAATCATTTGGGGCCCCATAGATCTTTGGTCAAATGATGTTATTATTGTTCTATTGGTAGATTCCTTGACATTGTCTCAACTATTTTGGACAGAAATTTAACTCTTTTCTGCAGCCAGATGAATCTATTAAATCAAAATTAACTATTTGCATGGAAGTTGACAAGTATGTCCTGTGTTGATGATTGGATATTCTGTTGTCTTCTCGGATGATATGTATAGGGACAATGGACAGATTTCTGGGAAAGTGCTAGTGTTCCGCCAACCTGGTATGCATTTTGGAGATGTACATTTGCTAAATGCTAGATATGTGGAATCCTTGCATGAATATGTAGGACACGCCAAGTATGCTATATTCTTTCCTTGTAAAGGCCCACGTTCATTGGCTGATGAGATGGCTGGGGGTGATTTTGATGGCGATATGTATTTTGTATCAAAAAATCCGCAGGTTGGTTCTGAATTAGTTTATAGTTGAAGAGCTTATTTACCCTTTTCCTTTTCTGTTTCTTCAGTAGCCCTGATTGCTACCGTCATTATTATTTCTTTTTAATAGATGGTCAAATGGGTAACTATTGTTATGTGTCTTCATTTCAAACCTTTTTATTTAATTATTATTATTTTTATATTCTTGCACATATTTCAACTGTGTACATCCTTTATACCTCAGTATATGCTAAAAGGTAAAATTTGGTTTGATCTTCAGTTTACCCCTCTATCTTAAATATGCATTTACTTGGATCCCCTTGCATTCCTACGATGTTGGTGGTAACTGCTGTCAGCAGCTTTTTTTTTTAATTGACCTAGATGTCAATGGCATTCCTGGTGATAATTCGTGCAAAAGATACTGATTATATAGGGAAAACTTTAAGCTGCATTGATACATATACACACACAAAAAGTGTATGCATCTAAATATCCTTTGTTTCCACATATATATATATATATTTTGTGAAACACGTTGGAGATTTTCTCTCTTCCTTTGTGCTGAAACGCATACTTAATTTTAAGTTGGCCTGCCAAAAATAACTTTTGTATAATATAGAGATATTTCTGATAGTTCAAACTCTGTCCTGCAACTGTGTCTATTGGGCAATTTTCACGTAATGTTTGGCTGCTGAATTTTAACATGAAGTTTGGCATCCCCCTTCAAAAAAGAGGAATCTCGTTTTTAATTAGAATATAATTTGATGTTATATACATATTGATACAACTTTGAATTCCTACAATAAATTGTAGGCTTCATCTATAGTTGGCATTATTTTGATGTTTTCTGAGACTAGCTACCAATTGTTGTACTATCTTCAGTTATTGGATTACTTCAAAGTGAGTGAACCCTGGGTGGAAAATTCTTCTACTTGTGGAGTGTCCACTAAGGGACCATGTGAGTTTTCAAATGAGGAGTTGGAGGATGAGCTCTTCAAATTATTCTTGAGAACTAGGTTTGAGCCAAGGTAATCACTTGACTGTATTCCTCGGTAACTTTTTGGTTTCACTATTAAGCATCCTGACTTGGAATGTTAATGGCTATGAAAGTGTGAATTGATTTTTGCTGGAATTATATTGTGGTACTGCTCATCAGTCATCACATTCTTTCTGATTAATTAATATTATCATAAATTGAACTCTTATAAGTAGAAATAGCTTTCTATCTGAAATTATGCAGAGGACACTAGGTTTTTCCTTGATATCATTCAAGTTATCGGTTTTGGTTCTGATGTAAAGGTGCTTTTGGCTGCTTTCAGTCATGCTATGGGCATTGCATCTGATAACTGTACGGCAGTAATGGATCGCTTACTTACAGTGGAAGATAGTAACTCTCCAGAGAAACTTCTTTTGAAGAAGAAGCTACTGCGTTTGATTGATTTATATTATGAGTCTTTGGATGCACCGAAGACTGGAAAAAAGGTTAGTAAGTGTCATTCTCTTTTGAGTTTAAGCGAAGTCAATAACAGAACTCTCATCAGTTAGTGGTTGATATTTAACTATATCAGTAATGCTTTAGTTTGTTGCCTTGATATCTGAGAAATATGTGGGGATGGTTGCTTCTTTTTTGGTGTTTTGGCTGTAAATTATATGTACATGAATAATTGATGCGCAGCTATTTTGTTGGCATTTTGCATGTTTCATGACCTTCTAACAATAATTTACTTGCAAGTAATTGCTGCTGCCTTGAAAACTGCTGTAACTTGTTTTCCCCTTACTTCCAAATAGATTGAAGTTCCACCAGAATTGAGGGCAGATGCATTTCCTCATTATTTGGAACGGCCAAAATCTTTCAAATCTTTCATATCTACTTCTATATTGGGAAAGATTTATGATTTTGTCAAATCGTATGGAGAAAAACTGCCAAGGAAAGGTAAAGTTTATCTTCATCAAAATGGAAGTTTTATGTGTCATTTCCTTTAAAGCATTATTATTAAAGCAATACATTCGGTTGGCAAAATAGGTAAGAAAGAAATAAAATAATTATTATGTAATTTAATACAACAAATAAAATAGTATAAAATTAATTATCATAATTTATTAATTGATAATAATAATTTTAAAATAAAAAATAAAAATATTTTTATTGTTATATATGATTATTTATTTTTATTTGATTTTTAAAATATCAATAATTTATAATTTAATTAAAATATAAAAAATTAATAATTTAATTATTAATATTGTATTTATAGTTTAATTATTAATGTTTTAAAATATTAATAATGTATTTAATTTAAATATTATTATGATTAATTATTTTATTTTTAAAATATTAAGATTTTATTTATAATTTAATTATTAATATTTTAAAATATTAACATATTATTTAATTTAAATATTATTATGATAAATTATTTTATCTTATTTTTAAATATTAATAATTGATTATTTATTTAAAATATTAACAATAAAAGATTTAAATATTAATATTTTATTTATAATTTAATTATTACTATTTTAAAATATTTATATTTTATTTGAAGTTGGAATAAAGAAGAAGAGAGAGAGAAAATAATATTTTATATAAATAAAGTTGTAATTTTTTAAACTAGTAAGAGGTATTTTGATTGCTATTATTTTTTGAGTTTATTTTTCAATTATAGAATAACTAATATCATGGGAGAGGATGATTTTAGTTATTTTTTAATTTTAGAGGATTTTAGAAAATAATCATTTAACAATGACTATTTCTTGAACTATTTCACAACTAAATAAAGAAACAAATTTTTTAGCCATTTCCTCAACCAAAGTTGCTATTAATTTTTTATGTTTAATACTATTATGGGGATGATGTGTTTTAGTCTTTATCCTATTCAGAAGTCCGAAAGCTCCCTTGCTTCGATGTTGGTTTTCCCCAAGATTGCAGAGAAAAATGGACTGAACTTTATAAGCAGTATAGGGAAGACATGACGCAAGCTCTGCAAGCTCTGGATGGCAAGAGCAAAGAACTGAGAGATAAGGCTATTGATGCAGTTTATAACAAATACAAGCAGGTGATCGTTAAGCTTTGCTTCTGTACACTGCCACTTCCCTGTTAGCATAGAAACCATTCTTGGCGGTAACCCTTATGCCGATTCTCTATTTACTCAAATTCTTGTTGTTGTTCAGGAATTGTATGGAGGTGCTGAGTTGGAGCAGAGACAAAGGCCTCGGGACCAAATCTATAAGGAGGCGCTTGCCATTTACAACATTTCCTATGATTATGCCATCAGAAAAAATGACGTGGGGAAATGCGGATTTGCTTGGAAAGTGGCAGGCTCAGCCCTCTTAAGTTTGTATGCCTCGGAGCAAGGGGAAAAGACATTGTCATGTGCACTTTCTGTTTTGAAAGAGCTCTTTCCGTGAACTAATGATGTGTATAATAGTCTAATAGCATCGGTTTCAAATATAAGTTAAAAGAAACGTTGTCAAAATTTTAAGAGAAACGAAACAGCGGAACGAGAAAAGAGTCGAGAAGCTACTGTGAAGGAAGAATGATTCATTCATTTTCCAAAATTGTCATTACAAGAGTTTTTATACTAACTATTGATTAACTGATTAATAAACTAATTATCTACTTTTAATTATTTACAACAGTAAAGTAATTAGTAAACAGTAAAAGTAAACAAATGAATTTTACAATTTGTACAATAATAAAAAAATGTACGTGTTTTTCATGTATGGGAATGATCAATCCAGTTTTTACCTTATCATGGATGAAATGAACATCTATTTCTATGTGTTTTGTTCTCTCATGTAAAATTAGATTTTTGCATATATGAATGGCTGATTGATTGTCTGTATAAAGCTTTATGGATGTAGAATGTTCAATTCTAAAATTTGTAAGTAAACACTTTATCCACATTATTTTACAACATGTCAGCCATGGAACGATACTTTGCTTTTGCTGAACTTTTAGCAACAACTGGTTGCTTTTTGGACTTCCAATTCACTAATGATTCACCAATGAAAACACAAAAACTAGTTATTGATTTTCGTGTGTTTGGACAATCAACCCAATCACTGTCTGAATATGCAGATAATTGAAGATCAGATTTTGATTTTAAAAGAATGCCTTGCCCTGGAGAACCCTTCAAGTACTTGAAGACCTTATATGCTGCCATTAAATGAACATGTCCAGGTTTATCCATAAACTGAGAAAGTGTTTGAACTGCATATGAAATGCTTGGTCTTGTAAAGGTTAAGTATAAGAGTTTCCCAATTAGCTGTCGATATACAGTGGCATCATTCAACTCTTCTTCAACAGATGCTATTTCAAATTTATGATTATAGTCTATAGGTGTAGACACTAGTTTTGCACCAAGAAATCCATGCTCATTTAACATATCCAAAACATACTTTCTTTAACAGACTGAAATTACTTCTGTTGATTTTGCTACTTCTAATCCAAGAAAATATTTAACCTCACCAAGATCCTTTAGTTTAAAATGATGACTTAAATATTTCTTAGGCGACCTTTTTTTTATAGGCGGAATCCATAAGGCGTTTTTGAGAATGGACTTCTCCATAATTTTAAGTGTTTTTAGACACAAAAAGTCACTTTGGACGAAAATATCCTTAATGAAAGCGACCCATTTATTTAGCTCCGCGTCTCAACCCGAAACCTATTAACGGGTCAAGTATGTTTAGTTATGTGCTTCAAACAAACTTATATTCTTTGAGTTTTTCTCGTCAGACTATTCATTTCTAGAGTATTGCGTGACTAGTTTTTAGACATTGCATGACTATTTTGTCAAGGGAAAGAAAGATGAGCCCAAGAGCATCACATCCCAGATCGATAAAGGGCAAGAGCAAGACCATTATCAAAGAAAACAACATCAGATACAGATTTCTCTCGCTATCAAGGCAGAGGTAGATCGTCACGTGGAAGAAATTTTTAACTCAGAGGTAAGGAAAAACACATAAATCAGTAACCGAAGACAAAGGAGTAGGGGAAGCCCTCAAAACTCACAACGAGAAATACAAGACGCTAACACAAACAAAAACTCTGAAAGAACAAAACATAGCCAAAAAAGAAGACTCCTAAGACCCAACCAGAAATCAAAGTCACGCAATGCCTTACTAGCAAGTCACGCAATGCCTTACTAACAAGTCACGCAATGCCTTATTAACAAGTCACGCAATGCCTATCCACTAGTCATGCAATGCTTTACTAAAAATTAATCATATAATGCTTAAACACTAGTCACGCAATGCTCAAAGTCAGTCACGCGGGTTGCGTGAGACATTAACACAAACAAGAACTCTGAGGGAACAAAACATAACCAGAAAAAAAAACTCCTAAGACCCAACCAGAAACCAAAGTCACGCAATGCCTATCCACTAGTCACGCAATGCTTTACTAAAAATTAGTGATATAATGCTTAAACACTAGTCACGCAACTCAAAGTCAGTCACGCTTGCGTGATTGACTTTGGGTATTGCGTGACTAGTGTTTAAGCATTATATCACTAATTTTTAGTAAAGCATTGCGTGACTAGTGGATAGGCATTGCGTGACTTTGGTTTCTGGTTGGGTCTTAGGAGTTTTTTTTTCTGGTTATGTTTTTGTAACGACCCCCCCTAGATCGCTACTGGCATTCGAAACTTTCAAGATGTCTCACCAAGTCCCGAACAAGCCTCATACGACTTTTCAACCATTCTCTGTACACTAGCAATAGACTGCATAAATTTGAAGTCAAACATATATATACACGTGTACTTGAATTTAAAATCAAGCACAATCAATTCAATTCTTACGTTAAGACATGCTATTACAATTTACTACGTTGAGTTCGAAATCTCAACTTTCATTAACTCAAAAATCAGTAATTGCCACCTACAAATCCAGAGTATTACAACTTGACCTCTATCAGCGGAGTGACTCTAAACGAGTTGAAACTTGATCTTACCCAAATATGTGGTAGACCGTACTCACTGATATTTCACGTCAGATAAATCCCTGTCTGCAAAAGGAGAAAATAAGAGGGTGTGAGTCTCATAGACTCAGTGATAATCATTGACTCAGTGAGCAGGCGAGAAAGGGAAACAACATATGGGTAGATTAGTTCTAAATCCAAGAGTATGCGTAGAAAAATATTTCATTAAATGGGTAGATATTTTATGCCTTGCAAATCTAAAACAGTGTAATCCAAGAAAATATATATATATATGTATATATATATCACTTATAAATTATTAATAAAAATTTACGTGTCAATGACACGCGATGTATACTTAAGACAAGAAACGAGCGAATCTCGTTCTCGGATAAATTAGTACAGCCCTTAGGCTTATTCTCAGATGTCGTTATCTACCCGTGGGAACTGCCCACGTCACCAAAATAAATCGGGGCTTCGGGTCCCCCTTTATCTACTCGTGGGAACTACCCACGTCACTAAAATAAATCGGGGCTTCAGGTCCCCCTTTATCTACTCGTGGGAACTACCCACGTCACCAAAATAAATCGGGGCTTCAGGTCCCCCTTTACCTACTCGTGCACAAAATATTTCAATCATTTAAATCATAATATGTCTGCTAAATCAACGTATAAAAATATAATCAATTGTTATCGTATCTCGAAAACAGTATAATGGTCACTGACTTAAGCAGTACACAAATTGCAAGGCATTATTTGAAGTAAAATCAGTCGAAGATTTGTTTCCCCCTACTTAAAAATCATATATATACTGTACTACATATTTTATCACAAATCCAGATTTTTAAAATTTTCACATTCACAAACAACCTAATTTTTCTACCAACTCATGCCATCCACAATTCCATCAACCATTAACACAATTTATATAATATTATAAGAATATACTGTTTTTAAAATTTAGCACCCACTCACCTTGAAATAGCGGTGTACTACTTCGCTATTATTTCACGCGTGCACCCAGTTGTTTTATTCTTTTTTTTTTCTTTCCCTTTCTTTCTCTTTCTTCTTCTCTCCTTTCTTCTCCCGTCGTTGCCCCTTTCTCCCTTTCCTTCTTCTTCTTCTTCTTCTTCTTTCTCTTTGTTCTTATCTCCTTTCTTCTCCCGTCGCTGCCCCTTTCTCCCCTTTCTCTTTCTTCTTCTCTCCTTTCTCTTTCTTTCCCTCCCTTCTTTTTCTTCTGCTCCCTATTTCTTCTCTCCCGTGGCTGCCCCTTTCTCCCCCTTTCTCTTTTTTTTTTTTGCTTCCTTCTTCTTTTTTTTTTCTTTTTTCTGCTTCTTTCTTCTTCTGCTCCCTTTTTCTCTCCCGTGGCTGCCCCCCTCTCTCCCCCTTTCTCTTTCTTTTTTTTTTCTTCCTTCTTTTTCTTCTGCTCTGTCTTTTTCTGCTCCCTTTTTCTCTCCCGTGGCTGCCCCCTTCTCTCCCCCTTTCTCTTTCTTTTTTTTTCTTCCTTCTTTTTCTTCTGCTTTGTCTTTTCCCTCCCCCCCCTTTTTGACCGAATCTCCCCTTTCTTCTTTCTCTTTGACTTTACTTGCCCGGGATATTACAGTTTTGTTCCCTCAGAGTTCTTGTTTGTGTTAATATCTTATTTTTCCCGTGATGAGTTTTGAGGGCTTCCCCTACTCCTTTGTCTTTGGTTACTGATTTACGTGTTTTTCCTTACCTCTGAGTCAAAAATTCTTCTCACGTGACGATCTGCCTCTACCTTGGTGGTGGGAGAAATTTGTATCTGATGTTGTTTTCTTCGGTGATGATCTTGCTTCTGCTTTTCACCGATCTGGGATGTGATGCTCTTGGGTTAATCTTTCTTTCCCTTGACAACGAGTCAAATTATTGAGTTTTTCTTCTTCTTTGCGTTGGTTTATGGTGTTTGGATTCCTTTATACTTGACTTCTCTACTTGATCATTCAGGGAGTTTTAGCTGATCATTTTTGGAGTTGTTTTTCTGTGCCTTATGGTGTTTGAGCAGAGAGAAAGCCAGATTTAATTTTGAAATTTTTGTCTAGATGGCGGGATAGAGAAAACTGAAACTGTTTTAATTTGTCTGAAATTGTTTAAAGGGTATTCTTGTCAAGTCTGTCAAAAATTGTGTAAAAATAGTTAAAATTATAAAGACGGTCATTTTTGAAATGCCCTTACTACAGAGGGTATTTCTCACAATTTTGTCTATTTCTTAACATCATCTGCTAACTGTAAAGAACTTGTTCCAATAATAATATCATCAACGTAGACTAGAAGAGCTATAAATTTACCATTCTCTGTATTCATTGTGAATAATGAATAATCTGACAAAGATTGTTTGAAACCATATTGCACCACTGCTGTAAAATTTTCATTCCTCTGACGTGAGGCTTGCTTTAAGCCATACAAGGATCTATGTAATTTGCACACAAGCTTAGCATTAGGTGGATACTCCCCCTGAACTTTATAACCTGGTGGTAAAGACATATACACTTCTTCAACAAGCTCACCATTACGAAATGCATTATTAATGTCCAACTGATACAAGAACCACCCTTTTGCAACTGCTAAAGCCAAAAAAACTCTAATAGTTGAATGCTTGGCAATAGGATTGAATGTTTCTTGATAATCAAATCCCTCAACTTGATTATAACCTTTGGCCACTAAATGAGCCTTGAACCTCTCTACAGTGCCATCTGCCTTCATCTTGGTTTTATAAACCCACTTACAACCAATAACATGAGAATCAACAAGTAGTGGAACTATACTCCATGTGCCATTATCCTCTAAAGCTGCTAGTTCAGCAGCCATAGCATCCCTCCAATGAGCATGTTTAACAACATGATGATAAGTACTAGACTCAGGAACATGTGACAAAGAGATGGTAAAAGCCTTGTATGCAGGAGACAATTGAGTAGTGGATAAAAATTGAGTGATTGGATACGAAGTGACAGAATTGGAAGAAGTAGGAATGTCAACATCATATGCTTCAAGATATTTAGGTGGCTTTCTAATTTTGTCACTTCTTCTAGGTGGTATAGAATCAATAGAAACATCAGGATTTTCAACAAAACTTGAATCAGAAAAGTCAACTTCAAAGTCAACAAACTTACTAGAAACATACTGTTTTCCAGAATTTGAAGGGGAATTAACAAAATGTGAAGAATCTGAAGTATTTGAATGTGTAGAAGACTGAGTATAAGGTGTAGAAACAAGAGTAGGATCACAAGATGGAACAGAATGAGGTATAGCATCCAAAAAATCAAAATCTGTATCATGCACATGAGATGTTTGATAAAATGCATGATCATATAAATTCTTGTCAAGGGACTGAAATGGAAATACATGTTCATGAAAAATCACATTCCTAGATACTAAAACCTTGTTGGCAATCAAATCATACACTTTATATCCTTTGACACCACTTGGATATCCTAAAAAAATACACTTACTAGCCCTTGCATCAAACTTCTTCCTATGCTGACTAAGAGTTGAAACAAAACAAAGACTGCCAAAAACTCGAAGATGATCATAAGAAGGGGACTGCTTATACAAAAGTTCATAGGGAGTTAAATTGTTAAGAATCTTACTTGGCATCCTATTAATAATATGAACAGCAGTGAGAATAGCATACCCCAAAAAATGAAGAGGAACATGAGATTGATGTAAAAGGGATCTAGCAACCACTAAAATATGTTGATGCTTCCTTTCAACTCTACCATTCTGTTGTGGAGTTTCAACACAAGTTAGATGATGAACAATACCTGTCTTGGCATAAAACTCTGTGAGTGCAAATTCTTTTCCATTGTCAGTTTTTAAAATTTTGATACAAGCCTTAAATTGAGTTCTGACAAAATTGTTAAAACTGGAAATGATAGTTGAAACATCAGACTTGCATTTCATCAGAAACACCCATGTAAATCTTGTAAAATCATCTACAAGAGTAAGAAAATATCTTTGATTAGAAAAGGTGGGAATTTCATAAGGCCTACATACATCAGCATGCACAATTTCAAAAGGACTGATAGTGGCTTGTACATGAACAGGAAATGAAACTTTTCTTTGCTTGGCTATTGGACATACTTCACAAAGTAAACTTGATGAACTTTGAACTTTTGAACATTGTTCATGAATTACATTTATTCTTTCTAAAGGTGCATGACCTAACCGAAAATGCCACAAATCAAAGTTTGGATGTGTAACTACATTGCTAAAAACTGAAGACATATTAGTTGATTTAACAAGATTGTTAAAACTATACTTGGACAGATCTTGTTCATCCTCATTTACTTGCATGAAGTATAAGCCTGTAGTGTTTTTAGCTACCCCAATCACCTTGCATGAACTCAGGTCCTGAACAACACAGATTTCATCAGTAAACCAGACACCATTTGTTTTTGAAGCAGTGAGTTTGCTTACAGAAATAAGGTTAAACTTGAAGCTAGGAACATATAAGACATTAGTCAATATGAGAGATGAAGTAAGTTTAACAGTCCCAACATGAGTGACTAAAGCTTTTGCCTTATTTGGAAGTTGTACAAAACAATTAGACACTGGTTTAACAGAAACAAAATCATCTAAGGAGTAAGAAATATGATCTGTTGCCCTTGTATCCACTATCCAAGAATTATGATTGATCATGACAGCATTCACATATCTATATTTAGATGGAAGATTATTAGAATTATTAAAACATACAAGCCAGAAACAATACCTACAAATGCAGAATTTACCAAGGAATGTTTGCTTTGTTGAGAACTTGTAGAGACTTCCTTACCATCATCAAAGTTAATATCATTCTCATTTAAGAGATCCATCAGCTTGCTCACTTGTTGCTTAATGAGTGACATCTGAAACATGGTGCTATTTCCAGCAACCTGATCATCTTGTGTAGATTGTTTTCCTTCAACAGTAGACACATGATTCACTGATTTTTCTCTCTTGTATGCATTCTTTCCTCTGTTGAACTTAAAATCTTCAGGAAATCCTATCAACCTATAGCACTTATCATTTGAATGTCCTTTCTTGTTACAGTGAGAACAAATTACATCTTTTTTAAATTTCTTCTTGTCATTTGATACAACTGCTATAGCAGAGGAGTCTAACACTGGCTGTCCTTGAATCAACAGATTTTTTTGTGCTTCCTCCCTTAAGACCGTGCTATAAACCTTATCTAAGGTAGGTATGGGATCCAACAAAATTATCTGTGATCTAATAGCAGAATAGGAATCATTCAGACCATTTAAGAACCTAAAAACCATATCCTTTTGATATTGGTTTGAATATCTCTTGAAACAATCAGGATTGCATGTGCCACATTCACATTGTGGTAAAGGCCTGTAATTCCTTATTTCCTCCCAAATTCCCTTTAGTTCAACAAAATAGGCATCCACAGATCTAGTTCCTTGAGATATGTTCCCCAAAGTGAATTGCAAATTGCATACTCTTGTATCATCGGGCTCTGAAAAGTTTTACCTTAAAACATTTCAGATTTCAGCAGCAGAATCTATGTAAAATACAGTTGAAGCTATGGGAGGAGTTAAAGATTCTAACAACCAAGAGACTATTAAACTGTTACATCTTGTCCATGAATCAAAAAGTGGATCTGTCATAGCTGGTCTAACAATAGTTCCATTTAGAAACCCTAATTTATTCCTGATTGAAATTGCCAAGAGAAATGACCTACTCCATAGAACATAATTGTTCGTGCTAAGCTTAAGGGAAATAACAACTAATCCTGGATGATCAGAATGGTGTAAAAAGTATGGTGATTGTGGATCTTGAATTGGAGAAATAACAGATTTGCTAACTGTATATTCTTCCATGAAAATTTTAAAAATTTGCAAGAACAACAGCAGAAACTTAACAATAATTCCACCAAGAATAGCTAAAAATAAAAGGAAATCAAGAGCAAATGTGAGCTTCAGATTCAAGAATCTCGAAATCCCTAACCTGACAACTGCTTTGATACCATGTCAAAATCTCTAGTGAAACGAAACAGAGGAACGAGAAAAGAGTCGAGAAGAAGCTACTGTGAAGGAAGAATGATTCATTCATTTTCCAAAACTGTCATTACAAGAGTTTTTATACTAACTACTGATTAACTGACTGACAAACTAATTACCTACCTTTAACTATTTACAACAGTAAAGTAACCAGTAAACAATAAAAATAAACAAATGAACTTTACAATCTATACAATAATAAAAAAATGCACGTGTCCTTCTTTTACTCATCACTGCAACTAGTCTTCAACTTCTTCAACCTTAAGACTCATTACTGCATCCTTCCTTAAATAACTATTCTACCTTCGGCTTCCAATAAACGTAAATATGATGTATTATGGTTCATCATCTCCCTCGAAGGTTATGGTTTATGGTTTTTCTATCGCTTTTTGTTTCTTCTTAATTTGTGGGGGGTAAAAGCCCTTGAAAGTGTTGACCTTGGTGGGAAAAGTATGTCTACTGTCCTTATCCTTATCCAAGCGACTCGTTAATTAGAGATAAGGCAGCCAAATAAGTGGGGGAAACAATTCCATCTTCTTCTTCTTTTCCTTTTCGGTTGCAAAAGAAGAGATTTTAGTTAGTGCGAGGGAGCCAAGCTGTTTTATCTTACACCTACGTGTCATGCCCAGTCAAGCGGCTGTCGGTGGTGATCAACAGCTTTTATTTATATAATCAGAGGACAACCCTCGTTAATCGAAATTAGCTATTATGTCTCATCAAATAAAAAGAAAGACAAAAAAAATGATAAATGAAACATGCTTTTTTATAAAATCAAAAGAGGATGGAAGATGTGGGATAAAAAAAACAAAGCTGAATGGGACCCGAAAAGGGTTTTGTATTATAGAATAAATCCAGCAGTGTATTCGAATCATTGGAGCTCAAAAGAGTGAATGTGCTAAAAATCAGCAAGACGTGCACGTCACCAAGGGTCCAGCCTCCCATTGTGGATAACTGACCAATCTGTGGCTTTCTCCCCAACCACCACTTAGCAGCCACCACGTTGGTCCAGATTCGCCACCTAGCCGCCTCTCCTCCTCCTAAGTCCCACCCTCCTTTTCCCTGTCTGTCTTCCGCTATTTAAACTTTGGACTATAAAAAAATTGGGGGGCGGGTCCTTACTTGCAGCCACTCTCCAACATATGTTGTACAAAAAAAAACCTTACAAAATAGAACATAAACATTATTATTACCAAGTATTTTGGAGTTAAGATTCCGACGGTACCCAACTCCCAAATAAGACAAGAACCACCCTGCTATCTTCTTAGAATACTCCTAGTTGTCTATATATAAACACACGCGTATACGGTGCACTGCCCATTTCTTTTTTGTCTGAATCTCATAAAGATAAACTGCGTTAAAGAATTGAATTATCTGTTTTTCCACATGGGGTCATCACCATCTTTTCCTAGCGCATGACAATGACGTTGATTTTTTTAAAGTCCTCAATTTGACTTTTGCTTGATCGTATAATTGAACTAGCACATTGAAAACAGCTAACCCAAAGTTTTTATAAGTTCCAGTGATTGATCATATATTTGTAGTATATCCACTTGAATCTCTCAGACTAGAGAAGGAAAAGTACAGTATCGGGTAGACTAATACAGGAAAGGATGGAGAGCACAATGAAGGAGATAAGAGGCGGGGCATCGGTGCTTGACATGGATCCCAAATCCACCGTTGGCGGCGGCGTTGAGGATGTCTACGGTGAGGATTGTGCCACTGAGGACCAACTCGTCACCCCCTGGACTTACTCTGTCGCCAGGTCACCTTTCTTCTTCCTTGTATTTTTCTTTCTATTTTAGTGTGGTTTCATGTGTGATCGGTGATCAAACATCATTCCATTTGGTTTAATTCACTTCCAGTTTATGATGGTAATCAAAATGATCATTAAAACCGTTTAGAAGGCTTGGAAGAAAGTTGGTAAAATAATTTTTGTTTAGAGTCTGAATTTTAAGTGATGGTATTATATGATTCCATTGTATAGTGGATATTCATTGTTGAGGGATCCACACCATAACAAAGGGCTTGCATTCACTGAGGCAGAGAGGGATTCTCACTACTTGCGTGGTTTACTGCCTCCTGCTGTTGTCACTCAACAACTTCAGGTTATACTAATTGCAAGACCCCTTTTATCCAAATATGTTTGCGTTTGAAAAGTATTCATTGATGTTTTATTTTTATTCTATAAACCAGGAGAAAAAATTGATGAACAGTATCCGGAAATATCAAGTTCCGTTGCAAAAATACATGGCCATGATGGAGCTTCAGGTTCTCCTTTACCTCTGATTTTATTCACTTTAGGCATTGAAGTTGTGTATTTCTCTCTCTTTTATTTTTTTTTTTTTGGGTAATTTGCTATAAACAGATTGATTGCTTGGCATTAGAAATGTTCCTGATCAGTTCAGAGAAAAAGGGAATAGCTTTTTTTTTTTTTTCTCTGTTTCCACTTTTAACAGGAAAGAAATGAAAGACTGTTTTACAAGCTTCTAATTGACAATGTTGAGGAGCTTCTCCCAGTTGTCTATACTCCAACTGTAGGTGAAGCTTGCCAGAAGTATGGAAGCATCTTCAGGCGTCCTCAGGGACTCTACATAAGTTTGAAAGAGAAGTATGAATGTCTCTTTTTGTTGTGTAAATTTGCACCTCCAAGTGGATTAGATTCGACTTAATCTGCTAATTTGCAGGGGAAAAGTTCTTGATGTTTTGAAGAACTGGCCCGAAAGGAATATTCAAGTTATTGTTGTTACTGATGGCGAGCGTATTTTGGGACTTGGGGATCTTGGCTGTCAGGTAAATTATGTTAAGATCATTTCTTTCAGTTAGAAACATTTTAATTAGTACTTAGTTTAATTTGCAGTTTTGGGATTCTATACTGTAAAGTTGAACTAGTTTGCATGTGGTTCTGTTGGAAATTCAGGGGATGGGAATTCCAGTTGGGAAATTGTCTTTATACACAGCACTTGGAGGGGTTCGTCCTTCAGCGGTAAGCATTTCCATTCTGGCATTTTATCCTGAATATCTTCAATTGTTGAAGTTGAGATCTATATTTGTAGTTCTTAGGTTGAAGTTTTACGTGGTTAAAGGAGGAGAACTAAAATTTGAAAATAAATATCAAGTCCAATGATGCCATCATAGCTAGCCTCTGACTCTCATAATAATTGATTCTCTTTTGTAGTGTTTGCCTGTGACCATTGATGTGGGCACAAATAATGAGGAATTGTTGAAGAATGAGTTCTACATAGGGCTTAGACAGAGGAGGGCAACTGGGCAGGTGTGACAACTATTCCGTACCTTGGTGGATTTTAGTTGTAAATATTATGTACTGCATAGCTCATATGAATCTTTTGAGAGACCAAAAAAAAAAAAAGGTGGAATGTTTGAGAGTGGGTTGGTGGAGCATAGCTTATATGATACTGAGGTTATTTTCACAACATTTCAGGAATACGCTGACTTGCTACATGAATTTATGACTGCTGTCAAGCAGAACTATGGGGAAAAAGTTCTTATACAGGTATTCATGCTTTGGAGACTTCCCTTTTTTCATAAAACTTTAGGGATGTGAAGTTCTTCTCGCAGTTTCTAACCATGTCTAATTCTTTTGACATTATGCAGTTTGAAGATTTTGCAAACCATAATGCTTTTACATTGCTTGCAAAATATGGCACAACCCACCTTGTCTTCAATGATGATATACAGGTTGGCAGTAGTAGCAGCATTATAAGGAGCTCCCTCCTTAGGATGATTGTTTAGGTTTTCTTAACCTACAATCGACTTTTGGTGCAGGGGACAGCATCTGTTGTACTTGCTGGGGTTGTTGCTGCATTGAAGTTGATTGGTGGTTCTCTAGCTGACCACACATTCTTGTTCCTTGGTGCTGGGGAAGTAAGATTCTCATTTCTGCCTCATCATTGTGTTTAGCTTTTGCTGAAGGGGAAGGGAGCAAAAATGCTGAAATAATTGTAGAAAGAAAAACTTGCTCTCTCCGTGACATGATTTAACTTTTAAACAATTAATTTCCAATGCCTCTCTAATCTTCAGCTGTCTGTATTAATTCAGTCACTTAGACTTGCTTTTATCATGCTGTTGCAGGCTGGGACTGGTATAGCAGAGCTTATAGCTCTTGAGATGTCAAAGCAGGTAATAGCATGCTACTTATATATATTGCAGATCTTTGTAGTTTTTCTTAATTTGGTTGTAGTGTTTGGAGTGATTATTAATATGCTAGCTGTGGTTTTCCTATCTCATCTGTAGACAAAAGCTCCCATGGAAGAGACCCGTAAGAAGATCTGGCTTGTGGACTCAAAGGTATAGATAAGCTTGATCATGACTGTTGCCAAAGGAAAATATATCCTATGACATCCCTTTTCACATAAGGAGTATGTAAATTATCTTTCAGGGACTGATTGTTAGCTCTCGTAAAGAGTCGCTTCAACACTTCAAGAAACCTTGGGCTCATGAACATGAACCTCTTAAGGATCTATTAGGTGCTGTCAAGGTAAGAAAAATGTTGCTTACTTTACCATTTTCAAAGTAATTTTTGGTGCTTACTTATCTCTTCTTCAGGCAATCAAGCCAACAGTTTTGATTGGGTCATCCGGAGTGGGAAGAACTTTTACGAAGGAAATAATTGAGACCCTGTCCTCCTTCAATGAGGTACTTTACTCATTCATTCTGTCAATAGGCAAAGAAATGTTATATCTGTGTACTTTCTGTTAAAACTGTGTCAGCCAGAAAAAAGTTTTATGTTGTTGTAAATCTATGACGCGTGCAGAAACCTCTTATTATGGCTCTCTCCAATCCAACATCACAATCTGAGTGCACATCTGAAGAAGCTTATACATGGAGTCAGGTAAAATTCTTAATCGCTTGGTAGTTCTTTCTTGTTACACCTCACAACTGCTGTGAAAATGCTACTGGGAAGTTTGAGTGCCCTACTTGCTTAAAAATCTCACCCTTACCGTTTGTTATCTGCCTTTGTTTTCATCTTGCAGGGCCGTGCAATTTTTGCAAGTGGAAGTCCATTTGATCGTTTTGAATACAATGGCAAAGTTTTTGTTCCTGGCCAGGTCTGACCATTATATGATAATTTTAGTGCGTTTTAGCAAATTCTCGCCTATGAGATCTCTGTTGAATGTCAGGGACTGAGCTCTGTGCTTTCTTTTTTTCAAATTCAGGCCAACAATGCTTACATTTTCCCAGGATTTGGTTTGGGTTTGGTCATCTCTGGAGCAATTCGCGTGCATGATGACATGCTTCTGGCAGCCTGTAAGTTGGCAGTTGTATAAAAACAACATCGCCAATAATCTGTCTCGCTTTTTCTTTTGTTTACTAGACTGAAAGTTATCTGCACTTGTGGCATATTTTTGATACATTATCTCCTAACAAGAAATCTCAGCCGCAGACAAATACTGAAGTTTACTATGATTTAGAATCTTAACATGAATTTAAGTGTTGATAAGGGACCGGGGGAATTAACCGCATATTTTCCTTGTCTGTCTCGTGTAACAGCCGAAGCCCTGGCTAAGCAAGTTTCTGAGGAAAACTATGACAAGGGGCTTATTTACCCACCCTTCTCTAATATAAGGAAAATTTCAGCTAATATAGCAGCTAACGTGGCTGCCAAGGCATATGAACTTGGTGAGCGACATTTCTAGTACATTTACAGACAAAAATTGTCAAACTGTTTCATCTCTTAAACATTGACATTACTTCAAATTGTGCTTTATAGGTGTGGCAACACGCCTCCCTCGTCCTGCCAATCTTGTCAAGTATGCTGAGAGTTGCATGTATTCTCCTCTCTACCGAGCTTACCGGTGAAGGGTCAGAGATTCTCCTCTCCATTTCGTATAGCTTCAAGCTGTGCCCACATGTTGCCTAATAAATAAGGTCAGGTAAGAAATATGACTAAAAAGTTTGGAGATCTAAACTTGTGTTTGTTAAGAGTGTTTGACAAGTTTTTCTGCAGCGGACAATGAGGCGTTTGTATGTTCATATTTTGTATGAGCCCAACAATATATAGTTGTGTAATTTACTTACTGTATTATCGCATCTTATTTTTCTCTTTTATCATTCACAATTTCTCAACGATGATCTCCAGTGGATCCATGGATTCGAATTGATTTGATTTCTCTCTTTATCATCCACAATGATTTTCGCTGGATCTATGGATTCAAATTGATTTTAAAATCATCTTATGACTTAGTAAGAAGTTTATGGTTTAAATTTTTGAAAATCCACAAAATTTAGGGTGGTCCATAATTTTCAACATTTATCCACAAGTTATTGATTGTAAACTAATGATCATTTGAAAATCATAAAAAATTCAATCAAATATTTATAAATTATAAGATTTGAATCAGTAAAAAGAATTTTTTTTTTAAATGTTAGTTATTAAATTTAAAATTAATTTCTAATTTTTTTTATAATATATTTAATATAACTAATAAATGACTAAATTAAAAAAATTATTTATAACGTAAAGATAATTTTTTGAAATAGCTGAACTCCAAACCACCTACTAAAGTTTCGAAATGGCAAGGTTCTAGCAGTCCACAGCACATAAACATCATTTACCCTGTTCGAAGTGCTTCAAATGGTGTTTAACTTATCCAAAAGGACTCTTAATTACTTGAGACTATCAAATTTAAGACTCTCTCTCTCTCTCTTATGAGGATTGCCCAGGCTGACAGGGCACTTTTGCTTTGTGATTGTAATCCGTTTGTCAGAGGGAAACCCAGCCGAAGAGAAAATTGCCAAAATAGGTTCCATTTGGAATCTTGGAACACGTAATCACTTTAGTAGGAATGATAATTGCTGTTACTATAATAAATCTACATGTGAATAAAATGGACTTTCTAACGTTTGATATGCCCCTGTATTACAAACATTTAAAGGTAAACCTTTCCTAAACATAGTCTGTGAGGACTTCAAGTTTGATGTTTATTATATACACTTAACTCAGCATGAGTGTCCTTGTAACGTTGGCTCAGGTATGTCCCGCATCTAATTGGAGGAAACCTGGTTAGAATACATGCAGTAGTTCAATTACAGTTGGTATGTCAGATGAAGCAAATATACAATTTCGATAATTTGAAGGTAAACCCCATCAGGGGGGGAGCTATAGCATTTTCAAAGGGGGGGTTAAATAGAAAAAGACATTAAACAATTAAAGAGAATTTTATATATAATTCATTTATCACACATCTAAAAAATTAAATAAAATTCAAAAGATATTAAACATATAAAAAAATGCATATTAATAGTAATGATGGTATCATTATTATATATGATTCAATAAAACTATAAAAGAAGTCTCTTTTACTCTTTGCATGCAAGAGTATAAGAGAAAATAATTTTTCAAACTTAAATAAATTACCTCTTTACTTTATGTGTCCTAACTCTTCTTTTATTTTTTATTTACCTCTTAAATTACTAATTAAAATATTAAGTTATTGGATTGAACTATTAAAATATAATATGTTATGATAGGCTATTTGGTTAGACTATTAAAATATAAAATATTACGATAGGCTTAAATTTATATTAAAACTTAATGAGTTTAGATTAGTTACTCACTTTTAATTTTTTTTGTAAATTTGATACACTTAATATAATAATTTAGAATTTATTTGTTGGGCTTAATTAGTAATATGCTAACTATAATGACTTTAATTTTATCAAACAGTTTGATGAATAAAATTAATTATTAAATAAAAAATTATTTTGAAAATCATTAAAAATAAATAAATAAATACAATTGTATTGAAAGAAATATGATTATTTCATTCTATCAATTTATATGTATATCTTTATTATTTAAAGTTTGCAACATACATACTAAGGTATATGATTATTCTAAATAAAAAATAATATATTGATGAAATTTTAAATAACAGTGCAACATTGTAATTTATATTTAAAAATTGTATAATAATTTATTTATTTTGAAAGATTAAAATCATAAAAAATAAAATCTACATAACAAAAAAGAAAGAAAAAGAATTTAATTGATGGTTCGTATAAATTTGTGAAAGAAAATCTATATAAATTTAAAACATATGAGTAAATAGAATAGAAATAAATAACTAAATAAATATAACTAATAATAATATAATTTAAAAAATAAAAAAAAATTAAAATTGAGATAAGCATATGAAATTATTTTATTATTCTTTATTTATATTAATTATTAAATAAAAAATTTATTTTAAAGAGGTCACTAAGAAAATTTATAAAAAAAATTAAAAAAATTTATTTAGTATGTAAAAAAATTTTAAAATTTTGGGGGGGGGCCATTCCATAAGGAGGCACCGCCCCTGCATGAATTTCACAGCAACCAAGGTCTCGATGGGGAAGGGTTTCGTGATGGGCTTCAATCCTTATTATCTACAATTATGAGACTTGGATACTAGGACTTACTTGGGAGGATTCTTTTCTGATTTGCAAGTTGGCAAACATTCTACAAGACAGTCATGACTAGGTTCCACAAAGTATGCAACCTGCCATCAGAAACAAGAGACATAAACCTTAATTTTCTTCCGAAGATTATGTTAAAAATATAGTAAGACAACATGTGCCAAGAAAATTCCAAAGCTAGAATATTTACAAAGAAACTTACCAAAAAGAATATTAAAGAAAAAAGTCGAGAAACTAAGCCAAAAATTTGGGCTAAAAGGCGAAGAATAAGAGATACCAAGATAACGATGTCAGTCAGAACCTTTCTTTTCATGTCAATCAAAGTGCTTTTTAAACTTTCAAAGAACAGAAACATCCTTCCATTCATCATATTAGTATACTCAGATAAACAATTGTTCTCAACAATTTCAACTAAGTCAATGGCAAACATCAATCATAGAATTGTGAAGTTTATTCTAGTTGAGTCTGCATAGATCAGATGGAGTCAACTCAGCAGAGTAACGAGTTAGTAGAAAATTAATTTCAAGTCCTAGATGCCCCAATTTACCCTGCTTGCTATTAGTTACAATAGACAGTTGGACATGTGGACCAAGAACAACTACATCAAGGAATAAATATATAACCAGCATTAATGAAAGGTTGTGAAAGACCTAAAAGCCTTAATAACAAAGAAAGGTTGAAAAAGTTAAGGGACCTTACAGAATATCTCTCTTGACCATTCCCTAAAACTCTGTGCAAAGTGGACCTGTGTACAGACAAAAAAAAAATACTTGGGTTACACAAAGGAGAAGCAAGAAAGTCGTGAAAAGGTATCTTCCATAACACAACCTCAAGTAAATATAACATTACAAACAAATAAGCAGATATATAGACAGTCACATATAAAAATGTAAGATATTTTTTTAAGTTTTTGATGAATAAGTGTAAGAATATTGTAAAACAATAAAAAGTGTGAGATGAAGAAGCTCAAGGTCTAGTTGTGGCTTCCATTTAGTGACCTTGGTATATATATCAAAACAAAGGAACCAAGAAACAAAGGATTTTTGGTCTGCTCCAATATAAGATGATGGCCTTAGACAACAGTTCTATGCCTTAAATTTATCACGATAATAAAAGGCTGAACTAAAAAGTGAAAGGCAAAGTGGAGTTATCAAATTTAGCCTAAAGTTCTTCTTTATATGTTGAACAATCCAGGGAGCCCACTGATATGAAAATCCCCCAAAAATCCACATTTATGGTTTACTGCAATACTATTTGGACCATAGTTACCAAAGAAAGTTGCACATTACTTGAATATACAGTTGCTCCAGCGCTCCAGCATATCCCCAAGATTGACTATGAAAGCTCTGAAGATAGATCACCCACGTATTAAGCTTGCTATGTTTTGTGATTAATAATGATAATACTTTAGTGCATGGAAAAAAAGAACAGAGTAAATAATGAACAAAACAACACAAAAATAGACAATTTAAGAAGGTAGCAGGAAAAAAAAATGATAGCCAACCTAGGTGCAGTAAACAACTGGAAATCGATCACTTAAAAACTAATATTGGGTCCAAATACAGCCTCCAACATCAAGGCAGTAAGACCAACTTGCATGTGCAGTACATACGAGCATGTCTACAAATGTAAACTTAGATGCTCAAATCTGTGAAAGCCATCAGCAACTTACCCTTTTATAGGTGCCACATACTCCCATTTTTGAGGTTTTGCATCTTTATCCTTGCATATCTGCAACAAATCATATAAACTTTTGGTAACTAGTCAAAGGTGCTCAATAATGGTAATAAAATTATGTGTTACAGCATCGTTCATACTTGCAGACCCATCACATCATCTGTTGCCAAGAGTGTAATCAATCCATAGTCAGAATGTGCTCCGGCTCCATATATTCCTTTTGAGGGATCAGAAATTTGACCTGAACAGAATATGAATATCATATAATGAGTTATGTCAACTGTGCAACGACACCAAGATTAAATAATGACAGGCCATGATCTTCCACCTTCATAGTGTAGTAAGCGCAAGATGGCAATAGGCTTCCCAAGCATCTCAGGCTTATCAAAGAAATCAACCTCGAGGTCAAGTGCAAGTGCCATGACCCTTGCAATTGCTTTTGCCACCTCCCTAATTGCAAATAAAGAAGGAAAATAAAATCATATTAGCATATTTTCCCTGCACACATTATCATAAAACACGCATAGATACCCAATCACATACTAGCTTATAACTTACAATGCCTCATGATGGAATTTCTCCATAGTTTGCCTCCATCCAGGCAAAACACCTAACCATAGCCAAAAATTTAAAAAAGGTTGGTGAAAAATTCCTTCATACACGTTTTGCAAGATAACCAATCGATGAAATCCTAAACAATTTACCATCCGCAGGCCAAACATTTGGCCCATAAAACGGCTTCTCTGAGTCAGGATCATTTTCAGGTACCTCCACACCTATGTAATATCCCTCTTTGTAGTCTCCTACTACCCCACAAGAAAAAAAGCTCGGACTTTAGTTTCAAGTAAACCATTTCACCAATGATCAATACAAAAGTAAATAATGCAGTCTAAAATTTACAACAACTAAAAAAGAAAGAGTTGCTGACCATGCACTTGATTATCAGGGTCAAGAAGCTCATCAAGGACTGGAGTATAGCCTCTATGCTTTTCATTCCTCAAAAGTTCCATTTTTTCATTTAATGGCAAATGAAAAAAGTTCTTGCTTTGAGCAAATACTTCCTCCATGAATTCCTGGCTCATTCCATGGTTTACCACATAGAAAAACCCACAATCCAAACAAGCCTAAACCCACCCAAAAAAAATCCAAACTTTAATTCTGGGGTTGTCTTAGTTATTACCAAAACATCAAAATATCAACTTCAAATCATCAAAAGAATAATAATAATAATAATAAAGAAACATTAAATTTTATATAACACGTAATAAAAACACAGAAAAGATAAGAACAAAAAAGAAAAGGGCAAAACCTGCTTGAGTAAAGAGACGGATTGGTGAATATCGGGATTAGAGAGATCGATACAATTGAGGGTTGACACTTTGATAGGAGCTTCGGCGCCATTTTGGTTCTGAGTCTCCATTTTTTTCCTCCTTTCCTCTGTTGTTTGGCGTAGCTTTGTTTTCTGTTTTGGTTTGGTTAAGGGCCTCAAGTTTCAAAATTCGAGAAGAGAATTTATAGTGGATGACTGCAGAGACCAACGGCAAGTGTTCGGTAATCTTGGCGGGACCCTCACTTGTTTCCGCTATGTCCACCTGTCCTCATTATTGGAGTGTACTGAGGATTCCAGCTGTACTAGTTTGTTTATTTCATTTTATGTAATTTGTAAAGTATAAAATATTGACCATCAATTTTACTTTTTCGTCTTATTTTTAACTTTTTTATCAAATAAATTTAATTTTGATTCGTTATTTTTTATAAAATTATAAAATCTTTTTAAAATTCTAAATTTTAATTTTATATAATATTTTTGAAAGTTAATTATCAAAATTGAATTCATTTAATAAAAAAATCAATAATAGACAAACAAAATGAAAATTAAAAAAGTATATTAAGAATTCTTATATCGTACTCTATGATATGATGTAAATTGACAAGATTTAATATCAGACCGATAGTGCAATTTAGACGGAAAAATAAATTTTTTTGAGGTGTAACTAGTAACAAAAAGATTAATTTTATTAATAATAAAAGTTCTAAGAAAATGAAAATGAAATTTCAAATGGTGGGCCAATGGCGGATTTATTTATAGCCATTGTAGCACATTCAACGGATGACAAAAACTGATGAATAAATAAAAGAAAGAGGAGGGCAAATAATTAAAAGACAGACATTGTTCTTTTAATTAAGCTTGTTGAATGTCGATCAATGCATTGTGCTCCACTGGAGCTGGTTTCTATTTCGTGGTCTCTGCCTATATTCCTCAAATATTTAAATTTAGTGTAAAATCAATGCTGCTGGGCAAAGGGTTTGGTGAGCTATAGTGGAGCAAACTTAAGAAGGGCAAACAAAAAGGAAGCGGAATTATGGCTGGCTCGGGCAGACAAGGGAAGTTCAGGAGAAAGGAAGAGTGCGAAAAGGGGGAGGGTGGAGGGAGAAACAAGTGCTGATTGCATGTTTTTCAAACAAGGACAGGTTTTATTTATGTAATATATAAATTATATTTTTGACCTTTGAAAAGAAAATTATTATCAAATATTCATAAACGTTTATATCAATAACAACAAATGGTGGCTCGGTATTGTTTAGGATTTTAGGCACAAAGGTGACCAGTACTGCCATTGCATTGCATGCCAGTAATAATTGCCTAAAACAGTAATGATAAAATTAGGTTACTTTGAGATAAGTTGTTAATTTGGCAATAAAAAAACAGAGAAGATTCAAATTTCATTTTTTATATATGGTACTTGCACTGGTTTTGTTAGATATAATTATTATGATGGTTTAATTACATCTATATATAAATCAAATGAGATAAT
Organism: Theobroma grandiflorum; assembly: GCA_036013995.1. Classification (NCBI taxonomy): domain Eukaryota; kingdom Viridiplantae; phylum Streptophyta; class Magnoliopsida; order Malvales; family Malvaceae; genus Theobroma; species Theobroma grandiflorum. The sequence continues at coordinate 41,548,788 of CP142129.1, forward strand.
TTGAAGAAAAAAGAAAATATTAACTAAAGTAAGTAACACACTTTTAATTGAGAGAGACAGCCAGGCCAACGCTTGGAAGATTATGATACTGGAAAGAATATTTCGTCAAAGTGATAAAATGAGAAAAGCATGCACTGACATGGAAACCTAAAACTCAATGACGTTTGAGAACTGACCATTAAATTACGTTTTGAATTGAACACTCGCCGATCTTTGACCATGCTTTGCTGCTTTGCTCACGTCTCACGAATTAAGTTATATTAATAAAATTAAAATAGCTACTATTTATTATCACGTTTTCAAAACAAAATACATATAGTACATGGATTCAAAAATGTTGTGCCACAAAACATATAGTAGAAATTAGAGTCATAATTAGTCATCATTTTTGGAGTCTTTCTCTTTATATCTTTAATATGTTTATCAATTTGACTTAAAAAGGTTAGACTAGAAAAAAAAAATCTCTTAGAATATAAGTTCAAGTACTGAGGAACTATTAGATGAATCTTTTTTATCACGTTAGCAACAAAAATTATCACGTTCATGTATAGATTTACTCTTAAATAATAATTATCATATTATATTAGTGAAAAATTTTAGTTTATCATACTTATAATTAACGTGATAGGAAGAGTTTGTCAAGAAATGGAAGGTTGCAATTTATAATAAATTTTGGATCACCTTATTCCTTATATTTAATTGGAGTCATATTAATTTGACTTGAAAACTTGGATTAGAAAAGTTTTTCCATAAAATTAAGGCCAAGCCTTGCTAATAAGTAGTATAGGTACAATATTAATTTGACTTAAAATCTTTTTATTGTTTGGAGAAAAACAAATCACTATAACCTAAGCAAATTGCTTGATTGGTTGATAAAAATAAAAGTGAAACTAAGAGGATATTTATAATGTGATATCCATCTAATCTAATAGAGTTATGATACAACATAATTAAAGCAAATTACTTAAAGTCTATTTGGCTTAACTTTTTTCTAACTTAAAAACTATTATGAAGTTCTTATAAAAAATAATAGTTTTTAAAATTAAGCTAAAATTATTTGATAAATTTTTTTTATAAGTTATAATTTTGGTTAAAATTATCGTAAAAGGTATTTTTTTTGAAAGGATAATATTGTAATTATTTGTAATAGATGAGTATATTTTTGAAACAAAAATAAAAATTCTCTTGTATTTTTAAAAGAAAAAAAGAAAAAGCTCATCACAGAAGCTTTTCCTAAAACTTTTTTTAAAAATTTTATTCTTAAAAAAAAATTTTAAGAGTTTTTCAAAATTTATATTTGACTTGACTTTTACTTTTAAGAGACAGATAAACTGAAAAAAAAAAATCAAACCAAACAAGCACTTAATCTTAAACTACTTCAAATGCAATAGAATTTTTACCTATTTAAACTTGACAGCTTCATTACAAAGAATCCTAACCCTAATAGGTGTGATCATCATACAATTTATATGCGATTTGATGATTGATTAGATTGAATTCACGTGTCGTAATAGTAGAGTTAAGATTTTAAATTTAAAGAGATGAAAATAAAAAATTTAATATTTAAGAGAATAAAATTATAAATTTTTAAATATTAAATTTTTAAAAAATAAAAATAAAATTTTAAAATAAAACAAAAAAATATAAATTTTTTGAAACTTTGAAGAAAGGGACGGGGCGTACCCCTACCCACCCCACCCCCCCCATATGACATGTCCTATTAGCGATAACTAGCCACCAATATCCACATTTTTTTTGTTATTTTGTTTTTTTAAGCATTATGTTATTTATCGTCACTCGTTCTTTATGATACATCGCATGTATGATATAATTTAACCCGTTATTGTTCATATAATCAATTGTCATAATGCTCTTCTTCTTCTTCTTTTAACATTTTTGCATAAAAAGTCATGTGGCGATATTGAGGTTGAAAAGCCCAACCCATTAAAATGCCATGGGGATGGAACCCAAAACAGCAAAACTCACACTTTAAATTATGAGTTTTCTGAAATTACATAACAAGAATATCAAATATATATATATATATATATTGAAATTATTTTCTTCTTTCAAAATTGAATTTATAAAAAAAAAAAATTTGAAGCTAACTATATGTTTTCAACCTTTTTACTTATTGGGTTTTTATTATTGTTGTATTTAAAGCTACGTACTTAAAATTTGGTAAGTTTTTCCATCAAAAAAGAAAATGTTTGGTACTTATTAATTAATTAAAGCACCTTCTAGGAAAGGATTAAATTCTCAAATTCTTAAAGTCAATAAAAAATCATTAATTTTATTTTCTTGCTTTCCATGCCACGGCAGCTATCCTTTTTGTTCTTTTCAACTAATGTCCATCCTTCACCGTCAAGGCTCCAATCCACTTACAAAACGAACAGAATAAACGTGTTCTTCTTAGGAGGGTTGGCAGTGGCATAAGCCATGAGCCAGCAGGTATTATTACCACACATTTGAAACAAAAAAAAAAATTTTTTTTGCAGTTTGAAGGAAAGAAATTATTGTACATTGAAAGATATGATATGAGAAGGTTTTTTTTTTTTTAGAGAGTAACAAATAATTTTATAGGACTAATTAGGTGCATGTATCGTTTAATCCAAATTATATTTTGTATACATTCTTCTCAAAATATTTCTATAAATATTTGTTTTATCCATATATATATATATATAAAATCTATCAGCTATTATATATATAAAATTACGGATGTTGAAAAAAAAATTCATTGATGAAAATAGTTATATATGTTTATTATATTTTTAAATTACCATTTTAATCTTTCTATTATTAATACTAATAAGATTTACCTAATTTTTAGATATTTAAAATTATAATTGAATTTAATGACTTTCATTAAAAAAATTAATAATATTAATCCAATTTGTGGAAATAAGATTTTTGATTGCATTGAATGATTTAATAAAAAATATTTTTTAATTCTAATAGTATTGTATAATTTATAGAATAATGTTATAAATTTTTAATTATATATAATGGAAACGTTAATTGTCCTTTATATATGTTTATCTTTCAATTATTATTAAAACTATATAATAATTGAAATAAATAATATTTTTTTATTTTGTTCCACTTTTACTTATACTATTATCAATAATTTAAAATAAAATTTCCAGGGTGAAATACCTCAAGAATTAGATCTTGAGATTTTAATTTGAAGATCTTAGATTCAAATCTTCTGACGATAAAATGGGAATAGAATTCCGGCTCTTTTCAGGGAGTCTTCAAAAAACTTCAATCTTGTCAACTGAAGGAAACTACTGAGTTGGTGAGTCTGAGGAGGAACAACTAGGAGAAAAGCCAATAAGGATGGAGACGAATAAAATGGAAGGTAGACGCATGCTACCGCGAAAAGAGGAAAAGTCGAAAACGGGAGAAGATGCATCGTCAAAACGGCACACAAAGAGGAATGTGAAGGTATGGATTAAACATTTTCTCTTGTCAATGTTATGTTATAATTCCTCTAATTTGGGAGAAGAATATAGAGTTGGGAAAGGACTTGTTATTCCGTTCGGTAATCCTATTAATATTTTTTTTATTATTTGTGGAAATTAATAAAATATATTTTTATTATTTAAATCAATTTATAAAAAATATTTTTCACTATAACATCATAAAAATATCAATTTACAGAACATATAAAATATTTTTTAATATTAAAAATATTATATATATATAAATAATAAAATAATTTAAAATATACACATAAACAAAAAATATTTTTAGGGATGATTTGCTAACGGTCAAAGATAAAAGTATTGTGGAAAATAATTTTTTTTTAATTTTAACTATTTTTTACTAATTCAAAAATCTTTTAAACAAAATTACTTGAAACTTTTTCATATTTAAACACATCTGTTAAAAAAAATGTTATAACAGACGTCATGTCTTTTATATGATTACAGGAAATATAATAAATAAAATAACTTTAAAAGTTAATTATTTAAATTTGATGATTTTGGATAATATTTTTTTTGTTCAAATCCATTTCAACTCAGTATTAACATTAACATTGAATAACTTTTCAATGTATCTTCTTTTATTAAATTCTTTTTTAATTTTAAATTTTATCACTATTGTGAAGGTGTTTAAGAGTTGATCTCCTAGTGAAATTTAAAGATAGAGATTAAGTTACAAGCTATGTTTAAAAATTATTGTTATTATATGTCATATTCAAAAAAATTTTGTTATATATACTTCATGTTGAAAAAAAGTTATTACATGCTAAAAGTTTATGTTATAGGAACAAGTTACAAGCCATATTTAAAAAATTTTGTTATACACCATATTCAAAAAAATTTTACTATATATAATTTTAGAAAAAATGTTGTTACATGCAAATATATACAAAAACATGTTATTACACTTCATGTCATATTCAGTAAATTTGTTACACACTAAATACAATAAAGTTGTTACATGCAGACATGGCGTATAACAATTTTGGATAGTGTTCTAATATATAAATTTCATTTCGCTTATAACTTCATCTCATCAACTTTTTTGATTTTGTGAATGTAAATCAATTATTGATTTTTTTAAAAAAATACAAAAAATAAGAACTTTGAAAATTTTCAGAAAAAAAAGAAGAAGATGAATAGAGTAAGGGATTAACAACTTTGGAGGAAAATACTTTCTCTCACCTTTATTTAGATTTATACATATACATATATATATATATATAATTACAAAATATTAAAAACTACTAATCTGTAGATGTAGCCTCGAAATATAAAAAATCTCAAAACATTGGTGGAGTGCACAACAAAAAACTTAGTTTACTATGCTATACAGAAACAAAAAATAACAGAAAAGAAAAATCAAACAACAAGTCTAAGTAGATGTTACACACCAAAGCTTCAGTAGTAGATATTACATGCTAAGGCTAAAGTTTTAGTATTGGATGTTACACATCAAAACCAAAGTTTCAACATTAGATATTATACGTCAAAGCTTTTTTTTTTCCTACTAATGTTATACGTCAAAACATAAATCACTTTGTTACACACCAAGGCATGTTATATCAGACTTGAATCATTGAAAAACTCAACACCAATAAACCCAAAAATGTGTTGTTATTTGTCACATCATGTTCTTTGGTTTGTAGATCGATAATGATATGAAGAGAGATAGACAGATAGAGGGTTTTGTAAATGTAAATCAATAAATCCAAAAACATGTTGTTACCTATCATGTTATGCTATTTGGTGATTTGTAGATCGACGACAATATGTTAAGATGGCGAGAAATATACAGAGAGATGATAGTGGTGGTAAAATTAAAGAGAATTGGATGGCAAGAGAAAAAAATGAAAAACACAACAAACAAATGACAAGAGAGAGAATTGGGAGCATTTAATTTGTCTGAAATAATTTTAAAAACATTTTTATCAAGTCATGATAAAAATTGAATAAAAATAATTAATTTTATATTAAAAATTATTTTTGAAATAGACTTATCAAGTTGATTTTTTCTTACAATTTACTCTTATTTTTGTTTGTGAGGTGAAATCTTTTTCCTTTTTACATTTCCAAAAAGATCTTTCCCCTTTTTTTCTCTAAAGTCTTTTAGAATCTTTCTCATCTTAATCTTTCACGGCTTTTGACCAACAGAATTAATAGTTCCATAAATCTTAGGATTGATTTTACATTTTACATTCATCCCACTTTTCTTTGTCTTTTTCGTTCTTCCGTTCCTTGCCCAAGCGTTTCTCAGTCTCGAATTACCCCATCTTTTCAATTTTAGAAAATTACTCCTAAAAACTACAACCTATTTCGCACTTTGAGAGATTTGGTTGTCTTGTAAATGGGTTCGGAATGTGGGTATCATTATCATGGGTATTTGTTGAATTTTAGATATTCGTTTTGGTGGTAATAAAATTTTGTTGGAGATGATGGATGAATTTTTATTTTTCAAGTAAATGACCGTTCGTATTCTCTGTCATATCGTTTTCAAGTTTTTATTGGGGTGGGTATATTGTGACAATTAGGTTAGAAGAAGGATGGAGTGGTTTAGGGAGAAAAAGAGGATCAAGGAGGATTTTTTGTTTCAATGGAAAATATCTTAAGCTCTCAAAAAGAAAATGTAGATGAAAGATATTTTTCATGATCAAGGCATGTGTTTTCTTTTAACTCACAAATGTTTTATTTCTAAACAAATATTAACTTTCTCTTTATTTTTTTTATACAAAAGATGAAATACTAAAATAATCAATTATATTATTCTAAGTCATCAAACGCTCAAGGACATAACAAAAATATCTTTCGATTCAAAACAGATATTTTTGTTACTCTACCATGCACCATTATTTTTTTACAATCAATTTAAAAAGATTGTGTAGTATATTAATTTACTATAAACAAAGCTTAGCAAGAAATTAAAATCCTTGATGGCGTGCTGCATAGACCATGGACTGAACTCAAAGCCGAGGGGTGTAGGGCGACCTGTACGAAAAGAGAGACAAAAAACACGAGGCAGCCAGGCGTAATTCACAGACCCCATGAGAGAATAGACATTGTTTTATCAATTAACAGCACCAACTCCTTTGTGTGCTGTGATTCTCATGATATTCGTTGCAGTCTCATGCTTACTTCTTTCTTCTCTTTTACCTTTAGGTGGCTCTTTTGTGTTTTGAGCTTTAAGCAGGTTTCTTGTTGATGGATCTGCTGAATGCTGATTATAGAAATTTTTTTGTAGTACTGTGAAAGGTCGGTTGCCTTTGTTCTGATTCTGTTTTGATCCTTGCGACTTGTGGCAGTTTGTGCAGAACCGGTGAGAAAGAATAAAATACGATTTTCAAAAGAAAAAAAAAAGGGGCACCAACTCCTTGTTCCAAACTGGCAACTATTTCTCAATACTGTTCCACTTAATTTGTGTACAACGACTTCATAAAACAATAGAGAATATTACTACTACATTAATATTCTTAAAGCTTGGAATTAATTCAAAAGTATATATGTAATTCCTACATCTAATTGAATCGTTCTATATGCCGGTAGACAGATACATGCATTAAGAAATATTATATATATATATATAATTAATGTTAATACTATGATTTCAATTGAATCACAGATGGTCCAATGTTTCATCATCGAAATCAAAGTGATGGTCAAGAAAAACAAAATGAACTATTATGTAAGTAAACCTCTGATAGGACCGCTTCGTTCTTCTCCAATCATTTCTTTCCCCTCCTACTTTTCCTTCCCCTTTTTTAATTTTCCAAACATGTACGGGTATATATGTCTATTACTATAATATTGCTTGACGAAGACTGCAAATCGAGCGGTCAAGCACGTTTTGGGTGAGGAAGCATAATTCCTGGGCTGACGATACGCCGAGACTAAGAAAAATAAGGACTAGCTTAAAGTTCGGGGAGAAGATGTTGATGTGTTTCATCAACCCTTCAACGTTAATTTTATGTTTCCACTTGAAAGAAAAGAATGTTAAAAAAAAAAAAAAACAAAACTTTGAATGGAATTTTTTAATGAGCTTGTGATATGTCTTATCTCAAAAATTAAATTTTAATAAACTTTTTTAATGTTAATGAGAAAAAAAAAGTCTGAATGAGAGTTTAAGGATGAACTCTTGGATAATGCACATGCTCACTCTAAAAATTAATGTTTACATTACTTTTCTTTAAAAAAAATAAAGAAAAACTTCAAAAAAAAATTAACAAATGATATAATTATAATCTTGCATTGTCATATATCATACTTTTCTTGGGAGCTTTAATTCACTCCATTTTCAAGATAGCAAAAGTGTAAAACAGCAATTAATTAATGTCGGGTATTGAAAATACGACTCACGTTTTCAAAATTTCAATTAAATTTGCTTATGGGTTTAGGGAAACTTCTTGAATGCTACATAAACCCAATTCAAAAGCGTGGAAGAAGAAATGGTAAAGCGTGAAAAAAACTAAAATTCTTCAAGACAATATATTTTCTAGTGCTAATGATGCCATTCATGGAAAAACATAATATTGACCAATTATGGAGTATTTATTACTAGCTAGCTAAATAACCTATCAATTCCGCTGTTGCTTAAGTCTTTGCTGAAAGCCAATAAAAAGAACAGGAGAGTCATGCCTAAAAAGGGTGATGCTTGATTGTGGGGGATCAGAAAGTCTAATCCCTATTACATGCACGTAATTTGATTTGTATATATGTATACATCTGCTACTCCCTTTCTCTCCCCTCACTGGAAAAATTTTGTCACTTTAACCCAATTCTTCGTTTCCATTGAAAATTAGATTTTTGTCTAGAGTAAGAAACGTGTTTAGGCAGTCGAGGAAATAAAATTAATAATAATAATAATAATAATAATAATAATAATATATTTTCTTTATTTCAAATTTAATATTTACTTTTAATATATTGTGAAAATTAAGAAATCATACTCTTCGACTTCAGTGTATTTCATATTTTTTTTAACAAAAATTATAATATCAGTAAATTATAATTTTAATGTTAAAAAAAAGTAAAAATAAAATTATAGCAGCTTATTTATCCAAAAAATTAGTAGTAGAAATCAAAATCATGCATGTTTTGTTAGAATAATTAAATATGGAAAATAATATATTTCTCAATGAAGTAATATCAAGCTTTCTATTCAATGAAGTAAAAATCTTTAGTTTAAAGTTATTTGATATGTATTTGTATTTTTATGTGGAGTTACCTTTTTTTTTGGCTCTTTCAAACGTAAGAAACCAATAAGAGAAGTTAGTCGGTTTGAATTTAGTAGTGAAGTGTGAACTCTTCCACGGGGTAAAGTGCGGAAATTTTGCGTACAAACTTTTCAATTCAATATAATTCTGTTTATACTTAATAATTTACTTTTGAAGAAAATTATTGGTTTTCCCTTTCTTTTTAAGCTTAATATTCAATTAAAAAGCATATATGATATGAGTTCGTATCTAATAATAGAAAACTAAAAAGCTAAAGATGATAATTAAAAGAAAATTAACGATGAAGCCAAATTTGTTTCTCTAAAATTCTAAATACTACAACAACGCTGTACCGTATGGAATGCACATTTATCGAAGTTGGCGTAGTATATATTATTATTAACTCCGGGTTAAAGTTGACGTTCAAGTTTGTAATTAAGAAGGAATTGACCTCTTCCTATTAAACATTCGCAGCCATCACGTTCAAACTTTTCATTCAAAATCAAATTGTCACAAGTCCAGACTACAACTTGTTCTTCCTTTTAACACCACCGCCAACTAGTTGCCAGTTTGCTCCGTTACTGTACTATGGGCATTGGAAATTTAATCCAATGTCACTTTTTTCCTCCATTTCGTTTTCAGACTTGTGGAAAAAATATTCAAGATAAGCCATTAACTTAACTGATCAGTAAGTGGTGCAAATTCATTGAGCAAATAGATTGCGATGAGATGATATATACGTACTTAAGTGTATGTACAAGAGGATATATCTGAATTCCTAATTTCCCATTTTTAAATGTGATTAATTATTGCTATATATATATATATGTATATGTTCAATCACAAATCCAATAACGCATGATTAGTGCAAAAACAAACATTTTAGACCGAGATGTAATAACAAAATAAGTTTATACTATAATTTATACTACTAAATGAAAAGAATGTCTTGAAATATATATCTTTATATTAATTTCGACAAGGCCATTTAAAAAAAAATGGGGAGTGGACAAACTCCAAATTTAGAAGTATAGATCAGAGGGCTCAGACTAGCTCTATATGACTGTATACATATCTTCAGCCGGAGATTTCATGACGGCAAAGAGGGCAAGAGTTGCTGTTGCCGTTTAAGAGCCAATCGGAAATGCAAATATGGTGATAGACATGGCCGCAGGAGACTTGTCTAGCAGCTCCCTGATCAGATTGCCTGAAACATTCCATGCAAATTGAGCAACTTCCAGTTGCATTATTAACAACCGGCATGTCTGAAACCAAAGAGGTGACTGCTTGTTGCCTGGCTTGAGGATTCTTCGGCATCGTTAAAGCATCGTCGAGGTCGAATTGATGAGCGAAAAGAACAGAGTTGGCTGAAACGACAACATGGTATTTGGATGATCCGCTGGCCATAGCAATAGCAAAACAGGAAAAAGGTTGTTGATAGACAAGGGTCGGCTTTCACTGTTGGTTTTGGAAAAGAGGCTTAAGAGATAAGTTCGAGAAAGGAAAGCAGATGAGATAATTAATGCATAGCAGCATCTGCCAATCCCATGTTTGCCGCTATATAAAGGCCCTGCTTGAGAGGTCGAAATTTGACCGTCTCCAAAAGGTACGTTCTTTTTTGACTTCTGTACATCAACATCAACTTCCGCGAGATTGCGGATTAAATTGTGTGTAGATTTAACATAATTTAATTGTAAAAAACTTATATTTATTTATCATATGAAAAATAACATTTTTTTATGTTAGATTTGTTCATCAAATGTTGTTATATTTAAAAACAAAAAGGTTTTTTAATGCATGGAAAGGGTTTTTTTTCTCAAAATCATTTTAATTTAATTTAATTTTGTGTAGAGAATTTTAAAGTTTTGTTGTATCGCTTAAAAGCACATAAACCATTTCTTGGTACAAATGAGCCCACTCTCACAATGTCTACTAGCAAGAGAGGCTACATGTCTTGGGGAGCTTGATGATGAATTTATAATCTTGCTTCTTGTGATGGACTCTCATCAGTGAGCCAATCAGCGGTGAAGTTCTTCTGCCTTGGGAATGTGGGGAAAGGGAGACATGGACACTCCAAAACCATTTTAATTTTTTATCCTTATTTCTATATTCATAATTTTTTTTAACAGTGGAAATTCTTAAATTTTCCAATGGGCCAGTCAGGTAGGAACAATAATCTTGCCGCTATGGTGGGCTTTAGCATGGGGCTGCCTTGGATAATTAAGAATTTAAGTAATGCGTGCCTTGCGGCATTCGACATGCATCCTACACCAAGTCCCATGCAGCCAGCATACGTAAGGTCCATTCATATTAACTTAAATAATTGTTACCATTATTAACGAACCTGATTATAAATGTTAATAATCTCATATCTGATATTAAGACGCAATTAGTTAGTTTTATTGTTTGTAATTGGCGTTAACAATGTGCTTTTTTATGTCTTCTGAGATGTTATATATATAATTTGTTCACTAACACGAAACTTGAAAATTACCTGTTTGACACAATCTTGCTAAAAAAACCTGATAATTAGACAAAGAATAATACTACACAATCCCTACAATTTTATAATTAAAATTTTGATTATCGAAAAAGTCTTTTGACAATAACATAAATAGACTGAATTGAAAGAGTGTGTAATATTTTTTTATATAATACATTAAATTGGGACAATATATCCAATTGCATGTCCATATCATATTTAATGCCCCTGTCAAGAGTTAGAACTAGCTACGAAGTGTGGAATACAAAGTCTAGGGGGTTGGAGATTGAATCTTGACTTTTAATTGAAATAATGTCTTCAAGCCGCCTCAACTTGGTTCAAGTGGTAAGACGGTGAGGGTTTGAAGGGATTTTTTTTCCTTTCAAGTCGGCATGGGAATTAAATTGTTGCATAAGGCCATGAAATAAAGAGCACCATTTTAAGGCTAAACCACTGTCAGAATCCGGAGTTCAGTACTTTGCCTTAATTGAGCCCAGGCCTATAAACTTTTAGCCTAGCTAGATATGGGTTCAAACAGTGATTGTCGGCGGATTCTGGGTTTTGGCTTTCTTGGGTTTGTCCAATTGTCTCAGTCATGTTGAGCTCGATACATCAAGTTGCAATCATGTCTATGTAGATTTCCACCATTTCTAAATTCTTTTTTGTTTGCTTTTAATCTGTTGCTATTCCTATAGTGTTCTTTCTCTTCCACTTTCGGCCATGAAGTCATGACCAAACATTTTCTCCAATAAGCAGCCAAGTACATTCGAGCCACTTTATTCATGTCCAAAGGCAATATATTCTAGGGATTTTAATTAGGAAAATGCTATTCGCTCCTCTAACTTAATAACTTATCGGTTCAATTGAGAATTTCGTATTAATAATTGGTTGATCCACTCATGAATTTATGGATTCCATCTTATAATTAGTTAATAAACTATTATCACATTAGGAGGAACTAAAATAGAGAGAGAAGAAGCGTTTCTTTCTTCATTTAAATCATACAAGAATGGACCATGCCAACTTAATTAAACATATATGAACTTAATTAAACATGATTATTACACGATGATCCTTTAATTAGCATGCCTAACCTTATCACCAATTGAATAAAAGTCTTAACTCCTAATCAGTGGGCAGAGCATCAGACCCTAACACGGCAATTAATTAGATCATGGAGGTTGCAGGTGTGTTGACAAATTATCAATTACATATATTAATTTCTTTATTAATCCGTTAAATTTTAATGATTAAAATAACTTTTTGACACCTATGCAGGATTGATAAACAAGGACTCAAACAATGACAAAGAAAGACAAATAGCTAGGGTGGAGGTTAAATATTGGGTATTGACTTCTTGTGAATATCATATTATTTAGTTACTCAAACAACAAACAATATTTTGGCACCATTTGGACTTGTTTTCCTGTTGACAATAGCAGTATTATTTTATTTATTTATTATTATTTTTTAATTTAAAAAAGAAGATTTGAATCTTATTTTTTAAAGTAAAAAAATCATATATCAATAAATAAATCAAATGTTTGAGTGTTTATTTATTTTTCTTTTATATATTAAGAAAAATTACAAAAATTGTGCTTTTTTTTTTTTTTAGAATCAGAATAAGGCTTTCATTAAACTATGGAAAGATACAGTAAAGGGCAACCTAAGAAATCTGCAGAAATCAAAAAACCCTTCTGCAGCATCTAGATCATTCAGAACCCCCTAAATAGCATATACATCCACCCACAATCACAGAGGTTTGAGAGACCTCGACAACCAAAAGTGATCTAGCCAATCAAGAGAACAACAACAAAAAAAAACCACCCCTGTACATCCTGATAATTCAAAACGGAAGAATCAGGATCTCATTCCCTATACATAAAGAAACAAAAAGACATATTGCCCCTGCAACCAGGTCTATATCAATTGCCCTAATCTGGAGACCAACTTAATAAAAAGACAATGAATGTAGCAGTACCTGACGGAAGAGTCAAGTACCTTCTCCGTCCTCAGCCAGAACCCATAGGAACTCATCACTTCTCTCGACACCCGCCTTTGCTAGAGTATCTGCGACTCCATTTACAGCTCTTGGGATTTTCTGAAATTTGCAATCCTGAAGTTGAGTTTTGAAAAGCTCCAAGAGCATCATGGTGGTTCTGAGTCTCCAAGGGGCTGATGATGGTTCCTTTGCCCACTTAATCGCATTTTCCGAGTCACTTTCAACTATAACACAAACTGTGTTTGCCTATCTAGAAGCTGCCACCATCTGCAGAGCCTTTTTGATTGCCAAGATCTCTGCTGTGTTTGCATCAGCAACTCCAAAAATTGTGCTTATAATAGAAACTATATGTTATAGTAATTGTAATACTTAAAATTCTCTTAGCTTTGCATATTACGTACATTAAATAAAATAGTTTAAATAAACTGTGGTTGAAGTATACCTTGCATAATATGTAACTCCATATTCCTTGAAAGGAATTAAAATATTCTTTTTGCCCATTATTAGGAGAAACAGAGATGTATACTAGACAAAGAATATCATTCTCAACAAGTTAGGCATAGCCTTGGCACTAAATGTTGGAACACCAAAATAGGTAGGGTAGTGGCATTTGTATTTATCTTAGCTAATATTAGGCTAAGCAGTTGTATTATAAGGAGGTTGTTCCAAGTTTGGAGGCATGCATGTGTACTTTGCCTTAATTGGCCTAAGCGTAATAAATTCCCAATCTGAAAATGGGTTTAATAAGTGACTTTCTTCAAATGGGATTGCATATTCTGGGGTTTGACTTTGGAATATGCCCCAATACTCCAATTATATTAAGCTGGATAGGTCTAGTAACATGTTGGTTCAAGTAGTGGGAAAATCACTGTAAACCCACTATTTGAAAAGTGAGTGTTTCTTTTTTAAAAGATATCCTATATTAAGTCCATCACTCCATGTGATCCTCTTTTTTCCTCATCAATCAACATTATGGAGTTTTTTACTTTTCATATAACTTCTCTAAAAAGCTTTAATTTTGAGTTATTGAGGTATTGGTTTTAAAGCTTTCCCATGTTCTTTGTCCGATTAGACACATCGCGCAAGTAAGAATTGCTTTGGAAGTTTGATTTATTTCCCTTTGTTCAGTCATATACTCAATCATGACCTAAACGTATTTGAAGAAATTTCTCATAACCTTTGCACACAAAATTAGTACATACAGTGTATTTACAATCACTTTACTCTTCCACTAGCAAGTTGAAAAGGGTGTTGAGTCCGACATCTAATTAAGTTCTCCAAGGGTACAATGTAGCCGATTGATTTGTTTTGTCATCACTATTAATCAAGGTGTTTTTTTTCATCAAATTCTAAATTTAATCTTTATAATTTTATCAAAATTTTATATCTAATCTTTTTACTATATTTCGTACAAATTAAGTCTTTATATTTTGAAATTTTGTTAATATCAATTTAATCATTGATACTATTAAGCTTATTCCATTAAAGTTCCTAGTGTGGTGTTGACAATGTTAATATGATTTTAATTGATTCTAAGAATTTAATCTATGTACTTCACTAAAATATTAAATTTAGTCTTTTTAATATAATTTATATAAACTGAATCATTTTATTTTTCAAATTTATTAATATCAATCTAATTATTAATATCTTTAAAACTGTTAATGTGACATCGATCATGCTGATGCGATATTAACTAAATTGACATGAAATTTCTAAACACTAATTGAACTACAAACAACAATCAAATATAAATCTAAAATCGTTAACAACAATTTCTTGGACTAATCTGTGTGAGTCTCTTCAAACTTTACTTTAGATTTTACTTGCATTAGTGTCCTTTAGTTCTCTTTCTGCATCGCATAGCTTTTGGTTCTTTTTCACTTTTTTTCATATTCTCTCTTAAACACAATCAAAAATTTTCTACATTTTTTTCCTTGTAAATTAAAGAGTCATTGTTAATTAATTTTGATGAGAATTTTTTTTTCTTTTTGTCCGTTCTTGATGTATTTCCTTGTATATTCCATTAATATGAAATCTAATAAGTTAGATAAATTCTCTAATAAACAGGAAATACATGAAACCCAATGGTTTTTATACATTGAATTAATGAATAATGATCGGTACTTATCTTGGAAAGAAAGTAAAAACCAATTAAGCTAGATGTGTTAACATCGAGGGATTGCATCAGCTGGCCTCTCTTTTCAATTGTCTACCCATCTTATCAAAAACCAGTGTCGATTGATTGAAATTTGGAACAAAGAAAGCCTTCACTGCAAGGCTTACAACATTGACGTCAAAACGGCATTTTACGTCTCAACACTTGGAATAATTTCACACGCAATGCCCAAACACGTGGAACCAATGATTTCAACGCCAATGCCTTCGTTTTTGGCTGATGGTATCAAATTCAGGCAGAGCAAAAGAGAAAGAATGAAAGAAAGCAACTTGCAATATAAAGCTTTTTGTTAACAAACATACAGGTGTATTCCAACTAATAACTAAACATTAATTAGGATTAGGTCTAATGATTAATCAAATCGAATTAAGATTTCCCGATTCACCAACCAACAAAGTAAGCCCTTGGAACCTACCTAGTCATTAAACAAAAAGATTAAAAAGAGAGAGAGAGAGAGAGGATAAAGTGAGGAAGAAAGAGCATACAAAATTTCCTGGAAGATCAAAACAAAAAGGTTGCATATCAATGAAAGTGACATGTTGCACTGACAACTTTATATTTCTCAAGATCGTCGTCACAATCATCCTTTTTTATGTGAGGACAACTCTTGGCAATTGTTCCGAGGATAAGAATTGTCAATTGTTCTTAGTTTATCAATGCTGCAAAATGGTTGTACTTTATTGGTTATTACTAATGGCATCCTACAGAGCAAAAACAATTTCCTCTTAAAATTATAATATTTTTGTTTTTTAATGAGCTTTACTACAATATTAAGTGTTATTTACACGTACTCTTGTGATATATGAGACATTGCTCAGTTTTTGTTTTTGAAAAGCAAATGATACTTTTGCTACTCCACATTAAGTGTGTTGAGAACATCCCAAATTGGATAAAGATTAAAAAAAAAAGCAAATTAGATAGTAAGCAAAGCAAGTAATCTAATGATGGAAAACGTGGTCCTAACAAAAGCAGTAGTAATCACGGCAATGGCAACTTCTCAGCCTTTTCACTCGGAAATTTTGGGAATTTACCCGACTAATCCCTGACTCCTCACCTAGGCGTCACTCTGCCATTTGAGAACGCAATACAAATGCGCAATGCTGACAGAAGAGAGATAGAGAGAGAGAGAGAGAGCAGGGTATTTCTGCCATTTCAATTTTTGTGTGATCCTGACCCTACTGCACTTTTCAATCCAGGCCCTGTGGGGAACCACCGTCTAATACCGTGAAACGTGTCACACTGTAGCAATGTGGGGCCCCCTTCCTCACATGTTGATTCCACACTGCTAAGTTGACAGAGTGCCGTTTCATCTGATTGGGGACTCCCTATTGATTTGATGTTGATCCAACTCCTTTCGGGTCCCACGCTCTTATTTCCGTGCATCACCATCTCTCTCAAGCCGCGATCAAACCTGATGCCGCAATATCAACCGTCCAATTCTCCCTGATATGTGCTCGAAGTAAAAGCAAACTCTTGACGTGGCCCTTTAACTAGCCCCTCGGATTGTTAAGCAAAATTGAAAATCCAGCTTTAATTACATTTTTCTACAAAAGAGTCTAATTCCACCTAATCTGGGCCCCAATTCCTGTTCCAACTCAC
Source organism: Theobroma grandiflorum (assembly GCA_036013995.1). Classification (NCBI taxonomy): domain Eukaryota; kingdom Viridiplantae; phylum Streptophyta; class Magnoliopsida; order Malvales; family Malvaceae; genus Theobroma; species Theobroma grandiflorum. The sequence continues at coordinate 41,565,748 of CP142129.1, forward strand.
CACGTAGCCAGTTTAAAGGATGGTAGTACCAACGCTTGGGCCCACCTAAGGGCGTTCCTTAGATTCCTCAAACGTAGACTTACTCAAATCCAATACAAGACAAGGATTAACTGTACTTTTTTTCTGATCGACTACCACCCAATCAGCTTCTTAGCCACTGCCATGTCAGCTGTAAAAAATTCATAGCGATGCCACGTCATTTGATGATTGCTGGTGCAGGGAATTTCCCGGAATAGCGCAGCAGAGAATCTTTAGTCCCCACCCAATAAGAGTTTTCTTGTCCGGGCGTCTTGACCCGCAAGACCAGAGTGGCACTGGCAGATTAAAGAGAGACACGTGGCGGCGCAGCAAAAAGGGGGTGAGTACGACTCGTAATCAATGACTTTTTTTTTCTTTTTTCATTATTTTCTAAATTGGTATAATTCGCAGGGGGAATGGGGATGCGTGTGTCATTAACTCAATTTCTCGTCACACGTGTCGCATTCCTATCAGTCTCTTCCCCTCTGCTTTTATCTCATTCATTCCGCTTCTTTCCCTTCCTTTCTTCTCTCCTCTCTTTGTTTTTGTCACTCACATGGAACCTCTACTAGAAGAACATGAGGAACAACGATTCAAACGAGTCGACTCGCTCCCTGAACCGGACCTGGCTTCAACCAGCTCAAGCCTATCCTCGATACTCAGTGCGGAGGATTCTAGAAGCACGACGAGCTCCGGCGATATTTCAGGCACTAGCGGGAGTTCCGGTGAGATTTTAACGGCGGAGGCTGTGATTCCGAGGTTGCTTGAACCTGCTCCTGCATGCGAGGAGTTGACGGTGACGCTAACGGCAAGGCAGAAGTGCGTTGGGAGGAATAATAAAGGAGTGACGTGGGGGTTCACTTCAGTGATTGGGAGACGGAGAGAGATGGAAGACGCTATCGCCGTTATACCAGCGTTCATGTCCCGCACGTGCGACCACGTGGGAGGTTGTACGGCTCCTGGTTCTAAAACCTCCGCTGAAATCTCCCCTATCCATTTCTTCGGCGTCTATGATGGCCATGGTGGCTCCCAGGTAACAGCTTTCGCTCTGTTAGAATTCAATTTACTTAAATTTTCCTTCCTTAACACCAAAATTCTTTTTTTTTTCCAAATTCATTTTTGTTATTGAATCTTTGGAAATTTTACTGGTTTAAGCCTTGGAGAAATCAAGGTATGATTTATCTCGGTTGGCTCCATAAAGAGAAAAGCGGAGCAGATGGCGAGAGAGAGTCCATTCCCGTTTCCGTGGAAAAATTTTTGTGTTTTTCGATGGAATTAAAAATCAGTATATTAATTAAATAGTGAATAATATCATTGATTAGACATAAATAAATATTTTCTGACATGTTTTGACACGTTCCCAATTACTAATGGTCCATAGATAGGAGAATTATATCGCCTTTCGCATTTTCCAGACACGTGGCATGAAAAGCCCCGCGGCAGTTCTTTTTGTTTTACCTCCAGGTCTCTCCCTTTTGGTTTTTCGTTTAAATATTTAAAAAATGGCTGGTCTTCTTCAGGTTAAGCTTTGCTGAGGGAAGCCTGCCTGATATTAGTCGTCACGAGATTGCGTAATGCAACTCTTATATCGGTTGTAAAATAAAGTCAAGGCCACTCGTATCAAATGTGGTTTGCAGATGAAATTTTAAATTACGAAAGTTGGTCTAATAATTTGATTTGTTTGTTGGGGTGGGGGCTTGCGAGGGTTTTGTAGAGATGGTGGTATGGTATATGGTGAGCCACGAGGAATCAAGAGTTTCCTTCATCGTGGGAAGGGGAAAAGTCAAGGTGGGACCAAATGTTTCGTGGGTGCGCCACGTTTAAGACATATATTGAGGAAGTGGCATGGGGATGATCGATGGTCGGGTCTAATCAAAGGGGGTGTATGGTGGTCACCTGTTTGACAACTAGTGTTTATATATATGAGTAATAATAAAGCGGTTCTTTTCTTGCTTCCCTCTTTTGCAATCTCTCTTTTCGTTTTTTGCTAGATCTTCTCTTGCTGTCTTTTTAAACAAACTTGTTCTTTTCTTGATTTACAATGAACCACAAATTAATATTAGTTACATTTTTCTGTTTATATCACCATGTGGTAGGTAGTTTCTGTTCACATGTGTCCATTGGCATATAGGCATCAAAAGAACACGTTTCCACTAGGTTATATTTAAACTAGCTTATCTTTTCCTTTATGTCAACCCTTATTTTAATCAAATAATATTTTTCTTTTCTCATATATATATATAAATTATATTACGTTTTTCCTTTTTTTTTGCAGAAAAAGAATTGAAGCGAAAAACCAAAAAAAATAAAAGTAAATAGAAAACTAAAGACATTAGTGAAAAGCAAAAGTAAGAATATCAACCAAATAGAGTTTAAAGAACTTTCAGTAATATCGTGTTTGGCAGGAAGAAAAAAAAATTAGTAGGAAGTGAAAATGGTGAGGAATGAAAACATATGAAGGAAATAAAATTGTTTCTCTTTTCTTGTATTTGGTACCAAGGATGAAAATTAGAGAAAAAGAAAAAGATTAAGGATAAAATTATAAATACAATGTTTAATTTAAATAAAAATAATGTTTTTCTCTTCCTCTGAAAAGGATTAGATTTGAAGGGAAGGGAAAATTGCAAATCCATCCATATTCCTTTCCTATTTCCCTTCTACCAAGCGAAAGAAAGGCAAAAAATTTACTGTTTTCCTTCCTCCTCCTTTCCTTCTTCCTCTTTCCCTCCTCCCAAACAAACATAGTGTAAATGTTTTTACATAATAGATCAAAAATGGAATGCAAATATTCTGTAAGTTGGTTTATATTTTTATTGTCTGATAACAACTTAAATGAATACATGAGTAAAAGTGTATGTCTAAAGTTGTCTAACCTTTGTACCCCAACTTCCACCACTAGTGTGTATATGTGTATATATATATATATATATAAGATTAGGATCCTCTACTGCACAAGCCTGTGGTGTATGATAATAAGAATTAGAATCTTTTATGTCACTGGCTAAAACAACTCCCCTTCTTAAAGTCAAAGTTTATAACGACATTTAATTTCTTCAATGCAATCACTCCAAGTATAGGTATTCAGAAGATTTGTTAGAAAAGTAACTAAATCCTCCTTATGTTCTGGTCGTTGACGAGAAAATTCGAGCTCAAGACTATGGCACCAGATCATTGTGCCTTGAAGTCGATAAATATTGCTTTTCAAAAAAAAAAAAAAAGTCTGATAGATATTGAACCAATTGACCTTGATTGAAAGGATTGCCTGTTAAGGAAAAAAAAATATTTTTTAATCTTTATAGGTACATATGACTACTCTGTATATCCATTGGGGTTGGGCTATATTTTTGTTAGTTTTGAAGTTACTCTTTCGGCAGTAAATTGATCTTTCACATTTCTTAAACTAATTAACTGCTGTCACTTGAAATACGCAATAAGTTATGTGGATATCTTATTTTCTCATCATTTCAAAGCAAATTCCTTATAAATCAATACTTGGGCTTGAAAGATACACTCAAGTTATTTCAGTTCAATATCAGTTTCTGCTCCACTTTAATAGCATGAAGATGAAGTTTTAATTAACTTTTCCTGTATGAAGGAATTGTTTCCTTTCTTCACCATGAAGCATTACCTTTGCCTTGCATGACAATTAGACATTCTTTATGTTTTACGCCCCTGATGCCACTAATTAACTTCAGCAATAATTGGTAGGTGGCTAAATTTTGTGCCGAGAGGATGCATGGAGTGATAGCAGACGAATGGGACCGTGAAATGGTAGAGAGCTCTGGGTGGCAGAGGAGATGGGAAGTAGCATTTTCCAGTAGTTTCGAGAGGGCTGACGATGAAGTCCGGACTGCGGCAGTTGCACCAGAAATGGTGGGATCAACTGCTGTTGTTGTAGTTTTATCTGGTTGCCAGATTATTACGTCCAATTGTGGTGATTCGAGGGCAGTGCTTTGCCGAGGAACTGAAACAATTCCATTAACTGTTGATCAGAAGGTAACAATGAAAATTCTTTTAGTCTTTAACTCCTTCTCGATTCACTAGTTTTCAAAAATTTTCTATAACCATTATAAATTTTACAACTTACTCTTTCTATAAAGTTTTAAAAATGTATGGGAAAGAAAAGTGCAAGAGGAAGCTTGTGATGTAATAGCCATCTTTTGTGTTCCAGTAATAACTATTTACCGTTTCTCTTTTGTGGTCTTATGATATTCCTTAACCTTCTAAGTACAACACTTTTGTGCTTTTGGCGCAAAGTTACCCTATTACTTATCCGAACTTACCAAATTAGTGTGCTACGTACAGAAACTAACCAGTTGTTTCAGTACTCAACCAAGACTTACCGTAATACATTACATCTCTGATTTGATATTTTAGAGGCTTTCCTACCTTTCCCCTCTTTTTGTTAAAATTAACTTGCGTGTAGACATAAAGATGCTTTATGTATTTTGATGGCATTTGAGGAACTCTAAACATTTGTAGAGCACATTGTGGAGCCTAAAAGAATCAAAGACAACACTTGGCCAGTGATTATCAGCTTTTTCATAGATCATAGCCTCTGTCGTGGTGTATTTTAGCTTTGTTTAATTAACAAGATCAAAGATATTTATATTTTGTTTTTGTTGTTGTTTTCTACAGCCTGATAGACAGGACGAACTCATGAGAATTGAAAGAGAGGGAGGGAGAGTCATAAACTGGAATGGTGCTAGGGTCTTTGGAGTTCTTGCAATGTCCAGAGCTATAGGTTTTCCTTTATCTCTACTTCTCTATTTCATCTCAAATTTCCTGTTTAGCCATTATCGAAGCTTCCTCAATCATATGTGTTCAAGGTATCTTGTAATCTTTGCTCTTATCAACATCATTATGCAAATGGGCATTCAGCCTACTCTATAGTGCCGTCATTTAATAACGGGCGAAAGAGTATTTGGTTCTTAATGATATTTGCAAAACAAGGATTGAAAATTGAAAGTTGTGAATTGCTTCATGATGTTGTGCTGGAGCCCTAAAATTCACTTCTTATCTTGCAATAGGATTTTGTAAATCGATCATTTTGGAGTGCTTATTTGATAAAATTGCATTCCTACAAAAAAATTTCGAACTCTATTAACAAATTATTTGTATATCCCAAATAGACATGACCGCATGACGATTAAAGAGAACTTTTTATATTTATTCTTTGAGATTTGTTTTCCTATGAAATTTTAAGGTACTGAATGTGTAGAATATATTTCTGTACGCAATGTCTCTGAGTGTTTATATATTCATGTAGTTATGTAGTGATTGTATTTTTTCCAACATCTATTCCTTTTCCTTTTGCATTTTAGTAAGTTATGTGGATTCATCAATTCTAGTGTAGGATTTAGCATCACTAGATGACAATTGAAGAAAGATACCGCATTAGCAGATGGAACCTCTTCCTACTGTTATTTTCTGTAATTTTGACCTGAAATCTCATTATTGCCTGTGGAACTTGTAAGTGATGCCTATCCCTTAATGCTGTTAGAACTCTTAAACTGTCACGATTTTAAAGACTAGTTTGCTGCTAAAACTCAAAACTTAAAAGCATGGCATTGCCTTCTTTTAATTTTTATTTTTAGAAAAAAGAAATTAATTTTTCTGTTGTTGTTTCTCAGCCTAAATATTATTATATGGCTGATGAGGTTTTGGAGACAGCCTTGTCCTGCTTTCACCATAGCTGGAGGTCTTTGATTATCTTCACACGTTGTGCTGCTCCACTTGTAGAAAAGACTTTCATTATGATTTGTCTTTCTTGTTACAAAACTATAATTCTGAATAATCAATAATATCTTAGGGACTTCTAGTGTGATTGAATCGCCAACTTGTCTGTCCTGCTCCTGTATGTTGTCACTTCCACCATATAGGCAAAAAAAATTTGTTGCTTTTTTTTTTGGCCAAAACTTGTTGCCTTTGCCTTTGCCTTTGTTTTGTCATGAAAACTATATGTTGATAAATGATTCTTGTTATCATATGCTCATTAAAAAGCCTCCATGTTATATCACTTGGCCTTTTCTAAAAAAAATTGGCTGGAATTTGGTTAACCAGAACAGAAGGCAATGGCATTGAGTTTCTGAAATATAATATTAAATCCAATTGTAATCATAGAGGTATTCAAAAGGAACGTGGCAGTCTGTTTAGTTTGATTCATCCATTCATTTTTGTGCATATAACATGCATAAAAGGTGATCAATGTTTGGCATCATACAACAGATCACCGCATGGTTAAACTTTTATCTGATTTATGGTTTAGAGGCTGAAGGTGATCAGCATTTAATTGCAATATAGCTTGTTATCGCATTAACGGTGGAAGTTATTGTTATGTGCGCCGTTGTAATAGAAGCAAGGAAAAGACAGGGAATCCAGGCAATGTAGAATTATAAATACTTGTTTCTCTCTCTATGACCATACGCAGAGGGAAGTGAGAGGGCGGGGTTTCTGTTTGGTGTTTGCTGCATTACCATAACATTCTGTTTTATGCTGAATTTGAATTCATGAAGAACCCATTGCTTCTGAACTATTACTGGAAAGACGGTGATTTACAAAAATGATAATTAACTTCTATCCTACAATCTTATGATGTGCCTTTCAGGTGATCGCTATTTAAGGCCATGGATAATTCCAGTACCTGAGATTACCTTCATGACCAGGACCGATGAGGATGAGTGTTTGATATTGGCCAGTGATGGGTTGTGGGATGTCATGACAAATGAAGAGGCTGGTGAGGTTGCTCGCCGCCTACTAAGACGGCGGCGCAGGTCTTTGATGGCTGATGGAATTTCTCCGGCTCAAGCAGTAGCTGATAATTTGACTGAAATAGCAATCGGACGAAACAGTTCAGATAATATTTCCATCATCGTTGTGGATTTAAAACCCAAGAGGAAACGCCAGCCAAGGCAGTGAAAAAGGAGCAGAATCATTTTATTCCTTCGATTACCACGTAATCCATTTCCTCTTCTCCTACTAAAAGTTTACAGAGGAGGTTGGCAAGAATGATCTAGTATGTTCACCTAGTTCCGCAAACAAACAGATCCCCATCTGACTGAACAGGTGGCCACCTACAGCTACTCTTCCTGACCTTGACAAAGCTGACTGGGAATATGCCATGTACAACATAACAGGAATAGGTTTGATACTGCAAACCATACAAGATCAATCCTCACTTTTAACTGGTTTGGTCAAGAGAATGAGAAGCAGGGACCAACAAAAAAAGAAGGATCTCCTTTATGAATGTAGTGAAGAGGAGAAAGGAAAGGATGAGAATATATATATGTATATCTTTTGTTTATGTTATTATTTGTGTGCTCTATTCCTTTCCAAGTCCTATCCTTTCTTCTCCCAAGTAATTGTAGAGAAATTAGCTTGGGAAAATGTTCAAGCATTCTGAATCATGAAGCAGTGTAAGTGTGCCTTTATCACTAATCATATTCTTTGTTTTACCTTTTTTAAGTATTCGAACGGTGAGGATGGCAATTACATCTGTTTGGAGTGGTTCATACTCACAAACTAGTTTTCTGTGTTTCTGTCTCTCAAGTGAAGGGATTAATGAAATTTCTTTGTACCAATTATCCCTCTACTCCACTTATATGGTGGCGCAAACTCAGAAACATGCACTCCTATCGTTTTCCCGGCTTTTCTGACCTATAGAAATTTTCTCTTACTAAGAGGAGTTTGCAATATAAGGGTTGTTAGGCTAGATTTCGTAACTAATACTGCTTCATTAAGATGCTACTACAATATTGGCCTTTTAATTTGTTTTCAGTTTCTATATCTAATGGTCAGCGCTCAGCATTGCTGTTTTCAGTTTCTATATCTAATGGTCAGCGCTCAGCATTGCAAAATGGGTCAGATGTTCATGTTGTTGAAACAACAACAAATCAATCATTTTAGTTTGAAATTAACAACTAATTTAAGAAAATAAATCCATATCACTTCTAAAATTAAAATAATTAAGTAAGATCGGTTTTAGATTTTTTTTATATATATAAGTTCGGTTTTTTAGACAATAATTGAGGTAAATATTAATTTTATCTCGACCTAACTTTTTTTTGAAAAAAAAAAGTAAAAAAGGAAAAATTTTGCGAATCCTATTCATTAATTACACAAGAATCCTATTCATTAATTACACGATCTAAAAATCACAGAAAATTCAATATGTTTTCTTGAATTACTAAAATTTCAGATTTTATCTGATGCATGTAGATTGCACATTTTTACCACAAATGCTTATTTTACTTCATTTCAATGAGTATTGATGAAACATTTTTACAATTGCTGCAACCCCACTATAAATCTTTTTGGTAGTTACTGCATGCTTGTACATTTGCTGGCTCTTGGTAACTTTTTCTGATATATATACTCCACTTTGGCTAACCGTTTCCGGATACTCAAGTACCTTTGCATTGAAATCTTGCAATCAAGAAATCGTTTTTCCTTGAAATGGACAGCAGAAGCTTGCGTGAACAAATTGCGACCATGAGGCAATCCTTCTTTGATGAGGTTTAGTTCCTTCTTCTTCCATTTTCAAGTTTAGAGCACCTTTGCATATCTCTTGGCTTTTTATTTCTGCCCTAAGATCGATTACATGACACTTTTCTTTCATTTTACCTTTTTGGCTATTTGGAAAACACAAGGTTTATTTTCTTGATTTCCGTTTTACTATTAATCTCTTGATTTATTCAAGCAAAAAGAAAGAAAAGGTTTTACTGTAGATTTGTATGATATAGTATACATGCATCCATGAAAATAATGAAAGGATTTTTTGTTATTACAGAACTTGGTATTTTACTATTGAGATTCGACCTCATGCTCAAACATGAAAATAATCAATAAATTAAAATAATATAACGCAGCGGAATAGTAAACTAGTATTAAATCAGAGAAATAATCGAATCCTACATGATCAATGTTTGTGTTTTCATGTAACTTTCAAATTTATTATGAACACTCATAAGTTTAAGAATTACATACCTTACTTTGGATATCATAATAAAAAACCACTTAAATCAAAATATTTGTTTCTTCACTTTTAGGATTTGTCAAATTTTAAGCCACCCAAGTGTTTGGCCTCTGATAATAATCCACATAGTGACTGAATAAAACATTCTTAAAAGTAGGATTTTTTTTACTTGTGCTAACAAGTTTTGTTTTAAAAACAAAAGAACCAAAATTCTTGCTGAATCTTATTTTTGTCAGACAAAAAAAATTAATTTTCTTTTCTTGTTTTATAAAATGGTTAAGAAGTGGTTTTAGGTTTAGAGTTTTTAGTTTGCTAATAAAACATATTAATATAGCCAAACTAAGTTATAACTCTAAATACAACAGTTGTATTTTAATTTAATTAAGTATTGGAGAAATTAATTAATTTCTTACTTTATTTTGGTCTCTTTTAATTAAGTTCAACTTAATTAATTATCTTTATTTAATCCAAATTATGTCACTAAATGTGTGTGACTTATTAGGCTTCTAACATGTTCGCAATAAATATAAATCATAATCAAATATCAATTTGATTATTAATTTATATTTATAGATCATGAGCGGCATCTAGCAATACATCATGACAATCCAAATGTTAGAGAGTCAATTAAAAAATTTAATAAAGCCTTTTAGTGATAAGCCTTTCAGTGCAATATAGTCTTTTTATCAAATATTCCGGATATATCATTAAGCATGGTTCGATGTCTACTTATGACATTCTATATTAGTTCTCATAATTCATGACTAACCTTATGAATTTAGGAAACTAACTTTTCTCAAATTCATCATGCTTTGTTCAAAGACTTTATACAAGTTAATCAAGAATTGAGAACAAGTGTGATACATCACTTCATATCACTTGGGATGATGAATCCTCTTTTAACCATTCATCCACCTTCGCATGCTTCATGGCATACCTAAAAACACCATCTTTAGGCATCTGGTTGCTTCCAAATCCATAGGAGTGAAATCAAAGTATGTCATTTCTCATACAAGATGACTTGATGTCTCAAGTTTGAGGACTAGTTGTATGATTATCACATGAGAACATTTTTCATAGACTCTTGATTGAAATACCAAATGGAGTTCTCATAGCAGGTCATGTTCAGTAAACTTGTTCTTTAACAAGCACCTACACGTTATCTTCAAGTATCTCGTATATTTCAATTTATGAGATCGATTGCTTACTTTCCAAATAAGAAAGCTTAACATGTATAAATCTTCGAGCATTTTCAATTTCCTGTCTTGACAATACAATGACCATGGACAATTTTATGAATATGGCTTTGATGCATAGTGATATTATAATTGTAACAACTTTACAATTCTTTTGCAAAGCTTTTATGTTCCATGAGTTTCATCCAATTAGTACTTAATAACCCTTTATTATTGCACTAACATGAAGAAAAACTTCTATCACATATAATTATGCGATTAAATATACATTAAATGACAATATATATTTCTTGATCAATCCAATTGGCTCAAGGGCATATACCAACATTTACTATCTTGCTTCTTTTTGTTTTATTATGTATCAAAGAGATAGAAACTGATCAAGAACAAGATCAGCAAAGGTAGCGAGAATGACTCTAAATTGTAATGGTTATGGAGTCGAGCACCCTATCTCCTCAAGAGAAACAGAAATAACTCTATTATTATATATTTGCTTCTTGCTCTGAATGTTCAATTTCAAAAGGGGTTGGATTGGAATTCATGTCAAATTTAGACTTTAACAGATTGGTGCATCTTTGAATCTTGCAGCAGATATCTTGTTATCAACCTTTTGTGCTTAAGAAATTGCATTCATATAAATATCCCCAATCATTGGACTGCTAATTATATCTTAGACTTAATATGCCTCTTATCATGCATGCACTTTTCTTATATTAGACAAAATCATTTGTCTCATATAAGTGTGGGTGCATAGATTTTTCACTACCGTAAAAGTTCATAAGGGTGATCCGATGGCAATCTGATATTTTAATTTTCTTTTTATCATGAGAATGTTTTTTTTTTTTCGAAAAGTTTTATCATGAGAATGTTAAACTCATCTTATGTGAAGAAGTGCTCATGTTTAAAACAAATGCATTGGAACCTGTTTGATTTTATTTTAGAAAGGAACTTTCTTGATTTTGGGATGCATGAATCGTCTAAGAATGTGGGCAGACAAAAAAATGGCAAAATAGCAATCGGCAAGTTCCCCCACCCCCCCTACAAGAATTATGGAGTGAAAACCTTGAATCTTTGTTATTGTAGGAGATTTTGGACGCACAGTTCATTCAACTGGAGGAGCTAACGGATAAAGACGAACCCAACTTTGCAGAGGATGTGCTGACCATGTACTTCAGGGAGTCGACTGATAATCTGATACCTACTATTGAGGAGCATATGTCAGTAGAATGAGCTGGAACTCTTTTTTCCCTTCTAGATTTCCTTTTGATCATTTAATTTCACCTCTCTTTTTTCATGATGACGATAACAATTAACAGTGATGGTTATCTATGTGTACAGGAAAAGTATCCCTATTGACTTCCCTAAACTAGACAGGGTCATGCATAAGCTTAAGGGCAGCAGTGCCAGGTAAATTCCATGACACTGAGGTGTACTTCCAAAACCTATATATGTTGCTAGGGACGTCAATTTATTGACCTTTGTTCGCCAAAAGCTTAATTAAAATTGGTCTAATAGATAATGACACTTGTTGCAGCATTGGTGCTAACAAAGTTCGAAATGAGATCAACAACACAATGGCGCTTTTGGAGGAAGGGAACGTGGAAGGGTAATGTTCCTGTTTTCATCTATATTTTCTCCATGTACTTAGTAGATATATTCGGTCTTTAATTTTAAGGATAAACTGAAGGAATGCCTAAACTCTCCATCATGCTAAATATCTATTCAGGTCCTTGTATAATTACATGCAATACTGACTTCAATTTGAAAATGAATGTGATGTCATGCAGGGCAAAGGCCGCCTTCGAGCAGGTGCGAAAGGAGCATGAAACTCTCAAAGCCAAGCTCGAGACCTATTTTCAGGTTTATCTCTCTCGACCCACATAGACCATTCTTCATATGTTTCTTGCTTACCTCGATTGATAGGGCAAAAAGAAACTTGTATTCAACTCCTATTAATGTTTCCTATATATGGCAGCAACTGAGGCAAGCAGGCCCTGTTGACCCAGCTACGCCTTCCAAGTGAAGCGGTCGCGTTAAAGCTGGAGATAGAAGCTGGTATTTGGTGGCCTCGTTGCTTCAAGCAAATCCACCATTTTCATGAACTGCTTTTAGAATATAATAAAAACTGGGGATAGTTCATTTTCTGTGTTGGGTCTTTCATCTGTGTGCCTTTGGATCCTGTTATAAGGGTTTCCTTTCTTACCATTACTAGTACTTCTAAGGAAGCTTTCTATATTTTGTATGCATTTCATATGTAAATTTCAGTTTCCATATGAATTCTGAAACAAAATTTCCCTCAATTAGATTTCATCTCTCTGTCATTTTGTTTGGTTTGGATGGAATTTGCAGCCTTTGTCTTACTCGAAGGCTAAGAACTAATTTGCTTCATGTGGCATGAAGTTTTATTAGTGCATCTAAATTCTAAATTATAAGCATATAACTAATTAACTTTGAGCCTATGTGATACATTATAAATTAAAGTTCATGAAATTTTAATATAAATAATTATTAATTTAAAATTATAATTAAAAATGTTTTAAATTCCATCACCAAGATTAGAAAATTGTCAGATATCTCATTAAAATATATTTTAAAAAATTAATAAATTAATATAAAAAAATGACATGTGATAATATTTTAATTTTACTTTGATTCAGAGTCAAGAGCACTTGTTGCTTCATCAAGTGGGAGAATCGCAGGGTTCTTGATAATGGCTCTGGCAATAGCAATTCGCTGCTTTTGTCTTCCTGACAAAAGTGCTCGGCGTTCGCCAATCAGTTGATGTTAGAAGTTAGACATGAATACTTCATGATCTGATTAAAGAAAAGAACATATACATAACAAATTTCAGAAACTTTCTAAGCACAAGTTTTGATGCTTAACACTCATCTTTGTTTCAAACCCTTCCGGAAGCTGTCTTACGAAATTATGGGCAATCGCAGCCATGGCAGCAGCCATGACTTCATCCATCGTAGCATCTAGCTTCCCAAACATTATATTTTCCCTTATTGATGTCCCAAATAATGCATGTTCTTGACTAACAAGACCCATTTTTCCTCTGATCCATTTTAATTGCAATCTTCTTATATCAACCCCATCAATCTTCACTGCTCCATCGTTTGCATCATAAAAACGTTGCAACAATGCAATTGCAGTGGATTGACCGCTTCCACTTGCACCAACGAGAGCCACAGTTTTGCCTGCTTCAACTTTGAGGTTGAAATCTTTGAGAGCAACGGAATTAGGACGAGAAGGATAAATGGATTTGAGATGGTCAAATTCTATCTCTCCTCGAATTGTGTCTAACACAATGCCCTTTGAGTCCTCACTCTCAATTTCTGGAGTCCGGTCAATCCTAGCAAAGATTCTTGTCCCAGCAACGGTGGCTTCTGTGAAGTACTTCAAAATCAGCAAGTGCTACTCCAAGACACCTATATATAGGAAAACTTTACACTTACTGTCTACATACAGATGGACAACGGGGAGACTGTTCTCACTAATGATGCTTTAATTTCTTTTGCCAATCGAGTAATAACATTATAAACTCGAGACTATAAGAATTTTCACAGAATCTTGATTTACATCGTTATAATCACAAATTTTTAAGTCTAACAAACTATTACTTACTCTAATATAAATGATATTTTATTTATTATCATTAATAATTTGTAGTTCTATCCTTGCCTCTCTGTGAGCCTCCAACTCTGACTTGGAAGTTGAAAGCGATTCCTCTAATGCCATTCTTTAGACGAGAGACTATAGCAATGTTCCTTGGTGTATGAAACTAATCTCCAGTGCTATTGAAATTCTTTCAAAATTCATTAAGAGAGTCACCTTTAATAATATCAGTCGAAAAATAAACTTAGTAGTTGATGATCTTGTTAAAATCGAGATCTTGAAAGCTAACAACTTCAGTACCTTCCTTGAGCCGCCAAGAATGGATTTTTCCTCTGACGCTTATCAAGGGTTTGTTATTTATTGAATTTATCGATTGGACTTTTTTTTGTTGTGTAGGACAATTCTAAAATGCACTAATATTTCACTTTCCCTGTTCATACATTAGACTACTTTTGATGCTCACCAATCCTCGTATGTGAGGATTCTTTTACTTCTTTTGAAAGCTGTTTAGCTTATTATCTCTTTAAAAGATTTCATCAATAAATTTGCCTTTCAACAAAAAAATTATGGCTCTAAATGATGCTACATCAAGATAGATCCATAATAAATTTTTAGACTTCAGTCTATAAATGTACCGATCAGGTTTTGCTTCTACTGTAAAAGAGGTGTATGGCAAGAGAATAGGAAAGGAAAAGAAAGGTATTTAAAAAAAAGGGGGAAAAGCTAAAGGGAGAATGTTAAAAAAAAATTAATTCTAATACTTTTGATATTTAGTACAAGAGATAAAGAATTGAAGGTAATATAAAAATAAAATGGTTAATTTTGGTTGAAAATTGTTTTTCTTTCTATTTTCCAAATCAATTAATTTCGTAAAGTGTTTAGTCAAAAATATATATATTATAAATCCTTTCAGAAGTTACTGCATGCACATTTGTTGGCTTTTAGTAACTTTTTCTGTTGTATATACTCCGCTTTGACTAACCGTTTTCGGATACTCGAGTACCTTTGCCTTGAAATCTCTCGCTGTCAAGAAATCGTTTTTCCTTGAAATGGAAAACAGAAGCTTGCGTGAACAAATTGCGGCCATGAGGCAATCCTTCCTTGATGAGGTTTAGTTACTTCTTCCATTTTCAGATTTAGAGCACCTTTGCATATCTCATGGCATCTTATTTCTGCCCCATGATCGACTACATGACACTTTTCTTCCATTTTACCACAAGGTTTATTTTTTTTATTTCCGTTTTACTGTTAATCCCTTGATTTATTCAAGCAAAAAGAAAGAAAAGGTTTTACCGTCGATGTATATGGTATAGTATACATGCATCCATGAAAATAATGAAAGGTTTTCTTGTTATTACAGATCTTGGTATTTTACCATCTTGCTTCTTTTTGTTTTATTATGTATTAAAGAGATAGAAAACTGATGAAGAACAAGATCAGTGGGGGTAGCAAGAATGACTCTAAACTGTAACGGTTATGGAATCGAGCACCCTATCTCCTCAAGAGAAAGACAAATAACTCTATTGCTATAGTTTTGCTTCTTGCTCTGAATGTTCAAGTTCACAAGGACAAGGGATTGGATTGGAATTCATGTCAAATTTAGAGATTCTAACAGATTGGTGCATCGTTGAATCTTGCAGCAGATATCTTGTTATCAACCCTTTGTGCTTAAGAAATTGCATTCATATAAATATCCCCAATCATTGGACTGCTAATTATATCTTAGACTTAATATGCCTTTTGACATGCATGCACTTTTCTTATTATTAGACAAAACCATATGCCTCATATAAGTGCGTGTGCACAGATTTTTCACTGACGTAAAAGTTCATAAGGGTGATCCGATGACAATCTGAAGTTTTAATTTTCTTTTTGTCATGAGAATGTTAAACTCATCTTCTGTGAAAAATTTCTCTTATGTAAAAAAAAATGCATTGGAAACTGTTTGATTTTATTTTAGAAAGGAACTTACTTTCTTGATTTTGGGATACATGAATTCGTCTAAGAATGTGGGCAGACAAAAAACATAGCAACCGGTAAGTTCCTCCCTCCACAAGAGTTATCGAGTGATAACCTTAAATCTTTGTTATTGTAGGAGATTTTGGACACACAGTTCATTCAACTGGAGGAGCTATCGGACAAAGACGAACCCAGCATTGCAGAGGAGGTGGTGACCTTGTACTTCAGGGAGACGACTGAACTGCTGCCTACTCTTGAGGAGGATATGTTAGTCGAATGAGCTGGAACTCTATTTTTCCCTTCTAGATTTCCTTTTGTTCATTTAATTGCACCTCTTTTTTTTTTTTTTGATGATGATGACGTTAACAATTAACAGTGATGATTATCTATGTATACAGGAAAGCTATCCCGATTGACTTCCCTAAACTAGACAGGATCTTGCATAGGCTTAAGGGCAACAGTGCCAGGTAAATTCCATGACACTGAGGTGTACTTCCAAAACCTATATATGTTGCTAGGGACTTCAATTTATTGACGTTCGATCGCCAAAAGCTTAATTAAAATTGGTCTAATAGATAATGACACTTGTTGCAGCATTGGTGCTAACAAAGTTCGAAATGAGATCAACAAAACAATGGCGCTTTTGGATGAAGGGAACGTGGAAGGGTAATGTTCCTGTTTTCATCTATATTTTCTCCATGTCATTAGTAGATATATTCGGTCTTTAATTTTAAGGATAAACTGAAGGAATGCCTAAACTCTCCATCATGCTAAATATCTATCCAGGCCCTTGTATAATTACATGCAATACCGACTTCAATTTGAAAATGAATGTGATGTCACGCAGGGCAAAGGCCGCCTTCGAGCAGGTGCGAAAGGAGCATGATACTCTCAAAGCCAAGCTCGAGACCTATTTTCAGGTTTATCTCTCTCGGCCCACATAGGACATTCTTCATATTTTTTTTGCTTACTTCGATTGATAGGGCAAAAAGAAACTTGTATTGAACTCCTATTAACGTTTGCTATATACGGCAGCAACTGAGGCAAGCAGGCCCTGTTGACCCAGCTACGCCTTCCAAGTGAAGCGGTCGCGCTAAAGCTGGAGATAGAAGCTGGTACTTGGTGGCCCATTGCTTCAAGCAAATCCACCAGTTTCATGATCTGCTTTTAGAGTATAATAAAAACTGGGGATAGTTCTTTTTCTCTGTGGTGGGTCTTTCATATGTGTGCCTTTGGATCCTGCTATAAGGGTTTCCTGTCTTACTATTACTAGTACTTCTAAGGAAGCTTTCTATAATTTCTATGCATTTCATATGTAGATTTCAGTTTCCATATGAATTCTGAAACAAAATTTCCCTCATTTGGATTTGATCTCCTTCTCTCTCAATTTGTCCGGTTTGGATGGAATTTGCAGTCCTTGTCTCACTCAACGACTAAGAACTAACCTCACGTGGTATGAAGTTTTATTACTGCGTCTAAACTCTAAATTATAAGTATACAACTAACTAACTTTGAGCCTATGTGATACATCATAAATTAAAGTTTATAAATTTTAACATAAATAATTATTAATTTAAAATAATAATTAAAAATGTTTTAAACTCTGTCATCGAGATTAGAGAATTATCATATATCTCATTCAAATATATTTTTAAAAAATTAATAAATTATTATAATAAAAAATGACATGTGATAATATTTTAATTTTACTTGTGAAACTTAAAAACTTCATGGACAATGGATAAAATTATAGTCTATTAAAACATATTTTGACAGATAATCAAATTATTTTTCAACTTTTTAATATAGAAAAGAATTTATTATGAATATTTTTCAATCATAATATTGCATTACATTCTAACATATATAGATGTATTACTTAAAAATGCATAGTAAAATATTTAATAATATGAGATAATATTATTTCAAAAAGATAAAATCCAAACCCAAATATGAATGTTACATAGCTCATATTCTAAGTGAATAACCACTATTTGAATAAAGAATAAAATCTATTCATGCTGCTAGTTGGTGTTTGGTACAAGGTGATCATCTTAAAATTTATGGTGATTTGCACTTGGTGATTAGTTCATAGTACCTAATAAAAACGCTTGAAAATCCTACACAGCAATGGTCTAAAGTTATCGAGACTTGGAAGGTGGCTTAATTCTCATTTGAAACAGTGCGAAACTTTATTCACTAAGATGAAGCCATTTGTAAAATTAACGATGAACAAAATAATCTTTTTAGAGGTTGTTTGGCCTGACTTTTTTCCAGCTTAAAAGTTATTATGAAGTTCTTATGAAAAATAATAGCTTTTAAAATTAAGCTAAAGTTATTTGGTAAATTTTTTTTATAAGTTTTTTTATATAAGTTATAATTTTGGTTGAAATTATCTTAGAGGGTATTTTTTTTAAAAGGATAATATTGTAATTATTTTTAATAGATAAGGATATTTTTAAAACAAAAATAAAATTTTTTTTTGTATTTTTAAAAGAAGAGAAGAAAAAGCTCCTCTCGGGAGCTTTTTTTGACGTTCTTTTTTTAAAAATTTTACTCTTAAAAAAATTATTTTTTTTAAGAGCTTTTCAAAATTTATGTTTTGTTTGATTTTTGTTTTTAAGAGGTAAATAAGCTGAAAAAAAGTCAAGCCAAACATACACTTAATGTGTAAATAAAGAGTTTCCTTTCTTGTTTCCAAAAAAAAAAAGAATTTCCTTTCTCACAAAATTATAATTATTTTATATAAAATAATTAAAAATGTGCACATTTTATTTTTTTTATTATCTTCATGGTTATTTGAATAAAATAATTACTCCATAAATTTTTATTTACGACCCAAAAAATGAAAAGAAAAGGCCAGGAGAAAATATTTTTTCAAAAAAAAGTATGGAAAGAAAAAAAAGGGCTGGGTGGCACTTACAGATGGGCAATCAGGATCCTTCATCCGAAGTCTGAACCCAAACCCAAGTTAAAAGTCCACGCGGCATAACCCCATTAACTCGAAAGCCGGCCTATTTCTGAGACCCAAATTCGATCAAATACCAGCAAAAGCGTCGATAATAGCAAATGGATCCCTCCGAATCTTGTTTAATGAGCTTTTTCTCTTCTTCTTTGCATAAAAAAAAAAAAATATTGGTTTTGTCATTTTCAGGTATGGACCTCGCATCTCATCAGGCGTATTATTCCTGCCCCATGGTCAACAACATATATAGCATATACGAAATAATCTTGTTCAATCTTTTATGTATTGTCATTTGAATATATTTTTTCATGAGAAAATTGTAACAAATAATCTTCTTATTTCAAAAATAACCTTCAATATAAAATTAATTATTTTTACCAAATTTTAACATGAGACAATAAAATACTCTTAAAATCATTTCAAACAAATTAAATGCTTTTTATTTTTCTTTTTCATCATTCGTTTGTTGTTTTTCAACTCTTTTTAATTTTATTACTATCACCATCTCTTTTTGTCTATCTTTCGTTATTTTATCATATTATGTCGATTTATAAATAAAAAAAAAATGAAAAGTAACATCATATTCTTGAGTTTATTAATTTTTTTTTCTTAAAGATAACAGCTACAACTTTCACGGAATAAATTGAAAAATAAAAAAAAAAATTGATAGTGAAGATCTTACAAAAACTGAAAAGAACATAAGAGAAGAAAATGAAAACATAAAAAATTTCTACAATAGGTTGGCTAACCAAGAACCACAGCACATAAAAGCCTTTATCAAGCAAGATGAAGGTCGAACAAAGATTACAAACCTTTGGAAAAACTCTATTTCAACTGCTGCCAGATCTTTTATCCATGTCCTAGTAATTTTGGAGATTGAACTTCAAATTTACATTTATAAAACCCTTTATTGTTGATCTATAGGTAAAAAGTATGGCATACTGAGTAACAATAGGTTCTTGGATTTATTGTTGTTGAATTTTTCAATGATTCAAGTTTGGTTGAACATGCCTTAATGCTTGGCATGGCATGGCATGTAATATCTAGTATTAAAGCTTTGGTCTTAACGTGTAACATTTGGTGTTGAAGCTTAAACATGACATATAATATTTTTTTTTCAACATGACATGTAATAATTTTTTTTTTTAATATGGTGTGTAACTTAGTCTTTATCTTTGTATTTCATTAAGATATAAATTTTTAAAGTTAAACAGTTTAAATATGATGTATGATAACTTTTTTTTTTAACATGGTGTGTAACTTGGTCTCATCTTTGTATTTCATAAGATATAAGTTCTAAGAAATTAAACAAAATGTGTAACAATATTTTTTTGAAAATGACATGTAACAATTTTTTTTCTGAGTTTTCTAAGTTGGTTTTTTTGACAAAGCTTTTGTAGCATCCGCATAATACTAGTACATCCTTAAGCTTGCAGTTATCAAGGCTTTGCGAATTTTTAGCAACAACCTCACCAAGCAAAGGAAAAAAAGGGCAAAAAACTTATTAAAAATCAAAATAGCTTTGTTTTCACTTCTTTTTTCTTTTTTTTTTCATTTGTTAATTTGTATATATGAGAGGATGATTATGATGATTACCATTCTTTCTTCTTTTTCATCTTTTTTTTATACTTTAAATATTTTATTATTAGCTTTTATATCTTTGTATCATTGTTCTTGAGTAGTGGTGGCATTAAGTTTTTCTTTTTTAAAAAAAATATTTTTTTCGTACTTGAATATGAAAAGTTTTTATTAAGAGCAATTTTATCTAAAAATTTTCTTTTTTGGTTAAAAATAATTAGAATTAAAAAGATGATTATATTGAAAACACTTCATCTTTGAAAGTTAAAAAAAAAATCGTCCATTTTTTTATTATGTGAATGCTAGAAATGAGCAATATATTTTTTGATATTTAGAGTTTGAATTGTTTGAAAGCTAAAATGATACAGACTCGTTCAAATATATATATATATATATATATATATATATCATGGTTGATAAATCTTACTTATACATGATACAATATATCACTGCTATGTCATGGGTCAAGTTAAACACCGTCGATCTAATATGAATCTATAAACAGATTTCCCATGTTTGGATATCTTCACAGCTCCATTTTTGTGCAATTTTCTTCATTATAGACAACTAGGAGATCTCTTTTAAGTTTAATCCAAGAGTGAGTGGCTAGGTAGCTCTAGGGAACACCGTCTAACTGCTAGCTAGCGGCATATTCCAGCCTTGAAGAGTTAACAAGTACAAATTATGTTTGAAGGCTAGCAAGCTTGGAAAATGCTCCTTGGTGGTTTCTGAGCTGAGCGTAGGTGCCTCGCTCCACCACCTTCCCATCGGCAACGAATGCAATTAAGTCTACTTTTTTTATTGTGTTAAGCCGATGAGCTATCATAACTGTGGTCCTTCCGACCATGGTTCTATCCAATGCTTCTTGAACAACTTGCTCAGATTGCACGTCAAGAGCGCTGGTTGCCTCATCTAGTAAAAGAATTCTTGGGTTCCGAATTATAGCTCTAGCAATGGCTATTCTTTGTTTTTGCCCTCCTGATAATTGAACTCCTCTTTCTCCACATTCTGTCTCGTATCCTTCCTTCAATGCCCTACACAACAAATTCAACGCAAACCGGAGTTATTAGTACATTTCAAGGTTGCAATGCCATTCACGCAATGGCTTGCTAGAAACTAAAAACAGCTTACGAGATAAATTCGTGAGCATTTGCAGCTCTAGCTGCCTCCACAACTTCATTCTCTGATGCATCAAGCTTTCCAAACAGAATGTTATCTCGGATGCTGCCAGAATAAATTACTGGTTCTTGGCTGACAAGCGCCATTTGCCTCCTGTACCATTGAACATCAAGTTCTCTTATGTCGATACCATCTACTTTCACGGACCCCATTTCAACATCATAAAATCTTTGGATTAGTCCAATCACAGTTGATTTTCCACATCCACTTTTCCCAACTAGTCCAACACTTGTGCCTGGTTTCACTTCCAAGCTAAATTGGCGTAAAACTAGTGTCTCTGGCCTGCTTGGATATGCAAAATCTACCTTCTTCAGCTCGATCTTTCCGGTAATTCTTTCCAACTTCATTCCACTGTTGCCATCTCCTCCCTAATACAATAGTAAACAGATTAATTCAAGCAAAATTTATGTTGTACTTTAAACGGAGTTCAATTCAGCTGACTAGGAAACAGTCTACTTACTTGAGACCCTGAAATTGAGGATTGCCGGTCAAGGATCTCAAAAACAGATGCCACTGCGGTTGCGCCCTTGGCTAGATCAGAGGTCATGCTTCCAGCATCAGCTATGACCTTTCCAGTGCTCACCAAGACAAAGAATGTCTTAAACACATCCCCTGCTGATATCTCTCCCTTTTCAACTAACGTACCTCCATACCAGAAATCCAAAGCCCATGACATAAAGGTTAAGCAATGAGCAGACCCCATGCCAATTCCTGCAAGCCATGATTTTTTCCTTGCCTCTTTCCTTGGTTCCTCTTGAGCCTCATCGAAAAGTTGAAGAACCTTACCAATGCTCCCAAATGAAGTCACAATTTTATGATTATAGACTGCTTCCACCGCTATCTGAGTACTTTGATTTTGTGCCTTAACAAAATTAGTTGAAATACTAGAAAGCAGAACTTTTCGAGTGTAGAAACATAGAATTGTGAGAGGTTGGACCGCAATCATGACTACCGCTAACTTCCAAGCAACAATTAGTCCTATAATCATTGCGATGGTAACAGCCGAAGTAGTTTGAACTAACAATGAAATTCTGTCTGCAACAAGAGTCTTAACCATAGAAGCCTGATTACTCAAACTAGAACATAAAGCTCCACTAGAGTTTTTCTCTTCATCAAACCAAGCAGCTTCAAAGGACAACATTTTTTCTAGCATTCTCTTTCGGATTCTCCTGGTTAGCCGCTCACCCATATAAGCAAAATTATAATGCTGAATAAGATTCAGAATGATGGAGAACAAGGAGAGTAAAGAAAATATCATAGCATAAGTACGAATTCGAGCCTGCATTTCTTGGTGGCTTTGCGCAAAAAAGGCTGAAATCATGCCACCAACGGTTAAGGCATAGACAGGTTGGACTGCGCCAAAAGTTATGGCAGAGAGGCTACCAATCAAACCTTGCTTCCATTCAGGGGAATTTAAAGAGAGAAGCCGAGAGAAGGAAGGAGGGCGATGAGATACTGGTATTTTTGGACTTTCAATGTGCAATGGTGTAGCAAAGAAAGCTGGGCTTGATTTGGCTGTGCTTAGCCTGCCTGTACTCATTTTTCCAACCGAAGAAAGGCGTGTTTCAGGATTTTGTTCATGGTCATCGCAGCTGAATTGCCTTTGTAGCTTTGCAAGTTGGGCATAGTGTCCGTTCTTCATGTTTATCAGATCGTTGTGCGATCCCATTTCAATGATACAACCATTATTGACCACTGCAATGAGGTCTGCATTTCGAATAGTGGAGAGCTTGTGGGCAACAACCTGATCAAATCGGAATTCTAGTTAATTAGAGGAAGAAATAATGGTTTTGTTAATTCCAACCCCAATCAATACCCTAATCACATATGGGTTAGGACTTTGGAAATTAAACTAGAATGAAATCCTGAATCTAATAGCTACTAGCTAGCACACATTGTTTAAGCCTGTTAATCCAGTTACACCATCTGTTTCATTTTACTAATTATTGTTATTTGACTTTTTGAGTCAAACCAACACAACCTTGATAAAGTAGAAGTCAGGGCCAAAAAAGAAAAAACAAAAGCAAAATGGGACAAGAAATATAAAACAGGAACCTTTGTTTGGTAGCATGGCAAAGACAGCTCATATTTGCTATTTCTGAAACACAATGAACAATAAAGAGGAAACATGTTGGACAGGGTGTTTTAAGAGAAGTATGCACGGAAAGTATATAGAAAAATTGATTAAATTGAAATTATCATATACCGCTTTCCTCAAGGGCAAAAGGAATCGACTATTGAAAAATGATGAGGTTAATAAGAATATGTAATCACAGTCTGTCACAAAGCAGAATTCAAAGAAACAAATATAATTTTCATCACTCATCAGTTGAATTTGGCATTTTATCGTTATAAAAAGAAATTAAAGTAATTAAGGTTAACCAGTGAAAGCAGTCAAATTAATTACCAGAGTGGTTCTTCCCATGGAGGCCTGATCAAGTGCATTTTGGACCAGTGTTTCTGATTCGGAGTCAAGAGCACTTGTTGCTTCATCAAGGAGGAGAATCACAGGGTTCTTGATAATGGCTCTGGCAATAGCAATTCGCTGCTTTTGTCCTCCTGACAAAAGTGCTCCGCGTTCGCCTATCTGTTGATGTTAGAAGTTAGACTTGATTACTTCATGATTTGAATAAAGAAAAGAACATATCCATAACAAATTTCACAAACTTTCTAAGCACAAGTTTTGATGCTTAACACTCACCTTTGTTTCAAACCCTTCCGGAAGCTGTCTTATGAAACTATGGGCATTCGCAGCCATGGCAGCAGCCATGACTTCATCCATCGTAGCATCTAGCTTCCCAAACATTATATTTTCCCTTATTGATGTCCCAAATAATGCATGTTCTTGACTAACAAGACCCATTTTTCCTCTGATCCATTTTAACTGCAATCTTCTTATATCAACCCCATCAATCTTCACTGCTCCATCGTTTGCATCATAAAAACGTTGCACCAATGCAATCGCAGTGGATTTACCGCTTCCACTTGCACCAACTAGAGCCACAGTTTTGCCTGCTTCAACTTTGAGGTTGAAATCTTTGAGAACAACGGAATCAGGACGAGAAGGATATATGAATTTGACATGATCAAATTCTATATCTCCTCGAATTGTGTCTAACACAATGCCCTTTGTGTCCTCAATGTCAATTTCAGGAGTCCGGTCAATCCTAGCAAAGATTCTCGTAGCAGCAACGGTGGCTTCTGTGAAGTACTTCAAATCAGCAAGTGCTACTCCGAGACACCTATATATAGGAAAACTTTACACTTAGTGTCTACATACAGATGGACAAAGCGGAAGGCTGTTGTTAATGATGCTTTAATTTCGTTTGCCAATCGAGTAATAGTATTATAAACTCGAGATCAGGTTTTGCTTCTACCGTAAAAGAAGTGTATAGCAAGAGAATAGGAAAGGGAAGGAAAGGTACTTAAAAAAAAAAAAAAGGGAAAACTAAAGCGAGAATGTTAAAAAAAAATAATCCTAATACTTTTGATATTTAGTACAAGAGATAAAGAATTGAAGGTAATATAAATATAAAATGGTTAATTCTGGTTGAATAATTGCTTTTTTCAAATCAGTTATGAAAAGATTAGTGTAAAAATTGAAAACATATCTATTTTCCTCTCCTAATTTCCTTATTACGAAACAGAAGAAAAATAATGTTCTATTTCACTTTTCTTTTGTCACCATTATTTTAAGTTTCCTTCGTTCACCCCCCTACAAAACACAATAGGAAAATGATACAAAGGAGAAGTTTCGAATGGAGCATATAAATATTTGAGTGAAGATTCCTTAAGCACTTTCATGCTTATTCTTACCGTATATATTCTATGTAACATACTTTAGAGCTGATCTTATTAGACCTTAGTCCATAATCAATATGAGTAAATAATTTTAAGATGTTAAGGGTGCAGTAATGAAGAAAAATATGAGACGCCTGACTTACAGTCCGCCCAATACGAAGGAGACGCCAGCTGCATAGATCCTTCCTCCGCTTTCTCCTTTGTACATAACCAAATGGCTTCCATACCAAGCAAGGAAAGCCCATATCGCAAAAGAAACCCCTGTGCTCCCCACAGCCAAACCTTTTGCCATGCCTTGCTTCAGTCCCAGCTTTATTGTCCTATCCAATATTGCTGAATAACTCTCAACAATTGTCCTTTCTGCTGTGAATGAATAAACGGTCTTAATGGAACTCAGCGCCTGCTCCACAATGGTATTTGCTTTGCTATATTCCTTGGAAGCTTTCTTGCATAGATAGAGAAGGTACTTTCCATAAATTATTCCCGGAATGATGAGGAGAAGCAGTGCTGGGAAAACCACTATAGCCAACCTCCATGAAAGGTAAGCGGAAAATGCAAGTCCTGAGATGAAGGCAGATGAATTCATCACAAATATTGGCACCTGAAAATTTGAACGAGAAATGATAAATTGATAAGGTTAGGAACAGTTCACTGTCTCGGATTTAATTGGAAAAAGAAAGCCCATGAACAATAATAAGCAGATCTGGAAGTTGCTGATTTCAAAAGGTAATCAATTCGTTCCAGTGTAAAATTCTAGCAAATGCTAACATTAAATGCTGAAAATTATGTGCTGCTATCAACTAAGAATCATAGATATTCATAAGATAAGTGCTGAAGAATATGCTGTATGTATATGAAATTGGTACCTTTTCGCTGAGGACTTCTTGTATGAGAGATGTATCTTTAGATATGCTATTGATGACTTCTGAAGTAGTTGCTTCCTGTGAATCAAAGAAGCCAACTTCTTGCCTAAGAATGGCTTCCAAATACTTGTAACGAATCTTCAACACTTGCCTCTCGCTGGTTTTGCTCCAACAGTAACCTTCTGCAAGCATTAAAATCATCAATTTAGTCCCAGTGTCCTTTTGTTCTATATTTTAACATGCAAGGATTATTCCGATGATATTATATAATTAATTTATAGCTTTTCAAAATTAGGGCATTCTAGGGTTTCGAAAAATGAGCTCGTTTCTTGTTTCATTTTGGTTATAAAGTCAGTGTGTCCTTATGATGATACTAGCTTGCTTCCTCGAATCCCAGCTGTTTGAAATTAATGGACTGATTCAACTTGTACTAAGATGTACAACTCCAAACTCTCCCTTGTCCTCAGAAAGCTATACAAATGCGGAAAAACAATGTTTCCTGAAATTACCCATGAAAACCACCACCATTGCTGCTAATCCCAAGTATGTAAAGTATAAGCTGCACTGTTAACAAAGTTAAAAAAAAAAAAAAAAAGGAAACATGAGAGACAGATGGAGAGACAGAAAGAGCAGCAAAAACAGTACTAAGCAATAATAGAATGACATTGTTGACTACCAGTTCAAAGTTCTAACCTTTTCGACCTCTTCCATGAAATTGTTATTATTTTGTTGGGTATTACCATAACCCATGCTGTTCATTATACGGCCAGCAAAGACTATTAACCAGTTTGTTGACATGCCATCCCCAATAGCTCCAAAAGTACCCAAAACCATTAGCAAAATATCAACCCAATCAGCATATCTGAAAATTATGCCTATATTATGCTTTCTAATTTCCTTCTCCCCCATTTCTCCTTTCTCTATCTCATTCTTCTCTGGAGAACCCATTTCCTTTTCCCGTCTGATGATCAGAACCCTCAGTGTCAAAGAAGCTTTTAGATTTCTTGAGCGAAGGGGATCAAGCAAGAGAAGATATAAGAAGAAAAGCAAAAAAGGGCTATTATGAGCAGAAGCATGAAAAAGACTTGATTTGCCCTCTACCAAACTATTGGCATTTGAATATCTATTTATATAAGAAGAGAAATGATGGCTGCTGATGATTTTCCATGAAGTGAACTTTATATGTCACAAAGCTCTTCGTGGGGTTGTTAAAGATGGTGTTTTCTTTGTGTTGGTGGTTGTTACTTTCATTACCATGAGAGCAAGGATAAAACTTTTTTGAAGTAAGTTCAAGAAAGATGACTATGACTACCCTTTAATGGGGGGCCAATATTTATGTTTCTTGCTCCCTTTCTTTTCGTTTTTTTTTTTTTTTATGGTTTTGTATAGCAATTGTGATGTGAGATTACTTTAAACACATATCGTTAATGTCGGCTTTTATTTTACTAATTGATTTCTTTTGCACAATTATTAAAGATTTGATGAAGTAGATTTCCATCTCTAGATCCAATTCCACTAATCGGCAATCTCTGCATAATAGCCAGTAATAATTACAACACGAAGCCGTACAATTTCAGAAATTGAATAATATATATACCTGAATTTTCTAAGAGTTTGCTTGTTAATTTTAGACATGATCATAGTTTTCGGCTTTTCCATCCATAAAATTAACAATGTGGGAACCAATTTTTTTTTTTTTTGAATATTTTAATGCGTCAAGATCATCACTTAAAAAGGCAGAGATTACATTGCATAATTTCTAAATTTTATAAGTTAAAAAGGGTTAAAAGAATTTAAAATTAGAAGAAAAGCTCTTGGAATGTGTTCAAATTAAAAGCTTCTTTTCTAAAAAAATTGAGGGGTTCTCCTTTTTTTCTAAAGTAAAGCAGGGTTTTTTTTTATTAAATGTAAAGCATATTCCTTTTTGTCAATCCATATTGCTGTCAGTTGCTTGCACTGATCCTATATATGCAGGCATAGAATCATACTCTAAGCTGTATTGCTGGACTTTTAATCATTCTCTTATCTCTCTCTCTCTCTCAAGGAAATGACATATAATTAAGCTGTATAGCTACTTTGCTTCATTTTAATTAGATCGTTTTAAATTGGGCAAAAGCATCCTTCAAGCTCTCTCCTAACCATCAAATTAATGAAAAAAAATATCATTGGAGCTCTGGAGCTGTCACAGACTTCTGCCTCTTTTGGCATGTCTTATAATAATAAAAGTGCATGCTATGATGATTAACAAACCGAAAACACAGATCATTGATTAATAATAAAAGTACAAGAAAACATACAGAATCTTTCCCCACATCACAAGTGCAAAGGATACTAGAATATCTCAAGCTCTCTGCTTTGGCTATGACCACACTGCACCATCAGTATTCTTGTCCCAATGATAATACTCCAAATTCATTTTTAGATATGTGAAATCTCCAGGAGATCATATTAGATCTTCCATCAACCTATGACATGATATAAGCAAATTCATGATCCATGATTGTTTTTTTGTTTTCTAACCAATTTTTGTGCTTACTCTTTTCTACTTTTGGAATATTGAACAATTCAAGCACCTATATGAGACATGTTGCTTATTTGTATCCTAAATTTTTGTGCACTACTCTAATCTTGACACATAATCATAACTTCCAAGGATGATGTATAGTAAGATATTCAGCTGAAGGGCCTTGATGGGGCGACAATCCTATATATTCTCCATCTTTTGCTATGATTACATGGTGATTTCCTAGAATAAAAGGACAAAATATCTGTTTCAAATCCCATTATTTAGTGGTGAGCGATGTGGTTATTCGTTAAAGCATTTTGCTTATTGCATTTCGGAGTTCATAAGCTGTCGCAGCTACCACTAAACAGTTCCAACTTCTTCCATCTGGACCTGCCGCATTTTAAATACTTTTTGCATCTTTTCTCTTGGGAAATTTCCTATAAGAATAAGATAGCGTTTGCTTAATGTAGTATAACATCTTTTGCTCACCAAGAAATTCCCCATTTCCATCCAATAAGATCTTATTGGATGCCATTTATTAGATTCTATGAATTGATAATCTTCATTAAGATATGCTTCTTCGGGAGGAATAAAGGAATATTTAGATGCTTCCGCGTGGTGCAGAAGAATCTTCCATTAATGCCATCAAATTGATCAAATATAGGACAGTGTTTTGAGTTCAATTATTAGTAGTCATTGACATTTTCCCAATAAAGACTACGACAAATGCAACAAAAATAAATGCAGTAAGCATTTTTTTTACCAACAAAATTGCAGATAAACTCATCTAAAGTCAAGTTTATAAAACTCTCTTTTAAAAAGAAATTTGATACAAACCTTTTTTTTTATTTTATAAACATTGTTACAAATCTAAATTGCTTACATATATGAAATTTCTTAACCACATCATTAATTGTTTCGAGTTCAGGAACTTCATTTAGAAAGGAACTTAATCTAAAATTTCTACTTTAAGAGCTATATAATATAAGCTACTCACAAAATAGCCTAATGTTTTAATAAAAATGCCACCATTGCAGTGATGAATAATATATATAAATGGTTTTTTTTTGTTCATTCTGATTTGCTGTGTTTGTCTTAAAAAGTAGGTATGATTTTTTTTTTGTTCAAATTAATAAAAGTTTTATTAAGTATCAAGGACTGGTACAATATTTTGATCAACCATAAGAAGATTAGATTGAATTTTATAACTAGGTGACGTTTGGTACTTTACAATGTTACGTGATTATAGGTAATATGATTGTAAGCAATATGATTGCGAGCAACGTTATTGCAAGGAAAATAACATTACAGTATTTAGTATATAAGCAAAATAATGATTAAAATGCAGGGAAAGTAACATTGCAATTTTTAGTTTACAAGTATTTTACTGAAAATGTAATGTTAATTTTCATAATTATCTCTGTTTATTAACATGTAAGTTTAATATACTTGTATTTTTTACTATTAATTTTTATATAACATCATCTCTTAAAAATATTTTTAATATCATATATTTTATTTTCATTTTTATTATAATTTTATATATTTTATTTTCATTTCTTTAATATAATTTTTTATATTATATATTTTATTTAAATTTCTTTTACCTATATTATATAAATTTTAATTTCTTATATTTTATTTATTTTAATTTCAAATTCTTATATTATATATTTTATTTTAATATTTTTTATTTTAATTATAACATTACAAAATATTTTTAACAAAGTAATAAAGTTAAAAGGTAAAATATCTTTAAAAACATTATAGAATGCAATGTAATATGATTACATTGGTTTTGGAGTACAATCATATTATATTTTTTGCTACAATGTAATTATATTGTAATTTTACATTGCAGTGGTCTATTGTAAAATAAACACTATAATATAATTAATTAGACACATTACAAAGAATGTGCTCCACTTCCCTTATACCAAACACTATGCTGGTATGTGCGAAAATACAATATCTCCAATAAAATTTCTCAAATCATCAATTTTATTAAAGATGTGTCACTTTAACTTTATTATATTTTCAAGATAACACTACCTTAAAATCAGATGTGACAATCAATTTTTTTGATACCTACCAACAAGGAAGAAGCAAATAATGAAATTATATTTTTGCTAGTCATATATAAGTTTGGCATAATTTGAATCTTGGACACCTAAAAGACCAAAGAAAACACTAATAATAGATCCATTGGAATCCTTGAACACTCCTCCACAATCCGTCAGTCCAAGCTTCCCTATAATTGACTCATCTACATTAAATTTAAGTTAACACTCAAGGGGAGCCCATGAGACACCTAATCTTGAATGATTTTCCCTCATATACAATCTGGGTTTGACCAATTTTGTTGACAATCGGTTCTTTTTCTTTTCCAATTAGGGCATGAAGATAGCTTTTATTCTCTATCGCTTGTGGATTGCCCTCTTCCGACTGACCAGCTCCCGTCCTCCTCTATCCATCGTTCTTCCACTTGCCTCACTAAAAAATCTACCTTTTACCATTTGTTTCCTCCAAAAGGCATTTCTAGGGATAAAATCTAGTAATAATCATCCCAATTTTGTGTTCCAAGAGGCAAACTCTATTGAGATTCCAAATGACCTTCTTACTTCAACCATAGAATCAAGTGTCCCAAAGCCATAATTTCTCCCTCTCTTTGATTTCTTTTGAAGAATGAGAACATTAAACACTTGCTAAAATTTATCATAAATCATTTTCAACCAATGCCAATTAATTCTTTGTAGAAGATTATTGACAAAGATTGTTCACCTAGATCCTTCTTCTCTATCCTCAAACTATTCTTTACTCCTGCCTAGGGTAAACCTAAGAATTTTTTTTAAGTGGTGTCATAATTAAAATAATAATTAAAAAATAAATATGTTAAAATTCATAAAGTAGAAGTTTTAACATTAAATTAAAGAAAATGTAAATTCAATACATTCATTAAATCTTCAAAGTAGAAATATCTAAAAAATTTTTTTTTCATATTTTAAAAACGTTGTATGATAATATTAGTAAAAATATTATCAAATACATCTTTTTCAATATATTTCACCAAATAATTATTTATCCACTCGTCAAATACATGAAATATTTAAAAACTTAACTTGGATTGAAAATTACTTATAAATGAAGCCTAATTGAGTTGTTTTGAGAGAGTAAAAAATACAGCAAAGTCACTGTAGGTATCAAAAGTAAGACTTGAATTTTTGAAGAGGGAGAGTATTTTAGATTTTCACATTTTTAATAAAATCTTAAATTATAGAAATAAATTTTTTTTCTTTCCATGTAGAATTTAGATATTAATATATAAATTTTTTTTGATAAATCTACTTTTTGATAATATTTAAATATTATTAATATATAAATCTTTTAATAAAATCTACCTTTTGACCCCACTACTTACAAAATTATAATAAAATTAATGGATTCATAGTATTATTAAATATATAAATTTTTTTAAAATAATATAATAAATAAATATTTTTTTTAATTGAGTGGTGTCGCGTGACACCACTTTCATGAACATGGGTCCGCCTATGCTCTCGCCTGACGATTAATCTCCTCTTAGAAGATAAAAAATACTAGTGTCAATAGAAGTCATCAGAGTAGGTATGATGTCTTTTTTTATTTTTTGGGTACACTGATTAGGTATATTTGGTGTGTTAGAGCTAAATATGTCGAAATTATGCCAAGGAGTAGTTCTTTGTCGTTTAATTTCCAATAGGTTTGTTCGTTTTATATGTGGAGAATCCCTAGTACACCATTCTAACTCTCTTATATAAATTTTGTTTTATTTGATCCATCAAAAGAAAGTGAGATACCAACGATTTAAACAAATTATCAGTTACCAAATTGGCATACATTAATGCATAATCAATGTCGTAGGAGTGTAATAATATTATGATGATACATGTTAACATTACATAAATTCAAATTAGTGTTTTATTGTATGAAATGGACATATCAATTTTATATTTTTTTTCTCAATCATTTAGGAGAAGCCCGAAAGAGAAAAAAATATATTTGGAATCGAAGTCTTAAGCCTGAACTCTTGTTAATTTCAATGTAAAACCAATTAAAAAGGTACCAAAAATCCTTTGAAGACTATCAACCAATGACTCAACATCTATGTGTTGCCAATAAATATCTTTTGATATTGGGGATTCACATCATAAACGTGTGAAAATATGATGGCGAAGGCCGGTTTTCTCGGCGTGAACTCGGTGAGTTATTTTATGGGCCTATTCCCTTGTGGGAATTTTCAAGGACAGCAGATAGGATTAGCCATTAAATTAAATTAACCGATCAGCATTCCCTACAAATGTTAGGTTAACCAAAACTTGGACGGTGTTAATTTCAATTAGTGGACCTAATAAATAAACTATATTTGTGGGACAAAGTGGGATTATTATTGTTATTATTATTATATAAAACCCAGCTTTAAACAAAACGAAATAAACCGAGACAGGCCCACCTCTAAAGCTTCATCTTTCTAAAATTTAATAAGAAATAAAAAAAATCCCAAATCCCAACATTTTTTTAATTTTATTCTAGTATTTTATAGGGGACCAATTTTGAAGGGAGATAGTATATGTTATTCTAACGAGCAATAAAACATATGAAGCATGTGCCAGTTATGAGGTAGCTAGAGAATTCATCGTATCTATGCCTAACTTAGTACGAAAGGAATTACCAAAACCAGGGACGTGGCTAAAGTGGCCTGAAACTAGGGACGTGGAGCATTGCAAAGTGTACATTGGAAGGTGGGGGGAAAACAATTTCGTCATGTGTGCTTTTGTGAGTATTAATTATTTGAGTTGGTTCGTTACTAAACCACTGCATATATGCTCATGCTGCAACTAAAGCCAGCTAACAGTATATTAATGGAATATATAAAATGTTGGTTCTCCAATGACAGGTGAAGTAGGTGGGGAAGTTTTAATTTCATATATCAGTGGTTTCGAATTTTCTAACAAGGATTTATTTACCTGTTTTCATTTTGCAAATGCTGGGAGATCTTTGTAAATGCTGTTGCAACTTTAGAAGCTTACTATCACCTTTCAATAAAAAAAAAAAAACTTTAGACGCTTATTATTAATTAAACTTTTTACAAATAGTATTTTGATATTTAATGTGTTGATTTGACGTTAAAACAATGCATTAAAAGGAAAGTCCTTTTCAGAAAACGATTAATTTCTCACCAATTAGTATTCTTAATTAAGAGTTAAGACATTACTGTTAACAACCTGGGAAAATTTCTTCAGTATGCTTGCAGTTGCGGATATATTTGTGATAGGTAGCCTTTTCAACCTGCAGAAAATAACTTGCTTATCTATATTTTTTTTCAAAATTAATGATTTCATTCCTGTAATGAAAAGGAAAGAATGGAGATGCCCAAGCGAGTCTTCAACATTCAAAGACTCGCGGTGGCATGATCTCCACCAAAACACTAGTTGTGATCTCCAAAGTTTCCTACACACGAAGGACATCTGGATGAGGAGGTGCCTCTTACACTTTCGATCTGTCAAAAGCTAAGTGACCTAGATTCGAAGCTATACAGGAACTTTCGTATGCAGTTAGAGTAGATCATTCCCTAAGAAACAGTGTTAAAATTAGTAATATATTCTGAAGCAAAAGAAGACCACTACTGAACAGCAAAAATAAGTAGCATTGGAGTCATGCGAGATCATTGATCAGACACTCCCTCGATTGCTTCGACATCATCTTTACTCTGTTGCAGACAAGCAGCACAGCCCAGGGTCTCTGACGTCCAACAAAAGCAGTTGCATAGTAGTATCCACTTCCCCTAGTGAACCCTTTTATGAAACCTGCAAGGAACCGACAGTGGCGCCTGTGAATGGCCCCACACCAACAAGCAACGAACAGCCCTTTCCCTGCATCAATTATCACAGCAGGCCCTGAGGGAGCATTGAAACTTGGAGAAGCATCCCACTTATGTGCAGAAACCCAAACAGAACCCTCCATTCAAGCATAGCCAGACCTCAGATCCACTCACCCCACTCTCGCCCCAAATGCAAGGTACTGATAAAAGTCGATTGATATCTTAAGTAATAATTCTACAAATTCGAATATGTTCACGAAATTTTGACGCGACATTGTCACAATTAATAAATTTTGAGTATAACAAATGATCATTTATTAAAATTAGAATAAATCAAAGATAATATGAATATTATCTCATTTTATTATAAATAATGCTTTGTTTTTCTGGCCTTTTGTGGATGAGTGCCTCGGAGCTGTGGCCTTTTCTGGTTCTGTGATTGACGGTGTCTGTGGACGGTAACCTTGGCCATCTGGTGCAAGGTGTTATTTTAGAGGTTTTTTGTTGGGTTTACGCAGGGTTTAAAGTGGCCGTCGATAATTTAGTTAAGATCTATTTGTATAGTTATATTATGTTTATTTTGCTTACCACCTGCTGGAGTTATATATGTAATGATGTATAAATTTGGTTTGGGGCTCTTGATTGTTTTTGTTCATATTCATAAGAGGGGCTTTATGATGATGGAAAGGTAGAGGTAAAACGGAAGGATTTTTTTTATCTGTATAAGAAAAGAGTGTCCACCAACTCATCTGAAGAGGGGTCTTTTGATGTTCTTCTTATGATAGGAAATAATTACATTTCCTATCTTTTTATGAATACAAATCAATGATTTAATTTCAAAAGGGAAAAAAGTGATGCACATCAAAATCTCCTCATCTTTATTGATTAACACTCAAACAGTGTGGCACCAGATTCCAAAGAATAATTAATAATTGTACCAAAAATATCAGAATTCATATTCCATTCATACCATAAAAAGAAAATATCAAGGGATGGACAGTATACTTAACACCATATCAGAAAAATGAAGAGGAAAAACATACCGATATATAATATATATGATAAGACAGGGATTAGTTGATTAAACCAAATATGAAAATGGGACAGGTTGATCTTCACTTTAATCGTAAACCACTAATGTTAAGACTACTTTAATTCCACTCCAGTATAGTTAATTGCAGAAGCTAGTACTGGCATAATTGGTGAATCCAAAGAGAAAAAGCTTGAAAGTGATGGTGATAATGATCGTGGTTCTTGATGATCTCGGGCTTGTGACATGACCTTGGTCCATGGCAAAGCAATTAGCCTTAGGCATGCTTCAATGGACAATGGGGACCTCTCCATTTAGACAGTGACAAAAAGTTAAAATCACTAGTATTATATTAGATTGCAAACAAGACAGGAAAGAACTCTCCATCTTTTTCTCGATCCCCTTTAAAAAATCAAAAGCTTTCCATTAAGTCAAGAAAATGTAAAATATTGCTAGCCTTTTGATCTTGGCCTTCATCTTTTACCTTTCTTTTTTTTTTTAAAGTTTAAAGTTTCACCTTTTTTTGTCGCACTTCGGTGCCATAAATATTACTGATTGTCTTGTTTAAAATTTTGAGTTTAAAGCAGCTATTTTAATGGGTCAAGATTGATGTTGGGTTTATACTTTATATGCTTATTTCTATCCATTGCGTTTTCCAATTATGGACATGCAAAAAGTTGATCACGTGCATTCACAGACTAATTCCGTTTGGATTGGCTTTGTTGTCCCACTGGGAAAGAAGGAAGGAGCCATTGTCCCGTTTTAGGTTCTCATGGTGTATCCCAAACTCATAATCATAAACTTAGGATTTATGCTAATAACAATAGCATTATTAATCTACATGTGCAAATAGGATAAAAATAAAAATATGTTTGTACTTTTAAATAATACCATGACGGCTAATCTAAAACCCACCCTCGATCCTATCTCTAATTTTCAAGTTTCTTATTGGTGGAGATTCCTTCTGCCATTCTTAGTTATAAATTTTCATCTCC
The DNA here is from genome assembly GCA_036013995.1 of Theobroma grandiflorum. Taxonomy (NCBI): domain Eukaryota; kingdom Viridiplantae; phylum Streptophyta; class Magnoliopsida; order Malvales; family Malvaceae; genus Theobroma; species Theobroma grandiflorum. The sequence goes on from CP142129.1 coordinate 41,602,287, forward strand.
ATTTCTTATTTGGCTTTTCTTACGTACACACAATAACATTAACAATATTGCTAATAAAGTTTAATTCATTGATGATGTATTCATAACACAAACAGATTAATCAGAACAGAACAAAAAATGGACGGTGGGTTCTCGACGAGGTACCACCCATGGGAACTAAAACTGGACCAGAGACAGCTCCTAAGTGTGTACCATGTTGTTATTATATAGAGTATTATCCTTGTTTCCCATCATGGAAAAAAAAATATCTTTCTAATCTTATTTATTTGAAGTTCTCCTTTTTGCTTTTTATCTGAAATTTTGCAAATTGCAAGTAAAGTGAACTAAGCACATGGACCTAAACCCCTAGCTACTACCTTGGAGTAAAAAAAGAGGAGGGGGCGGGGGGGTGGGGGTTAGAATGTGTTTCTTTTATGTGAAAATGGTCTTTATAAAAAAATTGACTGAGATTCAGAAATAAATAAATAATTTGTGAAACTCCAAAACCTCCATGCAAAAGAAGCTAAGCCATTCCCAAAGAATTCAAGCTTGCTTATTAAGGAATTTGATATACGGGTTGTTACAATTAAAGTTACAAGCTACTTCTATTATCATTATTATTAGTAGTATTAACTTGCTGATTATAAGTTAATAGCATTCTTAATTTACTATAATCATAATTGTACTTGCCTTTGAGACTCGAAGTGGACCATATTATACAATCAATCAAACCCAACAAAACAAGAAAGGAGAAGAGACCGGAAAAAGAGCAATTTCCATGGGATACAATTCAAATTTAATGCCGGTGGTCAATAAAAACACCTTATCAGAAAACATGGACTTGATACGAGAGTCTAATACAACAATGTTTGTAAAAGGTTATCGTCTATCTTTTTTTTTTTTTGGTACGTTGTACTATTCCCTTTCTGACTTTACCAAAACGTTCATTTAATTTCTTTTGGTACATAATATTCATTGGAAGAGAACAATGCAAAACTTTCAGTTTTCATCAAAGATCTTCTGGCTTTCCTGAAAACTACAATTGAGTAATAATTCTGCCGGTCAGTATCATTTAAGTGCATACATCTGAAGAGAGGGCTGATCAAACATACAGGACTTAGGCGACTTTTCCACTATTAAGAAAACTGAAGACTTGTTTGAGGTTTCCTCTGGATGGCCGGGACTTTATTGCAAATCTACAAATATACACAAGTCGTCGCCGCATCTCACATTTCGTGACACATGTCTCACTGAAGGATTTGCCACCATCAAAGGACCCTGAAAAATGGTGAAAAGTTGAGAAATCACCCAAGAACTTCAAATTCAGAAAACAAAAGAACGATGCTAAAACCAAGCTATTGTATAAGGGTATGATAGTTGCGAAAACTATAGCACAGTAACATTCTTGGAAGAGGTACACCTTGCAGAGAAATGCATGACTGATGCATATAATATCCTTAACATCCTTGCAGTCATATGTGAATCCCAATATAATAGCTTTGATTTGGTTGTTTGTAAAGCTTTTAAATGAAGCTTGGCTTCTTTTTATTCTAATACACAAAGGTAAAGATTGTAAAGTTAGTGAAATCATGCAAAGTTAGTGTAAGATAGCATACCTTCATCATCAAATAACAATATCAAGATTGCCAGACAAACACATACACTAATATCTTCCCCTGATAACAGATGCGTAAGAACATGTTAGAGGATATTGCAGTGCTATCCAATATCATAGAAACAAATCAATCCATTTTATTTTCCATGACTGCAAAGATACAGAGCTCAACCAAAGGTGGTTGAAAAGAAAAAGATAGTTTGATTAGGAAAATGGGACATTTACCATCATGGCAACATATAAGAAGTGTTCTCCCTTTTGTAACATTTAGCTTTGCAAAGCTAACTGCGGAAGAAAGATTATTAAACAAGGAAAACCGATCCAATTTTGAATTCTGGACAGAAGAAACAAAAGTAAGCAGGAGAAATACAAAAATGATAATAAACAAACTCATGCTTCAACTTCACTTGCATACAGACCACAATAGGAAGATGCAAATATGCTTCAGCCTCTGAAAGACAGACGGAAATTGACCTTTGATCACAATTCAATATGCAATCGACATTAGATGCATTTTCAGCTGCACCACATAAGTAAAACAATGTATTAGGCACTAGAAAATCACACAACGGGCTTACTGCTTGATTGGTGTCACTGACACAAAGGATAGAAAGAGAAATAAACAAGTAAACAAAGATCTGATTCTAGTCTAGCAAATACACACACTGCAACCACCGTAAACTGTCCACTTTTGGCACCACCAACATCACTATCATTACACACAACCATTTTCTCCGCTCTTCTAAAGAATTCAGCATCCTTATCAATGTTACATTAGATTCAGTCCTACAGGATCAATTGTGTGAAATTTTATTGCAGACACCAAGTTCCCAGACAACATGCATCAACACACTTAGAATCTCTAAGGGAAATTTGTCAACTAAACTTCTTCATCCATCAGCTCATTCACCAATGAGATAGAAGAAAGAGAAATATGAACAAAATCTCATACTTGGGAAAAGATTAAAAACAAGTGCTTAACAAATTTATCAGACAGGTTGACAGAAATATGTCACCTACTCTTTTTGATTTTAGCGTGTAGGTCAATCTCAGTATGTTTCTTTTATAAACTTTACCAAAGGAGTAATCTTGTGGGGATCATCTACATGTATAACCAAAAAAAAAAATGAAAAACAACAAATTTTTGTAACTAAATGAAAGTGGTAAGAATGGATGACCAATGCAAGTAATTGCCAATTCATCATACCAACTTGAGATGAGCCCAGAGCAACATTTGTAGATCCTAGCCAAAATATTCCACATTCTTCATCAGAAGAGCTAATGTTAAGGTTTGAAACATCTGAACATAACAGGGGGTCTAAAAAAGGAAGATTAGGTGAAGTTCCCGATATTGTGGTCTTGGCAGTGATCTGTGGAGCATTCTGCCCCCTTTGAGCATGATATACTCTGTCCTTCTCCACTATATCAGCAACCTTCTGGTTACACAAATCAGGCCCGGAGCTAATAAGATCATAGGCATGATTCCAAAAGAGATTAGGAGACAATCCCCTAGCCCAGCTTTCTTCATCATCTCCAGCTCCTGGTATATAATTCCAGCTAAACTCTGAGGTAGTCCTATGTTGAGTTACAGCAGTAGAGGAAGAGGCAGAAACAAGAATTATTGGTGTGAAATCCCAAGAATCATGATCAGGTACTTCATTTATCCATATGACAGTTTTCTGAGAAATCCATAAAGGACGCAAGGGCTTTTTTAAGCACAAGGCAAGAGCTGCAATATCAGCCCCACTCGCATTTAGGTCTTTAGTCCATCCTTCTAACCGATCCTCAATCGCTGCCTTCTCTGTCCCAGAAACCCAAAGGGGAAGGTGCAATGAACAATCCCAATCAACAGAATTCTGCCCTGCATCTGAATCCTGCAGAGAAGCAAGTCAGAAAACAGGAACAAGAAAGTGCTTCTATGTTTCTACCCCAATGCAGTCACTCTCAATCAATGAGGCAGTTTTCTGTTCATCGCACCTCAACCCAAGGAAAAAGCATAAATGCAAGTCATGCAGTCTCAGGCTAACACTTGATCAAGTTCTTGTCATATTAAAAATGATACTTACTTGAAACTTGATAGATGCAAACAGCATTTTTAGGGGGAAAAAAGAAATTCCTTAACAAGAATGTTGGCCAATTAAGAATTAAATGACTCCGGTTATTATGTAAACTCAAACATTTCAACGAACACAAAACCTGAAATTCGACAACAGCAAGCAAGAGTGAAAACAATACTGAAAATGATGAAAAATTCAACAAAATTGAGAAACTTTAAACAGAGAATATTATCAATACTCACCCGCTCCAGCAACGAGCCATCATCATTACGCAACTTGTTCAAATAATTAGAAACAGAGCGATTCAAAACACACGTCCAAATAGGTATCGTTTTCGACATACTATCAGGGAACCGCTTTCCTCTCCGCGTCGAATCAACTATAATACATCCTCCTTTCTGTCCTACCAATAAATAACCGAAAAAAAAAACCCAAAACACATTCATTTCAAATTACATCAACCAAAGAAAAAAAGAACAAGAAATTTAACTTATTTATTTCTGTTTTTACCGGCGAGAAGGGCGATATGGAAATTGAGACGGGAGGTATTAAAAGACCAATTATTGGTGTGACCGTCGGTGGATTTGAAGTAACAAGTGGACTGAAATTTCGGAGAATACCAGAGACCGCAACGGAGGTTGGCCACGAGGGGGAGTTGGGGCCACAGCTGGGAGATTTCGCCGACAAAGATTGAGTCCTCGTAAATTGATCTTAGTGCGTTGTAGAGAGTGTTGTCTTTACGTTTTATTGTCCTCGCTGCTCTGTATATGCTTAGCTTTGTTTCATTTTCCATTTTTGACGTTTATTTGCTGAGGTTTTTTTTTTTTTTTCTTTTGTCTCCTTTAGGGTTTGGGGTTTTCAGACAGCACGATTTGGTTATCACATCTACCTTGGAGAGACGCTGCTGGTAAAGTGATAGGTGAGGTGGTAAGTGCAACTGATAACTGCAAACTGATATCATGAAACGACTGTCGTTTGAGTTGGGAGCATCGCCGCGATCCTTGAGCCAGAGGCCCAGAGTGGCAGCTAAAACGCAACACTTTTGGACCGCTCTGGGCCGACTAAGGAGCGGTTCTTATTATTCTACCCCTAGTTCTGGTAGTAGAGAAGTATATTTAATTTAATAATTAATAACAAAAGAATTGCCCAAACGGATAAATTAGATTGATAGGGGATTTTGATTGAAATCTTGTGTTCTACTAATAGTATACTTTCTTTTATACAAAAATATAATTTAAATAAAATTAAATAAATTATAATTCATTTTGCTACTTCAAAGATTTTTATGGACTAGGTTGTGGTTCAATAGTAAAAAAGACCTTCATAAATTTTTTAAAAAATAAAAAATAAAAAGGAATTAGGAGAAATCAATGGAGAAAATTTTAGTCAAATTGTTTATGGGATATGCATAATCATAATAAAAATAATTTGTTTTCAAATAAATAAAATTAACTAAATTGATTATCTTGCTTGGTATATGATACTATTAAAAAGGTGCTTTTGTTTATGAAAAAATAAAAAGATTTTTGGGGAAATACAGACAGATTCAATATTCGTATATATAGACAATTCCAAACACAGTTACATGGCAGAATACTTTGTTTTCCTGTCTGACATGCTTCAGAATACTCAAAGGATTTGATTCAGTTTCAATGTGAAATCCATGCAACGGTACCATTGCTGACATAAAAAACATGTAGCCTTTTAAACCATTTTTGTGTTTGTGGAACAGGAAAATCACTTCAATCAAGGTTTCCTGCTTTTATCCTTGGCCGCATTGTTCAACAATCCAGAAGTGGCAGTCGATGAAGGAGTGATTGCCTTCCTTATCTTGAAGATATTCCAAGCAGCGCTAGCACAATGCCCTGCGGTTGCTAGCACATCTTCAGTGGCCTCCCCTGCTCTTTCACCGAACCTGGTGCTCAAACCATATATAAACAACAGGAATCAAGATAGAGAAATAAATTACAAATATATTAGCCAAGAAAATGGGAAATGAAAATTTTGTGTTGCAATTTTTTATCTTATTACCTCTCAGTCACCATTCTGGTTGCTGCAGTGGAGGTTGCGGAAAAGGCTTGCTTTTCAGCAACTTCAGCTGCATCTAGAACCTTGTCTGCCATACACAGAATGGAAAATGCAGTCACCTTACAGTTTTCCAAGCAGTGAAAGGATGGGATATTAAGATTCATATTTTGTACCAATGCTATGTACTATACTCCCAATTTTAAAGAAATGAAGCGCTCTGATATTTGGCTTTATCGATTACTCACTGACAGCATCAAGGGAAGCTAAAAGAACTTCTCCTGGAACCATGGATAGGAGAGCTTTCCCAGGTTTGGAGTTAACCAAAGGTGCCATCACTGTTCCGCTAGCGACACCAACCATGTCAAGCATTGCTTTGCTCATCTTTTCAGTCATTTTGGACAGCTTTCTCACACTACACAACAGACAGACAGTACCAGAGGCAACAATAATATATGCATCTTTTTGACTTAATGGAAATATATGCCATGTACGCGTGATAATTGAAAGGAAAATTTTTCTTGTCTTAGGATACCGTTTTAGGCTTTTGTTGGCTCCACTCTTCCTTGTGGCCCCGCTGTTCCTGTAGCCATTACTTGCTGTGATCCCTTTATTCTCCGCAGGAGCTTGCGTTAAAATGATTTCCCCTCCTTTCTGAACCTGCTTTTTCCCTTCTTTTCTTTAGATTGACTAACCAAGGCAATTCAAAGCGTAGCAAATCTTTTTCCCTCTAGGCTTTTAGCGGTTTTGCCAATGAATGTTTTCTTGTTGGTTAGTATGGCGTAAGAATGCAAGTTCACTGATTCATAGTGCATTACTCATGCCTAAACTTAGTTAGTATTTTGTTTTCCTAATTCAGATAACTTAATTGGGATGATTAAATGCTATGTACATGTACTTAGCTATCTAGAATGAGGATGACATTTTAAATATGCCTAGGCTAGATTGATTTTGATGTTCCAAAGCAAACCTGGGTAGTATAAGCATTGGTGCATTTGAAGATTCCCTTAACAATCTGGCCGGTTCCTCCAGCAATGGCCTTTGCCAAAAAATTGTTGTAATCTTCAATTCTGGGGGCATACTCCTTCCAATCAACATGTTTATCCCCAGTTGAAGCTGCACCAGAAAAGCATGAGTGCTCCTTCAAAAACGAGTCCAACAAGCCCAAGCTGCTAGCATACTGCCCAGAGAAGGTCACTCCATAACTCAGGGGATTTCCATCTTTCATCGGCAAGGAAAACAGGTAGTGGAACGAATCAAGCTTGACTACTGGCTCGTCTTTTGTCAAAGGCCATTGGAGATCCTCCCCAACTTTAACGATGGTAGCAAGAGGAACGCCCTCGTCCAATATCCGGACTAGTGTGAACTCACCCTTGGCGAGTTCCAAGGCTTCTCCTTCATCCATTAGATGAACCGTGCATCCTGCAATCTGCAAAAGAACCTCCAGCTGGAGATTCTTGTTTTCCGGGTATGCAAGAACAGGTTCAGTTGAGGAAGGCTGCATGGGAGCGGAGGTTTTGGAACTCCTAGGCCTGAAACAGCCCATTTTTCTGTTTAACTTTTTTCTTGAAGGGAACTAGTCCGGATATAAAGGGGCAGGCACGAAGAAAGGTGAAAAGGGGAATTGGGTAACAGAGGAAGTTTTGCTGTGATTGATTCTTTGTTTGTAACTTTATTCTATTCCTGATGGATAAGACTGGCTACGACTGTTACTTTCGGCGGAGGCCAAATGAGAGCTTGACATACGAGCTTTGTTAAGTAGTTAACTAGAGGAACATGAGATTGAAATTCGAAATTCCTTTGCATATTTTAATTATTCTTTGGTAATGCTTAGAAGGCAATTTATACCTTGCATTTTGGAACTCTATATTATTAACTATAATGTTACGCAAACCATATGCTATCCATGCATTAGTGGTGTTCATTTTGCCCAGACTCCAGAGTGGAGTTGTCTTAAACCTTGTCAACTGTACTAATCAATCAACATGGGAGTCTTGCCCAATCCATCCTCTTGAAAAATTTTGCAAGCCAACTTAATTTCAATCTAGAGTTAAATATTAAACCAACAAAAAAAAGTTACTATAACACTAATAGTATCTGGGTTATGATGCTTGTTATTTCTAATTATTTTGAAAAGAAAAAGTAAGATATTTGGCAGGTCCATTTCGAGTTTGGCTCAACTTAAAGCATCTCCTTTATCTTACCTTAGGAATTTATTAAATATTAGACCAACGGTTAAAAGAAAAATTCCAGAATTAAACCCAATTTTTTTTTATGTTCGAAGGCTATAGTATTTGGTAAAAAGAAAATGCAATTTTCATACGCTTTCTAATTATGGGCTTATTCAGGCTTTATCATCAATGGGTCGACCTGACCCGTTTCCAGCATGTGGACCTGGCCTGGAAGCCCAAAAAAAAATAAAAAAAAACGAAAAATATCACATCAAGGGTCAGCGAAGTCAAAAGATTCTACGCTAGGAGAGATTCTTATTGGCAAATCCGTCTCCAGTCCCCTGAGCGCGATCGCCGGACTGCCAAGATTCGAATCCGTATTCCAGGTGAAAACCTTTAGCTTTTACTCTCTTTAAGTCACTGCTTCATTTGCATTTTAAATTTCTAGCTCTAGAAAAGACCCTTCCGTTTCTCTCATTTTCTCAGTTACCCAAAAACCCTCTTTTTCTCTTGGCACATGCTTTTAAGCATCCAATTACTAAAGAACTGTCTGCTTGAAGTTTTTGAAGTTAGTTTGCATCTGGGATTATCTCATTTTTCTCTATTTCTTTAAAATTGCCGATGGGGTAAATCTGGGTTGATCAGTAAAAAGAGGCTCAATTGCGAGATATGGCAATAGCTGTGATAGCATTGATTCTGGGCGTCTTACTAGGAGCTTTTGTTTTGATACCCCGGCATGGTAAATCAGGTAATCTTCAGTTTATTGTGTTTGTCTCTTTGTTTTCAATGTTTTAATGTTACAAAAAAGTTATGCAGATTGTCCTTGATTGATGAAAGTTTGTTTCAATGCAGCTCATACCAACCAGGTTCAATCAAATGGTAACAATTCTAAGGTAAATCATGGGAACTTTGAAATAAATTACTTACATTTTTGCAGTTTTTCACAGTTCAAATATTTTCATAGTTTGTACATTTATTAATCTAACATATCAGTAATAGATTAGACAGTATTTCATAGATGCTTAGCTGCATTATCAATGTGGAGGTACGCTAAGTAACTCCAAACTCTTTTTGAATATTCTTCTTTTCTGTTAGGCATCTAAATCCTACAGTAAAACAGAGGTAGCTCTACATAATAAAAGGACTGATTGTTGGATCATCATTAAGGACAAGGTAATTGGTGACTTTGGCTTGATGCTATTCTTGGAACTTGCAACTTCCTACGATACTAAGACATCTCACTTCTGTTGTTTGTTTTACTATATTGAACAACTGCAGGTTTATGATGTTACCTCATACGTAGAGGAACACCCAGGTGGTGATGCCATCTTGGCCCATGCTGGAGATGATTCAACTGAAGGGTTTTATGGGTATGCATTTGTTCCTTATTTGGAAACACTTTGAAAAATTCCAAAAGTTTCATGTTGCCTCTTTCAGTTTTGTCCCCTCTAGGATTAGTTAGCTAAATTCTTCTTGGTTCTGGGCTTGGCTCTTATGTATGTCTAGATAGGATTTGATACATAAAACTGGTAAATGAGGATAAAATCTATGTATTTTTCAGCTTCCAAAGTATGTAATAAATAGTATATTCTTAATCAGTTTACTCTACTGTACTCAAGTGCAAAGTTTGTCATGCATAGCATTATAAGGATTCTCTATTATACATCCAAAACTTACGTGGTATTTCCATCTTTTTATTGTCTGTGACAGGCCACAGCATGCTACCCGCGTCTTTGACATGATTGATGACTTTTACATTGGAGATCTTCAGAAGTAAATTACAGGCACCCATCCATCGGGTTGTAAAACTAGGGAGGAGAAAAGAAGCACTCCTGAGAATATTCTTCTGTTGGCTTTTCTGCCTCACAAGTCTAACATTGTTACGTGCTGTGCACACTTAAAGTTCCTTTCTGGGAGAAAACTTAGCAGTTATTGATCTCTTGCACTTAAAACTATTTTTTCTCCATCAGCTGAATAGTTTGTGACTAATCCTTTCTCTGATAATCTTGTTCCCTTCAAGGTGTTACATGGGAAAACATATAGAAAGAGGGTTGCCGTGTAAAAGTGATTTGTATCGTTTGGGTATATGTACTCTTCAAGTTTATTCTGAAAAGCCAAAATTCTGATTTTTCGAAATTATTATAAATAATTTTATTATGCTGTGAATGTCGGGGTCCAATCTGCCACATGCATCTGTGATCTACCGTTGCTATGGCAAAGAGATTAATTTGCTTGAAATTTGATACAAAGAAGAAAACGAGAAATGAAAAATTATATAAATATAAACAGAATGTTCACTCGCTAGAGCGGGATAGGAGCGTAGGGTAAATCACAACACTGCTGTCTCGCATTTGAACATTAACTGTATATAAGGACTTGAAAAAATTACAGGACGAATTCAATGCAAATTACAAAACCAGCCCCGACGAGGGTTGATAATTTAAGAATAAATTGATTGAATGGGGACTAAAAAATGAGGCTAAAATTCCTAAACCACTAAAATCAATCAAATAAGGAATCACAAAATAACCCACCAACAATCAACCACCGATCGTTGCTTCTGAATCCTTGTGCCTGTCGGATCTCGAAAAGGGGAGGGAAAACTGGTCACAAGATTCTCTCATCTCTAAACATCGTATTTCTTGGGTTGATGCCACTGAGCCAAACTTCTGGCTAAAGAACTGAGGAATGAGGCTTTGGGAGGAGCTCCTTTCTTCCCATATAAATGCTTCCCTCCCAAGTCTGTGAATATTGGACCCATATCCTTATTCCTTTCAATCTGCAGAATAGGCAAACACTGCTAAGCATTGGCCAACTACATAAAGCTCATTAGGAATTCTTAACTGCTGTGCTCAACTGACATACCTTGCTTATCTTCCCATTCTTCAAGTGATATCGAATACCAGACCAATTGATAGATTGAGAGAAATGAGAACGGAAGGCAGAGATGGGGTATAAAAAGTTATCAACCAGCATTGCAACAAAGACCTGCACAATCACAAAACAATATCATTTCCATCAGTACATACTCCTAAGTATTTGTCATATCCAAGCTCTAGTTCAAATAGTGACCAGGCTTCAAGTCAAAATCAGGCCTTCTTAAATCCAACCAAAAACATTTAGTTTATTTAAGTATATAACTTATATTTTATTTTTTAACAGAAAGCTTGATTATCGTAATTTGCTATTCTAGCCTTAAGGAGATTATCCCAAAATTCTAGATAAGGCATTGAATTGGATGAAAAGGCCAAAATTTTTGTTCATCACTCTAAATATAAATGTATAATCTCAGAGTGCATATACAGTAATTTAAAAAAACAGAGACTCGAGATAAGCACTTAAGTTTGAGGGGAACAACAGAATGCCAGAACTTATAATACCCATTGCCACTCCCATATTAAAGAGAAAGAGGTGATTACCATGCTCCAGTTGTAAGTACCAAGTGAGAGCTTAGGTGCCTCAGGAGATAACATGTTACAAAGGTGAACTTCAATCCTCGTTAAGTTCCACATAGAAAGTAGCTCCATAAAGGTACATACAGCTAGGCAGCTCACTAGTAGCAACCCTGTGCAAAAACAGTTTGCTTAGTTACAGGAGCTAATTCCAACTTCACGAACGTAGTATACTACTTCTCTAGCTTCCATTTTATTAGATTGAATACTTTACCAGTGGAATTACAACCTAAAAATACAAGTAAAAATGAATTTTCTATTATGTGGCAAGGGCTACTTCCTACATTTCTAGTGGTGGAAACGCAAACAATTATGGAACCCTGATACACGGGTACATCTAAATTACTAAAAATCCAATATGATGAGGGTCAAGGGAACTTGTAAATTATCTGTATAACTCAGTACTCTCCCAGCCAAAGAAAAAAAAACAAACGCTTATTACTCAAAAACTCCAAATAGACTGCTCTTGTTGTCCAGATCAGGACCACAGGCATTGGTTTCATCTGAATTAATTAATACTACGACCTACCCAAAAAGGAAAAGTAGTGTGCTTACCACCAGTAGTACAATTTGTTTCCTCATATGAATAACCCTTGATATAGATTTGTAGTGCTGCTGCAACATGAACCATACCCATCAAGTATGGCGCAACAAATCCCCATGACAGATAGCAATGGGAAGAAAACAGTGCTTTATTCATTAGCCAATTAACCTTGCTAATGTATGATTCCAAAACAAATGTTTGCTTCCTCAAATAATTCCAGTACCTGGACAAGAAGTCAAAGTCAACATGGATATAAGTATAACAGAAAAGCCTAATGGGTAAAAGTCACAAACCTTGAGAAACTTAGATCACTTGCAAGAGGATGAGGAAAAACAGCAACTGGAGGAGATGTAATAAGCCTCTTGTGGGCTCCTGAGAAGACATCATATGAGCAGTTAAAAGGGCAAGTCTATGAGTGTACAAAGCTGTAACTTTAATACCAACAGAAATATTGAATTTCTTATTAGTCTACTCAAAAATTTACTAGAGACCATATTACCAGCTATAGCAGCTAGAGTCATATCATCGGAGTATCCACCATCTCGAAGTCCCGAGACCACACCATATCGGTCATATCGAAAATCATCAGCATGCATCTGAAAAAACAATCTAGAAGAATCAGAATAATCCTTCAACTTTGTGCAGGAAACACTGAGAAGGATAGGAGGAGCTACTTGCCATCATGCACCCTCCCCAAAGAAAAAATGTTTTACCACCAGTAGCAAATCCCATTGAGCAAGGCTGTAGATAAAAATGTTCAATGAGTAGATGAACTAGAGGATACAACAATCAACTTATTGAAGAAAGATTAAAATAACACATTCAATATGAACAACTAGATCACAGTTACACATAAAAACACATAAGTTTTTCCACTCGTGAACTACTTTTGGGGGGGGTGAGAATCTTTCATTCTAACTATTTGCTTCACGTCTTGGCCAAAATTAAATACTAGTTAGAGATGAGGCAATCCCCCTTACGCCCCAAACAGACCATCTATAGTGCTCTATTCTTCTTTGAACTTCGGGCCATGGAATAAATTAACACATGTGAGCTGATATTTCCCACCTTGTTGCTGCTTTGATATTTCAATAAGAAGTGCATGCACGTTGATGTGTGTGTCTGTGTTAATCTTTTGGGGAGGGGTTCAGGATTGGTCAGCTAGCATAATGCTTGTGTAGTAATAAAAAACTGCAACTTATCTACAAGTGGATGCTGGTAGATCATGCAGTAGGAGAATAAAACAGTAAGCCATATGCATATCAGATATGGTCAGGTATATACACTATCTTGGGAAGAAAGCATAAATCATAGATGGCACCATACCATATGGTATTCATAGATGCAGTAACTCCCTAAACTTCCAGATGGTAAATCAAGAGGATATCCAGTTTGAATAAATATCTGCAAATAATTGCCAATAACATGAGTACTATAAAAAGAATCGATAGTTTATATCTGATTCACCATAACCATAAGAGGCAAACATGTAAAGGTTGAGAAAAATCTAATTATTTTGACTGAAGGCATATGGATCTGAACAAACATACCTCTGGATTCTTTTCCATCTCAGCAGTGAGGGCTCCAATTGTCCCTGGGTGCAGCCTAACATCATCATCCAAAAATAATACATACTTGGAATCTTTATGCATTTTCTCCACCCCAACCTTCACAGAAATACCACAATAAATATGATTAAGCACTATAAAGAATACACTTCTAGCAGAGTGATTTTAACAACATACAAGGACTAACTTAAATGATTGCGGATTAGCAAAAGAGGACATCTTCAGTTAAGGATTTAAAGTAAGTCTTCACTAAGTACAAGTGAGTGACAAGGCATGTAGTCTAAACAATAATATTAATAGAAAAGTAACTGATATAGAGGGCCAAGTCATTTGCAAAATCTGTTTAACATTTTGGTAAAGTCGCTACATACCAGCTGGTTATGTATTTTCTGACTACAGGTTGTTGATAAACCAGCCACAATGATTTTAGCATCAACATCATCCTGCACAGAGAAACATGCATCAAATCAGGAAGGCAAGAAGAGAAGCCACAGTGAAGAAGCTCAAAAGAAGCCCTCAAACATTCAAATAAAAAAATAAAAGAGAGAGAGGGAGAGCATTGAGTCTTTTAGGGGTTTTCAGTGAAAGTGGGAATGAAGGATTACATAGTAAAAACAATCTTATTTAACTTTTTGTCAGATTCTTTTTCTTAATGTAATCAGAAAATGCATGACAAAGAAAATTCGTGGTATACCTTGAAATCTGTTATTAACCGAGATACAGCATGGTAAGCTGGATCTTCAGTACTTTCCACCACAAAATGGAACTCTAGAGGACCACCATAGAGAGATGTGATCTGCCTCCGGTAATGAACCATAATTAAGCAGATATTCCAAAAAAATAAACCTTTTAAATTTATCAATTCCAGCAGAGCAATATGAAAGAAAAAAGAAAGGGTATGTCTACTACTCATTAATGGAAATTTAGTTCAATTTTCCATTTTCTGATGAAAAAAATGTGAATGAGGAAAAGCTAAATGCACGCTTTTAAGCATTCACTTAGAAGACACCTCAAGATAAGTATGCACCTGACTCCTCCAATTGTGTAGATTATGTTCTCCAAAACCTTTTAAAGGCATCACAACCGTAACTCTTGGTAGATTGACCTGATTAGAGTGCTCAAGTTCATTAATATCATGGCATAGAAATGCAAAGCTATTGCCACCTTTCATGATATCCTTCATTCGATTGATCTCTCTGTTCCTGTGAAGGGCAATAAATGTAGGTATATATAAATAAAATAGGCAAACTTCTAGGTCATGTGACAACAGAGAATAGTCATGGCAACCTGCATTCTAAATTCTCGCCATTAAAACCATGTACCTGACATAAGCAGCACAAGCCCACCCAATAGCAAGAGTCAAGCAGATTACACATCCCTACATCATGTATAAAAAATTCAAATTGGTAATCTTTTTAAATTTTAAATTGGAGAAAGACGGAGACAAAGAAGCAACTGATTTTGGCTAATCAAAATAATTGCAAAATAATAAAGAAGGAAACCATTAGTCAAAAGCAGAAGATAATCAGCTAGCAAAACGGATAATATGTATCAGTCAAACCATTGAAGTTCCTTCAAAATGTAATTGCTAATTTGTGTATAAAGGTAAAGATGTTTCAATAGCTTTTCTCTCAGATAAACCATTGATTGGAAGCTGACTTCGTTTGCCATCCAATAAGACAATCCTTGTTACATTAACTGACATGTCAACCCTCCCTCCAACAACATACACATATCAATAAAACCAAAATAAAGTTCCCATTATATGGAATTGAAGTTGTAATTAGGAAAGGGAGCCTCCAACTCCATTTGTTACAGTCCTATAACAAACAGAACTCAACTCAGAGCTTGATAAAACTTCTTATCGCTTAAGCATCATCCAATTACATGACTAACGTAAAATTAAGGACTTTCATCTACAAACTCGGTTATCATTACAATGAAATTGAAGACACATTGCCGACTATCATAATAACAGCCACCTCTATGACCAAATTTCAAACATTTCATCTCGATTATGTCATAAGCAGTTAAATAATTCATTTACCATCTTTTTTTTTTTTTGTAAATTAAAAAAAATTGTTCTACATTTTAGCTATCTAGATCCAATGGTAATGGAAAACTTGCACCTTCGCTGTAAAAAGGGAATTACAAATTCTTTAAAGAGTAGATCTTTAAGGTTACATATTAAGGAGAAATAACAAAAATAATAAACTAACTATACATAAGCTATGAAGGTAAGAAACCAACCAAGCATCAATTTAATGGCTGAAAAAACACATAAAATTAGTTAAAAAGCTCAGAATAAAAAGGAAAAAAAAGAGAACTTGAACCAGAAAACAATTCAGCTCACATACTAAATTAAATAAAACACCAAAAAGCCAAAAAAAAAAAACAAATCTATTTGATTCTTTTTACGATTAATTCAAAACTTTGTGCGGAAAATCGATCTGAAAGAGATGAAAACACAAACCTGGATCTGAATAAAAACAGCGAGAGGACTACAGAAAGCTCTGCTGAGAGAGAAGAGAAGCCAATCGACAGAGTCCAACGCCGACATTCTATTATTTCTTTTCTTTTTTCTTTTTTCTTTTTTGTTTGTTCTTCTCTTCCCTCTGTCAATCCTCGTCGACGGAAACGGCTGAAACTAGCCAAACAAAAACTAAAAGCCCTACAAACTAGCTTCGAAGTTTTGTCACTTTCTCTCTCAATGAAGGGCGTCCGTCGTTAATTTTGGTCTCTGAGAGACTCCCCAGAGAAACAGGAAATGGGAAGAAAAATAAAAAAAATAAAAAAAAAAAGAGAAAGCAGAGGGCAAGAGTAAGAGACCGCGTAATTTTTATATTTGGATTTGGGAAAGAGAAAGAAAGGTGATTGACCACACACATCCGCCCCCTGCCTCCTCTTTTAGAGGAAAACGGAAAAATTACAAATTAGACAGATTGGAAATTTCAAAAAAGAAAAGAAAACAAAAAAAACCAAAGAAAAGAGGGAGAGACCGTTAGATGGGTTGGTTCTTTATAAGTACAAATAAATTAGAAAGAGCTTCAGGGGATCGGCTGACTGGGTGAGAGTTATTTTGCACCCCCGTGTGAGCTGGCACGTGCCCTTCGCTTTTCCTTTTCTTTTTCTTTTTTTTTTCTAATCAGAGAGGGAGAAACGTAGAAGGAAGAAGATGCTGCATTATGATCCGAATCTTCTTCTTTCCCTGTCGTTTTAACAAGTTGTCGTGCCCAATTCTCTTGTTCTTCGTTTTTCCGATTTTCAGCCTTGTTCTTTTTTGTTATTGCCACGCCTATTTTCCATTTCTGTGCATCCGGTCCAGTCTTTTGTCCAAACCAATGGACTTTGTCTGCTTTATTCTATATGCTCTTCCTCTTGTTTTCATTCTCTTTTCTCTCCTTCTTTCCCCGCCAATCTCCTTTTACCCCTTTTAATTTTTCTTGGTTTTTTAGCAAACTGAAAAAAAATAAATAAAGAAAACCTTTGTGCAAAGAACAACTTTATCAGCTTACAATTTTTTTTAATATTTAATTAATTAATTATTCATGAAATATAATTTTCATAAAATTTATTTATTAATTAAATAACATGTGACAGACTTATTCAGGAAATACAATTTTCATTTTTACATAAATTTTTTATTTTTTACGTATTTATAGTAAATTATATGTAATCTCTTTATTATGTATCAGAGGAACAAAGGAGAAGAAAGCCTTTTTTCAGGGTCCATGAAAGAAAGAGGGGAGAAATACAAAAAATTAATTTTAGAGAAAATGAAAGCAATTAATTTAGACAACTGAAACATAATCAAAGTTGCTCATCAATTGCCAATCTCGTTCCTGTAATGGCCCAAAAAAAAGTTGTTTATTTTTCCTTTGATATAATGCCCAAAAATAGTTGAAACAAAATTTGGGCATAAAAATTAGAATCCCTTTGCAGTTTTCTCGCGAGAAATTTCCTGTCGTCCACTCCAAAAAATGCCAAAGACTGGCATCAGCAATTTCTTTTTTATTTTTAAGACAGGCCGAAATATCAACAATTAAATAAAAGATCAAGAGACAATATCACGTGATACAATTAGGTTAATAAATTTGTTTTGGAGAAGGGGTGTGTCAACCTTGGAAGAAAGACAACGCCAAACGGTAACAATGAAGAACCCCCGGCATGGATATCCAACTTTTAAAAGAATAAAATTAATATATTTATATTGTACTACTATATTATTTTTTCTTCGTTTGTTAATTGGGATTTCAAGCAATGCCCATGTGGATCTGCGAAATTACGTAAGAATCTTATGTTTTTAAAGACACTATCAGCTGATTTCAAGATTGATTTCAGCTTTTGGTCGTATATGGTGTATCGTCATGTTACCTTCCAAACAACACCAATTTAACCTTTGAAGGGATTCATTTCGACAACATGTTGGTTTTTAATTAAATAATTCAGCAAATTTAACTTGTTTCTTTGAACAGAATTGTAGGGCTTACTGTACGAGAAAATAATATTTTTGTTATTAATTAGATTTTTTAATATAAAAAGTAAATTTCAAATTTAAATTTTTAAATACGAGAATGTTTGAATTGTTATTATTAATTTATTAATTAGTAATTACAAGATTACACACGACATTTCCTTCTCAAATTATTATCGGGAAAATGTCGAGTTAACAATGATAATGAGATGTAATAGGACTCAATAAACAAGGTTACTTAAAACCAGAATTATCAATAATGGTGGAATGATACTGAGGGCCAGTTGTCTTTGGCTACTCCTGCAAGAAAGATGCAGTGGACACTTAGAAAGTGTATTGTGCAAACAAATAAGCTGTCAGCGTGCTGTTTATTTTTGAAATGCTGATGTTATGCATTAGCAGGATTAGCAACTGAGGCAGGCATAGGCATATACACCCAGAGTTATTCCCACATGGTGCTGCCAGCTTTCGTACTTGAAGAAATCATGTTATCAAAACAGAACACGGTTTGCCTACTTGCCTCCCATGTGGCCCACTGTTCTGTATATTTAATGGCAAAAAGAAAAAAAAAAAGTTTCATCCAGGATTAAATGAACCCTGATTTATAGACAAGCGTTGAATTGAACTGGATGGATGGTATTCTAACCTACCAGTCCATTCTTGGACTCCGGAAACGATGATTGTCAGCTTTTCAATACCTCAAGCTGCCTTTGCAAATTTGAAAATTTCTTCAACTGAATCCGAGCTTATGGAACAAATAATGGAGGTCTGTATTAACTAGATTCTTGCTCCCGATCTAAATTAAAACTTGAACCTTTTGAGAGGGTAAGGCTTACTACTTTATTACCAAATGAACAAAATCAACATTTTTGTTGATTGGCACATTGACAATGATAAGTCTGTTACAGGTAAATTTAGCTATAAAGAATTGCCTGAGAAGAGAGGTTCAAATCAGTTCATTATGCTTGAGAAACAAGAGGGACCAAGGCGATGTAGCTATTGATTAGGAGCTTGAAAAAGTCACTTTACAAGAGGACCAATCCATAATGGACAATGGGAATGCCACCGGAGCAAACCCATGTCTTTAGCCTTGTTCAGTTAATCAACTATTAACTTTTTGCCTACAGCAAATCTGTCTTCTATTTTCGTGATGCAAATTCGTAGGTAACTCCTATCCCCTTGAAAATCCTTTTTGTATGCAATCCAAATTGAGAGACTAAAAAGAGTTTGATTTCAGAAAAGGTCCATCCATGATCCATTCCAGTTGCTTTAAAGAAATTCACAAGGCCAAAAAAGGACAGACTCTTTTGGCGATTCAAGAGAGCGACCCAATGTTGTCCTGGAATTCTGCACGAATAAAGAAGTTCGTAAAGTGTGAAGGCTTTTTCCATCCATAATGCTAAGCGGGCAAAAGGTAATTTCGATCAGGTTTCCACACCAGTCTTGCGCAGAATTTGGATAGATTCGTTCCAGCGCCACTCCTTTATGCTTTTATTGTCTTTCCCCTCGTTAAGAAAAGATGATTCAATGATAAGCTTTTCACGAGGAGCAATTGCACCTGCTCTTTCCACTTTTGCTCCATCCTTGTGGAGTAGGTAAAGAAATGGTGGAAATCATTCCCATAGACACCACCCATATGCCACAGAGGATTTTATATTATTTATGAATAACTTTTCCTAGTCCAAATTATTATCATGGCCTGCGCTGATTTTCATACTTCTTTCTTTTGTTTTATTTTATGATTGAAAAGACTTTGTGGATGAACTCTAACTAGTCCTGCAAGACACTTGACAATTATTGACTTAGGCTTATATTATCTGTAATAGAATCAAACCAAAATCATACGAATTTTCAACACAATTCAGCAGTTTGAGAAGCCTACAAAACCGCACACAATAACCATTAAATTTCCAAGGAAATTTCCGAAACTGTCATCGCATTCCAAGTGTTGCCAATTGATTAGGTACCTGCAGGAAAAAGATCTATCTAGGATGTTTTATTCTTTTTCCATGTGCAACCACATGAAACAACAAAGAATCTTTTCTTCGTTTTCCAGGCTGAGAATGGAAAGCCAATGTGGGGGGAAAATGCCATTATATCGGGGCAGCAGATAACGGAGATGATGACAACTGCTTCACAGATCCACCAAGCGAATTTAACATTTATGAAACTGGATTCAATAATCTTCTATCATGGTTCTTTATTGTAATTTCAGTACTCTTCCCTTGTTTTCTGTTTAGCAAGCTTTCTATATTTTTGTAGCAGGCCTACTGCTTGAAGCCGCGGGATTTAACCCAGCAGCAGGGTCGAACAAGCAGGGCCGAGTTTCAAACTCTAGCTCCTGCCAAAGATAGGGGTTATTCCCATTGCCATTATGCCATACTTTAAAAAAAAATCCTGCTTTAACCCGCCACAAGAATCGGATGAATGATTTGCAAGAGTAATTTCCACTTGTCTAATTTTGGATAGCATCCGATGTTATAAAAAAAATTTTCCAAATTGATTGGAGGATGAAGGTTTGCATCAAAACTTATATTTTCAAGTTGCCATGCTCGCTTCCTGAGAAAAAAAAAAAGAAAAAGAAAAAACCAAAATAGCCGTTTAGAGAGCAGCTTCATCTCTAGGGATTTAATAGAATGAAGATGTAGCCAATAGAAAGGCACCCATGGTCGTAGTTGCTGTAATTTTATTTGGCATCCAATATTAATACCATGAACTCTTTGAGACCGAAGACAATATGCAATTATAAACAAGGACTATGCAAAACCTGAAAAACATGCGTCACCAAAGTATAGTATGGAAGACTGCAATTTTCTTAGACATCACTGCCTGTGAAGCTAAAGAATCAGCGCATATTCTACATTATAGACGATCAAAACGCTATCTTCTCCTGCATTTTTGTGAACAAGAAAGAAAAGAGGCAGCAAAAATTGCTGGCTTCGTTGCAACACGCTAATATGAGGAATTGCAACTTGACAGAGCCAAAAAATTCTGGTCCAGCAAATATTTTTAGAGAAAGCCCAAGTCTTGCAACTAAAAAACCTTCAGTCTAAAGTCAAGCATCTTACATTCATAAAGGGGTTCTAATTTTCATGCATGCTTAGGTTTGCCACCTACTAAAAGAAATTGTTGAATCAATCAAAATTGAGAACCTTCTTGCATAAACAAAGATTCTACCAACTCTCTTATGATGGATAAATCGTATAATAATTGCAGCATATTGGAAATGAAAGAATGACCATCAAAAAGCTTGAACAGCCTTAACTAATAAATTGTTAAAATTTGATTCCAAATCCATAAATTTTAAATTATGTGCATCTTTCTGCATATAACCAATATTAAGTCTCTTATCGCATATCTTTCCTCCAAAAAGAAGAAAAGTCGGAATTGTCAAACTACTTCCCTTTCTAGAGAAAGCCTTACAAATGGTGATAAAATTTTGGCAATAGGTATTAAAAGATCACAACATAGACACCTAGCTAAATGCAGCAGCCATGGAATATCATTGATGCGTATCAGTTGACTTGTCATCTATCAGAGAATTAATACCATGGCTGCTTCCAATTAAGTGGTGAAGAAGCACGCCAGCAGCAACACTGACATTCAAGCTCTCCACAGCCAAAAAGGACTGGAACTCCTCACCTGAGCACCCAGAATCTACTTCTGTAGCTCCCATATCATCAACCTCTCTGGCCGCTATATCCACAGGAATGTTTCCAGGGATCCTAACTAACTGAGTGCACGATCTCTCAACCAAAGGCCTCAAGCCAGTGCCTTCACTGCCTAAAACAAGTATGGTTGGTACACCTGGCAAAACCTCATTCAAGGGAACAGCTTTAGAAGAAACAGAACCCCCAAGAACCCGCCAACCATTTTCAGCGGAGGAAACCAAGAACTGCATCATATTCTTGCAATATCTAAGCTCCATTAATTCAAGTGAGCCAGCGCTTGCCTTGCTCACAACACCACTTAATGGGGCTGAGTTTTTTGCACATAGAACCACCCCTGAGGTGCCAAAGAAGTAACCTGACCTAATTATTGCCCCCAAATTCTGAGGATCAGTAACCTCATCCAAAGCTATCCAAAGAGAACCTTTCTCTTCGTCAATTGAGACAGGCTCCAATTCCTTTATTTTCACCATCTCTAGAGGAGAAGCATCTAGCACCAAACCCTGATGGGGGCGATTATCAACAACCATATTGAGATCATGCTTCGACACTTCTTTTACAGTTAACCCGAATTTTTCAGCCATCCCAAACACTTTTTCAAACCCTTTTTTATCCTTCTTTTTCCTATTGTTTCTACCCAAATCTAATCCTTCTTGGACATACAAAGCATAAAATTCCCTTCTTCCAGCTGACAATGCAGCCAAAACAGGACCCACCCCATAAACCCCTTCACCAACCATCTTAGGTACAGTTGATTCAGTAGCCTCTTTCCATGTTTTTCTACCCCAACTTTCCTGCTTATTCCATCTTCGAAACTCTGGTTTCTCAGACCCAGGATTTATGTCCACCATTCCTCTAAACCTACTCTTAATCTTATCCCATCTTGGATCATCAACAACCTCATCCACTTCTCTTACTCCCTTTTCTTCATTGCTTTCATCCCCTCCCACTCGACTACTATTATGATGATCCCTCACCATACTTACCTTTCTACTTTCTTTAATATCCAGTGGGTGAGCAGCTTTTTTTCCAAAGGAAGATTCACCTGATTCCTCCCACGAGGACTGTCCAGTTTTTCCTACTGTCACCTTCTCCAACCTCTTTGGTATTTCCTCCAAAGATGAATGATTATTCTCTTTTGCCAATCTATCCAACGATTCCTCCCAAGAAGAACGGTAATTAGTCTTCCCAATCGCCACTTTATGTGACCCTTTTGCTTCATTAACTTTCTCTGAGGCTAACCAACGTAATGATTTTCCTGCTCTACTGAAGTCCCTCTCCTCACCAACTCTTTTCGAATGTAAACTGGATAGACTTCTAGCTCTTACAGAAGAACAACACTGTACAGCACTCCTCATCCTAAACCCACCTAACATACTTCTGGGTTTTTCAATACAGCCAATTTCTAAAGACTTAGAGTGAAAGTGAAGAACTTTATGGGCACCATACATCAATGAAGGGTTTAGTGAGGTTTTTGGGCAAGACCCCATTGGTAAAGACTGGGTTTTTGAGCTATGAAATTGTTTGATACATTTGGTTTGTGAAGAAAACCTAATGACAATGGGAAATGCTTGGCTTTTTGTCAGGTTAGAGCACATTGTGCGCATTTTTAGATAGAATTGCAAGAACTACTGCTCACTTAATAAATAGGAGATGAATTTGGTAATAGAAACGGCAATTCAGTGAAAGAATAATTTACCTGGATTAACTGCAGAGGCTTTGGACAACTAAAGCAATGAACTTATCCACTCCTCGTCAATGGTTAGACTTAGACAAGCTCCCTTTAGCGGTTTTCCAGCTCTGTTTCTCTATACCTGATAGCAAATGATCTTTTTTAGGTTTCTTTGGCCGCTGAAGCCTGGAGCATAAAACGACGCCGCCATTGCAAAACCTCCCGCTTTTTTCTGTTACTGAAGTGACTGAAATATCCTTAAATGCCAAAAATACCCTTTATTAATCATCGTACATCGAAAATATCCCAACTCTTTGAGCCTTTGACTTTTCTGGAGGGACTTTTCCGTCAGGCCACACTACACAAAGAAAGACCATTCTCCAAGACAGAAAATCCTCGAAAAGTCCCCTTTCCTTTACTAGCGTCAAAGCTAAAACCCTTCAAAACCCCCTACACCAACCGGCCCACAGAAAAACCAAACTCAAACGGAAAAAAAAATCGTTGCAAAATGGGAACTCCAGAAACCTCTCGGGAACCGTGCCCCGATCGCATCCTCGACGACATTGGCGGCGCGTTTGGGATGGGAGCGGTGGGAGGATCGGCTTTCCACTTCCTCAAAGGCGTCTACAACTCGCCAACTGGATCACGCTTCCTCGGCGGCTCTCAAGCCGTCCGTATGAATGCACCGCGTGTGGGTGGAAGCTTCGCTGTCTGGGGTGGTCTCTTCTCCGCCTTCGATTGCACCATGGTTTACGTTCGCCAAAAGGAAGACCCTTGGAACTCCATCTTCGCAGGCGCCGCCACCGGTGGCTTCCTTCAGATGCGCCAAGGACTGGGCGCCTCGGCCCGATCGGCTCTTTTCGGTGGGGTCCTATTGGCTCTTATTGAAGGAGCTGGGATCATGCTCAACAAAGTCCTCTCCGCTCAAGAAAATATGCCTGTAATGATCGAAGACCCTGGGCCTGGGGTTGGACTCCCAATGGGCTTGCCGGGTCAGACCGGAAATGAGGTTGGATCTGCCTCGGATTCGGGTTGGTTTGGAGGGTGGGTTGGTGGGGAGAAGAAGAAAGAGGAGGTTAGGAGCGGAGGGTCCAAAACGGAGATTTTGGAGAGTTTTGATGCACCGCCGGTGCCGACTTTTGAGTTAAAGTGAAATGGAGCATTTAAAGAGGTTAAAGGTTTTATGTTTGATATAGGACAGGATAGGATCCTTTATTTTCCATTATTTTTTTCTTTTTCTGTTTTGAGGAATTTTTGAAGTATAGTTGCAGCATTGTATAATAAGTAATTGACGATTTTGTATTGTTTGAGGAATCTAACTCATAGTTTCATAAACTAGTAGTAGTATTTTGGTGTATCAATTCTGATTTCTGTTTGTTACCATATTGATTTGTGGTAAAAATCCTTTCATGGTTATCCATTTACTGCCCTTTGACATGAAAACAATGACATTCATCGTTAACATATTCATTCGTACCTTTGTAATCATGCTGGGGCATTTCTGCTTGGACATGGAAACTAGACATTCATTTTTGTTGTCTAATTGGAAATATGGAATTTGGTTATCATCCTTTCCCAGTCTTCTTGTTTTTCATGTTTTTCTTTGTTAATGACTTCATGACTTGCTGTTAAAGGTCAATACATGGTTCTTGAAGAGATTTATTATGTATGGGCAGATTTATAAGTTGAATCTTATATATTTGCTAGATGTTGTTTATATTTGGTTTTTGTATGGCTGGCCGTGTTTAGGTAACCATGAAATATCAATGATGTCTTTTAGTTATAAAGCTTAACTTATTTGATGTTTTGAATGCTGAACTTATTACATTAATAATTTTCTCCCTTGCGGTTTGAACTTATGAGGCTTCAATATGTCCTCTGTTCCTTTTGTTGAGTAAAAGATAGTGCTATTCCTTTTCTTTCCTCTGTTCAAGATGAGATTTATGCTTCATATTAATTTTATTTGACTTTGAGTTCGTTTGCTCTCTAGTTTAAGCCCTAATTTTATGCTGAATACATTTGTTCATACTTTGATACATTCACAGAAAAATGGTTTTTTTTTTCTCCTTGTGCAGTGTTATCTTCATAATTATGCTTTCCTGTGAAACCATTGTATTTTGCGGCGTACTCTTCCCCTTGCATGTCTATTGCTTAAACGGTGTTCTGTTTCGAGTTTCCTTATCTTTTTTTTTTTTTTCGAAAAGCTTGAGTTTCCCTATCTTAACTACTGAACTTGTTGGAACCGCAGTTGTGTTACAATGATTAGTCAGCGGCTAGATACAAGAATTGTCTGTTTGATTTTCCGAGAGTAAAGATTGAACGAATGAGTAGTTTTTCATCCTACTGGACTGGAACTCTTTAAGTTGTTTTGTGATGAAATCAAGTTCATCTTTCTGTGACCCTGATTACAGGGACTGCCATAAGTCAAAGACTGATTGCTGGTGGTTTACTAGGTTCCTTTATATGACGGGTAAAAGTTTGCTGAATTTCAGAGTTTTTGGTAGCTTAAATTTCTAAGTTTGATGATATAAAGTTGAAGATTTGTCAACCAAGTAATTCAGTGTTAAGAGAGACAAAAGCTTTTTAAATATTTATAGCAGAAGACAAAACATGGCCGGCTTTATTGTCCTAGAAAAACAAAAACAAATCCTCAGAATCAAAATTTTAGTAAATTACCATTTCTCACACAATAAGAAATACATTATAAGATAATTCAGATAAAAATAAAATGCGATCACTACCATTTCTACTCCGCACACTCTCTCGCTACCATCTGCACAGTCAAACTCCCTCTCCTCCTCATCCCACCTTCCTCCACTGTTCCATGGCCACATCCGCCGCTGCCGAGCCCCTCAGTCCATCCAACACCCGCTTGGGTTGGATCGGGACTGGCGTAATGGGTCGATCCATGTGCGCTCATCTAATCAACGCCGGATACACTCTCACCGTCTTCAACCGAACCCTCTCCAAGGCCCAACCGCTCGTCGAAATGGGCGCGCGTCTAGCCCAAACCCCACATGACCTCGCTGCTCAATCCGACGTTGTTTTCTCAATCGTCGGCTACCCTACTGACGTCCGCCAAGTGCTCCTCGATCCCACCAACGGAGCTCTCTGTGGCCTCCGCCCCGGCGGCGTACTCGTTGACATGACGACGTCGGAACCTTCCCTCGCCTTCGAAATATCGGCCGCTGCCTGCTCCAAGAATTGCTCCTCAATTGACGCCCCCGTTTCCGGCGGCGACCGTGGCGCCAAGAACGGGACCCTCGCGATATTCGCGGGTGGAGACGAAGCCATCGTCCGCCGCTTAAATCCCCTTTTTACGCTCATGGGAAAGGTTAATTACATGGGGCCCAGCGGGAAAGGCCAATTCGCGAAATTAGCGAATCAAATCACGATAGCATCGACGATGGTCGGATTAGTAGAAGGAATCGTTTACGCCCACAAAGCCGGACTCAATGTGGCGTCGTTTTTGGATGCGATATCGACGGGGGCCGCTGGCTCAAAATCGTTGGATTTGTATGGGAGCAGGATTTTGAAGAGGGATTTCGAACCGGGTTTTTTCGTGAACCATTTTGTTAAGGATTTGGGAATTTGTTTAAAGGAGTGTCAAAACATGGGACTTGCTTTGCCTGGTTTGGCTTTGGCTCAACAGCTTTATTTGTCGCTTAAGGCTCACGGGGAAGGGAATTTGGGAACCCAAGCTCTGATTTTGGCTTTGGAGAGGCTCAACAACGTGACCCTTGATTCTTAAACCTGGTAAACTCTTAAATGCTTATATGTTTGTTAAATTTCTGGTAATACTATGGAATTCACGGTCTCTCTATCATATAACTCGAGATAAGCTAATTTGCGATCTTTGTGTTTTAGCTGCTACAATTGCTGTTTTATATCTAAGCTGTGTTGCGCATTGAATGGCCCTGGAAAATTTTTCTTTACTTTCTTTCCTCATTCATTATTAAGTTGCCTGAGCTTGAGTTCGTCGATGATGCCTGTTATTGCAAAATGGGTAGTAAATGGCTTGGATGTTAAAGATAATTCAATTCTGCTGAAGCCTTGTAACACACCTGTGAAAAGGCAATTGCTTTTGCATTTAGGCCTTACCCTGGTGTGGTTCAGACTTCAGGTAGTCTTCTTCTTTATACTCAGCTGCTATGATATAATATCTATCGGTAGTTGCCTTTTGTTTCCTTACCTTAAATATGACTTGATTGGTGGCCAAGATGATATATTGATGCTAGCCACAACTTACTTTCTAAAGGTCACAAGTTCAAATTCCCCTTTTACCAACTATTCAGAAAAAGTTAAAATCCCCCATTCCCAGCTATCAGAAAAGGAAAACAAGACTTTGATACCAAGCCAGCAAATTTTCCCTCTAAGACTATTTATCCCCCTTTTCTGTGAAATTGTACCTTTACTTAAATGTATAGGCAGTATGCGAATGATGAATGATCTATCCCATCGACTTCTTTTTTCTGTTTTCCACTTGAATGGTATGGCGAATAGCAAAGAACAATCATTTTTGAGTGCAATTGGCATTTTATGTGCCTTAGTAGGCTTCATTTTGTTTCAAAGTGAGAAAAAAGAGGAAGGGGTTTGGGGAGTTTATGATTTATAAAGAGGTTCTGTAATAAGAGAGCATGCCTCCTTATGCAGGGCAATGATACATGACAAAAAAACTTACTTGCTTTATCATTGATTTTCACATGGTAATAAAATAGTCAGAACTGGACATCCAGCACTTTCAGTTTTTGGTTTTATTGCCTTCTTCTTCGGACGCACACATTATTCAAAAGGAACTATGTAATAATTATCATGCTACACTCACACACACTTTCTAACTGGCAGGGATTCAACTGCCCCTTAAGTTGCAATATATATACTTGATCTAAGTATCTTTTACGTTTACTCATCTAAAACTTTTTCCCTTGATGAGGCAAATCTGATTAGGATAACCACCTAAATGGATTCCGATCAGTCTGCCAGCATCTTATTAAATGAAAGAAAGTGGAAGGACCTAGTCTGTAGCAGGACCATTCTAATGAAAATGGTAGCCATTCAAGTGTTCTTTGATTGCATTATCAGTGAAGATCTAAATTAAACAACATGGGTAGACCATTCCACTACAACTGGTGGCCAAGAAAGTGTTCCATCAGTTAGATACGAGCTAAGGGTCAGATTGAATTTAGTAGCAAGACCATTCCACTTTAGCTAGTGGCCATGAAAGTGTTCTTTGATTGCAGTCCCCGGTCAAGAGTCAATTTTTCATCGTTGTTATGATACTGGAAAATATCAATCTGATGTCTGAGTGTGTTTTCGTAAAGTGTGTCGAAAAGTCACCCTTGGGCTGTACTTTCTTTGGTCTTTGTTTAAAATGGTGTTAGCATTTTGCCTTTTCTACTCTTTCTCCTCCCCTCCCCAACCCCC
Source organism: Theobroma grandiflorum (assembly GCA_036013995.1). Taxonomy (NCBI): domain Eukaryota; kingdom Viridiplantae; phylum Streptophyta; class Magnoliopsida; order Malvales; family Malvaceae; genus Theobroma; species Theobroma grandiflorum. The sequence goes on from CP142129.1 coordinate 41,630,936, forward strand.
ACCCCCAAACCCCAAAATACCACCGCTAATACTAATTATCTTCCCCAACATAGATGCCATCTCATTTTTAAGATACAAACTTGAGGCCTAAAGAGAAAGAGCCGAAAGAAAAAGATAAAGCATAATTTGGATATAAAATCATAATAGTTGTTATTGTTAACATAAACTGATTATAACTCAATTATATATGCATTATTAGATTAGACTATGCCGTCCATGGGAAACTTGAAACAACATCTTGGGAGGCCAAAACAAATTAGTACTAACCTTTTTGTTTTTTCATTGGGTATGGTAATAGCATGCTTCTTGATTCCTCCACTAGAAAACACCGTTTTGGAAGGTTCAATGCCCCAGAAAGAAGATACACCTTTTGGAAGATTGATAATCTGTGTAGTCCACTTTATAGATTTATTTATTTATTTATAATATATATAAAAGTATAGATGTTGAAAAATTTTTTTATTATGGAGAACGATCATATTTGTTCAGTATATTTTTAAATTATCATTTTAAAATATTTTTTATTATTTATATTAATAAAAAATTATTTAATTTGTAAATATATAAAAATTTTAATTGCATCAAATGATTTTTATTAAAACCATTAATAAGATTTCTGCAATTTATATATAAAAATTCTAATAGTATTGATTATTTTCATTAATTTTTTTAATTTTAATAATATTGAATAATTTATAAATTAAAATATTAATTATGTTATAAATATAATCAATTTTCATGTATTATTGTCTTTTATTTACAAACAATTAATTTATACATTAAAAGTATTATTTTATATATATAATTATTATTTAAAAATAAATAAATATATTTGACAATAAATAATAAGTCAATAGAAGTCTTTCTCAATTCTCAACCCCGGTTCCACCTATTGGATGGAACCATAGCTTTGTACTGAACGGTCCTATGATGCTAGCCACTTATAATAACCGTGGTCGTTGGGGCCGGGGGCGTTTACAACTATCATTTCAAAAATGGAGCTCGCCATTGTAATTGGACTATGATATCAAGTGCCGGAATTGTCCTAACACTCCCAACATGTTATATATATTCAAGTGCTGAAGCTTAGAAGGCACAGCCCTTTAGATACTTCCCTTCTTCACTCACTCAAGCTTTGAAAATATAGTCGTTAATTTACAGTTCCAAGCTTCTGTGGGATTCTGATACACATCTCAATCACAGCAGCAAACCCTACATATACTTCAAACTTACCCATATCCCAAATGTTGAAAACAAAAGCCACAGTCCTCCCAATTCATTTCATTACCCTCCTTTTTGTTGTCCTTCTGAGTCATGTAAGCTCCCAACTGCATGATGCTCAAGAACAAGCTATCCTAATTGAACTAAAGAGTCACTGGCAAAATCCATCCTCCATCAACCACTGGATCCTGTCGTCAAACTCTTCCTACCATTGCAGCTGGCCTGAAATCACCTGCATCAACAACTCAGTCACTGAGTTACACCTTGCTAAAAAGACCATCGGTGTAACAATCCCTTCTTTCATTTGTGACCTTAAGAACCTTACATCCATTGATCTAAACTACAACAACCTCGTAGGTAAGTTTCCAAAAACTTTGTACAATTGTTCCAAACTTGAGTACCTGGATCTCTCTCAAAACTACTTTGTTGGCACAATCCCTGATGACATTGACAGCCTAGGTCAGCTCCAGAACTTGAACCTTATGGGTAATAATTTTTCTGGTCAAATTCCAGTAGCTATTGGACGGTTACAGGAGCTAAGGAGTCTTCGGCTTTGTTCCAACCAGTTCAATGCTTCTTTCCCGCCAGAAATTGGTAACTTGTCTAAACTTGAATTTTTGGGATTTGCATTTAATACGAAATTCCAACCATCCAAGTTACCTCCCACTTTCAAACAATTGAAGAAGCTGAAGATATTATGGATGCATAAAGCAAATTTAATTGGTGAAATCCCTGATATGATTGGAGCTATGACAGCTCTCGAGGTATTGGATTTATCTGAAAATGAACTAACGGGAAAAATCCCAAATGCTTTGTTCTCGTTAAAGAGTTTGAAGAAGATACATCTTTTCGGCAACAACTTATCCGGAGAGATCCCTCAAGTAATTAGAGCGTCCAATCTGTCTGTGATTGATCTTTCAACAAACAAATTAACTGGAAGGATTCCAGATGATATTGGAAAACTAGAAAACTTATCGGGTTTAGTTTTGTTTTTTAATCAATTGTCAGGTGAAATTCCAGAAAGCATTGGACGAATCTCAACACTAACAGACGTTAGACTGTTCAGCAACAATCTATCGGGCACTCTGCCTCCAGATTTTGGTCGATATTCAATGCTCGAGGATTTTGAGGTTGCTTCTAACAGGCTTACAGGGATGTTGCCTGAGCATTTATGCTATGGAGGTAAGTTAAAAGGAGTTGTAGCTTTTGATAACAATCTTACTGGAGAATTGCCAACATCACTTGGTAATTGTAATAGCTTAATTATGGTTGACATTCGCAAAAATAGTCTTACTGGGAACATTCCTAGTGGTCTATGGACATCGTTGAATTTGTTACAGTTGAGGATAAGTGACAACTTGTTCACAGATGAGCTCCCGGGAAAAGTGGCACACAGTCTCGTCCGACTCGAGATCAGTAACAACAGGTTTTTTGGAAAAATTCCTGTTGAAGTGAACCTATGGAGCAACCTTTCTGTGTTTATTGCCAGTAACAATTTCTTTAATGGTGCAATTCCAAGAGAACTAACAGCTCTTCCATCTCTTACTATACTTTTGCTTGATCAAAACCAACTCCATGGCTTCCTTCCGTCTGATATAATCTCGTGGAAGTCACTCCAAACTCTAAACCTTAGTAGAAATAAACTTTCTGGACAAATTCCAGAGGCCATTGGTTTTCTACCGAACCTTAAGGGATTGGATTTGTCAGAAAACCAATTTTCTGGCCAAATTCCCCCTCAACTTGGTCGTCTAAGGTTTCCTTCCTTCAACCTTTCTTCCAATCATCTCATTGGGAGCATTCCAAGAGAATTTGAAAATGTTGCATATTCAAACAGCTTCCTGAACAACCCCGGTCTCTGTGCAACTACTGCAAATGTCAACCTTGACATTTGTGGTTCACGGAAAAACTCAAGCATAAGTTATCCACATAATCTTATTTGGATTTCAAGTATTGTGATAGCAATTCTTGCACTGAGTTTTTCATTTTTATTCTTCATGACTAAATTTTATTGGAAGAGAAATCGCGCATTAGTTTCTTCCATATGGGAGCTCACCGCATTCCAAACGTTGAATTTCACAGTAGAAATGATTTTGTCAGCACTGAAAGATCAAGCAAACAAGATCGGAGAAGGGGGGTCAGGAGAAGTATACCGTGTTGATATAACTGGCAATAATGATTTTGTTGCTGTTAAAAGGATTTGCAATAACAAAAAGTTGGAGCAGGAACTGGAAAAGGAATTTCGAGCTGAAGTTATGACATTGAGTAGAATTAGGCATTTGAACATAGTGAAACTGATGTGTTGCATTTCAAGTGAGTATTCAAAACTTCTTGTTTATGAATACATGGAAAATGGCAGCCTATACCTATGGTTGAATAAGCATCGAGCGTCATCAGCTATCACCTTGGACTGGCCTAAGAGATTCCATATCGCAATTGGGGCGGCTCAAGGGCTCTGCTATATGCACCATGGTTGCTCTCCACCCATTATTCATCGAGATGTGAAATCCAGCAACATCCTTTTGGATTCCGAATTCAATGCAAAACTTGCTGATTTTGGTCTTGCTAAGATGTTAATCAAACAAGGAGAACCTACATCAATCTCTGTGGTAGCTGGCTCCTTCGGCTACATAGCTCCCGGTGAGTTTGTTAGACTTCTTTTGGATATATGCTTCAGTCATCGATTTCTACTAGCTAGATTTCTTGTTAAACATTATATTTATTTTGAATTGAATTGTAGAATACGCTCGTACAAAAAGAATAAACGAGAAGATCGATGTTTATAGCTTCGGAGTCGTCCTTTTGGAGCTAACAACGGGAAGAAAAGCGAACTACGGAGATGAATACAGATCACTTGCAGAATGGGCTCAAGATTACTTTCAAGGAGGCAACTCAATGGTAGATGCATTAGATGAAGGTATTAGGGAAGCTTGTCACTTGAATCAAATGTGCTATGTCTTCAAACTTGGAATCTATTGCACTAGAACATTGCCTTCAGAAAGACCCTACATGAGAACAGTTTTGCAAATGTTACTCCAAAGCGCTCATCTTCCTAATCATCAGGACAAGAATGCTGAAGAGGAGTACGTTACGGCTCATTTGCTTCGGAATTTGAAGGATGGAAGCACGTCGGGTAGCAATAATGTTGATTCAGTATGACTTCAATTGAAGGTAATAATTGCAGATTTTGTTTTGAAATTTAGGATCGGTTACATGTGGCTTTAGTGTTAAATCTCTTTTAAATAATTTCATATTTAGAAGGCACTGCATTATAGAAAGATTGAAAAAAAAATATGAAACATTTTATTGAAAGATTAGTACTACAAACCCTTCTAATAATAATAATAATACTAATATAAGGATCATAGATCAAAACCAAGTGATTTTAACCGTCAAGTAAGGCTTTGAATAAAAAACATGAAAATCATAGGGAGATACGGTGTAATTACTCTAAATTTCAATTTGCATGCATGGTCCATATTATTAAATTTGTAATTTAAAATTTGAGATTTTTGTTAATGTAGTCCTTCCATCTCATTCCTTCTCACCCCTTCTCTTTAATTCTTTCAGACACACTTGTTTGCACTGCTTCACACGTGCGCAATATACACACACACCATGACTTATTAGTTACATGTATATGATCTTATTTGCTATTCTTTTTCTCAAATAGTGAAAGACAGAGACTACTCATAAGGAGACATTTCATTTCAATTAATTTGATGATCAGGATTTCATTGAAGAATGGGTTCGCTACCTGTATGCTGGCGAGGCTGCATCTCGGCAAAGAACCTGGACTTCTACAAGCTTGACTGCTTGTAGTTTACTTTTCTTTTTCGAGGAATTAATGTAGTTTGCTAATTACTTAACCCATGTGTATAACTAGGTGCACATTCCTTGTCAATATCGCTGCACCATCCTTCTGCTCAACTATGTACGTAATTTGGGAGATGCCTCTTTGTTGTAAGTCTGTCATTAATAAACGGAAATCCCAGATTTGAGCCTAATGAATTTATGGGTTTGATGAAAGTTTGATTTTAAAAGCAGAAGAAAAAGAAAGATGTCCACAATCGGCTAATTAATTTCTAACGAATTTCATCAATCTGTCTCTGATTAAAAATCAATGGCCAAGCCTTAACGAAGATCTGGGGAAGTTCAAGCAAGAATGCTGGATTTTTAATGCCATCAGCAAAGCATATATATATTTGGAATAATTTTCACTCTAATTAATATTTAACACCTCAGATCTTAGTTGCAGTTGTTTCCTCATCTGAAATTGGGATGATCATAAGGGTAGAATGCACATAAAGTAATTTTTGTCTCAGACCTTTGTTTTTTTTAATGTGCACATTCCTGATAAAAAGCCATGAGTGAGAACACTACCTTTTGCTAGGCATAATTTGAGTGTTCCATATCCATCAATCATAAGCTACGTCCATTTCCTCAAAACTGTTGAAAGGATCTATCACTTAATAAGAACATTATTTTAGATCAAAGTCATGCTAACATCAACATTAACCTTTAAGGATTTGTATAGAAAGCGATCTTGTAGTTTTTTGAAAACCATTCAAGGGTTCATATGATGTGATACCCACATCTCACATCTAATGTGAATGTGATCAAGGATTTAAGTAGGTAGAATTATGACACTCCACATCTCACATTTGATGTGAATGTAATTGTTAAAACTTATACAACAATTCAAATCCATTACCATTACTACTAACAACTGGAGGTTGAGCTTTCTAGGGTCACGTGGTTTAGGTCCAAAAAGTTACTGGATCGGTGCTTGGATTTAGATTGTTACAAATGGTATCAAAACCTGCACCAATCCGATGTGGACTCCCATATTACTCTGGTGAGGGTGAGATCTTAATCTTGTGGATGATTTGAATAGGTGGTATTGTGGTATCTCACATTTTGAGCTTATTCTTTTGAGGATCACGTGGTTTGGGCTCAAAAAGTTACTGAACCGATGCTTGGACTTAGATCGTTAGATATGATATTTCCAAACATTCTACAATGCAATTGCTTTCAAAGAATGCCTTTCACTTCCTTGGCCCACATGTTTACTAAATTATTGTATGATTATTGATGAGCTGTCTCTACATCATTAGGTGTCTATATCATCTTTTTACGGGTAAGGAACATATCATTGCTTTTGAGCAGTCACAGTATGCACATGTTATGAATCTCATGTCAGTGAGAGATAAGATAGGTTTTGAGTTTAAAAGTAAAAGGTTTCCTTCATCTAATAGATATGTCTTTTAAGTTGGAAATGTGATAGTGAGAAGTGATACCAGAATACATCCAACTCTTCACTGATGTAAGATTTCTCATAAGAGATATCAAGGTTGAAGTAGATTCAAATCAAGGTTAGATCCCTTTCTCCTCTAGGAGCCAGCAATAAACGTCGGTGATGTTACAAACTTCATCAAGTTAACTTTTTGAGAAAAAGATAACAACACCTCCACGACAAAGTGGTATCAAAGCAAAATCAACCTAAACTCGACTTATGCCAAACACTTCCTAAAGGGAGGGAAAGAAGGTAACGACGATGAGGGTGTAGTCAGATTGAGTAAGAAGAATGTCATGCTAAAAGTTTTAGGAAAAGTAGACATAGTAATTAAATCTCATATAGGATAGACAAGAAAATCTCGAGAAACTTAAAAGCATGAATACTACACATTTTATCAAGTTAATTTTTTGAAAAAATAATGGTCCTATGAATTATACAGTTGAGAGTATATATAACATGTGATTTAGAAAAAAAAGGAAATTATCTCTTTCACTTTCAACTATTTGTCAAATTTTGAAAAATTTTGACTATTATTAAGTAAAATAATTTGGTTTTGAGAATATAAGTAGATATGAATATAAAGTAATTAGATTGTCAACTTCTTTGAAAAATATTAAAATAAAATCATGCATTCAATTATTTATAGTTTAAAAGATTAAGAAGTTTTAATGATAAAATGACTTTCCTCGAATGATTCTATTATAAAATTGTAGAATATTCACTATGTTTTTTTCTTTTGTAGTGGAGATGAGCAAAAGCAAAAGGGTGACTTACATGAATCCCTTGACAGAAACTCTAAAGGGCACTTATCCCCTTTTTTACATTTTTAGACTTTTTAAACGAAAATTACTAAACATAAAAACTTATCCACATATATATATATATATATATATTAAAAAATGCCTTTGCAACAAAGCAAGGGATTTTTCTAGCATAATATTTTATGAGTTATTAATGAAATTTGAGAATATTCTTAAATTCATTTTTCTTTATTTAAATAAAATATGCATACATTTTTTAAAAAAATTAATTTAATATTTTCATTATAAGTCAATAAAATTAAAGTCAAAAGCAATTTATTTCCAGTTACGCCATAGCTGATTCCAGATTCCTCTAGCCATTCATATTTCTACAATGACAGCTCCTCCTTATTTAAGGTTGTCTTTTCACGTTCCTCATTGATATGTCTTTATCGTACTGTGTTATCTCAACGTAGAGAAAGGGCAAAGGAATTTGATCATGGCGTTACTGCAAGTATGAAAATGTCCATTTCATTCTTAATTTACCAATCTTCTTAAAAGAATATTTGAATTGAACCTTTTGAGCAAAGAGATATAAGTATTTTCCATTAAGTAGAATATTAGCTTATTTGCTAATTTCATTGTCTTTTTACACACAAGGAGAATATTAATTTTTGTGATAAGTTTATTACTTTACACACAAAAAGAAGACGTTAGAATGATTTAAATTAAAAGTATTTTCAATATATATATAATCAATTAATTGAAAATTAAATAAAGTTTTAAAAATTTCAATAAGTTCCTCGTCTTGAATTGGAGAATTCGTGCCGATGAGCGTAGCATGCACGTAATTTTTGTCTCAGATTTTATCGTTTTATACACAATTCTGATTAAGCGAATGATTAAATTACTTTCGTGCCGGTATAATTGGAAACTTGAAATGGCTTCTATCCATATATATACTGATAACAACCCATTCTGGAAAGTCATGTATCCACATTATAGGATTAATAAAGAATCGAGTACAGATTGTGAGAGGGAATTTCCAAATTTCCAAACCATTTTAGGGGGCACGATGACTTCTCTTTTAGTCCGCTTTCCATTCCATCAATTCACTCCTTTAAAATCAATGGGTTTTAATCGCTTTGGCCCATAGTGATGTATTGTTTCTGCGTGGTTTAAACGTTTGGGTTGTCCGGGCCCTTGTAGAAAAAGGCCTAAAGACCAAAAGATTATCTCCATTGCTTTTATGTAGTCAAAATAGTACGTTTATATTTACTAAGACTATGACATGTGGGCTATTTTTGTTAAAATAAAAATAATAAAAAAAAGGCATCTGATCTCTTCCATCTTTTGTTTAAAAATTAAAGATAAAAAATTCAGTCAATATCAAGTCATCTTTATTTCCTCAATTTGTCGGAAGAAAAGAGTACAGAAGAACGATTGATGACCTTACTTTACGGTTAGGTTTCACAATCACTTTGCTATTTTTTTCCTGTTAAAAACTTTTTATTACGCTAACCAAGCCGTGGGTTGGCCGTGGAAAAACAGATGTTCCTGAAAACAAACTAATTACAGGCTATGCACGATGTGGTTATGCGCTTTCTTCACGTCAGTACATTTTCTATTATTTCCCTTTCTCTGAGGTATGTTTTTGCCATGAAACTTACGTCAATAAAAAATATAATAAGTATTAGATTTATAAATAAAAATTTTTTATTTATAAACATAAATAATATTAAAATTGACTCAACATTTTATTAATATAAAATTTCATAAAAAATATCAAAGTTGAAGTAGACTCGTACTATGATCTCTTTTTTTTTTATAAGTAAAAAAATAGTCTTAGATTTATAAATAAAAAACTTTTCTCCATCTCACATGCATATTTTTTTAATTGAAAATGATGGCACTTGTGGGTTTATAAACTATAATTTTCCTTCACTTAATAGACATATCTTTTAGATACTTGTGGGTTTATAAATTATAGCCTTCACCTAATAAATATGTTTTTTTAGAGATAAGTGGTATTAATGTAGAATCATACTCAAATCTTCACTGACTTGGGACTTCCATGAGAGATATTAAGATTAAGGTAGATCAGAATTAAAGTGTGAATTCCACAACCGTAAGAGATAAGACGGATTTAGAGTTTATAAATAAAAGTTTCTTCAACCTAATAGACATATATTTTGATTTTGAAATATAAGCATTTGTGGGTTTATAAATAAATATTTTTTTTTCACTTAAGAAATATGTCTTTTGGGTTGAAGTGAGCTCGTAACAAATAGTATCAAAAGATGAAACTCTTATGAAAGATACTAAAGTCAAAATAAATTGGACTAAGATGTGATCTCTCTCCTATATGTGTAACAATAAAAAGAGTTAGTATAACGATAACATAACACAATTAAGTAAAATAAAATATCATAAATTTTATATCAATAAAAAATTGACGAATCGATGCAGGAGTTATGGCTCTCGTCAATACTATGACACAAAGCATGTTGCATTAATAAACGAATTTAAAAAAATAAAAATATCCCAAATTTGAGATTACGAGTGTTGTTTGTATCCATATTGGTACTATATTTCACCTGTTATATATTTGTGCGAATTTGTTTTCCCTTTTCTTCAAAAGATTTTTCTTTTTCTTCACCAAATTATATTAATTAGGTTATATTAATTACCCATGGGAAAACTTGACCAATAGCAAGTTAGTCAATTTTTGCAATTTGTTAATTAGCAGAACCTTTTCTCTCTCTGGGCTGAGAGCAGTGTGTTGTCGCAATAATGCTGTCGCAGTATGCTTCATTTGACTAATAAAGTAACACCCTTTATTTGACTACCAGAGTGACCATGTCCGACGACTTTCCAAACTATCAAGGGGCCACTGTCAACTTTTTCAAAGGTTCTCATAATTCTACATCCACATTCCAGCTAGACGTGAGCATAATTTAATTTAGTTAAAACTAAATTAACCACAACATTCAGTTAATAAGTAAGATAATATCTAAAAATCTTTTAAATTATTTTAAAAATTTAAATAAGTTTTATAGTTTTATTATGTCCAATATCAGTGTCATATTAATATCATTAAAATATAAAATAACAAATAATATTTTTTTCTAATAATAATTAATCAACTATTTACTTTTTAAAAAAATTAATCAATTATTAATTATAAAAAATTATTTAATTCAAAATAAAAATATAAAAACTTAAACGTAATAAAATAATAAAAACTTAATTAAATTTTCTTTAATCATTTAGGAACTTTTTTGAGTATTATGCTTTAATAAGTTAATTTGGTTAGTGAGTTTGATTAACTTGATCGCCAATGACAAATTTAAGATTTATACGAAAAGTAATTAAAGAGTAATTATATAAACTCTTAGATTTATATATTTAAACTTTTTAAACGAAAATTACTGAACATAAAAACTTATCCATATATATATATATATTAAAAAATGCCTTTGCAACAAAGCAAGGGATTTTTCTAGCATAATATTTTATGAGTTATTAATGAAATTTGAGAATATTCTTAAATTCATTTTTCTTTATTTAAATAAAATATGCACACATTTTCTTAAAAAAATTAATTTAATATTTTCATTATAAGTCAATAAAATTAAAGTCAAAAGCAATTTATTTCCATTTACGCCATAGCTGATTCCAGATTCCTCTAACCATTCGTTTTTCTACAATGACAGCTCCTCCTTATTTAAAGTTGTCTTTTCACGTTCCTCACTGATATGTCTTTATCGTACTGTGTTATCTCAACGTAGAGAAAGGGCAAAGGAATTTGATCATGGCGTTACTGCAAGTATGAAAATGTCCATTTCATTCTTAATTTACCAATCTTCTTAAAAGAATAGGTAAACGTGAAAATGAAGTAAATATATAGATCCATCAACCAGGTGTTCGTCAATAATAATAGATTAAAACTGTGCCTTCCGAACCATACGAGGGTTCATGACTTTTCCATTATTCCAGCAGAAGACGACAACTGTCATGTTCAGTCAATATTCTTTAAAAAAGTAGAATTACCGTCAATTCTTCCGAACCATACTAGGGTTCATGACTTTCTCATTATTCCAGCTTCAGGAATAAACAAAATGCATTCTTCCAAGGGGTCTGGTGTCTTTACCCCGTTTGGTCCACAGTTCCGTATGGTTTTTTTGTTGAGTTTTTTAAACTTAATTATCGTAATTAACATATAAATAAATTGTATGAAATAATATTTAATGTAATTCAACAATTATCCACTGAATCGATTAAAAATATAAAAATGAGACTAAGCTCAATCCATCCCCGATATCTTTACAAGGCTTCTCCTATTTTTTTTTTTTAATTTGTTAGAAGGAACACTTGAACTCAACCATTTGAATTAAGAGATATAAGTATTTTCTGTTAAGTAAATATGAACTTATTTGATAATTTTGTGGTCTTCACGTACAAAGACAGAGCTAAAGCATTTTTAAAAGGAGGTAAATAAAATAAGATATTCAACAATTAAAAAATTTATATATAATTCAATTTTTGTTTATTTAAAAAATTAAATAAAATTTAAAAGATATTAAATATATTAAAAGGTATATATTAACAGTAATAATGGTGCCATAATATATATATATATATATATATATATATGATTGAACGAAATTATAAAAAGAATTTTTCTCACTCTTTGCACATAAGAGTAGAATAAAAAATAATTTTTTAAACTCAAATAAATTATCTTTTTACTTTATATGCTCTATACGAAATGAATAGCTTTTTGAGAAAGTTTTCCTTTTATTTTCTATTTACTCTTGAAATTGCTAATTAGCATATTGAGTTATTGAATTAAACTATTGAGATAAAAAATGCTATGATAGACTATTTGGTTGGACTATTAAGATATAATATGCTATGTTAAACTTAGATTTATATTAAAACTTAGTGAGATTGAATTAGTAAACTTACTTTTATTTTTTAAAAAATTGATAAACTTAACATATTAAGTTAAAATTTATTTACTGGGCTTAACTAGTAATATGTTGACCATAATGACTTTAATTTTATCAAATGGTTTGAGGAATAAAAATAATTATTTAATAAAAAAATAATTTTGAAGGTCATTAAAAATATATATAATAAATAAAATTATATTAAAAGAAATACAATTACTTCATCCTGTCAATTTGTATGGATATCCTTATTACTTAAAATTTACAACATATATGTCAAAACGTATTGTTTATTTTGAATAAAAAATAATACATTGATTAAATTCTAAACAATAGTGCAATACTGCAACTTATATTTGAGAATTTTTATAATAATTTATTAATTTTTAAATATTTAAATCATATAAAATAAAATCTACACAATAGGAGAAAGAAGAATATAACAAGTAGAAGATAAAACCCACATATGATGTAACAAAAAAGAAAAAAAATATATAGTTAATGATTTGTAAAAATTTGTAAAAGAAAATGTATAAAGATTTAGAACATATGAATAAATAAAATAAAAATAAATAAAAATTAAAATAATAATATAAATTAAAAAATTAAAATTGAATTAGATATGTAAAATCATTTTTTTATTTTTTATTTATATTAATTATTAAATAAAAAATTTTTAAGAACAACTAATAGAATTTATAAAAAAAATATTTAAAAATTTTGTATAATATAAAAAAATTTTAAAATTTTTTAGAAGCCATGCCTTAAGGAGGCTCCGATCCTGTTCACACATGAGGAGAATATTAATTTGTGATAAGTCCATTACTTTACGCATGAGGAAGATATTAAAATTATTTAAATTAAAAATATTTTCAATATATTATATAAAATCAATTAATTGTAAATTGAATAAAGTTTTAAAAATTTCAAGAAAGTCCTCGTCTTGAATTTTTTTTTTTCTTGAATTGAAGTATTCATGCCGGTAAGCGTAGCATGCACGTAATTTTTGTCTCATAGTCTTTGTCGTTTGGTGCACAGTTCTGATCAAGAGCACGATTACATTACTATCGTCCAGGCACAGATGGAATGCTCTCTATCTCTATGTATACTGAGAACAACCCTTTCTGAAAAGTCATGTACCAACATCATAGCATTTGTAAAGAATCGAGTACAGAGAGTGAGAGAGTTCTTCCAAATTTCCAAACCCATTTTAGGGGTCATGGTGACTTCTTTTAGTCCACGTTGCATTCTAACAATTCACTCTTTTAAAATCAACGGGTTTTAATCCCTTTGGCCCATTAGTGATGTATTGTTTCTGCGTGGGTTAAACGTTTGCTAAGAATATTATTAAAAAAAATAGAAAAAGGCCTAAAGACCAAAAGATTGCCTCCATTGCTTTTATGTAGTCAAAATAGTACATTTATATTTACTAAGAATATGACATGTGGGCTATTTTTGTTGAAATAAAAAAAAAAAGGCATCTGATCTCTTCTATTTTTTGTTTAAAAATTAAAGATAAAAAATTCAGTCAATATCAAGTCATCTTTATTTCCTCAATTTGTCGGAAGAAAAGAGTACAGAGAACGATTGATGACCTTTCTTTACGGTCAGGTTTCATAATCACTTTGCTATTTTTTTCCTGTTAAAAACTTTTTATTACGCTAACCAAGCCGCGGGTTGGCCGTGGAAAAACAGATGTTCCTGAAAATAAACTAATTACAGGCTATGCACGATGTGGTTATGCGCTTTCTTCACGCCAGTACATTTTCTATTATTTCCCTTTCTCTTAGGTATGTTTTTGAAATGAAACTTACGTCAATAAAAAATATAATAAGTATTAGATTTATAAATGAAAAATTTTTATTTATAAACATAAATGATATTAAAATTGACTCAACTTTTTATTAATGTAAAATTTCATAAAAAATATCAAGATTGAAGTAGACTCGAACGTATGGCCTTTTTTTTTATAAATAAAAAAAGTTAAATCTTAGATTTATAAATAAAAACCTTTCTCCACCTCACATTCATATCTTTTTAATTGAAAACGATGGCACTTGTAAGTTTATAAACTATGATTTTCCTTACTTAATAGACATATCTTTTAGGTACTTGTGGGTTTATAAATTATAGTCTTCACCTAACAAATATGTTTTTTTAGAGATGTTGGGAGTTTAGGCTTACCTTTTCAACAAAATATTCCATAACTTTCGGATTGAAGAAGCTTGCCTTACAAATCCTCCTTTGTGCATATAACAATTTCTTCACTCTCGTTATTATGGAGCAACTACTAGAGTCATCTACAAAGAATCATACGTTTTAAAACCCTCAAGCCTTTGATGGTGCCTCAAGAATGAAGAGAAAAAAAAAAAAAGAGGTTTTTGGTTTTTCTGACTTACAGAAGAACTTATATTCACTCTTTTTGCTGTGTGTTGAAACCAGTACGTCTATTCACTATTTATAGACGTATTAGGGATATAGAGATAGGATATTATCCATAAATAATTTAAATAAATTAAATTTAAATATAATTAATTCTTATTTAAATTTAAACAAATTAAATTTAAATATAATGGATAGATAATTTAAATTTAAACAAATTAAATTTAAATTTATCTTATCTCAAACATTTTAATTAATCAATTAAGTTATATCAAAAAAATATCTAACATTAGTTAATTGAATATTAGTTAATTATCCATAAATAATTAACAAAGTTGCATGCTATGTGGACGCACCACATTTAAATGCAACATCTCCCACTCGTACACATTGGCATCAACTTATAACATTCTCGATTTAACTCACTCTCCATTCATTGTCATACAGGGAAAATAGAATGTGCGACCAACGAGAAAATAAAGGTACCAATGAGCAGTGAGATATTAAGTTACCATCTTACTAACATAACACCGCTTGAGTTCTCGTCATACCCCAAATCATTTTAATCACACAAGATTTTGCATCTCTGATCCCTCTTACATCTAACAGCTATGCAGAATCTCTTTATGTGTCTAAACTCATGGTTATATCTAACAAATAATGTTTTTTATAACCACCGAGCAATGAGTTATAGACCATGCATGTGAGATGTATAATGACTCTTCCTTAGATACTCATGTCAATCCATTAAGATATGACTGCTTTCCTAGTCATGTTTCGCTAGATCATATCATTTTTTACCCTTGGAAATCATGCTAAAGTAGCAACACCAAATCTCAACTTCATATCATAGATCTAAGTTCAAAAGGTATAAAATTTGGACTACATAAGTCCTTAGGGCTCACACAGTGATGAAGTAGGGATCTATTCAATCACTCCCTTCCATCGGTCGACTAATAGCACATACGGTATGAAATGTATGTTATGGTGAACCTTTCATTTAGGGTTTGTCACATCAAAATCACCATACAGATCTTAGTCCAATCCTTACAAAAAGATTAACTTGAATCCCTTAATATTCAAATCCGGCTATCACTAGCTCCATGGAATATGAACAATTTTCATGTTTGACTCTTACGAGCCTCAACTTGACTCTAAGTCAAGGTGACATTGCTAAGATCCTTGCTCACAACTCATATGACAAGGAGATCATAAAACGCTTGGTACCTTCTGATCGTTTAAGTCTCATCCCACACATTACTGAAGCGTAGGGGCGATTATCCCGTGTGAAAGGAATAATCTATAAAGCCAAGTGACAATAATTACCTTAGATATATGCCCTAATTAATTAACAACATTTGATCAAAATGATTCAAAATAGACTTAATTTATTAATTGTTCAAAACCAATAGTACATGAATATCAAATGCGTAATAATCCTAAACTTCTAATATGCTTTTGGAAAGCATTTCGAGTAATAGGTTTAGTGAATGGGTCTACTAACATATCAGTTGTGGAAATGTACTTCAACACAACAAGACCTTGTGCAATGATGTCTCGAATGTAGTGATAACGACATCAATGTGTTTGGTTTTTCCATGATACTTAGGATCTTTTGTATAAGCTATGGCAGTTGTATTGTCACAATAAAGTACAATAGCTTCACTAAGATGCCTAGTAATGTTTAAGCTTTGTAAGAATCTCCTTAACCAAACCACATATTGTACTGCAGCACAGCATGCTACATACTCTGCTTCCATAGTATATAGAGCAGTACAAAATTGCTTTTTGCTACTCCAAGAAATAGCTCCGCCTCCAAGTATAAAAACGTATCCTGAAGTAGACTTTTGATCATCTTTATCACCAACGTGATCAGCATCACTATATCCGACTAATTTTAGATTTCCACCTTGATAACACAAAGCCAAATTAGTGGTTCCTCTTAGATACCGTAGTATCCTTTTGACTGCAGCCCAATAGGTAGTTCCAGGATTACTTTGGTACCTACTAACCATATCAACTGCAAAACATATGTCTGGTCGAGTACACATCATAGCGTACATCAGACTTCCAACAGTACTTGCGTATGGTACGTTCGCCATTTGTTCTTTTTCTTCTTTAGTTTTAGGACATTGTTCCATGCTGAGATATAAGCCTTTCTCCATTGGAGTGTCTATAGGCTTGGAGTTTTGCAAACAGAATCGTATGAAAACCCTTTGAATATAATTTTCTTGAGACAAACTCAAGAACTTCTTAGAACAATTTCTCGAGATCTTAACCCCGAGGATGTATTCAGCTTGTTCCATGTCTTTCATCTCGAAAGTGAAGGATAACCACTTTTGAGTGGTGGCAATTAACTCCATGCCATTCCCGGCTAATATGATATCATCCACATATAATGAAAGAATAAGAAACTTATTCGCTAATCTCTTTACATATACACAATGGTCCTCTTCAATCATTACAAACCCTATGGAAATGATGGCTTGATGAAAATGAAGATACCATTGTCAAGATGATTGTTTCAAGCCATAAATAGAATGTTTCAAGCGACACACCTTGTGTTCTTTTCCTTTGGCTTGAAAACCAATTAGTTGATTCATGTAAATCTCCTCATTGATTTCTCTATTGAGAAATGCAGTTTTCACATCTATTTGGAACAATTCCAAATCTAGATGTGCCACTATAGCCAAGATAAGGCGAATTGACGTAAATCTGACCATAGAAAAAAATGTCTCTTCATAATCTACGCCTTCTTTTTGGGTATAGCCTTTTGCCACTAGACGAGCCTTATATTTTTCAATTGATCCATCCGTTTTGCGCTTTACCTTCAGAACCCATTTGTTTCTGATTGCTTTACGCCTAGGTGGAAGGTCAACTAACTTTCATACTTGGTTTTTAGTCATGGATTTCATTTCATCTTCCATAGCAGTAAGTCATTTGTCTGATAATGGTGAGTTTAAAGCTTCTTTATAGGAATATGGTTCATCAACACTCACAGGAATACTTAAGAAAGACTGACTTTCTATCTCGAATCGTTTACGAGGTATTTGCCCACGTTCACTTCTTCGTAACTGTGAATCTTGGTGGAGCTCAAACGGTGTACTCCCACTGACTTCAACAGTCTCTTGGATAGGATGTGTTTCCACATTCATTTCCTCATGTTGGGATACATTTTCTTGAGGCTTCTCCATCTCATAAAGCTTAAGGCTTTCTTTAACCTCACCTATGGTTGGGAAGTCGTCTTCTAGAAAATCAACATCACGATATTCCATCTGAGTTAACCTTCCATCAAGGTGTTCTCCATACATCACGTAGCCCTTAGAATGTTTTGAATATCTAATAAATACACACTTATTAGCTTTAAGACCAAGTTTCTCATACTTATGAGATGAGTGATGTACGTACTCAGTTGATCCCCAAGGACGTAAGCCTTCCAAATTAGGCTTACTTTTATTCCATCACTCATATGGAGTTATGGGAACAGATTTTGATGGCACACGATTGAGGATATATGTTGTGATTAAAAGGGCATCCCCCCAAAAACTTATTGAAAGGTTAGTTAATGCCATCATTAACCTAACCATGTCTAACAAGGTACGATTCCTTCTCTTTGCAACACCATTTTGTTGTGGAGTTCCAAGTATCGTTAATTGTCGACGTATTCCTTTTTCCTCACATAATTTTTTGAACTGATCAAATAGGTATTCACGACCTCTATCGGTGCAAAAAACCTTAAGTTTCTTTTCTTTTTGATTCTCAACCTCTGCCATAAAGCGTTTAAAATAATTCAAAGCTTCAGAACGGTGAGACAACAGAAATATAGATCCATATCATGAGTAATCATCTATGAATGTAATGAAATAGGATGCGCCATTAAGTGCCTTCACACTCATAGGCCTACAAATGTCTGAATGGACAAGTTCTAAAAAGATGGGTGGCCTTTTTAGCCTTCCCAAAAGGCTTTCTGCTAGACTTACCAGCAAGACTTGGCTCACATGTAGGAAGTTTAACTTTGGTGATTGAGCCCAATAACCTTTCTCTAGCCAATCTGGACATTCTATTTTATCTAATATGTCCTAATCCAGCATGTCATTTCACAGAATCATTTATAACATCAGAAAAAGAATTTGAAACAAAAGCGATATCATTATTAGAATCCAAATCTAACATAATCAAACTGTCTTTAAAATAACCATGACCAAAAAATGTGTTTTCAAGAAAAATAGACAAACTATAATTCTCGGAGGTAAAATTAAATTCTAAACCCATCAATGCTAAAACTGAAAGTAGATTACATCGTACAGATGGAGTATAAAGCACATCATGTAGAAGCCATTTGCGCTCATTGTGCATTGTGAGTTAGTAAGTTCCTACTCCTAAGACCTCTTCTTGTTCTCCGTTCCCCATCATGACAAAGTGTCTACCCCTTGGTAAACGATGGTAATCTACATATCCTGCACGATTACAGGTTATGTGCTTGGTTGCTCATGTATCTACAATCCAACCAATGAGAGAATGAGCTATAAACACATGAGAACATACATAAGTTCTAAAGCGGTTTAAAAAACGAACCTTTTTAAGCTCAGTGCATTCCTGACCAAAATGTCCATTCTTACCACAGTTAAAGCATTTCAATTTGGACTTATCCTTCTTTCCAGCATGTTTTCCTTTTTGGCGTTTGGTGACTCCAACACTTTTAGGCCTTAGATTTTTAGCCATTCTATTCTTTTGTTGTTTCTTTTGGTGGGGAACATACCCTTTGTGATTTTCAACTTGAGCTATCAGGGTAGTGCTACGAATAACTTTTCTACGTTCTACCTCAAGCTCTAAATGGTGAGAAATATCGTCAAAAGTCTTTATCCCTTCATTATGTGTTAATACAAGTTTAACATGTCCCTATGAGGACTTAGGGAGTAACTTGATGGCAGCTAAGACTTATTACTCATCTATGAGATCATAACCAGCTGCTTTCATCTCTCTTATCATGGCTGACATAGTCTTTAGGTGTTTAGCCATAGTGTGCTTGGAGTCCATCACATATTGGTTGAACCTAAGTGTCAAGGCATGAAGTCTCATAACTGTGGTTCCACCATACTTAAATTTTAGTTGTTCCCACAACTGTTTTGTAGTTAGGAAGTTCTCAAACTCCCCAATGAGATCATCATGCATGCAACTTAACATGGTAAAACGTGCACTACGGTCTCTTTTATATCAAGTGTCATAGCCCTCTTGGTCACGACGATGCTGGGTTCTGTTTCCAACTTCATGTGGGTTCATCTCTTTGGTCATATGATCGAGCAACTCTTGCTCATTAAGAAGATACTGAACCTTCTTATACCAGATATCATAGTTTTTGCCATCAAGTTTGGCACCTTTGGTCAAATCAGCAATAATTTGTTTTGAAGCCATATCACTACATCATTGCATAAGATTTAATTAGACACATATCTAATTTTCTAATCAATTAAGATTAGACACATTTAATTTCTACCTATATTACTAGTTCAAAAATTTCGCATGCATGCTAGTAATCATCACCAATAGTATAAGCATCAATTAAAATGTCTAATTTAATTTAACATTGGATTATGGAAACAACTCCCACTATCCTTAAGCATGGGAATAATTCCCATGTACCACTTAATATAATAAGTTCTACTGAAGAACCCTTATAATATTTATAGGTGCCCATATCTAAAAAAAAATATTATGCACACAAAAACAGCACTAAGTAGATCATATTTTCAAATGCTTCCAAGAAATACTATAATAGTCTCCTCGACAAAGCACTCTACTTCTGCAATAATTTTCAGGAAAAGCTGGAGGAGTCACAAATGGTCTCTCTTAAAACCCAGTCTCCTTTGACAAAACTACTTAGATATATAATCACTGTACTGTTTTTTTGCATACAACTTTACTTAACAAATAAGTAAAATAATTACATCATGCATTTTATAAATTTTACGCAATAAATAAGTAAAATAATTTCATCATGCATTTTATAAATTTTACCCAACAAATAAGTAAAATAATTACATCATGCATTTTATAAATTTTACCCAACAAATAAGTAAAATAATTATAAATTTTACCCAACAAATAAGTAAAATAATACAAAGTATAATTAGATGGTTCATAGCATTTTACAACATATGTAAAACAATTGAATTAACAAACATTATATTTATGTTTTAGAAGAAAAATAATTTCTAATATACAACATATAAAAAAATGTGGTTAATTAACATATTAATTAACTATATTTATAATGCATGTGAATTTAATAAAATAGTAATATGCTAAAAGCATAAATAATATTCTGAATTTCTTTTTAAAGAAAATTCATTAAAAAAAATTGGAGTCATTATGTAAAAACAGAAACTTATGGGGTAAAAATGTAATTAAGAAAACTATATCCTTTAGTGCCATGTGGCGGCCACATCAGGCCCTTTATGGCACTGTCTAGACCCTTTTGGTCTTTATTATTTGCCACATTTTTATTTCAAGGATGTTTACTTGGTGTAGTGGTTGAAAGATATATATATATATTTTAAAATCTTAATGACCTTCTTAGTGTAGGTTCGAATCCTGCTAGTTGCATTTTCTTTTCCCTTTTTTTTTTGTTGCCATCCCTAAGACAACACGTAGTCTTAGACCAATGCACCTGTTTGCACTGGATTGGAGCCTACCCCGTTTCATATCAGTTTCAAAATTAATCAGTATCGATAATCATAATCAAAACAAACTTTCAAAATATACACAAATTAAAAGGATGAAAGCAAGCCAAAACCTGCTCTGATACCACTGTTGAGAGTTTGGGCTTACATTTTCAATAGAATATTCCACAACTTTCGAATTGAAGAAGCTTGCCTTACAAATCCTTCTTTGTGCATACAACAATTTCTTCACTCTCGTTATTATGGAGCAACTACTAGAGTCCTCCACAAAGAATTACACGTTCTAAAACCCTCAGGCCTTTGATGGTGCCTTAAGAATGAAGAGAAAGAAAAGAGAAAAAAGGTTTTTGGTTTTTCTGACTTATAGAATAACTTATATCACTCTTTTTGCTGTATGTTGAAACCAGTACGTCTATTCACTATTTATAGACGTATTAGGGATATAGAGATAGGATATTATGTTTAAATTTAAATAAATTAAATTTAAATATAATTAATCCTTATTTAAATTTAAACAAATTAAATTTAAATACAATGAATAGATAATTTAAATTTATCTTATCTCAAACATTTTAATTATTCAATTAAGTTATATCAGAACAATATCTAACATTAGTTAATTATCCATAAATAATTAACAAAGTTGCATGCTATGTGGACGCACCACATTTAAATGCAATAAGAGATAAGTGGTATTAATGTAGAATCATACTCAAATCTTCACTGACGTGAAACTTCCATGAGAGATATTAAGATTGAGGTAGACCAGAACTAAAGTGCGAATTCCACAACCGTAAGAGATAAGATAGATCTAGAGTTTATAAATAAAAGTTTCTTCAACCTAATAGATATGTATTTTGATTTTTAAATATAAGCATTTGTGGGTTTATAAATAAAGATTTTTTTGCACTTAAGAAATATGTCTTTTGGGTTGAAGTGAGCTCGTGACAAATAGTATCAAAAGATGAAACTCTTATGAAAGATACTAAGGTCAAAGTAAATTGGACTAAGATGTGATCTCTCTCCTCTATGTATAAAAATAAAAAGAGCTAGTACAACGATAACATAACATAATTGAGTGGAATAAAATATCATAAATTTTACATTAATAAAAGATTGATGAATCGATGCAAGAGTTATGGCTCTCCTCGATACTATGACACAAAGCATGTGGCATTAATAAACGAATTTAAAAAAGTAAAAATATCCCAAATTTGAGATCATGAGTGTTGTTTGTATCCATATTGGTACTATATTTCATCTATTATATATTTGTGCGAATTTGTTTTCCCTTTTCTTCAAAAGAGTTTCCTTTTTCTTCACCAAATTATATTAATTAGGTTATATTAATTACCCATGGGAAAACTTGACCAAATAGCAAGCCAGTCAATTTTTGCAATATGTTAATTAGTAGAACCTTTTCTCTCTCTGGGCTGATAGCAGTGTGTTGTTGCAATAACGCTGTCGCAGTATGCTTCATTTGACTAATAAAGTAACACCGTTTATTTGACTACTAGAGTGACCATGTCCAACGACTTTCCAAATTATCAAGGGGCCACTGCCAACTTTTTCAAAGGTTCTCATAATTCTACATCCACATTCCAGCTATAGGTGAGCATAATTTAATTTAGTTAAAACTAAATTAACCACAACATTCAGTTAATAAGTAATATAATATCTAAAACTCTTTTAAATTATTTCAAAAAATTTAAATAAGTTTTTATAATTTTATTATGTCCAACATCAGTGTCATGTTAATTTCATGAAAATATAAAATAACAATTAATTTTTTTTACTAATGATAATTAATCAACTATTTACCTTTCAAAAAAATTAACCAATTATTTGTCATAAAAGTTTATTTAATTCAAAATAAAAATATAAGAACTTAAACGTAATAAAATAATAAAAACTTAATTAAATTTTCTTTAATCGTTTAGGAACTTTTTTGAGTATTATGCTTTAATAAGTAATTCAATTAGTGAGTTCGGTTAACTTAATCGCCAGTGATAAACTTAAGATTTTATACGAGAGGTAATTAAAGAGTAATTATATAAACTCATAGATTTATATATCTCAAATTTTATACATATGGTAATAAAAAAAATAAAAATTAAAAAATTGAGAGATGATGACTACCACCACTTGTCATTACCTTGGCTTCGTCACTATTAATCAGTTCGATTTTGAAAATTTTTCTCAATTATTTGATTCAACCTATCTATAAGTAAAGATAATTGAAGTTTTGTCATTGCAAATGTTTTTTGCTTTTCATTTATAGATCTATAAATACCTTTTCCTTTTGTTTTTCCTACTTTTTGGGATAGTTGTATTTAGGTTGTTTTTGTCAAAGTCATGGTGACAAACTAACTTGCGGTTGGTTTGTTGAGAAAGTGTTTTAGGTTCTTTCTCTAGTAAAGTCTCTTAAGAATAGGGATGTCAACGGGTACCTTATTATAGAATATTTATGAATATTCGACGCAGTTACATAGGATTAGGATACTCTATAAACGGGTTCGGATAAGGTTAGGGTACTGATTTCACTACACGAATTTTAATAGGGTAG
This sequence comes from Theobroma grandiflorum, assembly GCA_036013995.1. Classification (NCBI taxonomy): domain Eukaryota; kingdom Viridiplantae; phylum Streptophyta; class Magnoliopsida; order Malvales; family Malvaceae; genus Theobroma; species Theobroma grandiflorum. The sequence continues at coordinate 41,654,776 of CP142129.1, forward strand.
GGTTCAGGTATCACCCCTTGGGTACCCATTACCCGAACCCGATTACTATTTATAAATATTTTATTATTATTTTAATAATTAAATTAAAAATTTACAATTTTTATCAACTTTATAAGCAATTTTTTTTTGTTAAAAAGTAACAAATATATAAAAAGTATGATTACTCAAATTATTAATATAATCACATTAATATATTTAAATTAAAAAATTATTAGATTCTTAATTATGTTTAAATAATTTGAATATTATATCATATTATAAAGGAATATAATTACTATTATATATATACTTTTAATATAAATATATTTACTTTCTATTTTGTGTTAACATTACAAAAATTATGATTTATAAAATTATTAATTATAATATATATACCTATGAAGAAGATTTTAATAATTTTTTTATTTAATCGGGTATTTAAACGGGTTAGGATAATTATAAGGTAATGAAAATGTATTAGGGTTAGCGTTAGGGTAATAATTTTTAAATTATTCGGGTAGTTAATAGGGTTAGGGTGTTTGATTTTTAATAGGGTTAGGGTTCGGGTACTTCAAATTAACGGGTACCTTACCCGTTGATATCCCTACTTAAGAACTTAACAAAGCTTTAATATCATGTTGTGTAAAATAAAGACAAAAAAGATGGTCTTTCATTCCATATGTACTCTATTATGGAGCATAAAAAACAGAGACTTAACAAGCCTTACACACTCTTAATACATGATGATCACATAGTGAAAATAACATTATAAGTAAGTTTATATATGAGCCTACATCTATATTAACATATTAACGCTTGTTCTAAAAAGATTAGCAAGTGTAAAACACCATGAAATGGATCCAATGCATACTACCACGTTGAGTCTTCAAACCAGCAACAAAACATAGCTATGTGCATGAAATGTTAGAAAATTAGTAGAAGAAGAAAAGAGAAAAGAGTAGGCTTGAGGCGTGCTGTAACACACTTTTTTTAAAGAGTTGTTGCCTACTATGGGGATTAGCAAACAAGGACTCTTTAAGATACAATAAGCCTTTTGTGCAGAATGCTTTGAATGAATTCTGGAATGAATTCTGGTTTGGAAGTACGTTCTTTTATAGACAGTGAGAGGTTGTGTCTATTGTCTTTTAACAGATGTGTCTTTTACTTTCAACAGATGTGTCTGTTTTTTTTTATTTTTTTTATTTTATAGGTGTCTATTATATTTCAACAAACGTATCTACAACTTTCAATAGTTGTATCTGTTGTAAATACTTATCTCTTTTCTTTTATTATTTATTATTATTTTTAAGAGTTCTATTTATGCTTAAATAGTCACACCTAAATAATTATCTTCCAATAAATATTACAAACTATTCAACAATCCCCCACTAGTTTGTAATATTAATAATACTATGCATAATAAAAAGTATCTTGAAGATTTGAACTTTCCATTAGTGTAGAAATTTTAAAGTTAAGATGAAGTTATTGGTATCACAAGGATTGAACCTTAACTCCTTATGTCATAACCGAAAATATCACACACACAGTATTATTTATTCATTTCAAGATTCTGCCAACTGCTTTAGCACTTATATGGCCTTGTGTTAATCCTGATTTCATGAATATTTACAAGAATAAACCCTTTAATTCTTGTTTGAAGCGGCACCACTCCAATATTCATATAGGTTGGATTTGTAATTATGCCCTTGTTACTACAGGCATTTGACGTTTCCATTAAGAGCCTTTTTGCTCATCCTCTTCTCGTAACAGTCGCATTGATTATTATAAAATAAGGCTATTTGAATATTCTAGAATGAGGTTATTTAATATAAAATTCAATGTATAATGACAGTATATAGTAACTTGTTATTACCCAATGAACTTTTATTGTTAGTTTTGCTAACTCAAAGTTGGGTTTCCATTACTAATACTTTTAAGTCAAGGGTTTTAGCCCCATTTTACTAAAATTTGACTTTACAACCTCTCTTGGCAAAGCTTTGGTAAGTGGATCAGCTAAATTCTTGCAAGATTTAACATAAACTATTGTTATAATGCCATTTAAGATTAATTCTCTTACATAAGCATGTCGCAGACTTATGTGTCTAGACTTTCCATTATAAATCTTATTATGGGCTACACACATTGTAGCATCACTGTCACAATATATGGAAATGGCTAGCATCGATTGTGGCCACAACTTTATATCTAATAACAAATTTTTTAGCCATTCCACTTCTTTTCCAACAGCTGATAATGCTAAAAATTTCAATTCCATTATGGAATGTGTAATGCAAGTTTGCTTCTTAGATGCCCAACTAATGGCACCACCTCCTAAAGTAAAAATCCATCCTAATGTGGATTTATTGTCATCAATACTAGTTATCCAACTAGCATCAGAAAATCCTTCTAAAGTACTAGGAAAGCCATTGTAACAAATTTTTAAAATTTTTGGTTTTCTTTAAATATCCAAGTACTCTAGTTAATTTTCATTTAATTCACATATATCAGAATGCACAATATTAAATAATTGTGAGTTTCTTTTTACACTATGAAAAGGTTTCTTTGTCATTTTTGCTTGTATATATATTTCAAATTTTTCTAAGTGCTCATGTTTACATGCAATATAACCATTTTTAAACATAAATCTCATGGAACCAAAAGTTAAATGTCTTAGTCTAGCATGCCATAATGAAGAATTAGACTCAACAGTATAAGCATAAATCATATTTATTTCATTAGTACTAAACTTGTACATGCCATTACAAAAGTATCATTTTCTTACAAATAAGCCACCCTTGGATATTATTACATTATCAGATTCTATTACAATTTTAAAACCTTTCTTTGAAAGCAAACTAGTAGAAACTAAATTCTTGCAAATTTCAGGAACATGGAATACATTGAGTAATGTCAGTTTTTGTCCAGAAGTGAAATTCAACTCAACAGTCCCTTTTCCTTCAACTCTTGTTGTAACATGATTTCCCATCAAAACATTTTTTGGTTTATTAACTTCTATGTATGTCTTGAACAAGTTTCTATCATTGCATACATGAATTGTAGCACCAGAATCTAGCCACCAATCTTTACTTTTTTGAGAATCAACAGCCATATTCAATTCTGTTACCATTTCAGTACTCATTGTAGAAACCATGGCAACCAATTCATTGACAGCCTCTTCTACTATGTTTGCTTTTTCAGGATTTTTTAAACTGAAATTCCTTCCTGCCTTCCTTGATCTGCATTCACTAATCATATGGCATTTCTTTCCACAATGGAAACTTTTTATATTTTTCTTATCTTTTTTCTTAAAGGCCTGTCTTGAAACTTTCAATACAGATGACTTGAATTTTGTAGAATTCTTTCCAAAATTTTTAGAATTCTGACTTACAAGATTCACCTTCGAATTAAATGACTGAAATAGTGCATCATGAGCATGTGTTTCACATTCTATTTGCATCTGAGTCATGAATTGTTCTATTGATAAAGACTCCATAGAATGCAAAACCTTTTTCCTATAATTATTCCAGGATTTAGGCAGTTTAGAAAGAATTGCACCTATTTGTAGTGCATCAAAAACCTTAACCTTAAGGTCTTTTAGTTTTGAAACTAAAACTTGTAAATCATGTACTTGATCCATTAGAGGCAGATTGTCACTTATCTTGAACTCGAAATATTTTAATGATAAAAATTTGTCAGTACCTTATTTTTCGTTTTTATAAGTAGTCTCCAAGGCTGCTCAAATTTCTTTTGGAGTCTTCATATTAAAGTAGAGATCATATAGACGATCTGTCAAAGTATTTAGGATGTGTCCACGACATATCAATTCATTTTCTTCACGTTCTTTCGTCTTTGCCTTTTGTGCATCAAAGTCTTCAACAGTCGGTTCTAGAAGTGCAGTAAGAATTGGATCTAGAACATAATAAACCTTCTAGGCTGTGTGCAAAAACACTATCTTATCTCTCTAGCGGGTGAAATTGGTTTCATCAAATCGGTCAAGTTTGATGAATTCTTGATTTATGAGTTGAAATCTTGAATTTAGATTAGATTCCATAGGCAACAACTCTTTAAAATTGTTAGAAAATTAGTAGAAGAAGAAAAGAGAAGAGAGTAGGCTTGAGGCGTGCTGTCACACACTTTCTTTAAAGAGTTGTTGCCTATTATGGGGATTAGCAGACAAGTACTCTCCAGGATACAACAAGCCTTTTGTGAAGAATGCTTTGAATGAATTCTAGAATGAATTCTGGCTTGGAAGTACATTCTTTTATAGACAGTCAGAGGTTATGTCTGTTGTCTTTTAACAGATGTGTCTTTTACTTTCAACAGATGTGTCTGCTATTTTTATTTTTGTAGATATGTCTGTTGTATTTCAACAGACGTATCTACAACTTTCAATAGTTGTATTTGTTGTAAATACTTATCTCTTTTCTTTTCTTTTTTATTATTATTTTTAAGAGTTCTATTTATGCTTAAACAGTCACCTGAATAATTATCTTCTAATAAATATTACAAACTATTCAACATGAAATACAAGTGAATTTCCACATGTCACAAAGTCCACTTGTCAAAGCAAGCATTAACCTCTACAGTTTTGCTTTCGGGATGGGTTGTATGCTGTTGGATGTCATGCGTTGTTTTAGACTAAAGGCAAGTTCTTGTAATGCTTCATTAAAATCTAAGGATTCAGAACCATATAATACTGACTCTGATGAAGCCCTGTATTTGAAACGAAATGCCATGAAAATGTAGAATACAAGGTTGACTGAAAACCATTGCGGCTAATGTCCGGTAATAATTGTCCAGGTGACTCTTGTTCAGGGTGTCCTGAAACCAACTAGGCTTCCCTCTCCTGTCTCGGAAACCTGGTTCATTGAGGGAGGAACCTGGTTGAGAAAGAACCAGCAACACTTCTTTCAGAAAATTCCATTAAGGGCCCCAAGTAACAATCACTACTCGAGTCCCACTAATCCCTTTTTATTGCTGAAGATTTATGGTTGTCGCCGACTGTATAATTTTCCACCCCCTTTGAACCGGTGATTCCCTTGTTAAATTTGGGCATTCCGGTTTGTGCCTTCCATGAGCAGAACTGCAGAATCAAACTTGCCCACACACAACCAAAATGTTTACATTATCCACCCCAGCATTCCCTTCTTTCCACTTCAACATAGATGCCATCTCATTTTTAAGATACAAACTTGAGGCTTAAAGAGAAAGAGCCGAAAGAAAAAGATAAAGCATAATTTGGATATAAAATCATAATAGTTGTTATTGTTAACATAAAATGATTATAACTCAATTATATATGCATTATTAGATTAGACTATGCCGTCCATGGGAAACTTGAAACAACATCTTGGGAGGCCAAAACAAATTAGTACTAACCTTTTTGTTTTTTCATTGGGTATAGTAATAGCATGCTTCTTGATTCCTCCACTAGAAAACACCGTTTTGGAAGGTTCAATGCCCCAGAAAGAAGATACACCTTTTGGAAGATTGATAATCTGTGTAGTCCACTTTATAGATTTATTTATTTATTTATTTATAATATATATAAAAGTATAGATGTTGAAAAATTTTTTTATTATGGAGAAGGATCATATTTTGTTCAGTATATTTTTAAATTATCATTTTAAAATATTTTTTATTATTTATATAAATAAAAAATTATTTAATTTGTAAATATATAAAAATTTTAATTGCATCAAATGATTTTTATTAAAACCATTAATAAGATTTCTCCGATTTATATATAAAAATTCTAATAGTATTGATTATTTTCATTAATTTTTTTAATTTTAATAATATTGAATAATTTATAAATTAAAATATTAATTACGTTATAAATATAATCAATTTTCATGTATAATTGTCTTTTATTTATAAACAATTAATTTTATACATTAAAAGTATTATTTTTATATATAATTATTATTTAAAAATAAATAAATATATTTGACAATAAATAATAAGTCAATGGAAGTCTTTCTCAATTCTCAATTCTCAATTCTCAACCCCGGTTCCACGTATTGGATGGAACCATAGCTTTGTACTGAGCGGTCCTATGATTCTAGCCACTTAGAATAACCGTGTTCGTTGGTGCCGGGGCCGTCTACAATAATCATTTCAAAAATGGAGCTCGCCATTATAATTGGACTGTGATATCAAGTGCCGGAATTGTCCTAACACTCCCAACATGTTATATATATTCAAGTGCTGAAGCTTAGAAGGCACAGCCCTTTAGATACTTCCCTTCTTCACTCACTCAAGCTTTGAAAATATAGTCGTTAATTTACAGTTCCAAGCTTCTGTGGGATTCTGATACACATTTCACTCACAGCAGCAAACCCTACATATACTTCAAACTTACCCATATCCCAAATGTTGAAAACAAAAGCCACAGTCCTCCCAATTCATTTCATTACCCTCCTTTTTGTTGTCCTTCTGAGTCATGTAAGCTCCCAACTGCATGATGCTCAAGAACAAGCCATCCTAATTGAACTAAAGCGTCACTGGCAAAATCCATCCTCCATCAACCACTGGATCCTGTCGTCAAACTCTTCCTACCATTGCAGCTGGCCTGAAATCACCTGCATCAACAACTCAGTCACTGAATTACACCTTGCTAACAAGACCATCGGTGTAACAATCCCATCTTTCATTTGTGACCTTAAGAACCTTACATCCATTGATCTTAACTACAACAACCTTGTAGGTAAGTTTCCAAAAACTTTGTACAATTGTTCCAAACTTGAGTACCTGGATCTCTCTCAAAACTACTTTGTTGGCACAATCCCTGATGACATTGACAGCCTAGGTCAGCTCCAGAACTTGAACCTTATGGGTAATAATTTTTCTGGTCAAATTCCAGTAGCTATTGGACGGTTACAGGACCTAAGGAGTCTTCGGCTTTGTTCCAACCAGTTCAATGCTTCTTTCCCGCCAGAAATTGGTAACTTGTCTAAACTTGAATTTTTGGGATTGGCATTTAATACGAAATTCCAACCATCCAAGTTACCTCCCACTTTCAAACAATTGAAGAAGCTGAAGATATTATGGATGCATAAAGCAAATTTAATTGGTGAAATCCCTGATATGATTGGAGCTATGACAGCTCTCGAGGTATTGGATTTATCTGAAAATGAACTAACGGGAAAAATCCCAAATGCTTTGTTCTCGTTAAAGAGTTTGAAGAAGATACATCTTTTCGGCAACAACTTATCCGGAGAGATCCCTCAAGTAATTAGAGCGTCCAATCTGTCTGTGATTGATCTTTCAACAAACAAATTAACTGGAAGGATTCCAGATGATATTGGAAAACTAGAAAACTTATCGGGTTTAGTTTTGTTTGTTAATCAATTGTCAGGTGAAATTCCAGAAAGCATTGGACGAATCTCAACACTAACAGACGTTAGACTGTTCAGCAACAATCTATCGGGCACTCTGCCTCCAGATTTTGGTCGATATTCAATGCTCGAGGATTTTGAGGTTGCTTCTAACAGGCTTACAGGGATGTTGCCTGAGCATTTATGCTATGGAGGTAAGTTAAAAGGAGTTGTAGCTTTTGATAACAATCTTACTGGAGAATTGCCAAAATCACTTGCTAATTGTAATAGCTTAATTGTGGTTGACATTCGCAACAATAGTCTTACTGGGAACATTCCTAGTGGTCTATGGACATCGTTGAATTTGAAACACTTGAGGATAAGAGACAACTTGTTCACAGATGAGCTCCCCAGAAAAGTGGCACACGGTCTCCTCACACTCGATATCAGTAACAATAGGTTTTTTAGAAAAATTCCCTGTTGAAGTGAATCTATCGAGCAACCTTTCTGTGTTTATTGCCAATAACAACTTCTTTAATGGTGCTATTAGAGAGGGAACGTCAAGAAAGGGAAAAGACAAATGACGCTGAAAAGTTGAAAGAATAATTTGTGAATTAATTCCATATCAAGGCTCTATAAAATGAGCTATATATACAGGGAATTAAAAGCTAATTACAGAAGAAATAATGATTAACTACCTGCCTAACTAACTTTTAAAAACAATGATTATATTTATATACAAAACGGTGTGTTGCTTATTAAGTTGCTGGTTCTTTGGGAGAGCCTTATACGCAGCATTTGAGTAGCACTCCTTGCCTCTTATTTAAACTCTGCGTTTTGGTGCCTTCTTGTTCCCAAGCATTTTTGTTCTTTCTTTAGTCCAACACTCATGAGCCTGGTGCAGAGTTCTTCCATGTAATCCTGAGCTTATTCATTCTGAATACTTCTAATACTCCACTCAAGAGGATATGTGATCATTGAGAAAATTCATCTTGCTCAGTAGACTGTGAAACTACCTCGGTTGTAAAGCTTTAGTAAAAATATCAGCTAATTGCATATTAGTAGATATATGGACTAGCTTGATTGTACCTGCTAACACCTTTTCTCTAACAAAATGGCAATCCATCTTGATGTGTTTAGTCCTTTCATGAAACACTAGATTTTTACTGATGTGAATTGCTGATTGACTATCTGAGTAAAGAACAATTGGATCATCATGGTTAACTCCAAAATCAGACAGTAGATATTTCAACCAAATGAGTTCACAACATGTTGAAGCCATGGAATGGTACTTTGCTTCAGCAGAGCTTCTAGCCACCACGGATTGTTTCTTAGACTTTCAACTTACGAGTGATTCTCCAATGAAAATACTAAATCCAGTAACCAATCTTCTGGAATCTGAACAACTTCCCCAGTCACTATCACAGTAGGCTGATAGTTTTAAGTTTGATGCAAACTTCATTTGGATTCCTTGCCCTGGTGCTCCTTTCAGATACTTTAATACCCTCTGAACTGCTATAAAATGTTGCTTATTGGGTCTATCCATGTATTGGGTCAACACTTGAACTGCATAGGCTATATATGGTCTGTTGAAGGTTAAATAGAGTAATTTTCCTACCAACTGTCTATAAACTGTAGGATTGGTCAGTTGATCTTCTTCTTGCACCTTGTACAACTTGTGGTTGTAATCAATTGGGGTAGAAGCTGGTTTAGCTCTTAAGAGTCCATGCTCTTCTAAGAGATCCATAGTGTACTTTCTCTGTGAGATGGTAATACCCTCAACTGACCTGTTGATCTCCAATCCTAGAAAATATTTCACAGCTTCAAGATCTTTTAATTTAAATTGTGAACTCAAGTATAGCTTTACATCTCTTGTTGCTTGAGTGGATGTACTTCTAATCAGTATATCATCTACATATAGTAGTAAAGCAGTGAAACTTCCATCATTTCCTTTCATGGTGAAAAGAGAATGATTTGCTGATGATTAATGAAAACCATACTGAAGAATTGATGAAGTGAACTTTGCATTCAATTGTCTGGATGCCTGCTTGAGACCATATAAGGATTTATGCAATCTACAAGCTAATCTAGTTCATTTAGGATACTCTCCCTGGACATTATACCCTTGTGGAATTTCCATATATACCTCCTCCTGCAAATCACCATTCAAAAATGCATTATTCACATCAAGCTGTGACAATGACCAGTTGTACATTGCAACTAAAGTAAAGAACATTCTAACAGTGGTTTGCTTAGCCACTGGACTGAAGGTATCTTGGTAGTCAAACCTTGCAATTTGGCTATATCCCTTAACTACCAGCCAAGCTCTATATCTCTCAACTTCACCATGTTCATTTAGTTTCATTTTATAGACCCACTTACATCCTATCACATGAGAGTTTGCAAGCCAAGGTACAACACTCCATGTGCCATTGTCCTGCAGAGCTTTCAGTTCAACTGCCATTACATCTCTCCAATAAGCATGATTAGCTGCTTGAAGGTAAGTACTTGGCTCATGAACTTTTGATAATGAGATGGTGAATGCTTTTTGTTCTGATGAAAGTTTACTAATAGATAGGTGTTTGGATATAGGATGTGTAGTGACACTGTTCGAATGAGATGGTAGGTCAACATCATAGGCTTCCAAGTATTTGGGAATGTGTCTGAGTCTAGTGCTTCTTCTAGTTGGCAAACTTGTGTTTTTGTCAACAAAAACATTGTCATCTATATCAGATATTGAATCAGTTGTAGTAGGTATACTGACTGTTATAGGTGAATCATGTTCCATCTCATTTGAGGCTGTTGTAATAGGTGTTTGTGGTCCTGACTCAGGTGAAGGTGAATTATTCTCAAGAAGTACTTGGTTTTGGTCTTGAAAATTTTCAAGATATGAATCAAAAACATCTGGATATATGATATGCAGATAAAGTGTCTGAAAAAATGTGTTTTCCTACATATCATGCTGCATAGATTGAAATGGAAATATTTCTTCATGAAAAACAACATTTTTAGATATCAGAATCTTTTCTGCGTTAAGATCATATACCTTGTACCCTTTTATGCAGTTTCGATATCCTAGAAAAATACATTTTGAAGCTCTTTTATCTAACTTCTTCCTGTGTTAAGGTAATGTTGACACAAAGCATAGACAACCAAATACCCTTAGGTGTTCATATGTAGGTGCTTTGTGAAATATTAGCTCAAAAGGTGATTTATTTTAAAGTACTTTGGTAGGCACTCTGTTGATAATATGCACTGCAGTGAATACTATATCCCTCCAAAAACATATAGGCACATTAGATTGGTGCATTAGTGCTCTAGCAACAGTAAGGATATGTTGATGTTTCCTTTCAACTATTCTATTCTGTTGGGGCGTGTTCACACAAGATAAATGATGAATTATGCCAGTTTTGGCAAAGAAATCAGACAACCTAAACTCTAAACCATTGTCTGACCTTATGCATTTAATTTGAAGTTCAAATTGTTTTTAAACATAGTTGTTGAATGAACGGATAATTGTCAGTGCATCTGACTTGTTGCTCATGAGAAAAATCTAGGTGAATCGTGTAAAACCATCTACCACTGTTAGAAAATACCTTTGACCAGACAAAGTAGGGGTTTCATATGGACCCTAGATATTAACATGAACCAATTGAAAAGCACAATCAGTAGATTGAACATGTACTGGAAATGGAAGCCTTTTCTGTTTTGCCAAAGGACAGATTTCGCAAACTAGTTCATTTGAAGAATAAACATTAGGAAATTGTTTGTGTATGGCATCAATCCTTTCCAAAGGAACATGACCAAGTCTGAAATGCCACAAGTCAAAACATTTGTAATTTTGCATATGTTGATTGACTGTTGAAACAAAAGGAACCTTGACTAATTTATCAAAACAAAACTTTGACATTTCTTGTTCATCTGAATTATCTTGCATGAAGTATAGCCCTGAGCAAGCTTTAGCAACATGATAATTCTATTTTATAGAATTATTTTATTCTAATTTTGTTATTAAATATTAGCTAAGTCATTAGTTTTTAATTATAATTTACTTAATTTTTAGTTATTTTTATATTTAGCTTATTTTTAAGTGAGTTATTTTAATTTTATGTTATTTCTTTTAATTTGGTTAATATTTATTAGATTGTATATTTTTGGTTGGAACTAAAGTAATTGGGCTTAATTTTGGAAAAAAATGTATTGAAAAACCTAGAAGTCTACTTGCATATACTTTAGTATTTTAGCCATATCTTAAGCTATAGAACTCCAATTGCTGTGATTCTTAGACCATTGGAAAGATAAGAGACAGACCTACAACTTTTATGAAGATCAATTTGTCTAGTTCTGCCTCAAAGATAGAGAAAATTGCATCGAAAAATTGCTAAATGTTCTGTACAGGGAATAGCAGTTTGTAAAGACTAACAAGTGATTTTTGGGCCTTTCATTATGTTTTTAAGCCCAATTAAACCCTAGGTCAACTTGAGAAGTTTAGGTTAAGTTTAGTAGTATATATAGGATATTTTAAGACCATTAGAGATAACTTTTAAGAAGATTCAAGAAGTTAGAAGTTGAGGTTGAAACCCGAAGATCAAGACGGCAATTATTGTTTTGTTTCTTCCTTGGCTTTTATTCTTCATGTTATTTTCAATGGTTGAATTATATACATTGTTATTTGATTTTGCAATTATGAGTAGCTAATTTTCTTTTTCTAGGATTGCAATTGAACTCACATGTAGTCTAAGTTTTTAATCTATTTCTTACTTATTTTCAATGAGAATTAAATTGTTTATTCCAAGTTGTTCTTAATGCTTTTAATTGTCTGGCCACCAATTAAATTAATTTAGAAATCTAAACAAACTTGGGAAAGAGAGTTTAGAGTAGACTAAAATTGGGATAGCAGATGATCATATCAATTGATTTGCGTATAGGATAGGGATATACCTATAGGCCATATGTAGTCAAATTAGAGCTTGAATATAATGAGTCTGTTTTAATTTCAAATCACATAGGGATATAGTATTTTGGTTAAAATAGATATTTTTATAGGACGAGTTGAGAGACCTTTATAAATAATTTAGGACTCTAGGTTAGCAATTCAACCTATTGAAATAAGTTAAGGAGGAGAGTTAAAATTTAGATGAAGTGTGAGGAATATTGTAATCCTAAGCTTATTTAATTTGATCTTTTCTCAACTTATTATTTTGATTTTTCTTGTTAGTTTAAATTTTAGTTTATTAGTTTTATTTAATTACTCAATATGGATTGTTTGGATAAGAGTAAATTGTTCTAATTTTAGTACTTAGTAAAGTTTTAGATTAATTCCCTATGGGATCGACACTCTACTTGCTTATATACTATCTGTTCAATACGTATATTTGCGTAGTAGAATTTTAACTAACATAACCCCAATCACAGTCCATGAAGGGATGTCCTGTACAACATAGTACATATCAGTGAAAAATACATAAGTCTTCTTAGTCCTAGTAAGCTGTCCTACAAAAATAAGATTGAATTTGAAGCTTGGAATATCGAGAACATTCTGTAGGATTAATTTTGAAGTTAATCTCACAGTTCTTATGTGTGACATAGTGAATCTCTTGTTATTGGGAAGCTGCACAAAGCAATTCTTTACAGGTCTGACTTGTGTAAAGCTATTCAAGGTACAACATATATGATCAGAAGCACCATAGTCCATTATCCAGTAATTTTGCTTAATCATGCTAACATTCACATTTCTAAGACTATTAGGCATGTTGTTTGATGTATTGAAACAATGTTGGCCTGAAATAATTCCTGCTATGGCTGAATTCATAAGTGAATGATTTACCTGCTGAGTGTTTGATGAAATGCCCTTACCTTCATTGCTGCTGATACCATTCTCATTTAAGAGCTGGATCAGCTTGTTAACCTGTTGCTTGATCATAGACAATTGGCATATAGATCCTGTACTTGCCTGCTTTTCCTTTGGCTTTATTTGACAATCACTTTCTACTGATGCATCAGAAACTGTAGACACATTGTTGATCAGATTTTTACCCCTTCTAGGAATGGACTTCCCTCCTTTTGTGAACTTAAAATCATCAAGAAAGCCAATAATTCTGTAGCACTTGACTTTAGTATGCCCTTTCTTACCACAATGGTTACAAATTATATCCTTCCTTGCCTTTTTCTTGTTGTCTGCTGCAATGAACATGGCAAAGGATTCTAAAAGAGGCTGTGGTTGAACAAGGAGATTTCTTTGTGATTCCTCCCTTAGAACTAGGCTATATACTTTAACTAGGCTTGGAATGGGGTCCATTAACAAGACTTGTGACCTTACAGCTGACAATGACTCATTCAATCCATTGAGAAACCTAAAAACCATATCTTTTTTAAATTGATTTGTGTACTTCTTAAAGTAGTCAAGGTTGCAATTTCCACATTCATAATGAGGCAAGGGGCAGTAATTCTTTATTTCCTCCCAAATGCTCTTGAGTTCAATAAAGTAGACATCTACTGTTCTTGTTCCTTGATTGACATTCCCTAAGGTATACTACAAGTTACAGACCCTAGTGTCATCTAGCTAAGCAAAATTTTGTTTGAGGGTATTCCATATTTCTGCAACTGAATCCATATAAAAGACAGTAGAGGCTATTGGTTGTGAAATGGAATCGAGTAACCATGCCACTATCAGGTTGTTACAACGAGTCCAGGATGAGTAAAGTGGGTCTGTGACTGCAGGTTTTGCTATGGTTTCATTAATAAACCCTATTTTGTTCCTGATAGATAGTGCTAGTAGGAAAGACCTACTCCAGGAAATGTAATTATTAGTAGCTAGTTTGGGGTTAATGGTCACGGATCCAGGATGTTCTGTGTGATGTAAGTAATATGGTGAAAAAGGGTCTAATATGGGTGAGAGGTTTGTGATTTGTGCATTGGCATCTGATCTAGCTTCGGTCATGGCTATTATAAAGATACTTGTAATGAATATTAAGTTGATCTACTAATAAACCAGAATGGATGATGAACAACTTACTGCAATAGTGGAAATGAAGACTAATTAGTAAATCGATTATACTGATTCATTAACAGGATGAGCAGCAGCTGGTCCTAGGGATTGACCTGCTCTGATACCATGTCAGAGAAGGAACGTCAAGAAAGGGAAAAGATAAACGACGTTGAAAATCTGAAGGAAAAATTTCTAAATTCATTCCATATCAGGGCTCTGTAAAATGAGTTATATATACAGGGGTTTAAAAGCTAGTTACAAAAGAAAGAATGATTAACTACCTACCTAACTAACTTTTAAAAACAATGATTATATTTATATACAAAACGGTGCGTTGCTTATTAAGTTGTTGTTTCTTTAGGAGAGCCTTATACATAGCGTTTGAGTAGCACTCCTTGCCTCTTATTTAAACTCTGCATTTTGGTGCCTTCTTGTTCCCAAGCCTTTCTGTTCTTTCTTTAGTCCAACACTTATGAGCCTGGTGCAAAGTTCTTCCATGTAATCCTGAGCTTATTCATTCTGAATACTTCTAATAGGTGTAATTCCAAGAGAACTAATAGCTCTTCCATCTCTTACTATTCTTTTGCTTGATCAAAACCAACTCCATGGCTTTCTTCTGTCTAATATAATCTCATAGAAGTCACTCCAAACTCTAAACCTTAGTAGAAATAAACTTTCTGAACAAATTCCAGAGGCCACTGGTTTTCTACCGAACCTTAAGGGATTGGATTTGTCAGAAAACCAATTTTTTGGCCAAATTCCCCCTCAACTTGGTCGTCTAAGGTTTACTTCCTTCAACCTTTCTTCCAAACATCTCATTGGGAGCATTCGAAGAGAATTTCAAAATGTTGCATATTCAAACAGCTTCCTGAACAACTTCGGTCTCTGTGCAACTACTACAAATGTAAATCTTGGATTTTTAATGCCATCAACAAAGCATATGTATATTTGTAATAATTTTCACTCTAATGAATATTTAACAGCTCAGATCTTTGTTGCAATTGTTTCCTCATCTGAAATTGGGATGATCATAAGGGTAGAATGCACATAAAGTAATTTTTGTCTCAGAGCTTTGATTTTTTTAATGTGCACATTCCTGATAAAAGCCATCAGTAACAACATTACCTTATTCTAGGCATAAAATGAGTGTTACATGTCCATCCATCATAAGCTACGTCTATTTCCTTAAAACTTTTGAAAGAATCTATCACTTAATAAGAACATTATTTTAGATCAAGATCATGTCAACGTTAACTTTAACTTTTAAGTATTTGTATAGAGAGCGATCTTGTAGTTTTTTCAAAATTATTCGAGGATTCATATAATGTGATACTACACATCTCACATTTAATGTGATTGTGATCAAGGATTTAAGTTGATGAAATTGTGATACTTCACATCTCACATCTGATGTGAATATGATTGTTAAAACCTATATAACAATTTAAGTCCATTACCATTACTACTTGAAGGCCAGGTTTAGGTCTGAAAAATTACTAAATTGATGTTTAGATTTTGATCGTTACAAATGGTATCAGAGCCTATGCTAGTCCGATGTGGGCTTCCACATTGCTCTAGTGAGATTTTTGGTCTTATGGATTATTTGAGTAGGTGGGATAGTGATACCTTACTTTTTGAGCTTGTTTTTTTTAGGGCCATGTGATTTGGGCTCGAAAAGTTGCTAGATCGGTGCTTGGACTTAGATCGTTACATATGATATTTTCAAACATTTTACAATACAATTGCTTTCAAAAGATGCCTTTCATTTCCTTGGTCCACACGTTTGCGAAATTATTGTATGATTATTGATAAGTTGTTTCTACGTTATTAGGTATTTATATCATCTTTTTAAGAGGAAGGATCATATCATTGCTTTTGAGCAGTCACAGTATGCATACGTCATGGATCTCAAGTCTATAAGAAATGATGTAGGTTTTGAGTTTATAAGTATAAGTTTTCCTCCATCTAATAGATATACCTTTTAAGTTGGAAATGTGGTCGTGAGAAGTGATATTAAAATACACCCAACTCTTCAGTGATATGAGATCTCTCATGAAAGATATCAAGGTTGAAGTAGACTCAGCTCAAGGTTAAATCCCTTTCTCCTTTAGGAACCAATAGTAAAAGTCATTAACATTACAAACTCATCAAGTTAACTTCTTGAGAAAAGGATGGAGTCACGTTAATATTACAAATTTAATTAAGTTAACTTTTTGAGGAAAAGATAACTACACCTCCATGACAAAGTGGCATCAAAGCAAAATCAACTTAAACCCGACTTACGCCAAACACTTCCAAAAAATAGGCAAAGAGGGTATCGGCGATGAGGGTGTAGTCAGATTGAGCAAAAAGAATGTTTAGCTAAGCATTTTAGGAAAAGTAGACACAATGATTAAATCTTATATAGGATAGATAAGAGAATCTTGAGAAACTTAAAAGCATGAATACTACACATTTTATTAAGTTAACTTTTTGAAAAAATAATGATCATGTGAATCATACATTTGAGAGTATATATGGCATGTGATTTAAAAAAAAAACAAACGAATTTATCTCTTTCATTTTCAATTGTTTGTCAAAAATTTTCAAATTTTGACTACTATTAAGTAAATCAATTTGGTTTTGAGAATATAAGTAGATATGAATATAAGGTAATTAGATATGTCATTCAAACTATTAAAAGAAAATCATGCATTCAATTATTCATAGTTCAAAAGATTAAGAAGCTTTAATGATAAAATGACTTTCCTCGAATGATTCTATCATAAAATTGTAGAATATTCATTATGTTTTTTTTTCCTTTGTAGTGGAGATGAGCAAAAGAAAAATGGTGAATTACATAAATCCCTTGAAAGAACCCCTAAAGGACATAATTTTTTTTTAAAAAAAATAATTTTATAGCAAAAGAAAAAGGGTGAATTACATAAATCCCTTGAAAGAACCCCTAAAAGACACAATTTTTTTAAAAAAATTAATTTTATATTTTCATTATAAGTCAATAAAATTAAAGTCGAAAGCAATTTTTTTCCATTTACGCCATAGCTGATTCCTGATTCCTCTAGCCATTCGTATTTCTACAATGACAGCTCCTCATAATTTAAGGCTGTCTTTTCACTTTCCTCAGTCATATGTCTTTATCGTACTGTGTTATCTCAACGTAGAAAAAGGGCAAGGGAATTTGATCATGGCGTTACTATAAATATGAAAATGTCCATTTCATTTTTAATTTACCAATCTTCTTAAAAGAATAGGTAAACGTAAAAATGAAGTAAATATATAGATCCATCAACCAGTTGCTCGCCAATAACAATAGATTAAAATTGTGCCTTTCGAACAGGGGCAGAGCCTCCTTATGTGTCACGACCCGGAACCATCCTCGAGTCCGTGACAACAGTCGCAATATCCCGATAGGCACTCATCCCCCGAATACCATATCGAGACCTCACAAGGCTTTCGTATCATTTTCTTATCTCCCATGTGGTTAATCGTTGCCAAATGTCGTATTTTAGAGGCTTTTAAGCCTTTTTCTGATTTAAAACAGTGAAAAAATAAATTTCACTTCACATGGGCATTTTGGTCATTTTTCGTCAAAAATTTCAAATTTGATCAAAACGTAGTACTTAAGCGAGAAATGCATATTTCGAAATCAAAATTAAATTTGAATGTCTAAAACGTGATTTAAAATGGAATTATAACCATTTAAATAAAATAAAAATATTCGACAAAATATTCTATTTTCTTACAAATTAATATTTATAGAGTATTTTGAAAATGATTTTTAGTAGCGTAAAAGTTAAATATATTTATACAAACTATAATACGGAAAACCAAAGTATGAAATTTAATTTACAGTGCTACATGAGCCCACAAATGAACAAAAGTAGTAAAGACAGTAAACCTACAGTTTTTGAAGTAGTAGGGCCAACTATAGTTCTCGACAATATCTGCTATCTACAGGCTAACCCGACCTGAAATGATGGGATAAAAAAAAAGGATGAGATTATAAAATCTCAATGAGTAAACAAACACCATCTAAATAATCTAAAGGCGAGTAAAGGGAGACAATTAAAAATAATTCATTTCAACAAGTTTTTCACAACATGAATATTCATTTCAACCAAATAATCAATATGGCTCGTGAATTTCTCAAAAACTTGGCTCATGCCAAATCCTGTACTCGGGGACACCTGGACCAAGGGTATTCAACCGAGTCCACCAAGGCTATGAAAAATTTTATATAATCATAAAACTTGTTTTTATTTTGAAAAAAATAGTCGTTCCTTGGTGTTGACTGAGTCTCACTTCACGTGGTGGTTAACGTGAAGTGCACTCAAAAAGCCCACCTCAAGAGATACCCTACGCGCCTCTACGACCGAGGTGAGAATATAATGGGGTTTACCGTGCCCCTCTATTAGATTGGTCCACGGAACCCCGTCGCTACAGTGGCTAATCTTTAATCCACCAATTGATCAAATCTCAATGGCATAGCATGGCAATTACATTACTAACCAATTTATCAAGGCAAAACAGACAGTTCATATTTTTCAACACAAGTATAAATTCAGCCAATCATGCCAATTTATCACAAGCCATTTAATTCAAATCATAATTTACAATAAATCACATGGTCTCCAATTACTCAAATTTTCAAATCCAACATTCTATTTTCAAATCAATTTATAAAAATTCAATTTATTTTATAATTCTATTTATTTTATAAATTCATATTTTTCTCATAAAACAAGAAATTCATCATTTAAAATAATTTTCACAAATCCCAAAATTGAATAAAAACTACTTTAGATAATTCAAACGATAATAGGTTTACTCACAGGTTTCAAAAGTTCGGATTTCGGGTGTACTCAGCTTAGTGATCCCCATGCGTAATTTCCTTGCCTTTGTCGAAGGGCACGCCACCTTGTCACAGTATAAAATCAAGAAATTTACTACGTTGCCCTTAAATTGAAATAAACTAATTTAAATCACTAATGCATGATATGCAAATCCAAAATGCGTCTGAATTTCGCTAAAACGCGGTATTGACTAATTTCGACCGATTGCTCGATTAATTGACAATTATGTCCAAATCACTTCCAAATTGATCCATTTCTCTTTTAAAACCTTAATTCACTAATCACATATCAATTAACTTAATTTAAGCTTTAAAATCCTCAAATTTCTTCACATAAAAATTCAGACATTACGGTGTACTAACATTGTAATTTTTCCTAGTCACATTTTCACTTAATCCTTTATTTTTCCAATCCATTTCTCTGGAAATTCAAACAATTCCTCCTTGATATTCAACCCACATGGTTCAGCCAACAAAGAACCCTAGGGGATTTGAATGTTTTTCCTAAAACTTTGTTCATAACTATGCTTAACCATCACTAAACCTTAACATAGTTTAAATTCAAGCAATTCCAACATCAAATTCCCATTCATACCCATTCAGCCTCAATAAATTCAGCATGATTCCTCATCATTCAGCCATGAAAAATGAAAGCTAAAGCATGCTTAAGCTAAGGTTAGAGTAAATCTAAAGAAATCTCACCTTCGTTTGGCTTGAATCTTGAAAAAACTTGATTTTCCTAAAATTTTTTGGCTTGTTTTTCTTGTTTTTCTCCTTTTTCTCTTTTGTTTTCCTTTGCTGCAGGTTTGTGCTGAGTTTGATGAGAGAATGTGAGGGTTAAGGCTGATTTTATTAGTTCAATAATAAATTATAATGGGTTGCCACATGGCAAAATGCCATTAGCCTATTTTTTTAATTTTTTGACTTTTTCTTTTCAATTTTCCACCAAAATCAATTCTATATTTATCCATTCCATAGTTAAACAAAATCCCTTGGTCTTGACTAGTGCCAGGGTGAAAAATTTACAAATTTGTCCCCAAGACGAAAAAATAATGATTTTATCCCTATACTCCGAAATGTACCGAAATTACATTATTTCCACTTTTCAACCTCAAATAACAATTTAATTGATCAATCTTAATCATATGGGGCTAAAATCTTTTCTAAAAATTTTTGTTTCGTCCTTTAATGGTAAAATTATCAATTTACCCTTGAGCTGATCATAATATCAATCCCTACACATGTGTATATGCCTCATAATCCCATTGGTGCTTCAAAGATTTATGTTGACTTGATCATTGGATCATATGAAATACCATAATTCCTACGAGTCATCTTTTTTTTCCTCAATTATCTTTTATGTAATATAGAGGCATGATTCATGCACATCCTTAGCATTTCCAAACCTCAATTTCCACAATATATATTAAGACATTTCATTACAATATTCCATATAAACTCATTTACTATATTATTCTTGAAACTTTTATTTACATTCTCATCACTTAATATTCACATCTCTTATTACTATCTTATACCTATGTCTAACTTTTCACTCATTCTCTCTAGGTTGGACTCGTGCTTCGTCTTCCGCTACGGCAAAAACCCTTGTCGAAGTACGAGTCTGTGGTCTAGGAGGTGGATATGCCAGGGTGTTACTCTCCACGTCAGACCATATAGTCACTCCCTGTCTTGGTTGTACTTCAGTGGAATCTTTCCTCTGTATATTGTACGGGCTGATGGAGATGGAACAGCTACAGTGGCTCGTCCTAACTGTGGGCAATCACTCTTATAGTGACTTAGCTAATCACAATGAAAGCATCTTACAAGCTTCTTACATAGTCCAACATGATATTTCCCACAATGTCTGCATTTGTCAGAACCTTCGGAACTCTTCTCAGAAGTAGTCATCTTAGACCTACTAAATCTCGAAGGCTTCTACTGTGTCTGTGAAACTAAAGGTCGGGAAGATGTTATTGGGGCAGAAGTAGTACTTCTTGAAGCCATTGAGTCCTTGCCCCTTTTTGGCTGCTGACTAGAAGATCCACTCGGATTCCTTCTCTTTGCAATTTCAGCTCGCATTCTCCTATTTTCATTTGCGAGCTTCTCGGCCCTTAGAGCCATCTATACCACTTCCTTATGTGACTCCCTGTCTATCACTGTCATTTGTTCTTTTATCTCATTATGGAGCCCTTCCTCAAAATAACTAGCCTGATTTTGTTCCGATTTCACCAAATCAGGCACGTATAACATCAGCTCGTTAAAATGAGCTTCGTACTCATCTACTGTTAGATTCCCCTACTTCAAATCTAAAAATTCTCTCCTCTTTTCTTTCTGATGGAAGTGGGTATAATACTGACCGACAAATTCCCTCAAAAAGTCTAACCAGGTCAGTGGAGGTAAATCAAGTAAATCTTTGGGAAAAACATCAGGAAATTCTCTCACAATAGGAATCTCTTCAATCATCAACTTTTTAATTCTAGTGTCTGTAATAGCTACCAAAAATCCTTTACAACCACTAGTAAGCAATCGCCTAGCTTTCAAAGCAGAGATAACTCGCAAAGAAGTGTAAGTACCACTATTACGAAAATAAAAAGGTGTTTCTCCAGGAATTTCAAAGTCCACCATTTTTCCTTGACAGTCAACTTTAGCAAAATTTGCAGCTAACCAATCCATCCCCAGAATTACATCAAAATCTTGCATATCTAAAACATAAAAATCCGCAAGCAATTCCCTATCATCAATCCTTACTACACACATCCTACAAATTTGATCTGAGATAATTTCATCTCTAACTGGAGTGTCTACGCATAGATCATAATCTAGAGGCATACAAGGCAAAGCAAACTTTCGAGCAAACGTAGCAGATACAAAAGAATGGGATGCACCGGTATCAAACAACACATGAGCCAAAGCTGAGGCAACTAGCAATGTACCTAAGACAACAGTGTTGGATGCCTCAGCATCTGACTGAGTGATAACATAGGCACGCCCCTGGGTACGAGGTCTTCCCACCTTTTTATATCCAGTAGAAGGTGTTTGTGTAGTTTGAACAACATGAGTAGGCTGAGTCTTTTGCGTTGCAATTTCAAAGGTTTGAGAGTTTTGAGGCCTCTGCACAGATTGAGATTTTTGAGACATCAAGGGACAATCAACAATACAATGGCCCTGTTGTCCACATCTGAAGCAAGCACCTGTAACATGTCTACATTCTGAAGATTGATGCCTCTTACCACAAAACGAACACTTAAGCCCCTGTTGAGACATCTTGCCATGGTGGGATTGAGTTATGCGAGACGGAAGTCTATCCTTGAAAGTAACAGAAGCTCGAGATCTTTCAGTGGCTTGAAATTTGGAATGACTACTAAAAGCTCTCTTACCTCGAAAGTCTGAATCTCTACCTCTCTTTTTCTGAAAATCTCTCTTTGTTTCCTGAGTCTCTCTCCATACAGCATCTAAAGATTTCGCCCTACCAACTATTTCATTGTAGCTGATCAAATGTAATAGAGCTAAACCTCTATGGATGTGAGCATTCAAACCATTTTCGAACCTCCTAGCCCTACTCTTATCGTCAGAAACCAAAGCAGTGACAAACTTGAACAATCGATCAAACTCAGCCTCATAGTCATCCACTGTCATACTACCCTGAACTAGATTAAGGAACTCCCTCTCCAACTGTAACAACTTACTCCGAGGGAAATACTTGGTATAAAAGGCAGTGCGAAAATTCTCCTAATTGAAGAACTCAGGGTCATTCTCATGAGTGCGTGCTACTCCTTTTCACCAATTATGTGCACTTCTTTGCAACAAATACACTACGAATCTAACCTTGTCTTGATCACTGGAACATATGGCATCGAAAGCTTTCTCCATCTCCTCAATCCATAATTCTGCATCATCAGGGTTTGTGGAACCCTTGAAAGGATGAGGGGTTATCTTCTTAAACTCACCCAAGGCCTTCCACTC
This sequence comes from Theobroma grandiflorum, assembly GCA_036013995.1. Classification (NCBI taxonomy): domain Eukaryota; kingdom Viridiplantae; phylum Streptophyta; class Magnoliopsida; order Malvales; family Malvaceae; genus Theobroma; species Theobroma grandiflorum. Next base: position 41,677,880 of record CP142129.1, read on the forward strand.
CGTAGAATTATCAACTTGTTGGACCGGTTGCAAACGTTGTCGTTGCTCCCTAACCAAACTAGCTACCTCTTGGATCAAGTTCAATACTCTGTCATCATTTCCAACCACAACACCCTATGTGCCCTCAATCTTGTTGGTAGGAGGTTGGTTAATTCCAACAACCGTCTGAACATCTGATGTTTCAACATCATCTTGATTTTGGTTTGAGGGATTTTGGAACCTCTCAGGGCGAGAACCCCTAGCACCAACAACTCTAGCACTAGTTGCAAGTTCGGCAAGACTAGGCTCACGATCGCGACGAGGAGGCATACTGGTTATTCATAATAAGGGAAATTACCATTAGATTTTTTTTTTACACTAAGATATAGCAATCATATGTGTATCAAATATGAATAAAGAAGCACGTCCCAATCCTATTTCTTTACCCATCTCTCATATCTTGCATAAGTGTCAAAACTATATAATTATGCCCAACCTAGCTCTGATACCATTAAATCTGTCACGCCCCAAACCCGAGGCATGACAGACGCCACATACCTGTAAGAGGTAATCTCACAAGCATGCAAGGCTCATAACAGATATCTTAATCAACTAACCAAAAGGAGTTAATTTTGTTTATGAAACATAATAATTCTCAAAGCTAACATATTGAGATAAAAAAATCCAGAATAAACAAATTAAGGTAGCAAAAAAGTTCATAACATTTAAATAATCTTGAAGCAAACTAATACCACATGCTAGCCTACAAAACATCACTCCTCGAAATCCCTCGCGTGGTTGACCAAATCACAACCTGAAAAAATTTGAAGGAATGAATGAGTTCAACAGCTTAGCAAGCAACTAACATCCCTTTAGCCGGATCAAGCATACTTAAAACATTTTGGCTAAAATTACTAATACATATATAGATATCAAAACAAAATTCTTGGGTAATCTCGTTCAAAACATATATTTCAAAGTTTCATTTTTAAATTTCAAAACAAATATAATTTCGTCTTAGATAACATAGCTAATACAATTTCGAAACTTGTAGATAACAAAACAAAACATAATCTCACATTGATTTCATATTTTATTGATCTCCTATAACATACTATGGCCATACTTAACCTCTATAGCATAGGTCATAACCATAATAGAAACCACAATTAATCCTAGTGGCATGGGTCATAAAAACCACAATTAACCCCAGTGGCATGGGTTATAAGTATATCAAAAGTAACCATTAAATGCTCTAAACAGATATCACAAATACCACTATTCTGTAACCGGTGACGCAATTGGAAGATCGATCTCTAATCATATAAAACATTTCGACATGGCCAACGTTTAACCCCCATTGGCAGGATCATATCATAGTCATACTAAGAGATAAAACAAAATATATTTTCTGATTACCCAAGTTCACAAAACAATAATATTCACTTTCACAAAACACATATCGTGCACATCAAAAGCATATTCGTTTTAATCTCAGCATTTACATATGTAATCACAAAGATAATCACATATGCATACGTTAGAAAAAAATTACATTCATATTTCAAGATCAAAAATCATATTTCATAAAATTCATATTCTAAAATCTAACATATGAAAATCATATATACATATATGTACATTTTGCATGCTCAACCCGATTTTTATAAATTATAGGACAAAACATATTATACATAATATTTGAAATTCAATTTCCACATTGAGGCTAATTTTTAGGGTGTGAAAACACCAAAGGGATATCAATCACTTACCTGATTTTGTCAATTTCACTTTTAAGTAACAAATCAGAAAATCCTCCTAGTAGCCTATTATTTCAAGAAACACATACAAAAATCAAAACTGAATTGCGATAAATCCTACAAAGCACTTAGGGTGTGTAGCAACTTCAATTATAATTTATGAACATTTTCGATTAATAAAGTAATATTTTATTTATATATATATTTTTGAATTAAACAAAATTTCTAATAAGGTTGAGAATTAAACTTAAATCATAAAATCAGTAAGAATTTTAATTTCAAATAGAGAAATAACGCTAATTTTACTCATAAAATCATATTTATGATTTTTCATAATTTTTTTTAATAAAATCTACTAATTTAATAAATAAATTTATAAAATATAAAGATACATACTTTTTGACATAAAAATACAGCATAAATCACATATCCAACATTTAAGAAGTTTACAATAGGATTTATCACATATTAATTAAAATTGAATTTTAAAACAAATTTAAAAATAATTTTCTATTTTCTGAAATTTTCAGAATCTTATGGTCATTTGGGTTACTTCAAGCTCTTGTAACTTTCAACTCGAATTACTTCCAGTGGTAAAATCAATATCAATATAAAGTATTCATATCATACTACAACACCAAAGTTTGTTTCAGTTAAAAAGGACACAAAATGTCCAAGTTTCAAAAGCCAAAACTCTTGAAATCATCACAGAAATACCCGAATTTCTGGGTTTTCAGTATCAACAAGCCTACTTTGAGGTTTTAATTCTCTTAACACAAAAAGCCCCTAATCGAGCCATTGATGCCAAATTAAACATCTCATTTCATACTACAAAAGCCCTCAAAGAAACGATCAAAAAGGTTACCGGAATATAAAGTTCTGATGACCTAAAGGTGGGCTGTCAAAACTGTTAAAAACCAGGTTTCCACTTAATTTCAAAACTTCATATTTTTCTAACCACAAAACCAAAAGAGATGCCACAAAAATCATTGGAAAGATCTTTTCAAGACCTTTCCATTGGCACCCATCATGCTACCGAAAAGTCATCGGTAAAGTGTTGGATTTGTATCAAAGGTAAGGAAATACAATTAATTTAGGGCTTTTTGTACCTAAACTATGAAAATACAATCCCAAACATACCTTAATCAGCAATCTCTTGAACTCTTTTTCCTTTCCTCTGTCTTTTTTCTTCCCTGATGTTAAGCTCTTCTGACTGCCTATCGTATAAGTCTGATGAATAAACTGACTTGAGTTTCCTACCTATTCTTTTAAACGTGAAAAGATAAACTGATTACTTTTATTTAAAAAAAACTAATAAGATTAACTAATTATTATTTAATTTAATTTTTATTATTTATTTATTTATTTTTAAAATATGATAACGTAAGATTGATTGACTTTCTTTTAAATGTAATAACGTAATCTGACTTCAACTAAAATATATCTACTATATTTTCAAAAGTCTTTTTTTTTTTTTGGTATTACAGAAACATAGGCATTTGTGGGTTTATAAATAAATTTTTTTCACTTAAGAAATATGTCTTTTGGGTTGAAGTGAGCCTGTAACAAATAGTATCAAAAGGTGAAACTCTTATGAAAGATACTAAAGTGAAAGTAAACTAGACTTAAATGTAATCTCTCTCCTCCATGTGTAAAAATAAAAAGAGTTTGTATAATGATAACATAGCACAATTGAGTAAAGTAAAATATCATAGATCACACATCAATAAAAGATTAAAGAATCGATGTAAGATTTACTGCTCTCCTCAAAACTATGACACAAAGCATGTGGCATTAATAAACGAATTTAAAAAAGTAAAAATATCTCAAATTTGAGATTACAGGTGTTGTTTATATCTATATTGATACTGTATTTCATATTACTTGATCATGTTATATATTTGTGTAAATTTGTTTTCCTTTTTCTTCAAAAGATTTTCCTTTTTCTTCACCAAATTATATTAATTAGGTTATATTAATTACCCATGGGAAAACTTGACCAAACTAGCTAGTCAAGTCAATTTTTGCGATATGTTAATTAGTAGCACCTTTTCTCTCGGGCTGATAGCAGTGTGTTGTCGCAATATGCTGTCGCAGGATGCTGCATTTGACTAATAAAGTAACACCCTGTACTTGACTACCAGAGTAAACCATGTTCCAAGCCTTTCCAACCTTATCAAGGGGCCACCGGCCCACCGCCGACTTTTCATAGTTTCTCATAATTGTACATCCACGTGAGCATAATTTAATTTAGTTAAAACTATATTAACCACAACATTCAGTTAATAAGTGATATAATATCTAAAAATCTTTAAACTATTTAAAAAATTTTAAATAATTTTGTATATTTTTATTATATTCAACTAAATTTTTGTATTTTTATTTTGAACTTAATAAATTTTTATACTTTTATTTTAAGTCAAATAAGGTAATATGATTAATGATTGACTTAATTAAAATTTATTAATAATATAAAAATAAAATTATTGACAATCAAATAAATGAAAATAAACTAAATCCATAACATGAGTTTGCTTACTTACATGTCAGCATTTTTTTATGATAGTCATATAAAGGTACACGAATCTCGTAATTTTTCAAATGAAGTGTTTCAAAGTTTTTACTTCATTTAATAGTTTAAAAATATATTTCTTCTTAAACACATATAAAATTTAACATTACTAGAATACTTTATTTCAAATCTAAATAAATAGTAAAAAAGTACTAGAATTTGTACAATTATATTCTTTTGCTTCATCATTTGCAAACAAGCACATAATTATTTATACAATTTCATATCACTAAAAAAAACTTGACCATAAAAAAAAAATAAAACATTAACGTGCATTTTAGATCACTAAATCAACTTGACTATAAATCAACTTGATTATGAAAAAAATAACACTTTGGCGTCCTATTTAAACTAATAAATAATCTCCTATAAACTTTTTACAATAGATTGGATATTAAAAATTACAAATAATCAAAAAAGGTTTCTTATATTTAAAAGAAATCCAAAAGGTTCTTGATTTGACATGTGATTGTTGGGACATGGGCTTGAAGTCTAATAGAAAGGGTTTGTGGTTGGGTTTTTTTAGCTTGAGCTTGACGTTTGGGGTTGGATTTAATTTGGATTAGATTTTGTTTGTCACGTTTGATGCTATAGATTTTTCTATGACTTGGTGCATATTAAGGTTTTGAGAGAGATTGAGTTATTATACATTTTATTTTTCAATGTTAAATGTAACTAATAAAAAGGGATGCAGATCAATTAGCTAAAGATAGAATTGTAAAGGAGATTGAGTTACACATTTTATTGTAAGTTTGAAGATTTTATTTAAAGCTTAGTTTTACCATAAGATTGTATGTTTTTGTTTGGAAGCACCACAACAAATATCACAATGATGATTACAATAAAAATAATTATATATTTTATAAAATAATATTTTACATATATCAATATACATTAACAACCATTTATGGTTGTTATTCTTAACTTATAAAATAATATAATTACTATCGTATATTTATTTCGAAAAGTATTCTTAACTTACTTTAAAAAAATTTTTAACCATCTTGAGCACATTGCACGGACGACAAATTAGTATATGCTGCTAACAACCATTTATGGAAAGTTATATATCAACATTATAGGATTAATAAAGAATCGAGTACAGATAGTGACAGAGAATTTCCAAATTTCCAACCATTTTAGGGGCCACGATGGCTTCTCTTTTAGTCCGCTTTCCATTCCATCAATCCACTCCTTTAAAATCAAAGGGTTTAAATCCGTTTGGCCCATTAGTGATGGTATTGTTTTCTGCGTGGTTTAAACGTTTGCATTGTCCTGGCCCTTTTGTCCTAAAGACCGAAAAGATTTTCTCCATTGCTTTTATGTGGTCAAAGTATTAGGGTTTATGTTTACTAAGAATATGACATGTGGGATATTTTTGTTAAAATGAAAAAAAAAAGCATATGATCTCTTCCCTCTTTTAAAATCAAAGGGTTTTAATCCGTTTGGCCCATTAGTGATGGTATTGTTTCTGCGTGGTTTAAACATTTGCGTTGTCCTGGCCCTTTTGTCCTAAAGACCGAAAAGATTTTCTCCATTGCTTTTTTGTGGTCAAAGTATTAGGGTTTATGTTTACTAAGAATATGACATGTGGGCTATTTTTGTTAAAATGAAAAAAAAAAGCATATGATCTATTCCCTCTTTTGTTTAAAAATTAAAGATAAAAAATTCAGTCAATATCAAGTCATCTTTATTTCACTAATTTATTGGAAAAAAAGCAAGTTTTTGCAATATGTTAATTAGTAGCTCATTTTCTCTTTATGGGCTGATAGCAGTGTGTTATCGCATTAAGCTTCATTTGACCAATGATGTAACACCTTTTATTTGACTAATAAAGTAACACAATTACTATTCCAGTCCCACTACTCCCTTTTTGTTGTTGAAGATTTATGGTTGTCGCCGACTGTTCAACCTTCCAACCCCTTTGACAAGGTAATTCCCCTTTATATTTGGGCATTCCGGTTTGTGCCTTCCATAAGCAGAACTGCAGAATCAAACTTGCCCACACACAACCAAAATGTTTGCATTATCCACCCCAGCATTCCCTTCTTTCCACTTCCAGTTTCTCCTGCTTGCTCTCCTCCTTAGCCGCGTAAGCCCTCAACTGCATGACAAATCAGAACAAGCTCTCTTGCTTAAACTAAAGACATACTGGCAGAACCCGCCGTCCATCAACCATTGGGCCCCATCATCAAACTCTTCCTCACATTGTAGCTGGCCTGAAATCACCTGCCTCAACGACTCAGTTACCGAGTTAACCCTTGCCAACAAAGACATCAATAAAACAATCCCACCTTTCATTTGTGACCTTAAGAACCTTGCATCCATTGATCTTAACTACAACAACCTCGTAGGTAAATTTCCAAAAACTTTGTACAATTGTTCCAAACTTGAGTACCTGGATCTCTCCCAAAACTACTTTGTTGGCACAATCCCTGATGACATTGACAGCCTAGGTCAGCTCCAGAACTTGAACCTTATGGGCAATAATTTTTCTGGTCAAATTCCAGTAGCCATTGGACGGTTACAGGAGCTAAGGAGTCTTCATCTCTGTTCCAACCAGTTCGATGGTTCTTTCCCGCCAGATATTGGTAACTTGTCTAAACTTGAATTTTTGGAATTGGCATATAATACGAAATTCCAGCCATCCAAGTTACCTCCCACTTTCAAACAATTGAAGAAGCTGAAGACATTATGGATGACAAAAGCAAGTTTAGTTGGTGAAATCCCCGATATGATTGGAGATATGACAGCTCTCGAGGAGTTGGATTTATCTAGCAATAAACTAACGGGAAATATCCCAAGTGCTTTGATCTTGCTAAAGAATTTGGAGGGAGTATATCTTTTTGACAACAAATTATCTGGAGAGATTCCTCAAGTAATTAAAGCTTCGAATCTAAAGGTGATCCATCTTTCTCAAAATAACCTGACTGGAAGAATCCCGAGTGATATTGGGAAACTAGAAAATCTATCGGGTTTAGTTCTGTTTTTTAATCGACTGTCAGGTGAAATTCCAGAAAGCATTGGACGAATCTCAACACTAACAGACGTTAGACTGTCCAGCAACAATCTATCGAGCACTCTGCCTCCAGATTTTGGTCGATATTCAATGCTCGAGTATTTCGAGGTTGCTTCTAACAGGCTTACAGGGAGGTTGCCTGAGCATTTATGCCACGGAGGTAAGCTGCTAGGAATTGTAGCCTTTGATAACAATCTTGCTGGAGAATTGCCAAAATCACTTGGTAATTGTAATAGCTTGATAATGGTCGACATTCGCAACAATGGTCTTACTGGGAGCATTCCTAGTGGTCTATGGACATCGTTAAACTTGTCCATGTTGATGATAAATGATAACTTTTTTACAGGTGAGCTTCCCAAAAAAGTGTCACATAATCTTTCTCGACTCAAGATTAGTAACAACAAGTTTTTTGGACAAATTCCCATTGAGGTGAATTCATGGAAAAGCCTGGTTGTCTTTAAGGCTAGTAATAACCTCTTGAATAGTACAATTCCAAAAGCATTGACAGCTCTCCCCTTTCTTACTACTCTTTTGCTTGATCAAAACCAATTCCATGGCTTCCTTCCATCACCTATAATCTCATGGAGGTCACTCGTCACTCTAAACCTTGGTCAAAATCAACTTTCTGGCCAAATTTCAGAGGATATTTGTGTCCTACCAAGCCTTCTTGAGTTAGATTTGTCGAAAAACCAATTTTCCGGCCACATTCCTCCTAAACTTGGCCTTCTGAGGCTTACTTCCCTCGACCTCTCTTACAATCTTCTCATCGATAATATCCCAAAGCAGTTTGAAAATGCTGCATATTCCAATAGTTTCCTTCACAATCCTGGTCTCTGTGCTAGTTCTCCATACATGAACCTCGAGAACTGCCGTTCACCTAAAAAATCTAGCAAAAGTGCCCCACAAAATCCTACTAGGATTTGCAGTATTGTGACAGGAACAATTGTATTGATTTCGGCATTTTCATTCTTCATGATTAAGTTTTATCTGAAGAGAGAGCATGAATCGCATCCAGAACCGACTGTCACCTGCTACCAAAACTTCGATTGTACAGGAAATTTTGATGTTGAATGCTTCTGTTGCTGGAACCACAGGCGGGAAGGAACATGTTAAAGGAGAATAGCTGTTGGAAGGGTTTCACCTTTATGATCATATTTATGAAAATAATCATAAAATGAAACATTTCGTCCTAAGTACTCTCTTTTCATCTTTCTTGAGCTCATGTAACCCGAGAGATCAAGTTTATACCCCTCCCTTTTGTACCTTGCTTTTATGTTTAATAAAAATTTTAACAGGGTAGCTTGGGCCTGCGTGAATTTTCCGGCATAAAAAAAAAGTGTATCTTGGTAAAAGTGTAATTCTTTCTCATGATTCGATTTATGAGAAAATTTGTTAAACCTTTGAGTATAAATATAAGTTTTGAAAGCTGGATCCTAACTTTTTGGATCTAATTTCTTAGTTGCATTTCTTTCTCTGTTTTTAGCCAAACAGTAAAAACTTCTTCAGGAGAATTTTCTAGAATTCCTTGAATAGTCACTTTCTTCAGGAATGAATCTTTCCAATGAAGCTTAGAAGGGGTTTTTTTTTTTTGAATTTATCAATTAGACTTCCCTTGTCATTTAATGTTTCCCTTTCCCTGTTCGTACTTTGGATTACTTCCGATACTTGCCAATCCTCGTCTGTGAGGATTCTTTTACTTCTTTTGAAAGTTGTCTAGCTTGTTTTTCTTTAAGAGACTCATCAATAAATTTACCTTTAAAAAAAAATATTTACAAAATCAGACATTTTGTCAAGATTGATAGAAGAAAACAAGATTGGAAGTGGAGGTTCAGGAAATGTGTATCGTGTTGAGTTGACTTGTTCTGACAATGTTAACAAACATGCCAACGTTGTTGCTGCTAAAGTCATTAAGAATAATCGAAAGTCGGAGCATTTACTTCAAAAGCAATTTCGGGCTGAAGTTGAGATATTGGGTCAAATTAGACATTTGAACATAGTGAAATTGATATGTTGCATTTCAAATGACACTTCAAAAGTTCTGGTTTACGAGTATTTGGAAAATCGTAGCTTAGACCTATGGCTCCATAAGCATCGGGCAACAACTCTTTCCTGTTCAACACATAATTTTATCTTGGATTGGCCCAAGAGGTTACAAATTGCAATTCAGGCTACCCAAGGACTCTGCTACAAGCACCATTACTATTCAACACCCATTATTCACCGAGATGTGAAGTCAAGCAACATTTTATTAGATTCTGAGTTCAATGCTAAAATTGCTGATTTTGGTCTTGCTAAGATGTCGATCAAGCGAGGAGAATAACCTGTAACTGTTTCTGGCGTGGCTGGCTCCGTTGGCTACATAGCTCCTGGTAAGCACTTAATGGTACAAAATTCATAGACAAATGCTTCTTTCTTCCACTCACTAGCAAAGGGTTGATATAGAAGTCATATGAGTTGATAATTTGACTCAAATTCCAATTAGTATAGAATTTTATCGATTAGGAAATTAAGTGGCAGCAAATGGCCGAAAAAATTTATGTGGTAGCAAAGGTTTCTTCATAGATAAGTTTGCTTAATAAACAAGAATCTAGATTGATAATAATTTTTGGTAGGCAAGCGACAAGGGGTATGTATATAATTTTTATAACCAATTATCTACTTTCACACATGTGAACATAAGTAAAAAATGTCAACATGTTAAATTTCTCCTTCAATGTACATTTAATTTTGGGGCATACGAAAGTAGGCAGCACTTTTTTATCCTACAAACCTCAGTCCATTCATCTCATAATTTGAACTCCAAAAGGCATCCAATGAAACTAAGAATGGGTGCTCTTAAGTGTGAAGGGTTTTGATTATGAGTATGAAAACATGGGAATAAAAGGTTTCAAATATGTTAATTAGGGACATCAATAGGTACCCTATTATAGGGTACTCGCGAGTACCCGACCTGGTAACATCGGGTTAGAGTACTCCATAAACGTGTTCGGGACAGGTTCACTACCCAAATCGAGTTCGGGTAGAGTTCGGGTACCACCCCTTGAATACCTATTACCCGAACCCGATTACTATTTATAAATATTTTATTATTATTTTAATAATTAAATTAAAAATTTACCATTTTTATCAACTTTACAAGCAATTTTTTTTGTTAAAAACTAACAAATATATGAAAAGTATGGTGACTCTAGTTATTAATAATTTAATATGATGACATTAATATATTTAAAGTAAAAAATTATTAAATTGTTAATTATGTTTAAATAATTTGAATATTATATCATATTGTAAAGGAATATAATTACTATTATATATATACTTTTAATATAAATATATTTATTTTCTATTTTGTGTTAATATTACAAAAATTATGACTTATAAAATTATTAATTATAATATATATACCATTATTTATATAATCTTATAATATATATACTTAAAGAAAGCTTTTAAGATTAGAATAGTTTTTGAACTTAAATATTTTTTTTTAATTTTATGAAATTAAGAACAAATCCTTATAATTAATTAAATAGATTCATAAAACTATTATTATTAATTAACTTGTAATGTCTTTTAATATATATAGTTTATATATTGTGTTAATTTATAAGGAATATAATTACTATTTTATATATTAAAATATTTTTTATGTATATGTGCGTGTATATATGTACTTTAAATATAAATATATTTACTTTTTATTTTGTATTAACATTATAAAAATTATAACTCATAAAATTATTAATTACAATATATATACCTTTATTTATATAAACTTATAACATATAAATTTAAAGAGAAGTTATGAGATTAAAAAAGTTAATTGAGTAATTGGGTACCCATGAAGAAGATTTTAATAATTTTTTTATTTAATCAGGTATTTAAATGGGTTAAGGTAATTATAGGGTAATGAAAATGTACTAGGGTTAGGGTTAGGGTAGTAATTTTAAAGTTAAACGGGTAGTTAATAGGATTAGGGTAATTGATTTTTTATAGGGTTAGGGTTCGGGTACTTCGAAATTATAGGGTACCCGACCCCTTGACATCCCTAGGGTACTTGTTAATTTTGAAGTATTCGAACCTTAACCTTATTAAAAATCAAATATCCTCACCCCATCAACTACCTGAATAATTTTACATAATATATACACACACGCATTCATAAAAGTATTAATATTATCATATTAATAATTAGAGTAATCATACTTTTCATATATTTGTTAGTTTTAACAAAAAAATTTACTTGTAAAGTTGGTAAAAATTATAAAATTTTAATTTAATTATTAAAATAATAATAAAATATTTATAAATAGTAATCGGGTTCGGGTAATAGGCATCCAAAAGGTGGTACCCGAACCCTACCCTATTAAAATTCAGATAGTGAAATCACTACCCTAACCCTACCCGAACCCATTTATAAGTACCTAAACCATGTATAATCGGACATCCCTAGAGTACCCTACCCGTTGACATCCCTATATGTTAATACAAACATTTGATTTCGGTTTTGATGCCTATAATTTCTACAACTACATTGAATTTTTCCCTTTCTATTTATAGATTAAGAAAAGAATACTAAATCACATTAAATAATTGTCTTATGTGAATTTCTATATTTCCTTCTTAATTTCAACAAGTATATTGAATCTTTTCCTATCTATTCATGGATGTAAGAAAAGAATGTTGAACCACATTTAAATAATTGTCTTCTACATGAATATACATATTTCTTTGCTGATTTAGATATGATTAAACTTTTTTGAGGTGGGTAGTGGATTGAATTTAACAATTGTGTACTCCAAATTGAATTGTAGAATATGCTCGAACAACAAGAATAGATGAGAAGATTGATGTATATAGCTTTGGAGTCGTTCTTTTAGAGCTAACAACAGGAAGAGAAGCGTACAACGGAGATAAGAGCAAATCGCTTGCAGAATGGGCTCAGCATTACTTTCAAGATAACAACTCAATAATGGATGCATTAGATGAGGAGATCAAGGAATCTTGTTATTTAGATCAAATGTGCAATGTCTTTAAAGTTGGAATCCATTGTACTAGAACATCACCATCAAAAAGGCTTGGCATGAGGAAAGTTTTGCAAATGCTACAAAAAAGCAATCATTCTCGTATTATTGAGGACAAGAATGAAAATAGATGGCACAATAATGATGTTGATTTGGTATGACATGAATGGAAAGTAAAGGATTTTAGTTCTGACAGGAAAAGAAAACAGGCAATGGAGAGAAGTGAAAGAAAAGGGAGAGGGGTGATTGATTGTTATGATCTCAACAAGGAGTTATTAATCTCACATCATGGAGGATGTCATGGTCTCAGTGGGGAGCCATTAATCTCACATCAAGGCAAGATGCCATGGTCTCAAAGAAGAGCCATAAATCCCACATTAGTTGTGTGTTAGAGTGAGACTGAGCATTTAAAGATTTACACCATTTTCAACTTGTGAGACACTTTTTGTGAGATAAAATCGAAAGCCCAATGGGTCAAAACGAGCAATACTTTGTAAGTTAATATGAGCCGTGACAATTGGTATCAAAACAGTTTTGGGTATTAATGATATCAAGCTTGGGAATGATGACATGGTTTTAAAACCATGTCAAAAGAGGATGTCATGATCTTAGAAAGGAGTCATGAATCTTACATCAATTATGTATTAGAGTGAGATTGAGTATTCAAGAGTTTACACCATTTTCAACTTATGAAGTGTCTTTTGTAGGACAAAACCATGAGGCCTTGGCAATGTTGTCATCCACACCAACCTACAAGATGAAGATAAAAGAAAATGGTGTGAACTTGTGTGTCTTTGTCAATGTCATCATCCACCCCAACCTACAAAACGAAAATGGTGTGGATCCTTAAATACCCAATCTCACTCTAATACACAATTGATATGAGAATCATGGCTTCCTATTGGGACAATGACATCTTTCCTAATGTGGGATTAATCTACTATCCTCAATGACATATTACTAGTACCTAGAGCTCGCTCCACATTAACTTACAAGATATTATCCATTTTAGCCTACTAGCTTCACAATTTTATCTTACAAAAAGCACCTCACAGGTTAAAAATTGTATGAATCTTTAAATATCTAATCTCACTCTAGTATACAATTGATGGATTCATGGCTCCCGTTAGGATCCTTGTTGGTACAAAAACACTAGGCGACGTAAACTAGACCTGCGTTGATCACCCCCACACATTAGCTCTTATCCCTTTTCTTCTTTCTGTCTCCTCGATTTCCATAGTTCTTTGGCTTACTTGGAGCATATTCCAACAAAGAAATCCCTTGTTACAAAAATGGCATATTTTTTCTATCGTATGGTCAATTTGGAAAAGTAGGAATGAAATAGTGTTTGAAAGAGAAGGGTGGGATACGGATCAATGTTTGGAGCTAGTGAGGCTTAAAGTGGCTTCTCAGGCTAACGCAAAATGGCCAAGGGAGTACCTGCCAGTGTTGGACATCTACAAACAACCTCATGTGTACAGCCAGTCAAAGAAAAAGTGGCAAAGGGAGAAAAGGAATAAAGTGAAAGGAACCACAGCAAGGGTAAACAACATTCAACATAAACAGAGCTGCAAAAGGATGCTCGGGCCTTGTTGAAATTGGTGGTATCTTGACAAAATCAAGTTAAAATCATCTTCTCTAAACCCATTGGTACAATGTGTTCCCATCTTGCAAAGATAATGACAGTGAGGGAAGCATTTCTTATCTTATCTACGTTAAGGTGGAAGGAGGATCATAGCTTTGTCATCGAAAGTGATTCAAGCAACGTAGTTAAATGGGGTCAACCCCTAGCTACAGCACCTTGAATGATGAGAAAATGGCTACCTCAAATTGAGAGAGTGACAGAAAAAACTGGAAGGTTGGGATGAGGGAGGCAAATTAGAGTGCTGACACTTTAGCAAAAGGAGTGCAGCAGCAGTCAGAAACCTTGCGAATATTTTTGTGAGTCTGTTACTGATGCTGAACAACTGTAGTGATTCTGAAGTTGCATGGATTGTGTTGGGCTACCGTGGGATGGAGGGAAACAGGTTTTTTATATACAATTTTAGTTATTGGAATTTTTGTTTGCAAGATCTTGAATTGAAGGTGGGGTTTTTTTTTTTTTTGTTAGTCTTTTTATGTGCAAAGAGGTTAATAAGGTTTCAATTAATGCCACCTGTGATATTGTAAAGTGCAAGGGTGATGGTTTTTGGTTGTTTTTATTTTTGTATATGAAAGTAAGGGACTGGGTTATCAAGATGTACTGTATGTATGAGTCAAAGATATATTGGATGGGTGCAATTTGTTTGCAAGATGGTGTATATCGACCAATATCCTTTGTTCTTGATCGGTAACTCGGAGATGTAATTGTGAAAGGAGGAAAAATTCATTCCCTTGTTATTAATGAAAGCAAGATGATAAAACATGTTCATGGTGCCTCATGTCACGAATCCTATATCAATAAAAAATGAAATGAATTTTGAATTTATAAATGAAGATATTTCTCTACGAATAAATATGTCTTTTAAGTTAAAAATGTTGAAATGAATCTATGGAGCAACCTTGCTGTGTTTATTGCTAGTAACAACTTCTTTAATGGTGCAATTCCAAGAGAACTAACAGCTCTTCCATCTATTACTATTCTTTTACTTGATCAAAACCAACTCCATGGCTTCCTTCTGTCTGATATAATCTCATGGAAGTCACTCCAAACTCTAAACCTTAGTAGAAATAAACTTTCTAGACAAATTCCAGAGGCCATTGGTTTTCTACCGAACCTTAGGGGATTGGATTTGTCAGAAAACCAATTTTCTGGCCAAATTCCCCCTCAACTTGGTCGTCTAAGGTTTACTTCCTTCAACCTTTCTCCCAATCATCTCATTGGGAGCATTCCAAGTGAATTTGAAAATGTTGCATATTCAAACAGCTTCCTGAACAACCCCGGTCTCTGTGCAACCACTGCAAATGTAAACCTTGGCATTTGTGGTTCACGAAAAAACTCAAGCATAAGTTATCCACATAATCTTATTTGGATTTCAAGTATAGTGATAGCAGTTCTTACACTGAGTTTTTCATTTTTATTCTTCATGACTAAATTTTATTGGAAGAGAAATCGCGCATTAGTTTCTTCCATATGGGAGCTCACCGCTTTCCAAAAGTTGAATTTCACAGTAGAAATCATTTTGTCAGCACTGAAAGATCAAACAAACAAGATCGGAGAAGGGGGGTCAGGAGAAGTATACCGTGTTGATATAACTAGCAATAATGATTTTGTTGTTGTTAAAAGGATTTGCAATAACAAAAAGTTGGAGCAGGAACTAGAAAAGGAATTTCGAGCTGAAGTTATGACATTGAGTAAAATCAGGCATTTAAACATAATGAAACTGATGTGTTGCTATTCAAGAGAGTATTCAAAACTTCTTGTTTATAAAAACATGGAAAATGACAGCCTATACCTATGGTTGGATAAGCATCGAGCGTCATCAGCTATCACCTTGGACTGGCCTAAGAGATTCCGGATCGCAATTGGAGCGGCCCAAGGGCTCTGCTATATGCACCATGGTTGCTCTCCACCAATTATTCATCGAGATGTGAAATCAAGCAACATCCTATTAGATTCCGAATTCAATGCAAAAATTGTTGATTTTGGTCTTGCTGAGATGTTAATCAAACAAGGAGAACCTACATCAATCTCTGTGGTAGCTGGCTCCTTCGGCTACATAGCTCCCGGTGAGTTTGTTTGACTTCTTTTGGATATATGCTTCAGTCATCGATTTCTACTAGCTAGATTTCTTGTTAAACATATTTATTTTGAATTGAATTGTAGAATACGCTCATACAAAAAGAATAAATGAGAAGATCGATGTTTATAGCTTCGGAGTCGTCCTTTTGGAGCTAACAATAGGAAGAAAAGCGAACTACGGAGATGAATACAGATCACTTGCAGAATGGGCTCAAGATTACTTTCAAGGAGGCAACTCAATAGTAGATGCATTAGATGAAGGTATTAGGGAAGCTTGTCACTTGAATCAAATGTGCAATGTCTTCAAACTTGGAATCTATTGCACTAAAACATTGCCTTCAGAAAGACCCTACATGAGAATAGTTTTGCAAATGTTACTCCAAAGCGCTCATCTTCCTAATCATCAGGACAAGAATGCTGAAGAGGAGTACGTTACGGCTCATTTGCTTCAGAATTTGAAGGATGGAAGCACGTCGGGTAGCAATAATGTTGATTCAGTATGACTTCAATTGAAGGTAACATTTGCAGATTTTGTCTTGAAATTTAGGATCGGTTACATGTGGCTTTAGTGTTAAATCTCTTTTAAATAATTTCATATTTAAAAGGCACTGCATTATAGAAAGATTGAAAAAAAATATGAAACATTTTATTGAAAGATTAGTACTATAACCCCTTATAATAATAATAATAATAATAATAATATAAGAATCATAGATCAAAACCAAGTGATGTTAACCGTCAAGTAAGGTTTTTTAATGAAAAACATGAAAATCATAGAGAGATAGGGTGTAATTACTCTAAATTTCAATTTGCATGCATGGTCCATATTATTAAATTTGTAATTTAAAATTTGAGATTTTTGTTAATGTAGTCCTTCCATCTCATTCCTTCTCACCCCTTCTCTTTCTTTCAAACACACATGTATGCACTGCTTCACACGTGCGCAATATACACACACACCATGACTTATTAGTTACATGTATATGATCTTATTTGCTATTCTTTTTCTCAAATAGTGAAAGACAGAGACTACTCATAAGGAGACATTTCTTTTCAATTAATTTGATGATCAGGATTTCATTGAAGAATGGGTTCGCTACCTGTATGCTGGCGAGGCTGCAACTCGGCAAAGAACCTGGACTTCTACAAGCTTGACTGCTTGTAGTTTACTTTTCTTTTTCGAGGAATTAATGTAGTTTGCTAATTACTTAACCCATGTGTATAACTAGGTGCACATTCCTTGTCAATATCGTTGCACCATCCTTCTGCTCAACTATGTATGTAATTTGGGAGATGCCTCTTTGTTATAAATCTATCAATAATAAACGGAAATCCCAGATTTGAGCCTAATGAATTTATGGGTTTGATAAAAGTTTGATTTTAAAAGGAGGAGAAAAAGAAAGATGTCCACAATCGGCTAATTAATTTCTAACGAATTTCATCACTCTGTCTCTGATTAAAAATCAATGGCCAAGCCTTAACGAAGATTTGGGGAAGTTCAAGCAAGAATCTTGGATTTTTAATGCCATCAGCAAAGCATATATATATTTGGAATAATTTTCACTCTAATTAATATTTAACACCTCAGATCTTAGTTGCAGTTGTTTCCTTATCTGAAATTGAGATGATCATAAGAGTAGAATGCACATAAAGTAATTTTTGTCTCAGACCTTTGTTTTTTTAAATGAGCACATTCCTCATAAAAAGCCATGAGTGAGAACACTACCTTTTTCTAGGCATAATGTGAGTGTTCCATATCCATCCATCATAAGCTACGTCCATTTCCTCAAAACTGTTGAAAGGATCTATCACTTAATAAGAACATTATTTTAGATCAAGATCATGCTAACATCAACATTAACTTTTAAGTATTTGTTGAAAGGATCTATCACTTAATAAGAACATTATTTTAGATCAAGATCATGCTAACATCAACATTTGTATCGAAAGCTATCTTGTAGTTTTTTGAAAACCATTCGAGGGTTCATATGATGTAATACCTCACATCTCACATCCCACATCTGATGTGAATGTGATCAAGAATTTAAGTAGGTAGAATTGCGCCATTCCACATCTCACATTTGATGTGAATATAATTGTTAAAACCCATATAACAATTTAAGTCCATTATCATTACTACTAACAACTGGAGGTTGAGCTTTCTAGGGTCACGTGATTTAGGTCTAAAAAGTTGCTGGATCAGTGCTTGGATTTAGATCGTTACAAATGGTATCAGAGTCTACGCCAATCCAATGTAGACTTCCATATTACTCTGGTGAGATCTTAATCTTGTGGATGATTTGAATAGGTGGGATTGTGATATCCCACATTTTGAGCTTATTCTTTTGAGGACCACGTAGTTTGAACTCAAAAAGTTGCTAGACCGATGCTTGGACTTAGATTGTTATATATGATATTTCCAAACATTCTACAATGCAATTGCTTTCAAAGAATGCCTTTCACTTCCTTAGTCCACATGTTTGCTAAATTATTGTATGATTATTGATGACTTGTCTCTACATTATTAAGAGCTTGAGCTTGCACTTTTGAAGGCCACGTCGTTTAGGCTCAAAAAGTTACTGAGCCGATGCTTGGACTTGAATCATTACATATGATATCTCTAAACATTCTACAATGCAATTGCTTTCAAAAGATGCCTTTCACTTCCTTGGTCCACATGTTTACTAAATTATTGTATGATTATTGATGAGCTATCTCTACATTATTAGTTGTCTATATCATCTTTTTAAAATTAAGGAACGTATCATTGCTTTTGAGTAGTCACAATATGCACGTGCTATGGATTTCATGTCAATAAGAGATAAGGTAGGTTTTGAGTTTATAAGTAAAGGTTTTCCTTCATCTAATAGATATATCTTTTAGGTTGGAAATGTGATAGTGTTTGTGATATCAAAATACATCCAACTCTTCACTGATATAAGATTTCTCATAAGAGATATCAAGGTTGAAGTAGATTCAAATCAAGGTTAGATGTAATACCCCGTATCCTCGTTAGACACAAATAAGACTTTATTGACCAAATGAATGATTATTTGATGTGAATTAGCGTGCTAAGGAACGCTTAAGAATAAAATGTATCGCATGCGTAGAACTCATAATTAAATAATAATATTTTTATCGGAGATAAATTAGTGAGTTAAAGGATGATTCGGAGGTAAATTGACAGATAATAATGTGTTTCGAGACCAAAGAAGACAAGTGAAAATTTTTGAAATAAAATAATATTTTATTAATAAAATAATATTAAAATATTAATATTTTATTGAAGGTCAGAATTAGTTATGAAAAATGAAATATGACTAATTTAAGTGGGGGAGAAGAATTAAGAATGAATTTTTGGAAGGAAATGCCATAAGTGAGATCGCGCGATTTTTATTAAATCGAGTTAACGCGGTAAGTAAATATTTAAATATTATGGAGATACCGCATTGGAATGCAATCTCAATAATTTGATTTTATATATGTGAAGGAAGAATAATTTTGAAGAAAATTGAAATTTAATAAGTGTAGATAGGAATGAAAAATATTCGACTTAATTTTTAGAGAGTAAAGTGTTGAAGAACATAAAAATGTTCTTGTATATGCTTGAGTATTTTGGTCATATCTCGAGCTACAGAACTCCAATTGAAGTAATTCTTAGAGCATTGGAAAGCTAAGAGATAGAGCTACAACTTTAATGAAGATCACTTCACTCAGTTCTGTCTCTAAAATAGAGAAAATCATGTTGGAAAATGATGAGATGTCATATCTCGGGAATAAAAATTTCAAGGATTGATAATTAAATTTTTGGAGTCTCTTAGTACAATTTTGAGCCTAATTAAATCCTAGGTTAATTAAAGGCTTAAATGAATATTTAAAAGGTGAAATGAGGGTAAGAGTTAGTTAAAATTTTAAGTTATAAATATAATAAGTATATACATAAATATATATATATATATATGTACAAGGTCACATGGGTAGCAGCCCATGTGTAAAATGTGAGACTTTTCCAAGTCAAAAGAAGGGGGTTGGTCAAGGAGAGTGAGAGGAAAGAAAAAGATTAAAAAAAAAAGATGGTAGGAGGCTCTAGAAGAGTCGACTGAAGTAAGAAACAAAAGACAAGAAAAACAAAATGGAGAGCAAAGAAAGAAACGGTGAAATAGAGAGAAGAAAGTGGCGTAAAAGGGCGGGAGAAAGAAGCCAGAAAAATTTGACAATTTTGTGGGAGGTAGAAGCTGATCCTTGCTGCACTTTTGGAGAAGAAAAAGGTTGGTTTCAAGTGCAAAAAATTGGCAGCAAAAGAGGAGAGAAAAGAGAAGAAAATTCGGTTCTTGAGAGAGGTATGAAATCTGAAAATTCTGCACTTTGTTTGGGGGCTGTTTTGATGCCTTTTGAAGGGGTTTTAGGTGCTGAAAATTCCAGGTTATTAATGTTAGAAATTGAGTTTTAAGTTGCTGAAATTTTGAGAGTTTTGGTGGCTAAAAATGGTGATGTTTGGCTGCTGCAAATTGGAGTTAAAGAAGACAGCATAGTTGCTGGAAATTTCCAGGTTTCATGCCATGGAAAAGTTGAGCTAGTGGTGACCAATTTTGAGAGGAAAGAAAGGAGGAGGCCACGGTGGTGAAGGGAGGAGACCACGGTGGTGAAGGGAGGAGGAAGAAGAAAGAGAAATGGGCTGGAAAAAGATGGAAGAAAGCAACGTAGAAGAGAAGAAGAAAAAAAAAGAGAAAAAGAAAAAAAAATGGGTGGGCATGACCCATGAAAAAATTAACATGTGCATGGCCCAATGACAATTAAATGGGCTTGGCCCAATAGAAAAATTTGAGAAACCCATGGACAAGGTCCAATAGCTTGGGGGAAAGAAAAGGCCCAATGACAAGGAAAAATAGAAAAGCCCAATGACAAGAAAAAATAGAAAACCCAATGGAACATGTCGCGGAGGCGTGCTGAATGAGACACGCGACTGACAAATAAAAATAATCATACACGCGTACAAAAATAGCGATGTAATATCCGGCTATTTCGAGGTGAGTAGGGAGTGTCAATTTCTAAATATTCCGTATATAGATATGCTTCTACGTGTATTTTACGTACAATGCAATTTTTACGAAAAACATGTGTTGAATAAATTTTAAAGAATTGTGAGTGCAAACTATTTTAGAAATCATTTGAAATATATATATATATATATATATTATATGTAAAGTATTTTAAACCGGGAAACAAGCATTTTGAAATGATTTGCATCAAAAAGAAAAATGTGCCTTAATGTTTGTGTGATGTGCATTTTATGAAATATTTAAATATTCATCATACTAGTTTGATAGAAAATATCATGCAAATGTTTACAAAGAACATTTCGTAAAACGAGAATTTCAATGTGACACGGGGATTGATAATTTGAAAAAAAAAGATTTAAAATATCCCCTTAAAAATCATTTTGAAATCGAATGATGATTTTAGAAAAATTGAATAATTTGAGAATACATATTTGTGTTATAGAAATTATGCTTTGAAATTTATGGCTTATGACGGTGTGATGGCATGATTGGTCGATTGGCATTTATATTAAAAATTTTTTTTAACTGATTGTTTTGTCTGGATTGGCCCGGTAATACTTTGATTGCCATATCATGCTATTTAAATTTTATTAATTGGTGGGTTATAGGATAGTCACTGCAGTGGCGGGTGTCGTGGACTGCCTTTAGGAGGGGCACAGTTACCCGGTTATATTCATACCTCGGTAGTAGAGGTGCGGAGGGTATTTCCTGAGGTATGGTTAGAGTTCCCTTCGACCGACCCATCACGGGAAGGTGAACTCCGCTAACGCTAAGGAACGGCTGTGGTTTCTAAACAGAAAAATATGTTTTATGAGTACATAAAATTTTTAATAGCCTTGGCGGATTCGGTTGGGTACCCTCGCGCAAGGTATCACCGAATATGAATTTTTGACACGAGCCAAGTTTTATTAAAATCATAAGCCTTACTAATTATTTTTGATAAAATGTAATTATTTTACATGGATTGAAATAAGTTTTAATATTATGAGTTGTATTTCCTTGCATGGTGAAATTTGATTTAAACGGATTTTTACAGTTCCTTTATTTATTTTTCCATGAAATGGATTTGAAATTCCTCGCGTAAAGGCGAGTTATGATTAGTGCATGACTTTAAACAATGTTGGTCTCGCAGGAGCTAGCTTGATTTTATCAATTTGGTTTGAAATTTGTTATCAACATATTTTGATGAGAAAATATTATTATTTCAATTGATTATACTTTCAAAAATTCTCGAATTTCGATATAAGGCACAAAACCCCTGTTTGAGACAAATTATTTTTATGATTCTGTATTTTACATTCAACTGATCTTCCACTTGCTTGTTTCCCATCTACACCCTACTCACTGGGTCAATGATATTCACTGAGTCTATGAGACTCACCTCCCATTTTATTTCCCTTTTTGCAGACAGAGATCGTTTTAGTGTGAGGTCATTGACGCGTTCGCGTGTGGTCTACCGTGAATAGGTAAAGGCATCTCCTAGCACACTATTATGAGTTGCTCTGCTGTGTCCTGTACCTGTTATGTTTGAAGTCAAGTCGTAGTATTCTACTTATTAAGTTGTAAATAAATTTTAAATTTGTATATAAACATTAGTTTGAAAAATTATAGATTTTGGCGTATATGTAATTGTGGATAAATAAGGAAAAAGTTTATAGTGATTTTTATATTTATGATTTAATTCAGTATATGAAAGTAATACTACTATTTGATGAGTGAATGTAATGGATTAACGAGCAATTTTGGTAAGGCTTGTTAGGGACTTAGCGGGTTTTTCCCGAAAGTTTCGGACGCCGGTAGCGACCGGGGAGTGGTCGTTACATTAGATCCCTTTCTCCTCTAAGAGCCAACAATAATTTGGGTGTTCCATATCCATCCATCATAAGCTACGTCCATTTCCTCAAAACTGTTGAAAGGATCTATCACTTAATAAGAACAGTATTTTAGATCAAGATCATGTTAACATCAACATTAACTTTTAAGTATTTGTATAGAAAGCGATCTTGTAGTTTTTTTAAAACCATTCGAGGGTTCATATGATGTGATACCTCATATCCCACATCTGATGTGAATGTGATCAAGGATTTAAGTAGGTAGAATTGCGATACTCCACATCTCACATTAGATGTGAATGTAATTGTTAAAACCTATATAACAATTCAAGTCCATTACCATTACTACTAACAACTGGAGGTTGAGCTTTCTAGGGTCACGTGATTTAGGTCCAAAAAGTTACTGGATCGGTGTTTGGATTTAGATCATTACAAATGGTATCAAAGCCTGCGTTAATACGATATGGACTTCCATATTACTTTGGTGAGATCTTAATCTTGTGGATAATTTGAATATGTAAGATTGTGATATCCCACATTTTGAGCTTATTCTTTTGAAGACCACGTGGTTTGGGCTTAAAAAGTTACTAGACCGATGCTTGGACTTAAATCGTTACATATGATATTTCCAAACGTTCTACAATGCAATTGCTTTCAAAGAATGCCTTTCACTTCCTTAGTCCACATGTTTGCTAAATTATTGTATGATTGTTGATGAGTTGTCTCTACATTATTAAGAGCTTAAGCTTGCACTTTTGAAGGCCACGTTGTTTAAGCCCAAAAAGTTACTGAGCCGATGCTTGGACTTGAATCGTTACATATGATATCTCTAAACATTCTACAATGCAATTGCTTTCAAAGGATGCCTTTCATTTCCTTGGTCCACATGTTAACTAAATTATTGTATGATTATTGATGAGCTATCTCTACATTATTAGGTGTCTATATCATCTTTTTAAGGGTAAGGAACATATCATTGCTTTTGTGCAGTCACAATATGCACATGTTATGGATCTCATGTCAGTAAGAGATAAGGTAGGTTTTGAGTTTATAAGTAAAGGTTTTCCTTCATCTAACAAATATGTCTTTTAAGTTGGAAATGTGATAATGAGAAGTGATACCAAAATACATCTAACTCTTCACTGATATAAGATTTCTCATAAGAGATATCAAGGTTGAAGTAGATTCAAATCATGGTTAGATCCCTTTCTCCTCTAGGAGCCAACAATAACCGTCGGTGATGTTACAAACTTCATCAAGTTAACTTTCTGAGAAAAAAATAACTACACCTCCATGACAAAGTGGTATCAAAGCAAAATCAACCTAAACCCGACTTATGCCAAACACTTCCAAAAAGGAGGGAAATAAGGTAACAGCGATAAGGGTGTAGTCAGATTGTGTAAGAAGAATGTCATGCTAAAGGTTTTAGGAAAAGTAGATAGTAATTAAATCTCATATAAGATAGACAAGAGAATCTCGAGAAACTTAAAAGCATGAGTACTACACATTTTATCAAGTTAATTTTTTGAAAAAATAATGGTCCTATGAATCGTACATTTGAGAGTATATACGACATGTGATTTAGAAAAAAAAAAGGAAATTATCTCTTTCACTTTCAACTGTTTGTCAAATTTTAAAAATTTTTTACTATTATTAAGTAAATCAATTTGGTTTTGAGAATATAAGTAGATATGAATATAAAGTAATTAGATCTATCAACTTGTTTGCAAAATATTAAAATAAAATCATGCATTCAATTATTTATGGTTCAAAAGATTAAGAAGCTTTAATGATAAAATGACTTTCCTCGAATGATTCTATCATAAAATTGTAGAATATTCACTATGTTTTTTTTTCTTTTGTAGTGGAGATGAGCAAAAGCAAAATGGTGACTTACATAAATCCCTTAACAGAACCCCTAAAGGGCACTTATCCCCTTCTTTACATTTTTAGATTTTTTAAACGAAAATTACTGAACATAAAGACTTATCCATATATATTTATATATATATATATATATATTAAAAAATGCCTTTGCAACAAAGCAAGAGATTTCTTCTAGCATAATATTATATGAGTTATTAATGAAATTTGAGAATATTCTTAAATTCATTTTTTTATTTAAATAAAATATGCACACATTTTTTTTCAAAAAAATTAATTTAATATTTTCATTATAAATCAATAAAATTAAAGTCCAAACCAATTTATTTCCATTTACGCCATAGCTGATTCCAGATTCCTCTAGCCATTCGTATTTCTACAATGACAGCTCCTCCTTATTTAAGGTTGTCTTTTCACTTTCCTCACTGGTATGTCTTTCTTAATTTAAGGTTGTCTTTTCACTTTCCTCACTAGTATGTCTTTATTGTACTGTGTTATCTCAACGTAGAGAAAAGGCAAAGGAATTTGATCATGGTGTTACTATAAGTATGAAAATGTCCATTTCATTTTCAATTTCTCTCTTCCAGAATATGAGAATCTACCAATCTTCTTAAAAGAATAGGTAAATGTGAAAATGAAGTAAATATATAGATCCATCAACCAGCTGTTCGCCAATAATAATAGATTAAAATTGTGCCTTTCAAACCATACGAGGGTTCATGACTTTCCCATTATTCCAGCAGAAGATGACAAATTGTCATGATCAGTCAATATTCTTTAAAACAGTAGAATTACCGTCAATTCTTCCGAACCATACGAGGGTTCATGACTTTCTCAATATTCCAGCTCCAGGACAAAAAAAAAAAAAAGAAAAATGCATCCTTCCAAAGGGTGTCTGTACTCCGTTTGGTCCATAATTTCGTATGTTTCTTTTGTTGAGTTTTTTAAACTTAATTATCGAAATTAACATATAAATAAATTGTATAAAATAATATTTAATGTAATTCAACAATTACCCACTGAATCGAATAAAAATTTACAAATGAGACTAAGCTCAATCCATCCCCGATATCTTTACAAGGATTCTTCTATTTTTTTTTAATTTATTAAAAGGAATATTTGAACTCAACCATTTGAATTAAGAGATATAAGTATTTTCTGTTAAGTAAATATGAACTTATTTGATAGTTTTGTGGTCTTCACGTACAAAAATAGAGCTAAAGCATTTTTAGAAGGGAGGCAAATAAAATAAGATATTAAACAATCAAAAAGAATTTTATATATAATTTAATTTTCTCTTATTTAAAAAATTAAATAAAATTCAAAAGATATTAAACATATTAAAAAATGTATATTAACAGTAATAATGGTGTCATAATATATATATGATTGAATGAAACTATGGAATAAGTCTCTCTCACTCTTTGTATGTAAGAGTAGAATAGAAAACAATTTTTTAAATTCAAATAAATTATCTTTTTACTTTATATGTTTTACACGAAATTGGTAACTTTTTGAAAAAGTTTTTCTCTTATTTTTTATTTACTCCTGAAATTGCTAATTAGCATATTGGGTTATTGGGTTAAACTATTGAGATATAATACGTTATGATAAACTATTGGGTTGGACTCTTAAAATATAATATGCTATGATAGGCTTAGATTTATATTAAAACTTAATGGGATTGGATTAGTAAACTTACTTTTATTTATTTTTTTTTAAATTTGATAAGCTTAACATATTAAGTTAAAATTTATTTATTGGGCTTAACTAGTAATATGCTAACCATAATGACTCTAATTTCATCAAATGATTTGAGGAATAAAAATAATTATTTAAAAAAATAATAATTTTGAGGACAATTAAAAATATATATAATAAATAAAATTATATTGAAAGAAATACAATAATTTCATTCTGTCAATTTGTATATATATCTTTATTACTTAAAATTTGCAACATACATGTCAGAACGCATTGGTTATTCTGAATAAAAAATAATACATTGGTGAAATTTTAAGTAATAGTGCAACACTGTAACTTATATTTGAGAATTTTCATAATAATTTATTAATTTTTAAAGATTTAAATAATATAAAATAAAATTCAAATAATAGAAAAAAGAAAAATATGATAAGTAGAAGATAGAACTCACATATGACATAACTAAATATATATATATATATATATAATTGATGGGAAGAAAATGTATAGAGATTTAGAATATATGAATAAGTAGAATAAAAATTAAAAAATAAACAAATAAAAACTAATATAATAATATAAATTAAAAAATTAAAAATTAAAATTGAGTTAGGCATGTAGAATCATTTTGTTATTTTTAATTTATATGTATTATTAAATAGAAAATTATTTTTGGCAACTACTAATAGAATTTATAAAAAAATTTAAAAATTTTATATAATATAAAAAAAATTTTAAAAATTTTGAGAAGTTATGCCTTAAGGAGGCTCCGCTCCTGTTCACACATGAGGAGAATATTAATTTGTGATAAGTCCGTTACTTTAGGCATGAGGAAGATATTAGAATGATTTAAATTAAAAATATTTTCAATATATTATATAAAATCAATGTTTTCAATATATTGTAAATTGAATAAAGTTTTGAAAACTTCAAGAATGTCCTCGTCTTGAATTGAAGTATTCATGCCGGTGAGCGGAGCATGCACGTAATTTTTGTCTCAATCTTTGTCGTTTCGTGCACAAGTCTGAACAAGCACACGATTACATAGATTGATAATTTTAGACACGACATGTTAATACGACACGAGAATATACGAGTTAAACAGGTTTTGAGTTTAGTTTTAACGTGTTTCGTGTCTAATCGTGATTGACATGTTAAGATAAGGAAATTTTCGTATCTTAACGTGTCAGACACGACAGACACGTTTAAAACACGTTTAAACATGTTTACTTAATCGTGTTATCGTGTTTAAACGTGTATACGTGACACATTTACTTAATCGTGTTATCGTGTTTAAATGTGTATATGTGACACGTTTATTAACCTATTAAAAATTAATAATTAAAGATTATTTTAATCTTATATAAATAATTTTAAATAATTATTTTAATAAATTTTTTTAATTTTATAAAATTAATAATGTAATTATTACGATTGAAAATTACAAATGACTTTTTATATTATTAATATTTGAAGGTTAGATGTTAATGATGTTATTTTATCATATTATACGATAATGAATTTTATGTATGTTATTTATATTAAATTTTATTATATTTGATGTTATTATTATTTTTGTTTTGTTATAATTATTTTTACAATTATAAATTTTAAATTTTAATAATAAAATTATATTTAATTATAAATATTTTTATTTAATCGTGTTAATCGTATTAAAAGTGTTAATCGTATCGTGTCATGTTACATATTAAACATGTGTTGTTTGTATTTAGTTTTAACGTATTTCATATCTAATCGTATTTGACATATTAACGACACGAAAACATGTTTTGTAAGATTTTAACATTACTATCGTCCAGGCATAGTTGGAATGGTCCGTATCCCTATATATACTGAGAACAACCCTTTCTGAAAAGTCATGTACCAACATCATAGCATTTGTACAGAATCGAGTACAGAGAGTGAGGGAGTTCTTCCAAATTTCCAAACCCATTTTAGGGGTCATGTTGACTTCTTTTAGTCCACGTTGCATTCCAACAACTCACTCTTTTAAAATCAAAGGGTTTTAATCCCTTTGGCCCATTAGTGATGTATTGTTTCTGCGCGGTTTAAAGGTTTGCTAAGAATATTCTTAAAAAATAAAAATAAAAAAAGGCCTAAAGACCAAAAGATTATCTCCATTGCTTTTATACAGTCAAAATAGTACATTTATATTTACTAAAAATATGACATGTGGACTATTTTTGTTAAAATAAAAAACCAAGGCATCTGATCTCTTCCATCTTTTGTTTAAAAATTAAAGATAAAAAATTCAGTCAATATCAAGTCATCTTTATTTCCCCAATTTGTCGGAAGAAAAGAATGCAGAGAACAATTGATGAACTTTCTTTACGGTCAAGTTTCATAATCATTTTGCTACTTTTTCCTGTCAAGAACTTTTTTATTACGCTAACCAAGCCGTGGCCCGTGGGTTGGTAGTGGAAAAACAGATGTTCCTGAAAATAAGCTAATTACAGGCTATGCACGATGTCTTTGTTCCACGATGCGGATATGCGTTTTCTTCACGTCAGTACTTTTCCTATTATTCCCCTTTCTCTGAGGTATGCTTATGCCACGAAATACACGTCAATAAAAGATATAATAAATATTAGATTTATAAATAAATTTTTTTTATTTATAAACATAAATAATATTAAAATTGACTCAATTCTTTATTAATGTAAATTTTTTGAAAAATATCAAAATCGAAGTAGATTTCAGCGTATGGCCTTTTTCTTTTTTAAATAAATAAATAAATTTTGAATTTATAAATAAAAATTTTTCTTCATCTAACATGCATATCTTTTTAATTGAAAATGATGACATTTGTGGGTTTATAAATTATGATTTTCCTCCACTTAATAGACATATTTTTTAAGTACTTGTGGGTTTATAAATTATAATCTCCACCTAACAAATATGCATTTTTGGAGATAAGTGATATTAACGTAAAATCAAACTCAAATCTTCACTGATGTAGGATTTTCATGAGAGATGTTAAGATTGAGGTAGATCAGAACCAAAGTGTGAATTCCACAACAATAAGAGATAAAATGAATATTGAGTTTATAAATAAAAGTTTCTTCAACCTAATAGACATGTATTTTAATTTTGAAACGTAGGCATTTGTGGGTTTATAAATAAAGATTTTTTTTTACTTAAAAATATGTCTTTTAAGTTGAAATGAGCTCGTGACAAATAATATCAAAAGATGAGACTTTTATAGAAAATACTTAAATCAAAGTAAATTGGACTAAAATGTGATCTCTCGCCTCTATGTGTAAAAATAAAAAGAACTAATATAATGATGACATAACACAATTAAGTAAAGTAAAATATCATAAATCTTACATCAATAAAAGTATCATAAATCTTACATCAATAAAAGATTGATGAGTCTATACAAGATTTACGACTCTCCTCAAAATTACGACACAAAACATATGGCATTAATAAACGAAATTAAAAAAGTAAAAATATCCCAAATTTGAAATTGCGAGTGTTGTTTATATCCATATTGGTACTATATTTCATCTTACTTGATCATGTTATATATTTGTGTGAATTTGTTTTCCCTTTTCTTCAAAAGATTTTCTTTTTTCTTCGCCAAATTATATTAATTAGGTTATATTAATTACCCATGAGAACACTTGACCAAAAAGCAAGTCAAGTCAATTTTTGCAATATGTTAATTAGTAGCAACTTTTTTCTCCCTGGGCTCATAGCGGTGCGTTGTCGCAATAATGCTGCCGCAGTATGCTTCATTGACTAATACAGTAACACCCTTTATTTGACCACTAGAGTAACCATGTCCAACGACTTTCCAAACTATCAAGGGGCCACTGCCAACATTTTCAAAGTTTCTCATAATTCTACATCCACATTCCAGCTAGAGGTGAGCATAATTTAATTTAGTTAAAACTAAATTAACCACAACATTCAGTTAATAAGTAATATAATATCTAAAAATCTTTTAAATTATTTTAAAAATTTTAAATAAGTTTTTATAGTTTTATTATGTCCAACATCAATGTCATATTAATATCATTAAAATATAAAATGACAAATAATATTTTTTTACTAATGATAATTAATCAATTATTTGTCTTTCAAAAAAATTAATCATTATTAGTTATAAAAGTTTATTTAATTCAAATAAAAATATAAGAACTTAAACGTAATAAAATAATAAAAACTTAATTAAATTTTCTTTAATCGTTTAAGAATTTTTTTGAGTATTATGCTTTAATAAGTTAATTCGATTAGTGAGTTCGGTTAACTTGATCGCCAGTGACAAACTTAAGATTTTATACGAGAGATAATTAAAGAGTAATTATATAAACTCATAGATTTATATATCTCAAATTTTATACATATGGTAATAAAAAAATTAAAAATTAAAAAAACTAAAAGATAATGACTACCATTACTTGTCATTACTTTGGCTCTGTCACTATTAATCAGTTCGATTTTAAAAATTTTTCTCAATTATTTGATTCAACCTATCTATAAGTAAAGATAATTGAAGTTTTGTCACTGCAAATGTTTTTTGCTTTTTATTTATAGATCTATAAATATCTTTTCTCTTTTGTTTTTCCTACTTTTTGGGATAGTTGTGTTTAGGTTGTTTTTTTCGAAGTCATGGTGACAAACTAACTTGCAGTTGGTTTGTTAAGAAAGTGTTTTGGGTTCTTTCTCTAGTAAAGTCTCTTAAGAACTTAACAAAGCTCTAATATCATGTTGTGTAAAATAAAGACACAAAATATGATCTTTCATTCCGGATGTACTCTATTATGGAGCATCAAAAACAAAGACTTAACAAGCCTTACACACTCTTAATACATGATGATCACATAGTGAAAATAACATTATAAATAAGCTTATATATGAGCCTACATCTATATTAACATATTAACGCTTGTTCTAAAGAGATTAACAAGTGTAAAACACCATGAAATGGATCCCATGCATACTACCACGTTGAGTCTTCAAACCAGAAACAAAACATAGCTATGTGCATGAAATACAAGTGAATATCCACATGTCACAAAGTCCACTTGTCAAAGCAAGCATTAACCTCAACAGTTTTGCTTTCGGGATGGGTTGTATGCTGTTGGATGTCGTGTTGTTTTAGACTAAAGGCAAGTTCTTGTAATGCTTCATTAAAATCTAGGGATTCAGAACCATATAATACTGACTCTGATGAAACCCTGTATTTGAAACGAAATGCCATGAAAATGTAGAATACAAGGTTCACTGAAAACCATTGCGGCTAATGTCCGGTAATAATTGTCCAGGCGACTCTTGTTCAGGGTGTCCTGAAACCAACTAGGCTTCCCTCTCCTGTCTCGGAAACCTGGTTTCATTGAGGGAGGAACCTAGTTGAGAAAGAACCAGCAACACTTCTTTCCGAATTCCATCAAGGGCCCCAAGCAACAATCACTACTCGAGTCCCACTAATCCCTTTTTGTCGCTGAAGATTTATGGTCGTCGCCGACTGTATAATTTTCCACCCCCTTTGACGCGGTGATTCCCTGTTAAATTTGGGCATTCCGGTTTGTGCCTTCCATGAGCAGAACTGCAGAATCAAACTTGCCCACACAACCAAAATGTTTACATTATCCACCCCAGCATTCCCTTCTTTCCACTTCAAGTTTCTCCTGCTTGCTCTCCTCCTTAGCCACGTAAGCCCTCAACTGCATGACAAATCAGAACAAGCTCTCTTGCTTAAACTAAAGACATACTGGCAGAACCCGCCGTACATCAACCATTGGGCCCCATCATCAAACTCTTCCTCACATTGTAGCTGGCCTGAAATCACCTGCCTCAACGACTCAGTTACCGAGTTAACCCTTGCCAACAAAGACATCAATAAAACAATCCCACCTTTCATTTGTGACCTTAAGAACCTTGCATCCATTGATCTTAACTACAACAACCTCGTAGGTAAATTTCCAAAAACTTTGTACAATTGTTCCAAACTTGAGTACCTGGATCTCTCCCAAAACTACTTTGTTGGCACAATCCCTGATGACATTGACAGCCTAGGTCAGCTCCAGAACTTGAACCTTATCGGTAATAATTTTTCTGGTCAAATTCCAGTAGCCATTGGACGGTTACAGGAGCTAAGGAGTCTTCGGCTCTGTTCCAACCAGTTCGATGGTTCTTTCCCGCCAGAAATTGGTAACTTGTCTAAACTTGAATTTTTGGGATTGGCATATAATACGAAATTCCAGCCATCCAAGTTACCTCCCACTTTCAAACAATTGAAGAAGCTGAAGACATTATGGATGACAAAAGCAAGTTTAGTTGGTGACATCCCCGATATGATTGGAGATATGACAGCTCTCGAGGAGTTGGATTTATCTAGCAATAAACTAACGGGTAATATCCCAAGTGCTTTGTTCTTGCTAAAGAATTTGGAGGGAGTATATCTTTTCGACAACAAATTATCTGGAGAGATTCCTCAAGTAATTAAAGCTTCGAATCTAAAGGTGATCGATCTTTCTCAAAATAACCTGACTGGAAGAATCCCGAGTGATATTGGGAAACTAGAAAATTTATCGGGTTTAGTTCTCTTTTTTAATCAACTGTCAGGTGAAATTCCAGAAAGCATTGGACGAATCTCAACACTAACAGACGTTAGACTGTTCAGCAACAATCTATCGAGCACTCTGCCTCCAGATTTTGGTCGATATTCAATGCTCGAGTATTTCGAGGTTGCTTCTAACAGGCTTACAGGGAGGTTGCCTGAGCATTTATGCCACGGTGGTAAGCTGCTAGGAATTGTAGCCTTTGATAACAATCTTGCTGGAGAATTGCCAAAATCACTTGGTAATTGTAATAGCTTGATAATGGTCGACATTCGCAACAATGGTCTTACTGGGAGCATTCCTAGTGGTCTATGGACATCGTTGAACTTGTCCATGTTGATGATAAGTGATAACTTTTTTACAGGTGAGCTTCCCAAAAAAGTGTCACGTAATCTTTCTCGACTCGAGATTAGTAACAACAAGTTTTTTGGACAAATTCCCGTTGAGGTGAATTCATGGAAAAGCCTGGCTGTCTTTAAGGCTAGAAATAACCTCTTGAATAGTACAATTCCAAAAGCATTAACAGCTCTCCCCTTTCTTACTACTCTTTTGCTTGATCAAAACCAACTCCATGGCTTCCTTCCATCACCTATAATCTCATGGAGGTCACTCGTCACTCTAAACCTTGGTCAAAATCAACTTTCTGGCCAAATTCCAGAGGATATTTGTGTCCTACCAAGCCTTCTTGAGTTAGATTTGTCGAAAAACCAATTTTCCGGCCAAATTCCTCCTAAACTTGGCCTTCTGAGGCTTACTTCCCTCAACCTTTCTTCCAATCTTCTCATCGGTAATATCCCAAAGCAGTTTGAAAATGCTGCATATTCCAATAGTTTCCTTCACAATCTTGGCCTCTGTGCTAGTTCTCCATACATAAACCTCGAGAACTGCTGTTCACCTAAAAAATCTAGCATAAGTGCTCCGCAAAATCCTACTAGGATTTGCGGTATTGTGATAGGAACATTTGCATTGATTTCGGCATTTTCAGTCTTCATGATTAAGTATTATCGGAAGAGAGAGCATGTATCGGATCCAGAATTGAAGCTCACCTTCTACCAAAACTTCAATTTTACAGAATCAGACATTTTGTCAAAATTGATAGAAAAAAACAAGATTGGAAGTGGAGGTTCAGGAAATGTGTATCGTGTTGAGTTGACTTGTTCTGACAATGTTAACAGACATGCCAACGTTGTTGCTGCTAAAGTCATGAACAATCGAAAGTCAGAGCATTTACTTGAAAAGCAATTTCGGGCTGAAGTTGAGATATTGGGTAAAATTAGACATTTGAACATAGTGAAATTGATATGTTGCATTTCAAGTGACACTTCAGAAGTTCTGGTTTACGAGTATTTGGAAAATCGTAGCTTAGACCTATGGCTCCACAAGCATCGGGCAACAACTCTTTCCTGTCCAGCACATAATTTTATATTGGATTGGCCCAAGAGGCTGCAAATTGCAATTCAGGCCGCCCAAGGACTCTGCTACATGCACCATTACTATTCAGCACCCATTATTCATCGAGATGTGAAGTCAAGCAACATTTTATTAGATTCTGAGTTCAATGCAAAAATTGCTGATTTTGGTCTTGCTAAGATGTCAATCAAGCGAGGAGAAGAACCTATAACTGTTTCTGGCGTGGCTGGCTCCGTTGGCTACATAGCTCCCGGTAAGTACTTAATGGTACAAAATTCATAAACAAATGCTTCTTTCTTCCACTCACTAGCAAAGGGTTGATATAGAAGTCGTATGAGTTGATAATTTTGACTCAAATTCCATTTAGTATAGAATTTTATTGATTAGGAAATTAAGTGGTAGCAAATGGCCGAAAAAATTTATGTGGTAGCAAAGGTTTCTTCATAGATAAGTTTGCTTAATAAACAAGAATCTAGATTGATAATAACTTTTGGTAGGCAAGCGACAAGGGGTATGTATATAATTTTTATAACCAATTATCTACTTTCACACATGTGAACATAAGTTAAAAATGTCAAAACATGTCAAGTTTCTCCATCAGTGTACATTTAATCTTGGGACATACGAAAGAAGGTAGCACTTTTTTATCCTACAAACCTCAGTCCATTCATCTCATAATTTGAACTCCAAAAGGCATCTAATGAAACTAAGAATGGGAGCTCTTAAGTGTGAAGGGTTTTGATTCTGAGTATGAGAACATGGGAATAAGAGGTTTCAAAGATGTTAATACGAACGTTTGATTTCGGTTTTGATGCCTATAATTTCTACAACTACATTGAATTTTTGCCTTTCTATTCATAGATTAAGAAAAAAATACTAAATCACATTAAATAATTGTCTTGTGTGAATTTTTATATTTCCTTCTTAATTTCAACAAGTATATTGAATCTTTGTCCTTATATTCATAGATGTAAGAAAAGAATGTTGAACCACACATAAATAACTGTCTTCTACGTGAATATACATATTTCTTTGCTGATTTAGATAGGATTAAACTTTTTCGGGGTGGGTAGTGAATTGAATTTAAGAATTGTGTACTCTAAATTGAATTGTAGAATATGCTCGAACAACAAGAATAGATGAGAAGATTGATGTATATAGCTTTGGAGTCATTCTTTTAGAGCTAACAACAGGAAGAGAAGCGCACAATGGAGATAAGAACAGATCGCTTGCAGAGTGGGCTCAGCATTACTTTCAAGATAACAACCCAATAGTGGATGCATTAGATGAGGAGATCAAGGAAGCTTATTATTTAGATCAAATGTGCAATGTCTTCAAAGTTGGAATCCATTGTACTAGAACATCACCATCAAGAAGACCTTGCATGAGGAAAGTTTTGCAAATGCTACCAAAAAGCAGTCATTCTTGTATTACTGAGAACAAGAATGAAAATATATGGCACAATAATGATGTTGATTTGGTATGACATGAATGGAAGGTAAAGGATTTCAATTTTGACAGGAAACTCCACCCCCAGGAACCCTCAAACTCAACACTGATGGCGCAGCAAAAGGTAAACCCGGACCTACTGGTATTAGAGGTGTGATCAGGGACCACCATGGCTTCACTCGGGGAACATTCTCTGAAAATACTGGTATTGAGGACTCCAATTTTGCCGAATTTTATGCCATAAAGGAAGGAATCAGCTTCTTCTTTTCATCTCCCTCGGCTGCCACTCATTCTCTAATTGTGGAGAGTGACTCTGCCAATGCTATAAGTTGGGCACAAGACCGCTGCAAAGTCCCTTGGCGGATGAAAAATATTTCAAATGCCATTGAAACTTTCTTGCGTAAAAGCTCAAGAATCACCTTCAAGCAAATCATGAGGGAAGCCAACAAAGTTGCAGACGGATTGGCCAAAGCAGGGGTATTAAGAGACTCACAAACTTCAAAGCCTACTTTCAAAACCAACAGGGGGAGAGTACATGAACTTTTCTTTCAACGCAAGAGCTCTATTATTCTGGTTAACCTCCATCTTTTGTTTGTCATACTCTGTACCTCATTGCTGGAAGTAGCAGATCTCTTTTTTGGTAATCTGCTACTCTTTTGCATGGCATTCCTAAAGTGCCTTTTGTAATCTCCTCTTGCGAGATCATTTGTGAATAATATTTACTGCCTTCAAAAAAAAAAAAAAAAAAACAGGCAATGGAGAGAAGTGAAAGAAGAGGGAGAGGGGTTGTTGATTGTTATGATCTTAGTAGGGAGTTATTAATCTCACATCGTGGAAGATGTCATGGTCTCAGTGGGGAGCCATTAATCTCATGTCAAGGCAAGATGTCATAATCTCAGAGAAGAGTCATGAATCCCACATTAGTTGTGTGTTAGAGTGAGACTGAGCATTTAAAGATTCACACCATTTTCAACTTGTGAGACACTTTTTGTGAAATAAAATCGAAAGCCTAATAGATCAAAACGAGCAAAACTTTGTAAGTTAGTATGAACCGTGACAATTGGTATTAGAACAGTTCTAGGTATTAACGATATCAAGCTTGGGAATGATGTCATGGTTTTTCCACCATATCAAAAAAGGATGTCATGATCTTAGAAATGAGTCATGAATCTCCCATCACTTGTATACTAGAGTGAGATTGAATATTTAAGAGTTTACACCATCTTCAACTTATGAAGTGTCTTTTGTAGGACAAAATCATGAAACCTTGTCAATGTTGTCATCCACACCAACCTACAAGATGAAGATAAAGAAAATGGTGTGAACTCGTTATCTTTGTCAATGTCATCCTCCACACCAACCTACAAGACAAAGATAAACGAAGATGGTGTGAACCCTTAAATACCCAATCTTACTCTAATACATAATTGATATGAGAATTCATGGCTCCTTGTCGGGACCATGACATCTTTTCTAATGTGGTATTAATCCACTATTCTCAATGACATATTGCTAGTACCTAAAGCTCACGCCACATTAGCTTACAAAGCATTATCCACTTTAGCCTGCCAACCTCACAGTTTTATCTTACAAAAAGCACCTCATAGGTTAAAAATAGTATGAATCTTTAAATGCCTAATCTCACTCTAGTATACAATTGACGGATTCATGGCTCCCGTTAAAATCCTTGTTGGGACGGTGACACTAGGCGACATAAACTAGACCTGCGTTGATCACCCCCACCCATTATCTCTTTTCTTTTCTCTTCTTTCTGTCTCCTCGATTTCCATGGTTCTTTGGCTTACTTGGAGCATGTTCCAACAAAGAAATCCCTTGTTACAAAAATAGCATTTTTTTTATAGTGTGGTCAATTTGGAAAAGTAGGAATGAAATAGTGTTTAGAGGAGAAGGGTGGGATACGGATCAGTGTTTGGAGCTGGTGAGGCTTAAAGTGGCTTCTCAAGCTAACGCAAAATGACCAAGGGAGTACCTGCCAGTGTTGGACATCTACAAACAACCTCATGTGTGCAGCCAGTCAAAAAAAAGGGGCAAAGGAAGAAAAGGAATAAAGTGAAAGGAACACAGCAAGGGTAAATGAAATTCAACATAAACAGAGCTGCAGAAGGATGCCCGGGCCTTGTTGAGTTTGGTGGTATCTTGACAAAATCAAGTTAAAATCATCTTCTCTAAACCCATTGGTACAATGTGTTCCCATCTTGCAAAGATATTGACAGTGAGGGAAACATTTCTTATCTTCTCTGCACCAAGGTGGAAAGAGGATCATAGCCTTGTCATCGAAAGTGATTCAAGCAACGTAGTTAAATGGGGTCAACCCCTAGGTACAGCACCTTGAAGGATGAGAAAATGGCTGCTTCAAATTGAGAGAATGAAAGAAAAAACTGGAAGGTTGGGATGAGGGAGGCAAATGACAGAGCTGACACCTTAGCAAAAGGAATGCAACAGCAGTCAGAAACCTTGCGAATATTTTTGTAAGTCTGTTACTGATGCTGAACAACTGTAGTGATTATGAAGTTGCATGGATTGTGTTGGGCTACCGTGGGATGGAGGGAAATAGGTTTTTTATGTATAATTTTAGTTATTGGAAATTTTGTTTTCAAGATCTTTTATTGAAGGTGGGGTTTTTTTTTTTTTTTTGGTTCGTCTTTTTATGTACAAAGAGGTTAATAAGGTTTCCATTAATGCCACCTGTGACATTGTAAAGTGCAATGGTGATGGTTTTTGGTTGTTTTTATTTTTGTACACGAAAGTAAGGGACTGAGTTATCAAGATGCACTATATGTATGAGTCAAGGATATATTGGATAGGTGCAATTGTTTGCAAGATAGTGTATACCGACCAATATCCTTTGTTCTTGATCGGCAACTCGGAGATGTAATTGCTAAAGGAGGAAAAATTCATTCCCTTGATATTAATCAAAGCAAGATGATAAAACATGTTCGTGGCGACTCATGTCACGGATATCATATCGATAAGAAATATAATGAGTTTTGAACTTATGAATGAGGATCTTTTTCCACTGAATAGACATGTTTTTTGAGTTAAAAATGTAAATCCATAACACCTCAACGAATCTTCTATGAGCCATAAAATACATAAGTTATATAAGTTCAATTATGTATTCTATGATTAACATTGACAGACTAACAAATTGAGATTAAGGAAAAAGATTTATTTTATTTTTTATGATCTAATTTATTAAAATCCTGAATTTAATAAAAAACAAAAAAAATTACACAATTGATTTCATCAAAACTAAGTTAATTGTGTGACAAAAATATATCTATTAATAAAGAAAATCTTCTCTATATTTAACTAAGTTGTGTGAAAAAAAAATCATCTATTAATACAGAAAATCCTCTCTGTATTTGTATTTGTCGTATATTCTTAATTAAACATAAAAAACTATTTAAACTCCCTAGATAGGTAAATCTTATAATTACTTAACCTCTTTGATTAATGATTCTATAGAATAAAAAATTAATCTAAATACGTTGTTGACACAATGAGTCAAGACCTGGCAGGATTTCCAATAGTGACATATGACTTTGTTGGAGGGGCTGACTTGCGGCTAGACAAGTAGAACTTGGTTGATCGACCAAAAGCCTTAAAGCATTTTGGCTGGCTGTGCTACCAAGCTATTCTATTGTTTTGAAAATAAAAGTTGTTCAATTGGTCGGCTCAACAAAATTATAATGCCGCCTACGACATATTTAATCTAATAAGAAAAATTATCTATTAAAGAAAATTTACCTTGATAAGAACTTCTATATTAATAAGATATTAAATAAGAATAATTAATCTAATCCTTTAATTTAAAATAAAAACATTTAATTGAGAATAAAGATAAATTAGTTTGATAAATTGTTAAGAATATGTATGTCATTAAATATTTATATTTTTAGAATTCATACTTTTTGTATACAGTAATGAAAATGACACTATTTTTCAGTTTTTACTCCCAAATGGCTCTTTCTTTAACCTATCCCACTCTTTCTTCTCTCTAACAGAGTGAAGAAGGAGAGACAGAGAGAGGTGAGAGGAATTTGTGTTTTAAGAAGAAACTTAACTTCAAAGTTAGAAATTATAAGCATCTAAATGTAAAGATCACACAAGGATTCAAATCGAAGACTGAAAGAAGTAATCAAGTCTATTACTTTGAAGACGAAAATCGCCTCAATAGCAGGCCAGAGTTACCCGATTGACACTTTCATTTTATAGGAGAAAATATGCTAGCTTGTACAATTAGAGAAGCCAAGACTTCGTTAACTCAAGGGGAAGGAAGAATGGTCGACTTGAATGCAGCAAGACTCTTATCTCAAGCACCAAATAACCTTGAGCACTGCTGGAAACAATGCACTATAATTTATCTGGTATTCTTAGATAATTGTGGGTATTCCTTAACAATGGTGCATTGGTGCATTTGCTACCAACCTTCAGCTCCATTATAATGAGACGTCACTAATTTTGTAACTCTATTAATATATGGAAGCTGGGAGTCTGGGATCTGGTCTAATCAGTTTGTGAGTTTCTTAAATTCATTGTTTGGGGACAGGGAAGGAGGGAAACGGCCGCCAATTCTAACTCCCTGGTTAACCATCTCGTCACTCACTAACTAAATGTCAGCTAGAACACAAACAATTCAAACAAAACAATGGGCATATGATTACCTGTAAGTTTACTTATTACTCTCAATGAGCAGAGATCAAACACTCAAAAGAGGAGTTTACTTACCCCTATCTTATTATCTTCTGATTCAGGAGATTAGAACTTATATATGGGTGCACTAGTATAATCCTCCAACACCAGGAACGAAGCAGAGTGAAAAGTTGCAGAAATGAAGCTTACCTTCAGGCACTCGTACATTTGATCCATTACTCAATTATAAACTCCAGATGACCAAAACTTAAGGATTTGCGGGCACAAACTCTTGGATCAGGAGATGCAAAGAGCTCTAAGTGCTGGATGAGTTGCAAGAAGAACGCAAAAGCTGAAAATATACAAAAATCCCCATACTTGTGATTCTTTAATCTACCTATACTTCAATCATCTTCAGGATTCCTCAACCTCAATATATTGGGAGTGACAGGCTGCCAGGAGGGCCGCCCCAATGCCAGAGCCATCATTGGAGTGCTCAATGACTATATTGTCAGAGACTTCATCTCCTAGCAACTCTATGAGGGCGCTCTCCATGCAGGTCCTGAATTTAGTGTAGTGCTCATATAATCCACCATCTAAAGCTACCACTGACTTCAGCTTTTCACCATCTTTCACTGTGTCTCTTCCCAGTTTCTTGAGGATGCCAACGATTCCAGCAGCAGATAGACGGGCACCACGAGTAGCAACAATGTCGCACAGCTCCACAATAACTTTTCTCATTTTCAGGGAGGTATTAGATATCTGAAATAATACAAAGAAAAGACAGCATAAACATAAGAAAGCCTACTAAAGCAGTAAATTCACATCAAAAATCTCATTTAATCTCATGTAAAACTTCTTTTCTTCAAGATGAGAATGTTTCCAAACTCAGAAAACATCTGTTATAAGGGATTTTGCAGTTGAGGTTAAATTTCTTCTGCTCTTAGTTTCTTCTTTTCTTAATTAATTTAAAGATTCCTAACAAAAGCATTCAGAAGAGAAAAGGGAAAGCAACAGAAAAGAATTCAGAAAATTATGCACTCATACAGGAATTTGCACTCATATTCTACCTCTAATATATCCTTTAGTTTGTTTGCAACCACTTTCAAATCAGGAGACGTGTCATGATGGATTGCAGACATGTGAGGAGTTCTGCATATTTAACAGATAAATGTTAACAGCATTGAAACTCTTATGAAGCCCCAAATCAAAGCCTGCTATATTTAATATGTTGCAGAAACAATTATCTTACAGATGAAGAATTCAACAAAATTCAACAAGTACCATGCTGTAATAACTATAAACTGCCTAAATTCTGTAACTAAACAAATCATTAGATCAGGTTATGATTGGGTTGGTTAAGGCTTCACGTGTCGTTATACATTTAATTTGGGCTTTGTGTGGAGTTACTATCAAGTGCTAGGACCTGGGGGCCATGTCATTCTAAAACAGCTACATGATCGAAGTTCCATTGCAAAATATGAAACGTGGAAAAATTAACTGTACTCTTCATGATGAATGAGTTAACAAGAAAGTAAAACGAAGCCAATGCTTAGAGAAAGTAGTTTTAACAGGGGAACAAATATTATGGCTTACCTTAATATGAAAGGAATTTTCAATTTTGGTGGAACACTATCACCAAAAAATTCAGCCTCTTCAGCCATCTTGTACAAAACTCTGCGTACAATCTCTCCCAAATACATACCAGAAATAATTTTTTCAAAAATCTGGAAAAAGTAGTTAATAAAGTTAATTCTAGTTT
This sequence comes from Theobroma grandiflorum, assembly GCA_036013995.1. NCBI lineage: Eukaryota > Viridiplantae > Streptophyta > Magnoliopsida > Malvales > Malvaceae > Theobroma > Theobroma grandiflorum. The sequence goes on from CP142129.1 coordinate 41,720,305, forward strand.
ATGTGAAAATTAATAAGCTGGAACTAGTAACTTGGACTGAAGAAAGTTACCTGTTCTCCAGGGTTTAGACTGTCAGCATCAAGTTCTTGGTCATATTCTGTTAGTGGAAGGTGAGAAGACCGAAAGTTACCCCACTCCATGTTGATAACCTGCAGAAACAAGGGAAAGGTTTTAGAACTCTTGAAGGAAATAGTATAATAGCTAAGTGAGGGTTGCCTATTAAGAATCCCTCTCACAAAAACAGGGAATAAGTTTAGCATAACAAGGTCGATGTATATTCGATCAGACATTAACAAAAGCAGAGAAAATATGTTATAAAACTGCTTACCATGTCTCCTGATTTAGGTAGAAGACCATGCCATTTGGGAATTGCATGGGCACGCTCTACATAAGCTGCATTTGTGCCTGTACCCAATATCACAGCAGCAACAACATCTGGGTTGTTGTATCTACCACCAGCCAATGTCCCAATTGTATCATTAACCTGCATGTTCCATAAGAGATTTTGGAATACCAACTCAAACTCGTATCCAAGTAAAAGCACCAGATCACATCCATCTAAGAGAAATGAGAAAAGTAATCCACCACGCCCAACAGCAGAAACAAACTAGACTCACCAAAGCTGCCACACGCATGTCAAGGCCAACCCTTTCCATGGCTTTGGTCAACTCACCCACAACATCTTGTCCAACCTACAGGGTATCAGCCAAGAGACACATTAAGGATCATACAATAGACAACTCTGGGAGTTACAATATAGCATAAAGTCATTGCAATCTAAAATTTTGGATGTCAAATCCAAACATTTCACTTCACCAACATCTTGGTCTAAAAGTAGCCCATAAGCATCAAGTATTAAGATTCCCAAAAGGTGGGAAACCAAAGGTCAGCGTTCCTTAGACTATGGAATGCAAAATTAGAATAAAAGTGACAGGGAAAGAGTCCTAATTCCACAAAATGTGGACAACGGAACAGAAACAGAATAGCAATGACCACATAAAGAAATTACTACAAAAGGCAGCACAATAAGAGCCAAGGTTATTAGAATTAACTGTATCATCTATCGAGAAGCCCTTTGTCCATTTTATAAGAGTCCCTGATGATATTGATGTTTGCCTAACAGGAAACGAAAAAGTGAATCCCAGCTCCCTTTGTCTACCAGGTGAAACATGTAAACCTTCACTTTCTGTAGCAACAAATTTTGCAAGAGCTGAAGCAATATAATCAAATAATGCCTGGAATCATATCAAATAGAGAATTTCAGAAAATGAACCATTATAGGCTGGATTAAATTTTTCTAGGTAGGACGGAGAAGGATCTCACATCAGAAGATCCGGTCATCAAATGAGGAGGAATTGAAACTTCCTCAAATTCCTGCTTAACAACACGGCTTTCTTTACCACCCAACTGTACACGTAGGACGCGAAAATTTGTGCCACCAAGGTCAAGGGCATAAAACAACCCTTTCTCGTCACTGCAAATTTTAACAATGAAAATATGACACATGCTTAGCTGAAATTTCGACCAATTTAAAAATCAAGAAAACTAGAATATTTTACACAATACAAAATTTATGACAGTTCACCAATTTCCCTTCTCTTGTTAGGAAAAGAATTGTCACATCTATGTTTTAAGAATCCATTGATAAAGAGTTGCCACTTCTTTTCTCTTGATTACGATAAAATAGTTTACAATGCAATTCCATATGTAACAAAAGTTCATTTGTATAGTCAAAATTTACAATCATCCCATCAAAGCAAATTCTTTCACAATAAAAGTCTACCTCCCATTACGTAGCCTAAGGTGCAAAGGGTCTCGGCGTGTACCCAAAAAATAAATATTCTTTCCCAATTACAACCCACTAGCTATTCAGTAGCAAATAAGAGAAACATTTTCCCCTGGCATAAGGTACCACATCATAATAATAAAAGATTTAAACAAAATGGAAAACCCTTATTAAAGAAACTGGTATAAGTATGACTTATACGAAATTAAGTTTATAACAAAACTTACTTAAAGCAGTACTGAATCAAATATTCCTAAAAGGAAAAGTAAACTGGAAAATCGTGACCTTCTCTACAGCAAATAAAATTACTTCTTAGTATCTAAAACAAACAGCTCACTGATCAGAATATGGCAATGTTACACGACAGAAACATCCCACCTGGATAGTAGAAATGTTATAAATTTTAGCCAATCAATACACAAGAGAATTTTGGGTTTCTTATCTGTCAAAATATGAAGTGATGTTCCACTTCAATATTCTCTCAGGAAACCATCAAGCTTTAAAAAACAGCAAAAAACATAGCACAAAGCATTGGCAAGAGAATTTTCAGTATAAAAGATTTAACGTAAACAGTAAAGAAAGTACCTATTATCAACCAGAAAAACACTTAAAAAGCAAAAGGTGGGAAACTTTTAGACAGTAAGCTATTTATCAAAAAATAAATCACTTATCTCACAATAAGAAATGAAAGCAAAAGGCAGATATTGATGGTGAAAAAGAAAGGTAAACAAGAAACAAATAATCTCTCGACAAACCTAACTGATAAATCAACTTTAATGAAAGAACAAAACAAGCATAAAGTTCACAAGAATGAAGAGTAGATAGGAGATAAAGTTAAGCTAGCAAAGTTAGACTTCCCCCATGGAACTTGAAAGGCATCATAAGTGGAATCCAACACATCAATCACGCCTAGTAAAATTCGAAACTATTTATCTTTTAGGTATAAAAAGTTTGATTCGAGCCATCTAATCAAACTCGTTAACAGCACATTCAAATGGACCACAGTGCAAGTAAAATCAAAACCACGAAAACCACAAAGCTCTAAAGCTTCTTCATCACACAATTTAGTTAAATTTCAATAAAGAATTAAACTTTCTATAACCAATAAAGAGCTAAGCATGGAGAGCTTATAATTGGGGTTAATCAATCAAGACGCCATCTTTACCCAATCAATCATTCTATAATTGAATCATTAAATTTACAAGGAAAAGAAGATTAGTTAATTTACCCAGTCGGGAGATTATCTACGTAGCTGATGATCATCTTGAGCTTGCTGCCACCTTCTGATGCGAGCCCAGCGTGCATCTCAACGGTCATAGCATCCGCCACCTGCTTCAGCTTCGATATTGGGGTCCCACATTTTTCCTCGAACTCTTTCAGGATAGCCAGCGTACGGGCCCACTTCCCCAAACTCTTCATCCTGTGACGCACCACCAGCGCCGCCGCAGCACACACCGCCGCCGCGCAAACCACCGCCGCTCCCACCGCCACCTTCCCCATGACCAACACAACTACAATCCCCTATACTAACCAGACAAAAACAAAAGCAAACCCCTTTTTTTATATATAGCTTTGTACCCAAATAAATAGAGTTTTAAGAATTGAAAAGAAAAAACCGGTTCCAAGTGTCTGTTTTCAAAAAGAAATGAGAGGGAGGGAAGCCCTAGAGCGCTGAATTTATGAGCGAACTTCCCGGAGAATAATAAGTAATTGTTTTTATGTCGAAAAATTCCACACTTTTGGTTTCTATTTCTTGGGTCGGGTTTGCTTGGCCTCACCGATGAAGCAGCCTTGCTTTGTTCCAAAAGCAAAGAGAAAGATATTTATAATTATTATTTTTTTATTGTTATTCGCTAAAAATATTTTTGTCTGAAGCTGATATTTAGGTGAGGTTGGGAATTTATACGGGAGGGAGGAGATAACGTTGGGAAAGTGGACATGAGATTGGGAAAGTGGACATGAGATTGGATTAGAATTACGACAACGACCTGTCAGATCTGAGCTTTGGAGAGAGATACAGTGGTTCATTTTGGGGGTCTCGTACTTTTTGGGAGTTCAAAGGAAGGACAGGTGTTTGGTTTTGGCCGATTTGCGCGTGCCGACTTTTGCATTCCGGAATCTTTCCTCTTTTCCTTCCCAGGACTAGGCTGCCCTTTGATTTTACACTCTCTGGTTTCCCCAGTTTTCTGTGTCCTTGGTAAAATTGCGACCGAACTTGCCAACTTCTATTTTTGTCCTTCCGACGTGGTCCAAATTTACGTAGCCAAATTCCTTTTTATTTTGACTTGGAGTTTTTTCCCTTGCCAAATTAACAGCGATGGAGTAACAATGAAAATTAATTTTGGTACATATATTTATTCATTTTGATTTTGATATGATTTTCAACTTGATCTGTATATCGTTAATGAAATTGACTTTGCTTTTGGGTCTTGATTATTTATTCAATTTTTGTTTTTGGCAAGTTGGAAAGGTCAAGGCAAAGACTTTTAGATCCTAAAAAATTGGATAAAAGGAATAGACATGCTTGCATTGAAGAATAAGCAAACCAATTGGAAGCATGTGATGTGAGAGTGCAAAAATGCAATTCCAATTTTCATATAATAAGAAACGACCAGACGTTTTGGTAAAACCAATTGGTGCCCTAGTTTTCAAGCCATCAATATTTGACAAAAGTTTCACACCTAAAAGGATAGGAAAAGAAAATTTGAATGAATGTTCCTGGGGTAAATGTGTTGAACATATTATTTATTTAGGGTTTACAAGTTACTCAGCCCTTTTGAAACCAGGTTTTGACCAAGGCTTGGTTTGAATGTGCCTACACAAATCTGACTCAGCATCTCATCTGCACTGATTTTTATTGGCGAGTTGGGTGGGTTTAGCCATCAATTTTGACACCACCGAAATGTTTTGGACGATGACATGTGATTAATTCTTGCTTGCTTTTACATAAATGATGGATCATTGAACTACAATATTGCTATGTAAGAAAGTATTGTAACAATGCAAGGATCGAAGACATATAGGCATGTTGCGAAGCCAATTACTCAAAATGAGTGTAAAGCACATTTTTACATCGATTGATTTTTAAGCTTTTCATTTTTCAAGCATTTGGAATGGGTAGGGACACAAAGCATTAGTTTGAAGAGCCTCCAAATGGCATTCGACCCATTATTCTGAATGATCTACTAGGAGTTAAGAGGTTTTGTGTCCCCAAAACCAATTGAAACTATATAATATTTAACAAGTTTCCTCATGAAATTTTGTCTTTAAAGCCTAATATACAAATAGATAAGAAACAGCATCATACAGATTCCAAAATCTTGAAAAGATTAATAATTCAAGGCACAAAGGATGCAATGATCTAAGACAAAAAATACTCATAATTATTAGAAGAGAAAATACGGAAACATGAAGATAATGTATCATGGTTCATGTCAATTTTTATAAAGCATTATCTATTTTGACTCATTAATTTCATAGTTTTGTCTTACAAAGAAATTTTAAAAATTGAAGATGGTATAAACCATTAAATATCTAGTATTATTTTAATACACAGTCGATGTAAGATTCATAACTACCCTCTACAATCATGTAAGATTCACATGGTTCTCATTGATGTGAGATTGCATACAATGTGAGATTCACATGATTTTTCATTGGAACCGTAACATCCTCTTCACTTCAATGATCCACTGAATAATAACGTGACATTTTCTTCATTTTAAGGGTCCACTGTCCTCATTGGCACATCACTAGTATTTAAGAATCCATTATAATACCAATTGTCACAGTCCATATCAATCCCTGTAAAGTATTGTCTGCTTTAGCTTTTAGTCTCATGATTTTGTCTCACAAAAAACGTCTTATAAGTTGAAAATAGTATAAATTATTAAATGTTTAGTATCACTGTAATATATAGCCGATGTAAGATTTATGGCACTCTTATAGAACCATGAGAATCTCCCTTTGCTCCTCTCTGAAAGCTTTTCTTCGATATAAGATTTATAACTTTATCCATTAAGAGCATACTATATAAGATTCACATAATTTCCTGCACAAACCATAATACAGCGCCAAACAGCCAAAGGTGGAGCGGTGGAACATGTACCTATGCTTAATGCTTTCAAACAAAATCCACCTCAAACCATGCGGCGCCAGCATATTTGACATCAAACCTAAGATTAATATTTCCTCCCACCACTTTTGGCTTGGAAAAAGAAACGGTTCCATTCCAACAGTGTCAGCCATACCAGTTCAATTGGGACATTGCACGCAACGAAAATGATCCTGTTCAACTTTGTGGAAACTTCTTTCAATAAAGCAAGGGCTTTCTTTACCAAAAATAGAGGAAATTAAACAAAAAAAAAAAAAAAAGCCTTGAGAAAAGAAAAGTCATGTGCATGGATAAATGTCAAGTTGATTTGTTTGTACTCGCCTATTATTATAAGGTCGATTCTTTGTAGAAGAGAATGATAATATTTGTGTCGCATAGGTACAGCGTTTATCCCCGAAAGATTTATCTTTTATTCGTCAGCTTAAAAATTGACATGTTATTTATTGGTTTATTTATTATAGAATTTTTAATTTATTTTATCCGACCTCTTTATCCCCACGTAATGCTAACTCTTTCATCCAAGAAAAATATGTGGTGTTTAGGAATTCGACTGTAGGTTATGAAGGCATCCAATATATTATATTTTATAATAAGAAAAAGTTGGCGTACAAATTAGGTTTATTTTAGATTTACGGGTGGGTTAAAGGGTTTCAATTAAGTAATATAGCCTAAGAACAGAGAAAGGCAGTATAAGGGATTAGCCAGTTTCAGTTGAAGATCGGGTCCGCGTGCATGGGATACTTGTCCGTCCTTAAAACGGTGGGATTTCAGTTCCTTCCTTGTTTTGTTTGCTTGTTGGTGCTCAGATCAGATGTGTTGATAAGCGTTATGTCCTGTCGCTGTTGGGCCCATGGTCCACATTTCAAAAACGATGGTGACTGCCACATCGTAAATGCCGAATTTGTCAAACTCCATTTTTGTTTGGAAGGTGTTCCTTATCTGTTCCAATGGGAATTATGGGATTGAATTTTAAAGACAAAACCTCTGCCCTTCATCTTGAATTTTGATTAAACACGTAAGATCACAAGTTTGTTATTGATTGACGCTTGAGGATCACATTTATTGTTGCCAATTATGTAAACTAAGAATGTTGAAAATAATTGGTCAAAATATTCCTTAAAAATCCATTTTAGCGGAAAGACCAATCACTTTATTCTTTATTACTTAGATAGGGAAATGGAATCGACAATGAGCTTGAAAGAGACCATGGGCATTTCAAGCCATCCAGCTTAATACAATGGAAGACTCTTGAAGCCCAGCTAAAACCATAAGCCCTTTCGTTTCATCTTAATCGTTTCAGCTTAGTCCTAGACAAGGGAACCAAAGATAAAACTTTGGGCCGAGGTTGGTTTTATAACATAAGGATGTGTGATATGAAGAGGGTAAAATCTTTACCCAGAATACCATATATCAACTAATAAATCAAATGCCATCAACATTAGTTAGTATTACAGCTCTTATTACCAAAGAAAAGAAAATAACGGCATCCAAGAGATGAATCTTATCCATATGGCAAAGGCAAAAGAACTTTATAAGAATAAAATCTGTTTGTGTATAGAACTATTGTGGTCACGATTTCTGCAGATAAAATCAGATTAAAAATCAATAAGGTACAAAAACTCATCCGGTTAGTTCTGCCCTTGATGGAACAACTGGAATCAGAAAATTCCCATACCGCGAATCAAAATTCTTATAATTTCCGGTGCAGCCATCTTGTTGTGCTTGAGCTACTGCAAAGTTTTTGGCGTGTTGGATTCTGAAATTGATACCACTTGTTTGTGCCCATGGAACCTGCACATCCAGTCACGGTATAACTTACCGAGGTTTAAAATGTAGAAAAATGAAACTCCATGAAAATACAAGGGAGAAAGGCTTTACTGTCAAACCACTTGGCGATTTTGCGTCTTTTGCTTTGTTCGAAGCAGGTGAAGAGACAGTCCTGTAATATTTTTAGTTTGGTCTCTCTGAATTATAGTAACTTACAAACATAGGAAAAGAAGAATAAAACCACATAATGCAAACAAACTTGCAAGGATTTCAGTTTTCTTTTCCTTCTTACAGGCGCTCCGGCACATTGGAGGAGAGGTTTGAAATTGAAGAGGGAAGGAGTTTAGAGCCAAATCTTTTCACTATTTGGTAAGAAATTCCTACAATGTAATCTCCCTACCATTGATCTCAAGTATAATTAAACTTTCAAGTGCTCATTAATCTCTGGGTCTATCCTACCCATGTCATAAACATGTGGGGCACAAGAAGTGTTTCAAGGATTCCAGAACAATCAAAGAAAATGTATTATAAATCCAACACCATAAATGAATTTCCATCACTAAGACATAACTTAGCATTCCCTAATCCAAACACTAAGTTTACCATAAACTGCCAAATGAATGCCTCACTCTACCCTATTCATGGCCAAACCCTAGTCTGCTACTCCACACCTTTGAGTTTTACATTGTGATCTTACCTTATGCATGCTTAAGCTTCAATCCTTCCCGAACAAAACAATATCGAAAACTTAATTATAACTCCCACCCTTAATTAAAACCAAAATTTAATTTTTCAAGCAGACGACTTAATAACTTTTGTTGCAGAACCTTATGCTTTTTAACCCAATTTCTAATCAAGCTAGCGTGATGCAATTAAGCATCAAGCAACCCAGATGACTAAATACTGTAACAAAAAAATAAAAAAGAAAGTAAAGCAAAACGAAAAACCAGATCGCTGTAGAAAAGCATTACCGGCGAGGCGGTGGCTTCTGGACTTTCCTCCTCTTGGGTTCAGGTCCGTCAGGTTCCATTCTCGCTTATGGCTTCAAAAACCTCTAATTTTACACAGAGAGTTGGTAAATGGACCACAGGCCGAACCATAATAAGAAAGTTGGACCTTCCATTGCAAATAAACTTGTGGGTTTGGGACCCAAAGTTACTAAGCTTGTAGGCTATGGTTAGGTCCAATTGGAGTTCAACATCAAGGCCCATATCCGTTATTTTCATTACCTGTCAACAACTTGAGGGTTCTCTATGTTTTACTCCAAAATATTAGTTCGCCTAAATTTGTGAACAAAAGATTGAAAAAAGGGAGTGATAAAATCATTTTTCTCGTTTGTTGGAGAGGGAATAGGCAAGGGAAAGCAATAGAGAGTGACATCATATCTTTGTTTTCACACCCGTGAAATCATATTAGTAATTATTATTTTATAAGGACGTGTTATACGCAAGGTAAACAATAGATTTAGAGAACAGTTAACACGTGAAAAATATTAACGCATTTCATTTTCATACCAATGTCACATGCCTAGCTATGTCTTTTAAATTGCCGCGTTGGGTTCATCTTAATTAATAATTGGAGTTCATATAGAAAGGAGATTGCCATGCAGCAGGGGAATTTAATACTAGTACCAAAATTTTGGATGAAAATGCCTTTCCTACTAAACACATCGTAACACCCTAATTGACATAGACACTTAAAATTCAACTTATGAAACAAACATGTCAATATTCGATACTAGTGTATTGATTGTCTATATTCAATTTAGTCAATTTGATTCTCATAGGCTATCACGTGCCTATATGGAAGAGGTTTTTCTTTGGTAATTTTCCCATCTATGCCACAAAATGCCCCCCTAAAGGGTTTAAAATTTTAATTGGGCTAGGTAAAAAATCATTTCTTAATTTCCTCATGTTGTATGGTTGGAATTATGGTCTTTCCTTCCCCTATCATGTTTTTTTTTTTTTTTGTTAATAATGTTACTATGTAAAGAAATGGAGATGCGAAGAGTACCTAGTTATGTGGCCATTAATTATTTGTAAATGCCTAGCTGCTTGTAGCTAGTTGTAAGTGCCCATCTATCATATTTTCTACACTTTTAAACTGGACCCTTGTGGAGCTTAGCCTAAACAGTCCCTGCTTCCTTTGCCCATATCTTTACTTTAGGGGATTGGCCGCGGGCGCCCCAGGGCTGGTTTCCTGAAAGCATGTCCATGACTGCGAGAGGAGGAATAATTGTGTTTCTCAATGCTAAACATAGATTTACCATCATGAGATTCTTCATTCATTAACCTTTAAATCTGTCATTCCCAACCCCACCTTGGATTTTGTTACTTTTTAAATTAAAATTGAAACAGTCTTAAACCTCAAGGTAAGATATTGTAAACTTTTTTTTTCCTTTTTTTGAGGATATTGTAAACTAATACTATCGTATGGATAAAAATCTTTGCTATTATGATTCCCCTCATATCCACCCCACCATCGACTTGCATATTTCATTTTCACTTTGCTTTCGGTTTTTCATTGATAATTAAAGTTAAATCTATTCCACTCGGATGCAAGCATGCTTCGTTTGAACTAAGATTTACATGCATGGATACTTTTTTATTTCATCAACTTTTTCGATTGGTGTGTGCACAACTTGTTTCCTCAAGTAAAAATTGATTAAAGCATAAATTTTTAGATATGCATGCATGACAAAACGGATAGTTTGAGATGATTAATTTCAAATGCATATATGTAAATATTGATGTTGTTTCTCTGAATTGTCATAATCTCCCAAATTGTCCAAAAGAACTTTGACGAGAATAAAGGAATTAAATCACAAAGTGAGGCAGCATGACTTTGGCTTGACATATAGATATATTTTTGATTGTCCTTGTTTTGGTGTGGGGGTAGTGACCTAATAATGGTGGGATCGATAGATTTAACGAAAACATGATGGTTGTAAGGGACTCTTTTAGATTCCTGTAAATCCAAAAAACACCTATGATCTTCTCTTTTCATTCTCCAAGCAATCATACCTTTCCAACATCGTTGGTGAAGTCAGTCGACCCCCCAAATCCTATCATATCTAATTCTCATCATTCCATGTGTTTTTGTAGATTAAAGACAAACCGTTTTCCCTGATGCAATTCCCTTATCTTTGTCAATGGAGATAATCTCTTTTGTTTCATCCAAATGGTGGTAATTAATTGATGTTGTTGACTTGCACATTTTTTATGTTTGGCAGGAATATGAAGAATGTACGACAAAGACTAGTTTATAGCATAAGTATTGATTTTTATGGAGATTGTAAGCTGCTTTAAAGATGAAAAGATGTTATGTTCTCCTTAATGGAAGGTTTGAGCTAGGGCCACCAATGACTGATGAGTGGGATTTGCAATATTCTCTAGAATCAAAAACTGGGGGAAAATCTTTGCTCATCACTCTCCGATCACTTCTGCATCAATTAAGGAATCCAAAACATAAAAAAATGTGTTCACTTTGTGGAACACATCCACATTCTGACTAGAATTCCTCGATCTCCAAGGGTCTAAATCTAATCAAAGCAACGTCATTTGCCATTACTTGGCCTTTTGTTTTCTTCCGATTGAATCTTGACGAAACAATAAGTGGGTCAAACATTGTGGCTGAAGTGAAGGTCGTCGTCCAAGGTGTGATCTACTAGTAATTAAAATAACTTATTAAAGATCAAATCAATCAAAGCTGTATTTTCATTCGATCTTTTTTTTTTCTCTCCATAATTACATGGGAAACGGAAAATCGATTTTGGAGCCTTGTTGTTGGAAAAGGCCGAATGAAGCTAAACATGAATATGGAGTGGCTCGTGGGGGAATAATACATACTTGAATAAGTAAAGAAAGGTCATCTATGCTGTGGACTTAGACAAGAATGTCTCACAAACCATGTGCAGAAATGCGCCCCACGTGGGATATGGCATGCGTGTGGGTCTCTTGCAAGTTGGTCCAGTTTTTGTTCTTTTTAATGACCCGTTTTTAGAAGGTACCAGCGCAATCAACAATACCCACGCAAAAGCTTGCAAGCAAGAGAGAAAATACGCCTTATAATGGAAGGATAGGATTTCCAGTCCCATACACAAAGGACATTCAAATAATAGGGAATTAAGATATGCCTTATAAAGCAAAGCAACCGTACCTTCCTACCCCTAGGGGACTTACTTTCTTTTCCATGTTGCGTTTGAGATGTCTGCATGCAAATGATGATAAATACAGGTTCTTTGCATTGGAACCTTTGATTGGAATTTGGAGGTGGAGATGAGCTGTGCGTGTGAGGCAAGTAGCTGGCCTTTGTAAAAGATCCCTTGATCAGCCCTCTGTCTGCTTTCATGCATCACGTGTCTATATTTCTTTACTGTTTCTTTCTCTGCTGTCCCTTTGACAGTTATACGGGTCACTGCTAATTTTCCATTTTGATAATCTGAATCTGGAATCCCCCCCAAAGGCTGATATAGCTGTTCTAAAGGGTTGGCTTTTGAGCACGATTCAGTCTGCATATATATAGTATACCCTTTTTTCTTAAGCATCCGTTGAATCCCGCCTCTTGAGTCTTGACAAGTTTTGCCTAAGCCCGGAAACAATTATTTTTGGTGGCGTCAACATCCAATACTAATTGCACTTATACTAATGCAAAATGCACTGTTAAAGCATTCGTCTTTTCCTTTTCGAGTGTTTTATTTAAATTCCTTCAAGCATTCGATCTGCAGCCGCAACTGCATACATGGGACCCACCCACTACCCCCCTGCAAATTTAGCTTCGTTAAATTATGATACTTATATCTGAATCAGATACTTATAAGCTTAAATTTAAGCTGATCATTACTTGCACATAATGAACCAAGCTACAATTAGATGCAACTAAACCATTCCCGAAAAATACAAACAACTGATTGACAAGTAACCCTAAACTATAAATCTAATTAATAACAAAAATAATAAAAAGCAGGCTGATGCTACTCCTCCATGTTATTACCTGCCACTGCCATGTATATATTGGGGTAGGGTTGCCTTGCTAGTGCAGAAGACTAAAAAACAAAGGCACTGTGCTGATCGATCATGTTGTGAGTTGTGACCATTCATAAGAAAAGAAAAAGAAAAAAAACAAGATCAGGCTCGGGCTTTTGTACGTGAATCGTGATGTGCTGCAGTCGGCTTTATGCTCATGCCTTTTTAGCTTGTGCTTGAGCAAAGCCTTTTGCCAAAAGGGAATTAGAAGGCTAAAGGCAAACCCGATATGTAAAGGGGAAGGGAAGAGACGTTGTAAAAAAGCGTCCTCTTGCACATCTGGGGTGCTGCCACGCGTCAAATTCTCACAATTTTAAGTATCTCTTTCCATTGTAAATTTTTTTAAAAAAATTACTCCTCCAATTTTAATTTTTTATATTAGAAATTTACTTTTCATAATTTTTTTAATTAGAAAGTATTGAATATTTATATTATAAACAAATTTTAATTTTAATATAAAATATATAAAATTAAAATTTTTACCTTAATTTGGGTAAAAACTGAAAAAAATAAAAATTAAAGACGAAGAAAGTATTAAAATTTTATTCCATTTATTGAGAGGGTTGTTGGGCGATATTTGATATTCCAAAGTGAAGTTTACTACGGCCAACATGTCAAGTGATTATTGGCATCTCATAGTCATCCTAAAAGAAAGTCAGTTTAAAATATTTCAAAGATATTTTTTTTATGTTATCTGCTAAATTATGTTCCAAATAATGCATAATGGACCCCATGCACACAACAGATGGCGAAAAGGAAAGAATTTAGTGGAGTTCAATTTTTTATATATTATTCTTGTTTGATTTGATTATTTATTCAATTTAATCCAGGGGTATACATAGAAGAGCATTATACATGCTTTCTATATTAATTAGTTGGAATAAGTTTCTCATCAGGGTAGTGTACCTATTTCCAACATTTAGAAGAAATTCCTCCCTGGAACCAATAACCATGCTAATTCAAACACCCTGAGTTGAATTGGTAGAGTTTTCTTCTCTTTTTTTTCGTTTTTAATTAATTTAGATGGTTAATCAGTAGTGGTTAGGCCTTTTTATCATCTTCCCTCCGGGCTTCTCTGCTCGTTTTTGGGCAGACAAACCAAGCTACAATGGAACATTAGGGAAGACGTGTTTCAACCAAAAGGTTTGGAAAATGTTGCATTTGTGGTAACTTGGATATTCCTTTGTTGGTAGGATGAGTTAGAGAACCATTATTATCGATGGGCAGCCCCACTTTTCACTGTTCAAGGAACAAATAATTGACTCGTAACGATATGCATTAAATTGAGAAGCAATTCAGTACAGTGTTTTGCACTTTGAAAACAGCAAGACAAGTCATGACTTTTTCTAGTCTGGCAATGGGAAGAAACTTTCGTAACCATCCTCCACACCCCAGTTTTTGGACCAAACACAACCATTCGTAGTGGGAAATACCATTTCAAGAAGAATTCATAGTTGATAGGGATTACAACCTGTTTTTCAATTCTTTCCCTTCTTTTTCTTTCAGTTCTTTTATTTTGGATGTATCATTAGAAACCCAAAAGAATTAAGAGGTCTGAATCTTTAACGTGTAGTATTTAACTTCTTAGGGATACATATGTAACCATTTGACCAAATGCATATATTCATCAATTTTCTTATGTGAAACGAGATGCTCAAATTTGAATACTTGAAAAACATTAATATGATAAAGAGTAAGTTTACTGACTTTTCCAAAAATAAATAAATAAACAAAGAGTAAGTTTACTGTTATTAGACAACTTGGAATAGTAACTACAGCATAGAAAATTGCCAGGAAAACATGCAGCAGCCTTATTTTTGTGACTCATCAAATCACCATCTGCATCCATGATCCATCAAATGACAATCTGATAACATGATATTAGCCCTAAACCCCATCACCCCAAGAAGATACCCCGACTATGTTCAATGCGGGACCCGCCATTTTAACAACCAAAAACTTGGATGGAATATACTCTCTCAATCTCAAATTAACTTTGAAGCTGTTCAACACCACGGCAGCCTTCAATGCCCGTCCCTCTCAATCCCTTTTATACCACACCTTCAAAGTTTATCATTAGCCAGCTGCTCTTTGACCGCCAATGATTTATGGCAGACAATTCCTATAGGTGTAAATCTCCAACTCTAGTATATATTTCAAAATTTATGTTGACGATTCAACAAAACTTTATGGATTGCATCATTAATTCTGAATTGTGAGACTAGAAAATAATTACTGACAAGTTGCTTGAATCTTTGATATTTACGGAGGCATTGAAGAAGAGTCCTCGCCACTATTTGTTGGTGGTATGTTAGAATAATTATACTTGGCAGAGGGGAATAGGTCATACGTATACGTTAGGGAAGATATACATGAAGGAAGGGATGAGAAGGGATCGATGGTGTTTGGTGCATATATACGTTACCCAAGTTGGGGAATGAAATGGTCCAAAATCAAGCTATCAGGATTGATAGAAAGGCCAAAAATCTTTTCAGGGGAAAGGGAGCCCACAAAAACGGCACAGCACGCACAGAGAACACACAAAAGGCGCCCCCGTTATAGAAACACAAGAAGTGGTGCACGGAGCCAGAGACAGCCAGTGTCAGATAGAGGGGGCGGGGAGGTGGGGCAGCCAAATATGTGGGTCATATTCACTACAAGGTTGGCTAGAGCTCTCTTCTGTTTTTCTAGAACAAAACGACAACTACAGTCAATTATACCCAACTCAACATAGACAGGGAAAGAAACAGAGTGAAACAAGATTAAGGGAGAGATGCGCAGATTAAGGGGGAGGGAAGTAAAAACTTGTAAAAAAAATAAAATAAAGGGATGTATGTCTCCTTTCTTCCATCTGTTTGGGAAAATCCCTGCGATCTTGACTACTGCCTGCCTCTTAGTCCTCCGTTGATCACGTACTTATCCAGCTGTTTTTTTGACCCCCCTCCCCCTTTTCCCTTGCATGTGAAAATCTTGTTACTTGTTATCACCATCATTATTCCAAATCCCATGCATTAATTAAAAACGTGACCGAGAAGAAAAAGGCCCCTGGCTCAATGCCCAACATGATCATTACCTTGACACTACTCCAACTTCTACCAGAAAGACAATTCCTAGCTAGGTATATTTTTCTAAGTTTAAACTAGTTAAGAGTGGGAAGGGTGACGATAAATGACGTGGTGGGGGAAAGGCCAGCAACAGCATTTTTGGCAGTAAAATCCCAGTTTAGTTTAGGGATGTTTTAGCTGACGCAAAAGCGGTCCTTGACCGGCTTTGGTGCGGGGTCCAAAATTTTGGCAGAGAGGTTCCAGTCGTCCAATCAGATAAATGAAACTGCCAACTCTAACAATTACCAGCGCCCCCCCCCCCCCCCCCCCCCCCCGGGTTTCAGTTCTTCATCCTCTTCGTCTTCGGCTTCGTCCTCTTTCATAGCCTAGCCTGCCTATTCTGGCCTCTGCTCCACGGCCCTCTAAAAGGACTGCCAGAAGAAAAAAGAGGATCCTAAAAGGCAAAACAAAAGCACGTTTTTAACTGCATGTGTGACCTGTGACGTGTTATTACCATCTCTGCAGTTTTTTGTACTTATTTTTTTTTTTCCATGGGTAAGCAGTTCTTTCCATTTTACTCATTTCTTTCAATTTCATTTCATGTTCCTTGTTGAAACGGAATTGCCTGAAAACAACAACGACCATTTCTTTTAAGCAAATTAGTGGTTAGTAGAATCATCCTGCAATGCTTTCTATATTTCCAAGTGAAGTACTCATGATTTTCTTTTAAAACGGTTTTCTACAAAAATTAAAATGCTGAACCCTGTTTAAGAGTCAAAGTCCCATAAATGGATTTAATTAATTCAATTTAAAAAGCTATCAAATTCAATTCAAGATGTGAAGCAATTAAGCAAACACCCACTACATACACTGAAAAAGAGTGCATGCATTTAAATTTATTTAATGTTTCAAACAAAAGAAACTCGTGGATTCAAGAATGATCATTAACCGAAATAATTAATACTCTAATTAACTTTGTTTTGGTTATCATCTTCATAACTTATAATAATAAATGCTACATAGGAAATAAAAATATTAAAATTAATTTTAATAAATGCAATGTATAGAATAAACATGTTTCAAGGAAAAATTTTATTTTAATCAAAGTTATCACAACACAGTGATAAACGCAATAAACAAAAAAATTTATTTATTTATAAATTTGATAAAAAGTTAATTTGAGTAGATAAATTAAAGATGACTTACTAAAAAACGTGTATCCCAGTGTAACAATCAAAATTTAATTAGGCACTAATACAAGGCAACGCTAAATAGGCCCTAAAAAGATGTCACTAACTATGGCAACCCACTTGCAGTCCACTTGCTTTACAAGAAAAATAATCCAAAGGAGCACTTGCATTTGTTTTTCAGATTCAAATGCTTCAATGAAAGCTCATGATTTTTCAAAATAACTGGGGAAAAAGGGAAGATAAAGTGACAATGAATAAATAAATACCAGTAAATGGAAGTAGTAGAGATTAGAACCTCCCTGGTATTTAGCAGTGGGGACGTTCCCAATCCCTTTCCAGGAGATGCCAAAAACATTCATAGGATAGGAGCCCAACACAGTATTTTCACTGCTAGGAGGGTCCAGTTACTGGATCAGAATTACCACGTAGGGTAAATAAGAGGAGTAAAAAGCTGTAGTAATAATTTACGTATCTTACCATGTAGCAGACGCAGAGTGCAGCAGAGCGAAGGGAAGGGAAGAGAAGAGAAGTGAGCAGAAAAACAGAGCAGAGGTGCGTTGCCGGAGGAGGAGGACACGAAATCAAAAATCACCAAGAACAATCTCTCGTAAAAACACCATTTCACTTATCGGAAATTGAACCAATCTGACAACCCCTGACGTCTCTTTCTTTAAACCGCATAAAGTAACAAAATTATCACTTAGGCCCTTTGAAAAAAAATAAATCACAGTACATGGATATGATATCACCCCCATTCAGTTATACATATAGTGCTTGCTGCATACATAACATACTGCAAAGGGGGGGAGAAAAAAAAAAAGAAATAAAAAATGAATTTAAAAAAGACAACCCCACCTCAACTCCTCTATTAATACTCCCATCTCAGCTGAAAATCAGACCATTCTATCTATCCTCGAAGGGGAACCTTAGCATCCATACAAAGTTAGGGAGAGCACAAAGAAAAAAAGGAGTGCTCTTTATGAGAGTATCTCAAGAGAGCTGAAACAAAAAACAACAAACAGGGTTTGCTTGTTCATTGTTTCTTCTTCTGTCTTCCTTCTTACCATCGTCGTCGTGGTCGTCATCATCGCCATCATCATGTGCAACCAAAGCACCAGTGCTACCCTCCCCACCATATCTACTTCAACTGAGAAATCATCTCAAACCCACCTCTATTTCGATCTTCTACCACTTCCCAACTCCCCGAAAGACCCTGAAATGCATCAGAAAGCACAAGAACCGCAATACTTATACCCTTCAATCTCAGAGATCATAACAGAAGCTAAATCACTCTTCAATCTAGCCTTTCCCATAGCCCTAACCGGTCTCATTCTCTATTCTCGTTCCATCATTTCCATGCTCTTCCTTGGCCATCTTGGCGATATCCAACTGGCCGCTGGCTCATTAGCTATAGCCTTTGCTAACATCACGGGCTACTCAGTTCTCTCTGGCCTTGCTTTAGGTATGGAACCTCTCTGTTCCCAGGCCTTCGGTGCTCAAAGACCTAAACTTTTATCTTTAACCCTCCACCGCTACGTTATTTTCCTCTTATTCACTTCCATATTAATTTCTTTTCTTTGGATAAACATGTTCAACATTTTAGTTTATCTTTATCAAGATCCTAACATCACCCGCATCGGCCAAACGTACTTATTCTTTTCCCTCCCTGACCTCTTCACCAACTCTTTCATTCACCCAATCCGCATTTACCTTCGGGCTCAAGGCATCACCCACCCGCTCACTTTAGCAACTCTCATCGCCACCATTCTCCATTTACCCATCAACCTCTTACTCGTCTCCCATTTCAACTCCGGCGTCGCCGGCGTCGCTGCTTCCGCTTCCATCTCCAACTTCTTCGTCCTCATCTGCTTAGTTGCTTACATTTGGGCCTCAGGCCTGCATGAGCCCACGTGGGAAAAGCCCAGTTTGGAGTGTTTAACTGGCTGGAAGCCGCTGCTCAAGCTAGCCGGGCCGAGTTGCGTTTCGGTTTGTCTGGAGTGGTGGTGGTATGAGATCATGATCGTTTTGTGTGGGCTTTTGGTGAACCCCAAGGCGTCGGTTGCCTCGATGGGGATTTTAATCCAAACGACGTCGTTGATATACGTTTTCCCTTCTTCTCTTGGTTTCGCGGTTTCGACTCGCGTAGGTAACGAACTAGGGGCAAACCGTCCTTATAAAGCGAGATTGTCCGCTGTTGTGGCGGTGTTCGTATCAGCCATGATGGGCCTATCAGCTTCAATGTTCGCGTCAGGGATGAGGGATAAATGGGCCCGGATGTTCACATCTGACTCAGAGATCCTACGGCTGACATCCATTGCCCTTCCCATCCTAGGGCTATGCGAGCTTGGGAACTGTCCACAAACGGTGGGATGCGGGGTCCTCAGAGGGAGTGCACGTCCTTCTACCGCAGCTAATGTGAACCTTGGTGCATTCTACTTGGTGGGCATGCCCGTGGCGATTGGGCTCGGGTTCTATCTCGGAGTCGGGTTTTCAGGGCTTTGGTTGGGCCTACTTTCGGCCCAGGTGTGCTGTGCTGGGCTTATGTTGTATGTGGTGGGGTCCACTGACTGGGAACTACAAGCTAAGAGGGCCCAGATGCTGACGTATGTAGATACAAGGCAACCTGATGATTGTAATAATAAAAAGGTTAAGGAAGAACAGCAGTTGATTTGTATTATGGTGACGCCGGCTGCTTAATTAACCCTAGTTAATTAGTAGTAAATTTAGGGGCTGATATGTAGCGCCCTTTTTCCTTCGTTTTTATTTTATTTTTTCACTTTTTCATGAGTTTGAGGTTGTGAATTATTTATTTATTTTTAGTAAGGAGAGGTGGGGTACTTAGTTGCGTAAAAAGATGAAAGAAAAGTTTTGTTTGTTCTACTCTATTTTTTCTTTTCTTTTTTTGTGTGGCTTACATTTCTTGACAATTTTCTCTTCCAATTTCGTTTTCCTGGTTCAATATCGGATGTTGTAGTGTAACTCTAGTTTAACAAAGGGTGCAGTGTTTGTTCTGAATTTTGTTGCTAGGTTCGTATTTGAGGGGGAAAAAAAAAGACAAACTCACAGGTTCTCTTCCAATTATGTACGAAAGTGACAAATAGTAAAAAGAGCTCGTGAATTAATAGAGGTAAATAAATGTCTCAAAGATTCAGACAAGATGATTTTTTGCCCTTTCTGAGTTTTGTTGAGCAGACGACAGACAATGCACTTTAGAATCACCCAACAGGAGACACATGGTGGGTTTTAGCCAAGTTCTTTTCTTTTTTACCAGCAAGATGAGCACAGTGCGCTGATTGCCCAAAAAGCAAACAAAGGGGAAACGTTTCGGTTTGAATTCTGATCAGAAAACCATATTGGTAACATCATATTTTGTTGACTCTCAGCAGCTAAACAGTTTAGTTTCATGTTACATTTAATTTGGAGGCATTCCTAGCAGGTTGATCCCGACCTAAAGATCTTGCCAGCATACAGTGGGGCTTGTTTTTAGACCTAGCAATATCATGGTGTGGCGGTGATGGAACTTTCATATATAGGCTGACCTCGTTTTAGCCCCGCCTTAATTATACGACTTTGTTTGAGGCTGTGAGTCTTTGTAGTTTGTAGATTTGCCATTCACTTGACATTTTGGATTCCTTTTTGGTGGGGGAAAGGGCGGTGGGGGTGTGGTGGGGTGGGAAAGGAAAAAAAAAAGGCAATTATTTCCAAAAGTTCGAAAAGTTGAGCAATCTGTTCGTCATCGAAAAGATATATACAATCTTTAGACATCTTTGATATTTCAACTACTGAAAGATCTTTGGTTCATTCACCGACATAATATGTTAATTAGCTTACCTATATATAAAAAAAAAAGATTAATTCGATTCTGATTAGTAAATTCATGATAGACTAGAATCTATGGTTATTATTTAATTAGAGCTAGTTTGCTTCTATAACCAAACGTGTTCAATGTGAAAAGAGGAATTTAATTTGTTTGATAAAAAAAGAAAAAACCTACTTGACGTGCGCTGCCATTGAAATCAAAATTCAAGATGGCAGAAAAGGCTTGAGCCTTCACGCTACACACAACTTATAATTATGATAACTAAAATTAAATCATTACTTTATTGATTGGGACAGTACTCTTTATATTATTGGGATTTATCTAAGAGGAATAATCTTATAGTTATGGACAACCTTTTTATCCAATTAACCTCACAGGAAAGGATTGGGAAATAATGTTATCATTCATCCCTTAATTCGAAGGTCAGAAAAAAATGCTATATATGTAAACACCTGTTAATTTATCCATACTCCAAAGATCCCCATGCAATTATATCATCAAATCAAATTCATGTGATTAGTAAATGCATGTCATAAATAGCTTGCAAAGGTCAAGTTGCAATCCACTTTATTGAATTTTCTTTTTTGAAAAGGGGAATACATATATATATATATATATATTGATTAATTCGTCATCAGGTACGTAATTCAATTAGTTTCGGTCCCTATGAAATGGATACAAGAAGGCCAGTCCAAAGAAGAGAACAGCACTGCCCATGGCAGCTGTGGAAAGGAAAACAAAAGAGAGTCTTGTCTTGTTGTCAAAGTGGGCAGAGTAAAGCTGTTTTTTTACTTGATGCACAGAGTGCACGAGGGGGGTATCAGCATTTCACATCAGACACTGCATGCTTGTTGTTTTCTTCATGTGTGTGCACCTTTATTTCTTCTGCTTTTGCCACGACAATGAGGAGCAGAAAATTCACCTCCCCTTCCACATGTAAAAAGAAGCTTATAATCAATATTTCATATAACAGATTTTGCATATCCCCAAACAAAGGGCAGGACGCTGCTGCTTTCCGGGGGTCCATCCCATCAAATCCATCAACTCAAATTCTTAATTGGCACATGCAAGTTCTATAGAAAGGATAACCCTTTTCCCCTATACTTACACTGATATTTGTGGTGGAGAAGGAGGGAATCGTCAGCCACCTAACTATTCATCTTATATATATTCACCTCTAATCTGCCTGCATATGTAACTGGAGTATTTTTATTTGCTCTACTCTCCTTATCTTAGTGGAAGGAGAAATTTACAACTTTGACACGTTTATGCTCCATTTGATTCACATTTTTTGCTATTTAGTTTTGGTTTTCCTATTCAAATTTTGTGTTTTTTACTTATTACTCATATATATTCAATGTGAAGGTCACATCACTAGGCAAAATAATCTACGGATTTATCCACCAAAAAACTAAATGTTTAATTAATTCATGAGAATAATGGCTTCATTATTGATATATATTTTATAGCACTCCCTCCATTTACGTTGTCTTTTTCATGTTTTGACGGTGGGAATACATATTTTATAAGGAAGTCAAGCTTATTCTTTAAGCATATCATATAATTGAATTGTATTAATTGTGATGGACATTCCCACCCAAAGTCTTTAAAATTTGCAAACTGTATCCTCTTTTAAGATCTTTTTATTTTTTTAAATTAAAGATATAAATATTAAAAAAATTACTAAACAGTGCTGACATTTTCGATGGTGAAATTTTGGTTGGGGGAAAGCTCAAAATGGGTATATATATATTCCGGATTTTTAAGATTAAACACCAAAAAAAAAAATAGAACACTTTCTTTTCCACAATCTTATAAAATTATAGTACTTTTCTTTCACCACTGTCTTTGAAGAAATAGTAAATGTATATTCAAAATGGAATCCTGCCATTGAAGCACTGGAAATGCCATTGTATTTTGTTGTGTCCCTATATTGCTTCTGGGAGATATGGCAGAATTGCATAGCGCATACCGTTCCTTCTATAATGTAGTAAGCTGAAATATCAGGCTTAGCTGGCCCAACCAAATATCTGCAATTGCCATCTCGAGCAAAAAAATGGAAGATCCTCAAGATAAACCACAATCTTGCTGTCCAAATCAACAAGCAGAAAGGTAGCTGCATACTGCATTTGCAAGTTTTGCTTCAATAAATGTACTAACATGAATAGGATTCTTTTTTGTGGTCCTAGCTCGATACTGGTTTATCAGGAGCTATTCCACTCCTGAAGTTGGGTGAGGTCAAGTCTTCTAGTTAAATTTGTAATTCATCCTTGGCTTGTATTGTATCATTAAAATTGAGTTTACGGATTATTATTCAGTACACTGTCAGTTTCATTGCATATTCCGTAATTACTGTTTGATTTACATTTTGGTCAATCTAATCGAAATACGGGCCCCTAAGCGGCTTCCATATATAGAATCACATGCTTCAAACATAATCAAGGTTAATCAGATTTAAGAAATCTGCAAGACTTTAACAAAAAGATAGATATGTATAGATTCACCCAACTTCCAAGAACTCTAAAATCGCATCCAACAACCAACTTGAACGAAATGTTTAAGCAACAGGTTGGACTTACAGTTGATTTTATTCCTTAACAGCAAAGAAATTGACATCCTGTGTGGGAACTGGAAAGTGAAAACCTTTTCTTCTTTTGACAGACAGGGAGCAGGGAAAAATGGGGCCACGACCATTGGAATAATCAGGATTAGAATCTTGATTGGTGCAAAAGCTTTTTTTGTTTTTAAAATCTGCCATTGCCCGCAGGGAGCGTTCAAAATCCCAAAGTGAAAGGGATGTACCGTCTCTATAAAGTAATGGTTCTCAATTTCAGTGCCCTTTCTCAATGTCATATCCCACAGGTTTCCCTTATTTTAGCAAATGTTAAGAAATATATTCTGTCAATTCAACTTTTGCCTGCGCACGTACAGGCCTCATTTTAAGCACATTCAGTAGACTATTGGACACAAACCTTGTCAGTTAAAAATTTATTACGCAAGTATACGTATCGAATAGACAGTATATTAACAAGTAGAATATCGTTCTCACGGAGAATTGATTTAAAATTTTATTAATTACTAAAATTAAAACAATTTAATTTTATCCAAATAATCTAAATTAATTAATTAATTAAAACAAATAAACTAGAATTTAAAATAATAAGAAAAATCAAAATAATAACAACTGGAGAAAATATCAAATTAAACAAGCCTAGGATTACAATATCCCTCACACTTCATCTAAATTTTACCTCTCCTCCTTAACTTATTTCAATGGGTCGAATTGCTAACCTAGAGTCCTAAATTATTTATAAGGATCTCCCGACTTGTCCTATAAAAATATCTATTTTAACCAAAACACTATATCCCTATGTGATTTGAAATTAAAACAGACTCATTAAATTCAGGCTCTAATCTGGCTACATATGGCCTATAGGTATATCCCTATCTTATAGGCAAATCATTTAACATGATCATATGCTATCTCAATTTTAGTCTACTCTAAACTCCTTCTCCCAAGTTTGTTTAGGTTCCTAAATCAATTTAATTGGTAATCAGGCAATTAAAAGCATTAAGAACAAATTGAAATAAACAATTCAATTCCCATTGAAAATAAGTAAGAAAAAGATTAAAAACTTAGAGTACATGTGAGTTCAATTGCAATCCTAGAAAAAGAAAATTAGCTACTCATAATTGCAAAATCAAATAACATTGTATAAAGCTCAACCATTGAAAATAACAAGAAGAATAAAAGCTAAGGAAGAAAACAAAATAATTGCCGCTCTGATCTCCGGGTTTCCGCTTCAACTTCTAGCTTCTTGAATCTCTCAAAAGTCCCCTCTCGGGTCTTAAAATATCCTATATATACTAACAAACTTAACCTAAATTTCTCCAAGTTGACCTAG
The DNA here is from genome assembly GCA_036013995.1 of Theobroma grandiflorum. Lineage (NCBI taxonomy): Eukaryota > Viridiplantae > Streptophyta > Magnoliopsida > Malvales > Malvaceae > Theobroma > Theobroma grandiflorum. The sequence goes on from CP142129.1 coordinate 41,744,955, forward strand.
GGTTTAATTGGGCTTAAAACATAATGAGAGGCCCAAAAAATCACTTAACAGTCTTTACAAATTTCCATTCCCGGTACAGGACGTCCAGCTACTTTCCAACATAATTTTCTCTATCTTCGAGGCAGAACTGGGGAAAGTGATCTTCATGAAAGTTGTAGCTCTCTCTCTTAGCTTTCCAATGGTCTAAGAATCATAGCAATTGGAGTTCTGTAGCTTGAGACATGGCTAAAATACTGAAATATATGCAAATAAATTTATGGATCTTTTAACACCTTACTTTCCAAAATTAAGCCCAATTACTTTAGGTCCTACCAAAAATATAAAAACTAATAAATATTAACCAAATTAAAAGAAATAACATAAAATTAAATAACTTACTTAAAAATAAATTAAATATAAAAATAACTAAAAATTAAGTAAATTACAATTAAAAACTAAGGACTTAGCTAAAATTTAATAACAAAATTAGAATAAAATAATTCTATAAAATAGAATTATCACACCCCCAAACTTAAGATTTTGCTAGTCCTCGAGCAAAAGAAAAGAATCACAAAAAGAAAACGCAAACATGAAAATCCTTGAACGAGAGATAGAAATACCAAATCATGATTTCTCAATTTTTCCTCAGAAATTAACTCAAATTCTAGCTTAAGATAACATACAACTAATCTTTAAATTCATGCATCAATTCAAGTGAAACTTTATTTTTCGAATGGACTTCCGTGTGTGTGTGAATGCTCTTTTACAAAGAATATCATGCAATTCAAATTAGTTTATGCCAAATTTAAGCATAGATTAGTACTTGGATCCCATAAGTTTGCTTTTCATCTCTCTCTCCACTAATGTAGATTAACACTTATTCAAGGATCAATAGGTCTTTACCAAACTTGTAATGTAAGGCTAAGGTCGAGGTATGATAAATGATATATTTAAGCTCAAATTCACCCTAAGCACTTAATCAATCTAGGACACATAAAGAGCTCAAAAAAAAAAATTTTTTTTAACACCCTAAAACTTGAAGTAAACTTTCCTTTGTAACACACATTGCTTTCTTTTCTTTCTCTTTTTTTTTTCAACCCCCAAACTTATTTTTTGACAATTATAACAAGGGGTAATTTTTCCAACAACTTTCACTTTTTTTTTTTTTACCTTCTCCTCAATTTATTCTTTAAGCTCAAATCATTCCTTAGAAAGATTAAAATACTTAAAAGGTGAAAGGTTCAAATTGTTGGATTTAAATAGACAGGCCATGGCTAACATAATTGTGTAAATTACAAAGAAAAGGTAAATTAGGCTAAAAAGGGGTGACTAAGGATAAATATAATAAGGTAGGCTCAAAAGGCTCAAACGGTCCAAAGATGGCCTAAATCACTTCCTATCCTAAGTGTTATCTAAGATTTCGCCTCGAGAGAGAATTAAACAAATTCTAGAATTCATGACTTCACTATACTTTTTTATCAACATAAATTTTCTCTAAATCACATAAAAATTCTAAGTAAAAGAGTATAGTGCTCAAATTATTGAAAGTCACACTTTAAAATAAAATTAACACAAGAATATCACATAAAATTAAATCATAACTATATGCTTCTCAAAAGCTAAAAATCAAAAGATAATTAAAATATCATCCTAGGATTGAGACAATCATGAATAAAGTGCAACTATCTCAAAAGTTTTTTTTTTTTTTACTCATAAATGAAACATGCAAAATATAAATAAACATGCAAAACAAATTCTAAACCAAAGCTAACTAAACATAAAAAAATTAAATCAACAAAATTCGACACTACTAAATTCTAAACCACTCCCCCAAACTTAAATTGCACATTGTCCTCAATGTGAAAAGCTAAAAAAAATAAATAAAGAAATTAAACTCCCTTATCAATGGTGGTAGTGCCTTAAAAGCTTTAATTTTCTTTCTCCTCATCTTCATGCTTTCCAAATCTGCATACATAACAAAACAAGCTAGGCAAAGGTTTTAACTACTTATTTACATAGAAAAAAATAACTAAAATAACAACTAAATCTAAAAGGATATAACTTGGGTTGCCTCCCAAGAAGCGCTTCTTTATAGTCACTAGCTTGACTTTGGTTGAGGTCTTCATTCACCCTATTAATGAGGTTTGAGTTTGCATGGAAAAAGTTTGAGGTGTGAAAGTAGTCTCCTCCTAAGATGAGTTTGTAATGGTTTTAACTCAAGATTTGGTGCTTGCTCAACCCAAGATGATGGAATAGGCTGACTTTTACCCAACTTCTCAAATTGAGTTCTACTTGGATAATGCACTTTCGTTGTAGCTTTCAAAACATATGCAACATTTGTAAGTTCTTCATTCTGGTCCTTGGTTGTTGCATCTTGAACCAAACAAGCTTCAAGAAACTTATTTGAATTTTCCATATCAATAGCCTCCTTAGGTAGCTTATCAACTATATCTAGAAAAAGAATGAGAGGCACATATGGCTTGACTTGTGGTGGTGTAGATACTTTCTCCTCTTGCTTAATTTTTTCATCTTGAACTTGATTGCTAAAAGTATTTCCTTGATCTACTTTATCTCCATCATGTACAACATTCTTGCCATTTACCTCATCAAGATGCTTACCATATTCTTCTTTTTTAGGATTAGGCTCAATATCATTTGATAAAATTTCTTGAGGCATATTGTTGATGTAATCGACAAGTTGGCCCACTTGAGTCTCAAGATTTCGGATTGATTCTGCTCGACTTTGAATGATGGCATCATTCTTTGTCATGAATTGCATTAACATATCTTCCAAAGTTAGCTTCTTCTCAAGAATAGAGGCTCTAACTTGTGATTCGAAATTATGCTGGAAAATAGGCTGTGATGAATATGTAGGACCCTGATCATTACTCCATGAAAAATTTGAGTGATTCCACCATGAGTTGTAACTGTTGGAGTACGAATTGTTTTGCTGCCCATTGAAGCTTCCATCAAATTGCATTGATTCATAATAAGTTGGACAACAATCACTTGAATGCTTATCTCCACAAAGCTCGCATGCCACAAAAGGATTTTGAAAACCATTAACACCCTATGTGTCCATTTTTTGAGACAAAGCATCTACTTCGGCAGCCAAAGTACTGATAACCAATTCATAATCACTAGCAACCCTCTTAGGAACAAATTGTTCAAATATCCATTGATAGTTACAATAATTCATCACCTCAACCAAAAGCACTTGAAAATAAAATAAAAAAAATTTGAATTAAGACTAAATTTGCTTGGTATTAGTATTAGTAAAAATTCTAGAAACAATTCCCCGGCAACGGCGCCAAAAACTTGTCAGTTAAAAATCCACTACGCAAGTATACGTATCGAATAGACAGTATATTAGCAAGTAGAGTATCGTTCCCACGGAGAATTGATTTAAAATTTTATTAATTACTAAAATTAAAACAATTTAATTTTATCCAAATAATCCAAATTAATTAATTAATTAAAACTAATAAACTAGAATTTAAAATAACAAGAAAAATCAAAATAATAACAACTGGAGAAAATATCAAATTAAACAAGCCTAAGATTACAATATCCCTCACACTTCATCTAAATTTTACCTCTCCTCCTTAACTTATTTCAATGGGTCGAATTGCTAACCTAAAGTCTTAAATTATTTATAAGGGTCTCTCGACTCGTCCTATAAAAATATCTATTTTAACCAAAACACTATATCCCTATGTGATTTGAAAATAAAACAGACTCATTAAGTTCAGGCTCTAATCTGGCTACATATGGCCTATAGGTATATCCCTATCCTATACGCAAATCATTTAACATGATCATATGCTATCCCAATTTTAGTCTACTCTAAACTCCCTCTCCCAAGTTTGTTTAGGTTCCTAAATCAATTTAATTGGTGATCAGGCAATTAAAAGCATTAAGAACAAATTGAAATAAACAATTCAATTCCCATTGAAAATAAGTAAAAAAAAGATTAAAAACTTAGAGTACATGTGAGTTCAATTGCAATCCTAGAAAAAGAAAATTAGCTACTCATAATTGCAAAATCAAATAATATTGTATAAAGTTCAACCATTGAAAATAACAAGAAGAATAAAAGCTAAGGAAGAAAACAAAATAATTGCCGCTCTGATCTCCGGGTTTCCGCTTCAACTTCTAGCTTCTTGAATCTCTCAAAAGTCCCTTCTCAGGTCTTAAAATATCCTATATATACTAACAAACTTAACCTAAATTTCTCCAAGTTGACCTAGGGTTTAATTGGGCTTAAAACATAATGAGAGGCCCAAAAAATCACTTAACAGTCTTTACAAATTTCCATTCCCGGTACAGGACGTTCAGCTACTTTCCAACATAATTTTCTCTATCTTCGAGGCAGAACTGGGGAAAGTGATCTTCATGAAAGTTGTAGCTCTGTCTCTTAACTTTCCAATGGTCTAAGAATCGAAGCAATTGGAGTTCTGTAGCTCGAGGTATGGCTAAAACACTGAAACATATGCAAGCAAATTTATGGATCTTTTAGCACCTTACTTTCCAAAATTAAGCCCAATTACTTTAGGTCCTACCAAAAATATAAAAACTAATAAATATTAACCAAATTAAAGGAAATAACATAAAATTAAATAACTTACTTAAAAATAAATTAAATATAAAAATAACTAAAAATTAAGTAAATTACAATTAAAAACTAAAGACTTAGCTAAAATTTAATAACAAAATTAGAATAAAATAATTCTATAAAATAGAATTATCACATGTGTTTTAAGAAAGAAACTGGTACTTTAAACTCTCATAGCTTTGTCTTTATATATATATATACACCAGTCTCCCATCTCTAGCTGTTCATCTGATATATAAGAACATCAATTATAAAGAATAATTGTCGGTTTCATTTTCAACCTCACGCTGGGGAACGTTTCCTCCGGCTAATTAATCATCATTTCCAAGTTGAACGAACCTAGCTAATACTAGATAGCTAGCTAGCTCCTCTTCGTCCGAATGGTATCAAAATTTTATCTTTTTCGATCATCAACCAACAATTGGCTTAAGCTAGGTAGATATTTACGGAGCATGTTGGGACTTGGGAGTAGAATAAGCAAGTCTATGAAGTCTCCCACGATGACTGTAGCAAGAGAGAGAGAGGGGCGGGTCATGGTTGCCATTCCTTTTCTAGTAAAATAGAAGAGCAAGTATTAGAAAGAGTCGACAGCATCATTCGAGAGCATCATGCTTCTCACATGGCTAACTCTTTTTGGCAACCACCCCATTCCATTCCTTCATTAATATCCATACATCTCCCCCTTTGTCCCCTTATCTAATCTTTCAAGGGCTCAAAAAGCCCCCACTATCATCGCCCAAACCACCCCATGATGGCTGTCTCCAATGTATAAATGAAAGAATTAAACCACTATTTGTACCTGTTATGGAACAAGCATTGCAGGCTATATTTGGGCAAAAGGGGGTTGGCCTTTTGTCCTCCTTCTAAGCAACAACGGGCAGAAACACACAAAAACACTTTGAACATTCTTCCTTAGCAGCATTTCATTTAGTAGGGTTAGTTTCCATGATTTGTTCAACTATCCTGTTTCTTTTATTTCTCAACTTGCCATGACATGTCCCCTTCAGGAGGAGCTGATCTCCTTCTCACATGATCCTCTTTTGTAGTATGATAACTATTACTTCTAGAGCATAATAGGCATGTTAGGCTTCTTTTGCTCACCCATTATTCGCTACCCCCTAAGAGGTTGACAACTTGGGTCCACTTTATAATATTGGATGACTACATATATATACGTAAAATATATATATGTATATATATATATATATACACATAATATATATATATATAATGTAGCTTGAAAAATAAAATATGTAGTAAGTTTAGGAAAACAAAGCAAAGCATGCAAACATGTCCTAATGTTTTGTGTTTATCCAGGTATTCAATTTGGGTGCAACTTGGATTTAGAATGATAGCATTAAAGATCATACAGCTAGCGATATGTAGAGCATGATGTGCTCTAGCTAGGCTGATGTAGATAGAATGTGTTGGTCCTGCTGGGAGATATGCAGGCGACAATCAATTGCGGGATAGGGACCAACTTAGGGTAGTCTATTTCGTTATTTTAAAGTGCCGACCCTGAAAGCAATGCGAACGGAGCAGACAGGTGCACGAATTAAATATGCGGGTGCCGAAACTTGATCAAGTTGATACAATCAACGAATGGATTTCTTTTTCTTTTTTTTTTTTATTAAGAAGGGGATTTGAATCTATAAATGTACCTATTGTTAAACCATATATTTCGGTATTATCAATCCATGCAATTTGATCATACATATACATATGTAAGTTAAGATAATTACTATATTAAATGGACATTTTGAGAATTTACATCAAATTCAAAAATCTTATTTTACAGTGAGAGTTTCAGTTTATAAGATACTAGAGAGGTTTGTTTAAAACTCAATTAAGTAATATATATATATATATATAATTATTAGTACAATTTACGTATAAATAGGAAAATGTAAAAATGAAATTTGTTTGAAATAAATATATGAATAGATAGGCACATGCACTTCACTTTTAAAATAGTAATAATATAAATGATGGGGTCATGACATGCACGAAGCTACTATATATTTAATTTCTTTTATGTCAGAAATGAGTTGACATCTTATTGGTCATTTAAAGCAACACTATTCATCCTACCAGCTATCAAGGCTTTGTACATCTCCTAACAAACAAAGCCATGAATTTAACTTAACATTGCGACTAAGCTTTCAGTCCAAAGAAAAGGGGTTTTCTTGAAAAGAAAAATCTATCATGCTTATCTCAAAACAATATCAATCGTTCATATGAAGATAAGAAAATGCCCCACCATCATGTTATGAAAAAATAAAACAAATTTTGATGATACTGACATTACCAGAGTATTCAAGTGGTAGTGCCATGAAATGTCCTACTAGATATTTTGTTGTTCGTAATACCTGGCTTGTGATTCGCAATTATTAACATATCTCAGCAAAACTAAATTCAGATGAAGACTTGAGTCACTGAGGCCTGCAAAGCTTTAAACATCAATTCTGGCGTCTGGCCCAAGTTTTTAAGAACTAATTAAAACATGAAACTAACTTGGGCAATAGCCAATTAATACCACCTTCAGCAAATGTGAATTTTTCTAATTGAGAACCAAGCAGAATGTGGACCACTGGCCTGAACATGGACCCTGTGACCTTTAGGGCTTGTGGGTTCAATTATGCAATTTTTTCCCAAAATACAAGCTCAGAGTTTCTGGGGTTTATGAGGCTTAGGGGCTCTGAGCCTAAGTTACTGGACCTCGAAGAGTACCAGATTGCCTCAACTTTGGACTCTGCCCAGAGTGTTGTGTCATTTAACCTAAATCCACATACTGCTGAGAAGTGTGAACTGCTTAGCGTTAATCCTGGCTAAGCCCATTTCATTTCCCAGTTCTTTCTCCAAATAAATGGCGTCTGGCCTGGTTGGTGTAGGGACCTGCCCAAACCATTCGTTCTCCAATGGCCGCATCAGTTATCCAGATGGATTTATCAGAAGCTTTGGGCAAAATGGTTGAATATACATCACTATCGTCAAGCAATGATGGATTGTTATTTGAAGTTTGGATAACTTTTGGATTCTTTTATGTCATACCAAAGAAAAAAAACAAAAAGAAATGTCGTAAAAGAAAATGGTTTTGGCTGTTCCAAATGTTGCCTATAGGACAGAGGTTTCTGAGCAGCACAGGTTGCCAGATGAAACAAGGGACAAATTTCGCAAAAATGTCCAAGTATAGTTATCTAGGAAACTGCCATAATTTCTAGGTTCCTAAGAACCGAAATGTGGCACCCTATATTAATTCAGCCAGCTTAGGAGCCCCGATGGGAAATTTTCCTCTCTGCAATTTGGAGTAGCTGGCTGTCACCCAGTTTCAATTTAGCTTGTTGTCAATCAAATTTATTTCTTTTGTCTCTGCATGATATACAGCTCCTAGAGAAAAGGAAAAACACAAGAAAGCCTCTTTTGTCAGATTAGGAAAAAGATGGATTTCCAGGCAAGGTGGTGCAAGAACATTCATTCAATCGGTCATTCACTAATGGCCTGGGAATTATTCAATGAAGTAGCTGGCTACTTCTGCTTTTAAACTACTTTGAGTAGTTCCGATTGCAGCCCATCTAATCCCCTCTAATTTCGTATACAAACTTCTCAAGTTCGAAACCCTTTTTTGTTGTGATGAAATGTGCCATTTACAACAGTTAAGTGCTCCTTCAAGCCTGGGAATATTGATCATCACTACCCTTTTATCTCCTTTCGGGTATTTTTTTCTCTTTAAGGATAAAAGTTATTGGATGATGATAGAAACAAACTGTTGGAACTTGAGATCAAAATCCTTGTAATTTGTAGAGTATGCTCTATCTCCACTCCCAGTATTTCGCTTCAATTTCCTGTTAATAAACTTGTAATTTAGAATCTATTATAATCTAAGAATTTATATTGGTACCTGTAGAGGTTTATTGGGTTTTACTTTTTCTCCCATCACATAAATTGTAACCAATTGTAATCAAAATTGCCTCAACTACTCATATTAAGGAAGAAAGACAATTTGAACTTTTAATTATTGGCACCAATTATCCGATATATAGCCAAAAATGAATGCATCAAAAGGATTTCATAGGCATTCATTTTGATGGATCATTGATAATTTGGGTACCATTGGGATTGTGTTTACTAGTAGCTTTTTGGGCCTTTGACCAAATACATTCTATTCAGAGTACCCAGATAAACAGTAGCACGTAAAATCAAATAAAAAAAAGGAAAAGAAAAGAGTGAATAAATCTCAGTAGAATTTTCTTCAATGTCCTATAACCAAAAATTAATCAAAATCAGTACGTAAGGCGATTTCTCCACTGCCATCCTAGACAGCCCAAAATAAAGTTATTCCGTAATATCCGTACGGAAAAATGACGCAAGCCCGCGTTTGATTGTCAAAGCCCCTTTCTAGTATTTCCGCAAATACAACAAATTGCCATGACCTCATTTTGGATTTTGTCTTTGAATGGTCTGAGATACGCCATGGCCACCAAACCAGGCCAGCTAAGAAACTAGATCTCGTATCATCTACCAAGTTACCTTTGTACCCTTCCCCCACTCACCTATTTCGTTCCATTGGCACCATTTTTGTAAATAGTGACATGTAGCGCACATTTTGTTTTCATTTGTCTGGATATATATAGTCAGCAAAGTAATCGCAGCAGAAGAGAAAGAAAATCACAAAGTTTTAGCACTAACAAATGAATGAACCCCTTAAATTTTTTATTTATCTCAATTTTTTGTTTTGGTTGGGTTTTTCATGATTGTGAAATGACTGAGAGCACTGGTTAAAAAAAAGTACATGAACAGTTATTATATCACCTTTTAAGCTGGGGTCGCAGTTTGTTGCAGAGGGTGAAAGGCCTGGCGTTTGTGAAACATAAAATAAAATAACATTGACAATTAAGAGAAAGTTAAATTAGAGCACAAATAATTGAAGAACAATGAAATAAAACAGTGAAAAAGAATTATGCAAATACACAGTTTTAGATGCTGGCAGTGGCAGCAATAGAGAGAGAGAGAGAGAGAGAGATCTTTTCGAAACCCGAAAGAAAAAAGGGCTGAACTTTGCAGCCAAGGCACAGCTGTGTTATAGTAACAGAGGGAATTAAGAAGAACAAAATATTCACAGAAAGCTACTTTTATTGGCTTTGTTTACTGTTTTGACGCTGAGAAGTTTTACAGTGACATATCATTTGCTTAGCTATACTCGCTTTGTTGTCTTTCTGATGCCTGGTCTAAGGTTCGGGTATGGTAAAAAAAATGAGATTGTTCATTGTTGCATATGGGAGATGAGAGTCGAGTAATAATTTTTTGGTAAAAACAACATATATATATATATATATTTATATGTAGGCTTCTTCAAGTTCAACCTCCCGTACTTTCTCCATTAATTCACTTTCAATTTACGTAATGAATAACATCAACGAAAAACTAACAATGCTCAAACTCAAAAGTTTTTATTATGAAGATTAAACCAACAAATAGAGTCAAGTAACCTTCTAGCCTTAACAATTTTATTTTTCTACTTGCATGATCATATCGTTTATTTGCTAGGGATTAAAGAAAATAGAGGGGAGGAGAGTAAAAACAGGCGCAGAGAATTAGATAAAAGTGAAGTTAAAAAAGAAGCATAAGCATATAAAAATGAAAGGCTTCACGAGATTGTCAGAAGCTGAGGACCCTGAGGTATCTTTCTTTTTGAAGACACGTCGCTCCAGAAAGCAATGACAGAGAGAAATATAGGGAGAGTGTTTCTCTTTTTTTTTTTAGTTTTTTCTTTTCCTTGTCAAAGCAAAAACCTTTCCTGAGTTTCCCATTGGAGGAATGAAAATCCGAGCGTTTCACTTCCCTTTACCTTCCTCCCTCTCTTTTAGATTGCTTCTTTTTCTTTTATGTATACATACATACATACATATATATATATATATTGAGAATCAGATTCTAGTAAGGTGCATGGGTTATTATGCCTTTACTGTTTATATATTAATCTGTGTGTGGTGATTATTTTATTGCATCCTCTTCGTTTAACGCTTGCCTTTGTGGGGTTTTACCACTTTGCAAGTGTAACTCTCCTTTTTAAACCTGGGATTAAGAAGTATTTTCTTTTTAAGACCCTCTGAATCTCTCAGCGGCATGTTTTTGTCATGTAATGCAGTTTCTCACGAGGCCATGACAGTATTTTTATTCCCTTTGAGTTATTTTGAATTTCAAACAGTACTACTACCATGAAACACACCATCGAAAAATAAAAACAATATATCCTTATCTCTTTTGTTCATTTACTATTATTTCTTTTGTTTTTTCAACATATTTGACGTTTCTTTTAAAACCATTTAGTAATATTATTCTTCAACAACTTTCCATCACCACTTTTGGCAACATGGAAAGCACCTAAGATTGTGAGCTGTATCACCCTTTCTTAGTTTCTAAGCTTTCTTATCAAAATGGGCATTTTTAGATTTCACTTTCAAAACCCTCTTCTTCTTCTTCTTCATTTTTTTTAACTTTTATTCCCTCTTTCTGTGATTTTTCCTCAGCTCCCTCTCACTCTCTAACTTCTCCCCACTCAGTGCACTGAGAAACATGGGAAGGGCTACAAGGTGGCTAAAGGGCCTGTTCGGGATAAGGAACAGCAAAGACTACTCAAATTCCAGTGACCGGAGAGACAAGAAAAAGTGTAGCATTGGGCATTCAGGGAGAGACTCTAGCGCTGCCTTGTGTCACAACCCTACAACAATACCACCCAACATATCACCAGCGGAGGCTGCCTGGCTAAGTTCATACTATAATGAAACAGAGAAGGAGCAGAACAAGCACGCAATTGCTGTGGCAGCCGCAACAGCAGCGGCTGCCGATGCAGCAGTAGCTGCTGCGCAGGCTGCGGTGGCAGTGGTGAGGCTGACAAGTCATGGCAGAGGGACCATGTTCGGCGGTGGACATGAGAGGTGGGCTGCTGTTAAGATTCAAACTATTTTTAGAGGTTATCTGGTAAGTATAGTTCTAACAATTTCGTCTTCATTTTTTAAGCGTTCGCATAAAGCCATAAGGGTGTTAATTATTTTCCTTGGGCATTGTTCCCCGGTATATCTGTTTGAACTGGAGTAAAATTTAAGGCTTTTTTTTTTCTTATTTGATCTTGGATTTTGGATTTAAAACAGGCTAGAAAGGCACTACGAGCTTTGAAAGGATTAGTGAAGATACAGGCGCTTGTTAGAGGATATTTAGTGCGGAAACAAGCCACAGCTACTCTCCATAGCATGCAGGCCCTGATAAGAGCACAAGCTACCATTAGGTCCCAGAAAGCTCGTGGACTCATTAATCATGATGCTAACAGATTTGACATCCGAGCACGAAAATCTATGGTAAGAAAAATCCTTTTAATACAAGAAACCTACTCTATTTAATGCGACTCCCATTTAGGCTTTTAGAAATCATTTACTCCATCTTGTAGGAGAGATTTGATGATACAAGGAGTGAACATACAGTTTCTATCCATAGCAGAAGATTGTCAGCTTCTCTCGACACTGCAATTAACATCGATGAAAGTCCCAAAATTGTGGAGGTTGATACAGGCAGGCCTAAATCCAGATCTCGCAGAACCAACACTTCTGTATCAGATTTCAGCGATGACCCGCCTTATCAAACGCTGTCTTCTCCGCTTCCGTCTCGAGTTCCAGCCCGTTTGTCCCTACCAGATAGCCGCCATTGGCAAGAAACTGATTGGGGATTAACTGGAGATGAATGCAGGTTCTCCACAGCACAAAGTACACCTCGTTTTATCAATTCTTGTGGGTCTAATGCCCCGGTTACCCCCGCGAAGAGTGTTTGTGCTGAAAACCTTTTTAGACATTACGGGAATTTTCCAAATTATATGGCTAATACGCAGTCTTTTAAGGCTAAATTGAGGTCACATAGTGCTCCAAAGCAAAGGCCAGAGCCAGGTCCGAAAAAGCGCCTTTCCCTCAATGAAATGATGGAATCTAGAAGTAGTTTAAGTGGGGTTAGGATGCAGAGATCATGCTCACAAGTTCAAGAAGCTATTAATTTCAAGAATGCAGTGATGGGGAAGCTTGATAGATCCTCAGAATTTGGTAGAGATCCTGAGAGAAACTACTTGCAGAGAAGGTGGTGATTATGAGAGCAAAGAAAAAAAAATTGTAACAGAGGAGCTCTGCCTCTATGGCCCCCCCTTGTTTGCTAGTGAACAGAGATAGGTGATAAAACAAGATAGAATCTGTGTAGAATTTACGTGATCTGATTGAAATTCCTGTCCATCTGATTCAAATGTCAGTGTTATGCGAAGGAATTTGCCTTATTGTCAATGAAATGAAATTCCAATTGTAGAATTAGATGGCCTTGTGAAGTTGAGTCCTCCGTGTCTTCATTGTTTTCTACAGAACCAACATGACTTTGTTTCTTTCTACTAATCAAAGCTGATCAGATAATGATTTGTTTCAATAAATTAATCCAAGTCACCAGTCTTTCAAATTTCTGTGACCTCGTAAACATATGGTGACCCCAACGAGTGACCGCGCCATCACTGCTTGATTGATTTGATGTAAGTGTAGTATTTTCTTGACTTTAGGAGCCAAGGATAAATGTGAATGTGGAAAGAAAATTCCACGGTTGGGTGATTTTCAAATTGAAATGTTGGAAACCAAAGCTGTTGTATTCTACATGATTGCATCTCCAGTACAATATTCCCTCCTTCCCCTTTTTATTCATTTTGGAATTGTGTGTAAGAGTTTAACTATTTGCTCTTGCTCTTTGTTTGCATTTGATGTGTGATAGCTTGGATCTTTTCATGGCAATGGCCCCTTTAGCTCCGCTCATGCATGACCCACCTTTTGTTGCAAGCTTTGTTTCTTTCTTTTTTCTACCTTATCAAGGCTTTTTACTTTGCCAATCACTGCTCTTTATACCAACAATGCCATCTATCTAACAAGTGTAAGTTTTTCATATTTGACTGAAAACAGCCAAAAGGAAACCTCGAAAGGGTAATAACATGCATCGATTTCTCATTATTGCAGAATTCATGATTAGAATCATGGTTAAAACTTGCACTAGTTCTTAGCAAAATGAGTCAGGCTTCTTTTTCTGTCTTTCCCAAACTCATAATCACACTGTCACTATTGTACTAAGTTGATGAAAGGAAAGGAAAAAGCAGTTCAATCAACGCCTTGATAAACCTTCATCCATGGAAGATTACTAGCAATAATTGCATTCAGGTATTCACTGAGTCAGTCGAGTGCAAATTAGAAAAGAAGTTCCGGACATGCTCCACGAGCACCCCGTGGTAACCACAAGTCAAGCCTAAACTACCAAGCTACTGACTTACAGCATAGCTAAAAAATGATTTAAAAGTTCAAACAAAGAAAGCAAATTCTAACTCATCTACTACTAACTTTTTCGTCAAATTTCAATCAGATCAAGTGGCAGTACTTTTTGTTGGGTCTTATCATTATTTACATTACAGGAAGTTTGATATTTTCTTAAAACCTTTGGCATTTATCAGTAATTTCACGTTTTCCAGACCAATAATGATTAGCTTTTGATCTGACATACCTAAAATGTTTCTTGAATTTAGGGGACAGATGCTACCTTTGTTTTCCGCTAACTGCTTGCCCCATCTGCCACACATCAATCAACGACAGCCCTTTTAAAATTTAAAAAATTAAGGCCTATTTACGGTTCTGTGCACTGTTTTTGGCTGAATATTTCGTGAAGCGTGCTGATAAGAAGGATTTCAAGATGGGAGAGCTGTTCAAGTAAGTCGGGCACCATCTCTGTAACTCAATTTTAACCCAAAATTTTTTAGATATTCTACATCAACATGGTGAGTTCTGGCTCACGTCACATGGCAATGGCATGTTTTCACTGCCGAAATTTCCAGAGGCTTCCAATGTCTGCCAAAAGCCTAGATCTCTAGTGAGCTCGGCCTAACATTGGTAGCTGGCTTAGGCCTAGTGACACAACCTTTTCTTCGTCTATTGGCTTTCAAAGGAATAGACACCTAAGCTAAAAGCACTAGCTAGGCTCTCAGCTCACCAGGAACATTAGCTGCTTCTAATGCAGGCCGAGTCTCCTAGTCCTAGCTAGCATTGGCATATCACTTTTCACGCTACGAGTAAACTAGCAAGCTCATTGTGGGCACAGGCTCACGTACCCGGGTTCTTCCTTACAGTCCCTATGGCCCAAATGAATGGTTGTCCTTACTGCATCTCTGAAAGAGAAAGACCTTGACGTTCAAATGGAATGGGCCTGGCCAGTTTTTCTATTCATCCTCTAAGCCCATCTGGCGAATGGGCCGTGTCTTGATAAATGACAGTAATTTATTCTATCTTGATATAACAACAATTTCCTTAGAATGCCTTCTTTCGGAGAAGAATGGGAGACAAGCTGGCAACGAAGAAGCTATTCATGTAGAGGAGATAGAACTCTTTCCTATTAAATTTTGATCAATAATTTTGTTTGGAATTATTGGAACATTAAATTATTTGTTTTATTTGGCTTTTCTCCTGAGAAAAAATTCAAATATAAGCACAGATTACGAGTAAATGAAGATTTAGTTATGACTTCTAATTATCGAATTAGAATGATTATCATCCCTACAACAGATCAAAACTATATATCATTCATTATGGATTTTAGAATTTATGCATATATAAAATAAATTTTATGATTATAATTTGATCCATTCAGACCCATCAATGAAACCAAGAGAAATAAACGGTTTGGCCTCCTCATCAGTAAGTTCTCTTGACCATGAAACCCTCCCTGCAAAGTCTGATCCTGGCCCCGTGCATTTGTACTGCCCATAGAACACCGTCCTGCCATAGTGCCAACCAACAAAACCAAACCACATCGGTACAAATTACAAAGCCAAATCCTCTAAAAAATGCATGCGCATGCTATTCCAATACTGCAGAATATAATTAATAAACTTTAGCCTGCAGGCTCAACTTGAGCGAGGCTGGCGTGGCCTTATCTTTTATATGCCAGCAATATACCTAACATTTGGGTGGATCATGGATGGTTAGGGCTTCTTTCTGCGCTCTTTTTCAGGTGCATTACACGTAGATTTTACGGTTCAAAGGAGGACAAGGGCACACAGGTTTGATGGCTAGGTTCCTAAAATAGTAACCGCCCAAACTTGTCGTTTTACTTGCTTTGCAATATTTATATGGATGTATATATATGACTGATGATGAGCGAGAGGAAAAGAAGAAAAGCAAGCTTTGTATTGAGGTGCTGCTGCTGGGAAAAGGGTAAGCTGCCAAACACCTAAAACCATCCAAAGCCTGTTAAGGTATGGGAAAAGCACTGATCGCACACCGTCCATGTATCCACTACTACTATAGTGGGATTTATATATCCAAGTATATAATCATATAGTAAATGGACAAGTCTTATGTATGCAACGAAGAAATTAATTGCCTCTTTCTCTCACCCTATGTTTGGTAAGAAAGAAGAAAATAAAAGGAAAAAAAACGAGGATAGAAAAAATGAAGCAGAGGAAGGAAAGTTATTTTTCTTTTCTTGTGGTTAGTATGAAGATGAAAAATAAAGAGAAAGAAGGAGGCTAAGAGTAAAATCGTAAATAAAATGATTAATTTAATTAAGTAAAAAATGTTTATTTATTGCAAATAAATTGTAATCTCTTAGTAGATTATATGCCTCTTAAATTTCATTTTTAATGTGTGTGTATGCATGCATGAAAGGGAAGAAGGGAACTTACATTTCACGGTTAGGGTCGCCCCAGTTATACCAGCCCTTAGGAATGATAATGTTGTCCATATAAGTATAAGCAAAGACCACCCTGGAGAAAGGACCCCATGCCCTCCCTAGGTAGAGAGCCCCTGAGCCCGTGACCTTACAGCTGACAAAAGAGAACCCCGTGTCTTCCAGGATACTCCCTCTGCCTTGTGCTGTTAGGGCCCCCGTTAGCCTTGCTATTGCATGCACGTGACATCCCTGAAACCACATCCAACCAAACCACATTACAGTTTGGCAACGTAACTCACAGGATTACCCAAACATTTTCAACTGATACTTAGTTATTTACCTGAATGAAGTTAATACTGTATGCAACTGTTAGGCATTGGTTTTAGTGATGTTATGCAGTACATAAATTTGGTAGTGAAAGCAGCAAATTGATGTCTCAAGCTCATAGTTGAAATGTATGTATTTGTTTGGATACAAGACAAGCATTTGAGGAGCAGTACGTTCAAAAAGCTTTTCATGCGTGACAAAAGCCGTTTCGCAATTTATTCCCCTGTTTCAAAGTTTAGTAAATTTTCTGTTGGATGAAAACAAGGAGTTTCTGTGTTGGGATACTTTTGGAAAAGCATGGTTTTCACATCAATTATAGAGAATCTTAGAGATTTTTCTTTGTCAATAAGGATGAAACACACACACACACACACACACACACACACACACACACATATATGTATATAACACAAGGGAAAACTAATTTATGTAATTCTTTCCTTTTTCTTTTTCCATTGAAAGGAAATGTGATCATGAGCAATTACTCCATTCTATATGTTCTGCTCCAGCTAGCATGTGATAAGTTTATTTGACAACTCAATTGTCTACCCACTCTATGCGATTTAACATTTGAGTTCATTCTGCCATTACCATAAAATTTGAAGAAAAAGAACGGCTATACATAATAAATGTACAATTAGGATAAGAAACTAACCTCAAAAAGGGAGAGAGCATTGCCAAAGATAAAATCCATAGAACCTTCAATATAACAATCCTTATAATAATGCCTACCCAAGTGATCATAGAGAGTATCCTGAGCTCCCAAGAATCTACAGCCCAAAAAAGTGGCTGTATCTGCTGATATTCTAAATGCTACAGCTTGCTTTCCAACTGCTCCTGGTGGTGGAACTGGTGTAGTGTTCTGCACCAACATTTTCTTTTACGATAAGAAAAAGCAAAAGAGGAAAGGAGGGTGAGGGATGGAAAGGAAGACTTAATTACCTTGAATGTAATGTTTTTGGCAATAAAATAAGGGGAATTCACAGCAAAAGTTGCAGAACCGAAGGTTCCCAAAGGTTGTCCTTTTGGCCCAGGTGTTTGAGCAGTGTCTCCCCATTGAACAATTGTTTTATCTGCTCCTGCACCTTCAACTGTTATGAAGGATTTCAATGGCGGTATGTTAACCTTCTCCCTGAAATATTAGTTCCTTAAATCAGTTACCTCTCATAAAACTTCTTTCACAAGTAAGACAAATTGGATTACAAATTGTCTTAGACTCTTGGTCCAAAGACCATTTCCCAGAGTATTTTAAAAACAAGGATAAAGACACAAAAACAAACAAAAATGGGAATCACATTCTTGTATCAGTATGATAGTCTCACATGTAACATAAATTAGCATACAAGTGAATGTGGACAAACTCTAGAATCCAGAGTTCAGTGGAACTAAAGCAATTTGGCTGAACCAAATGAGAAAAATACACCAAAGCATAAGGACAAGAGTAAAACAACAATACAAGCAATACCACATAATATAGAGTCAAAAGTACTCACGTGTAAACCCCTGCATGGACCTTGATGACCACTCTCACAAGATTTATAAAAGGAAGAGAATCAATGGCATCCTGAATTTTGGTGAAGTCTCCAGCCGCTGGATTCTTGTTCACAGTGAGAGTGTAAGAAGGGAAAAGCTTGTTCTTTGCTGTCCTGAAAACGGAGTGTTTGAGGCTACCAACAAATTTGACCCACTGCATAAACTGCTGCTCTGAGACCTGGGTTCTTGTCATATTTATTTTTGTTTGCTTTCCTGTAGAGCTTCTGAGTCTGATTCCTTTGGTATGGCATAATGTCTGGCCTGCATTCAAGAGAAGAAGAAGAATGGTAATGTAAAAAAAAGGTTGAAACTTTGACATATCTAAGAATGAATGAGAATGAGAGTAAGTGTAGCAGAAGGGAATGTTGCTTTAGAGGTTCAAGTGGAACCGGCCTGGTCGAATTACGGTTTATATACAAGTTTGTTGGTACTTTGCTTTAGGTGGAAAAGCGATGCTGTTGATGAATTAGAGAATCAATGACAGAGAGTGAGAGGTCACGGGTGCTTCTGCTGACAAACATGTCGAGAGAGAGAGAGAGAGAAGGCAAACAATCTAGGCCACAAAGACAGGTTGCACTTTTTCGCATATAAAAACGTTCTGTCTAAATTAAAAATTCTTTTCTTCTTGCTTTTTATGTTGTTGTTTGTTTCTAATGCCCGTGAGTGGTCTCTCCGCCTCCCTGTTTGTGTATGAATGTGAATATATTCGTGAAGCGATAATGGGATGTCTATATCTGCCTTTCTACTAATTTTCATTAGTTTTATCGTTCTTCTTCTGTCACCTACCTCTGTATTATTAGATTATTGGCCTAACTGACCAATTTGGGTGGTTTAGATTCAGGCTGGGCTGCAAAATTTTTACAAAGTAGTTAAAGGGTGAAACAGAATTTTGGCAGGGCCAACAGACAAGAGAAAACACACAGGACCCTGGCTTAATCACATATATATTTTTGCTTGCGTCTGGGAATTTTGGTGATGTGATGGTGGGATTAGACTATTAGCAAAAATAATGGGGTTGTTGGAGTTTTGGAATTGAAACAATTCTTCTACATGACTCTTTTAGTCTATCTCTTTTCTCTTTTTGTGCTTTTCTGCTGAAGGTGGTAACACTTCTCTGCTTTTCTTGAGGGCTTCTACAATTTGCTGGTAAAGAGTTCATTCATTCCGTGACCAATCCACGTGTCTCGTAAAAACTATGGCATTTGGCAACACATTCGTGGTTCATGAAATTATCATCCAGGATAATTTCTTATATTTTTCATTCTTGATGTTTCGAACCTCACATGAATCAAGTCCATGTCAAACAAGCTCATATGTGATGCCCTGTGGATTCTGGCCGAGAGATCTATCAGATGTTGGTACTCTATTTTTGTAGAGGGAAGAAGAATAATATAGAATGGAAATAGAGGATAATTCCTGACCATTCCAATAAAAAGAGAGAGAGAGAGAGAGAGAGAGAACCTAAGGACCATGAAAGTGTTTTACTCATTTGGTAGGGTAATAAGAAAAAGAAAGGAAGAGAGAAGGAGCATGGAGGGAGATTTGCATCCTTTCACATCCACAAAACTAATCCTATTGAAATGAGAAACAAAATTAGACAAAAGAGGAGTCAAAAACACTTTTTTCCAATTTTCCATACAACATCTAAATCACCCTTTTAATATGCTATTTTTCTTTGTTTTTTTCTATCCCTTCGCATGTTGGGCAACTAAGCAGCCGCAGAGGCATCCAACAAGTATTATCGTATCCCTAGCATTAGTTTTCTACTTAAATCGTGAATATATTTTTCTATTTTAAGTTCTCCCATGATTTTATCCTATGCTGTCAGCTAATCATTTCTTCCCAAGTTTTGAACTGTGATTTTATTTTTATGACCATGGATATATATATATATATATATATATATATATATAATAGGTCCAGAACATGTAAGTTAGGAACATTGGATAGAGCTGAATTTCTCCAAGGTGAAAAGTGAAATGATTGGATTCAAATTCAATGGGGCAGGGACAGGAGCAGGAGCAGGACCACTCTCTCCTATTTTTAGAAGCGGAATTCAAGGCAAAACAAAACAAAAGATTAAAAATTGCAAAGCAAATGGTACTTTCATATGATGTCCCTTCTAGGAATGAAGCAACGTTTGATAAAAATTGTCCATTTTATCCAATAAAACAAGTAAAGATAAAGAGAGATTCGGAATTTATGCCTCAATCAGGAGAATTCCCCCAAGAAACGGAGAAAAAAAGAGCTGTGAACCAGATGTGCACGGGATTGACCATGTACAAACAAGGAGAAGATGTTGAAGAAGAGAGAACAGTGACTTGAGTGAATGAAGTTTGCGTCTCAAACTAGAAGAGGGTCACTGGTAGCCTGTCAAGCAACAAAATTATAACATGGATCTGATCCCGTGAGCACATCACTCCAAATCCCAACACAGTAAAAGGCCAGATGATCCAGGAAATGTTCTGGAAACCCCCCATTGAACAGCAACACTTTTTTTTCTTTTTTTGAAAAGCAAATGAGAGATTCATTAAGAGAAGAAGGAAAAGAACTCTTCAAAAGAGAGACAACTACCTCCAAAAAACATCCCAGAGAACAAGGGAGGAAAGCTCCTCTTTCTGGGAGAAACCTCCATTTTCCGTAGACTTGAGACAAAAACCAACATGCCAAAACAAATCAAACGGTATGCAACAAAAAACAATCAAGCCAAGAGAAAGATGTCCGCCCCACAGCAGGAAGGGAGCCCACCCTCTTAAATCCTCTACAACTCAAACCTTTACCAAAGTGCCTTCCCAAGAAAATGCCAGCAAAAGAGACACACTCCATAGTACCACAAAGGAATCATAAATAGAGCGATCATACGATTCCCAGTAAACCCTGTTGCAACTTCAAACACCGTTCTGGCCACAGATTTGAACAAAAGCGACCCATTCCCAACCTTTACTACTCAATTCCAGCTTCACAGCTAGCAATACACACCCTCCATGGAGGAAAACATAACCTAGAAGACACTAATCATTTCAGATTGTAAATCCCCACCTTCTTTTGTAAGCGTGTCAGCCATTTGATTAGCTTTTCTCAGTACATGCCTAATTTCCCAGCCAATCAAGTTCTCTTTAAGTGTTCAATCTGGATCAGCCACTGCCTCATTCTCCAAGGAGCAGTGTCGGTTGGAACTATCCATTTGACCGCATTGAGTGAATCACTTCCAATGATCAAGCAAAACTCGTCCTTCCACCTTGAAGCCATGAAGATAGTGAGAGCTTCCTTAACAGCCCATACCTATGCAAGATTGGAATCAGCAACACCTACAGGTTTAGAGAAGGTAATTTTAACCTCCCCGCTTGGATCTCTTAGAACACCACCGAACCCTCCTGCCCCGGACATCCTCTAGCTGCACCATCCACATTAAGCTTCACGTATCCTGCTCTAAGCTTTTCCCATTGAATCCTTTCCTCCCCTTTTCCCCTGCCTTCGGTCTGTATTTACATGAAGGCTATCTATATGTATCCAGCATAGAAGGGAACTCCTTAGGCCATTTCGCATTCGCCCAAGTAGCAACTCTAATTCTTGCTACCTCCAAACAATGATCCGCATTCCACTGTTTTCCTTCAAAAACAGCACCGTTCCTACACTTCCATATATCAAAAAAAAAAAAAAAAGCCATAATCCAGATGCGATTATCCAACTCACCAATATTACATTCACTCCATGCCCACAAGAAGTCAACAGTATTTCCTGGAGTAACCCAATATATTCCCCACCCCTTACACCAACCCATCCATACCCTTCACATTTCATAGCAATCAATAAAGAGATGGTTACAGGGTTCCCTTTCCCTGTTCCTCTTCCTTGACGCCAATCTTTTCTTGTAGCAGCTGCCACACAAATGATTCAACCCTACTCAAAGCTAGATTAACCCAGACCTTCTTCCATAACCCATTAGCATTGTCATTATCATTGAACACATACCGACAGAAGGATTTGGCCATGTACTAACCCGTAGCTTCATTTTTCCAAACAATCTCATCTCTGCTAAGTTGGAATTCCTTGAGCAGTCCCTTAAATTCATCCCATTGAGTAATCTCCCAATCAAAAAGTTGCCTTCTCAAGTTCACCATCCAAACGCAACTTCCTTCAACCCATTCCCCATAGTCAGCAATTCTTCCACTTTTGTTTACAGCCAACGTGAAAATCCTCGGGAATGCTAATGACAACACTACCCCATCGATCCATTGGTCATGCCAGAACAGTAGGTTCTTCCCATCACCCACCACGCACCAAATATTATTTTGTGCCTGCAAAAAATACTTGTTAAAGGGAGAGAGGGGGCTAATGATTTTTTTCCACAAAGATGACACTCTACTATTCACACTCGGCTTTGGTAAGAGCGTAGCAGGGTCACTTTCGGTTTTTTCCACTAAAACCTCCCTCCACAGGCTGTCACGTTCTTTTCCATAACACCAAATCCACTCTCTGTTTAAGACGAGCTACTCTCATCAGCGCTTTAAAAAGGAAACAGGTTCATGCAAAGGCAAGCAGTCAGCCAAAATTTTGTGTAGATATTAAAATTATCAATTTCATTCATTTTCTTTTATTTTGAACAATAAGATTAGCATGGAGTAAATGTTAAGCTACCGTTCCTAAAGTTCAAATTACTCAAGGCATGTTCAACGTTCAAATTCTTCACCAGAAGACAGAGGGTAATCAGCTAATCAAGGACGGGAATCCATATCAGCCTATCAGATCAAGTAGTTGGAGTATTACATCAGTGGCTGAAATATTCCAATTACAGTTGATGGCTTTGGGTATTAAAGAATAGTTTAGGTGATATGTGGAAAGATGACAAGAAGCAACCCTTTTGTAATAGGAGGACTGCTGCTCAATTCTATCTTCCTTGTTATCTCAAATGGGAATCATTTTAAGGGAAAGCCAATGAACACATACATGGGTCAAAAGCCCATCAAGAATTGGTCCCACATGCTAAAGAGATGCGTGGAGCCATATCTTGTCTTTTACTACTATAATATGATGAAGTCAATAAACGCTTAGGATTAGGAGGCAAATTTACCTGCTTAGGCTTAGATTCCCAATCAAATGATACGGTGTTGATAACATTTTTCCAAGGAAAAAGTTACGGGATGCGTAATATTTATAATAAACAAATCCACCTCATTTAATCTCCCCCTTTAAACCTTTAATTTATCATAACGAAAATAACCCACTTGGATAAAGAATTAAAGGTAAGAAACGGTCCAATAATAAAAGAAAACTTTAAAAATGGGGAAAAAAAGGGGCCATCAAATGCTGTCCACTATGAAAAATCCAACGCTACAAGTGAAAGATTGACATTTTATCTCCATTTAGCAAGCATAAAATATGTGAAATAAGTTAATTCAATCATTATCTAATAATTCAAATCTATTTGAACTCCCTTACTTACTCTTTCTCTCTCTCTCTCTCATTTTCAGCGGTGGTCCTTCTAAACCATTCTTATTTTCCCCAACTCTACTCCAAAACCAGGACCTACTAAAACACAGCCCCACAAGACACAACAATTAGGCAGTAAGGTTCCTCATACGGTCAACAAAAAGAAACTAAGCTCCATGTTCAAAGCAATCGCCGCCACGTTCCTAGCCATAGCCACCTCTTTCTCTATTCTCCTCTTTTCTCCCCCACCAAAATCTTACTACCACTCGCTTTTCATATCCGACTCCCTGTCTGACAATGTCTCAATATCGCACCACCTCTACACCCTCACCCGTCGGCCACATGTTGCTGGCTCCCAAGCCAACGCTGAGGCTGCAGCCTATGTTCTTTCCACACTCTCCTCCTGCAACATGCAGGCACACATCGTCTCCTATGAAGTTCTCCTAACCTACCCAGCTTCACGTTCACTGACTCTGACACGTCCCCCTCCAGAGCCACCTATAACTTTTGATCTGAAACAGGAAACATACGATGGTGATCCCTATGCAGATGTGGCTAATGAAGTGCTGCCTACTTCCCACGCATACGCCAAGTCAGGTTCTGTCACTGGACCGGTGGTTTACGTAAACTATGGGCGGTTAGAGGACTACGACACATTGAAAGAAATGGGAGTAAACGTTACGGGTACTATTGTTTTGGCGAGATATGGACAGATTTACCGAGGAGACATTGTAATGAATGCGTTTGATGCTGGTGCTATAGGGGCACTGGTTTATACGGACAGGAAAGACTATGGAGGTGGGGGAGGTGATGCAAAGTGGTTTCCCGACGACAAATGGATGCCGCCAACTGGAGTTCAGGTGGGAACAGTCTATAATGGCTCTGGTGACCCTACTACGCCAGGATGGGCTAGCACTCAAGGATGTGAGAGGTTGTCAGTTGAGGAGGTGGAGAGGAGCGGTGATGTTCCTCTAATACCTTCATTGCCAATATCAGGAGCAGATGGTGAAACAATCTTGAGGTCTATTGGTGGACAAATTGCAAAAGATGATTGGCAGGGAAGCAACGGTGCCCCAACTTACAAACTTGGACCAGGGCCAGGAGTTGTGAATCTCAATTACAATGTGAGCATTGAATTTAGTAACTGTCACCTTGGATGATCAGTGGAATATCAGGCTAAGTTCCAATCTAACCCTAAAATCCAGTCTGTCAAATTGAACCCTAACTTAAATGTTCATAATGGGTTGGCTTCTTGAATGGGATTTTCAGGGGAAACAAGTCATTGCAACAATTCAAAATGTCATTGGTGTTATTGAAGGAGTGGAGGAACCTGATCGGTAAGTTCAGTAACATTTGTGAACAGGTTTGCACGAATTACTATCATTTGAGTTGGGTATACCTACTACTGCAAAGTAAGTCGTTTCCTGGTAGGACTTGTACAGACATCCACCCGCACCTAATAGACTATGAAAATAACAATCAACTAATCAAACATTACGAATATCCACTGATAAGACCTAAGAACTCATAAAAAATTGTATATGCTTAGGAATAACGAAGAGCACTTACTCGCCTTACAATGATTTCCACCTGTTCTAATCGTAACTATTCCTAGGTTTGTCATTCTGGGCAATCATCGTGACGCATGGACTTTTGGAGCTGTTGATCCCAACAGTGGAACCGCAGCACTGATAGAGGTGATTGTACATTCCCACTGTTGCTACTTTTCAATGCTAAAAACAGATATCACATTTGGACAAATTGTGCCTTCAGTTGCATTTCTATGCGATGTAGGTTGCCCAAAGACTCTGGAAGTTACAAAGAATTGGTTGGAAACCACGACGAACAATTTTTTTGTGCAATTGGGATGCTGAGGAGTATGGCTTGGTGTGTCTACCTGCCTATCTCTCCTATGACTCTATCCCTATTTGGCTATTTGCCTCTTTCTGAATAGAAATTTAAACAGACTCCTACTTCCAGACAGGATCAACAGAATGGGTAGAAGAAAACAGAGAATTGCTGGCTTCAAGGGCAGTTGCATACTTAAATGTTGATTGTGCGGTATCAGGAGCAGGATTTCATGCTGCTGCAACTCCACAGCTTGATGAGCTACTCAAACAAGCTGCACAACAGGTATCTCAGAAGTGCTAAAACAAACCAACAGCAGGCCAAGAACAATAATAGCTAGAAGTAACCAAAAGAATATATATAGTTCCTAAGTATAAGCTGGCAAGATTTGCAGGAAAAAATGAAATGACGACAACATATAGAACGTTGTATCATTGGATATCAATCCTTCTACCAGGTGCCACTCTTCTCTCACTTGACATTAATCATTCTTCTATTTGATTTTTGAAGATTCAAGATCCAGATAACTCATCACAGACGATCTACGAACAATGGGTTGGGTCCACCCATTCTCCTGTGGTGAGCATAGTGCACTAACTTAATGATTCCAAAGACCTGTCAATTTGGTACGTATACTTTACATGTCCACATCAAAGTTGACATACTCATTAACCTGCACATAATCTGTGAAGATTGGGAGATTAGGAGGAGCAGGTTCTGATTACGCGGCTTTTGTGCAACATATTGGTGTTCCAGCAGCTGACATGCTTTTTGGAGGAGGTAACAAGCACATTGTACTTCATGCAATTTCATTCTTCTTCACAAGACTAAAAAAATAAAAGACAGGACAACATACACGCAATGCACTTCTTTTGTTTGGATAGACACCAACAAAATAGTTTGAGCACTATAAGGATGAAAAATAAATAATATAATTTTTCCAATATGTTAAACAATTCACACATAAATGCATTAATTTAGACTAATGTAAGCAGACTAAAAGATCTCACAACTACATGACCAATAAATATCAAACCTTGCCAAACCAAGTAGCATCTCCTTTCATTGTACTAAAGAAACTATTCATTCTATATATGTCAGGTTGATAAAAGACAATGCCACAATAATGATGCAAGATAATAAAACAACCAGAACTCTGACAAAGTCCGTAGATCCTGAAAATAATTCCTCATAATTTTCAATTTTTACCTTCAAGAATGACTCACAATCCATGTAAAAGATCTAATTAAAGTTCCTTTGTTGCATACTTCCATTCTTGTTCGTAAGACATTAATCCAACCTAGAGGCCCAGGCACAGATACATGCTCATAATACTATATTACTTATGTGTCTCAGAACAGAAATAAAACACAACTTTGAGCACTTCTCCTTAAGTGGTTGAATGAATTTCAAATTTCCCTCAGGAGATAAGAAAAAATAAATCACATCAACATTGGCTTTGAAGTTAATGAATCATCAATCTCCTTTTACCTTGTCCAGGCGCCCCCCACACCTCTCTCAAAAATAAATCTCACTGCAAGGTATTTCAACTTAAAATCTTTTCTCATGCCTTTAATCCTTTACCTTAGATGCAACTTTGAGCCCCCAGAATTTTGCAGCAATTAGCAAAGTAGATGCAAACATATGATATCATAGAGTTTTCTTATGTCTCATGCCCAACGAATGTAATTGTTGATGCAGGATACCCAGTATATCATTCAATGTATGATGACTTCGTCTGGATGGAAAATTTTGGTGACCCAATGTTTCATAGACATGTTGCAGGTACATAGCAGCATCTAACAATTATAAATCCTTGAAAAAATGATGGTATCTAAAGCAATCCGTCACTTGATAAATAGGACATCTAGTGTACTAATTACTTTAGCATTGGTCAAACAATTCATTATCTGAGAAATTTAAATAGAAAGAACCTCAAACAACTAAATGACAAAATGAGATTTTTTTTTTTTTGTCTAAATAACAGTGGCAAGTGTTTGGGGTTTAGTAGCTCTTCGGCTGGCAGATGAGGAGTTCTTGCCTTTTGATTATCACTCCTATGCATTTGAACTCCAGGTAAATTACCCTCTAGGAAAGTAATAACCATATGCAGTCCTATGTAGTATAAACCATGTTAGATTTATCGCTGAGCCACAAAAGCTTGATGTAATACAACAAAATCCATGATAACAGAAGAGTGCAGAAGAACTGGAAGACGAGATTTCAGATAAGGGCATAACCTTTTCCCACTTGTTCAAGTCTATCGAGGAGCTATCAGAAGCAGCCAGAAAGATAAATAACCAGAAAAAGGTAACACTACAGTTTCCATAAATCAAGTTTAAAATAAAAAAGTGATATTGTTCAGCAGAACAAGTAACGGAAGCATTATTATAGGAAATAAAAGAAGCTAAAGGTTGGACATCAATGTGGAGAAACGACCATATTAAAGTGAGAGAGCTAAATGACAGACTAATGATGGCAGAACGTGCATTTACAGACCGTGATGGACTTCTTAGAAGGCCATGGTACAAACACTTAGTAAGTTTTCCTTAACTACATTCACCTCAATAAGTTAATTTTTTCATTGTACTAAGGTTTCGCTTTCAATTAATTCATTAAACAATCAAGTTAAATATCAAAACCGCATGATGGAAACCTCGAGAAATATATTATTCAATATCATAATTATTACTGAATGGACTAAATTGCCTACTATTTTGACATGCAGATTTATGCACCCTCAAGGCACAATGACTATGGATCTACATCCTTCCCAGGAATAAATGAAGCAATTGAAAAGGCAAAGAATCTGAACACTGTTGAGTCATGGCATTTGGTGCAACATGAAGTCTGGAGAGTTTCTAGAGCTGTCAGGCATGCCTCCTTGGTCCTCAAAGGAGAACTAACCTGAACTGTGCAAAACAGACCTAAAACTTGAGACAGTTATGTACTTCAGTTAAGGTCATCAGAGCTCTCTAGATTCCAGTAAAATTCACTTAGTTGCCCAAGTACACTAATACCAATCATCAGTACTTAGCCTTATTTCACGTATTTTATTTATGACACAATCCCAGATTAATGCTAACTCAGACTATCATCACAGCTATCATGAAAGGAATAGCAAAATGAGAACAGCATCGGCAACAGTAATGAAGGAAAATATACCTACTAATGTAAAAATCAATGAATAACCTCATTTAGCAATTAACATCTTGAATGCTGCTTGTTATATCAAATCAAAC
The DNA here is from genome assembly GCA_036013995.1 of Theobroma grandiflorum. Classification (NCBI taxonomy): domain Eukaryota; kingdom Viridiplantae; phylum Streptophyta; class Magnoliopsida; order Malvales; family Malvaceae; genus Theobroma; species Theobroma grandiflorum. The sequence continues at coordinate 41,773,644 of CP142129.1, forward strand.
ACATTGATTAGAGCATGAACATGAATAAACCATCTTAAATGCCATTGTATTTTCTGTTAGTTCTGCATCCGTTCTAATTCATACTTTCTTTTCCAATTTCATCTCTTCCGGCCATCTCCAAATCCCAACATCATCATTACTGTCTAAGCTCCTTTATAGACAGAAATTAGCAAAAATAGAAAGAAAATTATGGCAAAACTGTTGGCCACCCAAATACTGTCTAGTTCAGTATATCAACAGAACATTAATTTTATGAACTACAAACAAATTTAACAACTAACGCAAAAGAACAGCTAAATTGGACGTCAAAAGGTTGTATAATTTAATAGCAATGACTGAACTTTGCACTTAGATGCAAGAATATATGGAAAGACAAGAAGTTCTTTCCTTTTAAACAAGAATACAACCTATCGTATTTTCTTTTTCTTGATAAATAGAGCATTTTATTAATAATGAAAAATCTGTATAGACCCACATGCTTACAAACTGTACAAAAATACAAATCAAGGAGATAAGTGGTTAGACTTAGACTGCAGAATTTAGGATCTGAAGTTGAATATATATTATGTACAATTTTACTATTGTTGGAACTAAATATGTACATTAAAGCACTAAAACTTTTAGATTATTCACTTCCAAACCTTAATAGCCCCATCTCTACTGCTTGATATCAAGAGTCTCTGGTTCAACTTCACAGAAGCCAAAGAGAGGATGGAATCGTGGTGGCATCCAGCAGAATCAGTGGCAGCAGCAGCAAGAACTGCTTTTGCTGTCAGCTTCGTTGTTAGAGGTCTTCTCTTAGTCTCCTGTTCGCAAGAAAAATTATACAGTTTTAATATTGTAAATCCTAAAAGCAGGAGACCCCAAATCAACAACTTTAGCAGCAAACATTTCACAAGGCTTTGCTTTATAATGAAACGGGAGTTGACATAATTTGCACAAAAAACCATGATAGGAGATGAGAAGAATGATTCAAAAATGACATGGCCATCAACTTTAGCTAAGTGAGACAAGCAGTTTTCATTAACAGTTAACAACTTAACTCTCCGAGTACTTGAAGCTTAATAACAAGTTAATAAATTGAAATCTGTCAGAATATGAACATTTAAGAACAGGGAAGGTAATAAAACAACATATACCCCTACATAGATTAAGTTGCAAAGCAGGAAGTTAAAGTTTCCCAGGATATGTCATGAGGAAATCCTCAATCACCTAAATAGGCTATACTTCCAAAAAGGTGAATAACACATTTCCATCTAAAGTCAAAGCTCTAGATAAGGAACATTTCGATCTGGATATAATTGAAAAAACTTAATAGCGTAATGATGAAATCAGAAAGGATGCTTGTCTACAACATATATTAACTCTTGAATGACTCCATACTAGAAGAATTAAAAACATCTTCTTCCCCCTCAGGCATAAACCAAGCTTATTTAATTCAATCAATAAGATCCATTCCATACTCCTTACTACTGGTTGTCACAAATTTGAACAGGATAGATACATAGAATGGAAAATCATTATCAACAGAAGACAAACATCTAACCATCCACTAATCTGAAAGTAAGGTCAAGCACCAGAATGAAGTTAGAGATAAACCTATACCTGTACAACTTGTGCACCAAAACTGGATCTAGTTTCATAAAAATCATCATTTCCAACTCCCTTCAAATTTGGGCCACAGACACAGTAACTTCGATCAGGGCTGCAATGAAAACAATGCAAATGAAGCATAAATTTCCATAAGATCACGGAACAGGGGAAAAAAAAGAGAGAATTCAACTAAAACCTGCAATGGTCCCAGCGGCGAATCCTTAAGTCGGTGCCCCCAGTCAACAGATCACCACCAGGTAAAGGAAGTAATGACCGAATGCCCGGAAGACGAGGAGGTGGTTCATTCAGTTCATCTACTCGATACTTTGGATTCGCATTCCTCCTCATATCTGATTTAGAGCTTGTTTTAGTTGATGGTCTTGCCAAGGCCCATGGTACATCGGACATTTCCGCATCACTGTCATAATTTGTAGCCCTAAATACCTGGAGAAAGAAGTTGGAAAAAAAACTCAATCAAGATGAACGTTCAGACAGAACAAAACTAGTTCTCATTCTAAAGAGCCAAATCCAGGCTTTTAAATACTCCTTCAAGAAAATTTTTTCCATTATACATTTATCTCTAAAGAAGATTCTCAAAATTAATAACTTGAACAAGTAAACACGTGATTCTCAAGCTTGCTTCTTCCAACTTGTTCAACCTGTCTCTGTCATCCAATACTTGATTTAGGATAGTGGGAGAAGCAATTCTACTGAGGTCCAACCAGTTGAAACTGATTAGTAATAAGATTTTAGAGTCTGCACAATTTATACATTTCTTGTATTAATAATAACTTCAGTCAAGGAAAATATGTAAATGTCCATTATGATATTAAACCAAAAATGGACCTGCCTCTAAAGAGACCAGAGTCTGCTTTTGCTCTTCAATTTTCCATTGACATTTAGGCCTTGCTTGGTAAGAGGAATTGAAACATTTTTTTCCCTCCAGTATACTCAGTAGGAAGCATGAGAAGTGGATGTAAAAGAACTGTGTTTCCATCAATTGCTAGGTAGAATTGAAAGTGAAACTCACATTATTTTACCATTATATCCTTTATAAGAGTGATAGGATATCTGAAAAAATGTAAATAACATTGTATATTTGCAACAATTGAATATACCTCTCCCATTTTCTCTCCCCTAATCCAATTTAGAAGGATTGATTGATTTTTCTTAATATAAATAGAAAATGGCAATCACTCCTATTGTTTTTGCCTCAAACTTTTCTATCCTACCGAGCAAGCTAAAAATCATATTTCGATCCTCTTTTCCACCCAAGCCTTTCCATCTTCCAAATATTTTCTCCTACCAAGCACAGTCTAGTATTAATCTATTTAGAAAATTTTCCTAATTAGTTCTCATGATTCCAAATCATTTAGTCTTATACATACATTCACAATTGCGATTAATAGAAGTGATTGCCTGTGTACCTGGTGGCAGCTTCCATTCTCCGCATTCCAAAGTGAGACTTCATTGCTGCCAGCAGCAACATAGATAAGAGGCCTAGCAGTGGTAGAAACTGAGACACTTGAAGGAGGAACAAACAGACACATCTTTTCTACAGGGCATACAAGAGAGTATTGCCATGAGTTCACAGGAATAAGGAACCTCAAATCCCAAAGGGTAAGCACACCCCTGGAAGACCCTGAAACAAACCAATTCCCACAAGGGCCTGCTACCAGACAAGAGACATAGCCTTCCTCTGGAACTGCTTTTAACGTCCATGCATTTGAACTTGATCTTGTATCCCAGAGATGAATCCCACAATTTTGGGTGCTGTACATAAACATCTGACTGCCATAGTTATCTGCAGGGTAGTTCAAAAGGGTAAGTATTGCACCTTCCTTCACATCCTTCTTTTTTATATCAGCAATACCTGAGTACTTTTCAACAACATTTCCAAGACCTCTAGAGATGTAATCAACAGAAAACATATGTATTGTCCCATCGCATGCTCCAACAACAACTTGAGCAGAATTTCGGAGCATTGCAGTGCAAATTGCTCGGCTTCCCTCCAAGTGATAAGTCAGCCTTGACCTAAATGATATATCCTTCTCCAACTTTCTTGAATCCCACACCTTGACAGTGGAATCATCAGATGCACTCACAAAAAAGCTGTGATCATTCGAAATTGCAATATCATTGACAGCAGCTCGGTGCTCCTGCAGATGCGCGACCAACACCCCACGAGGCCTCCAACCTGAATCTGGAATTGATGAAGACCGAGAAAAGGAGGGTAGACCTGTAAGATCAGTTGAAGCAGAAGCATCTTCCATGGTAACAGAACTTCCTTTCATTGTGCCAGATAATCCCACATCTTGAAATTTACTATTGACATTGGCTATTTGATCATTTTCCCGACTTTCTGGTTCATGCACGACTCTGTAGAACTGTTTAGAACCACCTGTGATACTAAAGGAGCCTGAAACAAGCTTAGGTGCTGGAACTGAACTAGCCAAGCTAAATGATTTACTAACTGGATCCATCCAAGGCATGGACGATGAACCAATTCCCAAGGAATTCACTTGCAAAGGAGTATCAGAAGCTGCTGGAGGAGCTCCCATTGCTCGCTTGTCCATGCTAAAAGAATACAAAGGTATACCTTCTGATGATTTATCACACATGAAACTATTTACACCATTAAGCTGTGGAGATGTTAAACCTGAAAATTGTAACTTTTCTGAGCATTGAGGATCACGCATACCAATTGTGCTAGAAGCATTGCATGTGTGGCCACCCATAGCTCTCAATTTGGCATCGTCATCGTCAAATTCCTTTAGCCCTGATTGTTGCAATGCATTATCAATAGGTCTAAGACCCCCAGTAGACTGTTGTTTGTCAGGCCAGCACTTCATTGAGTCTAATTCCCCAGTCCCTCTCTTGAGTAAATCAGCAATTTCCCATTGTTTAGATTGTGCTGATGAGTTGTACCATATCTTTCTCTGTCTCTCCAACATGTCTGAACTCCTAGCATTTTCTAAGACTTCATAAAATACTTGCTTTGAGACTGGAGGTTTTAAACATGAAAGAAGAGCCTTTTCAGAGGCCAGAGATGCAGGTTGTCGACGTAGGAAAGGCCGTATAACTGGAACAAGGAAAACATAAGAATCTACTGCACCCAAGCACTCACTGCTAGATGCAAGGAAAGCAACAACTGACCTCCTTACCCATTGACTAGGAAAACATAGCAATGGAAAGGCACGCTCTATCATTTCAAGCAATATTCTTTTCCGCAAGAAACCACTATTGCACAGAATGGCCAAACAATCAAGTGCATTGACAATGACACCCTCAATTGCATCACCTAACGCCTGCTCAATATAAGGTAAAAGATATTCCTCCACACTTCTTTGGCCCACAAAGAAGCAGACATACACAATTTGCCCATAGAATACTGCCCTTAGCTGCTCATCCCTATCGTTCAAAAAAGCGGGGAGTATGGGCAACAAAAAGTCATTGCTCTGTCTCTGGCCAAAGAAGCAGCATAATTTGCCAATGTCCTGAAGGAGTGCTCTCCTAATGTTCGGAGTTTGCTTTGGACCCATTACAAGTTCCTGAACTACCTCAGCGATGGACTTCCTCAATTGTGAAAGCTGTGCATCACTATTTAACCTTTGAAGGCGCCTAGATGACTCACTAGATGATGCTAATGACTTTGGTGACAAATTCAATTCATTAAGAACCCCAGCCTCACTTAGTCTTATTGAATGAATCAAGAATCCATAAGATGTTAGAGCCAGCTTAGCTATATTGCTAGCATAACAAATTCTCACACTTTCCTCCGGATCATCAGGAAGCATGGAAAGCATTGGAAGAATATACTCTGGAAAAATTTTTGCATCACTTGGAGGAAAATCTCGGACTAAGGGCAGAATGTCACACAAAGTCTCAAGGGCAGCACAACGCACGATCGCTGCTGGGTCAGAAAGCATTGCAATTACATATGGAAGCACTCGCTGCAAGCGGTCTTCGTCATCAATGTATAATGAAGAAGTCTTCAGCAAAAGTATAGCCCCTCTTCTTAAATGAGGCAACTTAACATTACGTATGCAGGAACAAAGCAGAGAGGCGATTAAAACCATCCCTTCACATTTCATACTGTCTTCAGGTAATGGCAGAAAAGGCATTCCAAATGTGTCTGATTGACTGTCATACTCAGACATCAATGAGTTTAAATCATCCATTGTAATCTTTTTCAAAAAAGGGTGATCATTTTTTCTAAACGAATCAGAGATGCTTTGAAGAAGAAGGGCAGGAGATTGCATGCCAGGCTGTTTAAAATCTTGGGAAAGTGCAGAGATGGGTGCATCCCCCGTCATTGACTTCTCACTAAGGTAATGATTGCATTGTTCTACATCCCCAAGTAAGGTATCAATGTTGCCAGGAAGCTTGAACCGATCCTTAACAGAACGATTCTCTATCTTTTCTCTTTTTGTCAACAAGTGATTTGTGGAGCTTAAGTTTTGTTTTGTAACAATCTCTTGTGACTGCTGTTTCGCAACAATTTCTTGTGACTGTTTACCATTTAAGGTGTGTGACTTGCCAAGACCTCTGCCCATCTCATCACTTGACCTCTTGCTCATCATCTGCTTCAGTATCTCGGGGAACACACTCTGGCATATTACAATCTACAGCAGAAATTACCAAGCAGTAATGTATATATTAAATGCAAGTAGAATTAAGTTACCAAGTTCTAAGTTAGAAATATGTTTACCCTCATATCAGAATGAATAGGATTCCAGCAACAATAAAAATTATGTAGAAATGGTGAGAAGTAGCTAGGAAATACAACAGCTGCATAATTCTGTAGATAGCTTTCAGCACAGAGGCGGGACTCTGGTTCAAGCTGGATCATATGAAGTATCATCTTGCGTATTCCAATATCTGGGATCTGCACATGTAAGGCCAAATATTTGAGAAAAAGATAATCGAGCATGAATGGAAGTTAAAATGAAGAAAGCAAGAGAATAACTTCTCTAGAACTAGCAAGAATATGCACTGATAGTAGCATTTATGCAGGCAAGTAAACAGCAGCAAGATCAAGTAAAAGCCAAGATGAAGAAGGAAAAATAAGTGGGAACAGGATAGCAAGAGCATCAAGCAGAAGGGCAGGCAAAGAAATCAGCACCTTTTCAAGATGTTGACTAGGATCATATTGCCCTCTGCGATATGCAAGAAGCTGAGAGAGTTCAAACAGCGGCTGGCCCTCTAGGAAAAGCTCCGCAATTACACATCTAAACAACAGCATAGCAAGTGCATATTATTACATTTTGAAAAAATAACAAATATGGGATTTAAATTTTGTTAGAAACAATTAGACTGCAACCACTATTTCCACATGTAAGACCAAAATATATCAAAATAACTATTAACATAAAAGTAAGAAAACTTCACAAGAACAAGCCTATCTGATAGACTATTATTCTTCATAAGGAAGTGGTATCATGGCACTACAGGACTGATCACTCGTCAGGAAATACCACTCAAAAAATTCTGAAGATGTTCAAATGTATCAGTTGGTATGTTACAGCTAATGTCTTTAAAAGGTATAGTGCAAATTAGCATATCAGGATACTATGTATACTCATTTACCATATAGCAATATCTTACCAATCACTGCCTCAAAATATGCACTTTTAAAATAAAGCTCAATTTTCAAACCGGATTTTCTTTGGAAAACTAGAATTATAGAAGGTAATGTAGTTTCAAAACAAAGAAGCTAATAACTGAGAAAGCTCACCCAATAGCAAAGATGTCCATAGATGGCTTCAAAGGTGCATCTTGTGCAACTTGCATTTCACCTCCATGCTCATAAAATCTCTATACAGCAACAGGGAGACCAGTATTACAACAAAGAATGCATAATAGTTATATTTCAAGGAATTTTTTGACAACTATCGTTAAGAAATATAAAAGCATATGCAATATCAAATTCAATAAGATCTTTCTTCAAGAATAGTGCTTAAACTTCATTCAATATGTTTTATATGTAAGAAAGCAATAAGCTAGTGAAAATATTTTAATTGAAAAATAAAAAGTTTTACAAAATACCAAAACTATAAAACATGATGTCCAAAACCAGACGCTTCAACATATTATTCACATGTAGCAATTATCATACATGTTCAGCTCATCTATGTTCAGCTAGAATGGTATATCTGAATAGAACCAAGTTCAGTAAGACCAGCCCAGTCCATCAAATATCATCCAAAAGTTTTAACCGATAAGTAGGTGCTGTCAATGGGAAAGAAAAATCAGAAAATGGTTCTTTATGAGATGACCATTTACCTTATCCTGAATCAAATTAAGAACCACATAAACAAGCAAAACGATTACACCAATCCTTTTGCTCCACTCCCACTATGGCAGATATTAAAGCATAAAAGGCAAAAGAATTAAATCAACAATTTCCCACCAATAAACTACCAGCCCTTATCAAACAAACCTTCTTAGTACATGCAGGTGTAACACCAAAACAAATAGCTCTTTTGGAATCAAAGTATTCATCCACGTATTTTTTTTATGATAATTATTTATCCAAACTTAGTTACTTGTGAGTTGCGAACCTTTTAGAACATCAGTTTAAACCACTCCTAAAAGAATCTTGGGCAAAATTGCTAGTCAACCGTGAAATGTATAAATATGAGGATGTATGCTTTAATTCAAAGTCAGTTCATCCTTGTACAATGTAGCCTACACATGAGACCTTGTCTTAGGTTCATTAAAAAATTTATCAAGGAAACAGACAAAAGAATGCATGGTTCAAAATGCAGAAAAATAAGTGAAATTAGAACCAACCTCCGGTGCAAGATAACAAAGCCTTCTTCCTCCAGTGTCAAAGAAGAATGAGAAATCTGAGGGGTCATCATAAGGAATATATGTGGGCTTGAATGATGCAAAATCAGCAAGATAAACCCAGTTCCACGAGGTAACCAACACATTCTCACACTTGATATCACCTAAAAACAAATTCAAATTACAAAAATTAAAAACAACATATCCTTATAAAATCAGGAGATAAAACAAATAAATTTCCTTCAAACTAACTGAACTGACCGTGGCATATCCCCTTATCGTGGCACTGCTTTGCTGCAAGAAGTAACTGCAGCAACACCAAAATCCAAAATTAAAATAATAATAATATAGAAAAAGCTAAGAGGAATTATACTCTTCTAAATGCTAATAGAAAAGGATGAACCTGAAACGCCAACCATTTTTTTTCAACGAGACTGAGAAAAGGCCGAGTACTCAATCGATCATGTAAATTATTGAAAAAATATTGACGCAATAGATATGCCGCTTTATCTGTTTCTTGCCAAAACTGTAAGAAAACAAACCATTCCAATCACAAATGCGCCTAAAATTAAATTTAAAATTCTCAATTAGTTCATCTTAATCTAAACAATTCGCATTAGTGCTATACAGCTATAAAACTTTATATCGTTGGATTTAAGCCAGGCTCTAAGTTAAAATTCAAACCAAACACTAATAATCCAGAATTTCAAAAAAAAAAGGAAAACCAAAGAATTAAGAGAGAATTGGTGACCTGGAAGGGCCAGACGTGGGGGTGGTCAAGCAAGCGGAAAGTTTCTTTGATATGAGCGAGTCGGCGCTCGTACTCGCGGAGATCGATTGAGTCGCCACGCTTGAAATAGACCTTGACGAGGACGAGGCCTTCGTCGTGCTTACACTGGATCGACTTGAAGAATCGGCCTCGACCGAGCACCTCTTTCAACACCAGATTATACGAAGACGGCAGGTCGTGTAGGTAATACTCCGTCGCCGAGACCTGCGTCGTTCGCGCGATCTTGTTCCCCATTGAGCATTTGAGTTTTCGCGGCGGTGTTGCGAAATCCTTGCTTTTTTATTTTCCGCCGCGGCACGTCAGAGAGAAATAAGGAAAATAGGAGAATGTGTAGTTCTCTTTTTATTTTTGTAAAAAAAAAAAAATTATCTTCTTCAACTGGAGTTTGGCTAAGGTTGGTTTTTTTTTTTTTTTATCTTGAAGGTTTTGCATCGAGGCAGTAATTGGGAGTCGTGTTTCGAACAACCTGGCGTGGAGAGGATGGGCAGTCCATTTTAGGCCCATTAATCCAGGGATCGTTGATGGTAGATCCTCGTAAGGCACGAATGTCAATTTTTCTTTAATTTATGAAATTTTAATTTTTATATTTAAAATTAAAATAATTTATTTTTAAAAATTATTTTAATTTAATCTCTCTTTTTTATGACATCTAATTTTATTATTAAAAAAATTATGTTAATATTGACGTGACACATTTTTTTTGACAATCAAATCATACTTTTATTAAACGTGAGAAACGTAATCCCCTTACATCTTGAAGTAAAATAATATCAATCCCATCTGGAGAGTCGACAAACACTTCAAACCTCTCTGTATTCATAAAACTCTTGTTCGCCATATGATCAGCAGCTCTATTCCCTTCTCTGAAAATATGTCGAACAACTACATCCCAAGGTCTATAGATAAGTCTTTTAATTGCCTTAATTAAATTTGAATTTTGGCAATGAAGTGAGGATGTTGAAGTAATTGACTGTGCTGCTACTTTATTATCAATCTGTAGATCAATATTTCTGTAACCCAATTCCCAAGCCAAAGATAGCCCCTTGAAAATGCCCTATAGTTCGACTCTAAAAGCTGAACATTCTTCCAACTTCATAGAGAATCCACTCAATCAGTTTCCATGTTCATCCCTAAGGACCCTTCCAGTTGCAGCTTTGCATTGAGATTTCTTGAAGGCACCATCTATGTTTACTGTTATATAGCCTGCCATAGGAGGCGACCAGCCAACAAGTATTTCCCCCTTCCTCTGTGAAGAGCAATAACCTTCTTGAGTAGAGCTTAGATGAGCCAGGTGAACATCCAAAGACCAGTTTTTTATAACAACTAACCTGCCTTCAATCGAAACAGTCTTATTCTCAAACACAAACAAGTTTCTCCACTTCCAAAGCATCCAACAAGCAATTCCAAATATCATACTCCATGGTATATCGTTACCAAACACATCATTGGTGTTTAAATTAAATAACAGCCAATCAAGCAAGGGAAGAGAATAAAATCTCCCTTGCAGATTCTGTGGTAAGAGTCTAGTCCAAAGTACAAATGCCACCGGGCAATCCCGTAATATATGGAGAACTGATTCATCATATTGTTGACATTGTGGGCATATTGCGTCATTGGTCATTTTCCTCTTCACTCTTACAACATTAGTAAGCAATTTTTTATTTACACATAAAAATATGAAAGTCCACACCCTTTCTGGCCCCTTCCATGACCAAACAGTTTTCCATGGTTTGCTTACTGTCACCTCTATTCCTATGGAAAGATTAGACAAGCTATCATAAGCAGAAGCGACTATGAACTCACCTGAGTTTGAAAGAGTCCAATAAGGTCTATCTGGTTCCAAACAATTCGGAGGGGGGATGAATTCCACCAAATATTGAAAAGTTTGAGCAAGTAACAAATTGACTACTGAATCGAGGTCCCAATCTCCATCTGGTTTGATGAATTCCCTGACACTACCTCTTCCATTGACCACCACACCAATACGTCTTGCAGCATCAATAAGAGGACTATCCCCAAGCTACCTGTCAGTCCAAAATTCAATGGTTACCCCATTACCAAGAGCCCACCTTATGTTCATTTTGAATTTTTCCCATACATTGCTAATCGACAACCAAAACGCTGAAGCCTCATGTCTTTGAATATTCTCAAGTACTGTCGAATTTGTTATCCTATATTTACCACATAATACTTTGACCCAAAGAGCCTCCTTATTTGACACCAACCTCCAACAAGCTTTCAACAAAGATGCCTCATTCATCAGATAAAGACGATGAATACCAAGTCCACCTTCTGCCTTAAGATGGCACACTTTATCCCATTTGACCAGATGAATTTTTCTTAAGTTCACATCCACACTCCAAAGAAATGATCTACAATGTGCTTCAATCTTTTTACAAATCCTCATAGGTATGGCCACTGTTTGCATCTCATAATAAGGCACCATCGACAATACCGATTTAATTAGTGTTAATCTCCCCGCAAAGGAAAGAGTATTTGCCTTCTAATGACTCAATTTGCCAATGACTTTTTCCTCTAGATACTTAAAATCACATGCTTCCTTGCGTCCATGTAAGAGTGGCACGCCCAAGCATTTTCCCATATTGTCAGTGTATGAAAAACCGAAAGCCTCAACAATGGCAGAGATCATAGAAGATGAGACATTTTGCAAAACACAGAAATAAGACTTGTCAATGTTCACTTTCTCCCCTGAACAACTGCAAAAATCCTCAAAGACTACTTTTATGACTTCCATTTGTTGAATTGAAGCCTCCGCAAAGAGAACTAAATCATCTGCAAAAAATAAATGAGATAAAGCAGGGTTGTTCGACTTAATTTAATAGGCCTCCATAAACCATTTGCAACTGCTAATCGAATTCCATGTGACAATCGTTCCATGCTTAAAACAAAAATGTAAGGAGATAAGGGGTCTCCTTGTCTAACACCTCTAGTAGGGGTGAAATCCTCAAAAAGTGAACCGTTCCATATTACCTGTGAACTTCCATTCTTCAAAAAGCGAACTAACAGGTCTATGATCTGATTAGGAATATTTGCGTCCACCAATGTGTCGCGGATAAATTCCCATCTTAATCTGTCATATGCTTTCCCCAAATCTACTTTCACCATCATCCAACTAGTTTTCCCTTGCTTCTTTTTGAATAAGTGTATGACCTCCTATGTGATCACTATATTGTCTATAATCTGTCACCTCGGAATGAAGCTAGATTGGGTATTAACTACCAAATGATCCATGCATGGTTTTAACCAATTGGTAATCACTTTCATCAGCACTTTAAACACCACTGGCAGTAAACTAATCAGCCTAAATTGATTAATAAATTCAAGGGTTTTGATTTTAGGGATCAAAACAATGAGAGACTTACAAATTTCAGGGTTAATTGATGCTCTTGCAAATGCTTCAAGCACAAATTTATTGAGATTTTCCCTCACCAATTGCCATTGGGACTGAAAAAACAAAGCTGGAAAACCATCTTTCCCAAGTGCTTTTAATGGTTTCATTTCGAATAATGCTTCTTTGACTTCACCATCTTCAACTGGTTTTACTAGATTCTGTAAAGTTGAAGCATCCAATAACGGAAATGCTCCCCTAATTGGATATAAAGGTAAATTATCACTTTCTTTCAAATAGAGTTGCTTGAAAAAATTAACTGCTTGCCCTTTTAGAGTCTCTTCATCCTCACACCAATCCCCATTTGGAAGTCGAAGATGATCAATCTTAAGCTTATTGCGTTTGTTAGTTGCTTTAATGTGGAAGTAGGTCGTATTACGGTCCCCATTTTTAAGCCAATCAGACTTTGCTCTCTGCATCCAAAACATCTCCTCTTGTCTTAGAATAGTCTTATATTCCACGATGAAGATTAAATTCCAAGTCTTTAAGGTATTTAGAATTTTTACTTTCTAATGTTTTTTGAATGCCCTTCAATCTTGCCAAAATTCTCTTTTTTCTAAAAAAGATGTTCCCAAAAACAGCTTTATTCCATTCTTTAGCTTTGCTCGCCAACCTTGACAGTGCCAAATGTATGTCTAAAGATCCCTCCCAAGCTTCAATCACGAACTTACTAAAGTCTTTGTGAGCAATCCAAGCTGTTTGGAAACAAAAGAGATTGTTTCTAATTGTGGGGTTCTTGTCTTGCAAACTAAAAAGCAATGGTCTATGATCCGAACAAATTCTGGGAAGATGCTGCACTGATGCTTCTGTAAATTTTAATCTCCAAGCCATATTGCAGATGCCTCTATCTAATCTCTCCGAAACTAACCCTCGTTTCCAAGTAAATTTTGGCCCCTGAAATCTAAGATCAAGCAAACAAGTATCATTCATAAAGCTTTGAAATAAGCGACACGGTCTACTACCATTTTGAGATCCACCATTCTTCTCATGGGAATATAGAAAGGCGTTAAAATCCCCAGCTAACAACCATGGACCATTTACAGTAGAAGCCACTAATCTCAACTCCTCCCAAAGATGACGTCGTGGTGTTGGAGAAGGATGTCCATAAATTGCAGAGAGAAACCAACATTCATTCAGCCTTTCTTCAACCAACATATGTACATATTGTGTGTGATTTTTAAGAATGGTGATTTTAACCTCCCTTTTCCACATTATCCATATGCCTCCCGAAAAGCCGTTGGCTTCAACATGATGTGAGTTATCGAAGCCCATTTTTTTGATTGCTCTATCTGCTGGCTCTCCACTAAGCCGAGGTTCAAGTAGGACAAGAACATGAATTGAGTAACTCTTTATCATATCTTTCAATACCCTGATAAATCTCTTATCATTTACCCCCTGGCAATTTCACATTAACAATTTAATAGACATTTAGTGATAAAAATAATGAATAAGTAAAAAATTAAAGCTTACTCCCTGGCTTTGCTTCTATCAACCATCAACTTTTAATGACGTGACATTAACATGATGATATAATGGTATCACATAGCACTAATATAATAATATGATAATGCTGACATGACATTGATATGTTAATATGTCAGTGCAATATGACAGATCAAAATAATTTTTAAAAAAATTAGTGTCACATATTAAATTGAAAAAAAATATATAATATAGGGATTAAATTGAACAAAATTGAGATGTTGATGGATCAAATTAAAAAAAAATTAAAAAGTACAAATATTTAAATAAATAACAGATATGCTTGTTAATAAGTCAAATATTTAAAAATAAAAAATTTATGATTTTAAAAAATATATATTTTCTTATTTGATTATAAAATATTTAAATTAATTTTTTTTGTAAAATTAAGTTTGAATTTTTTTTATAAAAAAAATTTTAAAAAAATTCATATCTAAAATCAAATTTAGATGAATAACTTACATTATACTGAAATAAAATAATATAAAAAATAATTTTTTTTCTATTCATAATAGTATACAAATTTAACATTTATTTGACTTAGTTTTTGACTTTAGTTGAACTCAAATTAGTAAAATAAATTAATTTAGTTTTTTCTTTTAAAATATGAAAAAGAGAGATATGAAGTTAGCGATTATAAAAACAATTTTTATTTCTGACTTGCTTAATTTGAGCATGGCAAATCTCTTATTACATTCATAAAATCTGAGTTACTTCATCTTTTCAATTTTTATTTAGTTTTTTTATTTTTTTATTTTGTTTAATATTTCAGATTATATATTTTAAGTTATAATTTCTTAGATTAAAAATAACATTTATGGTTGATAGAGTTAAATATGTTTGTAAATATTTGTACCATTTTATTTTGTATTTATAAATTTTTTGTAGATTCAAATTAATAATTTAAATTTAAATTTAATAGAATTTGATTGTGATATTTGAACTTAAATAAAATCGTTTTATAAGAAACTTTAAGTAAATTTAAATAAAAGGTTAATTGGGTAAGAGTTTAATAATTTCAAAATAATAGGTATTTGTAAATTATGAAAATTGTAACTAAATTAACTTATTTTGCTAATTTGAATTCAACTTAGGTTAAAAACTAAGTCAAATAAATTTCAAATTTTTATACTATTCTAAATAAAAGAAAAAATTATTTAGTCTTTTTATATTATTTTATTTCAATATAATGAGAGTTATTCATCTAAATTTGGCTTTAAGTATGAAATTTTTTTATAGAAAGAGAATTCAAACTTAATTTTTACAAATTAAATAAATTAATGTACATATTTTAAAATCAAATAATTAAGTAAGAAAATATTTATATATATATTAACACTATAAATCTTTTACACTTAAATATTTGACTTATTAATAAATATATCTATAATCTAGTTAAATATTTATTTTTAAAAATATTTTTTCAATTTAGTCCCTTAATATCTTAATTTTGTTCAATTTTAATTAACGTAATATATATTTTTGTTAAATTTAATCTTTATGACGTGATATAATTTTTTTGAAATTTTTTTGATCTGTCACATAACATTGATAAGTCAGCATATCCGTGCCACATCAAATTACTATGCCATCATATTAGCTCCATATGGTATTGTCACATCATCATGTTAGTGCTACACAGTATGCCACATCATCATATTAGTGTCATATTGTAAAAATGTGTCATATCAACGTTAACATCAATTCCTTTAATAATAAAATTGGATGTTGTTAATGAAGGATTAAATTAAAACAGCTCTCAATATTAATGGGTTAAATTACTTCAATGTTAAGTATAATAATTAAATTGAATAAAATGCATAAATACAATGACTTGGTAAATATTTTGATGAGAAAAAATTCTATTCTCTACCATAATTTGAGTGAGTTTGGGTAAGAAAGAAAAACAAGAAAGGGGAAAAATGAATTTCTTGATGGAAAAAGAAAGGAGATGGGGAATATATATCTTGCCTCACCTCCATTATATACGAATAAAATTTTTAAATATATTTTTATATAATTATTACAACTTATAAATATATTTTAATAAATGATTAATAACTTGACTTTTTTCTTAATTTACAAAATTTTAAAATTATATTTGTTTAGTTGTATTTGTAATTTATATGTTAAAACTTTTGATAATTTTGCTTTATTGTTATTTAAACTTCATTTGAATTTGTCAATTTTTTCTAATAGTGTACATCATTTAATTCAATTTAACTTATTCTTATTTAGTTTATATTAATTAAACAAGATAAATTAAAAAACTATTAAATATTTAAATTTTAATTTTTAAAATTAAAAAAAAAAAAACAAGTGTAGTCCATCTATCATAATGTCACGAATCAAGTTTTCAACCCTAAAAACATATTTGATAAGTAGAGAAAAGCATATCTTATTATTACACTCAATATCCACTTCATTTCGTATTGATATAAGATTCGTAACATTTTGTTATTACACTAATTCATCAGTGAAAATTTAAATTTGTTGTGATATCACTTATCATGAACTAACGTTTTCAACTTAAAAAACACATCAAACAAGTAAAAAAAAACAAACTCAATTTTACATATCCAAATTTATCCATTATGTGAAATTTGTGACACCATACATTATGCCTTAAAACCACGCATTTACATCCATAATAACTCATTAAAAAATATATTCTATCCCTTTTTATGAATTTATTTTAAAATTTATATTTGATATTTTGTTAGTATATATTACCTATATTCGAACATTTGATTACAAAATATCACATTACAAATTAACAAAATTAAAGGTTAAAAATATAAAAAAATCTTTTAAAATTTTAAAATTTTATTTATTAACAAAATAATAGTATTTGACTATAAATTCATATTTTTATAACGATAATTAAAATAATTTTTTTTATATCCTCTTCTCCATTTTTTAAGAAAAATAGATAAAATGCTTATAACTTTTTTTTACAACATAATAGCATTGGACTATATAGGTCAATAATTTAAGGTCCTGAATTTTTTTTTTTATTTGCATAGTTGTAAATAGATACTCAGACACTTATCTCATGATCATATCAAAATCATGGATCGAAAATTCAATTTTCCTGACTTATTAATCAAAGTTTAATCACGTAAATGAGATCACAGCTCGATGATTTTGTAACTGATGCTTTGGGAAGTTTGATTCCCCTGAAAAATGCAGAGAGGATGACAGATTAAACCTTATCTCAAACTGTCATCGTTTTGTCACTTTTTAGTCTTAAGAATGGCGTTGACGTTCCCTCTTTCACAGTGAAAGACGCCGGCTCAAGGGTAACACTGAACTTCTTCCTTTCTGGAAATTTTGATAGTACTATTCCCAGAAATTCGTTTGCGCTATTAGATAAGACAATAGTATCAAAAAAATAAAATAAAAAAGCAGCCACCAGCGAATTGAAAATCGAAATAACTAAAATTCATTTATTCAGTGCTAAAAATATTTACATCCCATCAACATCAAAGTAGAAATTTGAACAGCAAAAGCGATGATAAGCGATGATGATCGTCATGATCACCATCATCGCCAACCCAATCAATCGGTCACGATCTCATCGGGATCTTCGAAGTTAGGATCCTTAACATCCACAACCTCTTTGTCGAACCCGATCTCAGCCGGCGAAAGCCCATCTCCAACCCATGTGTACTTGCCACCGTGACCTCCTTTCTTAGGCGATCCGCTCATTCCCGTACCAGATTTCCTATCTTTCCTCACATCCGACTTTCCATTGCCTTTGCTACTCTTCCCAGCGTTCTTCATAGCTTTCACTATCACTGTAGGCTCAAAACTTACGGCGCGATCTGATGGATTTCAGGTGATGCTGTTTATATAGAGGGGAAGTGGGTGGGACTGCGACTCTGCGGGTGTGTGTAATCTTGTGATTGAAGGATTCGTGAGTGGATAAGATCATACGAACAAACCAATGTAATTAAAAATGTACTGTCGGGGGGAAGGACCACGTGAAGTTATGTTGTATCGTCGTTCATGGGCGAGTAGGGGTCCCGATTGATCTGTGCCGTTCACGTGGCTAACCTGTCAGGGTGTATCAACCACGCGTTTGGATCTCCAGGAAATTTGTGTCTCCTTGATAAGGATGTCAACGGGTACCCTATTATAGGGTACCTGCAGGTATTCAACCTGATTATACAAGATTAAGGTACTCATAAATGGATTCGGGTAGAGTTAGGGTAGTGATTCCACTATTCGAATTTTAATAGAATAAGGTTAGCATATCACCCCTTGAATACCCGTTATCCGAACCCGATTACTATTTATAAACATTTTATTATTATTTTAATAATTAAATTAAAAATTTATAATTTTTATCAACTTTACAAATAAATTGTTTTGTTAAAAACTAACAAATGTATGAAAAATATGGTTACTTTAATTATTAATATGATGACATTAATATATTTAAATTAAAAAATTATTAGATTGTTATTTATGCGTAAGTATGATTACTCTAATTATTAATATGATGACATTAATACGTTTATGAATGCGTGTGTGTATTTATTATGTATTTTAAATATAAATATATTTACTTTTTATTTTGTATTAATATTGTAAAAATAATAACTCATAAAATTATTAATTACAGTATATATATGTTTATATAACATATAAATCTAAAGGTAAGTTATGATAACAGAAAAGTTAATTGAGTAATTGAGTTTTCATGAAGAAAATTTTAATAATTTTTTTATTTAATCGGGTATTTAAACGAGTTAGGGTAATTATAGGGTAGTAGGAGTGTATTAGGGTTAGGATTAGGGTAGTAATTTTAAAATTAAACGAGTAGTTAATAGGGTTAGGGTAATTGATTTTTTATATAATTACGGTTCGGGTACCTCAAAATTATAAGGTACCCAACCCGTTGACATCTTTACTCTTTGCTGCTACTACTAGCCCAGTAATATTTGTTTTTCTTAAATTTTAGATGTGTTGATAACCGTGGGTTATTTAGTGAGTAGTGACAGCAAATTTAAGCAGCCCAAAAGAAGGGTTCTTTTGGTATAATAGCTGATTATGCAATAAAATCGCAGGACTGGTATTTTTGTAATCTTTTTATAAGTTTTAATGAATGAAGATTCCATCGCATTTTTTTTAATTGGACTTTGATGGAAGAATATATTATGCTTGCCGTTAACCCCAAGCAAGAATTGCAAGCGTGTTTGTTTGGCCCTGAAAATGACTGAAGTGTATATCAGTATATATGGGTAGTTCTTGCCCGTGCCCCTGGAGTATTTCTAACGTTATTTTTTATGTATAAACATTGAGCAATATTCAGCATTTTTCAGTATTGTATTGATCGTTGGATAGTATATTTGGTTTCTTATGTGGTTCCTTTCTATATGCACATGAAGCCATAGTTTTATAAGAGTATTAACAATGCTAAAGTACTCTTACTCTCATCCACAATTGGACGGGTCGATTCAAATTTAATTTTTCATTTTGGACTTTAGTTAAATTCAGGCCATTGGAAAATCAATTAAGGTTGAGATTTAAGTTAATTGATCAAACTCAATATATATTTTTTTGGTTCATATTTCACTATATTTTATAATTATATAATTAGACAATAATTATACGGTATTTTTATTTTTTTAAAATTAAAAAAAAATTTGAATTCTACATTTTAGATAAAAAATTATACATTAATCAATGAATTAAATACTCAGATGCATGATAAGTTTTTTTGTTATTCAGGTTGTTTTGTATTAATCTAGAGACATTGACTTTTCTAATAAAATTTGATATGGTTGGATTGGATATATGATATAACATTCTAAGATAAGTACGTAGCTTATGATTTGTCACCTCTTAGAACCATCTATCAATAATTTTAAAATTATTATTTATAGATAGTGTCAATGGAGTTTATAAACTGTACAAGTACAATTAAAATATTATTATATGTCTTATTTATTTATTATATTAATATTTTTAAATATACTTAAAAGGTTCATTAATAATAATATTTTATAATTTTTTATAATATATTTTATATATATGTACAATTTCGTGTCTTCATGTGTGTTCTTTTTATTGTAATCTTTGTATATCGAATTTCATTTTATATTTGTTTTTCTTAATTTAAACGTTCTAATGATGAAGATTATATTATTCTATATCATTGATAAAATTTTAAATTTAAAATGTTATATATTTTTGGGTATTCATTACTTTATTTTATTAATATGTTTAAATATAATCTTTAACCGTGCTGAAATTTAAAAGCTTTATTAAATAATATTCTATAATTTTATATGCATATAAGTGCAACTCCAATAAGGCACTAATTTTTTTATTGGGTCCTCGCTATTCAATAGCTGACGTGACACGATTGCATTGGCCAAACTTAACGAACGATAAAAATAGAGGAAAAATTATAGTAAAAAAAACCCCCCAAAAAAAAAAAAAACGCACATAGGCGCACGCACACCAAAGCATTGGAGGGAACAGGAGACAACGAAAGGGGGAGGGAGAGTGGGGCGGGTAAGGCAAAGGAAGCAAAGGGTTTTTCATTTCGGGTTGCTATAAATAAAAATATTGAAAAGAAGAAAGAAAAAGCTATGCTGGCATCCTTAACCCTTTTAGTGCCGCCGGCATCGCCTTCTCAATTTCTTGCGTTCAATCGCCTCTCTCATTTACACTTCTCTCCTTCCATCCCCGTCTCTGGTCAGTCCTCTTTCACTCTTCTCTTTTCCTCTTTTAACTCTACTCGTTTAAGCAGTCGCTGAATTACTGCCTTCACCTTTTTTTCGTGCTTCTGCTTCTTCTCACATCCAATGCAAAATTTTCCATACTATTTGTGTAGTTCCTTTCTTTTATTTTTTTTGGTGGATTTTCTGACGCATGTTTTAAGATGGAAGCGTCAGTTTCATTTATTCTTGTTTTATTTTTTTGAAAATAAAATCACTTAGAAGAGAGCTAAAATTAAACATCAGTTCTTCATTTTTTGTTGTTGTAATTTTTCTTAGTAGAAAAGCTATTTACCCTCTTGTCGCAATGCATCGAGGAAGGTGTTACATAGGACCAGTTCTATCTTCCATGTAATATTGAGACTTCACTTGATTGAATTTTTCAATTTTTTTGAATAAACAATTTCACTTCGTTTGGTTGTTTACTTTTTTAGTATTTTTTTTAAATTCAAAATTGGTTGAGCATCCGTAATGATTTTATTTTGATAATCCCAAAAATTAGACAGATTTATTGAGAGTGACATCTAGAAGACTTGCTTGGGCAACGAAGACGCAGTCAATAACGACAATGGCAACTGTAAGTTGATTCAACTGAAAATTTGTGCATTACTTATTTGTATGTTTTAATTGTATTTTGCTAGATTAAGGGTACTGATTATTTTATTTTAAACTGCGCGTTAGGGAGAGGATGAATGTGTGGGCAATGTGAAGGTGCAGTTAGCAAAATTATTTGATGCTTCGCTTAAAGTAACTGTCCCTAATGAGCCAGATGTAGAGCCATTGGTAGCTGCCTGCACTGGGAAGTTTGGAGATTACCAATGGTATTGTATAAGTTCTTTTATTGCAACAATACATATGCCTTAGATGGTGTTTTTATTTCTTTATGAAATGACAGGTTATTTGTCATTCGAACTTAGAAGTAAGTTTAACTAAATTCAACCTTTGTTACGGACTGCTTTTTTATTTTTAATCGGGAATTTCTTTGGTGCAGTAACAATGCCATGGGCCTGTGGTCTAAAATTAAAGGAAAGGGTACTCAATTTCGTGGGCCTCCAGCAGTTGGAGAGGTGGGGATTATTTGATTGTGCATGTTTTCAGCATCATACTTTGAATCAATAGATAATCATTAGTTTCCTCTTTCATTTACTTGTTTCTTTTGTTAGGCAATCAAGAATAATCTCCCAACCTCTGAAATGATAGAATCATGCTCCGTAGCTGGTCCTGGATTCGTAAATGTGGTTTTGTCAAAGAATTGGATGGCTAAGGTGGTTTACATGTTCCTCTATTCTTTTAAATGTTATAGACTTACATCCATGAATAGTTTTCATTTACTTTTATTGAGCTTAATTTGGCCTTGCTTGTTTCAGTTATTGGATTAGTCTTCTGAGATAGTGTGGCTGTTTTGTTGTTTAACAGAGCATTCAAAAGATGCTAATTGAAGGTATTGATACATGGGCACCAATGCCGCCAGTCAAAAGGGCAGTTGTCGACTTTTCATCCCCTAATATAGCAAAAGAAATGCACGTTGGTCACTTGAGGTCTACTATTATTGGTGACACACTTGCCCGCATGCTTGAATTTTCAAAAGTTGAAGTACTTCGGCGAAACCATGTTGGTGACTGGGGGACACAGGTAGGTGTTGGTTCTGAATTGTGCGTAGCGAGCAAGGATTCTTGTTCATCCTTGATAAGGGCTTAAGCATTCATCTTATTCTGAAGTTTGTATCTATTTTTGGATGCTGTTCATGATTGAAAGGGACTGTAGTCCGTCATCTTATTGTAGTCTTGCCATATGCATTGACCCTTAATTTCTTTTATAATCTGCCACTGTTCAAGGAGATGTATATATATCTCTTCACAATGTATCCGTGAGTAACAATTTTTATAACTTTCCTATTTGTCTTGCAGTTTGGCATGCTGATTGAGTTTCTGTTTGAAAAATTTCCAAACTTTGAAGATGCTAATGAAACTGCCATTGGAGATCTACAGGTGAGTGCGAACTATGAAATTCCTTTGAATTTTGAAGCTGAAGGAGAAATATGCAAAGCATTGCTAGCGTGGGCTGAGCAAATAATTGCTGATTCACTTTCTTTTTCATTACTGTGTGCGTTTTGTTTTAGAGGCAATGCCTTTTTACAAGATAAAGTGTCAATGAAGTTTGCTATGAGTGTTAACTTTTATTAATGTTCATTCAATAAGTTTTATTTCTAATTATGCAATATATCTTGAATAAGCATTGAAAAATTATCTCTTTTTATGCATATCATATTAATCCATATTGGAACTCAATAGTAATTCTTTTCTTTATCTTATATTTCCCCCAAACACAACTAGATTGCTTATGTGGCATCAATAGCTCATTTTTTTTGTTGTTTCTTATTAGTATGAGATAATATCATTTTAACGTATTTGATGGTTCTTCATACATTAGTTTATTTATGAATGAAAAAGATGGCATACTGATTTTCTAAGTCAAGTGATTGTGTAATTCTAACTTGAGGATGACTTTCTTAGGCATTTTATAAAGCATCAAAACAGAGATTTGATGCTGATCCTGCATTCAAGGAGAGAGCCCAACAGGCAGTGGTGCGCCTTCAGGTAAAATATTGATTTTGTAAAAATATTTGTGGGTTTGATTTCTCTGAATGTACTTGGATTCATTAATGGTTGAATTTCTCACTGCAACATTTGCTATTCTTGAACTCATTTCCAGGGTGGAGAAGACAAGTATCGTAGGGCATGGGCACAGATATGTGAAATCAGCCGGAACGAATTTCATAAGGTCTATCAGCGGCTTGGAGTTCATCTAGAAGAAAAGGTAATTTCTCTGGCTAAAGCTCTATGTATTGATGATACTGAGGCCAGCTTGGCAATTTTTCAGGTGCAGCTTTATATGAAATTCTCTGTATAACATTCAGAGGTCATTGGAAATCTCTTTCCTTATGATTTACTTTTGCGTTATTTTTATCTTTTGGGCCTATTTATATAATCATCTTCAATCTTGTACAAACTGTAAATATACATGTTTATTGAACATATATATAATCACCACAAAGAGTACACAAATGCAATTATACACAATTACATGCTTACACAAATGCAATTATACACAATTACATGCTTACACAAATGCAATTATACACAATTACATGCTTACACAAATGCAATTATACATAATTACATGACTTGATGACTTTCTACTGAGCTAGTGATAGTGGAGGAATTATAACTTTTTGCTAAATGCGAGATTTCTATAACCTCATTAAATTTGTGTAAACTACCAAGTTCTGTTTATAGTGCAAATGTGCCCCGAATTTACATGTTCATGCGTATTTCCTTGTCGACAGGGGGAGAGCTTTTATAATCCCTACATTCCCGAGGTTATAGAGGCATTGACCAAACAAGGATTAGTAGAGGAAAGTCAGGGAGCTCGTGTGATCTTTATTGAAGGTGTTAATATACCTCTTATTGTGGTGAAGAGTGACGGTGGTTTCAACTATGCATCAACTGATCTGGCTGCTCTTTGGTAAGTTTTCTTCCTTGAATATGATTTTATAAGCCTTTATTGCTGTTTTGCGTCTCTTGCAGAATATGTGTGTCAGATTTATTGCATAAACAAAATTAGAGTGGCTAACATTACAAAGTGGCAGCTGGTTTTTTAAAAATTCTGAAGTGTGTAAACTTATATGGTTCACTGCTATTGTTTCCTTTTCCATGTTGATCTCCTGGGGTACTTGTTAATCTTAGGCCAATTTGCTTTGAGGAGTTTACTGTTTTACTGATTATGGCATTTGTTTTATAAAGTTTACTGTTTTGCTGTGTTGATGTGGAACATGTTAGCCTCGGCATAGGAATTAATCAGCATATTTGCATCAATCTTTTTACTTCAATTTGTAGGTATCGCCTCAATGAGGAGAAAGCTGATTGGATAATATATGTAACAGATGTAGGCCAGCAGCAGCATTTTGATATGTTCTTCAAAGTATGTACTCAAAGCTGTTTCCTTAATTTTTTTATGAGAATTTTTTAAAAAATTGTATTAATGAAGTGAAACTTCCCTTTATTCTAATTACGTACAACTACTAGATTGATGCTTGTGGAATGCTACAAATTAAGGATCCTAAAGTGCTGTTCCAACTTTTGACCTCTAACTATAGGCCTGACATTATTTTGGTTTCTTTTCAGGCTGCCAAACGTGCAGGGTGGCTTCCACACGGTGATGGTTCATATCCCAAAACTAGCCATGTTGGTTTTGGCCTTGTTCTTGGAGAAGATGGCAAGCGTTTTCGAACCCGTAACACTGAAGTAGTTCGATTAGTTGATCTACTCGATGAAGCGAAGAGTCGAAGCAAAGCAGCACTTATTGAGCGTGGTATAGTATTGAACCTTGTCTCTGTTGTCACAAATGTTTCTCAGCTCTCTTTGAGTTCCTTATGTTTGTAAAACTATTTGTGATGTATGTGTTAATGCAAGTTCTAGCTGTTGTCAAACTTCTTGTATCTGAACTTGCTGCTTGGGTGCTGATCAGGTAAGGGTGCAGAATGGACTGAGGAGGAGATTGAGAGTACTGCTGAGGCAGTTGGTTATGGTGCTGTAAAGTAAGCTGCTTATCATGATATAAACTTGTTTCTCTTACTGCTATTCCTACATTCTCTGTAGTTCCTGTTCCATGTTGGTATTGTATTAATATTCTTGAATTCTGGCTACAGGTATGCTGACTTGAAGAACAACAGGTTGACCAATTACACATTTAATTTTGACCAGATGCTTAACGATAAGGTGCCTAAACAATTTTCTTGCCTTTTGACTGCAGATTTTGGGAAGCTATATTGTTTCATCATTGTGTTTCTAATGAAATTTTTTTTGCTGAAGGTTTCTTATGTTTTATTCCCTTTTTTCTTTTGATTGTTGTTTGCTGACTGGTCCTAATCCTACTAATGTCATTACTGTTCTATATCACTACAATCACCCTAGCATCTGATTCTTGCCTTCTAAAAATTTTTTGTGACAGGGCAACACTGCTGTTTATTTGCTGTATGCTCATGCTCGAATCTGTTCAATCATCAGGAGATCTGGTAAAGACATTGAGGAACTGAAGAATGTAAGTTCCCTCTTAACCTGAAGCTGTAGCTTCCTTAAACTGTTAGTTGCATTTGCACCACTTGTTATTGTGCATCTAACCTGTGTTGACATCAAAAGAACAACTAGTTCTTTTTGCAGAAAGAATTGAGGCTTTCTGTAGTTTTGTATCTTTGGACGGTGTGGAATGTATTTTGCAATGTTATCTACACATGGGTTTTAAATCTTGATCTTTCACTTAAAAATTGGAGGGGCAGCTATTTATGTGTGCTCTCATAACGCAAGTAGCATTACTCGTTTGTAGCAGATTCAATGTCTGTAACTTCTGCCTTTTTGCATCTGTTCATTTCTAACAGAAGGGGACAGTAGTATTGGGGCACAAGGATGAGCGTGATTTGGGGCTTCATTTGCTTCAGTTCCCCGAGGTAAGAACTCGATCCAATCAATTCCTTGCTTCTTGACCCAGGCTTGGTTTGACCATTTTATCTAACTTTCAGGTTGTTGAAGAGGCCTGTACCAATCTGTTACCAAATGTTTTGTGTGACTACCTCTATAATTTATCAGAAATCTTCTCGAAATTTTATAGCAACCCCGAGTGCAAGGTATGATCTGTAATCTAATTTACAGTTTCTTGGTAGTGTAATGTTGGTGGTTTGATTGTTACCTGCTGCCCTTACAAGAGGGCAGAACACACTAGCTTTAGAAGATAGTGGTTTCTACCACTACATACCCTATCTCGACATTAAGAAAATTTTATAGGTAGCCCCAATTTTTTGTAAAAACCATTGTGGCATGTACTTGTAAGTCATGAACAAAAGCGTATGCATGTAGATTTAACTGTTGCTAGCCTTATCGTGTAACTTCTGGTTGATAAATTGGCCAGGTTATCGGGTCAGATATGGAAACGAGCCGACTATTGTTATGTGAAGCAACTGCTGTGGTCATGAGAAAGTGTTTCAATCTCCTGGGAATCACACCAATTTACAAGATATAATGTTTTGTAAACTTACAACCTCTTGAGAAAGGGATAAAAATTCATATATCCTCTGTACTTTGAACCTCCACAATTGTACACAGACCATATTTGTTATTTATTTGGAGAATTTTGATCGTGCACGTAATATATTTTTGGACATTTAGCTGCTTAGTTTCCGTAAAAGACACCAGCTTTATTCCATCCCACTTAAGGCATTTGTACGGTAAGCCTCTATGCTGTCCTCAATGAAATTAATGGATATCTCTGCCTAATTAAAACAGGAACAGCACTTTTTATCGTTTTAACAACAGGCAGGAGGGATGCCTGTCTCCATTGGAGTGGCCTTCAAACATTAAAACGAAAAGGCAAAACCTGGTCTTAAAAAAGATTGATTTAAAGTTCAAATCCTTTTCACAACATAAAGAACCGATATGCATCTTTGCTTTAATCCATTCTTATTGTCAATGGGAGGGTACCCTTATTTTATTATTGAGTATGTGGGATTTTGGATTATTCTGATATTGTGTCCATGCCTAATACAACTTTTTGTCCGTGATGCCAACTCTTTGTGAATTCATGTCATCAATTCCTTCTCAATTTTAGTTTGAAGATGAATTCCATTGACAAAGTTTTCTCTTGTATCAGCGACTGATTTTGATTCATTCGAAACTTAAAAATATTTTTAAACAACGCCGGTTTTTCTTCTCCTTCTCGTCCTGCATAAATGAAAATGCCATTGATTCATCATGCTTTTAGTTTTAGACGATGGTATTTCATCATAAAACAAGGTAATTGCTAAATTAATTGCTCCCCAAAAATCCTCGATGCTGCCTGCCTGCCTGCCAACAACAACAACTACTCAATAGCTAGCTTGAATTACAGCTTCCGTTATTCATGTTTCATATCCCATTTATGTCTTTCTTTCTCTGTGTGCGTGAAGACGATTTGTAAAAGGAATCCTCAGAAATGATGAGCTCGATAGTTTCTTTCATGACATCAAAAAGCTATACATTCAAAAACCCATCCTGTGCACATTAGGAAGTTGTTGTGCAATGGGAGATGGAAGGTTTACAATCACTCACTAATCACGAAAGTACTAATACTTCTCTTACCAAGAGAAGACAGAGAACAACCCCGGGAACTTTTCTTTGATATCGTAGCTTTTGGGCTATATGACTTGTTGTTGTGAGCATCTAGTCCCCATCCATAGCTCTTGCACGACTTCATTTTCGCTCTAAAAGGAATCACTTTCTTTGGAAGGTCTTCTATGCTCCTCACGCTTGCTAGAGCTGTGAAAGATTGAGACTTCCCTTGATAATGTTTAGAAAGACCTCTCCTGCATGTTTAAAACAAGCCCACTGATCTCAATCTTTTTGCTTTCTGCATAATTTGGAGAGGGAAAAGAGAGGAGAAAAAGATCATATTGCTTACCTGATAGGTAGTTGAGCCATGAGCTCGGACAACTCATAAAGAGGCCCACTGGATGATAAAGATGATGACGATGATGACGTTGCAGAAGATGCTTCCTCAACCAAGTCTGATGAAGATATTGAAGAAATGGAGTTTTCTGAATTTTCAAAGGAGGATTCAATGGATATGGAGTCAATTATTTCATTATTACCTCCTTCCATGATCGTCAGCTTACTGCACCAAGCTTCATTACTATCCATTTTCTTCAGATTCGTATCTTGAAATATTTGGCTTGCTTCTTCACCCATTTGGATTGCAAGAACAAGACCTGAGTTCCGAAAACCCTACATACCATGTGGTCTTCATGGAGGGAGCACATATACATTTATATACCTGTTTGATATTCCTGATTTACATTTTATAATAAAAAAATAGCAATCTTTATTGATAATATCTGGTGATAGATATGCAAGTACTGGATAATCTTGACCTGTATTTGTTTATTTATGGTTTTATTTTATTTCTCCTTCTGTTCCTGTATTCCAAGATTTGTCATTATCATCTCCTTACGGCCTTAAATTTATTAGCTTTCTCATACTACTAGGAAAACGGATAAGGTCTACGTTTGAAGGCATCCATATCCTAGTCACCATCTATTTTTTTGTTTGGCTGGAAATCAGGTCGCTATCTTTGGCAAATTTGCCTCAAAAAGCCATGACACATTCTACATGTTTGCATGTCTCAAGGCAATCACATTGTAAAACTTGCCAAGGCAATGGAGGAATCTCTAGATGTATTGGTACAAACAAGAACCTCCCCATAAGTTCAGGGAAACATTTTTTGGTGGGTTTAGGTGTTCTGTTTTTTTACCACTAATCCTTGTTTTCCTCCCCCGCTTTCCATTCAATTCTATTTGCCTTTCAATTTGACAAAAAAGGAAGAATTAAATTAAATTCTTCTGGCTATATATGGAAAGTCATTAATGTTGTCAGTTTCCTCATAAATTCCTCACGAGGTTAAGGCATCAGCAAGCTCGATTTCTCCTTGTAAATTATTTAATACGAAAAAGATGTTCAAAACCCATCTTGAAAAATTTCGGCGTTGAGATGGAGAGAATCAATGATTTCAGCTGTCTGATTCAAGGAGCCTTTAATTGCCAGCTGGTGAACAGGATCTTGATGTTCATCAAATGATTTCAATGTCTTATACCTATCCTTGTTACAACTGTCCTCTATTTTAGGAACAGCCAATTTTTACATGGTCAAAAAAGCAACGCAAGCTGTGTATTCTTTTAATAAAACAAGCCTCGCCATGGTGGCATTTCCACCAAGAGTTGAAAACAATTTTCCGTGGGGCATTCCTAGTTTCCATCAGAATTTAGCTGCATCCATGCCCAAAAGGTCTTTAAGTGTTAACTCAGACGGATCATTGCCAATGCATAAAATTAGTATTTACTACTTATAATTGATGGGTTTCTGTATTTATTTTATTTTCTTTTACAGGTGGGCTGGTAAGGTAGGGAATAAGGATAAGGAGGTTGACCCAGGAACAAATCATGATGGGAAGCAGGGGCATTTGACGGGCAGTGGAAACGCCACCACATGCTTTTGTAGGTAGGCCTAGCCGTCCTAGTTCTCTAATTCTTATCCCCTTTTAGTGCCCACGGCTTTGAACCCTAATCAACCCTTTTGCTATTTATTCTTCTCCCAAGGTTTAATACCCACAGATCCTACCCTGCCCAACAGATTATTTCTTCCTCAGGTCATTGTTATCAATGTGTAGAGAGGAAACTTGTTTCATAGTTGAAATATTAAACCTTGATATATGAGAGCATAAGATGGAAATTGCTACAAGAAATTCTTTATGTATGTTTGAACAAGATGAAGAGTGATGCACGACCAAAACATTTTACATTCAAAAACATATTACTACAAGGCAGATTATCTTGGGTAATTCACTGGAGGTTCCAAACTACCTACCAAAATCCCAAGATCAATGTCTTTGCCTTCGAACTTTTTGATGAAGGGATGACTCTACAAGAACAAAAGAAGTTTCAATCAATGTTTTAAACCATGTAGAACTTTTGAGAATCTATCATGAACTTGGTCGTAAACCATGTGAACTTACCAAGAGGTCCAAAGATGATGCTCTGTCTCGAGGGTTCTTCTGTATGCTAAAAGTGGAAAAGGAAAAAGGCAATTACATTACTGTTTATCGATCACAACAAAAGCAAATGGAATATGCCAATGATAAGAAGGGAAACCAATATCGACAAAAAATGGGAGATTCTAATTTACATCACCCCAACTTGAAATGTTGTTCTGAATGATGCAGAAATTTAGTGTAACGAGGAATATTATGTGAAGAAAATGAAAATTAGTATAAAAGCTTCTCAAGAATATGCCACAAAAAAAGAACAAATATGTAACTCGAAAGAGATTTTGCTGTCCAATAACTTCAGGAAGATACGACAAAAGGCAAGTATGGGATATATGGGTTGTCTTCAAAGATAATTGTAGCATATTACTATATCCATAAGCCTCTGAGGATCAGATTTTGGATTCTAGAGATATCGAAAAGGTGGGACTACATCATGTAATGAACTTGTGCACCAATTTTTCTTGCTACATGCTCCAAAACTGGATAGCATATTGGAGAGGGTTGCTAGCTTGCACTGAGGCCTAGAAAATGGCAACAGAATACTAGAAAACAAGCACTCAGAGACCAAGTTTGAGCGATCTCTTGGATGATATGACATAATGCAAAATAAACAAGTAGGTATTTACCAGGCTGATACAAATGAACAGAACTCTGGAGAGAATTGATCTGGTGGAGCAGTTGGTGGAGGCTTTTCCACAATTGCCTGCAAAAGCTCATAAAAGCTAGGCCAGCTTTGCTGATCTTCAGATTGCATATATGGGAAACGTCCAATAGCACACTCAAGCACGACCATGCCCAAACTCCAAATATCACTGCTATAGTCGTAAGTGCTCCCACTAATTCTCTCTGGCTACAAACCGGAAGAGGATGAATTAAGATAAATTTTTATATCAAATCTTAGAGAGGATAAACACATTGAAATAACTAATCACAAGCAGCGAAACGAGATGCTATGATGAATGGCAAACCAACGGTTACAAAGTGATTTTAACAGTGGAAACTCCACATACCGACATGTAGTTGTAAGTTCCCACAAATGTATCTCTCTGGCCCATTGAGCTAGCTAGCATTGCACTGACACCAAAATCAGTGATCTTCACTTCCCCTTTATGGTTTACCAGTAGATTGGATGGTTTTATGTCCCTGTGTATTACATGCCTTTCATGGTGCAGATAGACAAGACCCTGTAGGACCTGAAAAATAAAGTTACAAGAGTAGAAAGAAGGACGCACTTCTTTGGATTTTGCTAGGACTTTTGTTTAGGCCATTCATAAAATTTCCATAGACAAGGAGGCAGAATACCTGCTTACACACAACTGCAAGATATGGTTCAAGAATCGTTTTAACTTGTTTGATCACATCAGCCAAAGATCCACGGTCCATGTATTCTAGCACAAGAGATATGGCTCCATTGTGATAGAAAGAATGGTAGCAAACTACAACATGTGAACATTGTGATGCTTGGTTTATTTTAAGCTCCTGCACAATTTGCTTACGAATTTCCTCTTGTATGTTCATTTGGATGACCTGCATTACATAGCCCAATGAATTTCCTGGAATCTGATTTTCCTCATTTATAATGGCAATGTTCTAAGCATTTCAAAATTTCCTACTATGATGTAATATTTATGTCAACATACAGTATATGTATTTGTAATTAAAATAGTGAAGACATCAATATTTAGTCAAAATCAGGGAAATGTTAAAAAGTTTTTTTTGTTTTTTGAGGATT
Organism: Theobroma grandiflorum; assembly: GCA_036013995.1. Lineage (NCBI taxonomy): Eukaryota > Viridiplantae > Streptophyta > Magnoliopsida > Malvales > Malvaceae > Theobroma > Theobroma grandiflorum. The sequence continues at coordinate 41,805,800 of CP142129.1, forward strand.
TTGTTTTGCAGTTTTAGAAATCAAACAATTATGAAGACATGGCCATATCTAAATCATACAAGAAAAGAGAAGCACAGGCTAACATATTCCTTTTGGTGTTAATCTGTACTACAGTATGAAGCACAACTAAGAAGTATGGGAATGGGACAGGCCTTCCCTCTATTTTCTTGTAGGCTGTCAACAAAATAGTACTACATTTCAAATTTTCATTGTGAAAATGATACCAGCATTCAAGGTCGTAAATAGTACTATTCATGCCTTCTTTTGCCACCCTCTCACCACAAACTATCATGATCCGCATTTTACATCTATTAGGAAATTCTCACATCCTATATGACTTGAAAGGGGGAGGAACACTGATAAATCCTATAACATCAGTTCCTGGTTTAAATTTTAAGTTAAAGACAACAAGGATATCAGCAGGGTCTCTTAAGAGCAAGTTCAAAAACTAACAAGCAACTGAAAGTCGGTCTTGAACAATTACCTTCAAGGCAAATAATCTTCCAACCCATTTATGGCGAACAAGTTGTACTACACCACCACTTCCCTTCCCAATAACTTTGATGGTCTCAAGGTCTTCCAATGAGAAATCAAAATCAAGCTCCTTGCCGTCAGAAGGCTGCTCAAAAATTAAAAAAAAGAATCCAAAAAAGAATATCTTGAATCCCCAGAAAGTTGATTCTAAAGAGCAAAAGGATGAATAATACTATGGTAACTTGAACAAGCAATGCTGTGTACCACAACTAGTTAACTACATGTTTATCCAACAAGGAACACAAAACATACGGACTTTAGAGAGAAAGGAAAAATAGGGAGGATTTTGAAGGGGAGAGGGCAGAGGGAGGTAGGAAGAACCGAAGAAGGAAGAAGGAGAAGTGTAAACTAAGCAATGGAAGAAGCAAGAAAACCCTGAATAAGTAAATTGGTCCGAGAGTCCAAAGTTAGAAAATTAGATACTAATGGAAAGCACAGCAGCACCCTTCTCCATGGTTTCCCAAATTCCAAGTAATTTGAACTCAATCCCAACTTTTAAGCATCAATATTGTTCTTGTTTTTAAGGGTAAGAAAGATGCAGCAATAAAACATAGTAATTGAAAAACAGAATCAGAGGTACACTTGCAACACAATACTAATATCAATCAAAAACAACCGAGGAACAGTTTATCCATGGGCAGACAGATCGTAAGTAAGTTACATGAACAAAGTAAACTACTTAAAACTAAAATGGAAGCAAAATTTAACATTACTAAAAGAAGCAGAAGCAGACTTGAAACTGACATAAAGGTTCTAGATTAGCTTAAAACTTACTCGAGATTCTTTTTCCTCGGAAATGAGCCGCAAGCCTTTCTGATTTAGAAGCAAATCACCGTCATGAAATGTCCCACTAGCTGTCCTGAGGATATTATAGCCAAAAAAAAAAAATTTCAAATTCAAAAATACTTTCACTTACATTTGGCTAGCATCAAAACGGAGCAAATGCAAATGCAAAGGAAACCATAAACCGATCAATCCATAAACTTCGATTCAAAAAGCGATTCCTAGTAAATTAAAAAGCGCTGTTCGAAACCAAAATCTAAGCAATCTCTATAAATGCTTAAGGAATAGCCAAAAATGCAAGAGAACTTACAGGAAAGAAGAAATAGGGGTTTCCTGAGCAGGAACAGAGAGCTTCAGTTGCTTCAATGGTTTCTTGCTCTTCATTTTCCTTTCTCAATTTCAATTTTTTGAAAAAAAAAATACAACTATTCAGTTAGGGTTTGCATAACGGACTCTTCAGAAAAAAGAGAGAGAAACAAGTTTTTTCTTGTTATTATTAATTGAGAAAGTGGTGATGGATTCGTTGGAGTAACACGAATTCAAACGGGAAAGACCGCGTAAAATTTTAATTCAATTTTTATTTTAATTTCTCGCAGAATGTAGGCAAGTCAAATAATACAGAAAGAGCAAATTCTATACTCCTAGTGGTAATCTTATGTGGACGGGCCTTCAAACTTACATATGGGAAAGCAACACCAATAGATTCTGTGTGTTTACATCTTGATTACCCGCATTTAGGACCAAGGGAACCATTTCAACTTTCAACTAGTGGCACATCTGCAATAAGTTTATGTTATGTGGCCTTACCGTATTTTTAATATTTTTTATAAAGTAGGTAAAACGTCGATCAATTACATTCAAATTTTTTATTTTGATATTTTTTATTTGTAAAAAAGAAGAAGTGAAGATAAGTACAAAATTTGTGTTGATAGTTATAATAAATATAATAATATCTATTAGTGAGAGAAGGTATTATTTTTTACATTATCTTTGAAAGTAATTGGCTAATCTAGATAATATACTTAAGACGAAATTATGAAAAATGGACCCTGGAGTAACTGCACTTTAAAAATGACATTTCTTATAATTTTAACTGTTTGTAGATAATTTTTGAGTCAACTTGACAAGAATACCCTTCGATCCAATTAATCCAAATGAAGGAAGGGCGTCTCGGTCTCTTTCTCCTCTCCCGCCATTCAGATTAAAATTTTAAAATTAAATCTCGATTTAGTTATTCCTCCGTTCAGCTCTCCAAGGCCATTGGGGTATATATCTTACCGTCTAGCTGTCGCCATCCAAGTTTATATCGCCAGCGAATATTCTGAGGATCTCAAAGTGTAGAGATGAAATTAAAGTATGTGTTATTGGTTCTTGGGTTTATTTATGGTTATTCATAGAACGCAATAATTGAGGGGTAAATTGTATGAGTTTTGAAATTAAAATTTGACTGGGAGTAGCGAAAATCAATCAGTTTATAGCCGATGCGTGAATATTTGTTAGGCATCGTGTCACTGGATATTAGGGTGTGTGATTGGATATTATGAATTTTAACTTGTTTAATAGGTAAATTATATGAGCTTGGAAACTTAAATCTGGCTCCGAGTAACGAAATCAATCAGTTTATAGTCGATGCGTGAATAATTGTTATGGGTAAATTATAATAATAATAGATAAAGAGATGAAAAAAAGATAATAATAAGATTTTATTATTTTATTACTTTCTAGGATTGATCTCATAAGAAAGAGAATATACTATTCGTCAGTGGGATCAATAGAGAGCAAAAGTTAAATTAAAAATGTATTACCTCATTTTTTAAGCATAAGACCTTTTGTGCTAGTTAATATAATTTTTTTATTAAGCATTATTTGGTGACTTGAAAATAATTTGTTGATGATCTTTTTTTTGTGTAAAATATTTTATAAGAAAATTTAATATTTTTAATTATTTGGATAAATTAGTAAAAATATTTTTATTATTTGAATCATCTTGTGAAAAATATTTTTCACCATCATTAGCGGAATTATTTCGGTGTTAAAATGACAAATAGGAATTGATTACAAAATAATAATTTGATTTTGTTTTCATATTAAGACCCTATTTAGTCTATACGATTTCATATATTAAAATCAAAAAAATCTATGTAGAAATAAAATAGCTTTCAAACTTTGTATAGTAGCAATAGTATTAGATTTTTATTGATCTAACAAGCAATTGCACCATAATGCTTTAATTCCCTAAGAAATAAGAGAAAATAAGGAACAAAACGATGTATTTGGTATTAAAATCTTAAAAAATAAAAAACTTTTAAATAATATATGAATGCAGTTTTGAATTTTAGATTTTAAATTTTTTTATAAAAAAAAATCTCATATTTTGCTATTCTGCTGTTACATTTTTGTTTTTAATAGCCTTTATAGAGAGTGGTAAATGAAAGGGAGATTGCAACTTGCATTGGAGAAAAGTGATATGCAAAAGGAGGAAGAGGAGAAAGAGAGATATATTTTAAAATGCTGATGTGTTTTTAAAAAAAAAGTAAGAGAAAATTCCTTTTAGCTTTTCTTTAATTTTTTTTTAAATTGTCCACGTTGCTTTTTTTATGAGCTTTTTAAAGTCCTGTTTGGTTTAACTTCTGTTTTTAAGATATAGATAAACTGAAAAACAACCAAGCTAGACATAAAAATTAAGAATATAAATGAAAATTAAAAAAATAATGATATTTTTCAAAGTATTTAAATACATATTGTAATGAAAATAAATTCTAATTTAAAAAAAAAGTTATCTCATCATTTTTTTTATCATAACATTACAAAAATATCAATATTCATCAATTGTGTAAATCATTCAAAAATTATTAAAATATTTTTTGTTATAATTATTAATAAAATTTATTTAATTTATAAATAAAAATATTAATTGTATTAAATGATTCCATTAAAAATATTTTTAAATTTTAATAGTATTGAATAATTTAAATATTAATGTGTTCAGTTAAATTTTTTTTAAAATTAAATATTAATACTCATCAAGCCTATACTATTAAACTTCGTATAAGAGTTTTTTTAGTTTTTCGAAAAATGTTTTACGCTCTCTCAAGGGTATAAGACATTTTACATAGTCAATGAATATTTTTCCTATTGACCCATAAAATATTTTACATCTAAAATAAATTTTTTATCTTCTACACAAGCATTGTGTTAAAAATGTTTTTCAAAAAATATTTTATATCAAAACTAATGGACCTAAATTGTAAGAATTTTATACTTTCAAATAGAGATAAAGACTATTTTTCATAAAAAAAAAATCAATTTTACCAAATGGAACTTAAATTTCAACCTTTTTAATTGCAACTCATGATCTTCATATCTCCATGGTATTATGTTCCTTCTAAATATTTTTTCTTTTTCAAGTACAGGGAAATAAATAAACCTAATTAATACAAATTAAAGTAAAAAAAGATAAACACGACATTATTACAACTAAAAGATGAGAATGAAAGTAAGTAAAAAAAATCGGGGTAAAACTTTTTCAGGACCGTTACTTACGCATTTACTTTTTGTTATGGTCATGCAGTTAATTAAAGACTGCAATACGATCCAACAATAGTAAGTCAGTAATGATTTATTTATGAAAAAAAGACAAAAATTTAACCTTTGAGAGAACAGTAGGAAGAAATAATGGAGGAGATTTGTGCCGCAATGGAGTGAATGTGGACCATTTTGAGTACTGCTTGGTAAGCATACGAGTGAAAAGAAAAATGCGTGGGGAATGGGAACAGAAGCAAACAGCAGGGAACAAACATGCCCAAGGACAAAGGCCCGGAATCGACATGCTTCTCTTAACTGGAATTGATAAAACTAATTGTGAAATCCGGTCTGAAACACTGTCTGACTCTGACACAAAACACACGGTACATCAAACCTCAGCCAGCCAAGCTTAAGTGCTCCCCTCTCTCTCTCGCTCTCGAGCTCCGAGAGAAGGCTTTCTTTGCTTTGCATTTTGAGAAGAGTGAGAGCGTGAGAGAGAGAGACAAAGAAAATAGTGACGTTACTCTCTAGAAGAAGGACGTTGTAAGTTTTACAGACCCTAGTTGAGTAAACGCAGTAAGAGTAAAGTTGAAGAGAGGAAGATTCTTTGGATTCCTTTTTCCTTTTCTTTTTTTTTTGAGTTGAACAATGGCTTCAAGATTCAAGCTTGTTTTTGCAGTTTCTTTGTTGCTTCTACTTTTGGGTATGTGCTCCTATCTGTCTCTTCTCTTCAGTGTTTTTGCATTACTGTAACAGTGGTTCAGTTTGTGCTTTTCTCTCCCGGAATATTTTACTTTATTATTGGCCATTTCTCTGTTAATCTTTTGCTTAGATCTTTATATTTTTCGAACTTCAATATTTAATTCTAAGTGCCCAAATTTCTTCTCAACTTCTTCTGTGTAAAATCTCGGCTTTTTCAGCACTTCGCTTGTGCTGCATTATTTTCTCTCATCAGTCACTCTCTTTCTTAATGGTTTCTTGCCTATTAACTCCCTTCCTCTGTTGTGGGTCTCCTTGTTTGATTACTTGCTTTGTGGGTTATCTATCTAGTCAGTCTTAATGCAACAAGAAATATTATCTTTGTAGACCACGGGATGCGTTAGTATCCTTGCAGTTACCCACTTGCATTTAAGATCATGCTACCAAGTAGGTACGGCTTCAACATCTAGGGCTGCAAGATTGCAATATTGAAGTCGTTGGACCCCTTGATGATCTTCTTTAGTTTATGTCAATCATAGATTGGCCACGTTCCATGATGGAATGCTGGATCACGTGACTGATTATTAGTTCTTCATTTCTAAGGGCCCCTTTATTAGCAAGATTAGCGCCAATGCCATGACATGAGAGCCATTTGCACCGCACGTAAGGTGTTTGGCTGTGCGATTGAAACTTTCTCACCTTATTGTTCCCACGGTAAGGTGCCAATGGCAACTGCAGCCAAGGAGATATAAGGCCTGGTTGGCACAGCAGTGACAATGAATACGGTCCCCCATTGAAAACGGTACGATTGGGGTTGTAGTGGTGAGATATATAACCAATGGTGGGACAACGTTTGTTTGGTAGAAGTAGTGGTGGCAGTGAGAAGAAAAAATGATCATTAAAGACATTAACCTGAAAGTGTATTAATAAATTATTTTTCATATATATATATATATATTATATTTATATCTTTTTTTGCCCTCGTCCTGCAATGTGGAATAGGTAGAAACTTTTTTGCATTATTTGGCTGGGATTATGTAGGAAGCAGTGATGATTGTAAGCATATTTGCTAAAACCTGTTATCTTTCTCTGTGGAAAAGAAATGCAATGTTATGTTTTTTCCTTGGGAAACGCATGTTAATCATTGTGTGTTATACAAGAATTTCTACTAGCTCCTCTTCCTCTATTTACTCATGTAAGGTTGCTCACTTGCTCTGTTTTTTAAATTGGGTTGAATGATTAGTTGAGGACTGTATCTGATGCCAATTTCTATGTCAGATTTCTGTGGGGGAAGCATAGTTGGAGTTTGCTATGGAAGGAACGCTGATGATCTCCCTACACCTGATAAAGTAGCACAACTGGTTCAACTTCACAAGATTAAGTATCTCAGGATTTACGATTCTAATATCCAAGTGCTGAAGGCATTTGCAAACACTGGAGTTGAACTTATGGTTGGAGTTCCAAATTCAGACTTGTTAGCATTCTCCCAGTTCCAATCAAATGCAGATTCCTGGCTAAAGAATAGCATCCTTCCATACTACCCAGCCACAAAGATCACATACATCACTGTTGGTCTTGAAGTCACAGAGAGCCCAGATAATGCCTCTGCCTTGGTTGTACCTGCTATGCAAAATGTCCTCACAGCATTGAAAAAGGTTGGCCTGCACAAGAGGATTAAAGTTTCAAGTACCCATTCCCTAGGGGTTCTGTCCCGATCATTCCCACCTTCTGCTGGGGCTTTTAACAGCAGCCATGCATATTTTTTGAAACCTATGTTAGAATTCCTAGCTGAAAACCAGTCACCTTTTATGATTGATTTATATCCTTATTATGCTTATAGGGATTCTCCAAACAATGTCTCTTTGGATTATGCTCTGTTTCAGTCATCCTCAGAAGTCATAGATCCAAACACTGGTCTACTTTACACAAACATGTTTGATGCCCAGATTGATGCTCTTTATTTTGCCCTGATGGCTCTAAATTTCAGAACAATAAGGATTATGGTCACTGAAACTGGTTGGCCATCCAAAGGTTCACCCAAAGAGAAGTCTGCAACTCCTGACAATGCCCAGACTTATAACACCAATCTAATTCGTCATGTTATCAATGACTCTGGTACTCCAGCCAAGCCTGGTGAAGAGCTAGATGTGTATATTTTCTCATTGTTTAATGAGAACAGGAAGCCTGGAATGGAATCAGAGAGAAACTGGGGCTTGTTTTATCCAGACCAGACAAGTGTCTATAATCTGGACTTTACTGGGAAAGGTGCTTTTGATATGACAAATAGTGGGAATGGTACCAAATCAAATGGAACAACCTGGTGCATTGCTTCTAGCAAGGCTTCTGAATCAGATTTACAGAATGCTCTAGATTGGGCTTGTGGTCCTGGAAATGTGGATTGCTCTGCCATTCAGCCTAGCCAGCCATGTTTTGAGCCAGATAACCTAGTCTCTCATGCCTCTTTCGCATTCAACAGTTACTACCAGCAAAATGGGGCTAGTGATGTTGCATGCAGTTTTGGAGGAAATGGGGTCAAAATTGACAAGAATCCTAGTAAGTCTAACTTTTACACAGAATCTGATTACATTCCTGATTATACCAATAGATATTACATGCCAACTAAGCTGCTCAGTGGTGTTAATTTTAGCTTAAGTAACTGAACCTTTAAACTATTTTTGATGTAACATAAAACAAACTTGCTCCAACATGCCTAAGCTCTCGTGCTACTATAATTTGTGCGTTCACCTTTTAATTAAGCTATCTTTTAGCCTCTTAGTTTTGGCATGATTTTTGAAGTCTAGAATCTTACCTGTATCTTTTGGTTTATTTAATTTTATACAGTGTTGATGGCTTCATTTCAGAATTCCATTCTGAAATGATTTTGCTCACCAAGCAACTAATTTTGAATTATTTGTGCAGGCTATGATAATTGCATCTATCTGACCACTAGAGGGTAAGCTCAGATTCTGAAATATCTCAACTGCCAAAGCTCCTTTTTCATTGTCATCCTTCATTTTGCCTTCCTCTTTCTTTGTTATATATCATCACTTTGTACGTGCTTCCCTTGATTTGATCCCATCTTTTGGACACCCGCCATCCAATGTCTTAAAGTTTTTCTGGTAATATTCATGCAGGATCAACAAAACTGCAGCAAGTAATGCGACTGCCATGGCTAATTCGTCTTCCTCCACGCGGATTGAAGTGTGCAAATTGATTGCTACTTTCTGTCTGATGACTTTAATCTCATTTGTTTTGAACCTGGGCAATGTGGCAGATGCATCGTTTTGAATAGAGTTGAGGAGTCTGATATGGATATGAAGGTGCCTCAAACGAGACGAGGGAGATTGATTCAAGAAATTTGAGGTGGGAAAGAACTTGCTGCTGCCTCTAGTTTTTATGTGGTATTGACAGTGCTGAGTGCTGACAAGATGCTGTAAAATGAGAATGTATATGCTGTCCATTGCTGCTTGTGTTAAAAGTGGTGGGATTGCAGTATCCTGTGTCACTTGCAATTTTCACGCTAGTTAAAGTTAAAAGGCTGAGGTTCTTGTCCGAATTTTTTTTACCCTTAATACCACTACCTTGATATCGTGTTTGGTTCGGGAATGGAATAGCCATTTCCAGTATTGTTAAGCCCCTTCTAATAACTTTGTTTTTCAAAAATAGTTATTTCGAATAATGGACATTTTTAAAGAAACTTGAAAGTTATGTTTGGTTAACAGAATGGACAAGAATAAAATAAAATAGATAATATAGTGTAGAATGAAGTGAGGACAGGATAAAATAATTATTATTTTGTTTGGTATAGTAAATTAAATAAAACAAAAATAATTATTATGATTTATTGTAATGTTTAGTTGGTAATATTAATTTTAAAATAAAAAATAAAAAATATTTATTATTTATATGAATATTTATTTTTATTAGATTTTTAAATATTAATAATTCAAAATTTAATTAAAATATTAATATTTTATTTTATTTAATTATTATTAAGATTATTTTTTATTTTATTTTATTTTATTTGTTAAAATATTAATAATTGATAATTTATTTAAAATATTAATAATAAATAATTTAAATATTAATATTTTATTCATAATTTAATTATTAATATCTTAAAATATTAATATTTTATTTAATGTAAATATTATTATGATTAATTTTTTATTTTATTTTATTTTTTAAATATTAATAATTGATGATTTAATTATTTATATTTTATATATAATTTAAATGGTATTATGCTTATTTATTTTTAATTTATTTTGTTTTTAAATAAGAATAATTATAATCTATTTTATTAATAATTGATAATTTAAATATTAATATTTTATTTATAAGTTATTTTTTCATATTTTAAATTATTAATATTTTATAAAAATTTGGAATCAAAGGAGAGGGGGAGGAGAGAGAGTAATAATATTTTATACAAATAGAGGTGTAATTTTTCAAATTTGTGAGTATTTTGATCTTTATAATTTTTTGAGTTTATTTTTCAATCATGGAATAGTTAATATCATGGAAAAGGGTGGTATTGGCTATTCTTTAGTTTTAGAGGATTTTGGAGAATAATCATTTTATATTTGGACCATTTCTCAACCAAATAAAAGAATCAAAATTCTTTGGCAATAAAGGTGGAATAACTTAGCCACTCCCCCAACCAAACATGCTAGAATAATTATTATCAAGGAGATATCTGTAATAGCTATTCCAAGCATGGAAGAATAGATAAAAAAAGTTTTTAAACTCAATTACATTTAAATTAATTAAAAAATTATCATCATATATAACATATATATTTTTCATTTCATAATTACTTTCTTCCCTATCAATCTTCCATCTTTCTCTCTAAAGTCTCTCAACGGAGGGCGATGGCATTCATCAACGGGAAGTGCTAGTGTTTATTGCGATCTCCCATCAATCACATCTCCAACGGTTGATTAGTGGGAAAGAAGAAAAGACAAAAAGAAAATACTAAAAGGAAAAATTAAAATTTTATATTTTAAAATTAAATTAAAATTTTAATAATAAATTATGAAAAAAATAATATTCAAAATTTTAATTATTACTATTTTAAAAATAAAAATAAATAATCATATATTATTATAATAAAAATTATTTTTGTTATTTATCATTAATTTTTTAATTATTTTTATTAATTAAATGTTAGAATAAATTATAATGACAATTTGTATCTTATTTTATTTTTAAAATCAAATTATATAATAACTAATTTTTATTTTATTTTTGAGAAATAGTTATTCCATGCTTTGAAGACCGTTAAAGTGAAGATTTCCAGTTGGAAAAATGCCCAATTCTAGGAAGAATTCCACCAGAGTGATAACACCTATTACATCGCCCGAGCAAAAAAAGGTTCAAAGTTTGAATGAGAGGCTGATCTTGAATGTTGATACTATTGTATAAGATCAACGTGATTGACGGTACCATCCAACTGTCAATTGCCAAAGGCCATCTTTATCCCCGTCTTCAATACAGTAGTTGCTTCCCATCCGCCCAAAAGTACATTCTCATTCCCTAGAAATTTGAAGGTGCTCTAAGTTTCGAAAATAGTGTCTTGCAAAGAATTAAGTCTTCAACTACAATCCTGTCCACGCCATTTTTGTTGCTTGTCTCATTCTTTCTGCAGTATGCCAATTTGAGGGGATTGAATATTCCTCAATTATATTGGCAAATTCTTCTCTGTTCACGTCCACCGCCAACTTGGCAAGCACCACATGAATCGTCATCAGAAAGCCTTTTCCAATCTCACAACCCAAACTAGATATAAATTACAGCAAGGGTGGTGTGGTAACAATGAAAGTTCATACACCAGACAGGTGAAGCAACGGTTTGTGTCGTTTAGCTTGCACTTTCGGAACAGCGGGAGTATGATTGAAACCGCAAGCACAAAGTACCGAAAACCTTTCCTTCACCAGCCGAACCAAGATCGACATACGTATCTCCCATGATCACGAGAAGGTTTCCATTTATCGTGTTGAGGGCCTCCAGCTGGGTTTATTACGTCTACGTCTTAATGCTTTTAGCAGGCTACATACGATTACTAGAAAAACTTGGCCAATAAATTTACCAAATCCACTAGAAAATCCATTGTAACAAAATACCTCACTCGACAATCTCGATAATACCATCCATCAAACAAGTACAGAAACAAAGTAAGAGATCATAAGCATCACTGTTACAAACACCAAGCCTTTTGTTTCTTGAAAAGGTTCCCCATGACTTTAATACTAGAAATACTATTATTTAACTGCACCCAACCATGATCACAGGAGGTGGCAGATGCACGTTGGTATAGAAGCCAAGAAGAATTGCAACAAATAGGGCACACCAAAGAGATCAAAGACCCTGATCAACGAGATAATCACCAAGCCTTTCGACAATCATGTTGCACTGGCCAGGAGTCATTGGCTCATCATAGATTCCAATGATCAACGCCTGATTGGTCTTTTTAACAGTAACACCTCCAGGTCCCTGAAATTAAAATGACAAAGGCTCAGAAAACGAACACAAAACCAAATGTAAGAGAAAGTGGCAGTAAAGGGTCTATATTCATCCTTGCTCCTCCCTTCTTTCCTCAGGGTGTCTCTGTCTCAGTGTTTGGAGGCAGAAGAGAACAGCTTCATAGAAAAATGTAATAGCAAAAGCCAAGTGCATACCAAATAAATATGAGAGAACAACATCAATGTACCTAATTTTGAGTGGCCAATCAGCATCAATATCACTTCACTACGTGCTTAAATGCTGCATAGGTCTAAAAATGAAGTTTTGGGTTTTCACCGATAAAACAAATGCTGTGGCATATGAATTTTTTTTTTTTTTTCTCTTATCAAAAAGATTAGCTAGAAATTACACTCGGAACAAAATGTACAATTGACAAATCCATTTCCATTAAACAAACTGCAAAAGAATGCTTGGGCACAAGAGATTTTTCAATATTATAAACTACTAAGTAAAACCAAGAGCAGATGGAGAAGACCACCTTCTTCCCTCGAATAACAGCTCCTGGTTCACCTTGGATCACCATGTATTTTGTGCCACCAAGGTACAATCCAGTTGGAGCAAGTGATCCAGGTTCAGTAAAGTCATTCATGATGCCATTAATTTCTTCTGGCTTGAACTGAAATAAACATAAAACGAGACGCAATAAGCAAAGGGTTGATCAGAAAAAAGAGCAAAACCTTTTACTTTTTGAAGAAAAACTAGCTTTAAAATCGAAATAAACAAGATTAGTGCGTTCGAAGCACTTCACTCTTTAAATAGCGCCATAATCATTGCTAAAATTGTAGCCATCTACAGAGATCGTTTTTACTAAATTGGGTTATTTAAAAGCTGAATAAAGAACTACAGCCCCATCCTTAGTCACAACATTTCCGATCCATTAGAAAAACTTCAGTTCATTTGATTAAAATGATGCTTAATGCCTCTAAAACGATGAAATATATGAAACAGAAAGAAACCCAGAAATCAAACAGATTTCCGTGCACGAAAAGATAAATCTGTCAATAACTCATGCAACATAAACTAATAAATCAAAGCAAAAAAATCCCAACTTGAACTTCGAGTAAGAAAAGAAAAAAAAAACACCAAATTTAATTTCAAAAAAAATGAACAAATATCATTCCTTTTGGAGCAAATCAGATCGGCTAACAAATCAAGCACAGTCTTTTCAAAAAAAAAAATCATGCACAGAGAATTCAATCATAGAAATCAGATCCCCTTACTCAAGCATCAACCTCTCTTTTTCTTTTTTTTTTTGGAAACCTAAACAAAGAAGGCAAAGGTTAATGAAAAATCGAAGCGAAAAAAACAAGGAGGCAGAGTAAGGGGAGGAAAACCTGAGGGAAATTGGAACTCTGGGCCCAAACGCTGCCGTCCTGGCCGATGATGGCAGCGGCAGAGAGATGGTTGCCTTCGATTTCGCACATCAAGTGGTCATCTACATACGCTTGCCACGACATCTTCTTCTTCTTCTTCTCTGGATTTCTCTTTGGTTTCTTTCTTTGTTGAGTTGGGATTTTTCTTTTTTCTCCTTTGTTGAAGTCTCTCTGCTATTTTTTTTTTTTTCCTTTCTAAAGAACACAAAAGAATGAGTTTGACTGAAGGGGCAAAGTTGAGCTAAGGGAGAGACGCGGAGATATAGCGTCGAAACAACGAGATCTGGTACACTGCTATTTTTTTCCTTTCACTCTTTGGGCTACAATTTCCTTTTTCCTAACTTAAGACCCAATTTCCCCCTTTCCTTTCCTTTTCTTCTTTTGGGTTATTCGCATAAATTAAAAAAAAAACACAACCAAAATGGAAGGCTACAATTGAAATTGGGTGGAATTTTATACTTTTTTTTTTGTAAAATATAATATAATTTATATACTCTATACTTATTCCTTCTAAAAAAATATATTTTATATTTATTTAGTTAAAAAAATGGGGTAACTATTTTATGAGAATATAATAAGATCTTAATGCTTATTAAATAATTTGATTCTAAAATTATCATTTTGACATTATTCAAATATTTGATTGACAAAATAACTTTAAAATGAAAAAAGAATGAGTGATAAACGACAACAACATCATTTATTATCATTTATGATTTGCAATTTGAAATATTATTATTTTTGATAATTTTTTAAAATTATTAATAATTTATAAATAAAATTTAATTTAAACTTTTTCTATTTTCATTTATCAATTTTTTTCTTCTTTTCTTTTCCTTTTATATTGTCCCGAAAATGTAATCAAATGAAACGTTAGATCACCGCTTTTCACAGTAGATTTGGCCAATGGAGCACCAAATCCACGCTTGCCGTTACTAAATGTAAATGTTAGAAGCGTCCATCAACCGTTGCTGTCATATTTTGATGACATAAGGAGGAGAAAAAAATAAAAGAAAAAAAAATGAAATGCTTTAATATGTTTGGATTAAGTTTTATTATATGTAAAATAGAAAATTTTCAAAATAATTAAAGACATTTTTGTCTAAAATTTTTTTAATTCATTTTAATTTGTGTAAAATAATTATCACTGAGAGAGATTGATAATAACTATTTGAACTTCTCTCCAAACGGTTATCTCATGAATCAATCATTAAAATTAAAAAATATATATTCCATTCTTCTAATCAATTATGTTGTATAAGAATTTTAGTCTTCTTTCCTCCGAGAAAGTGACGAAAGGGGCCTTTCCTCTTTACAGTAAAAGGTAAAACCTTTAGCCTAATTTATTTTTCGCATTATTTGTTAGTACTACTTTCTTTATAAGAATTATTTATTCTACTGAAAAGCAAATGGAAATAGTCTGGCGAATGAAACAGCTAAGCATCTTATCCTAAGGCAAATGATTAAGACAAAAGAGAGAAAGGAAAAAGGAAAGGAGGAAATCAAGCTTACTTGAGCTGAAATTGTTCCCCATTAAAGTCGAGACTAACATATGAAGATGACGTGTGTATATGATACGTGAGCTACGGATTCAGATTTTTATCAAAAATTACACCGACAAAAGCTAGCCATTTGAATAAAAGCAAAACATTGAGAATCAGTCTCTCACACTTTCCTCGAAGCAAATCAGTCTCAACTTTCTTGTTTGGGACTACGTTTTTTTCCCCATCTTACCTAGAATTAGCACGGATTTTGTCACCCATCACTGTCCCAAGGATAGATAGATCATTGTTGACGGGATATCCGTATTCCTTACCCATCTTACCTGATTTTGGAATTCCAATGCTGCCGGGTCCACTATTTCCTACAAGTCACTTTATTCCCTCACCGCTTCCCAAATATTTTTGGCAAATTTAAATTTCTAAAAGTTAAATTGGGTCCAAACACAGATTTATACAAGGCAACTGGGCCAAGGAGAGGGATGTGAGAAATCAGCCCATGCGGGCAGCCGGGAGGAGATTGTGATTGTTTGGTAAACTGATAAGAATAAGGGCCTCCATACTTGTTCCAGGTTTCTT
This sequence comes from Theobroma grandiflorum, assembly GCA_036013995.1. Lineage (NCBI taxonomy): Eukaryota > Viridiplantae > Streptophyta > Magnoliopsida > Malvales > Malvaceae > Theobroma > Theobroma grandiflorum. The sequence goes on from CP142129.1 coordinate 41,821,317, forward strand.
TTACTATTTCGTTTTGGAAATAATTTTCCCAGTTCTCCTTTGATATATTGGTCAGTTGAAGGTGTGGTGGCCTTCACATAATCTTCTGAAGGGATTAAAAATCAAGATATGATCAGGACGTGGAAATAACAAAATCACGGGATAAAGATTGCAGTGAGGAAAACAAGTGGCGATCAGGAGCTTCAAATTTGATTCTCTCAATATTCTCATTCACAAAAACACCAAATTGGCACGCTGTATTCAAACCAAAACATGGAAAAAAAAAAAAAAAAAAGGAAGAAAACGACGATGGCATCAAATTGTGCCCAACAAAAAATAGAAACCGCAGCCACTGATGGGGATTACAAAGAGAACCAAAAAAACAAAGAAAATGCAGAAATCATAGAGGTGAAGGAAACAAGTCGATGAACCAAATGCCAAACACCAAGCCATCTTAACAACGATCGTTTTCAATGGAAGTAGATGCAAACTTAGAACTCAAAACTCGAAAAAGAAAAAGGCATTTAGTATTTGGAAGCTAGATCTACAGGCCCTGATCAGCAAGATAATCACCCAACCTCTCAACAACCATGTTGCATTGTCCAGGAGTCACTGGTTCTTCATAGAGGCCAAAGACAAGAGCTTGTCCAGTCTTCTTAACAGTGATCCCTCCTGATCCCTGCCATGTCAACAGTACATACAGTTTTCGTATTAAATACACACTTGGTTAGGCTGTGCGCAAGTGGTTTGATCACAAATACTACTATATATTTCGAGTCGTAAGATCAGTAATACTTTCTTTTGTAAATTTTAATTTGTGTATATTAAAAGCATCACCTTTTTGCCACGAATGACAGCCCCAGGCTCACCCTGGATGACCATATATTTTGTGCCACCAAGGTGTAAGCCTGTAGGGGCAAGGTGGCCTGGTTCATCAAAATCTTTCATGATGCCAGTGATCTCATTAGGCTTGAACTGCGTACAAAACAACAAAGGAATTAAATCAGATACCAATCTTATAACCAATTGGCGATCGGATCAATGCAACAGTATCAAGTGAATCAGATCAGATCAAATATATATATATATATATATAAAGGAATTAGCAAAACAATAGTAGTAAATTACTACCTGAGGGAAGGTAGAGCTCTGTGCCCAGACACTGCCATCATGGCCAATGATAGCAGCGGCAGTCAGGTGCTGGCCTTGGCCATCGATGTCACACATCAAGTGCTCATCTACGTAAGTTTGCCACGACATTGTTCTGGGTTATAGTATTTTTCTTTCTTGTTTTAAGTTGGTTTTCTTTACCACCAGGAAATGTTGTGTTGGGAGCTATGGGGGGTGGGGGAGTTTGGTAATGGTGAAGTGAAGGTTTCAGGGGAGGGACGATATTTAAGGAAGCGAGGAATCAGGTGGGGAAGGCTTTGAAAAAGCTGACTTGATGATTTCTCGGCCGTCCGTTTTGCTTCTTTTCATTGCTGCCAGTCACTTCCGCCTTTATTTTAGCACCCATGGCCATGACCCCTCCCTCCCAGCCCTTTCTTTCTTTCTTTTATTTTTTCCTTTTTTCTGTCTCCCTTTTCACGTGTCTTATTGCTCACAGTCTTTTCTTCTATTTTTGCGTCTATTGAATTGCACTTTGCACATTGTAAATTTGTAATGTTTATACTCTCTATTCTATTCTATCTATTATTATTTCCAATACTTTATTCTTGTTTTTCAATAACCATTAAAAATTTTACTTGTGTGACCACCAAGATACATGATTATATTTTTATTTGAAACAATTATATCTGAATTGATGTTTAGTTTTGCAATTAACTTAATTTTTCCATTATAATACAATATGCAATGAAATCAATTTGAGTCCAAGTAAAACTCTAGTTCAGATATTAACCGTCTACTTATATTATACCAATGGTTTGTTTCAGAAATTTCCTCTCTGCACATTCTCTTCACAAAGTCAATTCCCTTAAGGAAATACATTAATAATGGAAAGTGAATCAAATGCTAAAAGAAAAAGGAATCACAACTTGGATAGGCAGTACCCCTTGGAAAATCCCTTGTTATAAGCTGTCATTAAACACTTTGCTTCTGTGTCAGTGCTAAAAGAGAGAAAAACAATGGCCAGGTTGTCCATAGTGGAGACTTGAGATGATAACAGGTAAATCTTCTTGGTCTAGCTGAGGAGATATCAGAGAGTATAGCAATCATCCATTAAGTCGATATGATCTTCCACTGAAAGTCACACCTGTGGATCTATCAGACTGTGCACGACTGCTTGGCTGGGTTGGAGCTCCTATTCTCCACCTTGCAACCAGTTTGTGTCTATGTAACAGTAGTAGTCAAAGAAAATACCACCAACATAACATCAAAAAGCAAAGGTATATACAAAAGAAGTTGATGTTCTTATGAGATATATCTATAATCTATCAATAGCAGAATAACTGAAAAATGACATATAAGGAGTCGATAAATCATGTTGCATTTCAGGAAACCGGGAAAAAAAAAAAAGAAACCGTTAAACTGCTAAACATGCTCTTCACATCAAGTAACCAAACAATGTTAGGATACACCCACATAGGAGTCTTCAGGATGACCTTTCCAGTTGCAAGAGGATGCAACACTGTCAAGAAGTAATATAGATGTCCAGCTATGATTCCTAGCAGATCTGGGATGGGAGAAGAACCAAAAATAGCATCCAAAGCCAGCATTGCCCATGGTAGATAGAATGCCTGAAGCAATAAATATGGAAATAGTATGCATAGGAACTTAAAGTCTCAGACCCAGAAAGCTTGCAGATTTATAGAATCCCAATTAAAATGTGGCAAAGTTACAATTAAGCTTACCTTAAGTCTCACAAGGCCATATATGTTGATTTGGGCATTTGGAAATTCTCTACTCCAGACATAAAGAAGCATAAAAACGAGAGATACCCCTAAGAAACCGGACCGGAATATTGGGATTGCTGACAAAACCTAAAACCACAACAGAAGATAATGGAAGGGTAAAAAAGTAAACGAAAAAAGAATTTATTTTAGCATACACATTCAGTAATGTAGCATATTTTGTACATCACTATTTACATAGAGAGGTGATCATTAGCTAAACCAGACACCATTTGCACCACATGTTTTAAAAAGTGATTTTTAGCAAAGATACAAGGACAGTGAAGGTATTTCATTTTGCTCTTGGTTCTTAGAGCAACTCATGCCTTCCCTACCATATGATGGTTTGCCCTCATCTCCACTAGAAACAATCAATTTAAGCCATCAAATTACAAAGTTGAATAAGAAGGAACATGGTCTCACTCACCAATAATGACAATGCACCAAATATCATCATCCACAAGAAATCAGCTGTCCGCCTCTCAAATGGTCCCTTCTCTAGTTGAACTCCATATCTTGCTCTGCACAATCATAAAAGGTTGTGAAAAAAGGATTAGTGCTTGAAGCCCCGAAGTGTCAATGTTGCAGTTACCAAAGGACCATACCCTTCTCACACTAGAATAGATTATGGAAATGATCGTAAGTTTTCAGAAAGTGATACTTACATCATTAAAAGGCGTATTCCAAAATTGATAGAGAAGTTCCCAAGGAAAAAGAAGTTTGTAATTAGCCTCCACACCTACAGACATATGTGAAGCTATAAGAGAACTCTCTTGAGTAACTAACTTATATAAATAATCATGAATAAAATGAGATTTCAAAATTTATACAGACAATCAAACTTTAAAATTAAAGATCCATTCATTGTTACAAAATTTTATCCTGGTTAATACAAAAATGCTATTTCATATATAGAAGTCTGGAATAGAAACAATAAAATCCATTTAAATTTGTAAACAACTATTTATAATCCATTGAATATAAGAACCTTTTATTTTTCTTCTTTTTTTCCTTGGATAATAATAAAAATGCAATCACCTATAGGCTGCGGAATACATGCGATAAACAGCTGAACAACATTTCATAATCCAGTTTGAGTAAAATCATCTTCCATCAGAGAAAACATGTAATCAAACACTTTTTGCAAATTATTGGAATCTAGAAACTACAAAATCTGTTTTTCACAATCAAGCTTATATAAATTTCTTACCTGAAAATGCTTGAATACATATTCATATATCAACGCAATGTGCATAATGTTATATAGTTTTAACTCAAAGGCTGCAGTGGCCAATAAGCATGCGGTCCCATAAGCTTTGCATATAGGGGGAAGAGAGTTATAAAATCTGAATCAAAGTGAGCAAACTAGTCAAAAAAAAAAAAAAAAAGAAAGAAAGAAATAGATAATTAAATAATAATAAAACAGTATATTTGAAATAACCAGACTATAACAACTCATCACAGGCAGTATTGCCACACAAGTGAGAAAAACCAGTAGCCTAAACTATAATTCTGCTATAAATGGAAATACTAATGCTCACTAACTTATGCGGCTGCTACCATCAAGCTCAAAAGGCATGGCAATTGAATACAACAAGACCGTGGCCATCAGTTTGAAAAGGTCTTTAATGGTGAAGCACTCTAAAACTTTAACACGACAGAACAATAATGCTTTATCATGTGATTGTGCATTAAGAGATCCAACACCGTAAAAGACTATCTTACATCAACAAGCTAGTTTTTGTTTTCTTTGTAAATGGATTGTTATTCTAAGAGTCACAATTAGCAGCACGACAAGCTATTGTGAAACACAATTGGAATTCACATAGGAGGGCTTTGCCCCTCTGCCAACTTCATTTTGGCAAGATCAGACATAGCATTTTTATGAAACAGACAAATAATACCACAACATAATGAAAGTTTCCAATGTTTTTCCAAAGCGCAAATTTGTACCCATCTTTTAGGACCAAAAGGAAAATTCCCTTTAACTGTGTGGAATAAAGAAAAATTGAAATTTGAGATTTCGTTGCATCTTCAAGCAAGTTTTGTGTTGGATACGTAACACTCATCTTATGGCTCTAAATTCTAAGTTTCTAACCACAACATATGAGTTCAACTATACAAAAACTATACAGAATTACCCAAAAATAAAAAAACCATATAGCCAAGACAACAATTAACAAAATTCAGTGGAAAGGGCAGAAAACACAATTTAAAAATTACGAATCCAGAAAAAGGAACAAAAGAAACAAAAAAATCCATGGAAGATGAATGGGTCTTACTCAGCAGGTGAAGACATTGCAATCCCAAAAGAAAACTTGTGAAATAAGAAATAAGCAGCTCAAGATCTCTTGACTTAATTTTGTTTTCTGCTTCAAGAAACAGCCGAAGAATTTAGAAGGAGCTCGGCGTTTTCCCTAATTTGACCCAGAAAGTTCTGCTGGTTGCGTCAAACTTTTGCACGTGCTACCGTGTAATGCAGATTGGGCCGAAGATAATCCAAACTTAGATCCTGGGTTTCTCATACTGAAACAGGGATTGAAAACTTGGGTTTCTGCTAAGCTAGCCAACAAAACAAGGCCCAAATGGAAAGAGGTCTTTGACTACCACCAACCATCAAAAAAGAGAACAGAATTGATGACTGAAGTGAAATAATTAAGTTTGACCTCGTTAAGCAAGTAATTGAAGCAATTATGATTTGAAATTCCGACAGTTTATTCATTTATAATCTTTTCCTAAAGTAACACAAGTCATTCAAACAGCTTTCTTTTTCGCTTTTTGTGTCCTACATGCTGCAATTCATGGTGCCAAAGCCAACCCACCCTTCTCTCTCTCCTCTCTTTAATTTTTCTGTTTTCTCTAATCTTAAACCAAAGAATGATACAATTTTTTAATACAAATTCATGGTGTCAAGTAAAAATATCGAACTTTAGGCCTATTGAAAATGTAACAATCTTTGAACCAATTTGTCACAGAAGAAATTTTTTAGGTAATTGAAATACTTTCTGAGTGTACTGTTAATATTATATAAGATACCACTAATTAATCATTTTTATCCACTCTTAAGTAGCAGGACAGATGGCTAAGAGGCATAGACCGCGTGGTTAGGCAGTTCTTATAAGAGCTAATTATTGATATTGGTTTAATATAAGCATGCAGCATAATTTTTGTTTGCCTTATATAATAAAATCAGAGCCAACCCAAGATCATGATTTATGGTATAATTGACCGTGCATGGTAGGTCCATTTAGAGATGGTGGTGGCGAGGACCTCTCTCTCTACTCAAAATCTGGTTTTGAGATACACGCATATGGCCGCTTGCCTGTCTGCCAACTCCACGTCTTTTAGATATCAAATTAATGCTGCCACTGCTTCGCCTCGATGGCTTTGCAATTTGCATGCATCGAATAGAATGTCCAAAACATAGACTGGGAGAGAGGCCCAGTTCTATCAAACAACTTTCGGTTCCTACGGCACGTGAGAAACACTTCCAGATTCTCTGTTTTCTCTCTCCAATCTCCCTATGGGGTCCGGCCAGGGCAGCTTGGTTGACAGAAAAGGAAAAAAAACATAATACAAGGGGACGAAAATACGAAGGGATTGTATTGTCCTGGTGCGTAGCTTGGTAACGTTAAAAAAACATTGATGTTACATGTAATGTTTGATATCTTCCTCAATACATATATGTTTTAATGAGCAGACGACAATATTTTCACTCTGAAAGGATCTTTTGCTTTCGTTTTGTAATGGGCAGCTAACAATGAAGAGTGACATAGGCTTCAAGTCTATAGGAATGAAGGTGACCATGGCTGTGCGTAGAGATGAATGAGGGGTTTGTAAATGGTACAATGGGTTTGAATCTTTTTCAATTTATCAAAGAATTTAGTTCGTTTTCCTACTTTATAGTAGTCAATTTTTATAGTTTGACACTTTGATAAGATGGACTATATTCCTTAAACAGACTGAGAGCAAATCATCAAGCATACTTGTGCACAATGATGATAACATGAAAAGGGAACTGACAGAAATTTCTATATATATATTAGAGATATAGTTGTATTTTTCTCTAAAAGAGGCAGCAGAAAGTAGTAGAAAAAACAGTGAAAGCAACCACATAGCTGGGCAACTGGGCCATAACAATCCTTCATTAATTCTCCTCCCCGTAAGTTATGAAAAGATTGCCTAATGTTGTCATGCCAGCAATATTCCACAAACTCCAATAGATATCCAATCTTATCATGCCACGTCACTTTGCCACGCATGCATGGCACCCTCGTGATCTGGCCATGTTCCAGCATGGCCCATTGAACAGCTGACGTGGCCCTCCTGGTTCTCTCGAGTCTCAAACCCCTTTAGCCAACCTGAAAAGCTCTCTTCAATGGAGGGTGCCACGTCTTTGAAGATCCTCCTAATAGAATTCAACTTGTAGTGACACGTTTGCTTGGAGGGGTTGTTTTAGTTTTAATTTGTTTAAATAAATAACATTATTTTTAAAAAATTTCAAACTTAAGTTTTAACTGTAAATTTGATTTCGACCTACCCTCTCCATATTAATTTGTATAGGAAAGGTCTTGTGGTCTGTAGGGGCTTGGCCAGCTCGCTTGACACTGAGGTCTGAGGATGAACTGGAATAATGAGAACGTCAATGGACCATGCATGAAAGATGTTGATAGCGTAGCAACAAAACAAAGATCATGTAGTGAATAGAGTTCCAGAAAACAATGGGGATACACGCTTGCCTCCCACGCTCCGGTCACCCGATCAATACAAAGGCCCCCACGCACTTATGGAAGGATTAGTTGAGTCGCTCTCGGACTTAGCGAAGAAAAAAAAAAGTAAAGGGATAAGGTTTGAAAAAGAAGCAAAAAAAGAAAGGCGAAATAATGAGAATTTTGACATGGTAACAATCATGTTGGGATTAGCAAAAGATTGGGCTCCATGAAAGGTGGGGATAAAGGGTAAAAGTGTGAAGGTTGCATCGATCCAAGACTTTGGGTCATTTTATCTTTTGGTCTTTTTAAGGTTAAAACTTCATAAAAAAAAAAAAAGTATATTTCCACAAACAAAATCATTAAAAAAGTTCATACCAATAATAATATATAGCTTGGGCTATATATACAACTCTAGGTGGATTGTGCTATTGAGTGTAAGCACTCTCTCTCTTTCTCTCTCTCTCTCTCTCTCTCATCCTTCTTAATGCTGAAAAAAGAGAGAGTTAATAATAGGTTATCAAGGAAAAGACAATTAATTTGAATACCTATTTATAATATTGACATAGTTTAACTACCAAACATATACTAATAAAATAAATCATGAAAATTTTTTTTGAAGTGTCACATTTAGCTAACTTTTTTTGAAGTTTTTTTTTTGAATCGAATGGTGTCATTTGAACTAGAATCAAAGACCTTCAATCTTTTGAAAGTCGCTTTATGTAATGTATAAAATTCATTCTATTAATAACAGTGCTAGTAAAACATTCGAAAATTTTGATTAGTGAAACGTTTTGACAAATATTATGAACATGCTGTGAGTTAACTCGCACGTCACAAGGAGGTCAAAAAAGAAAATTGTTTTGGGTCCTTTTGCCTATGCATTAACCTTTCCTTAATTAACGTGAATTTGTTTTTCTCTTGTCTAGGTTTGGTGGATCAACAACTAAAAAAATTTAAAAATATGACCAACCAAAAGCATATCAATCCAATCTTTTGACTTTTTTAAATATTTGCAATTTATTAGGTGTCTCTCTATTGCCATTAAAATGTTTTTGTCATTTTTATTTATTACTTAGGAGTACGATTTTTAATACCTTATCCTTTAAATAACCAAAAGAAAGGAAAAGCGGAGTCGGAAGAAGACAAAACAAAGTTGGAAACCAGACGTCTGGTGTCGGAGTTGCAGCTGTTGCAAAACCATAGCCTTTGTCAACCAACACTGAAGGAAAAAAAAAAAATTGGAATTCTGTTAGCGCCGTCGAATTAGCCGTCCGAAAACGGCGAGTTTGGATATCAGGAGGCGCCAGTGAATGCCACGTCAACGATCTTTTAAGCTGCTGATATTTAGGGAACTTGGAATAGAGGGAAAAATTCTCTCACCCAATCAAACTCCAGCTAGGCTTCCATTTTTGACAACCTGGTGACAGCCTAAACCCAGCTGTTAATGGCCCCACATTTGGGCCCCTGCGTTTCGCGCCGAGACAAATCTCACCCATTTTCTTTTCTCGTCAATTTATCATCTCCTTTCCTTTTCTTTTTCCTTTTTTATTTTTTAAAATATATAATTTTTTTTAATTTGGGAGAATACCTTTTTTTTGGTTAACTCCAAAATTTATGTGATTAGCTAACTTGTGGATAATTAGTGTAGCAATTTATTTTCAAAATTCGTATAAAAATTTGTAATAATTAAACATGGTCAAACATTAAAAAAGCATAATTCTTTTTTAACCAATTTTTTCTTTAATTGTTTTATTCAAAGATTGTGTGTATGCAATATTATGAATTATAATAACTCTAACATTTCTTCATTATATTATTTTTTTTTGTTTATGAATTAAAGGGTTTCATAAGAGAAGAATTTTCAAATTAAATTTATCTCTTATCAGCCACCACTCAACAATAATTCTCTCAAATGCATTCACTTGCAAAATATGTCCATACTATATCAATTATTCTAAATTTAAATATTTCATAAGCCTTTAATTCATTGTTTTTTTATAAATAATTAAAATCATGTAATATAAAATTTTATAATCAACATTTTCGGCTAAACAAATTTACATTACAAATAAGCAATGAAGGGGGATACAATTAGAATATAGCATTTGATTAAAAACATAAGGGACATAATATTGAAATTTGAATCTTTTGAATAATTCATATTATTATGTATAAATTGAATATAATTTAAAAATCAAAATATGAAAACATACAGCATTTGGAATTAAATATACAGCAAAAATTACCAAATCAAGCTTCTTTTCTTCGGTTTATTACCAAATTTATTCATTTTCTTTTGCCTATTGCCAAATTAGGATTTTGAACTTATCATAGCCAACGATGATTATATAAACAGCAATGGACGTGATAAACGCTCAGAACAACAAGAACAACAGTCAAGTTCCTCAAAACTCCTCGAGAAAATCAACCTAATTCCTTTTCTCATTCATTTTCCCGGGAGATCAAAAACCAAAGCAGACCGACCCATAGGCCGAAACCCACCAAACTACAAGTACCATAACAGAAGAAATAAAAAAGAATGAAGTCCCTAAAGAGACAGGGAAAGTGAAACGTTAAACCAGGTTTGCTATTCGAGACTGTCACCAGTTTTAAGTCCAACCGAAAACGTAGATGTTTCCGAAGCTCTTCACTGTCTACGACGTTCATTTCGAGTTTCTTTCGTTCTTTTAAAAAAACCCACCCAAGAGCCCCTGGAAACAGCGGCTACAGGCAAATTGTGCGATGGATCCATGCCCATTTGTGCGTTTGATCGTCGAGTCTTTGGCTCTGAAACTCCCACAGGCCACCAAACCAGCCGGTTCGGGCGTTTACCCAACAACGACGCCGTGTTTTTGCAAGCTCAGAATCAAAAACTTCCCGTCTCAAACAGCTTTGTTACCTCTCAGCAACAGCTCCGGTGACTCACCGCCTGAGTCCTCCACATCTGCCGCTGGTTTCCACCTAGACGCTTCAACGCTCCGGCGTCTCTCTGGCAAGCCCGTGACGCTACGTATCGAAGTCTACACTGGGCGCATGGGCCACACGTGCGGTGTCAGCTGTGGGAAGGTGGTGGGTCGGGTTCAGGTTAGTGTGGACTTGGGGGTGTCACAAACCAGGCCTTCGGTGTTCCAAAATGGGTGGATGAAACTCGGTAACGAGCCGGACAAGCCAACCGCTAAGCTTCACTTAACGGTCAGGGCTGAACCTGATCCCCGGTTCGTTTTCCAATTCGGTGGCGAACCGGAATGTAGCCCTGTCGTGTTTCAAATTCAAGGAAACATTAGACAACCCGTTTTCAGTTGCAAGTTTAGCGCCGATCGCTCAAGATCTCGGTAAGTTCCTTGTGTCCTTTTTCACATTCAATGTTGTGCATTTTAGTGAGTTATTGGAGGGTGTGCTAAAATGCGCGTCTAGTGGGGTCTTGGGTTTGGGTCTCTGTAATTTTCCTTAAGGGGAAATTGTAGTCTGTCCCATTAATTCTAGGAGTATGGGTACTTTCCTGGATTTAGCCATGTGGTATTATGTCCTTTTTCCGTCAGCTGGTAATTGGAGTAGTAATTAAAGTAACATGCCCAAGATGCCCAACACCACTTGTTTACCACCTTATCTGTCTTTCTTGTTTTTTGTGTTACTTTCTTGAAGGAGTTGAACATGAAAATTGAGAGATCAGAGGAACAGGTTTTTGCGTCTGTTGCCAACTTGATGATGGCATTGTCCATTTTTATAATACTGGCATTAATCGAAACTTCAATGTGTGGGGTTTTATGAAAAGAAAAAGATCTATAGATTGGCTTATCTATAGTGTCTAAACATGTAGTTGCTCAAGTAAATACTTTTATTCAGAATCTGGTCAGGACTTCATTAGATATGGAAAAATCACAGCCTAAAGGAGCATGTTTTCTTGTTATTGATGGAACCAGTTGCAGTTTTCTTGACCTTGCTTTAAAAATATTAGAAGTTCTTCATGATTTATTTATGATTAAGGGCTGAATATATACGTTTTATCTCTTCCCTCCTCTTCAACTATTATTCAGAGCACTGCTGTTAACTTTTTTTTTCTTTGTCCCCAGCCTTTCTGGACAAATTTACAGGTTTTTAGCTATAAGTTTATTTATCAAAATCCACAAGAAAAGCCCTGCCTCCAGCAGCCTTAGCTGACCACGAACTCCAATTTCATTAGAAAATGATCTCTTTAAGAATAAAATCTCTTATTACTGATACTTAGAAAATAAAATAATAGAGGACACCTCTTAGTCGCATACTTAGTTTTGGTCAAACAGACAATTTCCTTTCCGTATCTCCCTAACTGTCAAACACAACCATGAAATTCCCTGCCATGTGCATAAACATTTGACGGCAGTTTTTTCGTTATTCCAATTTGATAGATTCGTGCTAGTTTAATTGATCTTCATTTTCCACAGTATTAATAGATTGTTTCTGCCTCCTTGTCATTTTGTGCAGATCACTCCCACCAGATTTTACCAACAAGAATACAGGATGGATGAGAACATTGTCAGGAGAAAGGGAGAGGCAAGGAAGAGAGCGGAAGGGATGGATGATAATGATATATGATCTATCTGGCTCTCCTGTTGCAGCTGCCTCCATGATCACTCCATTTGTACCCTCCCCTGGCTCAGACCGTGTTTCTAGATCAAACCCTGGTGCATGGCTAATACTCCGACCCCATGGCTTCTCTGTCAGCAGCTGGAAACCATGGGGTCGTCTAGAGGCATGGCGAGAACGGGGTCCTATTGATGGCTTAGGCTACAAGTTTGAGCTTGTCACGGAGAATGGCCCCACTAATGGTATCCCCATTGCTGAATCTACAATGAGTGTCAAAAAGGGTGGCCAGTTTTGTATCGATAAGAGAGTATCAAGAGATTCTGCATTGAGTTTAAGGTCACCTGTTAAAGGATTTGTGATGGGTTCGACTGTTGAAGGTGAAGGAAAGGTTAGCAAGCCAGTGGTACAAGTTGGGATGCAGCATGTAACATGCATGGCTGATGCTGCACTGTTTATCGCACTTTCAGCTGCCATTGATCTTAGCATGGATGCTTGCCGACTTTTCTCACGTAAACTCAGGAAGGAGCTTTGCCATGATGAACAGGATTCCTCTTCTTAAACCCTATTAAAACCCTAATTGACTGCTGCCGTGATAACCAGTTAGTTTCTAGCTTTTCGCCAGTAAAGCACTGAAGGTTTGAGCAGAGAGCTGGACAAAATGCAATCTTTCTTCTCCTCATTTTTCCACCCTTATTTAGTTTTTACCCCCCACATCTTTCTCAAAACTTTTCTGTTTGGAGGTGTGGCTGCTGATCTGGTTTTGGGAGGCTCTTTTCGGTTGACAACACCCTATTTATAATTCACAAAGTTTTTGATCGTTTCGATTCTGCTTTTAGTTTGCGTTTTGTCAACACAATATACAGGGAACATTTCTTTTGTTGTTGGGTTCATACCTTACAGACTGAAATTGTATAGACAAAAATTCAATTGTTTCATTGTTTGTTCATAGCTACTTTTTCATTAATTTTTGAACTCTGTCGACAGTTTTATCTTCATAACTATTGAATTCGCTTGGCTGATTCAAGTTTCAATCTACTTAATCCTTGCAATTTTAAGCCTGTACCATTATTCTATTTTTTATAAGATAATTTGCTAAGTTTGCCCACCAAATTCCTGTCCGGGTACTCGGTTAGATTTAATCGGATGACCAACTAAATTAGACGAGCTAAGTGACAACGTTCAACAGCTACCTTCCTTTCAACATATGTCCTCCTCCATTAATATCTAAATACCATGGACTTCCTCTATATATCCACACTCCCATCACTGTCCTGGTGTTTGACAAGCTCCAACCGCCTGCTAATAGGCAAGTTTCCAACAAACATCGAAGCTCAATCATGGCAATTCATCAAGAATTAGGTCCTTCAGTTGCTTGAATCTCACACCACTGTTCAAGCCAGGGTGGCCCGATGGCTACAGGGAGCTGTTAAGTTGCCTAATTTGTTTAGCTGGTTTGGGCATTTTCTTTTAAAAAAATCTGAATGGGCCTGTGCCTGTCCATTTTTTGTTGTTTATGGAGACACGAGAAAAGTCGTGCCAAACAGCCCATTCCTTGCATTAAAGATGGATACGTTTCTCAAACTGAGATCTACCGTCAAGTTATTTTTCTACTAAAATTGCTTATTTAATTATTGTTGAAGCATTTGCACTATTATTATTATTATTAATATAATGAATCTCAGGTTTGTACATGCCTTTCTGTAGTCCGACACTTGTCTTGGTCTTTTAGTATTTTTAGAGGGGTGTTTTGGACTTTTCACATCTTTCTTTTTTCTCCCCTCCTCCCTGCTGCGTTTTTGCTGCTATTCGGCTACTTTTTCAAATCAATGGAAAATTCTCAACAATCTCATATTACGCCGCTCGAAGACCGCCGAGCCGATGCCCTCGGCAACCTCAAATCCCTCCCCGACGAACTCATCTGCACCACCTTAGATTACGTCACTCCTCGAGACATTGCTTGTCTCGCTTGCGTCATCAGCTTTTGGTTTTTTGCTCTCTTTTTATTCTTTACTTTTCCAATTCCAATATTGTCAATTTTGAATATACTCTCATTTGTTCAAATTTTCTTAATTTCTTTTTTGGTTTGAATTTGTTAGTGTTATGTATATATTCTGCAACGAAGAGCCGGTTTGGATGAGTCTTTGCCTCAAGAAAGTCAACGGTCCACTTCAATACAAAGGCTCCTGGAAAAAGACAGTATTGCATTTGTAAGCTCCACTTAACTAAAAATAGTTTTCTCTCTTTTTTTTTGTTTGTTTGCGATTTAGCATTTCTCTTCTAATTCTGTGTTTTTTTAGGTAATGATGCAGAATATTGCAGAAAACCATTGCAGTTTGGGTATTTCGTTTGTGATGAAGGACTTTTTTCGGGTTTTAGGTTTTAAATGGAGTGCTTGTTCGGGTTTTACTATGATGGGAGGGTTATCTTCGGTTGTGCCACCTAGGTTCTGGCTAAAAAAATTGTGCAGTTGGGATGTTGAATCAAAACACGGAGGTCTCATCGCAACCAATTCTGCTTGAGCATGGATGATGCATTGAGAAATGTTTATACAGAGATGCAAGTGGCTTGACTGGGATGCTTTGATGCAGGCAATATTATGGTTGCTTTTGCTTAATATGTTTTTGCTGATTATTTTTTTATGTTTCCTATCATTGGATTTTTTATATAACTTGAACATTTTAATGATGATAAATGTTATCAAGTCTCAGTTGTTTTGTGCATTGTTCATTGTGACTACCTATCAAAACTAAATGTGTTCGATTGACTTTTAACAGTTGCAGCTACTGTTACGTTTGTAGAGTTGTCATGGACTGTAGGCAAAGTTGTGAAGGTAAGTTTAATTCGCTTGAAATCAGCCAGCTTATGATTATTGCTTTTTAGGATTTCCTTGCGATTTGGATGTTATACAATGTCATTGCTTATGAATGTAAAGGCCTTTTTCATTTTTTTTGTCTTTTAATTCCTAGACAGATGGGTGGAAGAGCAGATGGATATTATCAATTGAAAAAGGAGGCGACGGAAAAGTCTTCAACTTTAATTTAGTAGTTCGATTATTTGCTTATGTGATTATTACTTATTAGTTGATTGAATTTTGAAGATTTAGCTAAGTTAATGTTAAAGATTGATTAATTTTGGTTGGAAAATATTTTGCGGATAAAGTTGTTGAGAAATTGGAAACAGATTCATAAAAAGCAAATGCGCCACAACATTGCCACTCAAATTCGGGTATATCCTTCCTTTTTTTGTTTATTAAATATTATTTAGTGAAGTGCATATAGGTTTTTGATTTGGTTCTGAATCAGCTTGGTAGGTAGAATTTTGCAAAGCAGCTAGGTGGCCAATGTCAACTTTTCATCAGATTTAGGTTGAAGGATGGGACCAAATTTTTGTAAAAAGGGTTTCGAGATTGAGTGAAAAATTAGTTTGACCAAATTGTTTGATCTGAGGATTTTCATTTAAAAGTATCAGTTACAACACCATGGATAAGGGCAAAGTATTTGTCATTATCTGATGATATGCTTATAAAACTTTGGGACTGGGAGAAGGTTTGATGTGTACTTTTTCTCTATAGTTCTTACTTCATTTGGTGTAATCATGCTAAAATTTGTATTGGCTCTGTTTGAAATTTCTACATTTGGAACCTTGGCTCCCTGACCCAAATTTTGCTTTGAAATTTCTGTCAAAATAATCGATGCTGCTATTGTCGAAGCAGAGGGTGATATTGAAACACAAGCATGTTTCCTGCTTCAGGAAAGGTGCATTAATGTAATTCTGATTCCTTCCCCTATTCTTTTGGACTCATATTCGATGGGCTAACCTATGATTTGGTATGAGCCTTGCTAGAGAGGAGTTAAGAAAGTATTAACAATCCTGCAATATAGTTGTGTAGGACTGTTGTACAATATAATAATGGTTCTAACTATCCTGTTTCTTTCTTCCCATTGGCATCAGGTACATGATAACAAAAGAGGAATTGAAAGCAAAATTTAAGGAGTGGATTTGTTACAAATCTGATGTTTAGAATTCCAGTAATTATGAAGAAGACAAGGTTTGAATATATTTGATATTGTCTATTTATTAAGTAATTTATTATTATTTTTTCAGTTTTTCTATCTTGTCACCCTTCTTTATTTCAGTGGAATTAGATTAAATTTATGGGACAAGGTGTCTTCTTAATGCAGATCTTAGTTTAGTGGTAGCTTGTTTACACATTTGGTGGCTTAGTGTTTGAAGGATGATTGGAGTTCAAAAATTCTATCAGGAATATATTAAGTTTAGATCTTAGCATTTTATGATAATGAAAACAAAGGGGTAACAGTTTATTGGATGCTATATCAGATCTTTGCTCAAGGAACATAAGCAAAGAGAGAAAGAATAAGGCAGGCGTGTAAAGCAGGCAGTCAGTCAGGCCTTACTGCTAGCTAAAAGAAGTTGAAGGAACTCTTTAATAATTCTCTCTACTACTTTTTATGTAAGCTGTGGGCTGCTAAGATTTCCACAATAATTTTGAAAATACCTAAACTTCATATTGAGTAGGGTCCTTGGGGGAAGCATGTACCTCTTGAACTCCAACCATGTAGCTTTTGAACTCCTATGCCTTGCTAATACATGGACAATACCTTTGTCTTGTTTTTCAAACATCACGCTCATTGATGTATATAAATAATTTTTTTTACATTTTATAACAAATGTTATTTGTAGATACGTAGAATATTTAATCGCTAGGATTGTTGTTTTTTTTTTAACAATTTTTTGCTTATTGATGAATTTAGAATAATTTTTGTACATATTATGATAGTTTTTGTGCATTTATTGACAAATTGTATAAAGGTCAAATATTTATCAGTAAAACTATATCAATATCAACATTCACAATTTTTATCATTGATTCAAAATTTTCAACGTCAATTTTTTATAAAATTTTGTAAACTCGTTGCGTAGTGCGGGCATTTCTCTAGTTATAAACAAAAATGAAGCACCAAACCAAACTGCTTTTTGGCTTCAAAGTGATGAAACGAAGGAGTACAGAAGACGACTTGTAAGCTGTAGCTTTCAAAGGCAAATGACGATTGCAAACAACGAACATGCTATGTTTGCAAATAAAATTAAAGTAGTCCTGATTTTTTTTAATATTTAATTAATTAAACATTTTAAAAATAAAAATATAATAAAATAATCATCATCAAACAAATAAAAAATAAAAATGCATTTAAACATTAGTAGTATAATATGTAGACAGTGTATAGTTTTTTTATATTGTTAGATCATCAAATTTTGAACAAAATAAAAATTTGATATTAAAACTTAATCCATACTTTTATCTCATTTATAAAATGTCAGAATTTGGTGACTTGTTAATGAGTCAAATATTAGATTTACATTGTTAACAAATTGAATTTTCACTCATATTTTTATGTATATTTAAATTCAAAATTTATTTATCTACCGTAACATGATATCCAACTTCCTTGGTTTTCGAGCTGCTTGATTGATATTATGCTATATACTACTAGTGTTATAAATAGAATTGTTATTGCTATGCATCAAATGTGTTCAAGTTTATTTGACTAATTATGCTTATAAATAAAAAAAATACATGGTTAATATTTAAGGAGCTTTTCGATATATATAGTAAGGAATAAAAAGAGAAAATGGATGGTTGAAAATAGAGTGCTCCCAAACGGCGTCGCTAGCATCGACATTTTTTATTTAACAATACTAATAAACTTTAAAGCAACCACGCAATTTTCACCCTTTTGCCAGCCACTCCACGGGCGAGAGGGAGGGAGAGAGGAAAAACCCAGGAAAAAAAAAAAAATTCTCCACCAAACATAAAAGCCATCTTCCGATGGCTTCTCATCCTCTCAGCCTCTCATTCCTCCTCCTCTCCTTTCTCATCTCCTCCGTCTCATCTTCTTCTCAACCCATCATCCAGCTGCCAACAACAACCGACCGGAAATCCAACGTTGACGACGACCTTTACTGTGCCAGCTGGCATTTTTCCGTCGAGACCAACAACGCCGGAAGCTGGAAACAAATCCCCTTCCGTTGCGAGCCCTTCGTCCAAGACTACATGACTGGTCCACGCTACATGTCGGACTCCGAGATCGTCGCCAACTACTCCCTCGCTTACGCCTCCTCCGTCGAGATCGGACGCGACGGGAAGGACGCCTGGGTCTTCGATATCGATGAGACTTTATTGACGAATTTACCCTACTACCAGGCCCATGGATTCGGGTAATTACGTGAACTCTGTTATTTTTTACTTTAATCAAATGGATTGGATGGATGTGCTTTGTCTTTGCTTAAGGTATGATTAAGGTAGTTAGTGAAAACAGAGATCATGTGGTGTAAAGTTATTTGTGTCGGGGAAGGTTATGTAGGTTAGGTAAGGCTTGTGCGTTCACCGTAATAAGGAAACCAATAGAAGAAATGCACGTGGAAAGGCTTGTGCGTCCACCGTAATAAGGAAACCAATAGAAGAAATGCACGTGGAAGTGATAATGTTAAATGATGATGAGTCCTATCAGATGCGTGAGAGTCAACTGCACTTGATCTGCTCTCTGTGTTTTTTTTTGGAAGATGCACTTGATGCGACTCATGTGCACTTGATGCGAATCATGTGCTCATTAAAATATTAACAATTTACTGCTAAGTAATTAGTATAAAGATAGTTGATGCTACCCTATGAGCTCACATTGATACTATATACTTTGGCCATTGGAATCCAGTGCGGGACTCCCTTGCAAAATTCTTCTTCTTTTGATCAGGAAGGTAAGTGGAAGATGATTCAGGCGGATTATAGTACTAAACTCTCCTCTTGTTAATAGTTGTTTAGGCCCCTCGGCTTCCACAGCTTGGAGTTGAAGGGTCAAACCTGCTGTTGTGTGTGAACTAAACCATCATTAGTACTATTCACCAAGAAAAAATAAAACAATCCATCAGTACAAAAATCTTAGGTAATGCTTAAACATTGAACCATCGTGAAAAAATGACAATCTGGAATCTACCTTGGAAATAAAAAGGTGACCCAAATCCAATCACTGCCTACAACAGTTTTTTGAATCTAAATCACGGAACTTTAAAAAATTTAAGTTCAAATTGCTTGTAATGGTGGTTTTGAATTGTTATATAAATTTTAACAATCACATTTACATAAGATGTAGGATGTTGGATATCACAGTAGAAGTATTAGTTGAATTTTGCTACCTAGCATAGAGAGTTAAACTCAGTATGTAGAGCTTTTTAAAGTTCATTATGAGTCAAGCTACTTATCTACAGTAGACAGTTATTAGGTTGGGTGGTTTTGAACATGCTTTCATATGACTTGCTTGTGTTCTTCCATGGGAAGGAGAACGTGAATGTACTATCACACTAGTTTCGAGCTTTGTTTGCTTGCTGTTGGTCTTGGTATGGCTTTTGCGATGGTCAATATACGGCAATGAAACTGTTTCTTCTTGGGGGAGCGAGAAAAGGGCTTGGAGTTGTTAATGGCTTATATGGCCTTCGATAGTGCAAATTTTGAATACGGTAAATCATGTTTATTGTGTATTCTAAAATAGAGGAATTGTTAAATCTGTTTACTTTGACTTAAATTTATATGCTTGTGTTCACTGATTGAAATTACTAAGGCTACCCTGTTATGGACGTAGATCAGAAACTTTTGATGATGATTCTTGGAATGTGTGGGTGGACTTGGCCGAGGCGCCAGCTATACCAGCGAGTTTGAAATTGTATAATGAGCTTAAGCAGATGGGATTCAAAATATTTGTGCTTACTGGGCGGAGTGAGAATCAGAGGAATGCCACGGGCAAGAATCTTCTGTTTGCGGGGTACACCGACTGGGAAAGGCTTATCTTGAGGTATTTTCAGCTTTCAGGCGTTTCCTGTATTCCTGATGTGGTTTTTATGAAAACCAATGTAACTAGGTTTTAAATAAGATTACTTGTTAAACTTAAGAATGGCTGATGGAGTTTTGGTTTATGGTACAGAGGACCTTCAGACGAGGGAACACTAGCAACTGTATATAAATCTGAGAAGAGATCAGATCTGGTAAATGAAGGTTACACGATTCATGGGAGCTCGGGAGATCAGTGGAGTGACTTGCTGGGTTTTGCAGTGGCAAAACGTTCCTTTAAACTGCCAAATCCCATGTATTACATTTCCTAAACAATATAAAGCAATCGTGTCATATGTTGTTGTAATTCTTTACTTCCAGTTAAGTGGACCTCGGAGAATCTTGGGTGGGTTCTCACAAGTTTAAGCAGGTTTTGCTGATGCCTGACCTTACTGGGTCTGAATGGGAATAAAACACTGGCGATTGGAGTTCTTAATCAGGCCATGAAAATAAAGTTAGAAAGAATTAATTACTTACCGTTGTAATTATAAATGAGACCGTGGATATTTTAGCATTCTAAAATGTCTTAGCGAGACTATGAGGCCATCGGGCAGGGAATTTGGACCCTTGAGGTTCCGAGGACTGAGGAGCCTTGGGAAAGGAGCTAATTGCACAGAAAATAACAATTTGGCACTAAAGGATACAGACAGGACAACAAAATATACTGTCTTTCTAATCGGATTTTCTTTTGGCTAGCCAAGATACGATAAGTAGTATTCCTACCTGAATATTTTATTATACTCTTCATAAATCCCTTTCTCAAATACCTGGGCATTTCTTATCCATTTAAAAACAGAGTATTATGAAAAAGATGTAACTGGATCCATGAAGCAAAGAATTTGGAAGCTCTAAATCGTAAATTGCTATTAATGAATGGGGCAACCATCACCAACCTGTTATACAATACCAGTAACTTCCTTCATAACGAGATATCATGGGGATGATGAGGTTAGATTAACCTCCAAGTTCCCAAGCAATCCCCCACAAACTAGAGGCTGTGCAGAAGGAATTCTCAGACAACTCAACCCACCTCCAGGGATCACAGAGCACTCCGGTTGTGGTCTCTGCATGTTTCTCCCAGGAATGCAATTAAGTGAGAAGTCAAAACCCGCATTCCTAAAGAACAACTTGGAACATTCCTGGCTAAACCCAGAGAAGAAATTGTAGGCAACAGTCAAATTCATAAGGTTCCTTAGAGAACAAACCACATCGGGCAGTTCCCCAGATAGCTTATTGTGTGCCAAATTGAGAACCTCAATGTCATTCAGGCAAGATATCGTGTCAGGCAAATGACCCATAAGTGAATTGTGGCTCACATCAAAAACTTGCATCTCCGAGAAGAGCCCAACTCCTTCTGGAATGCAACCCGTTAACTGGTTATTAAGAAGCAAAATCTCCTTCAATTTAGAACTCATGAAGCCAAAACTAGCTGGGATGTTTCCACTGAATTTGTTATTAGCCAAATTTATCACCGAAGCTGGAGAATTACCCAGATTTTGCGGAAGTTCTCCCTCAAACTGGTTGTTGTTAAGGAAGATTGCATCAAGTCTCTTGTTGAATAGATCTTCAGGGACGAGTCCTGAGAAGCTGTTGAACCTAAGGTCCAAATAAACAAGATTTGGAATGTATAGAGTAACAATAGGGAAAGGACCTGAGAAATGGTTGTTACTAAGGTCTAACTCTTGAAGTGATGAAAGGTCTTTGAAAGTGTCGGGAACTGTTCCTGAAAACCTGTTGCTGTTGAGGTGGAGGATTGAAACATCTGTAAGGGCAGAGAGTTCCCTGACTAGAGTTCCCTGCAGATTTGCATGGTTGAGATCTATGCCTGCAACAAATTGCGCAGAAGCTGAATCCATTGCACCTTGAGGATCTGCACAAAAGACCCCTTTATAAGAACACACATCTGAGCCAACCCAACTCTTCAAAATCCCTAATGGGTCATCCGTGATTGCAGATTTCCATGCTTGGAGAGCAGTGTAAGCAGTGCTGAGCTTTGACACTGAAGGCCCAGATGGAGTTGGGCTGTTGATTCCTCCACCAATCCAAACACCTCCACCACCAACGCCTCCAGCATTTCCAATATTAATGCCAACACCACCACCCACAGTGATGGCCGCTTCTGTTGAAATTATCTGCCAGAGGATAAAAGCCAGGAGCCAGCTCTTCCCCATCTTTCTGTGTTGAAGACACCAAGATGCTTACTATGATGGATTAGTTTGCTTGTAAGGTTGTGCAAATGAGGCTGCTGCATTGATGAGAGGACATGGTGGGGTTGATTGCTCTTCAATGCTTTCTTGCTTTTGTTTTTATTTTTCTTTTTTATGTATGGTTACAGTTTTGGGCTTTTATTATTGTACGAGCAAACTTTTTCTGTGCAAATATTGACTTGAGACAGATGCTGCAAAAAAGGGTGGCTATGGGCTGTGGCTGAGCTTATGATGAGTTGCTTAGCAACAACCAAAAGTTTGGAATAATTGACCCTGTCAAATATATTAACGCATGGCAATGGTTCTTAAATAAGAAAATACTATGAAGCTGAGGAAAAGCTTGACCTTGGTCCCTTAACGAATTCATTAGAAAGACATGTATTATATATAATAACCCAAAAAGTGCTTCATTTCAAAAGAGTGCACTAGCATGAGTTACTCTCCAATGGTACTCTTGGTGAACGATGTTTGCATTTCATTGGGTAAACTAACTGCTAAATAAGTAAGATAAAACGTTAAATAGAGGTTAAATAAACGGTCGTTATCTACCACTAGAATAGAACAATGTCCGGTAGCAATGCATGGGAATGGTGGGACTAGAATTAGGGGTGGTTGATTTTTCATACTTGGCCCAAAACTAGGATTACAGAAAGGATATTAAGTGAAGCTTACGAATTAGATTTTGCAGGACTAAAGGAGTGAAAGAGGATTTGGGATGTGATTAGAAGTTGCCAAACAACAGCAGACAGTGGCATAGATTTCGTTTAAAGATTCTCAATTCAACCTCCGACCATCAAACTTCACTCCCTTTTCCTATTATTTTCTTCCTTAATGTTGTGTTCCAAATATAACCTTTTATGCAAAGCAAACTAAATGAGGAAACGACCCCTGCCTAACTCTGTTCACCAACTTAAAAACAAGTCAAAATGATGCTAATATAGGCCCAATTAAATCATGAACCTGGCTTCTGTTGAAATACTTCAGGATATAGACAGCTCTATCGAAAAAGCAGATATAACTAACTTACGAAATCAAAATATCTTTAACTTATCAGCCAATCCTGTTGGCAATTGAATCTCTAAACCTACAAAGTTTTTCTCATCATTTATGAGGAACGCACCCGACAGAGGTCACCTTCTCTCGTTTACGCCTTCACCAGTGACGACTAGGTCACAACAAATCTTTTTTAGGTTTCAGCTACAGCACACGCGATGTTTCTGTCAGTGGGTTAACGTGCAATGTTCCTTTGCTGTCTGATGGGTGGGAGTGTGGTACATAGCTCATCATACATTAGAAAAAAAAAATGGAGAATTCCATGTGAATGTGAATGAATAAAGCAAAATGCATGCAACTTTAATTTGATTTCCATATTGGATGGCCGCCAGCTTCCATGGCCAGTCGTTCGCTGCTTTCACAGAACAAAAAAGGAGAAGATAGACCAAGCAAAAAAAGGGGAGAACCATGGAT
This sequence comes from Theobroma grandiflorum, assembly GCA_036013995.1. Taxonomy (NCBI): domain Eukaryota; kingdom Viridiplantae; phylum Streptophyta; class Magnoliopsida; order Malvales; family Malvaceae; genus Theobroma; species Theobroma grandiflorum. Next base: position 41,845,033 of record CP142129.1, read on the forward strand.
TCCCCTTTCAACTGTAACACTATTAGTGGCAGTCCTGCTAAGTATTTTGCATTGTAAAGATTAGCCACAGGAAGTTTCAACTCCGTTTACTTTCCTTTTACGGCATGGTTAAGCTGCTACTTCCCACTAGACGAGTAGTGGATGAAGATTCAGTTTTATACTGATACGTTAATTAATAATAATCATATGAAGAAAAGGGAATTAAGCAAATCTATTAATGGCCAAGCTCAGAATGGTTGGAATAGATTAGAGAGAAAACCCTCCACACCTCCACCCCCACAGCCACCAAAGAGAGAGAAGGCCTAGACATCGGTTAGGTTGTAGCCACCATATCCCTGAAAAGCAGAAGGCAGTGTGTAGTTGCAAGCTTTAAATTCTTTAACAATAACACGAGTAGGTGCATACCAACAATCCATTGTCAATGCAGTGTTTCCTTTCTTTACATTTTACACCTGATCTCAACACTTCTTTCGCTTTTATATCAAGGATAACCCAAATTTCTGGTTTCTTGATTGTTAAATCTGGTATCATCTATTTGAGTGAAGTGGTAAAGTCCGACATTGTTTTTTCTTGCTAGATCATTTGACTTTGTATCCTTGATGTTTACTGTTATGACGTGTAATTAATGTTCATTTTGCTGATGCACATACATGTTTCCCCTTCTTTCTCTTCGAGGGAATGCTCTTGAATAATGTAGTATAGGCCAACTTTGGTTCATAATGGACTGAAATTTTTGTAAAACCGAAGGGTAATTTTCATTAGCGGTGAGTACTTAATTACTGACCGCGTTTATTCCAGAAACAATGGATTTCTGGATTTGTCTTTTCCATGTCCACCCTTTATCAGTTATCTCACCCGTGACAAATACAATCCAAAGGTTTCCTTGTCTTATAGCAATCAACCTGTTTAAAGCATCCATGTGTTACGTGAAATCAACACCAACTGGTTTAAACAGCTTCCAACAACTTTCATTTGATTGTGACAATCAACAACCATTGTGTTTTTGTTCTTGAATGTGATGTCCAAGAATCTGCCTGTATAGAAAATCGGAATTGGAACTTTCACAACGCATGTCTCGTCTCAAATGAATTGACCCCTTTTTTTTCACTAAGCTCCCAATAACTCTCCAACACATCAATATTCTGACAAAACTCATAGCTGAATTCTCTGCATTTTTCTGCTAAAACAGTTGGGCACCTTATTCTGGGTATTAACATCTTGCTCACTCATCTGTCATGCATTTAAGATTTGGACTCTCCAAAAGAGATTCACTATGCAGTATGCATATCAATGGAGTTATGGAGGTGGGTCAACTTTAATCGTTGAAATTAACAAGATAGTGGAATGCAGCCCAATCCAGAGGGATGGTTATTGCTTATTGGTTAGCTGGTTGGTTGATGTTAAATTCAATAATTAAAAAACAGGAAAAAAGCTGGGATGCTGTAGGCTCAGTTGGATCCTGGTCTGCCAATGGTCAGAGTGCTAAGCATTAAGATCCAACCAAATTAGTACTCATTAATTGGTGGCTTGAATTGTGGCACATGGCTCAATTTCATGTCTGCCTCAATATAAGGTGGAGCATTTAGGAGGCCACTGCTACTTCTATAGGGCTATGAATAAGGAATAATTACAGGAAACAGGAAATTGTTTTTCGTTTCTGTTCTTTCAGCTAAAAACAAGGCTAATCTCTTTTGTTCTTTTGGCTTTTTATGGATATCGATATTATGACTTCTGTAACGTATTTTTCCTTCAGGAGCTGCAGACGGGAAGAAGACTGCATCATTCCACTAGAATCGCATGCACTTATCAGTTTTGATCCATGAATCGAAACAGACCCGAATTGGTCAAATGGGCCCTTCCCTACCAGAAATGGACTCCTTCTCATGGCTTGGGCCTTTGGGTGTTTTTCTTTTGCTTTATTTGTTTCTTCCTTTCCTTGAGAACATTAGAACAAGATTTGACCATCTATGCCATGATATTCTTGAGATGGTGTGGTAGATGGTAAGCACCCTACTTCAGTAGATTAGCATGAACAGTGAAGGAGCAATTTGGCAAGCAGACCATCGGCTCTTCCAATCATAAAGTCAGCAGTTGGGCTAGGTTAGAAGACAAGTGAGAGAAAGCAACTCTTTCAACTAAAATACCTGCATCTAACCAATCCAATGCTGTTGGTCCAAAACGTGCCTCGCCCACAATTATTACTTGTCTATGCTCATGGAGACAGACCAACCCAATCTGAAGAAGGTTCCCTGTCCTCCATTCATCACCCATACTCTTAAAATAAGCTTCTAGTGTGGAAAACAAATACTACTACCATATAAAGCGAAAAAAAAAAACACACCCTGAATTTCATCGATTGAATTCTTAAAGATTGTCTTTACTTAATTAATAAGCATTTCTTAATCAACAAGAAATGATCCTTAAGAAAATAGTATCAGATGGGTAAGTCAAGCTTATACTTCTACCGATACGTGTATTAATATACATAAATATATATGTATATATATGTTTCGGGTAATAGTGTAAATCAAACCAATTCCGAGGGCTTTTTTAATTTTTGTTATATAATAATAATTCGTTCCTATCTGTATTTCATGGCTATTTGTCGAAATTAAGTACAGTAATTAATATTGGATTTTTGTTTTCTTGTTCGCAAATCTAATCTTTTTTATTATTCGCATCAAAGTGAAACCCACGCTCTCTTCGTATCTTGTCAAATTCCCTTATAAATCCCTTGTGATTTCTTTTTCCATCGTCTGAATTCCATGCAATTATTTCCCAATCTCCCGATTCCTCAAAACTAATTCTCGTTTCGTAAAATTTAATCAATTTCGGGTTTTTATTTTTATTAAAAAAATTCAGTTCCGGGTTTTTGTGAGATGAAGATCGAGGAGTTGGACGACGTGGAGAATGATCGGGAAAAAGACGGTGTTTACGATGTAAAGCAGCTTCAGGTAGTTAGAGTCGACGATGCGAAGAGAGCTTTAGTCGGAGCGGGTGCTCGGATCCTTTTTTACCCGACCCTTTTATACAATGTCTTCCGCAACAAAATCCAATCTGAATTCAGATGGTGGGACGAAGTTGACCAGGTTTTTCTTTTTATCCTATCCTTAATTTCCCTTTTTTTTTACTCATTTTCTTATAATATTTAATCCCAGTTCAGTGATTCTCACTTTGATGATCGATTAAAACCTGTGACTTTCTTTGCTCTCTCTGTTTTTGTTGATGGTGGGTGTTCTTTTTTTTTTTTCCAGTTTCTTTTGTTGGGGGCGGTTCCGTTTCCCAAGGATGTTCGGCGGTTGAAGCAGTTGGGCGTTGGTGGGGTCATCACTCTCAACGAGCCTTTTGAAACTCTGGTTTCCACGTCCTTATATCATGTAAGCTTTTCTCTGTTGAATTGAAAAAAACAAGAGTTTCCAAGTTGAGTTATTTACCTTAAGTTTTTGATCATATATCTAGAGTAATCATGGAGATTGAAAATGGAAAAGAATTTCTGAAACTTTTTTTTTTATTTAAGGTGAATGGGTATTTCAAATTAGCTTATTTTTCGTTTTCTGAAATTTTGTGTCTTGCTAGATATTGATGTTTACTTTTCATTGCTTTGTGGTTTTGTGCAGGCATATGGAATTGATCACTTAGTAATTCCGACGAGAGATTATTTATTTGCTCCTTCAATTTCAGATATCAGCAGAGCTGTGGACTTCATTCATAGTGAGTAGATGATTCTTTCACCTCTCTCTGTTAGTCCCTGTGGCCTATTGGCCGTCTCCCGATTTATTCTCTTTTCGTTTTTGGCTACAGAGAATGCATCTTGTGGTAGAACTACCTATGTACATTGTAAAGCTGGACGAGGAAGGAGTACCACCATTGTGCTTTGCTATTTGGTATATTTCTTTCTGCTGCATGGTGCTTTGTTGACAACTGTTGGATAGTAACCTTTGAGGCTAGCTCCTGATTTGATTTTAAATTCTCTTTGGGGCATTTTTTTTTTAAATATATATATATATATATTTTTTATAATTGGGGGAGGAGGGATTCGAACCTGCTCTTTAGACAGGCGGATAATGCATTTTGATTTGTCTGTGTGATTGAATTTGTTTTGAATTCTGCAGGTAGAGCATAAGCAGATGACACCTGCAGGTGCCCTTGAATATGTTCGATCCAGAAGGCCTCGAGTTTTACTGGCCCCCACACAATGGAAGGTAAGTTTTATGGTGTTATTATGTGCAGAGCATGTTTATCCTACCTATCCCTCCCCTCCAGATGAAGGAGGGAAATGAGGTTGATGACAATAAAGATGGTAGTAAAAGCACTGAGATTTTTCTATCTTTCTTTTTTTGAATTTTTTTATTTTCTCTATGGCTCTGTTATCGGTCAATTTTAAACTATGCATGAATTGCACTTTTCTCTTATTGCAAAAGACAAAAATCTCTATCTCCAATTGCATTTACTTTTTGCTCAGAAAAAGTACGAGATTTTACCGGCGTTTTTAAAAGCCTGAGAGTAGTTATATGTTTCCATACAGCATTTTTTACCCAATTTCTTCTAGTCACGAGCATGAATGCTGGACTGTCTCTTCCTCCTTGTTTAGTCCTTGCTTGTCAATGGTTATACGCAGGCAGTTCAGGAATATAGCAGGCATCGACAACCAGCTACTATACACTCTCCTTCAGTGGATGCAGTTATGATTACAAAAGCAGATCTTGAAGGCTATCATAGTACTTTTGATGATATTACTGGTAAGGAGCTTGTTGTTGTGCCCAGATTGGTGAGAGCCAGGCCCATGATAGCTAGATTGTCGTGCCTTTTTGCGTCATTGAAAGTTTCTGGTGTTTCTGGACCCGTGACTGGGAGGCTGCCTGAGGCACGTGCTTGCTGAGTGTGCTACTCCTTCAAAACATTTTGTGGTTGTTGCTTGTACAGAAAAGCAAATAAATATAGATTGTTGGTGTCTGATAAATATCAGTTCCAGTAAGTGTGTACCACAAAACAGAAGGTAAATATAAAGCAAAGAAAGCTAGAAGAGTTCTTCAGTGATATGTATAACACAGTATCTATCAATTATACAATTAACTCTGCTTTTCTATATATCCATATGTAAATCGTGCGATAGATTTCATTTTTGGAGTGATTTGTGGAAAAAGCATATGCTTTGCATGTATTTGTGCGCATGGACAAAGAAATGAAGGATTCTAGCAGTTTCCAGTGTCCTGGTTAGTCTGGTGAGAAGCATGCTCCCCTGTTTTTAGGTGGTGCCCATTGCTTTGTTGTTTAGCTGACGTTGTTCAATGAAAGCAACTCTTCATTTAGGCATGTGGTTTCTAGCCTGTAGTTCCTAACAGGTCTGGGGCGGGGTGAGCAATGTTGCATTATACAGTATCTTGCGAGTTGCCTAGCCTTATCTCATTTTGATGTGACCAGTGATGACCAATAGTACAATGGTCTTAACAAATCGCTGAAGCCTCTAGCCTGAAGCGTTTGGCGTATCCACCTATTTCCTGTTTTATAGATAGCTATGGGGCAAGGCCACACATCAATACAATCTGATGACCATTATTTCAAGCATCAGTCCTTGCCTACAAGTGATAAAGAGAAAATCAACTTGAAAGATTGACCTTTGCAGTATCTACCAATTTCCTGTTTTATATGATCCGGAACTTGTTCAAAGGGGATTGCACATTGAACAAGTGAAAAGAGAGAGAAACATGGGAAGGAAGGAAACTTCATGATGCTCATGCAATGGGAGTATGGTTCTTAGCTAGTTAGGATAAGTTGGTTTGTCACATTGTCTTTATTGAGCCGTTCCCTAACATGAACAATGTGCCACCCGCCGTACGGATAGAAAGGACCCAAACAAGTCTTTATTAAAGGAAGCTACTCGCAGCTACAGTCCAGAATTGGCAATTCGTCGCTGGCGACCATTCGCCACAAAATGATACCAGCTGCGTCCCCTGTTTCTGCCGATTATTGCTTACAAAACCCATCTTCCTATTCCTTTTCCAAAAGCCGGTTCATTATGAGAAAAGGAGTCTCAGAAGTTTTCCTGTATGTACTGCACTTTTTCAAAGACTTACTTGGTGCAAAAACACGATACAAAGTCATTTTGATACTGTTTGAAATTAATGGATTCCTGTTCATGGCCGCATACATTTTCAATGGAGAAATAACCGATGCTGGCAAATTTAAGAATTGTATCTATCACAATCTTATCTAACCTTATCTTCATCCCACAATATTATAATTCAGAGCTTTGTTTTCTTCATCCAAGGAACGTGAAGTGCTAACTGTCTTTCCAAAAACCTCATTCGTGGGTATATCATTTTCATATTATTGTTCGAAGAAAAAGGATATGTATACTTTCAGAAAGAAAATGGCTCAGTTGCCATCGCAATTGTTCCTTTCACCTTTTGTTGCGTCAATCACTTTCCTTTTTATAAATCTGCTAAGTTGTATTGGCAGTAGCGTCAGTTACTTGTTACATCACTGATTATAGCATGTTAGCCTTTGTTTTGGACCATTATTTAATTGTTGGATTATCTGCAACAGGAAACTGGCTATAGTTGGGCCATGTCTTTGACTATATTATTCATCCATGTATTACATGCTCACCAAACTTTCCTAACTACACCCAATTTAACAGGGAAGAGCCGCCATCTCCCATGGAGTAGTTTTGTACAGCCAAAGGGACCATGTCAGAGTACAAAAACAAAAAGGTACAAAAAAGGAAGGATACTTTAGTGTGAACTTCGCTCTCTTCAAGCAAACAGAGAGATTCACCATCAGAAAACTACCGAACAGATTACTAATTCTCAGCACCTCTAAATTCCCATCCAAGCAAGTGATCAAAATCTGATAAAATTTGCAAAAGAAGCAATGGTTATTACGTTTCAGTACTGTGTTTATCTTTAATTGTCAAAATGTACATAGATGGGAATTCAGTGCCTAAGTGACGGCGAAAATGAATGAATCACTCGCCAATGTATTTCCTAAGAAGGACATATATTGTCTCAAAAATAAGCTTCCAAGCTGACAGTGAGGGAGGGGGGGGGGGGGGGGGGGGGGTGTGGGTTACTATCTAAAAAGCATGTAGCTGTAGCCAGGCCTTGTGTTGAAGAATCCAAAAAAGGTGGGCATTGCCATGTTGTGATATTCCTTATTGCACTACACAATTCCTCCTGCAAGTTCTTTATGGGACCAAATCTCTGCAAACCCAGAAACCCTAACACTGCTAATACTTCTTTTAAAAGCACCCAAAATCTTCCATAAAGCGAAAGAATTGAATATCACCTTTTTAGGTTGAACAAGACATGTCATTCCTTTTATTTTCATTGCATGTGGAAAGAGACATTTCCTCTCCCACTCCATTAATTATATCACCCCACCATCCACTAGGATCTTCTTCTTTTTTGTTTATTTTAGCCAAATGTTATTACTAACCTCAGACATCTCTACACCACAGTATTTGGATTCTCCCAACCCTTCATCCCTTTTAATTTTTGCATATATATATATATATATATTATTTCATCAGTATTTGATTAGCAAAGTTGTGTATGGTCAATGTGGGGGCGAGTGTATATCTATGGAGTATAACTTTTGCCTGTTACATTAATGAGCTAAACGTTTTTCAGGGGTATATTTAGATGCCGGTGCAAATTTGATATTTTTCATCAGTGAATTTCACTGAGATATATATATATATATATATACATACACACACTGATAAATGGGGTAGCATATATGAAATGCAGTAAGATGCATGGATGTTTGAGAATAATACCATTTATACCATAGTACATAGATAAATGTAAAGTATAGTATATAAATGACAAGATAAAAGAATTTTTTCCAATTAGTTATGAGAACTGTCATTTCAAGCTTAAAGGTTATTCTTGTCTGCTCATTCCCTGGTTCCATGCTTTATTCCTTTCAGAAACTACGATGAAGTTGCCTCGCTCCCATCTTGCGTTTAGCTTTATTTCATGCACGTCCCATGAAGGGAAAAGATAACATGCACGTTACTCTTTCTTTCTCTCTCTCTCTCTCTGTCTGTCTTTCTCTCTGTCTGTCTTTGTAAGGATAGATAAGCTCATCTCTCATCTAAGGTCTATATAATAGTAAAGAATACAGCAGAAAAAAGCTCGAATCTGAGGGAATAGATATAAAAGCATTAAAGAAGTTTCCTAAGTAACAAAAAACAAAGAGAGACTGACTTTAAAATGTGATTACTATAGAAAGATTCCAAGATTCCAATAAGAAAAAGATTTTAACAAAGCCCACATTCTCTTCTCTCCTCCTTTTGATATCCAAAGAACCAAACAAAACCCCTTTATTAAGAGTATGACAACCACTTACAGGGAAATAAAAAATCATGGAGCATGATATGAAGTTTAGTGCATTAAAAAAAAAGGCAAAACACATGCAAGTAAACTTCCTCGTGGCAATGTCCCATTTGTCACCTCAAAATGACGTGTATGATAGCTACTTTTTTAGAGAGTTGCAATTGTTAACAAGGGCAAAAACCTTCTATGTTTTTGACCTTTAAGACAACTGTTTGGTAAGTGGATGATGGTGCATTGGAATGTCATTTAGTGAGGTTGTGAGGACCCATCATTTAAGCCAAAAACCAGCTAAAGTACATTTACTTTTCATTAGGGAAACATCAGTACCAATACAAGCTCCAAAGGAGCTCTCATTTTAAGCCCCCATAACGTCTCCCCCATTTGTCACTAAAGGTATACAAAGGATGAAAAAGGATACTCAACAAGCAAAATAAATATTGAAAAGAATACTTGACCTGATAAATCAATTGTACCAACTTTCCTCATGCATCATTAGCAATATAGGAGTCGTTTTTGACATTGATTTGGTGAGCATATAGAGTTCATCATAATGGTAGCACTGCTGTCGCCTTAGGTGCTTATGTTGTAGGGACAAAGCAAAGGAAGGAAATTAACTAATTTTACTTCAAAGAAGGGATTTGACTATAGAAAATATATAGATGATCATGATCTAGAATTCTTAATTATTGAAGGACTAACTCTTCTCACTTTGGGGTATATGCAGATATATGGCCTGCCGACAAGTCATGATCCCTAGCTACTCGAGATTAGAAATGTGGATTAGGCAAATAAGTTAGCTTTAGCCTTAAAAACATATATTGCATATAGATTATACACTTTTAGAACCATGATACAAAATTCATGTTCATTCAAATAATATGACAATTGGAGAACCTAAACCTGCTTTATTAAACTGTCTGCAAATATCAAAAGAAGTGGAAAAAAAAGTGGCACACCAATGTAATAAACAATTCTTTAACCAATATTTTCATTTCTATATAAAGGGAAATCGTGAACCCCCTATATGAATATTTTACTAGATAAAGTGACTAACAACAACACAATTAACAAAGTATTTGTTGCAATTTGCACAAACTCTTTGGTATTTTTCTTTGCAAAGAACAAGAAAAGAAAATTATACAAGAGTCTTGAAACAATAAAATAATAAGAATAGCCATAAAGATGATATCGTAATCATAATGGTGATGATTTTCATGCAGGAGGGATTTGCTTTGGGTCTTTGGTTCTCCTTCTATTTTGTCAGTAGAGAGCAGCCTTTTCCTGGTTTTCTTTTCTTTGTTTTTCTTTCTTTCTTCTTTTTCCTTTTGTTCTTTCTCTTTCTTGCCAACATGGACTGTTGTACAGTTAGTTCAGTTGGGGACTTGAGACTTTGAGAGTCATATATATCAGGTCCCCCATTTGGAAAGAAAGAAAAAGAGCAAACTATAGATGGTTGGTTTCTTGGCCTCTCCTTGAAAAGAACTTCACCGAGGCTAGCTTAGCTTCAAGTACTAATAATGATGATAATAATGATGTCTGTAAGGTTTCGTTTGTTTGTCTATAATATTTGCTCCTACCCATGATGATCCTGGTTGTCAGGGTCAGGCCAGAAGGAGGAGTACTTCAACCATTCAGCCTCTTGTGGGTTGGTGATGGATGACTCCTGCGAGTGAAAAGCCATAAATAAAGTAAAAGCAAAACCAAACCAAGCTTAGGTTTAGGGTTTTAACCACAAAATTTTCACCCAAAAACAACAAATGAAGAAGCTGCCTTTTTTTGTCCTCTCCCTCTCCCCAATCCAATTGTTTGTTGCTGTATCTATCTTATGAGGCAACACATGATAAAAAAAGATCTCATGTTGCTATCATGCACCTTCTTCCCTCTTCCATATCCCCTTTGTGAACCCAACCAAAAGAATGTTAATAGCTGTTTTAATTATCTTTGCCCTTTAGCTATTTATTCTCTTTTTCTTTTTCTTTCTTTCTTTCTTTTTTTTTTTTTTTTGCCTGCTGGTTTCAGTCACAAAGGGGCTAGCTAATTTTCAAGAATATACAGCTCTTGTTAGCAAAATATTCAAAGAAAAACCAAAGGAGGTGTAGGGAAAGTAGTATAGGCTTTAGTTTTCCACTACCTTTTTTGTCCAAAAGAGAAATATAAAAGAAGATTCTATTTTATTTCCGGATTTGTTTTAATTTGAAGGCTATATGTACATATATAATATATGGCTGGTTTCACATTCTGCTATAAGTATACATTTTTGGAATTTCTGATTTTTGTTTATATGTTAAAAACCACATCAAACTTGCCTAGCTACCACATTAATTCCTACTGCATCTAAAGGGAGGGAGCGGTAAAGGAAGGAAGAGGTTCTTCATGTCAAAAGGCAGCGTATGCTTATTTTTCTATGAAGAAAAAGCTCTACACTCTCTTTAACAGCATTTTCTTGTCGCGATGATAGCTACGTTCATTTCTTTACATGATGCTGAATGCTATACTTAGCTCTGATCAACACATGAAAAACGAAAAAAGAAAAATAAAATAAAAGAGATAAAGAGAAAAAGAAAAGGATTCCGGTTTCTCTCTTTATTTTTTTTTTATTAATACTAAAGAATTTGATACTATATATTTTTTCACTTCTTTTTATCTTTTTTTTTTTAAATATCCTAGCCTTTACTTTTTCTTGCTTTCTTTCTTCTCTTGCTTAGTTGGTATTATGACACACAAGGCTCATGGATTTCAGGGTCAAAAAGTTCATACTCACTTCTTTGATATCAGTTGAAGTGCAACCCATTATGAGTTCCTCCAAGCCTGTTGCAGACCTTCCTCCCAGTTTATGATGCTGCTGCTCCTGCTGCTGTTGATGCTGTTGATGCTGTTGCTGCTGCATTTATTCAACAAAAATATAACAAACCAAAATGACCTCTTCAACAAGTATTAAAAAGTGAAAAGGCCGTTCATTGTTCCCAACTTAGCTGACACTAAAAGTAGCATGACGAGACTGAGTCTGCCACATCTATACACCCCAAAGTTAGACCCAGTTTCATGAACGAGCTGCACCCCATCAATTCATTTATAAATAAGGTCCTACTTAATTATAAACATTCTTGATTGAGTTAACCATAAAAAAAAAAAAAAAAGAAAACCCTTCAAAAAGTTAGGAAAAAAAAAGGCTTCAGCTTAATAAGTACCGTACTTAATATATAAATGTGGCAGGCATGTGTAAAACACTGTGTCATTTTGTTCCTGCTGGGTACATAGAAATTATATCAGAAAAATGAATAAAAAAGAAATCCCACTTAAAAAACTGTGGTTTCGAGAGAAAGTTATTAACTACACAGAAAACTTCATTGATAGTTCACTTATGAAGAGCAGTTGTACTATCTCCTAATATTGTATACATAAATACCTTGTTCACACACAATTGTGACTGGTTTTAAACTCGGAGAATTATTATATATGGAGAATAAATGGAGGTTTAGTTGATTGATAATGATGATTACCTGGAAACTTTCATTTTGAAGCATTATTCTGGAGACATGGAAGGAGTCCTCATCAAGAATGATGGAGGTGTGATGGAGGGGAGGTGGAGAGATGATGGTGGAGATAGGATGTGAAGGCCTGCTGATGTGGAAGGCCGTAGTAGGAAGCTGATGATGTGTGTGATGGTGGTGCTGTTGCTGATGATCATGGGCCATATGATGTGGCCGCGGATGCTCGCGTATCTCTTCGCACGTGCCTTGAGTCGGGGCTTCCCTTGCCGCTGAAGCTTCTCCTATCCCCACCTGCAATGGACACCCCCAAAAACCAGTTTGCTAGCTAGTCCGTTTTCAAACACAACATAACACAACATTATCCATCGCTTTAATTCCTTTAATTTTTTTTCCTAGTTTTACTCTCGGTTTCAGTATTGGTCCTATTGGTGGGTAAACAAAGCTTAGTTAGCTCACAAAGATAATCAAGTGAGGTCCATTGATTTTTTATGCCGTATATGCAAGCAACGACTAAGACAAAAGCAACCCTAAAACTTTATGATCTCTTCGCTTTACTTTTATTTTATGTAAGATAAGATACACCGACCACTTTGATGTTTAAAACTTTGAATGTGTATTTATGCTTGTCGAGTAACAACATGCTACCTAGTACAAATTAAAAATGGATTTTTTTTCGTATTTCAAATTAACTTCTTTGTATTTGTGGCTAGGTGAGCTTGTCAAGTTGATAGATATGAATGTGCATAAAATGACGTAAAATTACAAGGAACAAACGTCAATGTCATTTTATGGTTTTATTTCGTGGTTGTTGATTAATGTTAAAAGTGGAGTAGGAAAAATTTTTGGAAGTTGTAAGGGGGAGAAATTAAACACATTTGCATAAATGAACAAAATTGTACCTCGTCGAAGCTTTTCCTAAATGGGGTGAAACTGAAATGATCAGATTTAAACTGTTGGATATCCATGGCGCCGGCATAACTTGACAAAGCAGCAGCAACCCCAGCTCCAGAAACTTCATCTCTAGGAGGGATTACTTCCTTTGAAGAACAACTTCCACTGCCACTATCTCTTCTGCTATTAGGGTCATTGCTTCCTTCAACAGTTGTTGCACTTCGATCAGACCAGTTGCACTGCCTCGGTTGAGTCTGATAAAATATCTTGGACACTACAAGCTCTCCTTCTTTCTCTTCCTCGTGCTGACCAAGATGATATTGGTGCATCACCCAATTGGTCTTCTCGGGTTTTCGATTCTTGCCAAAATTTGTATAGAGAACTAGGATTTTCTTGCACCCTTTCTGTTTGCCATTGACCATGACTGGTCTTGTCTTACCGGTTTTGTGCCATCTTGTTTCTCCACCTTGTAAGTCACATTCGGTTTGAATTTTCCTTCTCTTTCTTGTTCCAGTCGTGTAGGCCTTTGATGGTCTGTGGAAGAAATGCCTGCTCAAGCCATCTCTGGTTACTCCTGCAAGAAATGTAGCAAAACATTGGCAAAATCAAAATTAGGTTGACGTAGGTGCAACAACTATAAGACAATGGCAATAATCTTGAAAGTCATAACCGAAAATTTTCAGCAGCGTGGTAAAAACTAAAAACAACCCCCCCAGGAAAAAATGAGGTTGCAGCTTTATTTGAGACAACATAGTAAGACCTAACAGCATTGAATAATGATGGAAGCAATCACACGAGAGAGAGAGAGAGAGAGAAGAGAGAGAGAGAGAGAGAGAGAGAGAGAGAGAAGATGATACATAATTTATATTTTCCTATTACCTGGGAGTTTCTCAGGATGGGTATAACAAATCCCATCTTCTCCTTCAATAGTAGGAATGAACTCATCTATCAAAGGGTGAGACTTCATGTCTTTAGCTTCTACTTTTGCTTCAAGGTGTTCTATCAGTTCTTGGTCCGTCGGATCAAATTTCACTCCAGCTGGTAGACCTAACCAGTCCTGCAAATTTTGGTTATTCAGAAATCAGAATCAAGTTTAAACTAAAGCGAAAAGAAAAGAATAAACAAAATAAAGAGAAAAAGAAGAAAGCTTTAATCAAATTTTTTGAACGTAGTTTTTATTAAAGAAACAACATGACTATCAAAATTAACTTAACACCCTTAGAAAAAAACAGCAAGCAAGCATAATTCTCAGATTTTGCTTGATTCTTCTTTTGTCAAAATCTTGCTGTTGAAGCCAAGAATATTATGAGACTATCCGTACCGGCTTTCCTTCAATCTTGTGTCCGCAACCAGGGCACTGCTTGGATCCACACAGCTGATGCTCTTCAAGCTTTGCATCGATGAGATCAGAGCTGCTGACAGAGCCCAGATTACTCTTATTCATTGCTTCGTTTCCTTTGTTTTTTGGTGTTGCAGATGCTATCTTCTTTCTCTCAAACTCTTAAAATCTTCTATGCAATAACCAACTTTATATAGCAGCCAACTACTCATATCCCAGTTAGCTTCTCTATATAACAGAAACCATAGCCCGTTTGAGATCTGATAATCCTTAAACTAGAAAAAAGACAGAAAATAAACTGATGGGTTTGATAATAAAAAAATAGTCCCTAAATGAAAACCAAAATGAAAAAAATGATTGAAACTCTGTGATTTTCATAACTTTAAACCTTATTTATCCATACCAAAAGAACACATCAAAGGTAGGAAGAAGAACATATCAATAGCTCTAAATTAACTCAGAAAACAGGAAAATAATTCCAGAACCCCAAAAGAAAAAAGCTTGTGGATTTTAAAATCTATATACATATACATAAATACACATGTTTTTCAACAAAAGGTTTCATCTTTGCAGGAGACTATTACCTAAACAAATCCAAAAACAAGAATTTTATGCAAGACCCAGGTGAGAAATATGTTTTATTCACCCACAAGGAAGAAGTGGTTAACAAGAAAGAAGAGAGAAGGGAGAGGAAGGGAAGAAGAGAAGAAGAAGAGGGCAGTGAGAGAGAGAGAGAGCGGAAAAGAGGAAACTGTCACAGTGGGATTGAGCTATAAACCTGCTTTAACCATTTGGAAAACACCAGAATTCCCTCTCTTAGCTACTTTAACTGAAGCCCAAGTGAGAAAAAGGAAAAGTTGCCCTTCCTAACCTACACACCACCTTTAAGCCTTTGCTAAATTAAGTAGCGCATGTAGCTAGGCGGTTTGAGAGAGAGAACAAGGATAGAAAGGAGAAAAAAAAAATACCCAGTTAGCTGTTTTTTTTTTTTTTTTCTTTCTCCTTTCTTTCTTCTCTAAAGCTTAAGGCCTCCCCACACCTTTGTTTTGGAGAGGTCTTGACTACTAAAGCAAAAGGGAAGAAACGGCCTTCACAGCTGTTACTTGAGGCACACATTCAAAAGCATGGCAACCCTATCTGTATTATACTTAAATATATAGTTTTTTTTTTCTTGAAAATATTAACCCCAGAAAAATGAGCTTTTTTTTATACAGTATTAGATTAGATAATTAAAGAGTGAAATAAAGAATAAAATAAAAATAAAATCAAACTTGAAGTTATACGTGGCAGTTAAAAACCTTTGAGTAATCAAGACGATATCTGGGAAAATCACAGTTTCTTTGATTAGTTTTCCCATGTATATATATATAAAACAGATTAGAGTTTAGACCTTATCATGGAAAAAAGGGCAATTTTATTTCCTTTCAGAGGGAGAGAAAGATGGAGAGATTGTGGAAAAAGAAATAGAATTAGAGAGAGATAAACGAAAAAAAAAGATGACAAGAACTCACATGGGTTTTGAGATGGAGTGCTGATCATGATTCTTTTGCCATGAATGTTGCAGAGAGAGATGGAAAGAGAAAGAGAAGAATTACGGGTTGCTTGATATACAAGGCAAATGAGCAGTGTACTCGATGGACCACCACCACCCCCTTCTCATTAAAACTATACAAAATCATATAAAATTATTTATTTATTTATTTATTTGTATACAGATAAAAAAAATCTGTACGAAATCTTCCGGTAGAAGCACTTTGTTAAAATTTTTACTCATCTGGAAATAGATACAGTATTTAAATATCATACAAGTAATAATAATAATAATAATACAGTATTCCCATTAGGCTTTTCTTTTGGCTTGTCTTTTGCTCTTGTTTTCATTTCCATATGTTTTCAAGGGAGAGGGAAAATCTAATGTATATCGCACTGATACAATAATATAGTCCACAAAAAAGAAACACTTGGAAGAAGACCCACAATTACGTGGGCCCAAATTGGAAATTCTTTGTTCCAAAAGTATATTGATCGGATGATGGTTAGGCTTCACGTTTATAACATTCTTTTTGGGGTTAGTCAAGAGTGAATGATGAAGGGAACAGCAATATGTTTGCCGAACAGATAGATGGCCATGATTGCCTCTTTGTCTGATATTTTGTTTTCTCTCCATGAGTTGAAGGAATTATGTAATTTCATTGGACAGGGAAGAATATATCCTGGAAGGGGGATTTTCTTCCCTTCTTTTTCTTTTTTTTTTTTTGTGAAAAAAATCAGAAAATAAATAAAAAAAGAAAGAAAAAACTGTGGGCCAAATACAATTCAAATTGTGAGCAACCTCTGATTAGGTTTCTCTTTTTGTCCCAAAGGGAATGAGAGAATCAGATTGCTCTCAGATTATCCAATAAGTTGACTTTTGACTAATCAGGGCAAAAGGGACCAACAAATCTCAAAACCACTGTTTTCATACCCTTTGATTCTCCTCATCTGCCACAAATATATATATATATATATATATATATACACATATATGATCAATCTTTTTTTTTTCTTTAGCCTTACAAGTAAGTGGTTATTAATTTCCTTCTTATAAAGAAGAAATAAAAATGTACAGCAAGGAATTAATTGCAATGAACATGAAATATTCCAAGAATGATGTCTAGCTGCATTTGGGAGCATCTTCATAGTAGAAAAACTTATATAATTCATGTATGAGAATATCTCTTACAGGAGAATAATGGCCCGTACATAACATTATTTGAGGAATTTGCAGTCAACAAGGACTTTTTACGAGAAGAAACATATTCCACCAACAATTAATTTAAGTGATACTGATACAAAATTATATATATATAAAAAGTTAATTTTCTGTGCATTTTTCAATTAATTAGAAGAGCTGGATTTAACTTCGACTGTTTGGTATACTAGCATTCACTAAAAAAGAAAGGTTAAAGCGGAAGCCTTAAAGAGGTTTAATATAAGAAATGAGGCAGAAGGCTACGTTGTACGGTCAGTAATCAACGGTGGTGCATTAAGATGATAATGCTTAGTTAATTAATTAAGGTTGACATTCCTATGCCCCCACTCCCTATTTTTTTTTTTCTTTTGCATTTTGTACTAAAAGATCTCTCACTACCAAAATGAACTTTGCTTTGGAATTATAAACTGCTCTGTGTAAACAAGCATTCTCAAAACTAGAAGTGTGCTAAGCACATCGATGGATAAAGCCAGAATCTTTCTAAAGCCTGATCACTTGCCAATATAAATATATATATATATTTGTGTCCCACAAATATGGGTAGAGTCCTTTTGAAGTTGTGAAATGAGAAAGACTTCATATATATATTTGGTTGTGTAATTTTTTTTTTAAGGAAAAATGATTTGAACTTTTAAATAGGGAAATTATATACTAATCAATAAATTAAATATTCTAATGTTTAGTTATACAACTCCTATTGCTACTTTCATGATGTAAATCCCCACTATGTAACTAAAACTAATGATGCTATTATCTAAATAGAAATTAGTTAATTTGATATTATATCAAGTTGAGTCTTTTTAATCCAACGATTCTAGTATAGAGGGATTAAATCATTGTGTTAACAAAATCTGAGAAACTTTTATCACCAAAATGAAATGATTTGTAAAATTAACTATAGTCAATATTTCTCTTCAATATGCAAATAAAAAACTAGCTTCCTCAGAAAATTGTAGTAATTTTGTATATGAAGTTTTTTTTTTCTTTTTAAGCTGGAATAACTCTCAGGGCATTTTATACATTAAGTTTTTTAACTTTTCATAATAATATTTATTGTACCAAATTCAAAAATGAATTACATTCTCTTTAATTATTTCTTTATGTTTTATATATGATGTAATTTTTCTGTTTTTCTTTCATTGTAACTTTAATAGATTTGGTTTCATTAATTTTCTCTTTCAAATTTTTTTTACTCGAAGTTAGTTTACATATTAATAAAGATATTTTTATAGTTGTTAATTTAATAATTTAGTTACACCTTATGAAATAAACAAAACATTTACTAATATTTTACAAATTTTTATCTTTAAACAAAATTAAAATATTAACATTTCTAACTATTACAATATGATAATTTTGGTACTTCAAACAAATAATATATGATTTTTTTTCAGTAATACCAAATATAGTTATTTTTAATTGTTAATAATTAATTATTGATAATCAACTAGGATGATTCAAAAATACGGTGGGATAATTTAAGAAGGAATCAAGAGATCAAGTCAAAGGAGTTACTCATTGCCTGGAAACCTCTTAACCCGGGTTCTGTGAAACTTGATGTAGATGGCAGCGCTAGAGGGCAACCGGGATTGACGGCCTCGGGGGGATTAATCAGAGATGAGGCAGGTCATTGCATTTTAGGGTTTATTTATAAGCTGGGCATCTCTTTTGCTTTAACCACAGAATTATGGGGTTTATACTGGGGGCTGAAAACTTGTTGGAACAAAGGCTACAGGAAAGTCCAGGTGGAATCTGACTCTCTCCTGGCTATTCAGAAAATGTCAACCCATCTTCAGTCTGATCCCAATACTACCATTATCAAGAAAATTAAGGAGCTGATTTATCAACGATGGGACTGCACCATTTTTCACATTCATCATGAAACGAATTAGTGTACCAATTGACTGATCACTTATCATGATAATTTATCTTTAAAATTATATAGTTATGATTTTTTATCCTTTAGTCTAAATTCAATTTTCTTTTTTAATTCTTTAGATATTGCTTGATTTAGAAAGATGTAGTTCAATTTTATTTTCTTATTTCAATATATAAAAAAAATACGATGATAAGATCATTGTAATAATAATAAAATAAAATCAGTGTAATGACTAGATTACGGTGACATGTTGAAAATGATATCAAACTTTTTAAAGTGATTGGGTTTTTCTTTTCTGGACCAAAGGGCAACTACAAAATAAAGGTCCTTCGTTCAACAACAAAGGCATGCATCGCTGCCTTTGGGGATTTGGTACAGACGCATGAGATAAGCTTCTTTGGAGAATGAAAGGCACAAAAATTGTTTTGGGTTCGGACCCAAATGATTGCTAATTTGCTTATATACACTGTGCACAATTTGCCCACCAATGCCAGCCTCCACTCTCTACAAAGATTGCAACTAATGGAATGAGTGCGTACCTGGTTAACACAAATGCTTCGCCAAATATTGTTCATTCATGTGCAAAATGATCTTAATCTCTAGGTGGTAAAGAAAGAAAAGAGAAGAGAAAGGCACGTTCGAGAAAATCAGATGTGAAGATATTCAAGAAGACCAAGCCACGAGGTCAGGGGGGACAAAGAAAAGAAGGTAAATAAGGTTTGACATAAAGGAGCAGATAAAAGAAAAGACACAAGGATATAAGCAGCTGACCAACTTAATTTGATTGAGAAGGATGGTACTGTCACAGATAGTGTTTACCAATTTCTTTTCATTAAATCATAAGAAAGGTTTCGCCATTTGAGCTGGGGCTGTGCTCCTATTGTAAAGATGTTAGGTTTATCTAATTTTGGCCCCTTGCTTTTGTTCCACTCCATCTTTTTGGTGTTTTGACTTTTGACCTTTACACCTTTCCATGTTATTTCTTCACAAATTCACCCCCACCAAGGAAATCAGTCAGATTCATTTTGTCCTTGTAAAGAAATTATAATCGAAATTTCTGCCATTGTTTAATCTTGTTGAAATTAAATTAATAAATCTTTATTACATCAGATCAGAATGCTGCTGATATTTTCTTTCGGACGTCGAGCAATGATCAAGGCTTACGCTTTGACTTACATGCTGATCAGTTGACATATGTTGATACACTGAACAGAGACCAGAGAGGCAGTGATAGCAGTTATTTCAACATAATAAGAGTAATGAAATAGCTTTTATTTCGGTGGGAACATCATTTCCACTCCCTAATTAAGCCCATTCTAGCAAGCACAGCAGAACCATTCATGATGATACATACATGTATTAATTTATACTTCAGCACTAGTGAGTTAAAAATGAAATATATTGCCAAGCAAAGAATAGTTTTTGTCACGTAACATCCATTTTAACCGAACATGTGCACTACATAATTATTAAGAACTAATTTCCTCCATCGTGGTTAAACAACGACACCCATAAAAACTCCCTTGAGGGACTCGGACTCTATGAATGATGTGTTTTGAGAATCGGGCCCAAGGACGTAACAAAAAACATAAGCTTGCCTTCAAATAATACTTCTTCAAAGCATGTAACGAGATGAAAAAACAGAAAAACAAATCGGCGTAGGGAGCTGTAACCTGAAATAAGTTGCACCAAATAAACCTGAAAATTGTGCCATAATAGGCACATGTTCTGACATATACACCAAAAGTTTTCTGGTCAAAATGTCGGCTCTAAGTAGAGACCGTTGTTGAATTGCTTTGGGTAATTGGTAAAACAGAATGTAAAAAAGAATATGGTGACTTTTCTCCCCAACCATGACCCATAATCAAAACTCATGGAATACAGCAGAAAACATACGAATCCCACTGTCTGCAGAAGCTATTTCACTAATATGTCACTTGCTTGGGATAAACAATTTATTGTAAAAATGGAAGCACCTAAACTCCTTATTTTCAACCGCATCTTGTTATAAAAAATCTCAAAAGGTATGAAGATGCACAACACTGTGGAAACCAGGTAAATGCCCCGTCATATTTGACACAAGGAAGCAAATTTCATTTTTCACTTGAACTTGCTGCTAACTGAATCGTACCTTGGGACATTAATGACTGCAAAACCCGAGCAAAACCAATAAGTTAATAAAAAATGCATTCTAATAAAACAAATGAAACCCAGTCTTTTATGTTTTAACTAGACTGAGAACTACCATTTCCATATGATGCCATTGTCAGAGGCGAGGATAGAAGCTTTTTGGCTACTGAAGAAATATCCTTCAGTGCAACTTCATCAACAGCCTTCAAGAAATACTCCAAAGGTTTCCTGATAAATTGAAAATGATTTTATTAGGAAGAAGAAAAATATCATACTATTGTTTTCTCATAAACAAAAAACCAAAATCGCAAACAGATATAGATGTAGACGTCAATGAGAAGCAACTAATTGGCAGCATCATAGCCCATCCTAACAAAGGACAAAGCTAAGAAGCTTAGAAACAGTCATACCTCTCACCATATGTCAAGACTTGTTTGCCAATATCTTCTGAAGCAACCATCTGCAGAGAACATCTCTTACGTAAACAACAGCAACACTTGGCTGGAGAATATGAATCCTTTACCAGCATAATCAAATTCATCTACAATCAAGAAACTAAAGAAAACAGTTTACATACTCTGGATTCCAAATTCATCAAAATGGCAGACTTCGTTGACTGTTTAGCACGGTCTAGTTGTTTCTGGTCAACTGCAAAGAACACCATGAAAAGCAGTTCAGTAACAGCCCATTGAGTGAATGTTGCAAGCAAAGACAAAATAATTGCTGAAATAAAGAGCGGCCAACCTTGTCCAGGTGTTGCAACAGCAATAAGCTCCTTTACAGCTACATCAATGGCAGTTGGTACAAAATCAGAACCCTGAGTCCAAAAAGATAAGTATCATCAAGAGTAGTGCCATGATGCAGAAATTATAAGCAGACAGTCTCTACACAATCAGAATTTTGGAATAAATTTAGTGAAGCGACAAGAATAAAAGAGTTGAGGGAACAGGTAGGGAAAAATATATGCCAATAGGTTACACTAAGAAAAGTTTCAATCGCCGGTCATGTAACCTGCCAATTGCTAGCATTAACAAATAGACAGTTGGCATGAAGATCAGCTAGCAAATTAAGATTTAATTATGTGAGTCACCATCTAAAGAGCCGCTTCCAAAATAATTACATTTGGGCTCAAGGAGAAGAAAGCTCATGTATGGCATACTTCAGCAGAATCATAACTAATTTCAAAGAGACAAACAGTTGAAAATCATAGAGAAATGAACAAAAAATGATTATACATGGAAAATGACAACATTACTCTCTCATTGCTGTCATGAGTCATGACCTTCCATTTCTATCAAAAAAGTTTCCTAATTTAAATCTACCAAAGGAAACATTATCTCCAAAACCCCCCTAGACACCATCTAAAGAGAGCTTGCAAAATAATTACATTTGGGCACAAAAAGAAGAAAGCTCATGTATGGCATAGTTCAGCACAATCGTAGTTTCGAAGAGATAAACAGTTGAAAAACAAATAGAACTGAACCAAAAATTATTATACATGGAAGATGACAGCATTAGTCTCTCATTGCTGTCATGAGTCACAACCTTCCATTTCTATCCAAAAAGTTTACTAATTCAAGCCTACCAAAGGAAATATGATCTCCAAACCCCATAACGCATCAAACCTGAACCCAAGACATTATTGTCCAATAATTTTTGGCCAAACAAAGTGGCTTGAACATCACAAGTGCCCAAAGAGAAGAGCAAAAAAAGACAATAAGAATGAAATAAAGAAGAGAAGAGAAGAGTAGAGAGAGAAAGGGGAACAAAAAATTCGGAAGCCAAAAATCCCTTTTTCCAACAACTCCACAAAAAAAAAAACCCCAATAAATCTATGCAGAACAATGTAAAAAACCAATAAAAGAAAGTTAAGATATCAACTAGAGCTCTTGCTACATGAAAACATATGGGGGTAGACAAAGATAGACATAGGAATAGACAGCCATACTATAATCAGTAAGGGAAGGTTGAATAGCAGACTTACGGTAGTAGCTTGGATTCCAAATATGCCAGTATGGTTGTAAATGTTGTTGAATGCTGAAAATGACTGAACTTGCGGATACTCATTCAAGACACGAACATCTGCTCACGATATAACCAGAATACTTTCATGACAACTTTTAGCAACATGGCTAAAAAACCAAAAGAAATTGAGTGTCTAGTTGCAGAAGAATTTCGTAAATGAAGAGATGCACTCTACAACTACATGTCATATCCTGAACGATAGAGTGTGCACCAAGATTAACTTACATAGTCTTGAATACATTCCTTTTCCAGGGCCGCCAGCTGAAAATGATCCACCTCCTCCCATTAGAATCTACAGAATAATTAGATTTATCATTGCTTCCTATCTTGAAATCATGATATTAAGCAGGGAGAAAGAAAAAATACAATAAAAAATTAATCAAGCAATATAGCACAATCCTAGCAAGGTTTTTATGAATAATACTAAAAATTAAAACAAGGTAGGAACAAGAACATTGAGCAGATAGAGAAATCCAGTGTTGAAAACCTGAAGAACAGTCAAAATTATAGCTTCCTTCTCCTTGTGCCAACCACCAGGAAGTTCAAATGCAAGAGCAAAATGAGTTTGATCCTACAATCAAAAATCATTACCAACTCAGACTGGGAAAAAATATAAAAGCAAAACTCATTAAAGCATATGATACATACCCCCGAATCAGCCTGACAACGATAATCACCTCCAGTATACACGGATTTTGGCTCCTGAGGGCGAGGAACATTGGGAAGGTCTGACAAAAGTGGTTCTGCAACGGATAACAGTTCCTCATGTTCAACACCAGATGCTGCCAGTACCATCCGTGAAGCAGTAAAATTTTCCTAACATTATCATAGGAAACCAAGCTTACTTACTATTGAGAAGGATACATCATAGATCAACTACAATCTTAACTACAAAGACACAATTGGCACTGAATGCATATTGGATAAAGTTTTCTTAGACTCACCGCAACAAAATCCTCTAAACTTGTAGCATTTAATAAATTTACAGCAGATTCTGAGGCTAAAAGAGGATTAGCCAATGCACCAGAATAACCAGCCGAGTTAATGGCCTCTGAAAGCAAACCGTGAGGATTCTTTGCAGCTTCAGCGATTTCCTCTTTCAATTTCTGAAGCTGCAGAATGTGACATAACGGATTGTCATCTCATAAGGGCACTTAATCTGAAACTGCATGGAACTATTTACCATGAAAACAACAAGATTAAGACGATTTACCTGTTCATTAACCTCCCAATCCAAGAAAACAGGGTTTCTCACACAGTCAATAAGCAGCTCTACCATTTCAGGAACATAAGTCTTCAAAGCATCAAAGGTATATCCAATCTGCTCCCGAGAAACTCCAGCATGCACATTGCCACCAATTGCCTCTACTTCCCTCACAATACGCAAATGGCTGCGGTTTGTTGTGCTCTTGAAGGCCATACGCTCAAGCAGATGTGAGACCCCAAATGAGACTGGAGACTCATAGATTGAACCACAGTCCACGTATAATCCTATTGATGCTGCAGGGTTCTGGTTGGCAACATAATCAAATAGCCAGTTCCTCAATGAATTGGAAAATTACTCTTTTAAGAGAAGAGATCTTATATAAGAAAATGTTCTTCACAAGAAGCATAACCATACATACCGTTGAGGTCTCTGAAGCAATTTTGAGGCCATTCGGGAGAGTTGTAATTGTGGTTTTACCAGGTTCAACATAATCAGGCAATGGAGCTGGTAGGGCAACACCTGGTAGGGGAAAATCTAGTGGTGGCATGGACTTGGACTGACTCCCAGTCAGCCAACTGAAGAAGCCGCCCGAAGAGGATGAGGTTGTAGCAACAGCACTTGAACTTGCAAACCTTGCAGGTACTCCACAGCATGTGCGACCCTATACTCATATTTTCATTCAGAACATAGCACATTTCCAAGCAGTCAGGCCATCAATATGTGAAAAAAAAATTTACCAGATATATCACAACTGAAGAATCAATTTTAAAAAATGCACATGAAACAGCTTAACATTAATACCCCATTACAATTGCTACCTTCACAACAATATTCCAACTGAAGCTACTACATATAACTTGATGAAGTTTAAGAAAACTTCTCCTGACCAAATAAAACAATTATAAATGAAACAAGCAGAAGAAGAAATATCAATAAAAGAAAAATAAAAGTTTTTGGCAGGCTTCCATCCACATAACTGTAGCTGGAGCTGAAGAAAACTATTAAGGCATGGCCAATCCTTCCTTAAGTATAACTGCAGGGATGACCAGACTTATCTTGGACAAGCTTCCTTCACCACACAGATTAAACTGTTCGCATATTTCTTTGCCTAGTGCAGGCAGCTTGCTAAGCAATCAGTCAGACAAAACAAGACATCAGATGTTCTTCTCCTGCTCTTTAAACAGGTCAAGCAAAAGGCATTGCAAATCTCACCAACATAGAGGTCAGAAATCGATCCTCAGAAATCCAATGGGCTAATAGGAAAGAAGCTTAGGCTTGCAAGGGCCACTTATACCTACCTTTGGAGGGAGAGGGAGACAAACAATAAGAAATATGGCAAAAAGTCTACAACCTACTCCAAGCATATGTTGCTTCATCACTAAAATAGTGACACTTAGACTTAACTATCTTTAAGATATTGTGAATAATTGAGTTAATCAGTTGCTTTATATGAATAAGGATTAAGGGAGGACATTCTAGCTCACTAGTCTCTCCTTTGTTTCTGACTGTAATTCACTTTTCTGGACCAGTAATCTTTTTTTGCAGTATGTACTTCTCCTAACAGGACCCCCGCTTCTTTCAATGAAGAAATTTAAATTACCATCCAAAAAAAAATCATCAAAAAAATTACTCTTCTTCTACCACATAGTCTGGTCACTCAATATATTCTTGAGATTAAGTATACATTTCCTTAACAATATTCATTTATAAAAAAATGACTATCGCTCGGGAAACGTATACTATCGAACTGCAGCATGAAGAGCTGCGATTCACAATCAATCCAATTTCTCATTTCGTAACAGAAAAAGAGCTAAATACATTTAATTAAAAAATCAAAGTAACAAGCAAAGCATCAGTAGTGAGTAAAAAAATTAAACAGATCTGTTGACTAAAAAAAAAAGCAATCAAAGATTCATGACTAAATAATCAAAGCAGAATCGAATCAAAGTAGCTTCGATATATTCGAGATAAGAGACATTTCGATAGCGAGATCGAATCACCAACGATCGTAAATTAGGGTTTCGCAAATTACTGCACCGACCTTGAGAGCCCGGAGGCGAGAAGCCGCGGTTCGGTACATCGTGATCGGTGGTCTCTGAGAAGAACTAGGTTCTGTGGAAGCTGTGAAACTCCGTTCAGTTTGGACGCCGAAGGCTTTTGTGGGGAATGAGCGGAATTGGTATGAGCCGTTGATGTTTTTCTCTGCGTCAGAAATGCGTGGGTTTGATTGGCCGAAGAGGATATTGCCACGTGCGGGTTTTCGTGAGACACGTGAGAGAAGAAAAGGGTTGCAATCTGAGTCGTCTATGAAGGAAGTCTAGGTGCCGTGGGATGATCAATATTAGCCGTCCGATTGGCATACTATCAGTAAAAGGTATGAATTTATTTTTTCATTTTGGTGTGTGTGAGATTCAAGGTGAATTTTCTTACCCCTTTTTAACACTGACATTAGCAAGTGATCCTCATAATCAATCAACATTTGTTTTTAGTTAAAACATAAGCTAAATTTTAAGCTTCGATACTAACATTTCAAACCACTCTTTTAAATGCACTGTTATTCGACTTTTTAAATAATTGAACTAAATTTTGGTATTCAAGAAACAGTTATTTTAAGTTAAAGATAATTTTCTTCTTTAAGAACAAAAATAATGTCACTATGCTAATGTATTTGGCATAAGGTTTACAAGACTAAGTATAAATAAAGCTATAAAAGCATCACATATTTCATTATACAGTAATGTTTCACCAAATATAATATTTTGTTGATGATGATTAACACTAACAAATAAAACAAAAAATCTACTTTATTTTTTTTATATGTGGTATCAAAACATACCACATCTCCAAATGATTCATAATTTAATTTCATCCTACTATCTATTTAAAAAATATTTGTGATGAGATTATTAAGATCAACTTATATAGCATAAGAAAGATTAGGGTTATTATGTTACATATTTTGTAGATACTCTAAGACGTTACCGGTATTTTCAACTTTTAAAACTTATGTTCTTTTATAATGTAAGTAATTATTGTAGTTTTAAAAAATAAAATCAAGATTCTCGAGTCCATTAACTTTTTTTGTAAAAAACCCAACACTTTGCTTTGGTGCTATTCTAGAGCAATCAGCGATTTCAAATTTAGTAGCTTGAGGGAGATTAATTACTCTTTGAGATATCAAAAACATACATTTATGTAAAGAAGTTAATGCATGTGTATATTCTGCAATAAATTTCGTAACGCATAATTAAGTCATATCGTGAAACTTTTAATACAGTTAAACACCCAAATCTTGTTTTTAGATGATAACTTTTGACATCAACATCTCTTTTATCATTGATTCGAGTTTCTTGGTAAGAACAACAAAAAACCTTATCTACTGAATTATCATACTTATTCTTATGTCCTTTAGATCTTCGAATACTAAATCCAACTTCTTTGATATATGATAAAAATCATAAATATCTTGTTCTGTTTTAAATTCCATTTTAACTTTTGGAATGATTTCTTCTGGCATATTTGCATGAGCTGAAAGCATAATATTAGTATTAGAATCAATCATGTTTGAACATTTATTTTGCTCTAGATTATGCTCCTCCATAGGTTCAACTAATTGGGGAATATCATATTCAAGAAATTTCAATCTTCGACACAATTGATATTTATTCATTATATTTGTAGTTTCTTCATCCATAACCTAAAAAATAAAAAAGTAAACAAATTTTGTTTTTTTTTTAATTAATAGAAGGATCATACCTTCTATTTATTTATACTATTTCATTATAAATGCTCAAAATGGATTAATTAAATACAATCAACGGTAAAAATACATCAAATTTGAATTAAACAGTATATAAAGTTAAAAAAGCAAAAAAAAAATTTAATAAAAAAGTTAATAAAAAGAGAACCACTTGCAACCAAATTTGATGTCACTATTTTTACTAAAGAACAAAATACGCAATGAATTATGAACAACCATGAATAGGACGTAAAAAATGCTAAAAGTGTGACACAGTTCATGCATTTAAATTATCTTATGTCTAAAGAAAAAAACTCTATGCTTTTCAAAAGAAAAATCTAAAGAAACAAAATTCAATGAAACATTATGCCCACTATAGGATCCTCTCTATTTTTAGGTGTATAGTTTATTAGTATATTTGAGTTGATGATATACATAGGGATGTCAACGGGTCGAGTATCTTATAATTTCGAGGTACTCGAACTTTAATCCTATAAAAAATCAATTACCCTAACCCTATTAACTATCCGTTTAATTTTAAAATTACTACTCTAACCCTAACCCTAATACATTATCACTATCCTATAATTACCCAAATCCGTTTAAATACCCGATTAAATAAAAAAATTATTAAAATCTTTTTCATGAATATCCAATTACCCAATTAACTTTTCTAATATCATAACTTACCTTTTAAATTTATATGTTATATGTTTATATAAATAAACATATATATACTGTAATTAATAATTTTATGAGTTATAATTTTTACAATGTTAATACAAAATAAAAAATATATATATTTATATTTAAAGTACATAATATATACACACACGCATTCATAAAATATTAATATTATCATATTAATAATTAGAGTAACCATACTTTTTATATATTTGTTAGTTTTTAACAAAAAAAATTACTTGTAAAGTTGATAAAAATTATAAAATTTTAATTTAATTATTAAAATAATAATAAAATATTTATAAATAGTAATCGAGTTCGGATAACGGGTACCCAAGGGGTGATACCCGAACCCTACCCTATTAAAATTCAGGTAATGAAATCACTACCTTAATTCTACCTGAACCCATTTATAAGTACTCTAATTCTGTATAATCGGGTTAGATACCCACAGGTACCCTATAATAAGGTACCCGTTGGCATCCCTAGATGTACATTGGTTCTTAGGGAATTCTTTTGATAGTTTTCTTGTTGGTGAATGATTTTTATAGTAGATTTTGTATTCTGGGAAACAGGGCCTTAATTGTTGATGCTTCTTGTTGTAATTGTACAGGTGATGGCTTTTGTTTGGTTAATTTTTTTTTTTAAAGTTTGTAAGGAATTTTTTGGAAAATTGAGGTCTTTATGAGAAAATATTGGAGAGGTTAAAAATGTAAAGGAATAGAAAAGCAACAGGGGAAAAGCAGTTTTAAAACGAAATACTTACAAAGCTGAAAGCACCCTATAGAATAGCAAAGCAGCAAATAAAGAGAAGTAGACAATCAACAAGAAAGAAAACCTGATAAGAGATTTTATTTTATTTTGTAAAGTTGCATTAACAGTTACAAAAAAACGTAGAACAGAGTTAGTTGAATTTAACTTTACCGTTTATTAACTATTGACCATCTTAAAAAAGAGATAAGACAGATAATAAAAAAATAAAAAAAGAAAATGAATGGGGGCACTATAAAGGGAGCAGATGATTTGTATTCATATGCTTCACATTTTATTTATAAATACATATTTTTGAATAAGATATTTTTATTTTATGAATATGTTTTTTTCATAATTGTTCTATTTTTTCTAAGTTTTTTGGTACTAACGACCAATGTATCAAACATCCCAAGTTCAGCCGGAAAACTATCACGGGGCTGCTAGAGCAACCAAAAATGTTACTGTCATAGAAACACTGGAGCAGCTGGGCTGCTGTTGCAGTTCACTTCTTCCCAGACAAACTGTAATCAAAAGAAGGGGCTTCCCTGACTAACCTTTAGCAGAGTTTTTCCAGAAAAAAGTTATTGTTTGCGTACCCTCTACTGCAAAACTGTTAACTTGATCAATGGCTTAGAGTCTATCATCATCTTGGTTTTCTCAAGTCAATGTAATTCACAAGACTTCCATGGCCTTTGTCCAAAGGACGTGTAAAATATACCTCAAAACTGATGCAGGAAAACCGTCTCTCCTTACCCACTTCACCCTAGATTGAACAGTTTTATGCTGGATTATTGTTTAAAGGGAAAATTCACGAAGAAACCTTAGCAAAACCCCATCTATGGTCTTGGATTCCCCAGAAGTTTATATTCCGCTTCGGCCATTGAACAAAAGAAACGTAAGCACCCAAATTTCTTCACAATACTTATGCTGATTCTAATATGAGAAATTTGACAGCAGTTCTCATATGATTCCGCTTGAATATCGACCTGCATTCTTTTTCTTTCGTTCGTCTTAATTACATTAATATATTACCCTGGTAGCGCAAAAAGTTTGATCGTTCCTGTCCTGAAGAAAATTCAAGATAAACCAGAGAATTAACAGAAAATGTGAAGACAGAATGTTTGAATGTTTGAGAACAATATATTCTAATGGCCTAACAACTCCCACGCAGTCCATCACCAACAAAGCGTCAAGGTTAAGCTCTATACACATCATGAAAGAAAATGAATGGGAATCAGAACAGAGAAAGATAATCCCCTGCATGATGCAAGTGCAACACATCAAAGCTCTGATATCTCATTAACACGACCACATAAGAGGTGTCCACATCGAAAAAGGAATATTGAATTCTCAAAAATGTTAAATATTCCTTCACAGAGCAACCAAGTTACCAAGGGATTTTTTCTTTTTGGGGGTAGGAGGCTGCTCTTCCCCAGGCCTTGTTGTTACTTTACCATGAAATGAATAAATTCTTGCTTTTCAAAAAAAAAAAAAAGTTACCAAGGGATTATGTCTAAAAATACAAGGCAGAACAAGTCCATAATATTCTAACATTGGAGAGAATATTCTCATCCTTTCTACAATGGAAGTTGCACTGGTTGCTCCTGTCCATGCCATTGGCAAGTGTTTTATTTTTGAAAACAAAGGATAGATTACTTATTCTACAGTACTTTGGATTATGTGAATTTTGTTTTTTTTTTAAAATATATAGCAGGCTCAGATTATGTAATGCAATCGTAGTATCTAAAGCTTTCGGCTGCCATCTTCTTCCTTCTACTTGTCCAACACCAAGATGATTCTATTCTCTGTGATATTTATTCCTTTTTAATTCTTCTTATTTGGCAGACCCATACGTTTGGGCATTTTAATGGCTATATATACTATTGAAGTTGAAGTTCTTTCTACAGTTCGCTTGAATGATGGAAATGATGGCAGCAGAGGTGGGTCTCCAGCAGTCTTCAGGATTTTATTGCCAGCAATTTCTAAGAGTGCCTAGAACTTCGTGGACACAGAATTGCATCTTGCCAGGGCTGTCGAGGGGTAGGAATCTACTACTTTGAATCTCATGATCATCATATACGCATTATAGCAAGGAAACAATAGTTACTGCAGAAAATTTTGATTTATTTTTTCTATTGAATCTTTCAGGTTTTTTGAGGAAGTCGTCACTCTCAATGTCCCCCAGTGCCCAATTTCGTTCCTGTCATGTGCCATCTATTAATGGCGGCATGATGCTAAAGCGGAAAGGCATTCATGTCATGTCTCCTGATCTAGCATCACCGGGCTTGGCAGTGGAGTTTCTTGATGCATGGGATGATGAATATAACGGGGTCATCATCGACACAGAATGCTTACCCTCAAGTGCAAATGCTTTTGCATCTGCCCTTCGTGCTTCTCTAACCAACTGGAAGCTGAAGGTTTGATGCCTTTGCAGGGACAGAGCATTCATTAACCATGACGATCAAAGACGTTTGCACATACATGAAACATCATATATCATAAATTTCTAGCCATACAGTCTCAGATTCACCTAACTGTTTTCGGACAATAATTAAACACATACTTAAGCAACTAAAGCTACTCAATTTTTGCAGTGATTAAAAGATTAGTTTGCACAAAGGGACTAATTTTTTGCCCTTGCATGTTTCCCTCTTAAAAATTTCAGGGAAGGGAATATTTGCTTTCCTTTGGAGCTTATCTTATATCTGATTCTTTCAATAGCCAAGTTGTCTCCCTAGTGAATCTTCTCACAAGCATGTGCAAACCTTCATACAGTGTCAGTTAACTTTGTGAAGTTATTTTAAAATTATAAAAGTAGATACTAACTTGGAAGTAGGATGAAAAATGCAGGGGAAAAGGGGTATATGGCTCAAGATATTGTCAGAGCAAGCTGATCTTGTTCCAATTGCAATTCAGGTGATGGACTAATAATCAATAACTAATCTCAGCATCTACATAAGAAAACTCTCTGATCCATCAGTGCCTTAGATTTGTACAAAACATAAACAACTGAGGTTTTCTGGGTTCACGGATTTCCAGGAGGGTTTTGACTACCACCACGCAGAACCAGGTTATGTTATGCTGACGTACTGGATTCCAGCTGAACCTTGCCTTCTCCCTGGCAGCCCTTCTCATCAAATTGGCATAGCAGGATTTGTCATCACTGACAACAAAGAGGTCATTAATAAAATTACTAGCAGATTTCTTGTCCTTTCCTTTTTGTATTTTTTTTAGTTCTCCCACTATATATTGCCAAATTTATAACATACAGCTCCTCGTGGTGAAAGAGATATGCCCTTGCAGTTGCTCTGGGGTATGGAAATTGCCCACTGGCTATATCAATAAGGTAATTATAGTCAATTATGTTTATAACTATAGTTTTGAAGTAATACTTGTATTTCGTTTTGCTTGGGGGAAATGATGTTTTCTAAAGGAACATAACAAGATACGATTCTCTTTGGTTTCTCTCCAGTATGAAGATATATTTTCTGGAGCTGTAAGAGAAGTGAAAGAAGAAACTGGTGTGAGTGATCTATAACTTACCCTTTACTAGTAGACATACTCTGCAGACGATCATCATTTTCTCTTCTTGCAGGTGGATACAATTTTCCTGGAAATGGTTGCTTTCAGGTAAAACTACTGCTTCTGGATTATTTCCATTCAATTCAACAAATGCTGGTCTTCTTTTTTACTCAAGGAAAAGAAATAGTAACAATTTTGATAAATATGTGACTTACCAGTCCACTTATATAATGGTTTATCACTTTGTGTGAAATCTAATAGACATGCCCATCGGGTGGCTTTTGAGAAGTCGGATTTGCTCTTCGTCTGCATGCTAAAGCCCTTATCTTCAGAAATCATAGTCGATGAGAAGGAAATTCAAGACGCTAAGGTAATCAAGGTTTCACTTCACTAATATAGCTATCAACAGCATCTGCCGTTTCTATCTATCTTTGTTAAAGTTGGATGACCGATTAAATGAGTTCTGTTATCCAATTTATATGCTCAGTGGATGCCCCTTGGAGAATTCATTGAGCAGCCATTTTACCAAGAAGATCACATGTCGAGAAAGATGATCGAAATCTGCACCGCGGCACATGAAGATCGCTACGATGGATTCACTGCTCAACAGTTGATATCGAAACTTGATGGAAGACTTACTTACCTTTATTACAAAGGGTGAAGCAAAATTTAGTTCCCTGTTGTGAGCTAGTCAAAGGAACATGAAATGTACTTATCTGCAATAAGGACCCAAACCCAACCCCATGTGATCATGTTTGAAGAAGAACATAAAATAATAGTGTGGGACAAACAAACTTAAACCAATAACAACGTTGAATGAGAAAAGCAGAACCCATGAATAAAAATTTGACTTCAAAATTTCTGGGTTTTCATAGAAAGTTCTGGAAAATCGTTGAAGATGTGATACGTGGCATCATTGAGCAATCAAAAAGGGAAAAGGCTAACGCGCTTCAAATAAAACTCTGGATCGAAACGGTTGGCATTTGACAAGAGGAAGTCAGGAAAAGGCCAGAAAAATAAAGCCCTCCATAGAGCGCAGTAACCGATAATTCTAGATGGATCCGAATCCTAATCTCTTGCTGCTGCTGCTGACCACCACACTTTCCATGAAGGCCGCGTCCTGTGACTTGTGGTTCTAGTTTTTTTTTAATTTGACACGTCACGTTACCCCTGTGAGACTGTGACCCATTTTTGTCTGAAACGGGCAAAGGCATGCCAGCATACGACCATGGAAAATGACTGTCTACATGTGTCAACTCTCTAGAAAATTAATTTGATCACAAAAGATGGTTGAGTTTTCCCTTTTAATATTCCAATCTTGATGAATAAACTATACGATCCCTCATATTTCTTCAATTTAATTGGGAAAATGTATTTTTCCCCTCTTTTCATCCTAATCTAAACCTTTTTTTTCTAGTCTTTCTTTCTTTTTTACTCTTAAATTCTTTACATAGCCACGCAAATTAGCGGACTAAATACTTAAAATAAATGTACATAAATAATCACTTTGAAAACATAAACTCCAGGGGATTTGCACTTTGTCTGTAGTCAATAACTCCTGTCAAACTGATTATTCTATTTTACTTTTATTTGAATGAAGAAAAGAAAAACTTGTACATTGACTGGGAGATGAGAATAGTCATTAATTAGCAGCCTAAAAATATTTGAGAGAAAATAAATTAAGAAAAAGAAATGGAAATGAATCATTGAAGGAGGAACGTTGGAAATCTACTGAATAAGCTTCCTATACTTCCTCTCCAAGTCCCGTTCCTTGGTGCAAAAGACAATCACACCACGTTAATTTCCCTACTAATGATTGTTAAATTGGTGATCCATGTGAAAGAATCTTCCTACTAAGAAAAAGGGCAATAAGAGCTGGAACCAAAGTCTTACGAGCCGACCACCGAACATGAATAAAACCGGCAATTAGCCAATTGCCTAACTGTGGTCCACAAACGTTGCCATTTCAAACAGCATAGTAATTTTGATTTTTCCCCTCCGGATGCAACAACTTGGCATTTGGACCACGTAGAAGAAACCCATTTACACATTTCCCATGCATCCCTCAATAGGATTTCTCTTATTTAAAAAAAAAAAAAAAAGACTATCAGCTTTGACCTTATTTGTTAAAATTATCGTTTGAGAAAAGCGCCAAATCATTTAAAGGGCATAACTGATCCCTCCGTGAGCATCGTACAGATTTCTATTGTAATAATTAAATCTACATTTTCCTAAAAAAGGTATTATTAATCAATTAAAGAAAAAAAGGTTCATGCACAACCAGACCGAAAAGCATGTGCTTGGCGATGCCTTGTCTAGAATCTAATAGCTACAGAACTGTATTCAATGTGCGCCATTGACCTGGTATTGGAGCGCTCCTAAACCCTAAAAAAAAAAATCAGACCCGACCCGAATCCAATTTAATTTTCCTTTTCACTTTTCACTAACCAAACACAAAGCACTTCAGTTGTATTATTTATTTCCAGAAAAAGCCAAAGCAAGTTAAAATGTCCATAAAGCCAAACCTTTCTCTTTCCTCCTTTCATCTCCCAAAACACAGATGAATAGTAACTTTGCAAGGTAGGAAGGGAAGCAGAAAAATCAAAGGCAGATGGTCTTTATCTCTGCGTCAAAAACCACACAATAATCACAGGCGGAACCAGGTTTTGCCAACTCTTCCTTCTGCTATATAAAGCCATTTCCACCCTCAAAACAACCAGAAACCAATTTTTTTTTTAAGAAAAGTCATCTGGGGTTCATTTTTAGTCAACAGTATCTCCTATAAATATGGATTTCGCTTTTTTCTCTTTTTGTTCGAAAAACCCGTCTCGATGTCCCGTTGAATGGATTCCGTCCTCGCCCCTTCTTCCACGTCGTCTTTCTCTTCTCCACTGAACAATAATAATAATCATCATCATCAAAATAAGAATTTTTACAAAAGTAATATTAATAATAGTAAGAATAAATCGCGCTTCTCGGTGCCATCGAGTTCTGGAATCTGTAATTTGAGAAAGTTTAGTACGGTCAGTTTTGGCTACGGATACCGTTACGGTTGCGGTTGTCGTTTGCGGAGGAGTTCCGGCTGTTCGAAGATCAACGATTCGACGCGTGGCGTCATGGCTTCTTCTGCTTCGCCTGAGAATTCAAAGCCTAAGGTCGTGACCGGTCCTGGTGGTTATGTCCTTGAAGAT
Source organism: Theobroma grandiflorum (assembly GCA_036013995.1). NCBI lineage: Eukaryota > Viridiplantae > Streptophyta > Magnoliopsida > Malvales > Malvaceae > Theobroma > Theobroma grandiflorum. The sequence goes on from CP142129.1 coordinate 41,880,978, forward strand.
GTTCCTCACTTGTCGGATTACATTGCCGATCTTCCTGTAAGCTTTTTCCTTCTTTGCTCCTCTTTTCTACGTATAATTATACGTACTTATTGTTTTCGTTGAATCTGTTATCGTTTTTCCGTTGCCGATTACAAGGATTGGAGAAAAAAAACAGAAGGCAGCTGTCTTTTCAAAAGCTTGATTTTCCCTGTGTCTTTGTCGGCAACCAATTACAAAATTAGATTAAAAATGTTTTTTTATGAATATTATATTTATTTTATATTCATCTTCTCAGTTTTTTTTTAATGATATTTCTGATTTTTAAAATTAATTGATAACAAATCAGTTAATTTTTAAGATTTGATTTCTGTTATTAAATCTGATTTTGTCTTTCCTTTTTCCGATGACAGACTTATCCCAATCCGTTGCAAGACAATCCGGCATACTCAGTTGTTAAGTAAGCCCAATTTTACATCCTTCTTTTTCAAATTTTATTTAATACTAGTATCTTTTAATTGTGCTAATGTTGCTGGATCGATTGCTCTGTTTCACCAGGCAATACTTTGTCCATGTAGATGATTCCGTTCCTCAAAAGGTTAGTTTTCCTTATATTTTCTTTAAAACTTTATTTGTTTCTATTTTAATGTTTCTCTTTTCTCGTTTATAGATTGTTGTTCACAAGGACAGTCCAAGAGGAACACATTTCCGACGAGCTGGACCACGTCAAAAGGTATGTGTTAATGTTATGTAACTTATGAATGAGATTTGGAATGATAAAATTCTGAACCATGTTTTAAGCTAATGTGTTGGGTGTTTGATGGTTTCTTAGGTGTATTTTGACTCGGATGAAGTTCATGCCTGTATTGTGACGTGTGGTGGTCTATGCCCTGGACTCAATACTGTGATTAGAGAGATAGTATGCGGCTTACACCATATGTATGGCGTGAAGAAAGTTTTGGGGATAGATGTAAGTGATCATTTGACCTTTTTTGTTCTTTTTTGTGGAGTTCTCTTTCCTATTACTCCTTCTCATTTCCCCTCCGAAAGGGGAATAAATAAGTGAGAAGTTTCTCAAACCATTAATGCTCCCTGTCTCTGAGTTGCTAATAAGAGCAACAAATCTAGATGACTTAATAAAAGTATAAAAACATGTTCTGCATTGACTTTCATTATTAACTGTGTCAGCCTACCACCTTCATGCTGGTATAGGTTTCTTTTGCTTGATCAGAAGACACTGCAAAATATATATCCATCCTTTAATAAGTTGGTGCATTGGCAATTAACAAGTTTAATGCATTTCTAGGGAGGATACAGGGGATTTTATGCTAAAAATACCGTCCAATTAAATCCCAAGGTTGTCAATGATATCCATAAACGTGGTGGAACAATCCTTGGGACATCACGAGGTGGGCATGATACCTCAAAAATTGTTGACAGTATTCAGGATCGCGGAATTAATCAGGTCTGTTAAAAATACGATTTTTTTTTTATAATTTTTGCTTAAGTAGAAGTACAAGTAGTTATTATGATCAAGACATACCAATCTAACTGACTTATGATCATTTGTGGTAATTCAGGTGTACATTATTGGAGGAGATGGAACTCAGAGAGGTGCATCTGTGATATTTGAGGTGATTTCTTTAATAGAATATACACACATTGATTTGCTTTGCGAATTTGTGCATATTAAAAGAATTTTATCCCACACTTTACAGGAAATTAGAAGGCGTGGTCTCAAAGTTTCAGTTGCTGGAATCCCCAAAACCATTGACAATGACATTCCGGTACTCCTCTTGGCTTGAATAGAATGTTGTAACAAGTCTGTTAGGAATTGCAACTTATTTTATTTGGTTACTACACAGTCTCAAAACTTTGACACTGCTGTTGCACATGACAGGTTATTGACAAGTCCTTTGGCTTTGACACTGCTGTCGAGGAGGCTCAACGTGCCATTAATGCTGCTCATGTTGAATCTGAAAGTATTGAGAATGGTATTGGTCTTGTGAAGTTGATGGGTCGCTACAGTGGTAAGTTTCTCTTTCAGTTTGAAGTGTTTATCCTGCATTGCAAGAAGTGAGAGAATTACAAACTTTTTAAGTTATTGGTTTTAATTTAAATCTTTTCTATTTTAAGTTGTGTCATTTAAAATTTTCCATGGTTTTGTTCCTTTCTCTCATCAATATGGTGATTGAGTATTATTCATTTAATTTTTTTGTTCTGCAAATGAGTATACATTCCCCTTAATTATGCTTCTCTGTTTCCTGAAACTTTGTCAGAATGTTTTTTGTTTTTTTTGTTGATGCATCTAAACCTGACTGATGGGCAGGTTTTATTGCAATGTATGCTACTCTTGCAAGTCGAGATGTGGATTGTTGCTTGATTCCAGAGTCACCCTTTTATCTTGAAGGACCTGGTGGACTTTTTGAATACATTGAAAGACGACTTAAAGAAAATGGGCATATGGTTATTGTGATAGCAGAGGGTGCAGGACAGGATCTGCTTTCTGAGAGCATGCAATCAATGACTCAGAAAGATGCTTCAGGGAACAAGCTTCTCCTGGATGTTGGGCTATGGATATCACAGAGGATCAAGGTATGCCATAAAGGTTCAACCTAGGTACAATTTACAATCTTTTGAGGTAGCAATATGGTAAAAAGCTCCAGGGTGTGCATTTGAGCAAAACTCCCATCTGAGCAGACGTGTCATGACATATAATATGGACCTTTTTGATGTGACATTCGTTGTTTTTTTCCTTTCATTTTCAGGACTATTTTTCAAAACAAAGGAAGATGCCCATAAACCTCAAATATATAGGTTTGTAGAATAAGTATATAAGTTGTTTTTGAGAACTTTTTTTCGCCAAAGATAAAGATCATAGGTGTTTTTGATTAAAGTAGCTAGCTGTTGGCAGAAGTTATTGAGAATTGTACTTTGTCCACTGGCAGATCCTACTTATATGATTCGTGCTATTCCAAGCATTGCATCTGACAACGTTTACTGCACACTTCTTGCTCAAAGTGCTGTGCATGGAGCGATGGCAGGGTACACTGGCTTCACAAGTGGTCTTGTCAATGGCAGGCAGACATACATTCCCTTCAATGTGAGTTCATCCTGAAATGACTTTAAAGAGTTTTAATTTGGAAATTTCTTTTAGAAAATCATTGTTTTTTTTTTTTGCATGCTTTATAAAATCGAAGTATTTCAAGATTGTGTGATTTTAGTGTCCCTTGTGTGATGTTGACACTTCCTGTTTCTTTGAATGTGTAACTTCTGTTGACGGTCAGTTAATCTTTTGTGTGTTTGCTGACGTTCACATTCTTTGTAGCATTCCTCAAGCTCCTATTTTTCTTTTCTTATATCTATTATTCCCATAAGCACTCATCTCAACTCTTCTGGAATGCATGGATGCCCTATGATAATCGAGTCTCTCACAGAACCTGCTTTGATGTTTATTTTTTTCACTGGGGTGAGGTTAGATACATACCACTTAGTAATAAATCTTCCCCAAAGAACACGCCTTGTTTATTTTTCCTCTAGGGGGTGGTAAATGAGTCGATCTCTGTTCACTAGTAATTTTTCTTTAGGCTGCTGTCAGAGTATATGCAGAGTTAGTTGTTCAAAACATCACTTGCACTGTATTCTATGACAACTCTTGTCCCAGTTTCGATGTTTAAGAAGTATGAGATCGAAATTTGAAATCTTCAAATTGTTTTTTTTAAGTAGCTTTCCCCTTTGCCTTCATGGTTGAACTGATGACAAAGGTAATCACAAGAGTGACAATGAAAGATTGGTTGAGATGGTCATACTAGATTTTATATTTTTCTTTAGCAATAATGTTGATAGATGCAACAACTGAAAACTTTTATATTTGAGATGGAGTTAATTTTCTGATGATTCTCTGCAGCGAATTATCGAGAAACAAAACAAGGTTGTGATTACAGATAGGATGTGGGCAAGGCTTCTATCTTCAACAAATCAACCTAGCTTTTTGAGTGCTAAAGATGTCATTGAAGACAAAGTTGATGGAGAAGAATCAAACCAATTGTTGGATAATGGAAATTGTAACGAAGAGAGTTTGGTTTGCAAGGAGATAACCAATTGAAGTCAGTAGTGTACCACCGCTACTGCTGTAGCCCAGAGTTAAAAGATAGCCAGCTGCCTAGTGTTCTTCCATAAGCCCTGAATTATTCTGTTATATGTAATATTCAGGGGTTTGATTTTTTTTTCACTTGCTGAAGCTTAAGAGTAAAACTTATGTCGGTCTATCCCTCATTATGTGCTGCTATAGTGTCCATTTCTGATGACAATGTTCAATGGAAGTAATAATATGTAGTATGCTTATCTCAAGTCAGTTGTGATTCTATTTTTGGCGTGGAAACGAGTTATATAATCTGTAAAGAAAGTAAAAGCAAGCCCCAAAGGGACTTTCACAGTTGGTCACGTTTGTAGCTTCTTTTATTGATATGTGATTAATTTTATTGCTTAAAAAAAACTCTAACGGTAAACTACGTTTGTGGTTTTTTTTATTCACATGTGGTTAATTTAAAATAATTAATTAAGAAAGAATTTAGAAATAGTTTTGTGGGGCTGGTTGCACTTAGAATTGTTAACAGGGATTTATTTTTCATTAGCTTCAGAATATGTCTTTCTTGTTACTGGGTGATGGTGTTTCGGTTTTTAAAAAATTAAAATTAATAGTGATTTCATGTATTAAGAAAAATATATTTTTTATATAATAAAATATAAAAGTAAAACTTTTTGATAAAATAATTATAAAGGCAAGAGATAAAAAAATTAATTAAAATTAAAGATCTTTTTAAAAATTTCATTATTAAAATTAAAAAATTTTAATAAGTATAATTAATATTCATTTTATTTTGATTTTTAAAAAATGTTCATTTTATTTTAATAATTTTATTGTATCAATTATGTAACTTATCAATAATTGATTTTAAAATTATATTTTTTCAATATAAATTTGATTTCACTATTAAAATCATGTACTTAACAAAATATGATTATATCAACTTTAGAATATATTAAGATATAAAAAATCAAATATTTTTTTCAAAAATTTTACTTAATAAGAGATGAGTAAATATTTTAAAAAATAATTTTTTAAATAATTATCTTTAAATTATCATTATAACTATTATTTATAATATTTTTAAATTTAAAATTATTTCTTTTTAATTATTATTACTATTATTTATAATATTATATAATTTAAATTTATTTTTAATAAAAAATTCAACACCCTCGCCTAGCAGGGCACCACTCTAGTGCTAGTGAAAGCCGGGTGCTCACTATTATGCAGGCGGCGGGACAGTAGGCGAACAGGGACCAGAGCATCAGGATGATCCAGGACCAAAAGAATTGGACTTTTAAAAAGATCGTAACAAAAATAAGAATAATAGTTCATAACAGTTCTATTCTGGTGAAAGTGAATGTTAAAGTTTCGATTCATAAATTTAAAAAAAAAAAAAAAAAAAAAAGAACGAAAGAATTAAGAATCTGAAAAATTATTAACGAAAATTATTATTGAATGTATAGATTTTATGCTTTTCTCGTCTGAATGATTGTTCTTTTGATTCAAGCCGACAAAACTTTAGAGTGATATTAGTACATTACTTTGAAAATTTTAACAAATGCACCATTTCGATCATATCAACCTACGAGCCATGGACCATCCTTAGTACATATTAAAGTTTTATGTATTTCTTTGTCACCAAAGCATCATTTGTCACAAGTTGAACACAATCATAAAGTTCCTCATATTAGAGTGGGTAGGGCACCTATCTTGTCTACTTTTATGAGAGAATTTGTAAATATCTTCTTCGTAAGTCAACTTGAAATAAATTACATGAGATGGTTTTTTTTTTTTAATTTTCTATAGCAAAAACGACGACTGTAAAAAAAAAAGAAAGAAAAAACTTAACCCATTTATGAACAAGAGTTATCGGCCCAGGCCCAACTAATGGTGGAGCAATCTATAAAAATTGAATATTGAAGAAAAACGCGAAAAGTAATACTGCTTGGTCCTAATGTTCAATTTTTCCATTAAGTACAGGAACAGAAAAGAAAAAGCAAAAGAAAAAAAAAAGGAAGCGCGATCCATTTTGCTGTTCCAGTGTAGAGATACAGATCCAGGTAGAAAGAAAGAAAGAGATGGGGATTAGATTCATATTGATGGTGAACAAGCAAGGGCAGACTCGTCTCGCCCAATACTACGAATGGCTCACCCTCGAAGAACGCCGTGCCCTCGAAGGCGAGATCGTCCGCAAATGCTTAGCTCGCACCGAGCAGCAGGTTCTTAGTATTTCCCCTCTTATGCCTGATGCCTTCATTCTATAAATTGCAGCGGGAACAAAAGAAAAATATTGCATGCAACGTTTTAATCTAAATCTTAAATTAATTTTATTAAATTGTCCATAATTATTACCTTCTCCGATCTTTCTTCTTTTCATGTTGAATCAGAACAATTTAATCTGTTCGTGATTTGAATTTTTTAATTTCTAATTCCAAAATTCAATTCCAGAATGCCTAGCTGCTAGAGAATTGTGCCCTATCTGAATCGTTTCCAGTCATCATTTTGTTTTATGTAAATCATTTATTGACATACGGTTTTTCATATACTTAATTTTACTTTTTTTTTTTTTTTGGTTTAATTATGACAGTGTTCATTTGTTGAGCATCGAAATTACAAAATTGTATATAGGCGATACGCTTCGCTGTTTTTCTTAGTTGGAGTTGACAATGATGAGGTAACTTCCATTTCTTTGCATAACTCTAGGATTGTTTTGGTAAGAAAAATTCTCGCAATACATGCTTAATCTAACTCAAGGTAAAACCTGATTAAGCATTAAAAGAATGTTCTTGACATTTTCTGAAATGTGAAAGAATTTTGGATGAGCTTCCTAGAACTCGGGTTATAATATGAACCAAGACTTAATTTAAGCTTACATGTTTCCGGTTTGCTTGTTGCTTGCCCACTTGTACTTATCTTTTATCATCCCTTGTCTTTGATGTGGCAGAATGAGCTTGCAATTTTGGAATTTATACATCTCTTAGTTGAAACCATGGACCGTCATTTTGGCAATGTGGTAAGTTCTTTCCGAAGAAGATGGGTTAATTTCTAACCCTTTCAAAGTCACTGGACTTGTGTATTTGTGTCTTTTAACAATTCGTATTATTAGGATTCAAGATACCTAATTACTGTTATCTCTTGTTTATATTTTTTTATTGCAGTGTGAGCTAGATATCATGTTCCATTTAGAGAAAGCGCATTTCATGCTGGAGGAAATGGTTATGAATGGTTCCGTTGTTGAAACCAGCAAGACTAACATTCTGACTCCAATTCAGTTGATGGACAAAGCATCATGATGGCAAAAAAGGGGTAACTTGTTAGGTTGGGAATGGTGATTTTCTTTGAGAATCCTGGCAAGTTGTTTGTTACTTTCTCCCTGTTTTTCTTCCCCTTTTTTCTTCTCTTTTCAAGCTTTTGAAGTTTTGCCTGTTGTACAATAAGCCAAATAGAGCACAAAGCTTCAACAGTTTCCTTCATACTGAATTATATTTAGTGGTTGCTTGTATTATAGTATCAACTATCATTCATGGTAGAAGTGGCTTAATGACATTTGATTTTTCTTTATAGCTTGGGACTCTATAGTCCACTGAAATTGGCACAAAAACTGGCCGCTTATCAAAGTAGTTTCAGGGAATCTAGCCAAGAATAAGTTTACACACCTAGCTCTTAGCGCCCAGCTTTCTGCCTCACCTTTAATCAATTTACACCCAGCCTACTGCTTGCTCATGTTTTTTTTTTTGAAAAGTAAGGAAGCGTTAATTTATTATCAGATCCTTACAAAACCAGCCAGCCAGCCCTTCACGGTGGCCAAGAACACAAGAACAGGGGACAAGAACCCCTATAAATGCCTGACCCCTTTGAAAACGAAAAGAAATCAAAGCCAAAACCCAGGTTGCAGATGGGATCAACCTCCTAAAGACAAGCTAAGGCTCCCCTTGGGAACAAAAAGGACAAGGGGTCAAAAAAGACTCATCCCACCACAACCAATTCACTAAATTCTGTACAAAAACAAAATAACCAACAGTATTCTCAAGCATTCCCTAATCTGACCTTTACCAACCTTCTAGTACTACTAGAAAAATCCCAAGGAACACCCTTCGTGAACTCCCCAAATAACTAAAGTCAAAACCAATCTTTGGTGAACTCCTCAAATAAATAAAGTCAAAACCAATCTTTGGTGAAGCCATTCCCAAGCTAAAACGTAAAAATCACAACAGCAGCAGACCAAAGTTCAGATCGAGACATTAACCTCCAAACTCTCTCATAAGAAGCAGACAAACTCTAAAACACTCTCAGGATACCTGTTCGTAGAATTGCTCCTTCTTTTGCATGAGTGTCAGCTCTTTGGTTTGCTTCCCTCAAAACATGCTTTAACTCCCACCCAGACAAGCCTTTTATCATTCTCTCCATTTGTAGCAGCCATTTTCTCATCCTCCACGGAGCTATAGTTGTATCAGTAGTCCACTTAACAACGTTAACTGAATCACTTTCAATGATGAGTCGTTGTTGTTCTCTCCATTGTGAAGTTGAAAAGATAAGAAAGGCCTCCCTTATTGCCAATAATTCAGCAAGATTCGAATCTGCAGTGTCAATGCCCTTTGAGAAGATCACCTTCACCTCTCCTTTGGAATCTCTCAAAATGCCTCGAATTCCAGCTGGTCACGGGCAACCTCTTGCTGCCCCATCAACATTGAATTTCAAAAATCCCTTTTTTGGTTTCTCCCACTGAATCCCTTTTCTTGCTTGTCTTCTTGTCTGTTGGTTTTGTTCAATAGGTTGTCTGTAAACATCCAGGATAGACGGAAACTCCCTTGGCCACTTTGCATTTGCCCGTTCAGCTACTCTGATTCTAGCTAGTTCCAAACAATTTCTTACATCCCACTCTTTTCCTTTGAAAATTGTCTCATTCCTATCTTTCCAAATGGACCAAACCACTGCAAAGAAAGCCATCTTCTAGGTTTTTTTATCTAGGTTCCTAAGTTGGTACCCATTCCATACTTCAAGAATCCCTCTAACATGTCCAGAGGATATCCAAGTCACACCCCACATTTTGCACCACCCCGCCCATACTTTCCATGTCTCATTACATTTAGCGAACAAATGGTCACAGGATTCAGCCTCCTTATTGCACATTACACACAGTACATCATTATCCAAATGAACTCTTTTTTTAGTGAGTTCTTTCTTCACCCCAAATTTGTCATGTAATAGTTGCCACACAAACATTTCCACTCTATGTGGTGCCACATTTGCCCATACAAACTTCTAGATCCCATCAATGTTATTACTATAATTAAAGGCATACTTACAAAAGGATTTTGTGGTGTATTTCCCGCAAGTTTACTTCTTCCATATAAGATCATCTTTTAGTTCTTTACTCAATTGGAAACCACGCAACACCGTTTGAAGTTGTTCCCATTGTGCTATTTCCCAGTCATAAAGTTGTCTTCTAAGCTCAATTATCCACTTCCATATTTCTTCTTCCCATCTTCCAAAATCTGCAATCTTCCCTTTCTTATTTTTCGCCAAAGCGTAAATCCTTGGGAACATCTGCTCCAAAATAGTATCTCCTGTCCACTCATCTTGCCAAAATCTCCAGCTTTTTCCGTTACCAACCGCACATCCAATGTTGGAGTTAACCTGCAAGAAAAATTTGTTAGTCGAGGTGAGGGGGCTAGTGATTTTTTTTCATAAAGTTGATGCTCTTCGGTTCACACACACGTTTGGCAGAAGGACTGTCGGATCACTCCCGGTTTTTTCAACAAGAACTTCTCTCCATAGACTATCTTTCTCCTCCACGTATCGCCAAATCCACTTGTTAGATAAGCCTCTATTTTTAACTTCCAAGTCCGTAACCCCTATACCTCCACACTCTTTATAATTACAAACTTTGTTCCAACACACATAATATATCTTCCTTTTATCCTCTGTACCCCCCCCAAAAGAATCTCCTTTGCATTTTCTCTAACTCATTTCTTACCTTAGTTGGAATTTGGAACAAAGACATTAAATAGATTGGCAAGCTTGTTAAAACAGATTTTAGCAAAGTTGCTCTTCCACCAAAAGAGAGTGTCTTTGCTTTCCATCCCTCAAGTTTAGCTCCGACCCTATCAAGCACCGACCTTCAAAAAGCTGATGTACTATGATTAACCCCCAAGGACAGCCCAAGATAATAGGTTGGGATTGTCCCCACCTGACACGAAATCTTTCTTGCCCATTTACCAACAATTCTCTGCTCAACTCCTATGCCAAACAAGTGACTCTTGTGGAAGTTAACTTTCAGGTTTGAAACTCCTTGAAAACATCTGAGAATTCTCTTATACACCAAAAGGTTCTCAAGCTTAGGGCTACAGAAAAATATCGTATCGTCCGCATACTAAAGATGGGATATCAAAAAACCATTCTTCCCAATTTTAACTCCACTGCACAGCCCAATCTCCTCTGCTTTTTTCATCATACAACTTAACGCTTCAGCCACTATATTAAAAAGAAACGGAGAGTGTGGGCACCCTTGTCTCAAGCCCCTCTCCATACCAAACTGCCTTGTCGAATATCTGTTAACCAGCACCGAGATTCTAGCCATTGTCGTGCATTCTTTAATCCGTTTAATCCACTTTTCCCTAAATCTCATTTTAGTCATAACAAGATTAAGGAATTTCCAACAGGTAGTATCATAGGCTTTCTCAAAATCCAATTTGAGGACCATCCCTTCCAACTTTTCTTTTTTCATCCAATCCACAACCTCATTTGCTATTAAGGCACAATCCATTATTTGCTTTTCTTTTATGAACACGAATTGATTTTTCCCAATCACCTCACCTATCACCCTCCTCAATCTATTTGCCATGGTCTTCGTTACTATCTTGTACAAACTACCCACTAAATTTATCAGTACTTCCCTAGTGATGTCGGGTTTTGGACTTTTGGAATCAAAGCAATGAAAGACGCATTCACCCCCCTTCCAAGCTTGCCGTATCTGTGAAACTCTTCCATAAATTTCATGACATCTTGTTTAATCACACTCCACTGATTTTTAAAGAAATTTAAGTTGAAACCGTCTGGCCTCGGTGCCTTGTTCCTGTCACACCCTTGGATCGTTTCCCACACTTCCCTTTCTTCAAATGGTCTTTCAAGCATTGTTGCCGATTCTGGATTCAATTTCTCAAAATTTCAATCCATATCCTCCAGTTCGATGTTTAACCTTTCTCGATACAGCTTTTCGAAGTGTTCTACAACCTCTTCTCTTATGCTATCCGGATCTTCTTTCATCCCAGTTTCCACTTGAAGTTTATCGATCATGTTCACTCTTTTTCTAGCTGAAGCCATCGTGTGGAAATATCTTGTATTACGATCTCCGTCATTCACCTACTTCACTCTTGATTTTTGAAGCCATTCTCTCTCTTCCTTCTAGTACAGTCCCCACAACTCAGCTTTCAGTTTTTACTGCTTGCTCATGTTAGTACCATGGATTCAACGGCTGAATCTGTCTTTTCTCACTCCATACAACATGTGCTCTAGTTTTATTGTATTAAGATGACCTTGTGACCATATGTTCAGATCAGGGGCCTCGAGATGGTATTTTGGATTCTAGATGACAGTGGTGTTCCTCTCAGGAAATGGCATACTGCCGTGATTCCTATGAAAAACTGAAACTGTGCGAGTTATTCAAACATGTTATGATACTTGACTTGAGCACTTACGGGGAGCTTGTGTCTAGATGGGAGATACAGTAATTATTCGCCCTGAAAAGAAGCTAAAAGCGACAAGACATTGTTTCCAACTGAGAAGGACTGACTACCCTTAGGCGAATCTTTATTTACAAATTTTGAGTTGAAGTGGTTCACAAGAATGAAATTATACACGACTGATCCTATTCAAAAACAGTCCAGTGAATGAACGGTCCTGTTCCTCATGATTACATAATTATCTTGTAAGTGATTAGTTCGATGATCGCTCTGTTCCCGTAGGACGTCTAAACCCCCTAAAAGAAAACAAAGGGATCAAAGTGCCGCAGGCTTCCCATCTTTTCTAGGGTCACTAACGGCAGTTAGTGTTCCATGATATATATAGGAACCTTTTCCATATTTTCGGCCCATTTCAATGGGGTTTTGGAGGGTTTGAACAACAAACTGGACGATAGCCCCACTCGACTTAGCCTGCAGCTCATGACCCTTCTCTGCCAAGAAAGTCTTTGCCTCCTCGGCAAGCTCGATATGATCACCATCAATCACGGTCCAGTTTTCATATGAAACTACATTTGGTATTAGCTGCAGGAAACCAAGGTAAAATTCATCCGATTCTTTTTCATATACAGGATACGAATTACACCTATTATGTCTTGATGTATTCAAACTCAGTCATACCTTGTGGTAGATCCTTGGATGTTGAACCGCGGCTAAAGGTTCCATCCCCAAAAGAAAATGATTTAGGAAAACCTGGGTTACTGCTGGTATTATGCTCATTCCACCACTGCCACCAATGACCCCGGCCAGCTGATTATCCTGCCAAAAAAGGTTCTATGGTTAGTCAAAGAGAAAATGATTCGGATGTTGGGTCATCTTAACTTCTTATGATGCTTAAAATTAGAAACTGTAAGAGCTGCATCGAATTTTCTAAACCTTGGTAATAATAAGTGGTGTCATGGAAGATAGAGGCCTCTTTTTTGGGCGAATAAAATTTGCTGGGGCAGGAGGGAGCATGTCAGGAGAAATCTCTGTTGGTGCTGAGAAATCACCCATCTCATTGTTAACCACGATACCAGTGGAAGGAGATAGCACCCCAGCTCCAAAAGGATAATTTACAGTGGTTGTCATTGAGACAGCATTGCGCTCCGCATCTACAACACAAAAATGGCTAGTTCCATGGTCTCTGAGTTGACTCCATCTGGTAACAAGGATTAGAAAGCTCAGAAACATCACTTCATGAAAAAAATCTAAGTTCTGTTTGCGTCATTAAGTGTATAATTTATACCTGTACAAATAGTAGTCTGCTGGGAAAGTAGTGTTGTCAAGTATCTTTTGCTGAATTTGCTTTGCAAAAGAAACGGAAAGCATTTCAGATGTATATTTGGTTATGTCCACAAAATCAGGATCACCCAAGTTCATTCGTTCAGCAAACATGTGTTTTAATGCTTCAATCAGGCGATGCAGGCCAAGATCCCCCTTTGCAGCATCAGCACTTCCATAGCTCCCAAGGATGTTCATAACCTGTTTCATATCATCATGTTTAGAAGACCCAGTCCTAATGCTACTTTGATCCAAAGCATGGAATTTGAATTCAGTAAAACTAAACATCCATTTTTCTAAAGCACAGAATAGCCAGACACAAGCTCTAAGGCGTTCAGCCCTATGATGTATTAGATAACTAAGAAGAAAGTATATTACACACCAGAGACAGCCCGAGTGTTCCACTTGAAGGAGGCGGCATTCCATGTATAGTGTAGTCTGTTACATTTGCAACCATTGCATCTGTAACTTCTACCTTGTAATTCCGTAAATCTTCCATTGTCAAAATCCCACCAGCCTGTCTCACATCTTTTACCAATTTCTCTCCAATGGTTCCATTATAAAGAGCATCTGGTCCTTGTTCTGCCACTGCCTCAAGGCTTTGCGCTAGCTCCACATTATAGCACTTTTCACCCACCTGTAATAACTTCCCCTTTGGTGCAAACACCCGCCTTAAGCCAGGGTCATTCATGATCATCCTCCCATTGCTAGCAATGCATAATCCGAGATATGGAGCAACCACAAATCCCTCTTTAGCAAGTTTTATTGCAGGCTTAAATAATGTCCTCCAAGCTAATCGTCCATATCTCAACCAAGCTTCATGAAGGCCAGCAATCTCACCAGGAACTCCCATTGATAATGCACCTCTATACTTGGCTTTGATATCATCCATATACATATCCTGCATGTTAACAATTACAGCCTTGAGAGGCAGAATAATGGCAAAAATTAATTGCATTATGCTTTTATGGGTCTAAGCTTATGTTATTCCCAAATTTCAATGGCCAACTGACTCGAACAATAACTACTTGATCAATACGGTATTTGTGAAGCAATACTTAATCACTTATGAAAGATTAAACCAATAATACCTTAACACATCAACTTGTCTTGAAATATTGTTTAAAGAGAGAATTCTGAACCTGTGAAGCAGCTAAGGGAGCAGTTTCTCTCGAATCAAAAGCTTGGGTTTGTGAAGTTGATGAAGACCTGACAATCATGAATGCTCCACCTCCAATTCCACTTGACATTGGATTGACAACTCCAACGCACAGTGCTGTTGCCACCGCAGCATCCACCGCATGCCCACCTTTCTTAAGCATGAGTACACCAATTTCAGAACAACGACCATCATCGGCAGCAACAACACCTTGTTCTGACTCGACACTGTCAGGGCCACGGACTTGAATCCTTTCATCGTACTCGTATCCTCCTTTGACTACCAAGTAACTCCAGTTGTCTCTGAATATTAGGCCTACAACTGAAACATAAAAACCATATGCCCAGCATCAAATAAAGTACACTCCCATAATTATAAACTATGTGCAAATGCAACAACAAGTATCAATCTTCATTAAAAGGAATTTCATTAAAGGATTTAGAGAAAGGGGAACAACTTCTTAACAAGCAAGAAGCCAGGACCTTTGCTAAATGGTAACTTCTTCTCACATATGTGCAAATGACCATAAGGTAAAAAAAAACATCCATGGAATCAAATCACAATAACGCCCAGGTTCATAAGGCTGTAATAAAGTTTTCGATCATAACAAAATGGTTACTGCAAATTTTTTTAAACGGAAACATATCTTACCAGAACCTAATTCAACCATTCAATGTGAGCAGAAACATGACCAGCAAACATGTTCCTCCAATTTTATGGTAAAAAATAAAGGACCAGTAAAGAAACTTTGGATATTTTTTGTAAACACCGGCAGAATAATGAGTAAATGATCTGGCATTCCTTCTATACGTAAATATCAAGGCTTCTTGCCATTTAAAACCCGAAATAATCCCCCACTCAGAACTTAGAATTTTTATAGTTCTCACATGGTGGTAGATTTTAGAAATGCTTATGAAACTTGATCTGAGAGAGAGAGGCAAAAATTCAGATGTAAACCTGGAGACTGTAAACAAAATTCACATATTTTTGAAAACTAATGAACCCAAGAACAAAATTCTGCTTCACTATTATCACCCTCTTATCTAAAGAGAACCGAGTCAAATTGCATCAGAGTTTTCATTCTAAGCGCATTTAACTTCTAGCAAGAGCCAATCAAGCACAAAATGGGCTCTTTATAGTAGTAAATTTTTGGTTTCTAAATTCTTATGGCAGAGAACAGAGAATCGTTGACTTTTACATAAAATAGACAAAACCACGGGAGTAGCTTTTCAAGGTATAAACCCAGCAAAAAACGGCTGAGGAAATAAAAAGGCAGACACATACTAAACCAGTTAATATACCAGAAAACAGAAAAAGACGACAAAAACTGAGAGTAAAGAGAGAAGAATCTGACTTGAGAAGGTTAGCAAAACGAAGAAGAAGGAAAGAGCTCTGTTCCAATTCTTGTTTCCCTTCTTCTCATTTGCCACTAACAAATCCAAATGATCACTGTCCAAAAGCGGAGCTTCCATGTTCTGTCGCCCCATGTCTCTGTCCTTTTTAGCCTTCTTCTTCCAAAGCAAAGAAGTTAGGTGCAGCAGTGGACTGGTAAAGATATCGACATCATCATCATCATCATCAGGAATTATATAATTAGGAAAGACGTAACAATGAATTATGGCCTGCCCCAACCTGCCTCAGCCAACAAGCAAAAAATATGAGAAAAGAAATATAATATTATATTATATATAGCATAAAGAACTCTTCTCTCTTACTGGACGGCGGAGGCGGTCAAGCTTCCACTCCCTTTTCTTTACCATTTATGTACTGCCACGTTTAGAATGAGCTTGGTTTTTTTCACTCCTTGTGAATCAACAAGGCTGATTTGGATTTTGGACCGTGACGTTCATGCATGGGGAGTAAATATTTTAGTAATTATCTCGGGGTCTGGTAACTGCCAATGTCACGAACCACAAGTTATTAACACAGGAGATAGATATTGCACTTATAAATAAAGATTTTTTAAGTTAATAAATTGTGATAAGTGGTATAAAAAATAATTTAATTTTTTATTTTTTAAAAATATTATGAGAGATATTAAAGTCGAATCAAGATGAATTACTCTTTTTTATAGGTGAAAAAGATAATGTAATGACGACGATATATAATTAAATATGGTAAAATAGCATGAATCTCACATTTAGTAAAAATTGAATGAATTTTAAATTTTAAAATTTTTTTTTTTATCTTTGTCACATAAGTAAGTTGATGGAAATACTAATGATTGATTAACAACTAGACTTACGTTTCTAATGAAAAATATTTTTTTAAGATAAGATATCTATTTTAAAAATTAATAAATTTTTATAAAATTTGAATCAAAATTTAAAAAATTAAGAATATTTTACTCTTATTTATTTTATTTACATTAGAACTTTGGGCTAGTGAGTGTTCTAATAAGTTTAGGATACCTATTTCATTTAAACTTCTTTGTTACCTGCTATTGTTGTACCAGACCAATAGAAATAGAGTTAGTTTAAGATCAGGAAAACTTATTATTAATAGGATCTTAGGGCTTTAGGAATAAAATAATACAGTCAATTGCCCGTGTAGTCTAAATCCAAGTAATTTTAAACAATTCCAACAATTTAGGATTTTTGTTTAAAATTTTAAAAATTTATTTTTTTTCTTAAAAATAATATAATTATTTTTACCCAAAATCTTTTCTTCAAGCCAAGTAAGTTTAAGTTTCCACATCGTTACGTAATATTCTGAGTAGGCTTTCAATCCATTAGGCTATAGGGTTACATCGAACTACCAATAACAGGTGAAGGATCCTGTGAATGGCCAAGTATCCATATTTGTCGTCATGAGAAACGCAATTATTAAAGGTTTTTAAATAGAGAAGAATATTGAAACTGACGGTGCCTTCTTACTTGTTTATATTATGTTGAAGGAAAATAGGAAATCTGAAACCTTTTCTTTTGTCTCTTTGTGCAAGAAAATGTAAAACCTTTTGGTAATTCACTTTCGTTAGGGAAATGAATTACTTGTAATTGTCCAATTGCGAATACACCAAAACCCAAGCTGTACGTATAAAAATTAAGACAAGTTTCATCAATGTGCAATGGAAATTGTGGCTTCCACGACATCTTATCGCATTACACCACCTAAAGTCCATAATTAATAATGATCAATTCTTGTGCCCAACTTATCCAGAATTTGATTGGAAAAAGTTATCTACCAAACATCAGAAAAAGCTTTTGCCTATGGTTAATGCTATAGAAAAGGAAAACATGTATCACATTCCTGCACCTTATATCAGAAACAAATGAATACAAATTGAACCTGGAAATTCAATGGTTGAATCCATTTGTTTTTGTTTTTTACCTCAATACACATCACAAAAAGCAGAGCACCTACACATCATCTCATAGTCTACAAAAGTTGCACTGAGACAGATAGACATAAAGAGAGACTCAATGGGGGTTGAGCCTTTAGATTCCTTTATGTCGATTTTTTCACTTAACTAGAGAAATTACTATAAAAGAAACTCAAGCAAGTAAAACTTATCCATCGGTTCATTACGGAAAACAGAAAACCCATGTCCATAGTACTGAAAAGAATAGAAACCTAAGTTGGGAGGCAAACAATGATTTATTTCTTTGTTTCTGTGATTACCTAATTACAAGTACAAATTATACATTGAGGTACCAAATCCGTCATTTACACTCACTCAGTAGTCATACTTCCTTCAGTTATATACCATTTTCCTATTCAATAATCCATCACACTCAATTACAAGGAAACCCACAATGACTCTACAAAAACTAAGTATATCCTATTTAAACTGCCTAACTCAAATTAAGAACTACATTTGACCACCCAACACCAAAAAACGGAGAAGAATGGGGTAAGTTTCCTAAAAGGCTGGCCATCTTTCTAACTTCTGCTGTAAGTATTCAAAAAAATCCTTCATGATTGCCAGAACACATCAGGATCACTGCTATATAATGATTGATCTTGAATTTCTTGGTTAGCCACATGGCAATCAATAAGTCGTGCTTGGATAATTTTACACAGCACTAATCCAGAAGGAAGCATCCACCATTCACTTTCATCCCTGCACCAGCAAAAATGCCATAACAACAGCATAAAAATTTCAGCAAACACAAACTAGTAGCTTATCCTTGAAATAAGAAATGGTATTTTTCATTACTAGTAAGGCAAGTATACTTTATAGAGTTAACCCTGGCCATGATAGCAGATAAAACATACTTACATGCTTAAATTCCATGACTGAAAATTTATATGCTTTTTGCTTGAGTGGCTCCAGTAATGTAGAAATCCACAGACAAAGGCAGTTACCTGTCACAAAAGAGAAATCTGATTTGAGAAATCAGGATAACAAATGCTTGAAATCTCTTTGCCATTGTACCAAGAAAGATGGGACAGGATAGGGTTTGAAAGTAACTTATCGCTTTACTAATCCTTGCAAGTAGTGACATGCAAGTTTGAGCAGTATAACTGCCTATAAACCCTTTATTTTGTCATGTATATCTATTACAGCAGTGCAAACAAGTACAAGCAATACTAATTATGCATAAGCTTTACTGACTTTTCCTCCAAAGAATCAAAAGATCATGACATCTCTTTCATCAATCACACATGAAAAATCAGCACAGTTGCCTCAGGTGCTCATTATCAATTTGAAATTAATGGCAAAAACAGCCAATCTTTCATTCTTGTATTATTAGATGCTAAGGCAATATTTGTGCAGCTACCATTTTCATGCACGTTCAATGATATCGTGTTTTAAACCATGCATTATTTATTGAACATTAAGAATTAGCCTAAAATCAACCTCACAACAACTTACCACATTGATCAAGGATGTAATATTCCATAGAGCATATACACGTGCAAGGCCAGCTGATCGTCTCGGTCCATGACTAAACAAGGCACCGATACCAGCTGGGAATGGAAAGAGTATTGCAAGAGGAAGGAAGAACAAAACTAAAAAGAAGTCCAGCAGTGATATCGAATACAACTGTAGCAAAGTAAGCAAAACTAAGCTAAAATCTCCCAGAAGTAATATAGAGATAAGCAAACCGACAACATCCTGCCAATAATAAGGGAGAGGAAAGTTAGAAGTTCATCCTAAGATTTAAACCAAATGTAAGTCAAGGAAAGGATAAATAACCTAATTGTCTACTCCAAAGAAAATGAACAACCTGATGACCAACAGGCTTGGTATTGTAAACTATAAAGGAAAAGGGATAACAAATTGCCCTCTTCATTTTAAGTGTTCGTAAGCTTTTTGCGTGCAATATCCCTCCAGATATCCTTTGGCATGTCCTTAAATGTTCACTGGCTCCTGAGCAACCAACTGAGTCTCTCCTACAAGCACCACACCAAATGCAAATCCCCAAAAAAAGATTAAGTTAAGGCAACTTTTATATTTGAACTAACTGCAAAAGAATCACTATCAAACAATTGATACCATGAATGCTCCATAGGTGGCAAACATCTATCTTGACCTTCAGTCCAGTACCGCACACTTTCATTGCCAGTAGCACATACTATAAGTCCAAACTGACAATAACCAGAAGAAGTTGGCTGAAACCACCCAAGATCAACACATACACCATATGTAATTAAAGTAGGGTTTGCATGTGTTTCAAGCCAGCTAATAACATGACCAAAAGTAAGTTTCAAGTGTCCACAGCGAACTAGGCGCAATTGACAATTTAGACCAGCCACTAATCGATACCATATGGTTGGCGGAACAGACTGAAAGAAAAAGGGAAAAAATAGCACTCAACCATTAAAAGAAGCTATCAATCAAATTTTTCTAAACAACCATTTAACAACTAATTAACTGCAAACCTGACTCATCAAGCTAGTAAGAATGTTATCACTTTGAAGAGAGAAAGGAGCCATGTAACTTCCATCTCCTCCAAAAACCAAAGACATTGGAAATCTTTGATGAAGACGAGGAGGAAGGTCATTCCTCTTTTCATCTCCACCAAGGAAAAAGTCCACATAAGCAAGCATTAGATCTGTGGTTGCAGCGACCTGCACAGTAACACAGTAATTATCAGGGATAAAATTATCAATTTCATTGGTACGATATAAATGACACACAGCCAGTTAAGGAACCAAAAGATATCGACAGAAAAATCGATATCAACGTGTAAAGCTCTTATGCCTACAAGTACAGACAGTGCAATATTTTCATCTGCTTCAATCAAAGAGGACATTTTAAACCAAAAAGACCAATGAAAGAATAAATTGATCCATTATATACTAGAGAAGCAAAGCTTTAGAGTGAAACACACCAATCAATCACAAATGACAAACCAAACCCTCTTCAATTTCTTCCACAGCATTAATTAACAAGCCATGCCCAGTAGCAACAATCTTATAATACCTCAAGGAATTTAGATTTCAAAGACAGGACCAGATACATCCTCATGATTTCATCTGGAAGTATTCACTTGCTATTTAAGACATGCCCATTCCACTTCATCTAAGCAAGCACATTCTACACAAAAAAAAAAACCTTATACAAGTAAAACACTATTTTTTTTTTCCAAGAGGAGAAATTCTAATTCCATAATCATTGAAAATCCTTTTTGATTTTCAAACAGCTTCCCTCCAATTACAGCATCCATATTGATATCCCAACATATAACAAGTTTAAAGAAAAGCCTTATGCAATATTATAGAATAAATTTGAGAATATGTTTTGGAAGAAGGTACCTTGAGCCCTTCATATAAAGCACGTGAACGGCAAGAACGCAGGCAAGAATGATCATATTCAGATCGAACAAATTCACGTAGCTGTTGCAATTTATTTTTTCGGCATTGCTGTAGCCAGGACCATGCAAGTGGATACGCAAGAATAGAAAGAATGCTGTAGATTGATCCTTCCCACCACTGATATGCAGCTAAACCATTAATCTCGTCCACAAATCTATTGAAGGCATCCTCATATCTGCCATGTAAATGAATTCGAGAACTCTTTTACAAAACTTAAAATAATTTCTACCTATTAAACTTTTAAAAACAATTAGTATACTTCACAGCTGCTCAAAAAGAAGTGAAGAACTAAACCTGTAATTATGCACTAGCATTACAGTGAAAATTGACTACCAAACTATAAGGCATCAAGGAGGCAAAAAAATAAGAACTTACACAATTTCAATTACTTGCTCCGGTGGAGAATGAGGTAGATGCCAAGGTTCAGTAAATGTATTTGGTCCCATAAAATACATTCTGTGCACATGAGTTTGGGATTCCTCAGTTCTATTTGTCTCCAAAACCTGATAGATAAAAGAATCAAATCCTTGAGAATAACATCTAAAAAGTAGCCAGCTCGCGTTTGTATTTTGATTAGCATGACAGACAAATCATCAAATGTGACAGTGAAGAAACTGGAAAAGAAGACCTCATTCAATGACTCCAGGAAAGGGAATGAGTGATCTATTCGAGAGCCACGACGGGCAGGCACGAGAGCTGGTAATTCATCCCCACCAACATATTTCATCCTTGCGACACTAAGAACTAGTGCTAAAAGGACAAGGAGGCCTAAAAGAATAAGACCAAACAACCATGGCCCACCAAAAGCATATACCAGCTCTTCAAGTGCAGTGTAACAGTGTGGCATATGATATCTTTCAGAAATGCACTTATAAGGGCAGGGGCTTTCAGTAACACCACCTGTAGAAAAGATCAGGTTGAGACCAATGAGAAGAGTTATTGCCCAAAAAAGAAGAAAAAAAAAGCAGAACCTCCAACTATGCAAGCCTAAAAATGCAATCTCTTCTTGACAGCAATGGGAAAAGAAATACAACACTAACGAAAAACTCTTAAATTTCATAAAGTAATAAACTGAGAAAGCTCCACACTAAAGCATGCAACAAGAGATGGCCATGCTTCAACATATACAAGTGCTAGAGTTAAATCTTATAAATACCTCGAACATTAACATATAAGGCTCGACTTGGAAGCTTATTAGATGGGCAATCAAGACAAAGGACTCTATCAGATCCACTGACATTCTTAAAAGTCCCAACAGGGCATTCCTGCAGTGGAAGTGCTCAATTTGTGAAAAAAAAAAAAAATAGATGAACAATTGCAACAAATAACCAATTACGCCTCTGATTACTCCATTATCATGGGCAGATATGTGTGTGAGAAGAAATCAAGCGCTATCTTGGTGACCAGGAAACATTTAGAAATAGCTACAGTGCAGCCAACAAGTCAATTTTTTTCAAAAAGCAGGCAACATTCATTTCATGAAGAAAACCTTTAATATAGCAGTCAACAAAAGAGAACATTATTTCAACTGAAAGTTCCTTTAAGCACACTACTTTAAAAATTCCAAAATGAAAGGCATACTTAAACTTCTTTAGAAAATTACACAATGACTAAAATTAGCCCTTAAAACAAGTCCAAAATAAAATGACACTGTGCATTTGCAAATCTACCTCACAAAAGATACCATAAAGCCCTTTAGGACAGGCCTTTCCAGTGATAGTTCCATTTTCCCCAGTGTGGCCCTGACCTCTGCCAAAGCCTCCCCTGCAATAAGGAAACAAAAAGCACTAATAATCTGAATAATTTCATGACGAATCCACAACCAAGCTAGTTGAAAACCAATCAACAGGCAAGGTATTAAAAGTATTGCAAGTTTACTACAGCTTCAAAAGGTAAATGGAGGATTCTGTCACTTATGAACAAGAAATGCTTCATTTCCAGTTCTATTAACTTAATCAGCCAAGGAAGAGGATATCCCTTATTAAGAACATGAAAACTATGAAGTATCTTAACTACATAAGAATCAAAAGATCATTAATGGCTAGCACTTAACAAGCATGATCCAAAAAATTCAAAGTTGACAGCAGTGCGCAGTTGTCCCATCATTCTTCCTTGCTTTCTTGTTCCTCCAGCATTCCATAATATACATCACAACACAAGGGCCCAAATGACCAGACCCACTTTTCAACATGCTATCCTATCTGCACTATGTGGGATTTTGAGGCCATTTAAAGACAGAATGAGCTAGTAACCAAACCTTTTTGCTCAGTTAGTTAAACTGAGAGCTGAATAAAGATTAAGCAACCATTATAATTTCAGGATTAAAATTGGAGAAGCATACTAAAATGGGATTGATCACCGTTTATTAGCTACTAAACTATTCAAAGAATATAAGTGTAATATACGTTGTTATCAAGGCATATCAGATTATGCATTTAAATTTTCCT
The DNA here is from genome assembly GCA_036013995.1 of Theobroma grandiflorum. Lineage (NCBI taxonomy): Eukaryota > Viridiplantae > Streptophyta > Magnoliopsida > Malvales > Malvaceae > Theobroma > Theobroma grandiflorum. The sequence continues at coordinate 41,904,420 of CP142129.1, forward strand.
CCCTCGAATACCAAATCCAATTCATCAATAGTACACAATTATAACATGGCAAATCTTGGGGGTTGGCGGTGTTGGGTAGGGAATCTGGCAACTTAAGCTTTCATTTGACGCAAAATGTATGAAGCAAGTTTCATGACTCATTAACTACAAACCTGGTGATAATGCTTCCTTTGACACTTGCTATGGGAAGATACTCATCCCCAGTTGGTATATCTGACCAATGAAAGTGAACCCGTCCACCACCTCCACCACCACCACCACTTGGGCTGCCATGTCCTCCGGCAGTCGAGATAACCGAAGAATCACCAAGCACAATTGTATGAACAAATAAAAGGATAGTTCCACCAGATCCGCCACCAGGACCTATGTTTGAAATGGTGCTATGGGCCTGCTTCCTGATAGCTTCCCCAAAGCTTTCTCCATCAGCTCTAAGGGAACCGTAGACAGTCAAACTTGATAGTGAGTGCTCCAAAGAACCCATCACTGTTCAGGCAAACAAGATTGAAATATTAATAGGAGTACAGATCGCCAAAACCAAATTACATCAGCAAAAATCGCCACAGGAGAGCAGCAAAACAATCACCCAACTTCAATGATGTACATAAAACCTAACAGAAGTAACTCACCTTTTCTTATTTGTATCAATATCGGAAAACAAAAGAAAAAGTTCAGAACCATTATCTGAATAATTACTTACAAATAATAGGATATATGAAATTCAACTTATCCTTGGACTGTATCCACCACTCAGAATATGAGTTGGACAAAGCCAAGAACTGAATCGGATTAAGGCAACTGATCATATTACCAAAAAAAAAACCATCCAAGATAAAGTTTACTTGAATGCAATTTATCATACTGAATGAAAGTTAATCTAAAATTCTGCATTGGATCAACTTCATGAGAGCCAATGAAATGTGTCACACATTTATAGAGAATAAAGGTATAATACTACAATAGATTTACCATATTATGTTGAACTATCAAGTTGATGCAGTTAGAATTGATGCAAATAATTTTCCTAACAAAGGTTTACAGCTGTTAAATAATTGGAAATAATTGTGTCACAAATGTTGATTAAATAATTTAAAAAAGAAAATGGAATTAGATGCCCATTGCACCAAGGACCAGCAAAATATTCAATAGCCTCGCAAAAGATGATACATGTGCCATTGGCAGCAGCACTTTAAGGCTTAAGCCTCTGGCATCAAGCCCTGTGGCTACACCATGAGCAAATGACAATTATAAATTAGGACAAGTCTCCAAGGTTGACGTGTTACAATCATTTAGTCTCATCAAACTAAAGTACAAAACAAAAACACCAACGACCTAAGCATTTTCCTATGCTCTATCTCATCAAAAGAACATGAAATAATTAATAAAAAGATTAGAATCTCACCAGATTCAGAAGCTTACCTATTATTCCACCACCAGAAGTTGTGCCAGCAAGACTATCATTTCCACTACCACTACCAAGTTCACAAGGCAAATCAGCATCTCCATATGAAACACCACCTTCAATAAAACTGCCATCAAAATATCCCTCCCCACCTTTGCCACCGTGTCCTCCACCTCCACCAAGACCATTATTGAGAACTTTTCCCATACCCACCCCATCAGTGCAACCTAGAGCAGTCCAAATTAGAATGCTTGGCCAAATAATTGAATTCTAGAATGTTCTAACATTATTCCATATTAAAAATGACCAGCTACTCGCATTAAAAGTTCAAACCAAAAATTAGGTAAAAGCCATACCCAGAGCAGACGTAGTAATTACTCCAGAAGAATGGACAATGATACTTCTAACCCAGTGAAAATGAACAACAGATCCTGTTATAACACCCTCAATAATAATATCTTCAACACGACATATCTGCAATGCCATTCCAGTCCAACAACTGATTAGCAAGCTAAACAAACAAAACCTTCAAAGCAGTGAATTCTACTCTAATCTGACCAAGACGTATGACTTAGAATTCAAGGTGGCTAACAAACACCTGAAGGGTGAAGGATAATGAAGAATTCACATTGCAATCCTCAGGTGGATGAACAAGTTCCATGGGGCAATCCTGAAGTTCACAGTAGAGCCGTGGGGTCCTGCCAGTTACCAAAACTTAATATTTAACAAGATAAGAACAGCAGCAATAAACTGTTTTAAATAAATAACTTACATATCATTGTTACTGGCATTTTCCAAGGGACCTCGCAGCATAGATCCACGACCAACCTTCATATTATTAAGGAAAAGTTAGTGCATGAACAAGTAAGGAGAATGCAAAAAATTAAACGGAACATCGACTCAAGTAGCAAAGTTTTCAGTTTTCACATTTTTATTCAATTCAAAAGAAACAGAGGGGGGGAAAACCTAAAAAGCCAGCTGGCACCTAGTTTACCACTAAAGAAGTAGGAGCAAACTATACCCAAACTTTGGTCCCATAGATGTCAATTACGTAGAAAACACGGTTGTATGCACTATCCATCTACCCATATGTAACAAAAATGACTAACAAGACCCCTTCAACACTGAACTGGGAACTTTGGTTCCAAAAGGCTATATGCATATACCAAACCAAAGAGAACATTCAGCTTACATTGATACTGAAAAATAATGAGAGGATCAAACGCTGTGCTTCAATCATATCCCCTGGTCCAGACAAATTCAAAAAACCTTGTCCATGAACTCCCAAATTTGCATTAGATTGTATCACTGAAGATTCCTAAAAACCAGAAAGCACCATATCATACCAGCATGCAACATAAGTTAGGGTTATTTTGTTAAAATGTAAACATAAGTGAGGTTAGTTACCCTGAGAACCACCAAATTGCTGGCCTCAAGCAAGGACGTCGCTACAATAGCATCAGCACCACCATCTATAAGCATTTTGGAATTCCACATCAAGTGCATTTTGACAGACATACGAAGAGCCCCGTATATCTATAATTTAAATTGAAAGAAGTAAAGTGAAGACTATCATTAACATAATAACAACATAATGCACAATGACAATCTAGATTGTAGCTATTTCACATCGCAAAAAATCAAGGCAGAGCCCAGTTGTATCTAAACTAAACAAAAATAGAAACAAATAAAGCTGTTAGATCATTGAGAAATACTCCACTTGTGCAGCAAAGCAACAATTACTTGCCTTGACAATTGAATCGCTCATTAAAAGTTCTTCTGCCATCAATTCAAACTCAGATGAAGCATAATGGGCAAGGCCAAAGCTTAGAACTGCACCACATGATAAGTGAATTTGTCCCCTAACCTATATAAGGAATTACAATGTCAAAATTATGAAATACATATGATTAAATTGGACAAACATGATTTACAAGACTAGAAATGCATTGAATGATACCTTAGGAAGAATCATCCATAAAACTTTTTGCACATACGTACATACAAAGGTCTGTGCAAGTGTCTAACTCTCATGTTTTGTTACATTAACTTGGATACAGGTTTAGTGTACACTCTGTTTTTTGACAAGTATTCCCATTAATTTTGAGGATCTAAGTGTCTATACCCATTAAAATTTCAAGATTTTCAACTGGCATTCAACATGGTTACATTAAGGTAATAGTCCAATATCCCAGCCATCAGAAGTTGACATATCCCAATTCCTAAATACCATTTTAATCACTTAATTTTCAACAACTGACTCAAGCAACCACATCTGATTCAACCTTTTAGAGGAGATAAACAGATCAAGCAATTGCAAAATAATTGTCCTGACCTCTATAATGAATAACTACTTAAATGCATGATTCGGAAAGATCTAAACCAAAGAAACATGATTCTCCTAAACTCAATTTACAGCAATAATTATATAGTATATTCAAATAAGAACACAAGATTTAGTTGTCCAATGACCTGAACACGGCTCCAAAATAAAGGAACAGAAGCCTTGGCATGATCTCGAATATAAACATTTGTCCAAAGTGGTTGTTTAGGGAACTCCATTAAAAGTGTGTCAGTGCTTGTTGACATGTTGTGATTGCTAACTATTAGACTCCGAGGCACAGCATCATAATATGTACCTGCAGCACCTGCATTACCTTTACAGCCAAAACTTGTTCCTCCTGCAAAAAAAAAAAAAGAATGGCATAGTGGAATTAACAGATATTAGACAATATCTTTTCAGTAAGAGTACATATTTACAAACAGGATGGAGTTTTGGCTCCAAGCAACTTTTGCTCTTCAACATTTAACATTTAATTGTTTTTTGTAAGTTGACATATAAAATTTTTGTAGATAAAAGATACTCTTAATCAAGCTTACACTTGTATTTTCAACAATGACCAAAACAGCTTCCACCAGTGATTTAGCACAACTCAAAAAAGGGCTTCTACTTAGAATCACTGAACAGGCAGTTTAGTGAGCCATTTATTTAAGCATAAGAAGTTTAAATAGAAACTCAACACATACCATGAATAAAGAATTCTGTATCATCATGCCTACTAAAAACATCAATTGAAATTCTTCCACCACCACCTCCAGCAAATCCATTCCCCCCAGAGGCACTTATCCTGCCACTTCCAGTCCTGTCTTTCATAAGAAGATCATTATTAGAAAATTCATAATCCATTTATTTAGAAAAATTTACAGTGAAACTTGTAGCGACATACTATAAATAGACCAAAAAGGAGTATACTGCAGGAAAAATATGAGTATTAAACAGAAGGAAATGGAGCAACATGCAACCACCTTTTTCTCTGAAACAAAGTCCATATAAATTAAAGTATACAAGAGGCATCACAACAACATAGACTTCAATATGACATTAATAGTAGATTGAATGAGCGAATGACCTTTTAACTTTGTGAGAAAATCCATTCAATGTGCTGATCATACAGTTATACGATACAAAAGTTTCTAATTCTCCTACCAAATCCAAGTGCTAAAATTATTAACTTATGCATGGATAATTTGTTTTAATAATAAAAGAAAAGTCTGGAGGAAACCAAACCACAGCAGTAGTGATTGAAGAGACTCTGCCATCGATTTCAAGCATAAGGAGCATACAATAACTTCAACACCAAAAGTATGGGAGAAAAAGTCTAGAATTTCTCAACATTTTGGTCTACATAAAAATGTCATCTATTTTGTGGAAGCGTGTAAGCTAAGAAAGAAAAATATCTGGAAATGCACGTATGGTAATCCAAGTAATTGTATCTCAACACTAATTTAAATCATTATTCTACTTTGTAGCCTAATTCTGATTGTCCTTAATATATTTATACATTCACTCAACTCTCTCTGTTCTAAAAATGCCACAAGTTCCTCCAGAAGATAATTCAGCTTCTCTCTTCAAACTTCATATTCACTTTGAGTTTCTCTCATTTTTTAGTTTCATCCTCGCTCTTATTCTCACCCAATGCCCCATGACCTTCCAACTTATAACCAGACAATCCTCCATTACAGAAACAAATACAATGCAAGATATCACCTTTCAAAAAAAAAAAATACAATGCAAGGTATATGCATTAGACATTCATAAGGAAATGGGACCGCTTGACAAAGTTATCAACTGAAAATGATAGATACCGATCCAAAGACAAACTAAAAGCATCATAAATCAATCATAAACCTTGATTACAGAATCAAATACAATGCAAGATATACACGTCTATGCAAGAGCAAATGGGACCATTTGACAAAGTCATTTACTGAAAACAATAGATACCAATCCAAAGACAAACTAAAGGCATCATAAATCAATCATAAACTACAGAAAACAAATATATCATCATAGCAATTAAAACTCACGTGAATCCTATAAAACTGATGAGCAGGGGGGAAAGCAAATTAAATTACATTCTATGAGCCTTGATATAAATGCTCCCACCAGAGCCTCCACCACCTTTTACACCCCCATCACCTCCATTTGCCAATAAACTCCCGCCAACGTCAACCGTCTCCTCCACCTCAAACCTTATCCTCCCACCTCCTTCCCCTCCATAATCCTCCTCTTTACTAGTCGTCCCTCCTTTACTCCCATAACTCCATGGCTTCTCCAACGATGACCAAGAGTAAGCATCTCCTCCCCACACATCATCCGGCAGTTTGGTGTTATCTGTCACGCAACTTGCGCCTCTCCCACCGTGGCCCCCGCCCGCGCCCTGGATCCCCGAAGGGGTTCCACTGGTCTGAGCCGGGGGTTGACCAGCTAAGCCACTTACGTTTACCACTGAACCTTTAAAGAAACTTGCATTCCAAGCCGAAACAAATACTGTCCCCGCAAACACGCCGGAGTTTTGACCCAAACTGAATTCCCCATGACTCACATTAATGGATATCGAGCAACCCTTTATAGGGCAATTCAAAACGACACTAGGAAGTACGTGGAAGCTGCCGCTTCCTGCTATATACACATCTTTGTGAAAATTCAAGCTGGAATTGAGCTCGCAGACTGTGTCGAGAGAGCCAACTCCGTTTAAATCTTCTTCGCACGATAGAGAAGGTGGAAGCGGTGGCAGTGAAGGCGGCGGAGGCGACGGGGGAGTGTAGTCTCCGTGAAAAGAGTCGACATCGAAGGCGATGATCGAGAATTCTTCAATTTGACCAACGGAAAAACAAGGGTTTATAGTGAAAATAAAGAAAAAAATAAGAAAATTGAGCCATTTAAAAGAGGCGAGATTCATTTACAAAGAAAAACCCAACATGAAAAACAAATTGGGTTTGTAAAAAAAAAAGAAAAAGAAAATTAAAAATTGATCGTGCAAACCGGTAGTTTGAATTATCAGTTTACCAGTAGGGGTTTAATTGAAATGAAAAGCGGGTAGAACTGAAAATACGTAGAAGTTGTGCCGCTATGTCTGGAAATCAGGGTGGAGGATAAATTCCTGTATGTAGAAGAGAAAAAGACAGTTGTGATTGAGGGAGGGAAATTGAAGCGAAAGATCACAGAGAGAGGAGGAAGAACAAGTAGACGCTGACAGCTCCCACGTGTGTGGCACGTGTCAGTTTTTTGGGGTTTTCAAGGATATTTCTTGGGCTTCAGCCAGAACTTCGGGCCCAAGACAAGTTTCATTAATCCTGGTAACATTTTTTTTATTTTGAGGGTTTCTTTTCCTCTTGGTTTACTCTGCTCATGTTTATTTCGTAAGTAAATATTAAAAGAAGAAAATAACCTAATTTGCTATTCCATTGAAATATGAAATTATTATGAATTAAACCTAAGATTTGCAGCTTCAACCTTCAATGATTAATACAATGAAATTTAAAAAAAAAATTAAAAGACAGAGAACCCATCATAAATTATTATAGTGTAGAGCTGTATCACAAGTTCCAAGATTGTCTGGCATTTTTAACGATAATATACTTACATTTAAACTAATTATCAACAACATTTAGTTATTTAGAAAATGATAGCATGGCTTCAACTGTTCAAGGTCCCGGTGCTCTTTGCTCTTGCTGAAGAGATCATATTTGCTTCACAAGATCTACAAGCAAGTTAACTTCTGTTGACGTAAAATTACAAAAGAAAGGCTATGAATTCGGCATTGAAGCGTACTCGAATATATGATGTCATTTCAAGATGGAATGAGAATCACAAACTCCTCATCGAGAGTGATTCAAGCAATGTCGTGAAGTGGATAAAGCATCTCAATTCAATTTCGTGGAGAATGAGGTAATTGATTCTGTAAATGAAAAAATTGAAAATTGAAGTGAAGAACTGAGAGATTAGACACGTTAAAAAAGAAACAAATTAGAGAATTGACACCTTAGCAAATGAAGGAGTGCAACTCTAATATGAGATTATGAGAATCTTCATGTAAGCTTTCCTTTTTCCTTTTTCTTCTCTTATCAAAAGAGAATTGTGTTAAGTTGGAATTAGACTGACTGAAAGAAGAACAGATGAAGGATGAAGTGGTTGAATTCAATTTGAGTGAATGGTTGAAGAAGAGTGAATTTATTACACGTTTAAGATTCTTATAATCAAAGGGAATTGTTTAGGCTGATTGGGTTTTTGTAAGTCTTGTTTCTTTTCGCTTGAATCCTGAACTGCTTTCAAGAGTTTTTGGTTTGGTTGCTGGGAGACCTATGTTTGTATCGTAAATTTTATTTTTTTTTTGTTTGTTCTCAAAATTGAGGTCTCTTGGGAGGATTTGTCCTTGTTTCTAACGTTTTGCTGTTTGTCCTTTTCTTTTGATGCTGGGACAAGGAATGTTGTGAGTCTCTCGATTCTTAAGAGATATTAGGCTATGTAATTTTTCTTAACATTATGTTTCCTTGGCATGTTCTGGACGAAGGGTAATTCTCTTTTTTTTATTTTTAAGAAATTACTTTATAACTTTTAAATATATATATATATATATGATGCCATTTGAGATTCTCATTCTCCTCCTCATTTTAGCAGGTACATTTATGCTCCAGCCTTATGTAATGCTGCAAGGTTATTGATTAAAATCATTCCATTGGATGTTTGAAATGTTAATTGTATTGCTTATTCAGGAGAAATAATTAAATCTTTAAAGGCAATGCTTACCATGAAAGGAGTGGAATCGGATGATGAATAGCCCAGCAGAAGGCAGAGCTGATCCGTTTTCGTTGACCACCTGCAGAGATAAGAAAGGCAAATTGATTAACTGATGGTTTATTATTTTTTCAACCACATTTAAATGAGAAATTAAGGATGCAGGAGGCTATACCAGGTACATGTAATCATCATGCCCCCATGATACTTACATGTTCTTCTCTGCTACTACTGCTTCATATTTTTATGTCTTGAGTAGCTATTATATATATTCTTTATTAAAATGACCCTCTACTTTATTAATAAAAAAATTTTCTCTGATTGGGCAACAGAGTAAACTCCCAAAGTAGTCAGGCTCAGTTAACATTAGATTCATGGAAAGTGAATCGAATAGGGAAAGTATCTCCTGCAATATGTTGATTTGGCCATTCAATCAAATAAAATCACAATAAAGAAAATATAAAAATAATAGTAATATTAATTCAACAAATCCCATTTTTGATTGGCCGACACAGAATACTAACCGACAACAGCCCATTGAGGAAGCCCTCCAAATTGAGGCAGATTAAGAATCTTTGGAGATCCAAAATCCAGGCAAGAACAAGCTGATTAATCAGCTGCTTAGGCAAGGAATTTTATACATGTCAAACTCTTTAGAACCATTTATTTCTTGCCTGATATAGAGTATAGGAATTCTGATAGGTTATTTAATTACCATGAATAAGAGCTGTCAAGTACAACCTGTCTTCGTTAGGGTAATCCTTTCTGATGGCTTCGGCTGTCTGCAGGCTGCAGTGCCTGCTGAATTTGAGGTTCATCCAAGTCAGGATCACTATCATCTACAATGGTATTGAGAATCTCATAGCATTCCCATGTGCTGATTTCTGCTCGGTTCATGTCGGAGTATTCTTGCCTCATTTTTCATAGCCTGCAATTTTTGCTTTGAACAGTTAAGTACCATAACATGTCCAACCGCATAATTTGATTCATTGCTGGCTTATGTACACGAACGCTTTAAATTAAAGTTAGCTTACAAAGTCAAATGTTTGGTTAATGACTTAATGTGCTTCTGCCCCTAGAACTCCTTAACAGTCTCTTGCCGTGAACAATCTGCATTGTTGTAATTTCTACAAAGCATTTTCACGAAGTCCATTACCATTATCTCTCAATGCAAACTAAACATTTACAAAACAAAAGCAGGATTTCACGACACAAACATATGCAATGGTGTCGGGGGGCCAAAAATCCATCATTTGACACGGGTTTTGGCACCTCAGTTTGGTCAGTCTGCTTCTTCAATTATAAGTAAACAACTTAACAAAGATATTTCATAACAAAAAAAACTTGTTTGTCTTTGTTCAAGTTAGTGATAAATCAATGAAAGGGTAAAGAAAAAAAAACGAAAGGCAGAATGGAACTAAAACTCTAATGCCAAGTTTTGACCAGAATGGAACTCTAAAAGAATTGAGAAGAAAGCTAGATGAATGATTTGTGATAGGAGATGTCAAACGAAAGGCAGTAAGATAAATATATATATATATATTATATGACAGGAGGAAGAAAATGCTTCCTTGATGGAAGCAAAATTTTGGTTTCTCTCCTATCAATAATTTTGTTCAGAAGAAGTGGTCGAAACAAAGAAGTTCAAACAGGCCATAAAATTGTGGAATCTCCTCACAAGGCATATGACTTATCATCTTTTATTTAAATTAAATGATTTTGCTAAGGGTGTAAGCGGTGAAAACCACTTGTATTCTGTATTTATGTGGTTGAAAATCAGAGAATGAGAGGCAACGCATATGGAATCTTTGGGTAGCATTTGGGAGACAGGGCTATATTATACATAGATTCATTTAACCAGCCAATTAATCCCTTAAATTATATAAATTAATAGTGTACTATAACAGATTTTTCTCCCCGTAATTCTTGATTAACCATGCACCTAAGTTAAGCCATCTGATGCCAGTGGAATTATTAAAGGAATAATAGTTTTATATTAATTTTCTCCATTGAGCAATAGTTTACACGACTTTGTTTACAAAGGAGGAAGAAGAACAAAACACACGACTTTTGAATTTATTTTTTACATAACTCAAAAACACATGATTTAAAAAAATGAAGAACCAAGCCACTCATAATTCCCCCTTTACGCAGCACATCCTCCAGAAAACTTGAGCTAATCAAGGCTTTCACCACTTGAGCTTTGACGGGAAATACTGCAACAAAAAGTCAATTCATCAACTTTCAGGAAACAAAAGAACTCAAAGGTGGAAATTTAGCCGACAAAAAAGTGATATAAAATATGCACTCACTTTTTCAATAAGTGAAAGATAATATGGTTTGACTTTTTCAACGTCAACAAGGACTTTGCTCTTGCTGTAAAGGTCATATTTGCTGCAACAAAATAGATATTAATTTGGGTTTTAATAATTAACCATATATAAAAAACAAAAAAAAAAGTCAAATAAATTTGAGGCCTACTTGAATATTCTGAGCCACTTCAAATTTTCCTTATCCTCATCATTTAGTAGGTGCATGTATGCTTCTTCTTTATGTAACGCTGCAGAATTAGGGTTGACAATATTTGCATTAAATACTAATTAATATAATTTAAATTGTACATTTATAAGAAACATTAATGACCATATATGAGTGCTTACGATAAAGGGAATGATATCGGATAATGAACAACCCGGCTGAAGGTAGACTTGTTCCATTTTCCTTGGCTACCTGCATAAATTGAAAACACACGACCATTAGTTATTATTATAAAATTTCAATTCAAGTAATTAAAAATTTGAAAAGTTAAACAGCAAGGTATCACGTACCAAGTACATATAGTCATCGTGCCCCCATGAAATCGTTACATTGTCTAGTCCACAGCCATCGGAGTAAATCCCATTCTTAGTGTTGTAAGCGGGATTGTTATAGTCTGGGTTTTCCTTGAAAAACTGAAACAAAAAAAAATTGTGGATTTATTTTAGCTGATTATGGATTATCGTAACGGTTATTGATTTGGCTAGCTGGCATAGATTTTGGGGAAGAGAAAAAATACCTTGTGGTGAATATTGGCCTCATCAAAAGCACATCCAAGAGGGAATGTGTCTCCTGCAATATTGGCATTGCATTGATTGTTTAATTGGAATCATTCAAACCAATGAAAATAATCATATAAATTAATTTGCATTACTGTAAAGTCAATACTCACCAACAACAGCCCATTGTGGAAGCCCTCCAAACTTGGGTAGAAGAAGAACCTTTCCAAGATCTGGCATCCATGGAACAAGTTGATTAATTCCATTTTCTAGTTGTATTAGCTGTTTTAGATAAACCCTTTTTTTTTATCTATTTTATTTAAGTTTCAAGGGGGCTATTATTTGGCAGTTATCCAATAAGGCAGGACCATCTCTATGAAGATTTGGTGGGACAGCTCCATGGATAGAGTCAAAATATGGCTACGGATTTACATGTACATAAATGGAAGTTGCGTTACTTATCAAAATAGTGTTGCCGTGGGATATAACAAAAGGAATTTTTATCGGGTATATACCATGAATAAGAGCAGTTAAATGTAGCCAGTCTTCATCAGGATAATCCTTTCTAATAGCTTCAGCTGATTGCAACAAGTGCTGAATTTGTGGTTCATCCAGATCAGGATCGCTGTCATCCACGACCTCATTGAGGAGTTCGCAGCACTCCCATATGCTCATCTCCATTCTGTTCAGTTTGGAGTACTCTTTCCTCATCTGTTGCACCTGCATTAATTTTCATTGGAAGTTCACAAATATCAGACCACGGACAGAGCTAAAAATTCCCTTGTTAAAAAATTATTTGCAACTATGTTTTCCAAGTTTGCTTACAAAGTCATATGTCTGGTTAATGTGCTGCTGCCTATAGAATTCCTCCACGCTCTTTTGCCTTTCACTTTCTGCATTGTAGTCCCTGCAAAGAGCAAATCATTTCAACTTTTCTTGTCATCCCATTTAAGATTTTCTCTCAATGGAAATTAAACCACCGGGAGTCCGCGACATTCAAAGATAAGTTATTGGTCAATTCATATACCTAAAGGAGTGGCCAAATGAATTGATTTCTGGTGCCAAAAATCCATCATCTGACAGGCATGTTGGCATTGGAAATCCACCGTCCAACACCAACTCATTATTTTCCTCGACATGCTTATGGCATTCTGCTTGAGACTCTGTTAAACATTAAAATGAAAAACCAATAAATTGAAGACAATTAGTGACTGTTGCTTGTTTCCCGAACTCATTTTTAGTACGGACTCCATGACCAAAGAAAACAAAAAAAGGTATGTACCTATCTCAGGCTTCTCAATAAGGATAGTCATTTTCCCTCCGTAGCAAAAAAAAAATATGCCAGAAAAGCAAAAGAAACCAATAGAAAAGCTCAACTGAATGGCTTGTGTTATGTGTGGTAGTTGATGTTGCAATGAGGGGTTTTTATACTTACATAAAAAAAGTCCTTCCTTGTCAATTGGAATGTTTCATGTCCTCAACTGAAAATCTTACTTTCTCTCCCCCAACTATTTTATTCAAAAAATAGAAACGTTCACAATAATCCAAACATCTGATCCAATCACGCCAGACTCGCTCCTTTGGAATGAGGGTGACCCTCAACTTCCAATCATTTTCTTCCACCTGTAAATTTTTCCCGAAAATATCTTTTTAGCCGGTCTTTCTCTTTTATCCAACTTTGAAATATCTGGGTCGACAAGATTATCACACGTAAACCCAGTTATCTTAAACCATTTTTATGATAAGAATAGCTTAATTTCTTCCTTTGATTAGTCAATTATCTAGAAATTAAGATTAACTCATATAAAGATTTTGTATAGGATTAAATTTGAGTTTCGGATTCAAGAATGTAAGATAATAAAATGAGAATGCGTTTACCTTAAGATTACTCACAAGCCCTGAAAAGAAATTAAAAAAAAAATTGAGGAGCCTGACTCAGCTCTACGTGGATAACGTATCTTATGGTAAGTTGGCTCAAACTGACGCGGCATCTAGTCATGGCCAACGAATCGATTTGACTTCTTGTGATGGAAACTCGGAGTGGAGTGGGTTTATGTCAACGGCTGAGCTGTGTTGGTGCATTTAATCACAGCCCAAAAAGACGTGAGAGAAAAAAAAGTGAACGGACGGTTTCGATTATGCCACGTCATCTACCGACAAATACACTTAAAGATGATTTTTTCACGAAGGGCTTTTGCATTCTCATTAGATGAGCGAGCTGCTGCTACGGGTCAGAGAGGATGCCAGCGGAGATATTTTTGTTAATTTATTCAGCCGGCTGCTGCTTTTCTTTATATTTGGAAACCGACGAGTTGCTTTGCTTTGCTTTGGCTAATGAACATGGTAGTTGGTGCGTTACCAAAGGAAAATGTGTTTCTTTGATTTGGCATGTTAGGCATCATGGGAAGTGGAAAGATGTTAAAATAATGGCATGCACCAAGGCAAAGAAACAACAAATGCGAAGGTGAGATGAACCTATGAGATATTGAGAGGGTGCTCCTTGTTAAAGCATTCAAGTTTCTATCTACATAAGTTTTACATTTATGTAATATTTAAATCACCGTACTAGAGCAGTGCCATATTTGGCTAATAGATTATTATGTTATTTAATTTGATTCGAGAGTTATAAAGTTGTGCGATGGTTACAATTACAAATTGTTAAAATGTGGATATTTAATATTTTTTTTGTTAATTTGGTATAATTGAATATATATTATATATATAATATATATTGATAAATTTAAAATTTTACATAAATAATGATTAAAAGATAATTATATAAATTTTTAAATTTATATATATATAAAATTAAAAACTAAAGATGACGCCACCACCTCAACTTTGCCTCTTATAACATGCTTATGAAAGAGGTTTTTTGTGTTAAAAGAAATAAATAAAAGAGTTAAATCACGTTTTTTTCTTATCGTAGTTTTATTGACCGAAAATGAAAATTTCGTGACGAGATATACTTGTTGTTTTCTATTTATGAATAAACTTATAAGATTTAAAGAGAAAATTGAACCGTCTAAACTGGATGAGAAGAAAAAACGAGAAAGATAAAGATGAAAGAATTTGATAGAGTTTAAGTGTTTTACAAAATAATTGCTTATCTATTATCAAAATCAAATTGCCGTGTACAAGACTTTCGTGCTAGAAATTTATTGTCCATTGAATATGATGAGACTTTGGTAGTCAAATTGATACGTTATAGGATAATTTTTACCTTGTTCCGCTCTTGTAATATATTACTTAACAAATTAGTACGATATTCATGTGTCATTTTCGCATTTATATTTATACATAAAAATTAATATCTCTTTATTTTCAAGATGTTTGTCACTTAATTTGATCATTTCCCGGAAAGATAATTTTGAAATCCATCCCTTTCTCAGAGTTGAGTTGGGACTTGAATCCATGTGTGAATGATCCGAGACGAGAAAATTGAAATCTGTAAGCAACAAAATAAAGTTGTCATGACATCGATCCATTATTAAAATTAACTTAATTAAAAATACAATATGCATGACAGTAATTTAATTTGATTATAATCAAATTGAACTTTTTTTTTTTGAAAGTTATAATCAAATTGAACTTATGGGTTAGTTTGATCTTGATGTCTTGCTTGATAAGCACATCATACGCTTGAATTTGGCAAGCTTAATTAATTCAAACAATAGGCATAGGGAGAAGTTTGGATAAAAAAATATATACCATTAATGATATTTTTTTTACAAGCATGAAAAGAAAATATTAATACAATATTCATAAGTAAGATGCAAGTCTTATTTTATGAATTAATAATATAACAATGACAATGATAAAGATAACCTATCATATTAAAGAGTATGGTTTCACGAGTTTTAATTAGAGCAAGGGTTTTTCTAAAATTCAAGCTCAAGTCATTTAATTAAACATTTCAAACTCAAGATTAGTCCTTTTTTATCAAAGGAGACAAGTCAAGTCCTTTGTTATTAACCCGTAAAGCCTGAGGTGTATTTTATATGTGGTAAGAGTTTTGCGATATTTTGGCATTTGGGTTTCAATTATTAATATCTTTTTTAACGGATAATAATAATAATAATCATAAAAGAATTATCTCAATGATATAAATTATTTTCACATGTGGTAATTCCATTTCCAGATGATATTTTATTCGCACTTTTCCTTTTTTTTTTTTTTTTTTTGAGAATTAAAGTAGAAGAAATTAGCAAAAGCTATTCTTAGACAAGGGGCGCTAGGGGTAACAGAGCAGAGAGGGTGAAAGGCAACGTGGCAGAGGAGGTGGAGAATTAACAGGGATTGAGGGCTTAGCAAATGGACACGTAAGATCTGTTAAGATTCTTTAGGTTGCTGAAAACCAGCAAAAGTCTGACGTGAAATTTTCACATGTGCATTTAATTGGATTTAGGGTAAGACAACCTTAAACTGTCACTATCTCTATTTTTCATTAATTACATTTCTACCCTTACCGTTACTTGGAACTGCCACAATGCCACTATTCGCTACTGTCCGAAGTAGAAAACACCGGGTCGAAAAACCGCCTTGTACCATCTTAGTTCTATGGTTAGAATGAGATGTAGGGAAAAATATTAAAAATTTGTTTATTTATATTTATATTAAAACTATGACTCTATATATGAAATTATTATATTTTATTATTTTTTCGTCAAAATTTTTTATGATATATATTAATATTATGTTTATTTAATAAAATCAATGAGATAATAATCTAAATACTACAATTAATAAGTCACGTATTTTTTAATTTTAACATTTTTTAATTAAACTGTTTTAAGATGAGATCCTGAAATTTTATGTCATCATTTGTTTTCGTCATAAATTAAAATTTTTAATTTTTTAATATTATTTTTATAAATGTATTTTCATATTTTATCAAAATAAGTTTGTATTTGATTCATTAGGAATTATAGATTATAATTAAAGAAATCACATTTTGTTACCTTATCAAAATTTAACTCATTAAATAAAACTTTTACATATTTTAATGATGTAGCTAGTTGTAGCTAACATTTGCTTGTTTGCATCAACATTTACCTCCTAATTTTTATTTATTTAATTTTTTGCCGATAGAATCTGGATATAGCAAAACAGATGATTGATCATTTCATTTTCTTTGCAGGCATAAATCAAATATAACATTTAAAACATAAAACTTACCAAAACCACGCATGATCTCCAACCTAGAATTGTTTTTTAAAACGTCACAGGAAAGATGAAGGCCTCTCCCGTCCATTTACTAACGTAAGTGGCATAACTCGTAATTTCATCTCAACAACATGCCCCTTTGCTAAAGTCTCAACCAAGCCATGCCAAGAATCTTGCCTATAAAAGGGGAGCGCTTCGTTGTGCTCACCATAGTTCCGTTCCTTTGCCTCTCGCTTGCAATTTTTTCCATCCCCTTTGATATCCTTTTGCCACCATGACGGTTATTGTTCCTGGTACACTGTCTCTTTCATTTGGTGTCAGCTCTTATTCTTGCGTCAAAACCATTTTAATCTTTTTATTAGCCAACGAAAACATTATGCCTTTTGTATGTTTTCAATATTCAGTTCGGTTCCCCACGTTGTAAGATATATTTTCTGATGTTAAATTAGTTTGATGTTTCTCTCCCCATTGTTCTGACCCGAGCCCGTTATTGACAATGCCAACACCGCCGCCACTGCCACTGCCACCGTAGTTGAAAACGAGAATATTGAGAAGGGGGAGCTGCAAGAAGTGAGAGAAATGCCGCTTGATGGTGGTTTTGTTCTTCCGGAGAACAATGCCTTTGGCCATAGCTTCAGGTTTAACGCTCAGTTTCAATTTGATAGCTAGTACATTTTCCGTTTATACAATCTCCAGATGACTTACGGAGAAATGTGTGTCTCAATGGTTCCTAGGGACTATGAGAGGGAAAGCTTGAGAGGAGAGATCGTCCTGGAAATTTACAGAAAGAATCACATCAATCAAACCTATGAATTTGTGAAGCCTTCTTCTCTGGCAATTTTTAGTTCTTTTTTTTTGGATAACTTTCTTTGGTTATATCGTAACAACATTTTATTTGCTATTAATGCACCGAATGTGATTCATTTGTCCTGTATTACATATTTAGCAACAGTCAATTCAATAGTTGTTATCTACTCAGTGATTACGAGCCTTTTTTTTATTTGTTTGTACAAGTGCAAGACGAATTGCTGATGGTTGATATGATAAATAATGTCACAGGCTAAGAAGAAGAAAGAGGAGTACGAGAAACTTGACAAGGCAGTGATGAGCATCTGGGAATGCTGCGAGCTACTCAACGAATTCGTCGACGAAAGTGACCCCGATGGCCCGATCTCGACGAGCCTCAAATCGAGCGCCTCCTCCAGAGAGCTGGGGCCATCTGGAAGGACTACCCTGACGAAGACTGGCTTCATCTCATACCCCTCATCCACGTTTCATAATTAGTCCCACCAACCAATATTCACTGCATGCATATAGTAACAAATATTACACATGCAACGATTGCACGTGCAAAATGCTAATGTTTAAAATGTGCACACGTTGCAAACTTGAGGAAAGTTCAGCTGCATCCCTCATTCGGTGCTCAGCCACAATGGGCTGTCGTTGGTACGTTTGATATTTCGTCATCAGTTTAGTGAGCCAAACTTTTGATGATAAATCAATGGGACATAAGCTCTCTAAAGCTTGAGTGTAACTTGGTGGCGTGTGTTTCTAATTAACTGCTAGGTGACACGTTTCCTCTCGGATGTGCTTTTGACGAGGCCATTGTGCACCACCATGTAAATTTATCTCCTTACAATTCACAGTTCAATGTCCTCTTTCAGAATTAAATGTGATAGAAAACCAATTTGAACAAATTTCCTTTCCGGTCAGATTTTCAAGGAAAATCCAGACTATCAGAACCCAGCTCTCACGACAAAGTTGGGCGTCTACACAATGAACTCTGGGCTTGATAATGTTAGTATGTCATGGGGCCATGATGAATACATGTATCTGGTGAGTGACTCATCTGACCTTATATCAGCTCTAACTTCTTTTCTTTTTCTTTTATCTTATCAAGGTCTTCTATTTCGTTGCTAGTGAAATGACATTGGAACATTTTATAAATTGACAGGTTGCCAAGGGTAACAACACCACAATCCCACCAGCTGGTCTCTTTATTATCAGGGTCCATTCATTCTATGGTGAGTCCTGTAATTCAAAGATTTCCCATTAGAGAACAAGGACTGGGGCAAACTTTTAGTTGCCGGGATGATTTTATTGAAACTTTTGGTAATTTGATTTGGACAGCCCTACACCGATATGGATCCTATACTTACCTGATGAATTATGAGGACAAGGAGATGATGAAGTGGCTCAAAGTGTTCAAGTATGATCTTCTCTTTCCATTTTGTGCACAAAAGAAATGACAGCATTAACTTATAACGAAAGCTAATTAACCTAGAAAGTCATTTGATTAACAACATAAATAGGTTGGATCAGGGGCGGAGCTAGCCAATTTTTATTTGGGGGGGCCAAAGGTTAAGAAAAATAAAAGTTAAAAATTTTTAAAATTAATATATTGAACTTAACTATTAATAATCAAAAGATTTATAATAAATAATAATTTTATATAATATGTAAATTAAAAGAAACAAAAAGAAAAAAAACTTATAATAGTACTTTATGAAAGTTTTGTTCGACGATAGTAATATCTTTTTTATTATAAACAACTAAATTATTTGTAAGAAACTTATTATTCATTTTGTTTTGAAGTTTTGTTTTTCTCAATACAAATGACTAAAAAATTAACGTAGTCAACATCCAATATTTTTATTTTATTATATTTAAGTTTATAATACTAAATATTAAATTATAATGTATAAAATATAAATAGTTAAATATGATATACAAAATTAATAATTTTTTCTTATACTCAAGATAATTTCCTTTCAACTAAATATAAAACGTAAAGTACATTAAAAACATATACTCAAGATAATTTTTTCCTATATAATTAGGATTAATAAAAAATAATATATTAGTGAAGTTTTAAACAACAACTAGCAATGCAACACTAGAACTTATATTTGAAAATTAGGCATACAATAATTTTTTTAATTTTTAAAAATTAAAATCATTAAAAATAAAATCCATATAACAAGAAAAAAAAATATGATAAGTAGGAGATATAACCTATATAACAAAAAAAAATATGGTTGATGATTCGTAGAAATTTAAAAAAGAAAATGTATAGATACTTAAAATATATGAGAAAATAGAATATAATTGAAAAAATATAATAATAATATAAGTAGAAAAAATTAAATAAAAATTTTATCTTTTTATAATTTCACAGTATAAAGATAAAAAAGAAAAAAAGAAAAGATGAGTGGAGAAACTTAAAAAATTAAAAAAAATTAAGAATTTGAGTAAAATTAAGTGAGGTTTGTAATATCATTTTATTATTTTTTAATTATATTAATTATTTAATAAATATTATTTTAAAAAATTATTAAAAAATATATAATATATAAAATATTTCAAGAAGTTTGGGGGGGCCATGGCCCCCCCATCACAAAGGGACGCTCCGCCCCTGGGTTGGATCATCCTTTAACATGACTGCCTTACATGCAGCAAATATGACCTGTATAGCAAAAGCAAGGTCAGGGTAAACGAGGAAGTGAAGCCATACTATCTCTCCCTCATCCAGAAGGTATGTAAGTTGCACCCTACTCTATGCAGCCACACAGCTGACTTCAAATGTTATTAATGTTAATTAGTAACTATTTTTTGTATTCCGATATGCTTAACTGATCTTGTATTTCTTCATTTCCTTGCAGTACTTCCCTGAGAGGCTCAAGTGGTGAAAGAAAAGGCCAAGGAAATAAAGCTTTGTAGCAATTCCAGTATCTGTGCATAGAGTGGTTTTTCATGCCACGATTTGCATCTTTACATCGTCTAGTTTAATGAAAGTATGAGCTCTTGTTTGTTCTTGTTGTAAGTGCGGAATAACATGCAATCCTTATCCAGGCATAGCCTGTGTAACCCTCCCTTTGTTGCTTTTATGAATAGACTTTAAATCCTTAATCAATTGTCTTAATATATGCTATCTAAAAACTGAATCTGACTATTAAGCTCGTGGCTGCAAATTATCAAGTAGTCAATAACAGTACGCTAAAACCAGTGAATATCTGACGATGGCTGAAGAAACCGATCGCTAGCCACTATGACATTGGGATTTGGGGCCTAAGTCACTCTTCCTTTCCCCTTTTGGGTTATAGATGAGCCCGCATGCCCATGGGCCCTTGTCGTTAGGAGAGGAAAGCCATTTTCCTAGGGCCCAATTCTGGTTCAAAATGATCTCGTCTCGGCCCATTTAATTTGTTGCCAGGAATATTCATACCCACTTGAGAATTGCTTCTTGACGCTTTATTACAACATGGGCCAGTATAATTTTGTTCATAGGTTATAAACAGGTTTGGAAGCTATTATACCAAGAAACCATGGACCTTGGCAGTCGGCATTGTCCAACCTAGAAGCTGTAGGTGGAATCAATACTCTCCTTAACATTATCAAAAGCAAAAAGCTTATATTTGTTTTCTAGGCATTGGTTCAACAAAAGGCAATCATTCCCTTGAGCTTTAAAGTAAGAGTTTCTACCTAGTTCTACCTACTTTGCTGCCTCAATCTTTAGAAAGAAGGCAACTTTAAAGATTCAGACAGTGCAAGCAAGGCATTATAGTTCACATGCATTTGTTTAGTACTCAAGTAATATGGAGCCACCATTATATGCAGTTGCACATAGATATTTCTTGCAAAAACAACCTTATCTGTCTCCTTTCTGATTGCTTTCACAACTTGCAGGTTGCATTTTGGGCCCCTCTTGCAGTATTTTGAGGAAACAACCATTTGGTCCCAGTTTCAGTGGGTAGATTTAACCCCACTTTCTGGTTTAATAGAATATATAGCTTCATTTGCACTCTATATTTTATCCTCTTTTCTCCACTTGCATAAGATAAGTTCTATTGTGTTCATCTTTTTCTGGGGGCGGACAGGGAGAATTTAATACTACGAGAAACCCCATATACTTGGCTGCCTATTTATATTTGGTCCTTGAACTATTCTGATTCCATGCACTGGCAAATCACAAAAAAAGAAAACAATGAAAGTTGCCGAGTAAGGTAAGAATCTTAATAAACGAACCTTAAGTGGGTCAGCAGTATATGCTACGGAGTGCCCTGCCATCAAGCTCCATCAAGTCAGGAGCTCTCCTTGGAGCTTTGTTACCTTTACGTCCCAGACCATGGAAACTCTCTCAAGTTTCAAGTCACAATTCGGGGGAATTCTGGGGGAGTTCGCTAGCCGAGAAAAGGACGAGACAAATTTGTAAAGACCCAAAATAATTCCTCCAAGAAAAATCACAAATTTCATTTTGTCAGTTCTACTCGAGCTGTCTCCCTATGCCACATCTTGCTGTAAATTAAGCATATATACTATATAACCCATCAAAATTCAAGCAGCTACTTTCAAGAACTTGATAATGTTGAAACTATTGATTTACTTGTCATAGTTTATCGATCAGCTCATGCCATTTAACACTAAACTCAACTAAGAAATTGTAAAACGAAGCGATCAAAACGGCTTTGTCTTTTATCTTGACCGAAAGTCAAGCAAACCAAACCTATATAATCCTGCCTATCATGAAAGAGCATTAACCGTGAACCCTACAGTGTTGACTATGACATCCAACGGTGGCAGATTCTCTCCAAATCAAACTCACCAAGTTTCAGACAAATTACAAATTATATGTCTAATCTTTCATGGGGGGGACCTGCAGTCATGATTTTGGAGCATAGCGTTGAGAACCCATATCTGGACTCAGTCAACAGCTTCTCATTGCAATAATTTCTTTCAAGTTTATGGGATTGTCTTTCTAAGCTAAGAACCACAGTTTATGATGCTCCATCTTCCATAGGGGACAAATGCCGGAAGTAATGACTACCCTTTCTTGAAAGAAAGTTATATATATAACAAATCTAATGCTATTAAATTTATTGTAAAGTCATTTATATCACATATTATATGCTTGGTACAAATGGTTTCCATAGATAATGACTCATTTTCTATATTAAACTGCGGGCTTTTCTCCTAATCATTACCTAAAAGGAGAAGGATAACCAACAAAACTTGGGTCGAATCTCAGGTCCTGCCTACCAAGAGATTCTATGCCCCCGTAACTCTTAAAATAAAAAATCCTTTGCCTGTTTTTGGAAAAGACATTTCGAATCCAATAATCAAGAAAAATATATACGTATTTACGATTAAATTAAATACTTGAAAAAAGAAATTATGTTTCTATTCTTTATTTCTCTTTTTTCATATTTTTCTTTCATAGATAATTAAAAACATTTTAATAATAAAAATAACTACCATTTAATTTAAAATGAAAAGAAATAAAATATGCACTATATATCACAAATAGATTGTGTTTAATATTCAATCTGTAAAATTTTATGTTGCTTCTAAGTCGTATTTGGATATATAATAATATTTATATTAAAAAAGACTAAAATTCAGACCTAAAATACTTTTAAATTGTTTTAAAAAATTTATTAGTATAAATTTCACTTGGTTGCAAATTGGTCCCGATAGAATTGTGCTTTTCTCTGAACACGGGCGCTAGAAACCGATGGGTTGCATCTTTTTATACTTTTAGTGTCGCATCCAGACTTTTGCTAGGTTAATGGATAAGTGTCACATCTTGTAACTTTCATTTAGACTTTGATTTTATAGTATTATTATCATAGTATTTCCCACATTTGTACTATCAATAATATATTCTTGCATAAATTATGAATTATTGGAATTTTTTATAGAAAAAAGAGGAATTCATGATTTATTAAGTCCTGTTGTATCATATCTGCCTGCCAAAATTCCACCTAGTGTATGATTACTTCCTCTTCTTGCACTCAAAACGTTTCTTGCAAACTTTGATATTACATGCCAACCACTTGTGCAGTGGTCTATCTGCATGTGAATTGCGAGGCATGATGCTCGCTTCAAAGTCTTCAGCATGGAACCGATGGGCAGTCTTCTTCCTTTCTGTCATGTTTCATGGCTAAAAAGTCAGATGGTCATTTTGTTCTGGTGAATGGTGATGTCGAATCACCACCATAATCTTGTGTTCAACCTCTACAGCTACAATTAACAAAAGAAAAATAAAGCCAAAGGCATGACAGAATTTCATGAATCATGTGCAAAAAGTACTTGAGGATCATCATGAACCACAAACAGGGTTGTTAAAACGTATCTCATGGAAATAATCAAATCAGCTTTTTTTTTTTCGCAGTTAAATTCCAATAAATTAAGTCTATCAAAAGTTAATTTAAATTTTATCATATCCAAGCATTTTAATTATTAATACTTGAGATTTCATTTCAGGAAGTTTCAAATTTACAATTAAGATAAGTAAAGTAGAGTTTATATGGTAAAAAATAGTTTATATAATATTTTGAAAAAATCTTTGTATTGTTAAAAAATTGTAAATAAATATTTAATTTTTTATTACATTCAATTAAATTTATTTGTTTTTATTTTAGACCAAATAGATATTAATATGATTAACGGTATTAATTAAATTATCATTTATCATTTTATATATATTTAAATATGATATTAATATGACGTTAATATAAAAGATAAAAATTTTATATGATCATATCATCATGTTACGTTATCTATTATAATAATTAATATATCATATTATATAAAAATAATAAATAATGATTTAACTAATAACATCAACTATAAAAATTTATTTAGTTTCAAATAAAATATAAAAATTTAATTAAATGTAATAAAAAATTTAAATTTTAATGAATAATTTAAAAAATTTTAAATATTTTATCAAAATAATTATTTATTCGAGTAATTCAAAAATTATATGTAATCTTAAGTGATAAAATAATAATAATAATAAAAAGTTGAGCCATCTCAATCAAGGTGATGTAAGGTCACATCGTGGCTGCTATCTTGGACTTGTGCATATATAATGGCATGGGATGTGGGACTAGGAACATCATTTTCTTGTTGATGGTTATCCACAATAGTCAATCATGGACTAATTTGTGCTCAAAATCGAGAGTTTGCTTTGGGCAAGTGACCCAAAGGGGAAATGAGAAACCGCTCTCCGCCATCCCTTAGTAAGGAACACTTCGGACGACGACACTTCTCAAATCAAATCATCACGATCCCATGCCCATGCCTTTCCTCGAAGACAAGCCGACTCATCTGATTTCAAACTAAACAATAGTCAATCATGGACTAATTTGTGCTCAAAATCGAGAGTTTGTTTTGGGCAAGTGACCCAAAGGGGAAATGAGAAACCGCTCTCCGCCATCCCTTAGTAAGGAACACTTCGGACGACGACACTTCTCAAATCAAATCATCACGATCCCATGCCCATGCCTTTCCTCGAAGACAAGCCGACTCATCTGATTTCAAACTAAATTAAGTACATCATGCTTATTGCCAACTTGATGAAAGTGATAGCCGATTAGAGAAGGCAACAAGTGGAAGTGTATTTCTTATAGTAGTAATAGTAGTAGTAATCGGCAAAAAGAATGCATCTAAGCAATGTAGTTAAAGTTACCTAGATAATTAAGATAGGAAAAGGCTCAGGAAACTAGTTATGTTAATTAGAGAAACCAATAGAAATGATAAAGAAAAAAAAAGATTTCAAGAAAGAGAAAGTGAAAGTAAATTTTATAGGATAAAGGTGCCATTGATATAACTAATTAAGGGGATATACTAACAGGATAAATAAGATTATTAATTGATATAAATAGCACTCGTTATTTCAAAAGAAATATTAAGAGAAAAAGGGATTATTTAAGTAATATTATCACACAGGTACGAATTTATCCAATCAACTTTTTATAATATCTTAAAATCTGAAATTAATTCAATAATTGACATTATAATGATTTGGAAGTTATTTTATCACATAGTACTCAAAGATAAAATTAACTATAAAAAAAAATTCAAAGGCAAATTAGTATATATATATATATATTGAAGATATTTGCATATAGTGCTCGAAGCATGCGTCTATACAAATTATATAAATTGAATTCTATCATGATGAAACTCAATTAGGTATCAATGGGTCCCATGAATTTGATTTTTTTATATATATATATGTATTGTGTCATCTAAGCTTGAGGAGAAGTAGGTTAGACCTCTAAACTTTTATAAATAAAAATCAAATTTCTTGGTGATCATCTTTTGATCAAAATCAGTTCTCTGCCCACAAAATTTCGTCTAGAATTGCTTGAAACTTTCTCATCCTCTTTAAACCTAAAAACATAATTGCAAAACATTGGAGCTGGGGATACCTTTTGTTGGTATATTGTTGGTTAATCCTAATATGGTGCCCCAAGATAAA
This sequence comes from Theobroma grandiflorum, assembly GCA_036013995.1. Taxonomy (NCBI): domain Eukaryota; kingdom Viridiplantae; phylum Streptophyta; class Magnoliopsida; order Malvales; family Malvaceae; genus Theobroma; species Theobroma grandiflorum. The sequence goes on from CP142129.1 coordinate 41,930,366, forward strand.
AGTTGGATATGAAATTGATAGGATATATATATATATATATATATATATATTGATTTTTTCCTATTGTGATCTTTCATCATCAATCAGCTTTCCTTCTTAATCACTGACATTGGATATAATCATGTTTTATAAAAGCAATTGGAAAAATATCTTCCCAAGCCACACACTTGGGCTATGACCTATCTTTCAAGATGGAAACCTTTTGGTAATTAAGGAAGTCCTCTTTATCTAATCACTCAAAACAATATAATTTTGTTTTGAGGAAGGATTTCAACTTTTAAACCTCAATTTAAAAAAAAAACAAAAAAAACCGAGTAACAAGCGCACGTGACAAAATGTGGATGTTTGAATTATGCAGTCGGAAAATGTTAGAGAGTTAGGGCATGCATGTATCGGAATTATGTAATCTGAATGTTGGGTAACATACGCACATGGGTAATCCTCATCATGTATACATGATTCATTAGGCAATTTACGTTCGGGACAAGATGTGGCTTGTAGCTTTTCATCTTCAGTCACATCAAATCACCGGTATCCTACTCCCTCTGAATTTAATTCCTCTGATGTGGAAAGCAAGTATCTGTTTCTGTACTATTCATGTTTATACCCATTAATGGTGATCAACTGTGGAATATTGATTTAATGTAACGGTGAGTAGAGCTTGTTTTCGCCAAGTACATAAAGAAATGGGAACCACTTGAAACATCTGTACCAACCCATACCTCGAAATTCACAGGTTTACAATAATTTAATGGAACACCAAAGGAAAGGAAACAGGTACCCTTCCTCTGGAAATTACCTCTCCTCTTTTCTTTTAAACAAAAATCGTATCTGTTTAAATTTATCAAGTTTTTATTTATAAAGACACCTATTCTGTTCTTTAAGGAGACAAAGTGCCCTTTAGCAGGTTGAGAGTTTCAAATTGGCGTCAATATCAACATGATGTAATGTTCTCCTTTATGGACTTTTTAAATTCCAAACTGATTATTTTTCTGTTAAAAAAAGAAAGGTCATGACTTAAATTAAAAAACTTTTATGTGATAAAAGGACATTTGACTCAATGATAAAATATATATATTTGATTTAATAATAAGTGTATATATTATATTATTAAAATAATTAAATTTAAATTCTTTTTTATATTAAAGCCAGAAAAAACATGTTCATTGAATTCCAAAAATATTAATAATTATCTTCTTTTGAGACCAACCGTGGAAGAAAGATACGCTTTTATATATATATATATATATATATATATATTAAGTAAGTATGAAATGTAGCAGTTGGATTATCAACCAAATACAAATTGTATAAAAACATATAAAATAGTTAGCCGTGAGTGAATTTTTTCTCGCATGCGTGCGTACGTATGCGCATAAAGTGACCCTTTTGATGCTTTCACCTTTCACCTCCAACAATTTTTTTGCTCACTCACGTTTCACCATTGAATCGAACTATCCAAAAATATTGGATTAAGTTAAAATGTACTATTATGCTAACTTTATTGAATTTTATCATTATATTTTTAATTTTCACGACTTTAAAATAAAAAGAACAGAATTGAAATACTTCCCAAAATAGTTTGTTAAAGCTAATGATAAATTTTGTAATTGCATTTTCAATTTAATTTATTTTTAAAAAAAATAACGGAGTTCAAATATTTAAAAATATTCTATTAATGTAAATGACAAGTTTTCATCAGTTTAATTTTTTTATATTAAAAATTCAACAAGACTAAAAATATAATAACAAAATTCGATAAAATTAAAAGTATAATAACAAGATTCAACATAAACTCTTAACGTAAAAATCGATTTTACTTTAATCTGTAAAATATCAAAGAAGGCTAGTTTAATAGTAAATTATTACATTCTCCCCAAGCTTTCACTTTCAACTAAACAGCCCACCAGATCTTGTAAATCCTTGAAACGTTGACAGCCCCTTGGTGCTTCGCCCCTTGAGTGAAAATGTAATATATTTTTGTGGTGGTGGTGATTTTCAGCAGCTTCGATCCTCAATCCTGATAGGAGGGCTTAGACCGAAGAGGGCCATCTGAATTTGCTCCTTGACTCGTGGCACCAAATGGGTTGCTTTGATAATAGTGTCGTTTTTCTTTTGCCTTCCCATAGCTTTCATTTTCAGTCGTTTTTAATGCACTCCACGCCTTTGGACTTGAGGCCAGTTCTGAAAAAGTCTTCCCTGATTTATTACATCACTTCTCCACTAAGTCTAAAGTCTCCTTGAATCCCTTGAAAGATCATTTTGGGTCGGTTTAATTAATTAAGTGATTATATATTCACTTAAGGAAAGGGGCAAAAAGGCTTCGATTTCCCCCGCAAATATATTAGGTTTCTGGCTATTGAAATTGTACTTGATTGAATGAGAATTCATAGTTATTATAAGGAAAGAGTTACTATTCAAGGTACTTAATTAACCCAAATGGACAAAAGTTTCAATTAAACTATGATATAAAGTATCAAAAGATTTACAAATTAGCCTATAAAGTCACTGGCAAACTACATGCATCACGTCTTTTAAGTAAAACAGAAGATTACTATATAGGTGTCATATTTAATATTTTCTATTATTGGTTACCATCGGATACCTTTCGAATCCATTATTTCACTATATAATTCTTTTGGATACAGTGCCAAGGATTAAGCTGATCACTTGATCGATATAATTATATTCTATAATTAATTTTCTTTCATTCCACATGTAGAAAAACTAATTGATCTTGTTTCACCCTTGTGCAATTGATTTGCTTCGAGTGAAACAAGGATCAAAGAGATCATAATTAAGTAAATGGCTTGTGTTTCTAGGAGGCGGAAAGAGGAAAGGTATAAAAGATTTGCTTCCAAGTGTATAACACAAAGGTCTCAAGTGTATAATATAATTGTTTTTTGTTATTGTATAGGTTTATTTGTCCAAATCAAGTCATTATGTCATGAAAAATTTCTTGAGATTAATAAATATATATTTTTAAAATAACAATATAAAACAGAAAGAATCCAAAAGAAATGAACGTAGATCAAAGATTATATAGGTTAAATCAGTAAAGCGTTTGAAAAAGAGCTTCCATTAGTGTAAAGGTGAAAAGTTTTAAGCCAAGAGAGTAAGATTAAATGAAATAAGGTAGTGATACAAAGAAAGAGAGTGAAAAAGTTAAATGTACATCAGTATGATGGATCAAAAGTGCATAGGCAGGCAAGTAAAACGATGTGATTTGATTGCATTTAAGTGGAGAAAACTAAACACTTTCATTGTCAAAAAAAAAAATTTTATTATGGGAAATGACCAAGTCCATACGCCACTAAAAAGATCACGAGAAAATTCAATATTAAATATAATTTAAGAATCCAAGACACGAACGATGCATGTATTTTGCTGTGTAATAGTTACATGCAATAATTTTTCTCTTATTAAAATTAAATATGTATATATATCTATGCTTTTGAAAATAAAGATTAAATACAATGTTTTCATCCATTTATGGAAAATACTGCTCTTCCATATTACAGATTCATGCACTCTTTCAATAGTTTAAAAGTGATCTCTCTTGAATCACGTGAGCAGTGCCGGCCCTTGGGTGAAGCCACCCAAGCAATGGCTTTAGGCCCCCAATTTGGAGAGGCCCCTACTTTAGAAAAAATTTATAATTTTACAATAATTATAATATATTTAATTATATTAAAATATATAAAAATAAAAAATAATTATTAAAATTATTTTTTCACTTTTTTAATTATGTGGTTAATAATTTTAATTTTCTATTACTTTCTTCTTTATAGAATGCTTTTAATTCTCAATTATATTCTTTTATTTTCAATAAACCAACAGTCATATATATTTACTCATCTCCAACAGTTATTTTTTTCTCACTTGTTTTTCTTATTTTCAATCAATGCATTTAATGACTTTCAACAGTTATTTTTTTTATATATAAAACTAATTTTTTTCAATATATAATATCTACTTTTAAAATCTTCCTTTCTTATTTGCCATTTCTTCCTTAACTTCAATTTTTCTTCAAAAAATACACAAAAAGTCTATTCTTTTATTATCTTTATAAAATTGTGAGCCTCATTTGCGGTTTGTAATAAGCATTCAACAATTAGGTACTATTGTTTTAATCTTTACAGATTTTTTTACTTTAATTTAGAGTTTATATTATATTGTTATATTATTTTTATTTCATATGATAGTTGATTTGTTTGAATTAGAAATTTTGATTGTTAATTTTATATTAGCCATTTAGAAAATATAAGATAATTATAATAGTTTAAAATATAAAATAAAAGTTTAATTAAAAATTTTAAATCTCAAAAAGCTAGAAGAATAAAATTTTAATAAATTTTTTTAATTTTAATAAAAAAAAGCCTCATTTGAATATTTTGCTTTAGGCCTTTGAATTTGTTGGGCCGCCCCTGCACGTGAGAGTTTGTACATGTCGACACTTTGCATTATGGGAAGCAAAAGCTTTTGACCTAATAACAATTTACAATTAACAAACAATCAATAATAAGATATGTTTAGTTTTATTTAAAAAAAAGTATTTAGTGCAAAGTTAAGATAGATTGGTATTCGGAATTTAATAAACAACCTTTGTTTTCATAATTTAGTGTTTATGATTTCGAGTCTCTGACATGAGAAGATCAAACCATCCATAAGTTTGTTAGTTATAAGAGTAAAACATGGAAAACAGGTCAACATTACCCTAAAATAAAAGTATTTTGTTACTGTTTAATTAACACAATTAATTAATACAAAGTTAAATGGAATCATTTGAGGATTTAGAAATTAAAAAAACAAACACTTAGCTGCTAATTATAGTATATATATTTTTTATAAGCAATTATAGTATTTCTCTTTCTTATTTGTTTTCACTTTGTGGTTTTGGCTATAGATGAATTAAAATTAAAACTCAATCTGTATTCTATAATCTGAGCTTTGTTGAAGGTGAATAACTGGAATAAATACGTACGAACCGGTACTCATACCGTTAACCATCAACTAAAACGAGAAAAAAATTATTGCAATGTGAACATATGCTAGGCCAGCATCCAATTTTCATCGATATTGCATTCGTAGAAACCAAAAAAGACTAAAATTAAAGTAAAATAAATAAAAAAAGCAAGCGTCAAAATCACACGAATCTCGATGCACAAGGGCGGGGGATGAAGGGAGACACGAAGATGGTGCCACGAGTCGTTTCCCATGTCTCGTGGCGTTCGAATCGTGCAACCGCCGTGTCACTTTTGTTTCCTCCAGAATAAAAGGAACAGGCCACGCGTACGGTCGAACTCACCTCCCTCCCCCCCAAAAAAAAAACAAAACAAAAGTAGGCATGAAGAGACAGTCCGTACAAATAAAAATTGGTATTGTTTTCACATTTCCCGCAGAGTGAGAGAGAGAGAGAGAGAGAGAGAGGGTTGGGTGGCAGGGCAGAGGGGATTTTTCTCGTACGCCGAGCTCCCGTTTGCATTTTGTCGGGACGGGAGAGGTTTCACCATGAAATGCCACGTGTAGCTCCGTTTTGGCTACTCTTTTTGGCTCCGATTCTGGTTTAGCTAACTTCACGTGACGGTCGTTGACTGGGTAGCAGATTGACGATTTTGTCCTTCCGAGTATGGTGCTGTTATTTATTAGTAGTACTTGAATAACTTCCTCTTCCATCCCTTCTAATCAATTTCGGGTTCGAAAGTTTGATAGCCGAGAATGGAAAAACATTATTGAACGTAACTATCATTACAGTTATATGGTCCCCATCTAACATGATCCCATTTATTTCGGGGAGGATATATGGATGCATCTTGAACTAAAATGTACTATAATTAAAGTAGTCTGCGTCCTTACCGCTCCCTTATATATATTCATTTCATAAATAATAAATTAAATTATATAAAAAAACCCTATAAATTGAGTATTTTATCTTACACATACATGTAATTACATAGCATAAAGTAAAATTTGTACATATTTTTTAAAAAAAATTTGGTGAAAAGAAATTATGTGTTTAAAATAATTATTTTATTAAAATGTAAAGTAATTTTTTATGAAATTAAACATTATAAATACTTGAGAAAGAAAAAATTTGAGATAAAAGATTTAATGAACCTTACCTATGGCTGTAATTAACAGTCCGGACAAATGGACTTACATGTAAACTAAGCCAAGTGATTCTCAGTAAATTGCCCCCATGTGAGCACGTTAGGCGAGGGGCTTGAAACTGTTCTGGAATGCGCTGGAAACAGTCGACAAAAAACCGTGGCAGGACTCATTTCCCGAGGTAAGTCGGGGAGCGTAGCATTTGGAGTAATTCAAGTTGGGAATTAAATAATTTGGTTGGAAAAAATAAAAGGGGTGTCAAGTACTTTAGGTGGTAAAATTCATTTCGTGGCAAGTGGGGAAAATACGGAGATTAGGAGGATTCCAGAAAAGTGCCAGGTGTTTGGATAGACAAGGATGGCATGGGTTTTCTTTGCTGGCGGATTTTCAGAAAATTTTTTATTTTTATTTGTTTCTAAAATTTTAAATTATGGGTCCTTGCTAAAGTCGGCAGAGCTTTTGATGCTTTGTCGTTGAATGTTGAATCCCCTGCTTTAGCACATGGCTACTACTTCCATTCAAGCCCCATCTAACCTCCACCTGTACATTTAAATTATATACTCTCCATCCTCTAATAATTCCAGTGATCTGCATACATTAAAAATGATTCTTAAATAGATTCATTAGTTCACATTTATATAATTTAATTATTTAACACATGATGATTTGATTTGGGTTGAATTCAAGTTGATGAAAAATTTCAAGTCAATTTTGAAGTTTTTGAATTGATGTTTTTTAAAGACTTTAACTTTTACCGTTCTTGAATTATTTTTATATTTTTAAACTTTCTGTCATTTAAGGTGATCAGGCATGCAGCTTTGCGTGGGCCTTTCTCTAATGGTATTAACAATTTTGAGCAAATCAGTAGTTATTGCTGAGTTGTAGTTTTTTTATTGCTCATACATACATATTTCACTTCTCTTACAAACAATAGTGCAATGGAAATATATGCTCGTTTGATTTTAGAGAGCTAGCTAGCATGAAGAGAAAGATTATAATTTTCTTATCAAGGTTCGAGGGTGGAGAATAAATGGAGGCTTGAAGGCCGAGGTTGAGCAGCTTTAGTTTTGTCCCTGTCTAGACGTTTCAAGAAGCAATTACAATCTCCTTCGGCATTCAAAAGGCTTCAATACAAAAATGTTTGGGTCAGTATCAGAAAGTTGAATGAAAATGCACATGGGGGAATAATCTCTTCCATATACAGCGGAAAATCTGAAGAGATATTGGCAGTCAAATGCGAGAGCCAACGAAGGTCAAGTCATTCCCTCTATAAAGACTTTTTTGATGTCCGACGTACTGAAAGGGAAACCTACCTGCCCTTCTGTTGGAAGCCCTTCCTATCAAGGAACCGTAGGTGACTTAAACGGATTGCCCTAACAAAGGGAGAAACAAAAGGGTTTTGTTAGTAAAGGCACTAAAGCTCCTGTTTCGTTATTCCAAAAATAGCAAAAAGAGCAAAGCAAAAGAATCGGCTGCTCTGTCTTTTAGAAGCTAGGGTTTCGCCAATAAGTTAAGAGTTCATCGAATTTTAACTATAATTTTTTGTGTTTGCATGTGAAATTAAAATTAAAATATACATTTTTGGAAAGTCTGAGTTTTAATAATTTTCAAAAACTTATTTATTAAATTTTAATTACTCATAAAAAAATAAAAATGACTATTCAATTTGAAATGGACAAAGGTAATATATGAAATTACCTTAAATAAATTGACATGCTTGATAAAATTTTTAATTTAACTCATCAAAATCAACTTAAATAAAAAGAATAATGAAAGAATAAAATTAAGTCATAACGAACAAGTATTGCGAACCAAAATCACCGTAAGCTCATTAATAGATGATTTATGTAACATTAACAAGACGATACCACGTTGGGTGTGGCTTCATTATTCGATTCAACAAGACGAAATTAAGATAGCGAGTAAATTAATGAAGAATGCAGTATTGGAAAAATGGTGATGAGGTAAACCAAGTGAAGGCTATAAAGACAAGGTTAGCTGTTGATGTAACATATTGTGCTTGCAACAATCATTTGCTTCAGCTTCAACTGGGGCAATTCAAATGTTACTTTCTCGTATTTCCTTTTTCGCTGTTTCTTTTCTAAATGGGAGACAGGGAAAATTTCATGGAATAGGCAAAAACGGACAAGGGAAAATACAATGAGCAAATCAAAACTGTTTCCGACCAAATGAAATTGCGTGGAACAAATTCTCAATAAGGTAAAACATCAATGTAAATGAGTTTACCACATTATTATTTTGGGTTAATATTTAATAAGCGGTTTTGAGACTTTGAATATGTTTAATTTGTATTAACGTTATGAGATTAATTGTTTAATTTTATAAAGAATTCAGAGTTGATATTTATCCTTCTTTTTCTTGTTCTGTCAGAGAAGTAGATGGAGATTTATCAATATGTTTATTTGTACAACAGTACTATTACTTTTCTTCTTTTCTTTAGAAAAAAAAAAGAATTTTTTTTCATCTTTATCCTACGGATCTCAAGCTCCACCGCCTTTGGAACACTAGGGCCCTAGCTGGATTAATTATATTCCCAGGCATCGATCACCTTACAGACCTGTCACCCCACTATTGCCAAGCTTTCTCATCTTTAAGCCACGTTGCACTGGAAATTCCATTTTGTCATAAAAATTCTGTTCCTTCCAACACGTGGAGACTCCTCACCAGCAGTGTCGAATCTGTTTATGCAACAGGCCGGTAACAACACCACCACCCCAACCTATATTTTTTTTTACCGCAGTTGAAAGCGGAAACATACAAAATATAGCTCCTAGATTTTTAACCAACTACGGTTACTACAAACCTAACCACGGTTAAACCGCCCCTACTACCACGACCAGCTTCTGCTTATAAGCAACCAAACCTTGCCGGTGTTTCTGTATACAAATCTCAAAAACCTCAAACACTACCAAACCGAGGGGAAAAGAGGGAAAAATGATGCTTGGAGAAACTCATCGTCCCAATCCAACGGTTCACGTTCCACCGTGGCCTAACCTCGAGGATGATCAAACGCCTGAGGTTTATTCTCCTCTCAAGTACAATGTAGCCGACAACCACTTAAACAATAGCGGCACCCCGTTTTACCTCCAGGAAGCGTTAGCAGCGCTACAACGTTACTTGCCATCGAATGAACCGGATGTCGAGTCGGATTCTGAGCTTTCGGGTTTGGACAACCCCGACTCTCCGGTGGACGCTTACTCTTGTGATCATTTCAGGATGTTTGAGTTCAAAGTTCGGAGATGCGCACGTGGACGGTCACATGACTGGACTGAGTGTCCGTACGCTCATCCTGGTGAAAAAGCTCGCCGGAGGGATCCGAGAAAATATCATTATTCTGGAACGGCTTGCCCGGATTTCAGGAAAGGAAACTGTCGAAAAGGTGACTCTTGCGAGTTCGCTCATGGGGTTTTCGAGTGTTGGCTCCACCCGGCTCGTTACCGAACCCAGCCATGCAAAGATGGGCCGAATTGTAGGCGTCGGGTTTGTTTCTTTGCTCATACACCGGACCAGCTTAGGGTTGTGAACTCTGCTGATTCTTATGATGTTTCACCTTCTTGTGCTAAAACTCTGACTTTTTGGTCTTCTCCTGGTTCCGGTTCTCCTCCGGTGAGTCCGCGGGCTGAGTCTTCACCGCCTGTTTCTCCTATGGCTCAGTCGCTGAGTCGTTCTCTGGGTTCGGCCTCTATAAATGAGATGGTTGCTTCCTTGAGGAACTTGCAGCTGGGAAAGGTTAAGTCTTTACCTTCCTCTTGGCCCACTCAAGTGGGCTGCTGTTCACCTTCCGGGTTTGGGTCTCCGAGAGGGGCAGTGATCCGACCCGGTTTCTGTAGCCTGCCTAGTACACCCACCCGGAACTTGACCCGTCCTGGGATTGGGTACTTGGATATCTGGGATAACGGGTGTGAAGAGGAACCTGTGATGGAAAGAGTTGAGTCTGGAAGGGATTTACGTGCAAAGATGTTCGAGAAACTAAGTAAAGAGAATTCTTTGGGTAGGGTTAACCCGGGTCAATGTTCTGGAGGTCCGGATGTGGATTGGGTTTCTGACCTGGTGAAGTGAGAAAAGAAAGGTGGATGTGAGCGAGCTCTCTCAAGTGAATCTTTTTCATTATTTTCCGATTTATTCGAATCTATTTTGGGGGGGTTTTGATATTGGGTTATCTTCTCAGTGTGAATAGTATCTGGAAACAGAAGAAATCTGAAAAATCAGGAATATATTTGGGGTAACTGTGCTGCACCAACCTGAAGATTCTGTGTAAATATCAAAATATTATTTCCTACAAGTGATGGAGATGGAGGTGCGGGTGGTGACTGGTGAAGACTAGAATCTCCTTTTTGGGGAATTTTCTATGAACTTCCGAAGATCAGAACTCAACAAAAAAGAGGCTTAAGCTTTTGTATAGGTAGCAGACAATGGATTATTCCCTTTCTCTATTTTAATGGTTGATTTTCTGCTTATTAAGTATGAATTATGATTATCCAAGTTGCTGATCTTTATTTACTATTAGTAATGTTATTATAATTATCATTGTAAAATTTCCGAGCTGCCTCTGCTCCTGTGGTCCGGCAACGGATTAATGAAATGTATATTTTGTTCTAGATCGATCTCAGAATGACACACCATATCTGTGAATGATGGTATGAACATAGACTTTGTCATGTGAGTATCGATAAAAAAACCTATTTTTAAGCTACTTGTCTTCTGAAAACTTCCATGAGTGATGATGTTTGGAGTAGACTGGAAATTAACCGAAGTCAAAACACTCAAAGGTCATTCTGGGCAGCAAATTCTGAGTGGAATGGGGAAATGAGATGGAGATTTTCTGAAATGGTTTTCTTCGGTGGCTTTGGGAAAGGAACCAAGCATGGCAATATTTTCCTTTGCTAGTGTCCAAGAGTTCAAGAGAAAACTCTTTTCCCGTTCCAGTCAAGGTGGGACATAGACAGAGTGTGCTATTAAGTGTAGAAAGAAACATCTCTGAAAAGAGGAACCAACCGGACTTGCCCTCGACTTTGCTTGTTCTTTTATTTTTAACCCTTCCAACACGCAACATCATGAATCTCTATTCAGCTTTGACAAGATGAATGATGGTACGTCCATTTTCGGGGGAGTGATGTAGTCTCAGCCGTTGGATCGTTAACTCTTCGACTTTGGATGATTTTGGACGTGCAAAACTAGACCAAATCATGGTTGATGTAGGCCTCCATTTGATGGGGCTTGAAATAATAATGATAATGATGAAAGCTTGATTTAGACATTGAGGATTTTACCCATGTAATTTGCTTTCTTTAAAATTATTAACCAAAGGGGCTTTGGGTTGGTCCTATTTACCACTCATATAATAATGTATTAATTGTATGGTTGAAATCAGCTCTCTACTTGTCGTTTTTGTCAACCAACATAAGGCTTTTCTCTAAAACACTAAATTTAGTCAAGAGTCGGTAGCAGCAAGTGCTATTTAATTGCTCTGCCATCAACAAATATGGTCAACTAAATTAATTGCAAAAGCCCTTTCCAGATAAGATCTTGATATGTATATTATATATATGTCCTGTGAAAGCTAAATCAATATCGGGGAATGAGTCATATAACGCTCTAATTTGTATACGAAGACATGGATACGCGAGAGATACCCCACAGCTGGTTGCGCCAAGGGGAAGGAGGCGAGAAAGAAAAAAGCAAGAAAAGAGTGGAATTATACAGGGAAGTTGTAGGAATGAAATTGCAACTGTCAATCCGCCGAATTTTCGTGTACAAAGAAACAAATAGTGATGTTACATTAGCTTATAGGTTTAAGTATTTAGACTCCAAACATAAACTAACTTTTCATCAGTTGACCACTTTAAATTATATTTGTTCTATCTTCATTCTTCACTTTGCAATAGCAAGAAAAGAACTGATATACAAATTATTGTTAAAAGCTTTTATGTACAAAAATTTTAGTAATTTCTTGCATGGAGTTGTAGTTTACAAAGATGAAAATTCGTTGTCACAGTTTACTATTGAAAGATTTGTACTAGAAAAATATAAGTATCCAAGACGTATAAATGAAGCACGTACTGCTCATAAATTCTAGTCCTCAGAGACTCGACAGTTGGCATCTATCAGTTCATACATTTTTGTGCTGCCTCTGCATGGCTGCCGCGTGCATTCAGCCCTCTGCCATATAATATGCAATATGCATCAATTTGGTACTATGTTTCTACCCTAAAATAAAATAATTGATTCCTTTTCGATTGGCGACATGACTCTAAAATAAAAAAATTAAAACAACCAGCGTCGCGTTCGAAACTAATTTTGCCTCCCGCAGAGTCGTTGCATGGCTATCGCGTATGAACCGCCGCTCAAAACTCAAACCAAAATATTTCTCTCGTATATGCAACAATTTTGGACGAAGGTTTTTTTTTTTTCCTTTTTACAAATTTATTCACCCAACAAAGCACATAATCAATTTTATTTAGAGCAGAATATTCAATTTGATTATTTTTTTATTTTTTAATAAATAATAAATAATAAATAATACCAATCGAATGAAATTTTAAAATATTCCAACTGCATCTTAATTTCCCATTGTTTCTTGTACTATTGTAACTATACATAGTTTTGGAGTTGGCGACTTTATTGAGTCGATGACGATCACTCTTTGTCGTGATATCAATCCACCGAATCGAGAAAAACATATGGATCTCAGTAAAGAAAACAGGATCGATGTGGCATTATTATTGACTGTAAACTCTATGGCTAAGCTAGTCCGCAGCCCCGATTCTAAGACTGATGATGTCCCTTCAACCGACGACCCGCTTAAAGTGAGCGGTTAACTTAAAGAACACACATGTGCTATGTCTATTATATATCTAGCCCTAGCAAAAAACTAATCACAAAGTTTCAATAATTTTGTTTGCTCTCAATTCTCCAAACATAATATTAGTACTACTTAATTATCCATATTGTCTTTTCATCTCAATATTGCATATAATCTAATAATTCATGAGTTTTCATAAAAAACAACCCTTGTTTTCCCCACGGAAAAGTTACATATTTTTTTGATTGCGTATTATATGTTTCCTTTTATCAATTTTTTGTAATTAAATTAATTTTAAATATTTGTCGAATATATTTATAGTATAAGAAAGTGTAATCTAGGACATGTGAGGATGATGACTTTTGCCGGGTGTTGCCTAAAGTCCTCGGATATCTTCTTACAATGTCAATGGGAAATCTTAATCATGGTCGACGTTGATCAAAATCTCCGAATTGAAAAAGAAAAAGCAAAGAATGGGCCCATATTCATTGATATAAACCATTAAATATTAAGGGTAAAGAAAAAGAGAGGAAAAAGACAAGATGGAGTGGTGATATGGTTTTGTCAAACGCAAAGCCAAAATCATAAGCACAAATAAAATTAAAATGGGGTTTCGTGTAGTGTGATTTGCCAACAAATCAAGGTTACCGTCAAATCCAAGTAACTGATGTAAAATTTGGAGTGCAAAAGCAATGGAAGTCCCTTTCATGTCTTAATCAATGGTTTCATTAGCTGACTTTTCGCTATTGAACATTTAAATTTAAAAAAAAAAAAAGAAAAAATGTTCAAACTTATCCCATGGTTTAGGGTAGACTGTTAGGTTTTGTTCGCAAAGATTTGGCTTTATTATTTAATCTAACCTAGAATTTTTGCCTAGAAACAAACACTTTGGATAGGGAAAAAAAAAGGGTTGTATAATCTGATGCTGATACTTTGATAGAAACAACTAGTAATGTTTAGACTTTTTGGAATTGGGGTTATATGATACTATGCAATTTAGATATAGCTAATTAAGACAAAGCATGATTTGGGTAGATTTTTCTTTATTGGAATAGATTGGGGATATATAGTAAATTTTTTATTTGGACCTTTTTATAGATTAAAGAATTGTAGCAGTACTTTTAAATGAAAAATTTTCTAGGAATCTTTGGCAGCAGATTAGGTACGTAATGAACAGCATTGATTATTAGCTCCTCTTGGAGTCTTTCTCATTTTCAGGAGACCCGTGGTGAAGTCTTGGTCGTTCATTTAGTTCCTATCATCATGTCGTGCCTTTTAATTGTTTAATTTTTTCTAAGGTATGTTTGGTTCACGTAAAGAAATATAGTAATTTTTTTCATAAAAATAAGATAAGAGAGAAATACTTATTATTTAGTGCATGTTTTGGTTTAGTTTTTTTTCAGCTTATTTACCTCTTAAAAATAAAAGTCAGGGCAAACATAAATTTTGAAAAGCTTTTAAAAAAAAAATAACTTTTTTTTAAAGAGTAAAATTTTTAAAAAAAGAGCTTCAAAAAAAGCTCCTGTGAAGAGTTTTTTCTTCTCTTCTTTTAAAAATACAAGAAAATTTTTTATTTTTGTTTCAAAAATATCCTTATCTATCAAAGATAATTACAATATTATCCTTTTAAAAAAAAAATACCCTCTAAGATAATTTTAACCAAAATTATAATTTATATAAAAAAATTTATAAAAAAAATTTACCAAACAATTTTAACTTAATTTTAAAAGTTATTATTTTTCATAAAAGCTTCATAATAACTTTTAAGCTAGAAAAAAGTCAAACCAAACAGCCTCTTAATTTAGTTTATGATAATAGAATATAATAATAATAATTATTATGAATTATTTTAATATTTGATTAGTAGGAATAGTTTTAAAAATAATTAAAAAAAGTGATAAATGATAAAAATATAGGTAAAATATTTTAACCACTTTAAGTTTTAGTCTAAATTTTAAGTGGGTCCATTAGTTTTCGAAATGGATATTCTAACCTAAAAATGCAAAAACTGTTAACAGAGATTTAAAAAAAAAAAAGCTAAAATATCTCTTTTTTTATTAATCTAAAAAATTATTTTTAGATTTAAAAAAATTAAAAAAAAAAAAAGAAAGAAGCACCAATTGGTGCTCCCAAGAGAGGGGAACATCAGTGCTCCTTTGGGGGGGCAAGGAGCACTACGGAAGCCCCAAATCGAGCTCCCCAAGGGGAGCATCGGTGCTCCCAAAGAAGAGCCAGATCTGGTGCTCTCTTAAGAGTCTCAGAGCTCCTATCTGGAGAGGCTTTTTTTAATTAATAAAAAATAATAAAAAAATAAAATTATATAATAGTGATTTTAAAATTAATCAAAGGTAAAATTATTTTTTTACCTTTGTCATGTTAACAAGTTGATAGAAATACTAATGATTGACTAACAATTGAACTTACATGTTTAGTGAAAAATATTATTTTTAGGAGATGTGTCTATTTTAAAAACTAATGGATCTTTTTGTAATTTCGATTAAAACTTATGAGATAAGGATATTTTACCTTAAAAATATTTTTTTATAATGATATAATATACAAAAAAACTTTGACACTATTTAAGAAAATTCAAATAAGCCTTTATACTTTTATTACGTTTAATCAAGTGATTAATCTTGTAATTTTTATTTTAAGTCAAATAAACCCTTAGTATTAATTATTATCTTAATCAAAATATTATTTATTATTCTATGTCGTGTGACACTGACATAATATATTAAAATATTATAACTGATTATGATGTGGTATACTAATGTATCATAATTGATGATGACATGATATGTTAATTTGATATGATAATATAATCATATGACATTTTTCACCCTCTACATTAGTATCATATTAGCACCATGTGGATATAAAGTGACAAGTGACATTTTTAGTAATGACAATTAGTCAATCATTAGTAATAACGACTTATTTGATTTAAAATAAAAGTATGAGAACTTAATTAAATGTAATAAAAGAATAAAGGCTTGTTTGAATATTTTTGAATAATTTAGGGGCTTGTTTGAGCATTATGCTTTTTATTATAATATTTAAATTTTAAATTAAAATATTTATTGTTTTAATAATTTATTAAAATATTAATAAATTATTATTTGAATTTTAATATGATTATTTATTTTAATTTAAAGAAGATTAATAATTTATATTTCATTTAAAATTAAGCTTTTTTATATTAAATTCATTTGAATTTTCTTGATCTTTTTCTAGTCAGCCATCGGAGATGTGGTCGACCCATAAAAGAGCTATAATATACACTCCCTGTGGCCCAATTAGGTCAGGGAGTGCCGAATCGACTTTCTCCATGACTGGATTTGATCGTAAAGTCCCACATCCGACCTTGAGATCTAGTCAGGAAGTGTTAAATTCGACGCTAACCATTGAAGAAGAAATTGATTTTGGGCAGTTTTTTTTAAGATAAAATCTTAATATTTGGAAAGATCAACATATATATAACATTTGAAATTAAAAAAATAAAAAAGAAATCAACATATTTAACAGTTAAATTTCTTGCATTTTCCTTTGGCCGCCCTGATCATGTAAAGGAAAGGATAGGGGGCTCCGTCTTGAATGACTGAAATTTTCCTTGATCCGAAAACGAGAAAGAATTTTTGCTACAACAACAACCAGTTCAAGTAAGGAACAAAAACAACAAGTTGTTCTAACCAATAACAGTAAACCAATCAACAAACATCAAACTTATCATCTAATGCACTAAAATCTACCTCCAGCTTTCCACAAAGTTGTCGGTATTTCGGTATGGACGGGAGGGCCCAATCGAGTCCAGAAGAAAGTTCTGAGAGAGGCTAATGGCCCAATATATTCCTTTTTGTAGAAAGCTTCTTTCATTAATTTAAAGCATCTATGAGTTTAGACTACGGACCAATGACTTGGGCCCAATTATAGTTTGGTCCAAAGTTTGACTTTACAACCCTCACAATCTATTATATTATATCTTTGCTGTATAGTGTTAAGGGAAGTCTTAGAAAGTTTTCAACAGTGGAAATTCAACATTTCCATTTCCAAAATCCCTTTATTTTTCAAATTCTAATGAATATAATATAATGAAAAGTATACTAATTTGATGACTAAAATATATTTAAGAAATTTGGCTTTTCACTTTGATCTTCTAATAACCATTCAATCCATTTATTAGATTTCTTTATTATGAAAGTGACTGTCAAAGGATCATGGTTAAAAATGGGAAAAGTTTCAGTTTCATTGGTTTAATCAATTGAATCTTGCCTTGAAGAATTCAGTCAACTTTTGGCTTAAAGGTTAAAAATATGAAAAAGTTTCTTTATAATACTTATTTTTAATAGGACGAATATCTTAAAAGTATTTCATTAGTTTGATCAATTAATCAAATCTTAGATATTCATATTCAATGTTTGGTTAGTCAAATCCAAGATGACGGTAACGTGTCATGAATAATTTGAATTCAAAAACTAAACATTGCTTTTTATTATATGTTTACAAAGAAATTAATACATTTGGTCCTCTAAAACATTTGCTTAATCAGGTTACAAAGCTGCATTGCACAAGGGCGGAATTAGCCAACTTTTGTTAGGGATTAAAGATAAAGATGAATAAAGGCTCAAAATTTTTAAAACTAATATACTGAATTTAATCAATAATAAAAAGATTCATAAAAAATAATAATTTTCTATAATATGTAAATCAAAAGAAAAAAAATTTATAATAATTTTTTAAGAAAGTTGTACTCGACGTTTGAATAATGAAGTGTGTTGCAATGATGAGTTACAAAGAAGAGAGTAAAATAATAATAATAAAAAAAAAACAATGCTTATTGGCTCCAACTTCATAACATGTGCAACCCATTAAGACTTGCATTTATGCATTATGTTATTGGTTTTAAAAATTGATAAAGATTCTGTGTGCTATTTGGTAAATCAATACTAGATAAATGAACTGATTTTTCTTTTTGATGTATAGTTAACGTGAGATCTGTCCGGTAAGAATGACACACAATGCTTGTTGAGATTTTTTGTAAACCAAAGAGCTATGGAGATTGTGCAAGAGCCATGTGTTTCAAAAGGAAATGGCTTTGAGCTTTGGTTGTTCATACTAGTAGACCATTAGGTTTTAGGTGTATTCTGTTTCATCATACGTAGTTTATCTCATATTAGGGACATATCTTATATATTTTTACTGCAACACTACCAAAATGAGGTAACTTTTGTACACATCCATTAAGGAATGAAATTTCGTCGAATGCTTTAAAGAAAAAGAGAGAGAGAGAGAGAAAGAGTTGTAGAGAAATAAAGTTGAGTAGGACTTATAATGTCATTTGATTAGTTTTTATTTATAATAATTATTGAATAAAACATTATTTTGAAGGAAATCAAAATATTTATATAATAATTAAAACATTAACAATTTGGGAAAGACCAGGGCCCTAATAAATATATTATCTTCTATTCTTGATTAAAAAATATATATAATGAACAAAGTATTTTAAAAATTTTGGAGTGCCGTGACTTAACTACCCTCCGCCCCTGGCTTTGGGGTGCCATTTCTTTGTCATGTTATCTTTCTTTAGCACACCAATCATCTGTCAATGGAAAACACTAATTTTCTCTTAAATGTGGCCTATTGTCCTCTTTTTTATTTGTTGGAAAATGCCTGATCTGATAGAGAGAAGAGAATACGTGAATAAGGTTAAGTGTATAAAGTTTCTGTTAGCAAACTTCCTTAGTAGTCATCTATTTTGCAGAATGTTGACTTGGAACATTGAGAGGAGCCCGTGATTGGAAACTTGGGCCGTAGAAATCCAATTGTAAGAGGCTGCTAATCAATGCTTTAGCACTTTTGGCATTCTACGGGGTAGATACAGTTGCGAAGTTAGGATTTTGTGTTTGGGGTATAAATAATGTTTATAAGATAGCTATATTAGAAGTTTAATATTTGATAAAAATATAAAGTAATTTAGGTAAAAAAAATTATGTGAAAATTACACAAATAAATGTTAAGGATAAAATAAAGATATTTTTTAACAATTATTACTTGTTAAAATTGGGCATCTTGAATTGCGATCAACGGTCTTTTATAGAGTTTAAGGTATTTATTACTGAATCAATATCAAAGCCTTGAATGATTTTCTTTTCAATTAAAATGATTAACAAATTTATAAAGAAATCATTTGACATTTAATTACGAGTCTCATTCTTAGCGAGTTTCATAATAGAAAATGCACCCTTTGACGTTGTAATGGAAACTAGAAAAGCAAAAACAAATCAATCTATCAACAATGAGCTAAACTTTTGATATTCTTGTCTTCATTAAACACTTGACATAACTCAAAAAGTGTAAATACATTTTTTAAAACCTGATTATGAAGGGTGTCAAGTTTGAATAAATTTAATTGTTAGATGCATTTTATCATGCTTAGTAAAGTCATCAGGAAAATATTTATTTGTAGGGTTGCAAATACTTTCAACATCAAATGAGTTGAAATCATTGTAAGGATCAAAAAAAGTGCCAAAGCAACTTCACCACATTCTCATTAAATCTAGAATCTAATTCTTGCAAGAGTAAGTCAATGGCAACTAGAAACAAATCAATTCAAAAATCATGCTCAATTATGTCATGATCATTTTGAAGACAATATTTACCTAATTTATATCTAGCCTCTGGAATCTCAATTTCATATTTCTCACAAAACTTCTTGATTGACACAACCAAAGGTTTTCATCCGTCTTTTCTCAATTGTTGGACATGCTTTTTAGTAAACTATAGTAAATGAATTGCATTAAGTATGTCTTAAGACTTAAGTTGTACAACTTTTAAGAGATCATTTGTTACATCCAATAACTTTCTTATAAGATGCAAAGATAAACACAAATTCAAATGACATATTAATATGTTATAAAAATTATAAAATAAGAAACAAAATCATAAAATTATTATAGAGATAAAATTATAAAATTTTTAAAAATAAGAATATGTTATAAAATTATGGTAAAGATAAAGTAATAAATTTTTTAAAAAATAAATATTGTTATAAAAATTTTAAAAATTTATTTATTATTATAAAAATTTTAAAAATTTTTAGAGACAAGCCCTACTAGTCCCCTTCTCTTGCAGCTTTGGGTAGATGGCAAACATTGGGTTAATGTAGTTCACCTCATTCCAATGCGTTTGTAACCACAAAAGTAGAAAATTTCAAGTTTAAAAAGATATCCTTATTTAGGCTGTAGACAGACTAAAGTTCCCCTTTGAATACTAGAAATAATACCAATCAACTTTGATTTTTTCTAATATAGAATTCATTTGGAAGCTAAACAGAAAAGTGGAGTGAATTGATTAATGTTAGTGAGAACGAAGCAAGCCATTATTGATTCTCACAAAAATGGGCAATATTGAGGGGTGTTGTGAACATTACGGAATTATTTCTAAAGAGTTGCTTAAGATCTTACTTAATCAATAGAATAAAGAAAGGAAAAAATCAAGCATACCTACAAGAACACAAGAATTTACATGGTTCGGTTTTTTGATGACCTACGTCCACGAGCACAGCAACAGGAAAAGATTCACTAAGAGAAAAATCAGGAGATTACAAAAACAATCTTAAACTCACAACTCTTATCCCACGTATATCCAAACCACTCTCTTTAAATCTAGGTGATGACTATTCTTTAACCCCATAAGGTCCTTTTATAGTGTCAAATACAATATTCTTATCCTAATACAATTAAGATATGTTATTCTAGTCTAACTAGATTTAAAGACTATTTTAATATAGTATACAAGTTTAATTAGAATTAAACAATCCTAATCATACTATAATTGAAAACTATCCTAACCAATCTCCATTTTAAGCTTGAATTCATCAAGCTCCAACTTGCGAACCAATCTCTGTCGACACTGCCATTACCCTAAAGGGCCTCAAGCACTATGAACACCGATTAAGTCCAAGCAATGCTTGAATTTTATCCCATAAACTAACTTAGTCACCATATTTGTCAGGTTTTCAGCTGTAGTTATTTTCTTCACTATAATCTCACCTCTAAAAATAATTTGTCGAACGAAGTTATACTGACTTGGATGTGTTTGGTTTTTTTATGAAACATATGATTTTTAGTCAAATGTATAACGCTTTGACTATCACAAAACACAATTGTATGTGCGTGTCCAAAACTAAGATCACTAACCAAGCTTTTGAGCCATAAAGTCTCTTTCATTGCCTCGGTCACAACCATATATTCAGCTTCAGTTGTAAACAAAGCAACTACTACTTTCCAACTGATTGCAGACCTTGAGAGAGTGAACACATACCCTGTTTGAGATTCTTTACTATCTAAATCACCAGTAAAATTTGAATTGGATAAGCTAACCACATTAAAACTATTATTTGCACCTCCTTTATACACTAAGGCAACATCTATAGTGCCTTTTAAATATCGAAGGATCCACTTCACAACTTGCTAACGTCTTTTTCTTGGTTTATCCATGAATCTACTAAGCATACTGATAGCATGTGAAATATTAGGCCTAGTGTATACCATAGCATACATAATGCTACCCACTGCATTGGCATAAGGAACACAAGTCATGTACTCCTCCTCATCCTCTGTTTGTGGTGATAAACTAGTTGAAAGTTTTAGCTGTAGTCCCAATGGATAGTTATAAACTTAGCATCTTGCATTCCAAAACGTTCTAGTACCTTTTGAATGCATTTCTTTTGTGACAAACATAATCTCGACCCTCGTCTATCTCTTACAATTTCCATGCCTAATATTTTCTTTACACCACCTAAGTCTTTCATCTCAAACTTACCACTAAATTGCTTCTTTAAAACATCAATGTCTAACATACTTTTAGCAGCAATAAGCATGTCATCCACATACAATAACAAATAGATAAACGAATCATTTGAAAGCCTTTTGTAGTAAACACAACCATCATATACACTTTGAGTATACCCATGCTCTTCCATGAACATATCAAACCTTTTATACCATTGCTTAGGAGATTGTTTTAAGCCATATAATGACCTTTTAAGTAGACACACACAATCTTCCATTCCTGGAACAACGAATCCCTCAGGTTGTTGCATGTAGATTCGCTCTTCAAGCTCACCATGTAAAAACACTATCTTGACATCAAGTTGCTCCAACTCAAAGTTAAAATATGCCATTATAGCAAGCAACACGAGGATTGAACTATGCTTCACAACAGAAGAAAATACCTCATTGTAGTCAATTCTTTCTCTTTGTGCATACCCTTTTGCCACAAGTCATGCTTTAAATCTAGCATTTTCAACCCCTAGGATCCCTTTTCTTTTCTTGAAGACCCATTTGCATCCCACAACTTTCTGGCCTTTAGGTGGTTTCACAAGCTCCCATGTTTGATTTCGATGTAAAGACTCAATCTTTTCATTCATAGCAGTTAGCCACTACGAAGGCTCAATACAAGTAATCGCCTCACAATAAAAGTAAGGCTCATTAGTCTTTACTTCTTCAACCACATATAAAGCAAAAGAATTAAAATCACGCTGCACACAAACAACAAAATCATCAAACTTCTAAGGTACTTTTGAAATCCTTCTAGGTTTGTCTTTAGCAATGCTTTGTTGTTGTGTATGAGATACTGATTCTTGCACCTCTTGTGATTCATTCTAGATTTCACTATCATCTTGCACTATCTCAAGAGCATTGATTTCAAGCTCCATTTGCTTGTCCACTTCTTGGTCTAATGAGATTGCAATTCTAGACTTTATCGCATGCAGTAATGCAGACTCGTCAAAGGTAATATCCCGACTTACCATAAACTTGGGGGACTTCAGATAAGTACACCACAACTGATAACCCTTCACGTTAGATGCATAGCCTAGGAATAAGCACTTCTTTGTCCTCGGCTCAAGCTTATCACCATTTACATAAGCATAAGGAAGACAACCAAATACTCTCAATATAGAGTAATCAGTGGGTTTACCTAACCAAACTTCCTCGGGAGTCTTTAATTCAATTGCAGTTGATGAAGACCAATTTACCAAGTAGCAAGTTATGTTGACAGCTTCTATTTAGAATACTTTGGGTAGGCCAACATTAGAGAGCATGCATCTTGCTTTTTCCAGAAGCGTTCTCTTTATCTATTTTGCAACACTGTTTTGTTGTGGTCTATTAACAATAGTGTGATGTCTAATGGTTTCCTCATTCTTGCATAACAGACCAAACTCACATTTGCAAAATTCCAAACCTTTATTTGTTCGAAAGCTCTCGATCCTTTTCTTAGTCTACTTCTCAATCAATGCCTTTTAATGCAAAAAGGTGGTAAACACTTCACTTTTAACCTTTAGAAAATACGTCCACACCTTTTTTGAAAAATCATTAATAAAGGTTAACATGTATAATAATCTACCTTTTGATGCCACTAGAGAAAGACCCTATAAATCTGAGTGAATGTAGTCTATTGTACTCTTGGTTTGATGTGTAGTAGTGTTAAATTTCACTTGGTGTTGTTTGCCATAGATGCAATGCTCACAAAAATCTAACTTTTTAGTCTTTTAACCACGTAGTAAACCATGCTTACTCAATTTTGTCATTCCTTTCTCACTCATATGACCCAATCTCATATGCCATAAATGTGTAACATCATTATCAGGATTATAGGATGAAACTATAGATTCAGTTTCAATAATCGTGTTTCCCACTAGACTATAAAGGCTATCGAATAACTTACCTTTCATGATAATTAAGGCTCTTTTAGATACCTTCAAGACACTATCTTGGCCATTATATTTGTAACTCTTCTTATCTAACGAACTCAAGGATATCAAATTCTTTTTCATGTTAGGTACATGTTTCACCTCAAGTGCCTTTACTATACCATTAAACATCTTGATTCGAATTGTGCCAATTCTAACAATTGAGAAAGAGAAATCATCTCCTAATTGTACAGTGCCCATATCAATAGATTGATAAGTTGTAAACCAATCACACTTAAAACATATGTGAACGCAACAAGTCGAATCTAAAATCCATGTATCATTTAAGTTACCATTAGTAACTACAGAAACACTATCAGTTTTCTTAAAAGAATCAAAATCATCTTCAACTACGTTTGAGTATTTTCAGACTTGTTGATCTTTTCATCATCATTGAATTTAGTATATAGTCTTGACGAAAGTGACCTTTCTTACCACAATTCTAGCAAATCTTTCCTCTTGATCTAGATTTACCTTTTCTATCTAAGCCCTTCTCTTTACCTCTACCTCTATTCACAATCAGCACTTTTGCTTGATTTTCATTTCAGATACCACTAATTTTTTTCTTCAATTTCTTGAAATTTAAAGATGCCCTTACATCCTCGAAAGTGAGAGTGTCTCGGCCATATAACATACTATCCACGAAGTTTTCATACGATGGAGGCAAAGAATATAAAAGAATTAGGGTTAAGTCTTCATCCTCAATTTTAACATTGATATTTCTTAAATCAAGAATAACTCTATTAAATTCATCAATGTGGGTATTAACGAACGTACCTTCACTCATCTTGAGAGTATATAATCATTGCTTCATATAAAGCCAATTTATCAAGGATTTGGTCAAATAAATACTTTCGAGTTTAAGCCACACTGCAGTAGCAGATTTTTCATTCGTGACTTCTCTTAGTACCTCGTCAGATAAAGTGAGGTGAATAGCACTATGTGTTTTCTCCATAAGATCATCTTTCTCACTATTAGATAAATTTGAAGGAAGATATTATTTTCCCTTCATTACCTTCAATCACAAACTAAAATCGTTTCTTCCATTAAACTTTTCAATCTTTTACTTGGTCGACGAAGTTGCCATAACGAGATTCAAATTGACTCAAGACCTTGAAGCTCTGATACCAGTTTGTTGTGGAAATTACGAAATTATTTCTAAAGAGTTGCTCAAGATCTTACCCAATCAATAGAATAAAGAAAGAAAGAGATCAAGTACACCCACAACAACACAAGAATTTGTGAGGTTCAGTTTTTTGATGACCTATGCCTACGGGCATAGCAATAGGGAAAGATTCACTAAGAGAAAAATAAGTAAATTAAAAGAACAATCTCAAACTCACAACCCTTATTCCACGAACACCTAAACCACTCTTTCTAAATCTAGATAATGACTATTTTTTAACCATATAGGGTCCTTTTATAGTACCAAATACAATAATCTTATCCTAATACAATAAGGATATGTTATTCTAGTCTAACTAGATTTAAAGATTATTTTAATAAGGTATAAAGTTTAATTAAAATTAAACAATCCCAATCATACTAAAATTCAAGACTATCCTAACAAAGGGTAAAGCAGAAACCGTGTGAAAATTAATCAAAGGTAAGAGTACTTCATATTTGTTTGAGTCATATGCAAATGTAAGCAAAAAAACTGCCGCTGGGTTTTGCAGCTGACAGCAAAAGCATGAAATCTCCGTGTTCTCTCAAACACCTGCATTGACTTGGCTCTCAAACAAAAGAAATCAATACTCGGGAAACAACATTTGAATAAAATGATCCTATTGGTTTTTTAGTATGAAAGAGTCAGAAAAAGTCAAGTTTCATATCCAGCTTTAAGAATAAGACCATATCATAACGCATACCTAGCCATCGTCGGTAGCTCAAGAATTTCTCTTAACCTTCTCTGTCTCTCTTTCTCTCTCTCTCTCTCCCTCGGTTTTTCTTTCTTCTTTGCTCTTGGTGAGGTTGAATTTGTGTGACTAAGGGGTTCAATGGGGCGAGCTCCATGCTGTGACAAAGCCAGCGTGAAAAGAGGGCCATGGTCACCCGATGAAGATAACATCCTCAGAAACTTCCTTGAGAAACATGGGACTGGAGGCAATTGGATTGCTCTACCCAGCAAAGCAGGTCTCCTTCCTCTCCTAATCATCGATCTATACTTCTTTCTTAAACCTCGGTGTCAACGCCAATGATGATTGTTTTCGAAGACAAGCGATGAGATCTTGTTCATGAAATATTTAATTTAATTTCATGGCATGTATATGCATCTCAAAGCAGACTATATCTTATATCTGTACTTTTGTTTCTGTTTGTTGATAATTAATTTCTATATTTTTTTTAGGGCTTAAACGCTGTGGCAAGAGTTGTCGGTTAAGGTGGCTCAACTATCTCAGACCAGACATCAAGCATGGAGGATTTACCGAGGAAGAAGATAACGTTATATGCTCTCTTTATAGTAGCATAGGAAGCAGGCAAGTACCAATTCAACACCTAAATCTTTAGTTAATTTTCTTTTTGATTATAACTGAATAACTTTATACTATGTTCTTGGTTTAGGTGGTCTGTTATAGCTGCCCAACTGCGAGGAAGAACTGACAATGATATAAAGAACTATTGGAACACCAAGTTGAAGAAAAAGCTGTTGGCAGGAAAAGTTGGACTCAACAAAACTAGCAACAATGAAATAACCACTGACAGCTCTACCAGTAATCTCAACTCGGGGCAATTTTCTGCTTCAATTCCTTCTGAAGCTGATGCTCGTGCTAATGGGAATTCAGATTACTTGAATACAAATGGCAGTACATCATCTTCATATATGGCAGAAATGAATCACCGACAAAATTATGATTATCCCGGTTTAATCTTGGACCAAATTGATCAGTTTCCTCTTCCAGGGCTCATGGAAGTTCCAGACTATAGCACGAGTACAGCCAATAACAATTACAGTATGTCATCTTCTCAAGAAGTTTCAAGTCTTTCCAATTCATCTTCTTTTCCCATGGAGAACATGAGTTATGCTACTAATTGGTCAGGCAATGGAGGTGCGAAAGATCAAGGAATCGTACTGAACCTTGATTTTGAGGGACCTCACTATCTTTTCAGTGGCTCTACCTTCCAAGCTAAAAGAAGTGAAGAAGATGCTCCGTGCTTTGGGAACTTTCAATCTACAACTTCTCTGGCTGGCAGTTATTAACCCTAATGTAATCCATATCAATGTTGAACAGCTGAAGATGGGATAAAGATTTTTTTTTTTTTTATAAAAGAGAAATTAAATAGTGGTAGAATTAGGGACATGGTGGAGACAATAACTTTTATAAGTTATAATTAGATGTTTACCAGGCTATGTTATGTTATGGTGGAAACAGGAAGTGTTCAATGTAACTAGTACTAAAGTTAAACTGGTGGAAAGTATGAAATCAGCAGCTTGTAATTAATTAGTCATGTGGGGTGTACTATTTCCTACTATACTGTTTATGGGGATTCTTCGTTAGTGGAGCCTCAGTTTTACTAAGCCTTGCTTGATTGCTAAGGTGAAATGTTCATGAGTTTGAGGGAACGCAGTCACCGGAATTGGTGCGTATTAGCTTCTGACTGGTCAGTCGTCACGAAAGTTGCATTGCTTTAGCCAATTCAAAGTTGAAGAAAACGTCCGTCTGTCAGTGATCACATACAGCCGATGCATGATACACCCCCACTCATTTTTTTGTTAGGATAATTTTCATTTTCTTTTTCTGGTCTTTAGAGAGTCATCGAAATCAGTTTTTTGCAAGTACACATCATGCTACTGGCCAGACTAGTTTTTAATAGATGGACCCAAATGGCTGTTGCCAGGGACGGTTGATTTTATGTCGTTTTCTGTCCATATGAGTCAATGCTCGATGTGCATGCATGTGATGTATAAATGTAACAAATTCGGGGTGGAGTCAGTCGTGCATCATCAAATAACATAACTATGACAGTTTCTTGTTCAACATTATTACTATTTGATTCGATTAGGCTGACTATTCTTCACCTTTAGGGCTGCTACTGTTTGGAATATCCCCGAAACCCATACCAAATCAATATATTCCTCATTCTCTAAGCCTCACAATTATCTTGCCACCATTTAAGCCACCATATATACTACACATATCTGCTGCAACTCCCGGACCCCTTCTTGTAGGAGTGGTGTACTCAATTCCTAAAAATCTATATAAATATATTATTTAATTATATTTTTATATAATCAATGACAGTAATAAATTCACTATTTTTTTTGTTATAATTTTGTAGGGAAGAGATTAAAGATTTTAAGTAAACTTATCAAAAAGTAATTTATATATTAATATTTAAATACTAAAAGATAAAAAAATTATAATTTAAGATTTTATTAAAAAAAGATCAAAACTTAAAGTATTCTCCCTCTCCTTCCAAAAAAAATTCAAGTTCTATTATTGAGAAATTGTACTAAGGCTTTTTCTTCTCAATCCTTGACTATGTTTTTCATTCTCTTAAAACAAATCATCTAATAATTTTTAACTCAAATTAAATTTTTAAATATTTCATGTATAAATATTTTTTTGATTAATTTGATTGTTTAGGTTTCAAACAAAATCTAGTTAATAGAAAATAATATTTTATGTCAAATAATATCTTGAAATTATGAATCTTTTTTTTTATTTTGTAAATATATTATTTGATTATTTTATTTTTAATTTAACTTTATATGATTTATGGATACTTATACTTAGTTTTGATTAATAAATAAAAGCATGTCAAATTGTTAATTGTTAACATTACTCATAAAAATTTCTGAGTCCGCCCAGTCCATCACTTATTTTAACACAGAAGACTTCAAAAATTTTGCCAATATATTTTTCATCAAAGACTCAAAATTCTACTACAGTAGTTAAGATTTTTTTTTCAGTCAAGCTTAGTGTAAGCCATAAAAATTAAGAGTAGGATTTCTGATAAATCGCTGTCAATTATCTAGCAAAACCCAGAAAATTTTACTAGAGAAAAACATTATAAAACTTAATTATCAAAGGCAACTCTCAGCAGTCAAGTCGTGAATTATGGCCTCCAAGGATGCCAAATTTTCTAAAGCACTCATATATTCCTTATCTTCCTCCTGAATATTCGTCTGGCGCGGACGAAATTTGAATACACATATCCCAAAGGTTTTCTTATCCTTCTCTTCAACGCAAATTATATAAGAAATAATTATCAGTAGTGGAAAAATCAAGAAAACGATTGTTTTGGAAATTCATCCCCAAAAAAGTTTCTAATGTGGCATCAAAGTTATATACTATAGCCACATTCTTCAAACTCCTGACTTAAATTTCGTAGTGGAAGAACTTTAGTTTTGTTATGGAATAGTCAGGATGAACGAAAACCCAAAGTCCTACAAGTCAAAAGGCCGGTGGGGTTAGAATGTTTGAAGGTTCTATCCGTTATTAATAAGAAATGTGATTGTCTCCTTCTCGTGAATTAGTCTAACTGTGTTTGCTTCATTGATGGCAGTTCAGTTTGACTTGCACTAGACAAACTGTGACCACAACAACAACTTGCAGCTACTTTGCCTCGAGTCAATGCTGTAGACCCCAACTCTCTTTGTCTAGCCTTCCCCACTTGGAAGTCGGACCCTGCTTTCTTTAACTTTCCCTTGCTCCACACTAATTAATCAATGCACAACAAAAAGCAGAGAGAGAAAACAACGTTCTTTACTTCTGCTGTGTTTGCTTCTTTTACCGTCCTTGATATACTTTTGATTGTTTTCTCAAAAATTTGTTGTTGTATGCGTTGCACCTTTATGTCACGGTAAGTATTGATCCGCACGATGCATGCACATGTTTGAGTCAAATTAATGTGTAATCGTTTTTCCTTCTTTTGAAAGAAAAATTAAGACCCATGTGAACGTGGAAAGATTGGTTACACATTGATTTTTTTATGCATCTCGGAATCCTCATTTATGTTATTTAACTACCACCTATTTAATTTTTAAACTTGATATCTAGCTTAAAATCAATTATTAATAAATAAAGTGATCCTTAATATATTTATGTATCTCCAACTTTAATATATGTGTAATTTTTTTATCATCACTCTAATACTTACCTTCACGTGTAAGAACAACAGGTCTAACACGTGATAACTCATCACAAAAAGCACTATTACAAATGAGATAATAACAGAGTAACATTTATTCTGATATCATGTTTAAATTTTACGACACACATTTAATCTGAAGTCATTTCACAATAAAAATAGCAATTCTTATTATATTTATGTACCAAAAATACTCCAACTTAACATGAATAATTTTACCACTCTAAAACCACCATGACTTAAAAGTATTTCAAATATTTTTAAAGTTTTTTAATTTGAGTGAAAAAGTAATTTTAATGTAGTTAGATATCATGTGATTCTAGTAAAATTTTTGTGCCTTGTATATATGATGAATTTGAAAAGGTTGAAAAAATGTAGAAGACTTGCATCTAATGTAGCAAAGATTATTCAAGGAAGAACCCCATCTAATTAAAAACTTTTAATTATAATCAAGAGATGGGAACTAGATCATATAAATTAGATGCTAAGAGACTTGGGGGACTATTTAGCGCTTCTCTACAAAGGAAGCTGATTAAAGGACAATATGCTGGCATTGTGGGTAACTAAACCTTTCGAATTTCGAGATTTTGCTTTTCTTTCCCAAATTTATGAATGGTGAAGGAGAAATTGAAGGGAGAGGGGAGCAGAGAGACCAATTTGCTTTTCAGGATTATTAATTATAAGGTTCAATCTGCTACGTTGAATTGTCAAAAGTCCTTTTTTCCTAGCGTAGCCGTGTGTATACCTACTAGTATACTAGCCTCCCATTTATCTTCCCTTGTGCATCAATTATTTGAATGACTTCAATTTAACGCACTGCATCCGAATTTGTTTGACCATTCTTTAATCTTATCCACGTGCAGGCGCGCAATAAAGTTCCTGGAGAGACCAAGAATTCTACAACATCTGAGTCAATGCGTTTGAAATATTTACCACATTTCACATACTATATTCACATATATAGATATATTCACCATGTGAATTTGACTCTTTAAGCAGCCATGATCCATTGTATGGACATATTTGATACTAGTTTCCACAAGGCATACAGAACAGAAGCTTCAGTTATGGCTGTAAAGCATTTTCGTCACGCCCTATGTAAACATAAGAATTCATTCTCCCAACCAAGGGGTCTAGGATTCTTTTGAAATTACCGGCATGGGGAACGAGATTAATTGGATATCTTTTGAGGAATAAATGTTCAACTCAGAACTAATTAGTAATAATTATAAAGAGTCAAGATTATTGTTTTGAAGATCCTAGAAAGCAAATGATTAGGTAAACTTTCAACTAATAGCATTGTTTTTCCAAGGAAACGATCACCTAAACTACATGTTCAGACTAAAAAGGCTCAGCTCTTGTGAACCCATCTGCTCTAAATATATGAACGCCTGGAAGTTTGGATGTTGTTTGAGATTTCGAAGGAATACTCCCAGTTTCTAAAACAGACATCCATTTACATGATAGGAATCTGAAAAGCTTTATTGATCAATATCACTTGGCTGTACTTGCTTGACTCCAAGTCAACTAAAGAATCATATTTTATTCTTCTGGTTGTGTGATCATCTCTAGTCTCTTTCGCTAATTATATGTTGTCCCCCAATTTGAGATGGGGGTGTCCCTTTGGGTAACTCTTTTCATAAACTTTGTCAAGTCAAATTGGTGGAAATTAGCCTGGAGGGGAGGGGGTTGTCAATTTCAATAATTTCTGCAATGGGGATAGCAGTGATGAACTTGGAAAACAAAAATCATTTATACCAATGTTGAAACAAAAATCATTTATACCAATTTTGAACTATCATGTCATTTAAAGGGACTGAAACAGAAACAACGAAATTAGAATCAAGATCACGTGATTTGACTAACTTTTCTTTTATTGGATAATTAGTTATTTGAAAGAAATTTCCAGTTTGATCTCTGGTGCAAATCATGCTGTTCATTGTTAGTTTGCTTGACACAAACTTCTTCAGCTACACAAAAAGTTGTAGAAATATCGAATGCTACCTTGCAAATGGAATAGTAACGGATTCAGTGACAGTGCTAATGGAAGACATTTCAGGTGAATTGTATGATCCTGTGTAAATCTCCTCACTGAACCCTTGCGTTCTTTCCCTATTGTGAGACAACTCCATGTCCAAGCACTGTTTTAGCTCTGTTAACACGGAGCTCATTGTAGCTCTATGAATGGAACTTGGTGCAGTGCTCGCCATTGCTACTTCCAAAGCTTTCCAGACAGAATTCACATCAAACTCTCCATGCAGCCTTTGATCAACAATACTTCCTATATCCCCTCTTTCGATCAGAGGTCTCACCCATTGAACTATATGGATTGATTCATCTTTCCTAATGATTGCATGCTGTCCAGTGATCAGCTCCAACAGGACCACCCCAAAACTATAAACATCACTTTTCTCATTTAACCTCCGAGAATTGTAGTACCTGGACAAATGGGGAAATGTTCAACCTTTCATCTAAAAATTTGAGAATTCTTTATTTATTTATTTATTTTTTGCTTTTTAACCTTCTTAAATATTAACAGTAATTCTTCACCCATGACTGATATAGTGACTGCAACTGCTTAGGAAGTTAATATTCAAATATTTATCCAAAGAGGGGAAAAAGGGGGAACGGTGACACGTACTCTGGATCTAGATATCCTGTGGTACCCATAACTGTAGTTTCTACATGACTCTGGCCATCACTGGGAAAATCTACATGACTCTGGCCATCACTGGGAAAATCTACATGACTCTGGCCATCACTGGGAAAATCCCTGGAGAGACCAAAATCTGCTATTTTGGCGTACATGTTTTCACTTAAGAGAATGTTGGCTGTCTTCACATCTCTGTGAATTATGGGTGGTTTGCATCCATGATGTAAGTACTCCAGACCTGCAAATCAAAAACTTATCACCCTGAGTTTAGTGAATTAAGCCCAAAAAGCTATTGGAACTTTGATTGATAAAAACTGCAGACCAAATGAGCATAAAGATGCCGTTTATGGAAAGTTGGAGCGTATACTGTCACTATTGTGTTATAGGTGAAAATTATTTATTTATTGATTTACAAGCTTGGAAACTTTTTGTTACAGTGTCCTGTTTATGCTCAATCAGGAAGTTGAATCAACATGTGTTTTGACACGGTGCCATTGGGGCAAGTACGCATTTTGAAATTGTACAAACCTTGTGCTGCATCTATTGCTATCCGGAGTCTCATTTCCCAACTCAATGAATTTGAACTTTTATCTGCAAGCATTAAGTTGTCATGTATCTTCGTGGGCATGCATTTAAACTAAGGAATGATTTATAGCCTTAACATATGCAGATTATGAAAAAAAATAAGCATACATGAGAGGTAATCCTTCAAGTTTCCTTTAGCCATATACTCATAGATGAGTGCCATATTGCTTCCATCATCACAATATCCAATGAAGGAAACCAGATTCCCGTGATGGACTCTCATCAAAAGCTCAGCCTGCAGATTCACAAAAACTCATAGGACTCTTGTTGATGGTAGAGCATTTGCATTTCTTGAATTTAATTCTTAACAAGATAGAGAAAAAACATTAATATTTGGAGAAATTGTTTATTATTTCCAGGACCAGAAACAGAAATTTATTGGATTTCTTTTCTGGCTGTAGGAGTCAGTTTTATCAGATTGCTTAGCCAACCACAAAAGAAAGCAATGTGAGAATAATTACATACCTCAGTTTTGAACTCTTTTGACCC
The DNA here is from genome assembly GCA_036013995.1 of Theobroma grandiflorum. Lineage (NCBI taxonomy): Eukaryota > Viridiplantae > Streptophyta > Magnoliopsida > Malvales > Malvaceae > Theobroma > Theobroma grandiflorum. Next base: position 41,963,873 of record CP142129.1, read on the forward strand.
TTGGGTTGATGAAGGAGAAAGCATCTTTACAGCAACTTGAGTGCCATCTTTCATGTCTCCACGATACACAGTCCCAAATCCTCCCTTACCAATGACATCTTGAAAGTTTCTAGTAATGCTTAAAACCTCGGCATAGGTAAACTGCCGCTTCTTCGATGGCAATGGTCTTCCTTCACCATTGGATGAATCAGCCTCTGCCAGGCAAGTAAAAAAAAAAACATAGCTTCAGAATGCAGCATGGAATTTGATAGAAAGTTAGATCTTGATGAAATTCATGCCTGAACAAGGATTTTTATGACACAGTTTAAAATTACCTGATTTTCTTTTTCTTCGTAGTCTATACAACATAATCAAAGCAACTGACAGCACCAGAGCTGATAACACTGATGCAACTACTGGAACAACAATTTTCTTCTTCTTTTTGCATGAACCTGAGCCACAAAGGTTCTGTTCATCCACTCTGGAATCAAGGAAAAGGTGGTTAGATTATGTTCTACATGTGTCCATCTTGCATCAGTACATTGTTTTACATCATTAAGTATCAGAATTTCAAGCATTCTCTTTTCCTCCTAAACAATAGCACTTGTAAATCAAAGAAGATAAATGAAGGCATAAATATCTGCTAGCAGATATGGAAATACGAACCTCAGGGTAAGAAGTCCAGCCCTTGCTCTCTCTACAAGCTCAGTCGGAACATAACCTGAGAGCCGGTTGCCTTCAAGATTCCTACAAAGGCATAATGTAATTATTGTTACATCCATTTGTTCTTAATTGTTTTACTATTACACTCCTAATGCTCCATAACTTACAAGAACTTCAGAGATTTAAGTTCATTCAGAAACTCAGGAACTGGTCCAGTAAAGTGATTGTTTGACAAATCCCTGGCAGAAAATATTGCGTAATAAACATTGGGAGCTATGAGAAAGTCTTGTTAAGGATCAGTGCAGAAATATATATCATACTATGAGAACGTCTTGCTCAGGAACAGTGCAGAAATAAATTTCAACAATATGAGCGCTACGACATGTATACTTACAGGGACTCCATTGATGATAGGTTACCAAATGAAGCAGATATCATGCCACTTAATCCCCTTGAAGTCAAGTTACTGCTAACATTGTGAAAGAAATTCTCAACATCGAATGAATTTCGGCAGGAGGAAAGGGTATTGCTAGAAAACTCACAGAGAAATGATCCGAGGAGGAAGTGAAACACTGTAGTTGCATTTCAGACCTTCCCAGCTATAATTCTTTGGTCCACATGGATCCCCCACCCAGCTTTTATTTACTTGATATGTTCTTTTGATATCAAGGACAGCATCAGCTGTGTGGAAGGATTTATTAAAATTACAAGGGTGTGAACTTCAGCTTTCAAATTTGAGCAAATGAAAAGGCAGAAGAAATAAAATGCAGCATCAAAATCCATCCGAGGATTTTCTGGATACCTGACTTTGATTAATCCTAAAACATCATGGTAGGATAAAAATGCTATCCACATAGCAATAGCAGCTAACTAACTCAGCCTAAAGGAGAACAAGGCAAGGTAAGTAACCAAAAGCAATAACAGAGTAGTGAAAAGTTAATCAGCTAATACATCCAAGCAATCCCTCTTTTATACTACCAAAAGAAAAAAACAAACTATGGTAAAGTATTGCATTTCATTCAGCTAATAAAGTTGCAGAAATCATACCATCTTCAGAAAATGTTGGCAATTGCTCCAGTTGTTTGGCCATATAAATCTCAATGGCATTCAGAACAGGTGGAAGGGTTGCATCTCGCGTTCTATATATAGAAATCCGATGTTCTTTCCCTATTAAGGCTTCTGAGTTAGATATTGTGTCTGCATACAGGTAACGAGGAACTAAAGGTCCAAACATTAGAGACCCGTTCCAGGATATATTGAATTTCCTTGTTTGGTTTTTCTCAAGCTGCTGCACTTCAGCAAAGTACATGTAAACATAAAATTTACTAGTGCCTTCATCAGATGTCCACGATAATTCCAATGGATCACTAGCATTATGAGGCATTGCAGCTGTGCGAATGACCTGTAATGGAGCTTTGTATCCATTTTCATTACTGTTAATTGCCGAAGAGGTGCTAACCAAATCCCAAGAAGGAGAGTTGTATGGAGACCAAATGCGATCATAGATATCATCACTATTATATCGACCAGTGCCATTTACATAACCAATGTCGAATCTTTTGAAGAGTACTAATGAAGCAGTGCTCCCAAATTCTGTATTATAAATGGAACTATTTAGTGGCCTAAGCTCCAATGCTGATATAAAAGGAATTCCGAGACCTTTATTCACAAGGCAAACACTTACGGTATCTGATACTGCAACACTGATAATCTCTGTCGTTACTACGTCAGAAGCATTCCTGAATTTAACAACTGACCAGAGATTAACATCAAGATAAAGATCAAATTCTGGGAGCTTATCTTCACCATCATAGTTTCCATACAAGAACGAGGCTCTAATCAAATATAAACTGCCCTTTCGGCCGCCTGTAGGTGCTAAGGTATAACAATTTTTGTTCCCATATGGAAAACTCCTAAGATCTGAAAGTGGCTGAGCTAGGTTTGGATTTTTAGGGTACGCATACTCAGAAGAAATGTTCTTGTTGATCCCCGTGTCTATGTAAGCTCCATCTGATGCATAACTTATGCCAGTATCAATGTCTTCAAAGAAATTCTGAAATGAGCCGCAATCAATGCTTACGTACCCTGAAGAGAAGAATTTCCATGATTTCATTAAAATGAACTTGTTTTCTCTTTCTATTTACTAGCACAAGCTGTATCATTTAAGATTCTTCAAATTTGAACTTGGAAATTGATCCTGAACCATCAACTGTAACAGTTTTAAGCTAATCATTATGAATCATGCCATACTTCTTTAAGATGGTGAATCTAATTCTAAGCTGCAATCCTACAAAAATAACTCTCTTAAAAAAGACAAGTTAAAAAGGAAATATCAAAGAGATTTAAACAGAAGTTCTATGTCTATCTCTTGTTTTGTTGGCCCTCATGTTATTATGCATCTCATTTTATTCAAGCTTTTCGGTTTTGTCATACACCTTGCTTAGCTTGTGCGATGCATGTCTACTAGCAAGAGCCTACTGCCTTCACTTGTATATGCTGGCGGCTTTTATTGGTACCAGGCAGTGCTTGTAACTATTGCTGCTTTATGCAGTTTATTAATGAAATCTATATCTTGGCTGAGCAAAATAAAGAAAAGAAGTTCTATGTCTATGCTAACCAGATTCGTCCAGGAGAACTTACTAACCTGTTTGGAGTTGCCCATGGACGAAAACAAGAGCAGCAAGGGAAAGCAATAATGGAAAAAGGAAGCCGAGAGACATCTTCCTTTCCCTGTCGAGGTGAATGAGACTAATGTTGAAATTATGAAAACAAGTTTTAGAGAACATAAACATCAGAAGCAAGCCTTTGTTGCCTTTGTTGACTTAGATTCAATCATTTGTTAATTTCGAATTTTTTAATTTGCAAATAATTTGTAATTTATGTGAACTAGTGGCACTCCAAATAAATAAAAAAATATATTTATATATATATATATATATTTGAAAAAAAGACTGGTCCTGCAAGCTGTTGCAACTTGTGAAAATTCAAAAGTCTAAACTTCATTTTTACTTTTCTCATGATTGCAATTTTTCTCGCATCATCTTGTCAATAGTGGTTATTAATTAAATTCGATAAATTATTAAAATATTTTTAATTTGAAATGAATCTATTAATTCACACTTAAGGGTTTTTTTATAATTTTACTAACAAAATTAATAACCTAACCTCTTAGGAAAATAGAAATTATCCACAAAATATTAATTGAAGGAAAAAATATTCACAAGATACTTATTTAAAGAATTATAAGGTGTGAAAGAAGTAAAATTTACAAGGAGTATATATAGTTGTAGTTTATCCAATTTAAGATCATAAAAAATGATAATAGTATTAATAAATAGTAATGCTTGCATAGTTATCATAAGATACTGTAAAAAATTTTAAAATTTATTATAAATAATATTTTTACATGTAAAATAAAGAAAAAAATTAAAAAATATTATATTTTTAACATAATTGAAAATTATAAGATGTAACTTTCAACATGTTGTTTAATGATATAAATTTTTAAATAAAATATTTATTTTTATATTCATTTATTAATTAAAATTAAAAAATGTTTATCATGTTAAAATTAAAAGGAAATTCAAATTTTTTATTTTTTTAGTTTAAAATTTATAGATTGAAACTCATAAAATATAATCTTTCATGTTTTAATTGAAAAAAATAATAAAAATAAAATTTTTAATAATTAATTAAAATTAAATTTATAAAAAATATATCAACTATATCATTTGATACGTTATATATTATAAAATATGTATCACATATTTTACCATATATTTCCGATACTTAATAAAATATGATTCAGTTATAAATATATATGATTTTTTACTAATACTGTATTACATTTTATGTATATAGTAGAATAATGATGAATATAAATATTTATTTATTTAATAAAAAATAGCATAAGAAAAGTGACATGACACTACACCATCTTTATCAGTCCATGGACTATAAATAGTAAAGTTTGACAGTCATTGCTGATTACTGGAAAGCCTCACGGACCAATAGGCTACAGCTCCTAGATGAACAATCAATTTAACAAAAATAAAAAGAAAACTGAAAACCCCAGAAAAAAGTAAATATGTAAAATTGCAAGGGTATTCGAGTAAACTTGACCGTTCAATACCAATAGCAGTGACAAATTCCCGCCAAAAGAGCACACGCTTTATCTGGAGCCTTATTTCAAACACCTTTCCTTTGATTACCGGTCTGCGTTTCCGATTTCAGCTGAGTCTCCTTTCAGAAAAAAGATCGTCGTCGCCATGGTAATTTCGACCCTCTATTTTTTCTTTTCTGTGATTTTCCTTCATTTTCTCAGCTGCCAAACATAGATATAGTTGAATCTAACCTTGTTTTAGTTTTAAAGTTATAATCTGCTTTAAACTTGTTGGTAGATGGTAATTTCCTATAGAAAATGAACACCCTAACATTTTAAGATTTTTAATTTTTCAACTGTGATTCAGTCAAAGAAACGAGGTCTTTCATTGGAAGAAAAGAGGCAGAAAATGCTCCAGATATTTTATGAATCCCAAGACTTCTTCCTTGTGAGTATATCAGTTTTTAAAAAATTGTTGTTAAATATGTCTAAATACTGAAATTTTAGTTAATTTCATGCAATTTTTCAATGGTTTTAGCTTAAGGAGCTTGAAAAGTTTGGTCCCAAGAAAGGTGTAATTACCCAATCTGTCAAAGATGTCGTCCAAAGTCTGGTGGATGATGACCTTGTTTCAAAGGACAAAATTGGAACATCCGTAAGTACAAATTGATTGCATTACCATTCCCAAATTCGTATTGAGAAATTTCTCTCTATCTGTAGGTAATTAATTGCTCTTATGATGAAATTCTAGGTATACTTTTGGAGCCTTCCTAGCTGTGCTGGAAATCAGGTGGTTTTGTTTCTAGCATACCTTTCTATCTTATTATAGTTTTCATCTCAATATTAACGTAAGCATTTGAACAGTTGAGGAATGTGCGACGGAAACTGGAGTCAGATCTCCAAAGCAGTAAGAAGAGGTTCACAGAACTTGTTGATCAGTGTAATGAATTAAAGAAGGGGCGCGAAGAATCTGTAAGCATAAGTTTGTTCAATCACTTAACATTTCAATTTTGTTTCTAGGGATGACTGTTGGATATAATATCTCAAATTTTGTGCATTTATCAGGATGAAAGAGAGGGGGCCTTGGCTGAATTAAAAGCTATTGAATTGAAGTATAATGAGCTTAAGGTTGAATTACATTTATATCTTTTGTTGTGTATCAAGAAAATATATAGCGTCTATTCAAGTTTGTGACAATCATGGTCTAAATTTTCAGGAGGAGATGGGACAGTATGCAGACAATGATCCAGCTGCATTTGAAGCAATGAGTTTAGTGCTTATTTTGAATTGATACTTGGAGTGATAGTTTCCTTATGGACCTCTCATCTTTGAGATTCAGCATTGTCTGAGTGTTTTCTACAGTTTAATGAGTTCAAAGCTCACTGATCTTTTATTTAATGTTGGCAGAGAAAGCAATTGAAGTTGCTCATGGAGCAGCTAATAGATGGACAGGTTCTTCCCTTTTGCATAACGGGTTTCCTTTTCTTTTTCTCCTTTTTTTGAGCCTCCTAGATGTATATACGTGCGCTTTTACTGTTATGCACAATGTTTGTTGGTCATCTTGATTAAATTGGAGTGATATTCAATATATTTTTTAATCATAATGGCAATATTTATACAGACAACATCTTCACTCTGCGGCAGTGGTGCTCAAACAACTTTCCTGAAGCCAAAGAGCAGCTAGAACACATGTACAAGGAGGTATATGTTTTAGTTTCCTCTTTAAGCGTATGCACAAAGTTATCCTATGACATGCAAATAAATCCAACCACCACTGCAATGGTATCCCTTCTATTTACGCTGTGTTCAACAGTTTCTCTAGGGTGCACTAACCAGTGGGAAATGCTCAAATCCAAATCTCTGACAGTGAATTAAATCCAATGGAAATTTGTTGGGTGTGGGGAGTCATACATGACACAGAAAGCTGTGTCTATGGCTGCCTTAATTCATCATGTACCTTAGTTTGTGGGCATAGAACGAATGAAACTGAATAATTTTAGACTTTATAGTTAAAAGTGAAGGCCTTTTACTCTGTTTTGGCCACTTCTCATTTAATCAGACTGATGTGCATATTTCAGAATATTTTTTACAGAATGACCGCTCTGTTTTTCTTATTGAACATATACTTGTTTCTAGGCTAGTCCTCTTGTTAGACTTGTTTCAATTTGTGCACTAAAGATATTGCTTTTCTAATCTTACTCCAGGTAGGAATTACAGATGATTTTGATTATGTGGAGTTGTCACCAGCCATTCCACTCCGTGCAGTTGGTGATCAGATGCTAGAAAGACAATTCTCAAATGATATCATGTAGACCATCTTTCTCCTAAGTGGACGCCCTGCCCGCAATATCATCTTTTCCCCCAACATTAACAACTGCTGTCTTGATCAAACCATAATAGTGGCCAAGATGAAAATGGGTTCATCTAAGGCTTACTTGAAGTAAGCATGACTCCCAAGACTAAGTTGGCCATAAAAGTAGTGTATGAGTTGTTTAATTCCGAGTTTGACCTAGGTAGGAACAAGAAATTTCCTTTTCTTGATGATTTGCTCTATCTAGATTCAATTGCTTCTAAGCTTTCAGAATGTGTTCCCTAACAACTTGCACTTGATTTATAGCTTCTTTGTCCTGTTCAATTATAAGGTCAGAAGGTTTTTGATCTTTCATTAAAAAGGAAACAACTGTTAAATACAAAATTAAATTGTTATCGAATTCGTTGTTTACAGAAGTCGGAATATATTTTTATGAATTTGCAATTAAACGCACAGCTCCAAAACATAAGGCAACGGATGCAGCGAAATATGATGCCAAAATCGCGGTGGCGGGTTTAGGGGTACTTCCATCCCATCCCATCCCATGTTGATATCGCCGCCCAAGGCCAAGGCAGAGCAGAATCCTCTTTGAATTTTGAAAACCAGCATACAACAATGTAACAGATTATTAAAAAGAAAAGAAAAAAAATCAAAACTCAATCATTTTTGCATGTAAAGGAATCATCATTCATTGGACGAGTCTCAGGAACACAGCTCAACGACACCTGGACTCTGAACGTGCAGCCGTCATTGGTCGTACACGTGGCACCTTTCAACGGCCAAAAGTGGGGTTTCACAACCCTGTTAAATTGTGTTGTCTAACGCTAAAATTAGCCAGAGTGGCCGTTTCTTCGTTAAAATTCTCAAGTCTCTGCTTCTCTTTTTAAAGCCCCAGTCTGAAGTTCCCAAGCAGCAGCAGGGGTTATCAAAAAGTTCGTCAGTAGAAGAATAAAAAAAAGCTAGAATTATAGGTTGAAGATAGAATGGAGATGTTAAGAGTTCAGTTTGCAGTAATGGCCATTTTCGCGTTTATATTGGCCCTGCTTATACCTTCCGTCAACGCTCAAAGCCCCGCTCCTGCACCTCATCCTACAAGCGATGGTTTGTTCTCTCTCTTTTTTGGTTTACTCGCAGTTTTTTTGTTCTTGTTCTTTTGAGTGAGATTTTATAATATCTAGTAAAGAAACTGCTTTTGGTGTTTCTATGGTAACATGTTATAGTTTATCATTTAAATTTGATATGCAGGGGTAGCAGTTGATCAGGGGATTGCCTATGTGTTAATGCTGGTGGCTCTGGTGCTCACATATATCATTCATTGACATCATGCCAAGATATGAATATGTCGTGATTGAGCCATGAAGTATATGATATTAATGTGTTATAGGTCTTGTACTAATTCTTTTCTCTCCAGAATTTCGTTTTCTTGTTCAGTTGCTAGCTTGTTATTTTTCTGTTTCTTTGCAATTGCAAATATTTTTTTTTCCTTCAGTATTTCCTCCAAAAAGAGCATGAATAATGACATAGGCAAAACGGTTTCCTCCACTCCAACTCCCACTAAGGAATCATCTAAAGAATCATGAGTCCTGACTCCGAGTTTTACCCGATTCAGCGGTTCACCATGCTGAAGTCTATCCCGCTGATGCCCAACTAAAAAAAATAAACTAAACCTCGCAACTCACTCCAATAGGGCAATGTTTGATTAGACTCTGGGGTCAAACCGCATGGAAACTTGTCATCTAGACAAAAAAACATAACGTAATTAATCTTTAACTGTAATCGTCTAGGTTTGCATCGGTCCAATATGACAGTTTGTGTAGAAAGATCATGGTCACGGGGGAACCCTCCTTGTCTTATTCCAAGTGTAACCATATTTGTTCAGCCTATAAGAAATCAGTCACCATATTTTGCCTTCGTTTTCCCCTATGGATACGTTAGGTTGGGTTCTCACGGTTGATGCCTGTCATCTTTTTACATAATGGAGAAACTAATTGCAACATTGTCAGTTGTGAGCACATCTTTTGGGATTAAAACACCATATTTTATTTTCGAGATGACATAAAGTCACTAAGTAGTGAGTCAAGATCTCTACAAGGATTCACGGAATACAATAAGTGTTTATTGAACGAACAAGAACAAGAAAATGAGTGACATGAAGGCGTGAATTCAAGGAAGCAGAGTACAAATAAGGAGCTTGGTTTAGTTCATGCAATCTTTTATGTACATTGTCTGTCAAACCTTAAATGCACACAAATTTAAAGTAGACGATTCAATAATACAATATGGCCTCTTTTTCATGTTTTGCAACATGACCTGCGCTAGTCCAAGCAACAAAATCAGTTCTCCTGTAGCCGCCTGCGGAGCAAAAAGATTAATAAATAAATAAATTAGCATCAAAGGATTGTCCAATTATGGCAGCAACTATCAGATCAATTAGCAATGTTTCAAGCTCCATCCCTAATTACCCCTAGAATGAATTTACCTTAAAGTGCCATCTCAGCCTGCAATGCAGCAAGTTCATCTTCCTCAGCTGTGCGCTTTTGAGGAACAGGACGAGCTGGTTGCCTGCCAGCAGGCACCTGTACTGGAGCTGCAGGAGCAGTTGTTGCAGGCTGGAGAAGCTGTTCTTCCAACTCAGCACCTTCAAGCTCTTCGAGTTCCGCTTCCAATTCATCCTACAGCATCAAAAGTTTTGGACTAATTGTTAGATGTGTGTATATGCTAAATATGATAATTTGCAAACGTAAATAATAGCAAGAAGAAAAAAAGAGCGCATCAGAAAGTAATAACCTCGTCAAAATCAGCTGCAGCTCCAATAGGAGTTGACAATGCTTCCTGAATCTGTTTCATGTTCTCAGTCTGTTCATTGATCTCATCCATTGTTTTGTCAACATCGTCTATATTCCTGTAAATAAAGCCATTTTCAGTAAAACAGTAAGAATTAGCCACATGAAGGCCCAAGAATAAGTGCTAATTTAGATATCACAAACTGCAAGTCAGCATGCTTCAGCACTATGGTGCATGATGATGCAAAAAGACAAATACAATGAAGAAAACCCTAAAAGCAAAATTTTGGCCAACGATAACAATGGTACATGAAATATATTGGTTACATACGTTGCTTTCTGCATTGCCTTCATTGCAGACGCTCCAGTTCTCAATGCATCCACAGTTTCAGTTGTGGCTTTGGCACCTTCTAACATTATCATCTGTAGAAGTTGATATATATGAATAAGTATAGCATCATCAGAAACAGCAAAAAACTCAAAAAGCCTCTTAGGACATTGTTAAATCACTAAAAATAACAGTATTCCAAGCTCACTTGATCATGAATACGAAGCTGAAAGTTTCCAAGCTGTTCTATTTGTTGTTCATAGAGTTTCTTCCTCTTCAAGCACTGTATAGCCGCTGCATAAGAGTACATCAATGAGTACTAAGAGTAAACAATATAAATTTGGCAATCAACATAGACAACAGTGTTTTAAATTGAGTCACAAATCAGATGATAAACCACACTTAACTATTTAATGTTTTTTACAACATGAGGACAAGATCTTTGAATGTCAAAAGTTCACATGACATGAGCACATTACACATCAGAACATTACAATCATACCTAAGCATCTTAATGTTCATCTGCTTTAGAACATCACTCAATGTCCAAAGAACATTAAAAACTCAAAGTTATTTGGAAACCAAACCACAAGCTTGCGATGCCGTAAAACATTTGAGTGAATTTTTTTCTTTTGGGGCCACTCTATTATGTTCTTGTCTTTCTTTTGGGAATAGAAATGAACAAAAATTGTGAGGGAAGGGGGTATTATGGAAAAGAACCAGCAAAAATTTCTAATATAAATACTAAAGAAATATGAAAGATTATCATGAAGCTCCGGCATAACTAAGTTACAAGCCATCACATGTTTCTGCCGCAAGACATAGGTTTATGGTCTATATCACATATCAAGCATAAAGAAACCAAAAATGAGAACTATATAATTAACAAAGTGAAGTCATCCAATTCCCTTCAAACTTGATATATATTTTCTTCAACAAGGAAAGTCATGTAAAACTAGGAAAAGCAATAACCAATTGTGCATATGCATGGCAACCATACCTCTCTTGTTTCTCCCTTTGGCGAATTCCTTCGCCTTTTCAACCTCTGCGGCAGCCTTTTTCACAAGTACTTTTTCCTTTTTCTCTAGCATTTCAAGGGTCTACATGATGGAGATCAATATAGGTTTCAGTTTAAGCAAAATATAAAGAGCAACAATGTAATTCAATCAGTGGAAACAAATAAAGAGTGCAATTGCATTTTGAGGCACCACACATGAAATAAAAAATGCTGGAATTAGTATAACAATTAAGATTCTGGAGTTTGAATGCATCCCCAATACACAATCTATATACCCAAACTTCTAACTTTATAAACAACGACTCATACACCCCTGTATTGTCAAATTTTAGTAAAGATCAGCAAGGAATATGCGTATGAAATAAAAAATATCCTTAATTTCATCCTTAAGACCTTTTACTTCATCTGAATGACACTACTAGATAAATTTTGATAGAATTATAAAGAACAAATTACATGTATTAATCTATTTTTTCCAGAAACTGTTACATTTATTGCAAAATTTTCACCACCAAGTCGTCAAACATCCTCCTCCACCAAGTGGCCAATTTTATGAGGATGGACTGATGGACTACCAAGACACAACTTCACATAATTTTGCCAGGCAAAATGTTTCTTTTTTTTTTTTTTGCATCAACTTTTATTCCACTTCAACTGTCTATTATATTTCTGCGATTGATAACAACCCTTCCAATTTTAATCAAACAATTTAATAATTCAGAAAAAAGGGTTACCGTTATCAGCCAGGAACCCAGTTCTTTCAAGCATATCCCAAAAGTCCCAAGCAATTATGAACACTAAATTCAACCCACCGAATTCACCAAAGGCAATTTTCGAATTCCACAATTCACACAAGGAAAAATAAAAAAAATCGAAAACAAAAAATTAATTTCCTATTAAACAAATAAAAAATATCAAAATGGAGAATATACCTCATTTAATTTGTCTAAAGTGGTTAAAGCATTTGTTTCCTGCTTGGGTTTCCCAAAAAGCCGATTAAACATGATTAACTCGCCGCGTTTAAACCCCCGATCTTCTGCGTAACAACAATCACCAAAACGATCAGATCATAAGAAACCCTAATCAGACGATCAATCACTCAAAAACAGCTAAAACAATTCCAATCAAAATAAAACAAGCATCAGATATTGCAAAACAACACTTTAGTGTAAGAGAAAAAATTAATCTAACCTGTACAATTGAGAAACTAGGGATTTGGGGAGTTGAGAGAGGGAGAGAGATCTGTCAATTATGAGAGAATGAACCAAAAAGGGCAGCCGGTTTTTATATGGGATTTTTCCTTAAGCGTGTTGTGTTAGAAAGTAACCTGCGTCGGTCTCCTCTTCCTCATGACGTTGAATGCATCCGCTATCCACGTGTCGTCCACTTGATCTGTTTTATGGAGATTGGCCCCACCTCCATCACATTTATATTAATATTTAAAATAAACTTGCTTATTATGCGAAATAACCTTACCATATAAAATATCATTATTAATATTTTAATAATAAATAATTATTATTTTATTATTAAATTAATAATATGTTAATAAAATTTTAATAATAAGAAATTAAAAGATAAAAAGAAAAATGAAGTTAGAAAAAATAAAAAGAAATTAAACCTAAAAATTATATTAATATTTTAATAAGAAATTATTAATATTGAATACATTTTTAATATTTAAAAAAATAAATTGAAAGAGAAAATTAAATTAATATTTTTTATTAAAAATTAAATTAGGAGAGAAAAATGAAAAATAAACTAAAAATAAAAAATAATATTAAAAAATTAATAATATATTATTAATTATTAAATTTTTAATATTTTATTATTTGATAAAAAGAAATTAAAGGAGAAAAATTGGAAAAATGAAAATAGAGAAAAATAAAAATAATAAAATAAAATTTATATTAATATTTTAATAATAAACTTTAATATTTTAATAGGAAATTATTAATATTTTAATGATGACAAATTAAATTATTATTTAATAATAAGATTGCCAAAAAAATTAGTTTCAAAAACCTCAAAATTATAATAAAGGTCATTTTTGCTAGCTTATCACCTTATTCTTTTATTATTCTATATTTTTATCACTAAGTATTAAAATAATAATAAAATTAACATTTCATTTTATAAACCGAATTACATAATATCTATTTTATTATTTCTACTTTATTTTATATTATATAATATCTAAAGGTACCGTAAAAACAATCACAACTTTATAATAAATACAGCTTAATTTCGTTTGTCACACATTTTTAAAAGCAAGACACTTATAGGCATCAATTGCTCTACTAAGTGATTGGAAAAAAAATTGACTTTCGAAATGAACAGTGGATTGATAGACACAATTTAAAGGATGAATTCTAAAGAAATTATGCTTTTGCTGTTAAAAATGAAGGTACTGTGGATCAGTTTGGTGAATAGGTTAGAGAATAATGGTAGTGACGAGTTGAATTAAGAAGAAACATATTTGACTGGGAAAAAGAGCAGTGGACTGAGTTTATGACATTGTTAAATGATCAGGTGCTTGGTAGCGGCTTTGTTGATAAATTGATCTAGAAATTTAACTCAAGTGAGGAGTACTCTATTAACTTGTTCTGCAGGTATGTGTTGGAGATGAATCAAGAGAGAGATAGCTTTTGGAGTGATATTTGGAAGGGATTGGCCCCCCTTCATAGTTCAAGTCTTTGTGTGGCTTTTAATTAAAGGGAGAGTTGCTATGAGAGAGTTGTTGTTAGAAAAGGGTATTCTTACAGCTGATGCAACGTGCTCTCTTTTGTGTAAAAGGGGCTTGAATCCATCGGTCACTTGTTTTTCATATGCCTCGAGACTTGGATGTTGTGGAGTTGGCGGGCTGAGAATTGGGGTTTTAAATGGCTGAACCGTCAAGGCCCTTTACTTTCTTTTCTGAGTTAGAATGAGACAGCTACGGGCTTAAAAAATGAAGACACATGGAGGATGAAGTTTTTTGCTATTGCATGGTCAATCTGGCTTGCAAGAATGATTGTTCTCTTTAAAGGTAAATTATGGGACGGGGAACAACTGTATGATATCATTAAACTCTGTGTTCTGTGGTGGGTTCATGCAAAATGGCCAAACATGAACCTTTCGATTATAGAGCTAACAAGAATGCCAAGTATAAGGGTTCATCCCAGGAAAATAAAAGCCGTTAAATTAGATGAGATTTGGCAGCCACCCCTGAGGGGAATGGTCAAATTTAATATGGATGGGGCTTCTAGAGGAAACCCGAGTAAGGCGGGAATTGGTAGTGTCTTAAAAGGATGATGAAGGTAAAATGTTGATTCACATTTCTATGTCTACTGGAATTTCTGATACTAATGCAGTTGAGATATTGGCGATAAATAAGGCTCTCTAAATTGTTGCGACATCTAGATTGGGTAGTGCTGATGGTATTATTTTGGAAAGTGATTTGAAGAATGCAGTGAAGTGGGTTAGGGAGCCATCCACTGCTCCTTGGAAACATAGAACCACCATGATGCGTTTGGATTTTTTTAAGCCACAGTTGAAGCAGTGGAGCCTTCGAAAAATCCCAAGATCTGCAAATGGGGTAGTAGACTCCTTGGCTTAGGCTGGGGTTATTACTGATGCTGGTGATGAAGCACCGAGCTGACTGGAGGTTGGGCTATGTTCCCCTGCACTTGTCTTTATTTGTTGTTTTTATCCTGAACCTTGTGGGTGGATGTCTTTTGCTTGTTGTGAATATGTTGTGATTTGGTTATGGGGTTTGTTTTATTGTGTATAGGCTTTGCAGGTCCTCAAATTTTTATTTTGAGGTTTGGGGAGTGCTTTCTGATTTTGTATAGAGGGTTCTTATTGGTTCTGTAGATTTTTGTACCTCCGGACGGGGAAGGTGGAGGTTTTGATACCTCCCGCAAGTTGGGAGTTGTAAATTTGTGTTTTGGGGTCTAGACGGGTTTGTTTCTGCGGGCTCCATTTTTTGTTAACCTACAGACTTTGTGTTCTAAATGCAGTGGGAGTTACTGCTGTGTTGTGATTTTTCATTGAATGATAATTCCATCTCTTCAAAAAACAAAACATCGATTACATGCACAAATACTGTCCTAGCTGCCATCATTTACTCATTTTAAAAGGTTGCTTTAGTAAATCATATTTTTTTTTCCCTTTCTTCGTGGGTCGCAGTCAAAATGAAAGTGGTAATTGATTACTAATTTAATTTACTAGTAATTTAGAACAATAAAAGTTTTGAGACTTAATTTTTATAAATTATTATATAAAAATAAAATTTACTATTTTAAAAACTAATCTTCGAAATTACATGTCTTCAAGACTCCTAAAGTAGTATTTTTACTTGTTTATTTGCAAACATTTTAGGTGTATCACTTATTTATGGCCTCATTTTTTAAATGGGTCTCATACATAAGGGGTTTTTGACAATAAACATCTTTATAATTTTAACTGTTTTTAGTCAAGAGAATTAAAATTTAGACAAAATTACCCTTAATGAAATCGACCCATTTATTTAGCTTCGTATCTTAACCCGAAACCTATTAATGGGTCAAGTATGTTTAGTTCTGTGCTTCAAACAAACTTAAATTCTTTGAGCTTTTCTCGCTAGACTATTCATCTCTGGAGTATTGCGTGACAAGTTTTTAGATATTGCGTGACTAGTTTTTAGACATTGCGTGACTAATTTTGTCAAGGGAAAAAAAAACGAGCCCAAGAGCATCACATCTCAAATCGACGAAAGGCAGGAGCAAGACCATCATCGAAGAAAACAATATCAGATACAGATTTCTCCCGCCACCAAGGCAGAGACAGATCGTCACGTGGGAGGAATTTTTAACTCAGAGGTAAGGAAAAACACGTAAATCAGTAACCGAAGACAAAGGAGTAAGGGAAGCCCTCAAAACTCATAACGGGAAATACAAGACACTAACACAAACAAGAACTCTGAAAGAACAAAACATAGCCAAAAAAGAAAATTCCTAAAACCCAACCAGAAACCAAAGTCACGCAATGCCTTACTAACAAGTCATGCAATGCCTATCCACTAGTCACGCAATGCTTTATTAAAAATTAGTCATATAATGCTTAAACACTAGTCACGCAATGCCCAAAGTCAGTCACGCAAGCGTGACTGACTTTGGGTTGCGTGAGACATTAACACAAACGAGAACTCTGAGGGAACAAAACATAGCCAGAAAAGAAGACTCCTAAGACCCAACCAGAAACTAAAGTCACGCAATGCATATCCATTAGTCACGCAATGCATATCCACTAGTCACACAATGCTTTACTAAAAATTAGTCATATAATGCTTAAACATTAGTCACGTAACCCAAAGTCAGTCACGCAAGCGTGACTGACTTTGGGCATTGCATGACTAGCGTGACTGACTTTGGGTTACGTGACTGATTTTGGGCATTGCGTGACTAGCGTGACTGACTTTGGGTTATGTGACTAGTGTTTAAGCATTATATGACTAATTTTTAGTAAAGCATTGCGTGACTAGTGGATATGTATTGCGTGACTTTGGTTTCTAGTTGGGTCTTAGGAGTTTTTTTTTCTGGCTATGTTTTGTTTCCTCAAAGTTCTTGTTTGTGTTAATGTCTTGTTTTTCCCGTTGTGAGTTTTGAAGGCTTCCCCTACTCCTTTGTCTTTGGTTACTGATTTATGTGTTTTTCCTTACCTCTGAGTCGAAAATTCCTCCCACGTAACGATCTGCCTCTGCCTTGGTAATGGGAGAAATTTGTATCTGATGTTGTTTTCTTCGGTGATGATCTTGCTTCTGCCCTTCACCAATCTAGGATGTGATGCTCTTGGGCTCGTCGTACTTTCCCTTAACAACGAGTCAAATTATTGAGTTTTTCTTCTTCTTTGCGCTGGTTTATGGTGTTTGGATTCCTTTATGCTTGGCTTCTCTACTTGATCATTCAGAGAGTTTTGGCTGGTTATTTCTGGAGTTGTTTTTCTGTGCCTTATGGTGTTTGAGCAGAGAGAGAAAGCCATATTTAATTTTAAAATTTTTGTCTAAATAGCGGGATAGAGAAAACTGAAAGTATTTTAATTTGTCTGAAATTGTTTAAAGGGTATTCTTGTCAAGTCCTGTAAAAAATTGTTTAAAAATAGTTAAAATTATAAAGACGGTCATTTTTTAAATACCTTTACTACAAAGGTTATTTCTCACAATTTCCTCCTTATTTATTTACAGACACTTTAAGTGTATCATGAATTAGAATGATGTAGTTAATTTTGTTTTATTCTTTCCCTATTACAAAAAAAAAAAAAAATCACCACTTTAATATAACGTAAGGACTAATTATTTAATTTGACCATTTAGTTTTTATACTAACTAGGATTTAAATCATGAAATACATGACTCGTTTGCCTTTGTTATTTTTTTTTCACATCCCTACAACCTTGTGAATCCAAAAAAAAAATTTATATATTTATCTATCTCCCTAATGTGTTGCAAGAAAAGAAAATCTTATATAATATAAAACTTGTATAAATTACATAAAAATTTAAAGGGTGTATATTACCTAAGTATATATAAAGTTAATTTTAATCTTATTCATAATCTAACTCTAATTAAGTAATAATATTATAATATAACTATTATAATCTAATTAGATAATAGTATTATATAATAACTCTAACAAAATAATTTGTATAATTATTTTAACAACTTGATTATCATAAATTCTTATTCACTAACAACTTTTACTTATTAAGTATATTTAATCTTTAAATAAATTTAATGGTCAAGTAATTTTCAACCAATAGAATTTTATTAGAATCTAAATTGATTCTCAATTAGAATTTGAGTAAAATATTTAATATAAAAATATATTTTTTTGAAAGATAATTTTATAAAATTAAAATAATGTTATTTTTTTTAAAAAAAATAGATAATTCTAAAGTATTTATCTTAAGGGTGATTAATCAAATTTGTATAAAAAAAATGGTCAAAAGATTTATGTAGTCTTTGTACTCTTCAAATTTGTTTAATTTAATCCTTGTAGTCGAAATCGAAACAATTTAATCTCTTAATTTTGAGAATTGCATCAATTTAATCCCTCTCCCTAATGACATCTAATTTTACCATTAAAGGATAATGTCAACATTGATATGTCACATTTTGATGACGTGGTAAAAAATAATAATATGACATGCCATGTGGTACTATACGATGAGATGGAAGTGCTAATGTGGCACTAATACGCTGATATGTCAGTGCCACGTGACAGATCAAAAAAAAATTTAAAAAAAAACTTTACTATGTCATAAGGATAAAATTGAACAAAAATATATAGTATATGGACTAAATTAAACAAAATTGAGATGTTGAGGGACTAAATTAAAAAAAATAAATCTTTAAATAGATTATTGATATGCTTTTTAATAAGCCAAATTTTAAATGTAAAAGATTTATTGTGCTAAAAAATATATATAAATATTTTCTTACTTGATTATTTGATTTTTAAATATGTAAATTAATTTATCTTTTTTACAAAAATTAAGTTTAAATTCTCATTCTATAAAAAAAATTAAAAAAAAATTTCATATCTAAAGTCAAATTTAGATAAATAATTTGCATTACATTAAAATAAAATAATATAAAATGACTACATATGTTGATTTAGTTGAAATTTTCACAATTTACAAATACACATTCTTTTAAAATTATTCAACTCTTACCCAATTTACCTTTTACTTAAATTTACTCAAAATTTTTTATAAAATGATTTTATTTAAATTCAAATACCACAATCAAATTTTGTCAAATTTAAATTTAAATTATTAATTTGAATCTACAAAAAATTTATAAATAAACTGAAATGGCACAAATATTTACAATTATATTTAACTTTATCAACTATAAATATAATCTTTAATATAGGAAATTTCAACTTAAAAAATATAACTTGAAATATTAAATAAAATAAAAACATAAAAAATTAAAAGAATGGAGCTCAAATTCTATGGTTGAAATAAGAGGTTTGTAGTGTCAAATTTAAGTAAATCAAAACGAAAAATTATTTTTACAATCATCACTAACTCTATATCTCCATTCTTTATTTTTTTAAAAGAAAAAACTAAATCAACATATTTTGCTAATTTGAGTTTAGCTCAAGTTAAAAACTAAATTAAATAAATTTTAAATTTTTATACTATTATAAATAGAAGAAAAAGAATTCATTTAATCATTTTATATTATTTTATTTTAACATAATACAAGTTATTCATCTAAATTTGATTTTAGATATGAAATTTTTTCAAAATTTTTTTTATATAAGGATAATTTAAATTTAATTTTTGTAAAAAAGATAAATTAATTTAAATATTTGAGAATCAAATAATCAAGTAAGAAAATATTTATATATATTTTTTAATACCCTAAATTTTTTACACTTAAATATTTGACTTATTAATAAACATATCAATAATCTACTTAAAGATTTGTATTTTTTAAATATTTTTTAATTTAATCTCTCAACATTTCAATTTTATTCAATTTAGTTCCTATATTATATATTTTCATTTAATTTAATCCCTATAACGTGATAGAATTTTTTTTTTTAGAATTTTTTTTATTTGTCACGTGACACTGACATATCAATATGTTAGTGCCACGTTAGCACTACCATGTCATCTTATAGTGCCACGTGGCATTGCCACATTATCATACGATATCACGTGGCATGCCACATCACCATCTTCCACACCATATCGTCAAAACGTGACACGTCAGCATTGACGTCATAACTGATGTCATCTTTTATTAGTAAAATTAGATGTGAGATAAATTGATTTAATTTTCAAAATTCAAAAACTAAATTACTTTGATTTTGAATATATAAATTAAATTAAATTAAAAAATACAAAAAAAGAACAAATCTTTTTTTTTAAAAATCATACTCCTGCCTTCATTAACAGTTTGGGAATAATTTCCCATCACAAGAGTACAACCAAAAGAGAGACCAAAGTCTCCAATTTATTAGTCAATATTCTTTCACAAAAACAATCGAGAATACCCCACCAATACTATTTTATCTTGAAAATAAGCCCTACCCAAACAAAAAAACTCAAAAAGCCAATCCCAAAAAAGACACAAAAATACAAGTTCTGGGATAAATCCTGCAAACCTAAAAAAGGTCATCACAGATCAAGACGCTATCAAGACTTAACATCAAACTCTCAACATTTACAAACATCTGCAGGAATTCACATCATAGCCAAACAAAACAAACAATCAAAAACCTCTCTTGATCCCTTTTCATCTCAACAGCACAAAGACGTCCTGAATTAATCATCACGTCGCAATCCATGAACCAGTAGCATAGCTCATCACCCTTCCAAACACACCATGACTTGCAAGACAAAAAACCCTAAGATCCAAAAACTTGATCACCAGCAATGAACCACATCATCCCAACAACAAAAAAAGGGAAAAAAAGGATCGCAAGACATAACCTTTTCAATCAAAAACTCTCAAAATCTCAGTTTGGAGATGTATACCTTTCTTAGCTAAATTATCTGCTCTTTGATTTGCTTCTCTCATGTCAGTTAAAAATTCACTACGCAAGTATACGTATCGAATAGACAGTATATTAGCAAGTAGAGTATCGTTCCCACGGAAAATTGATCTAAAACTTTACTAATTACTAAAATTAAAATAATTTAATTTTATCCAAATAATCTAAATTAATTAATTAATTAAAACTAATAAACTAGAATTTAAAATAACAAGAAAAATCAAAATAATAACAACTGGAGAAAATATCAGATTAAACAAGCCTAGGATTACAATATCCCTCACACTTCATCTAAATTTTACCTCTCCTTCTTAATTTACTTCAATGGGTTGAATTGCTAACCTAGAGTCCTAAATTATTTATAAGGGTCTCCCGACTCGTCCTATAAAAATATCTATTTTAACCAAAACACTATATCCCTATGTGAATTGAAATTAAAACAGACTCATTAAGTTTAGGCTCTAATCTGGCTACATATGGCCTATAGGTATATCCTTATCCTATACGCAAATCATTTAACATGATCATATGCTATCCCAATTTTAGTCTACTCTAAACTCCTTCTCTCAAGTTTGTTTAGGTTCCTAAATCAGTTTAATTGGTGGCCAAGCAATCAAAAACATTAAAAACAAATTGGAATAAACAATTCAATTCCCATGGAAAATAAGTAAGAAAGAGATTAGAAACTTACACTACATGTGAGTTCAATTGCAATCCTAGAAAAAGAAATTTAGCTACTCATAATTGCAAAATCAAATAACATTGTATAAAGTTCAATCATTGAAAATAACAAGAAGAATAAAAGCCAAGGAACAAAATAATGATTGTTGTTTTGATCTTCGGGTTTCAGCCTCAGCTTCTAACTTCTTGAATCTCCAGAGGTTGTCTCTCAGGTCTTAAAATATCCTATATATACTAACAAACTTAATCTAAATTTCTCCAAGTTGACCTAGGGTTTAATTGGGCTTAAAACATAATGAGAGGCCCAAAAAATCACTTAACAGTCTTTACAAATTTCCATTCCCGGTATAAGATGTCCAGCTACTTTCCGACATAATTTTCTCTATCTTCGAAGTAGAACTGGGCAAAGTGATCTTCATAAAAGTTGTAGCTCTGTCTCTTAGCTTTCCAATGGTCAAAGAATCGCAGCAATTGGAGTTCTGTAGCTCAAGATATGACTAAAACACTGAAGCATATGCAAGTAAATTTCTAGATCTTTTAGCACCTTACTTTCCAAAATTAAGCCCAATTACTTTAGGTCCTACCAAAAATATAAAAACTAATAAATATTAACCAAATTAAAGGAAATAACATAAAATTAAATAACTTACTTAAAAATAAACTAAATATAAAAATAACTAAAAATTAAGAAATTATAATTAAAAACTAAGGACTTAGCTAAAATTTAATAACAAAATTGGAATAAAATAATTTTATAAAATAGAATTATCATCTCATCACATGTCTGATGTCCCACTGCTGAATTCTATCTTTCAGCTTTTCAATTTGGATGATCTACTTTCTAACTCTCCAAGGGGCTGACTTTGGTACTTTAACCCCTTTCACCGCATTGCTAGAATCACTTTCAACCACCAGCTTATTCCCCTCCATCCATTTTGAGGCACCAAAAATTATAAAGGCCTCTCTAACTGCAAGAACTTTCGCCAAATTAGAATCGGCCATACCAATCGATTTGGAAAACAGAATTTTCACCTCTCCACTACTGTTTCTGGGGACACCTCCAATTCCCATAAGATCGAGGCATCCGTGCCGCCCCGTCCGCATTAAATTTCAGTTCCCCTTCTTTGGATTCCTCCCATCTAATTCCTTTCCTTCCATCATTGCCTTTATTCATCTGGTCATTAATTAAAGGCATTCTATATGTGTCTATAACCGACAAATAATCACACGGCCATTTGGCTTTAGCCCAAGTTGCTATTCTGATTTTTGCTAGCTCCAAGCATTGGTTCACTTCCCAATCTTTCGCTTCGAACACAACCTCATTTTTGAACTTCCAAATGGACCATGAGATGGTGAAAAAAGTCATTTTCCAGATTCTAAAATCCACCTTCTCAAGCTTATTGTTGTTCCATGAGTCAAAAAAATTCTGTTGTTTCTAAGGGCCACCCATTCATAGCTGCAAGCCTTACACCACCCCATCCAGACCTTCCAAGTCTCATCACATTTAAAAAATAAATGACTACAAGATTCACCCTTTACATTGCATAGCACGCACATACTCGACGAATTGTTCATAACTCCTCTTTTGACAAGTTCTTCTTTAATTGCAAGTTTACCATGAATAAGTTGTCAAACAAATGCTTCAACTCGAAATGGAGCCAAACCAGCCCAAACATTTTTTCATATCCTGTCAGTATTTTCTTTTGGAGCCATAATATGTTTACAAAATGACTTTGTTGTGTAAACACCATCAGCTTCCTTTTTCCATATCAATTCATCCCTTAACTCTTTACTCAATTGAAAATCTTTAAGAAGGTGACCCATTTGTTCCCACTAACTTTTTTCCCAATCAAACATTCTCTTTCTTAGATTCACGTTCCACACCCATGTATCATCATCCCATTTCCTGTACTCTACAACCTTTCCATTTTTGTTTGCTGCTAGCGCAAATATCCTTGGGAATTCTCGTGCCAAGATCACCTCTTTGATCCACTCGTCGCTCCAAAACAAAATATTTTCCCTATTACCTACAGCAAACTCGATGTTTGGAACCACTTGCAATAAACAATTGTTAGTTGGGCAAAGGGGAGAAATAATTTTTTTCCATAATGTCGAAGCCCTCCTATTTACACTCACGTTCGACAACAGACAAGAAGGATCACTTCTATTTTTCTCTACTACAACTTCTCTCCATAAGCTGTCCCTTTCCATGTCATAACGCCAAATCCACTTATTCAACAAACCCCTGTTTTTCACCTCCAAGTCAGTTATCCCAATCCCCCCATATTCTTTGTAGTTGCACACCTGATTCCACTTGATCCAATGGATTTTTCATTTCTGGTCATCACCCCCCCACAAAAATCTCCGCTGAATTCTCTCAAATTCATTGTTAACCTCACTAGGAATTTGGAAGAGAGACATGTAGAAAATTGGTAAGCTTGTGAGTACCGCCCTTATCAAAGTAATCCTACCCCCTAGCAACAACACTTTAGTTTTCCAGCCTGTAAATTTCGATTCCATACATTCCAACACTAGTTTCCAAAATTTAGAGGTATTATGCTTGACTTCGAATGGTAGACCGAGGTATGTAGAAGGTAGGATACTTACCTGACACATTAATCTTTTCGCCCATTCTTCCACCACATTCCGCTCCACTCCAATCCCCATCAAATGGCTCTTGTGAAAGTTAATGTTCAAGCCCGAGACACTTTGGAAACATCTTAAGATCCTTTTGAACGCAAGAATATTTTCAAGACTCGATTCACAAACCAGCATAGTGTCGTCAGCATATTGTAAATGGGTTACTGATAATTCATTGTTTCCAATTTTAACCCCCCTACAGACCCCTACCTCCTCAGCTTTTCTCAGCATTGAACTCAACGCTTTTGCAACGATGTTAAAAAGGAAATGGGACAACGGACACCCTTGCCGAAGACCCTTTCTCATTGCAAATTGTCTAGTTGGAGACCTGTTAACTAACACCGCAATGGATGCCGTAGTGATGCATTCCCTAATCCACTTTTTCCACCTATCACCGAAACCCATGCACCCCATCACCATATCAAGAAAACTCCAGCTGACATTGTCATAAGCTTTCTAAAAAATAGATAATGTGGAAGGAAACTTAACTATTCCCCAACTTTCTGAGTCAAAGTTAGCAACTTGTAGTGCTTTATCCTTGGCCCTTGGTATGCCTGATAAAAACTTAACAACAGCTTGTATAAATAACCCTGGTTTGAAGACCAAATCCAGTAACTCTGCACTTCCAAGTACTAGCGGTAAAGCTTCAGTTCAAGTTCCATCAAGGTAAAACTGCATCTGTTCAAGCCCAAAATCATCAACGAGGTCCTACAACTTCTGTCTTGGTCCATAATCAGCGCCCAAAAGGTCCAATTACTTTTGTTCCCACCCAAAATCTGTCTCAGCAAACTCAAGTTGCCACACTTGGAGTCCCAAATCAGTATTTAACAAAATCCCATGTAGATCTCACAATTTTATATACCGTAACAAGACACGAATTTATTATTTATTTATTTAATTGTGCTCACTTGACACATTTTAGTATGCATTTAATATTAATTTATTGATTCATACTAATATTACTATTTTTATGAAAATTAAGGTATATTGATATTAAATTCTATTATTTTATAAATATTATGTTATTTATAATTTTTGATTGTAAATTTAAATAATAAAATTATATTTTACTTGTAAATATTTTAATTTAATTGTTTCAATCGTATTAATCATATAAACATATTATAAATTGAATAAATATTAATTTCACATCGTATAAATTTTAACTTGATATATTTAATAAAAATAATTATGTCGTAATATGTTATACGTTTATTAAACTTATTCATATAATTAATTAATTAATTATATCATATTTATGTTTAATATCTATATTTACAAACACGATTAAGACATGAATTGTCAAACTTAATCCTATGACTGCATGAATTATCAGCCTAATCCGATGACAGGTTAAATCCTCAATGCCATTGCAGTTGCTGTTGGGCCGGCATTAGTAGCAATGCCTGTTGTATCGCTGCCAAGGCTTTTCAGTCTAAAAATGCTATTTAAATTCTATTTTCTTTAGCTCTTTTGTTAAACCTCTCATATCACTTACCATTTGGAAGTTTATTCTAATGTGCAATGTGTTTGTACTGACCTAACAGCCGAAACAATTTCTTATCTTGTTTAAACCGCAAAAGAGAACAAGGTTTTGTGTCAGACAATTTGCCTAAAGAGCTAGTGCAAGAAAAAGTAGCATGTGCGTCAAAAAAAACATGAGGGAGTTCAAAGTAACATAAAGAAGCTATGTCAATTCTAGGCTAACAGCTGAACCAATCTCTTGTCTTGTCATTACATCTTCTACGGCCGCAAAAGAGAACAAGGGTTTTTGTGTCAAACAATTTGCTTAAAGAGCTGGTGCAAGAAAATGTAACAAGCGTGTCAAAAAATAAATGGGGAGTTAAAAGAACATAAACAAGTTATGTCAAATCTAGAATTTGACTCGAATAATGTTGACGCTGTTGCTGAGCATTCTAACGAGAAATCATAGTAAACTTGTTGAAGAGAGTCAAAGTACCAATATGATAAGATTGATTTGTTCATTAATTTAAAAAAAGTGACTGTCAATCTGTAGTTTAAGAGACCGAAACATGACAAAGACACCCTATAAATGATGGATGCACCAAGATATGGAGGTTTTGAGCGCAGCAGAAACTAACCAAGCTACATAGTAAGACATGGCACCTTGTTTTTTATAATATATATAGCCATTGAGGTTTTAATCCAGCTATTTTAGGAATAATGTGCATTGTAGACGTAGTTAGTAAAAAATGCAGAAAGAAATTGGACCCAACACTGGTGTAATTTCTTATTTACAGGAGCTGTATGGTGAGATTATAGTCCTTGTAGAATGGAAAATCGAAAAGTAGATGTAAAATTACCTGTTATTATAGATAAATATAGTAACGGCTTGCGATATTTTCCTTGTTTTTTATGTATGTAATGCTTGGAAATATGCAGGTAATCAAAATGTTTTGATGAATTTGAAAATCTAGATAGACTACATTTTG
Source organism: Theobroma grandiflorum (assembly GCA_036013995.1). NCBI lineage: Eukaryota > Viridiplantae > Streptophyta > Magnoliopsida > Malvales > Malvaceae > Theobroma > Theobroma grandiflorum. The sequence continues at coordinate 41,990,361 of CP142129.1, forward strand.
AATGAAAATTATGTTAAATTTTCTATATAATTTTTTATTTTGTAAATTCAAAATATTAGTAAATGCCGCACTGGTCAAACTACATGATCAAATTATTTCAAAATCGACTTATGTAAAACTGATCTACAACATAGGCATAAAAGAATTTCTAGACAATTTATATTAGAATCGGCATCAAAACTCATATGAACACATTTATTTCTTAACGCCAATAAATGTATCGTGCTTTATAGCCACTTTATGCTCAGAACATATATTATTCAGAAAACATTAAACAGCATGAAGAGTCCATTTATAATTAATTTACAATGTCACTCTCTCAATCCTGTTTCTTTGAATCAAGAATTGTTAATTTATATTAATTTAGAATCGATTATATAGTGGGAATTTAGAGTACCTTATAGAGAGAAACTTCCATTGCTTTTTGAGAAATTAAAAATAAAAAATTTAATCATTAATTTCCACCAATACCTCATTTGTTACTAGAGTTAAGAAAAATTATTTGCATAAACTTAGAACAATGGAATAGAAATAAAATGAACCATATATATTCGTTTTATATTGCCCAATCATGAGAAGAATATGACTTTGTGTATGTATATAAGCTCAAGGTAAGCCAAAATAACATGACAAAATTTGTTTATTGTTTTTGTGAAAAATATTAAATAATAATAAATAATATTAAAAAAAGTTAGTTATAATTATAAAGAGCATGGAATACTAAAAAAATAAACGAAAATGAAGATTTATTTTATATTGTCATGTTACCAAATTAATAAAAATATTGATTATTGATCAATAACAAGATTTATGTGTTTAGCAAAAATATTTTTTTAAAACGAATTATTCATTTTAAAAATAAATAAATTTATGTGTAATTATAATTAAAAATAAAAAAGATTAGTGCATTTTATCCAAATAAAAAACTACCACTTGTTCCAATTGTACAAATAGCCAAAATTCAAAAGATGAGTCAATTGATTACAGCGGACCAGCTACATTCACTAACAAATACTTTGTTTCAATAAAAGTTCAAAATTAAAAGAAAAAACCATAATTTATCTTATAAATTTTCTTTTTATTTCTTTTGGAGAAAAAAAAAATCTTATCCTAAATAAAGTTCTCCTAACATGAATTTCACCCAATTTGCCATAATATTTTTGTTTTTGAATACAAAAGGTAGAAATACTTTATTAGTTGTCATTTGTAGTAAGTGTTATATGAAATTAATGTCTTTAACTATATATTTTTCTTTAAGGTTCTTTATGTTTGCATATTGAATAATATAAAGGAAAAATCTTTAAAAACTGTAAAAGAAAAAAAGAGAAGGAGATATAAATTTTAGGTATAATATTTAATATTAAACTATTCAAAAAAATTCAATTGAGTTTTTTTATTATGTTTAATATATTTTATTTTAGATCAAATAAATTATTATAATTAATCATTAATTAATTTTATTTGAAAGAGATCAACTAATTGTTATTAATCGAATCAATATTTATCAATTTATATTATGTGATACTGACATGACATATGATATGGGTGTTAGCATGATATGTTTATGTAATATAATTATAATATTATAATATTTTCATTTTACACATAACACCATATAAATATAAAAAATAATAAATGATCATTTGATTAACAATTAGTCTACTAATAATTATAAAGATTTATTCGTTCAAAATAAAAATATAAAAAATTTATTATTTATTATTTTTTTAGAAACATTATATTAAATTTTATTGATCTTATTTAATAATTTATAAATGTCTTAACTTTTTGTTCTAGACGATGTAGGTAAAAACTGAAAAGCAAAGATACAGTAAATTCTCACAACTATGAAAAAATATTAATGTTGAGTGCCTTACGTTGACCTGATGAGTTCACCCATAACCCAACAGCTTTCTTTTTCTTGATCCTGTCAAGTAGTTATTAGCAACTTTTTTTTTGGTTTGCTTCCAGTTTCTGTTCCCCAAACAAAAGCCATTGTTTCCTTCACTTCTTTGTCTTCAAAACCAAATTTCTGCAATCCAAATCTCAATTTCATGGCTTTCCTGAAATGGGTGCTCCTGATTTTCACTCTTTATTCGTATATGCCAACACCCATTTCTTCAAACCCTTCACAAAACAAGGAAGCCTTAGCTCAAATCCCAATCAACTTCCTTGAGTTTGCCAAAAAACCAGAGATTCTGGATTGGATGGTTGGTCTTCGAAGAAAAATACATGAAAATCCTGAACTTGGTTTTGAAGAATTTGAGACAAGTAAGCTTATAAGAGCTGAGCTTGATCAGATGGGTATCCCTTACAAATACCCAGTTGCTGTGACTGGCGTTGTCGGCTATGTTGGCACCGGCAAGCCTCCTTTTGTCGCTCTTAGAGCAGATATGGATGCTCTTGCCGTGGAGGTAGTCTATTTTAATTTTGTTTATTTTAGACAATGGCATCACTTTCATCAAGTAGCATATTTTGTTGGGTTTATGAGCTTACGGTTGAGATAAAAACAGTACTACCTTCTTTTTTTTGGATGAATAAAGATAAAATATTTCCTTGGAGAATATTACCCTTTTTTTTTAAATTTGAGACTGGTAAGCTTATAAGAGCTGAGCTCGATCAGATGGGTATCCCTTACAAATACCCAGTTGCTGTTACTGGCATTATTGGGTATATTGGCACTGGCCAGCCTCCTTTTGTCGCACTTAGAGCTGATATGGATGCTCTTGCAATGGAGGTAGTCTGTCTTTATGTTGTTATCGGTTTCATCATATATTATTGGGTTTAAGAGCTAACAATTAAGATAAAAATACCCCTTTCTTGGATCAATAAAGATAAACAAATTACCTTAGATTATTGCTTACATATTATCAGAGTTGCTTTTATATGAATTTAATGTGAGGGAGAATTGTTGGGTATTGATGTTATAGGAACTGGTGGAGTGGGAGCACAAGAGCAAGGTTCCTGGAAAGATGCATGCTTGTGGACATGATGCTCATGTTGCTATGCTTCTTGGTGCGGCAAAGATGCTTCAAAAACATCAAAATGATTTGCAGGTTCCTTTCTATAATGTTCTCTATTAGTTGATATATTTTTCTGCAAAATATTAGCTTCTTAATATATCGTACATATTTTTTCTCTCACTCTTTAAGTTGGGGGATGTTGGAAAACCTGCGGAGCTGGATTGACCTACTGCTCGTAACTTAAAGTGAATAAGCGATTCACTTAAGATACTTTTCATGGCTTCTATGTTTTTCTAGATTTCTTCTCGAGAACTGTGGAGTATGCATCATTTGAAACCTTTTGTTAGCAATAAATGAGCGATTCATCCATTGGCAGTTTGTTGTTTTATGGGTTGACATGTTCTTAATTGAACTCAGGCTGCATGATTTGATACATCTGCTGTTATCGTTAAATTTAAAATTGTTTTTTAATAGGGAACAATTGTTCTTGTTTTCCAACCGGCTGAGGAAGGGAGCGGGGGAGCCAAAAAAATGTTAGATGCTGGAGCTTTAGAGAATGTTGATGCCATCTTTGCACTCCATGTATCTTCTAGATTCCCAGTTGGTGTTGTGGCCTCCCGTCCTGGCCCAATTTTAGCTGCAACCAGTTTCTTTGAGGCTGTAATAAATGGAAAGGGGGGGCATGCTGCTATTCCTCAGCATACAGTAGACCCAATTTTAGCAGCTTCCAATGTGATTGTTAGCTTGCAACATCTAATTTCACGTGAAGCTGATCCCTTGGATTCTCAGGTAATCTCTCTCACTCTTGGGGTGCGCTCTAACATTCAGAGTTAGATTTAGTTTTTCTTTGTATATGTTCCTTTCGCTCCCTGTTAATTAGAAAAGCACAAAAGTGTCACCTTGGAGAAGCTGCCAACCCACTTCACCAAACTCCATTTAAATATTTAATCTCCCCCATCCTTGCTTTTTCAAAAGGGTACCTACAAATTGTATTATGTATCAACTTTTTATTTTAATAATTTTCAGTTTATATGACCTGTAGGCAATTTTACTGCAGCACAATTTGTGGTGTGGTGTAATGGAAGTTGTATTTCTCTTTTCCCTCCCTCGCCCTTTTTCCCTCTTTTGATTTTGAAATAAATGCATGTCATTTATAGTGTTATCTTGTACATGTTATATCAGTTTCTTTGATTCTTATATTCGTTAGATTTCCCTTCTGTTCGAGTAAGTACATCGATAGGTTTCATTTCTGTTATTGCTTAAGTGTCTTTTTTCTATTTCTTGGGTCTTCTAATATCTATTCAGCTGAAGATATTTGTATGGATTTGAGATACTTTATTCTTGACATGATGATACATATGTCATTAACTAGGAAAACCAACATTATCTTGCAGGTGGTAAGCATTGGAAAATTCCAAGGGGGTGGTGCATTTAACGTCATTCCAGATTCTGTTACCATTGGTGGCACTTTCAGGGCATTTTCAAAAGAAAGCTTTGTTCAACTCAAACAAAGGATTGAGGAGGTGTGCTTTTTTCTTACTTCTAATCTATATAGCTTTATTGTTGATAATCAGGAGAACTGAGTGTTGAAAGATTAAGATACTTCCACAATTTTTTTGCTCTTGTTCTTTTCCTCTTCTGCACTGTTCTCTAGCAGGGATTATTCTTTTTCCCCTATATAAGAGAGAGAGAGAGAGAGAGAGGGAGATTTAACAAGGAATGGAGTTTCTGTTATAGAGTACGCTGTCATGGATGTTATCTTACAGAGCAAAGTTACAGGTTATTATGAAACAAGCAAGTGTACAGAGATGCAATGCAACTGTCATCTTTGATGAAAAGTCCTCTTACCCTGTGAGCTTAAACAACAAAGAGTTGCATGAATATTTCAGAAAGGTTGCAGGAGACATGTTGGGCCTTGAGAACATCATAGAAATGCAACCAGTGATGGGAGGAGAGGATTTTGCATTCTTTTCAGAGGCTATTCCAGGACTTTTCTTCTTTCTTGGAATGAAGAATGAGACTCAAGGACAATTTCATTCAGGGCACTCACCCTACTATAGAGTGAATGAGGATATACTTCCATATGGTGCAGCCCTACATGCATCATTGGCAACAAGGTACCTCTTGGAAAATCTACCCAAGCATACTTCGCCACCAAAAGGAAGTTATCATGATGAACTCTGAGCAGATAAAACTCTTGTGATGTCAACTAGTATCTAGTTGTATAGCTCATCCTAACTGCTATGAACTAATTTGAGTTTGATGCTAGCAACAGCTACGTGCTTAAGTTTGAATCATTGTCAAGAATCTTGATCAACTCAATCTTCTATTGCTTAGTGCAAGTGTCACGGATTCACATTTTCATTTAAAAAGATATGATTCATGACATTTTTCTTCACTTAATTGTGTGACGTCTTCGTTGTACTCATTCTTTACTCATAGAAGAAATTCATCTTTACATTACTCTGGATTTATTTGATCTTGATATCTTTCAAAAAAATCTCACATTAGTAAAGATTTTTATTTAGATAGTACTTGTCACGAACGTTTTTAATTTTAAAAAATATGTTTTTTAGTTGGGGGAAAGTTCTTATTTATAAATTTAAACCCATTTTATCTTTTTTTTACGTGAGATCATGATTCAAGGACTTATATATATATATATATATATATTTTTATGTTGAAAATTCTTGTAGGACCCAGTTATCCTGTAAATGTATTATTAATGATCATGACAAATAAGTACAAAAGAGAGAGACATAAACCGAACCTCCAGAGTTACATGAGATCGAGAAGGATCAAGAAGAGTACCTAGAATGAGATGTTTCATTTTATGACCATGTTTTTTACTATCGTCATAAAATTGAAACACTCTCATATTACAAAATTTTATGGAATTAACTGAAAGAAAAACAGAAAGATAAACTAGGAGTACTACTCCTTTACATTCATTTAAAACGAACATAAGAAAAGTTAATTTTATCAAATCTAAGAATACCTCTGAGTTGACTTTTTGTTTGTGAAAAAGCTTGTAGGTTTCGGTGTCTATGCCTTTGATTTGATAGATAGTCTGCAGCCTGGTTGCCCTCTCTATGGATGTGTGAAATCTGAAAAGAGATACCCCTCAAAATCCTCCTAATGGAAGCAAGTAAATAACGAGTCTTAGAGGATCCCTGATGGCCTTTTTGTAGCATTTGTACCATTACTTTTGCATCCATCTCTATTCAAAGTCTAGTGACATTATTCTCAATACACAAAAGTAAACCCCTATATAGTGCCATTAACTCTACTTGTAATGAATTCTGAGGTCCAAAATTTTCAGAGAACCCAAAAATCATAGTACCTGTGTGATCTCGGAGAAGACCACCTCCAGTAGCGTTCTGAAAGTTATGCTTGGAACTACCATCAACATTCAACTTAAACTCACCTGCTGATGGTTTGTGTTAAGATAATATTTTTGATGGATGAAGGGTTGTCTGCTGGAATGTTAGCCCCCATGCCTGTGCAATCTGTAGATCACCTTTCTATTGCCATCTGTGAAATTGCCTCCCCTGGAATAATTGGTGAATGAGTTTTAACACTCTCCAGATCACTCTGTTAGGATACATACTAAGGTTCCTATGTTTCGCATCATTGCTTTCAACCCATAAGAATAAAAAAATAAATAAAGGCATTAACGTGCGTATGTGTCTTTGTTTTGTATAGTCACCAGAGAAGTATCGTACACATATAATCTGATAAACAACCTGGGTGAAAGATATTGATTTGGAAATATTTAACAAAGTAATTCCCAACTTGTGTAGCTATTAGGCATTCCCACATGACATGTAAGAGAGACTCCTCTGAATTGCAGTGTTGACATTTAGAGACCAATTAGAATCCTTTGGTTTTCAACCGCAAATCAACTGGGATCCAGTTCTGTAATAACTTCCATAAAAAGAAAGAGATAGTTAGCGGAATACTTTTGTGCCAAATTAAGTTGAACATTGGAGTTACCAATTGGCGTTGCCGAATTATCTTTGAAGCAGACTTAGTAGTGAATTGCCCATCCGAAGGAAGTACCTAGTATGCCCTATCATCTATGGAAGGTTTTATCGAAATTTTTAAAATTTCTATCACAATATCCTCCGGCAACACATTGTTCAACTTGTCCACACTCCAATTACCACCATCATAAAAAAAGGAAACTCTAGTCGTGGACGATGCAAATGACGGGAAGCGATTAACCAAGGGTGCCTCACCCATCTAGCAATCATGCCAAAAGAATAATTCCCTTTTATCAATTCGCCATCTAATGTGTTGTTCTGTAACTGGGCAGTTGATAAGCATCCATTTCCATGTTTGGGAGTCATGAAGTTTCGGTTGAACATACCTCAGAATTTTACCAATACAGTATTTAGTTCGCATAAATCACGTCCAAATGCTGTTGCAAGTCAAGAACCTCCACCAAAATTTTATGCTGAATGCCTCCACCAAAGGACTTTTTTATTTTGATTTGATGCAGACTCAACATTCATTCCTCATCACTAATGACAATTAATAAATGAGAGCACATCATTAATGTAACTGTTAATGTTTTCATTTGACAATGTTGACTTGCAAGTAGGATGGTAACGATTTGAATATTCATTTATTTTTAAATTATTTAAAATAAAAATTAATTAAAATTAAAATATTTAAAATAAAAACTCTAACATGTTATTAAATTTTATAAAATAATCTTTTAATTTATCAACAAAAATGACTATTAAAAACACAAAAAAATTATAATTCATTAAATAAATTTAATAAAATAGATTTAGTTTGAAAATTAATAAAATTTTATTAAAAAATGATCGAATTCGATTAAAGGATATCTTAACTCTTCTATCCAAATTCTACGCGAAACCTAATCAAGCCTAACACTACCATAAGTGATTATAGGTATTAAAAACTGCCATAGTAAGAGTTTTAATTTCAATGACCACTTGATTTATTCCGTTGAAAACAGCCCGCCGCATCCCTACCTGTCAACGTATTTTTATGAATAAACGAAGCGAGGAAATGCCTCGCTCAAGAGAACGAGAATGGTTTGGAAGTAAAAATCCAATGACTATAACATATTTCTTGATGGGGAAACGATTTTTTTCCTTTTCCTTTTTTTTTTTTTTTTTATAGATAGTAAAGAAGTAAATTGCATGATCGTGTGAACTTTTCCAATGCTCATGGGCGCACATCAGAGTAGGCTACTACTAGTAGAATTCAGATTCATTGAAATCCAAAGTAGGAGCACGCTAGTCATAGGCTCTTTGCCTTCTTTTAGCGGCTGAATCCCAATAGGAAATAATCACTGAGTCAAATAAATCAAAGTGTTGTCCAATTAGGAAGTCGAGTTGTTAACAGGAACAAAAACTAGAGCATTAATCGATACAGCCCATAATTCTCTCTCAAACGAAACCGACTTTAGTAAATAAGTAAACAACATATATATGTACATGGTAACATCAGTTTTATAGCCTATAAATGTGTAGGAAAATTCAAACTTCAAAAAATTAGCATTAGGTATTTTCATTTAATAGGCAGTAGAGGACACGGGGAAATTTCTCTGAGAAGAATTTAAAATACCTTCTCTCTTAGAAAACACGCAGAGATTGGCCCATGGGGTTCCACGGTGCCTCCAGTGATTCTTGGGTTCTAAGTCCTATCTCCTCCTCCAGGAATAAAACCCTTCAACATCCCAGAGCTTCCACAGATACCATCTCATCCTTCTCACCACTATCCAATGCTCTGATGTTTGCCACACCTTCTCCCGCGGCAAAGTCTAGGCAAAGTCATGCCAGTTTTTGGAAGGCGGTGAAGCAGTATTTGACATGTTACAGTCCTGCAAGATCAAAACCCAAAAGCAAACAAAAATCAAGCAAAGGAGATTCCGTCGCAGCTTCCAAAACTAGCTCTATTCATTCAGTTGGGGCTTCACCAGATCATGCATATACTGCGATGAGCGCTGAAGAGCGTGATGAGAACTTAAAGGCAGTGATTACATATTGCAACAAATCAATGGAATCGGTAATTGTCTCTTGGTTATAATCATTTGTTAATATATTGCTTAATCTCAACACGAGTATAGGTGCTATTGACTGCACGTTCATTGCAGGGACGAAGGAGCGGTAACGTTGTTAAGGACTGCAACCGCATCCACTGTGCTTGACGGGCTTCTCGGAGTTGAAAACTAACTTCTCTTTATTTCTTTTCTTTTCCTTCTTTAAATTAAAAAAACAGAACTGATTATTTAGGATGAGCTTTTTTTTTTTTTCAAAAAATATTATTGTTTCTTTGTCTTTTCAATGGAATACATCTGGTCTTCGCATTGAATATTGGAGACTGAAAAAATATTATCAGAATTTTAACTGAGAAAAAGAAAAAGAAAACTTTTAACTTGTCAACAATGGTATGGTATGATATCCTCGATTAATCTCTTTAGGATAGCTAGACTTGCTCTGTGGCTGATGAAAACTAAACCTGCAATATTTGTAGGACAGTAGGAGAAGAAATTGAAGAGAAACAATTGCTTCACTGTATTTGATATAGATTTACATTGTTCAGACATCATTTATCCATTTCCTGTTATGTGTAAACTCTTTTCCGTTGAGTATGGCAAATAGTGGATAATCCCACGGGATTGAAAGCCCTGTTATTGGATTACGAAGCACAAGCCCTATTCATTCGAAGTGAAGAGAATAGGCCAAGTGGCAAATAGTGGATAATCCCACGGGATTGAAAGCCCTGTTATTGGATTACGAAGCACAAGCCCTATTCATTCTAAGTGAAGAGAATAGGCCTAGTGAACACCGTGATACCATTGCATAACACAAATTGAGGTATTGAAATTGAATGAGACTCATCAAACGCATATTTAACACTTCTCTTTGATGGGATACCAATTTAAATGACAAAAGGTTAGCAAAACTAAAGAGCATAATCCCTCATCAATGGTTAAGCTATTAATCAATTCTAGAATCAAATGTGAAGTTAAACACTATAAAACAATCAATCATTCATTCATTATTGAAAGGCGTAGTTTTAACTTTTTAAGCATTGCCGTAATAGCAGTAGCAGTAATTTGGCATGGATGAAGGAGAAACAAAACCCATAATAAATCAAAAATTAACATAATTAATAACAAAATCACATCATCATCTCCAGCTAACAAAATGAAAGTTCATCTCAATCCTTGACACCAGTAGCTAAAAATAAGTATCACAAAACATTACAAAATAACCAAGACTTAATCCATCAAAGCTAGTAAATTCTTGCCTTCTTCACCTTCACAGTTCTTACTTCTCAGATGAGTTGGGTCCCCTCTTTTTACCAAATCCAACCACTGCAAAGACCCAAAACAAAATAGATTACTTGTCTCAATTAATAAATGTTCATATCTTCTTTTATGTTCATTTAATTTCAGTGAAATTCAGTTCACAGTAAAAGTTCTTCAAAGAGCAAAAACGAATCCCATTTCTAGAGGAAAAGTTACCCAATAAAAATTAACTATAAACAAACATAACACTGACAAAGTAACAAAAAAAAAGGGTTTTTCACCCGTGAAAGAACTTCAATAAGCTCAAAATCGAATATACAACAATATAAAAGATCGAACCAGCTTATCCAAATCAAATGTTGAAAACCCACAAAAAGAAATGAAATAGAATGAAAAAAATAATCACCTGCGGTGACGAAACGGCGGTTGTATTGCATCCTCTTGTAAGCGCGGCCGCGGGGCTTCTTCTTCTTGTCTTGCTTTGCCACTTTAGGAGTTTGGCCTCTCACCTTACCGGCACGAGCTAGAGATCCGTGAACCTTACCTGAAACAATCAACGCGTTCAAAATATCAACATCCAACACAGGGCGAAACCCTTAGTAAAAGAAGATAAATTAGGTGAGGAAGCTTTGGAGATTTACCCATGGCTGCGGCTGTTCTTTGATCTCCTCGATTGGCGTCTGGCGGTGAGCAGAGAATAAGAAAGACTAGGGTTAGGGTTTTGGCACACTTATATACCGTCGTGGAGTTTTTTGGGTCTGGTGTAAACCCGGAAAGTTAAATTTGGGTCATTCGGAGTCCAAAGTGAATAATATTTAGGATCTTTGAACGTTAAAGCCCATTGAGCTAGTAATAAATCATGCTTGGGCCTTATCATGGACCCTTTCTGGTAAAAAAAATTGCAAGCCCATCACCTAGTCTTTTACTTCTAAAATCAATCATCACGTGCAATAATTTTTTTTTTGATGAGATGTGTTAAACATTTGGGAAATTCAAACTTTAATTTACTTCATCGAAATAATTTTAATTGAGTGAATTTTCCATAGAATAGTTTAGTAAATTAAAAAAGATGAATGTGTTAAACATTTAGTAAATCAAAATTTTCATCAAAAATAAATTAAAAAAATATACTAACAAGATGATAAATACTTAAATTTCTTTTTTATTCGATCCTTTTGGACCTCTTCTTCTTCTTTCTATGTTTTTGTCTATGTATTTTATTTTTTAGCATAATATTTTAAAAAATTTACAAATTATTAAATAGAATTCAAACAAGTTATTATTTTTTATTTATTTTAATTAAATATTTTTATTTTAAATCAAATAAATTCTTATAATTAATAGATAAATAATTATCATTAATTAAAATATTATTTATTATTTTATGTCACATGATATTATCGTAATATATTAACATATCATAGTGAATGATGACTTTGTATATAACATTTTTCCCTCTATATCAATACTATATTAACATCACATGAATGTAAAAATTTACAATTAGTATTTTGGTTAATGACAATTAAATTATCATTAATTATAAAAATTTATTTAATTTAAAATAAAAATATAATTACTTAATTGAAGACAATAAAAAAATTAAGATTTATTTAAATTTTTTAAAATTGTTCACAATATTTTTTAAAATATTATGTTTTTTTTACTTTTTAAAAATATATTTTTTATCTTAACTTAAAAATTTACAATCTCAAATAATTTTCTATCGGTAAACTAAATTATAATATAAATTTTAAGAAAAATTTAAATTTCATTATCCAAATACAACACGAGATGTTTTGTACATAATAGATTTTTACTTTTACTAATTAAAGTAGAAATATGAAAAAAAAAAAATCTGTTTGGTCAAAACAGCTGTTGCATTTCGGACAAATTCAGATTCTCCCACCGGAAACAAAGATTCCGCTTTAAAAGAACGCGCTTTAGAATCCTTAACGTCAGTTCGTCCGTTTCAGACCGCAAAAGAATCAAAGATTCCGCGGGAGTCATTAACTACACCCAATAAAAAAAATACACGTGTTCAAAACGAAACATTAACATCTAAAACAAATGTAGTCCTGGCTCCAACAGATTACCACTGACCACATATAAAATCCATTTTTTAGGGTTTATCGTAAAGGTTCTAAATCCATAGCCTTCATTTCTGTTGTTCACTTCAATAGCGCTCGAAAAGCCAATGGTGGAAACAGATCAGGCGGCGCCGCCTGCTGACCAACTTGCCGCGATGGACTTGACCGATGCCGTTCAGAACCACGCATTCTCTGACCGCGTCCTGATCCGGTCCATCGTTGGCCGGCCTGACGGAGGGGCTGGCCTTGCGGGGCAACGGGTTCGGGCCGCTGGTTGGGTGAGGACCGGGAGAGAGCAAGGGAAAGGAACGTTCGCGTTCTTGGAACTGAACGACGGGTCTTGTCCAGCGAACTTGCAGGTGATTGTGGACGCCGGTGTGGCTGTTCTGAGCAAGCTGGTGGCGACCGGCACGTGCGTGGTGGTTGATGGAATACTGAAGGTGCCGCCTGAAGGCACGAGGCAGAGGATTGAGCTTCGGGTCGAAAAAGTGGTTCATATAGGCGAGGTGGATCCTGCTAAGTACCCGATACCAAAAACGAAGCTCACGCTTGAATTTTTGAGGGATCATCTTCATCTTCGATCTAGGACCAACACGGTATGGATCCCTCCCCAAATTGAACGCTTATCTTTCTTATTCGGAACGTTCTAAAACTATAGTATTTCCTATAAAAAGAATCTTAAAATTTTAATGCTATTAATATAGTAAAGGGAAAGTTTTTCAAATTTCCGGATTAGTAACATTTCACAGTTCAATTCGAAACCAAGTACGAACTTTTGGTAAGAAAAATTCGATAACTTTGGGGATCAATATAATGTTGGTATTTTCATCTTTATTATGGCTTAGAATTTTTGTGTAATTATTTTGCTATTTATTGTTTTATTATTTTGTAATTGTTGGTAATTATGCATAAATTCAGATTGCTGCAATTGCTCGAATTCGGAATGCACTTGCTTTTGCTACTCACTCTTTCTTCCAAGAGCATCATTTCCTTTATGTGCACACTCCAATTTTAACCACTAGTGATTGTGAGGGTGCTGGTGAAATGTTTCAAGTTACAACTTTGATTAGTGAAGCTGAAAAGTTGGAGAAGGAGCTGATTGAAAATCCTCCTCCATCAGAAGCGGATATAGAAGCAGCTAGGCAACTTGTGAGTGAGAGGGGGGAGGTTGTTAAACAACTGAAAGCTGCTAAAGCAAGCAAGGCTGATGTCACTGCTTCTGTGGCTGAACTTAATAAAGCAAAGGAGAGTCTCTCAAAGCTGGATGAGAGATCTAAACTGAAACCTGGGATCCCCCAAAAGGATGGCAAGATTGACTATACTCAAGATTTCTTTGCTCGCCAAGCCTTTTTGACAGTTTCTGGCCAACTACAGGTTGAAACTTATGCATGTGCTGTTAGTAACGTGTATACCTTTGGGCCAACTTTCCGTGCCGAACACTCTCACACTTCAAGGCATTTGGCAGAGTTTTGGATGGTGGAGCCTGAAATAGCATTTGCAGATCTTCAGGTATTTCTAGCACTATAATACTCCTTTTAGATTCATTTGTGATCTATAAAATATTCATGTTGAAGTTAAATCAAAGATTGAATACTTCTGCAGGATGACATGAACTGTGCCGAGGCATATGTGAAGTATATGTGTAAATGGTTGCTTGAGAAATGCCTTGATGATATGGAATTCATGACCAAAAATTATGATAAAGGTTGCATTGACCGGCTGAGAATGGTTGCGTCAACTCCTTTTGTACGTATATCGTACACAGAAGCAGTGGAGCTGTTAGAGGAAGCTGTGAGAGGTGGTAAGAAATTTGAGAATGAGGTGGAGTGGGGGATTGATTTAGCATCTGAGCATGAAAGGTATGCAAGTCTGTATAATTAATGTCTTCTACCTGCTTGAAATGTGGATGCTGATACCTTGTTTTCTCGCAGATACTTGACAGAGGTTAAATTTCAGAAGCCTGTTATTGTTTATAACTACCCAAAGGGAATTAAAGCATTCTACATGAGGCTCAATGATGACTTAAAGACAGTTGCTGCTATGGATGTCCTTGTGCCCAAGGTGGGTGTTTTCATTCTGTACATAACGTGTTCATTCACAATCTTTCCGTTTTCCTTTGTCACATACTCACATTTGTGAGTGCATATATGTCAAATATTTCAGGTTGGAGAATTAATTGGGGGAAGCCAAAGGGAAGAGCGTTATGATGTTATTCGGGAAAGGTATGAGGAAATATTTCCTTTATTCATATCATGATTGTGTTTTAGATTTGTACTGCTAAGCTTTGTCTTAGTCATATCGTTAGTATAGGATATTCTTTTATAGATAGTGAAACGTTGGGAGATTGAACATAATAATGAACCTGTCTTTGGTGGCTATTCCTTACAGAATTACAGAGATGGGGCTGCCTCTCGAGCCATATGAGTGGTATCTTGACCTGCGGCGCTATGGAACTGTTAAACATTGTGGATTTGGTTTAGGCTTTGAACGAATGATTCTCTTTGCCACTGGCATCGACAACATTAGAGATGTTATTCCCTTCCCGCGATATCCAGGGAGGGCTGATCTTTGATTGGGTATTCCCCAGATGACCTGAGAAAATGGTCTTCATTTTCAGCTTAAAAAAACACGCAAGGATGTTAGTCTTTTCCCTTAGTGTTGATTACTCCTATATTATTTTGATTTGATTGAAACAAATTGTAGTAGTAAAACTGTTTCATCATTCTTGCTCTTGCCATATTTCATAACAGCCCCCATTTTTTGTTTGTTATAGTTTATATATTGGTATCATTATTATTCTTTTCTTATCAAAGAAGACTTGTCTTGCGTTTGTGTGCGCTCCATATCTTGCGATCCATTCCTTTACTTTATAATGCATTACTATAATGTTGAAACATCGACCAACATAAATGTGTGCATGATTTTAGATTGGGTGCCATGGTGCCTAAAATAAATATTTAAGTGGATCCCAAATATAATTAAACAGTTTTAATTAACAGTTCTATATTTAGTAAATAAATTAAATGATAAAAACTACCACTTCTAACAACTTTAAAGTAATCAATTACCGTAATACTTGATTATGAACCCTATGTTAGTACGCATATTTGAAATTAGAACTAGTAGAAATCTTAAGTAAATACCTAAAATTTGAATCATTTATAAAACTGCTGCCAGAGTTTGGGAAACGGCACCGTATTACTGCCTTGCTTAGTTTTGTGTTTCGAGTTTCCACGACCAGGCAATGGCATCTACTTGGGCTTTTCAACTCTGAATCGGCTGCGGGATCTTTTATTTTTGGATTAACAGTTGGTTCATTTTTGCGAATTAGGTTTGAAAATGAGGAAACTAGCGAGAAATTTCCGAAAATCTGAAGATGACAAGTTCTCGCTCCCAACTCTCGACGATTCTCGTCCCATGGAGGCCCACGGTCTTTCCCTTTCTCTTTCTCTTTAGCCCGGATAACAATTTTGATTTATGTACCATTTGAATAATAGTAACAAAAAGAAAGCTTTTCATTCTGGGTATGTTTTGAAATTTGCAGAACAAGAGGAGGTGGTCCGATCGCTTGAAAGGATGCATGCTCAGCAAAGTCTTCAATGGAAGGTAGTATCTTTGGTTCTTCCTAAACTCAGAAACAAAAAAAAAAAAAAAACCTTTTATCTTTCCCTTCGCTTGCAATTCTAATTTCTTTACTCATATTATTCTATTTTTGAGTAGAGCGTGTTTGCAGCACTTCTCTTTTGTTACTCCGCGTTTCTTCTATACTCTATCTATCAGCAAGCTTTCTTTCCATGGGAACTGGTACGATTTGCTCATTCATAGAACCCAATTACTTAATATGACCAGAAAACTTATTACCATTATGGAGCATTTCTCTTGGAAAAATTATGAACGTGATTATAAAATTGCTAATGTAATTGGATTGTGGCAAGGTCCACAATGCACTTTACTCTGAATTGTATTTAGTTGATAATTAATTCATTTGAGTGTCCATTTGATTGTATACTATTTCTTTTTCTTAGCACCAATCATCAAATATAACTTGTTTCCTTTTGAATAACAGCGATACCATGCTTATTTCATGGAAGATGTTGGCTCATGGATGATAATAACTGCAGGTTTGACTGTTAGCTTATCCTCATTGATTTGCATTCCTTCAGTAGCTTATTGCGCATGTTACATATTATAATTTTTTGCTGAAATAGTACATAGTTTAGTCCAAAAGTCTATATTTTTTCTATTCTTTTGGTGAAATGTAGCCATATTGTTTTACAATATTTCTTTTTTCGATTTGCTATTTATTGTATATATTTTCCACCTTGTATTACATTCAACATGGATGATATGGTTTCTAATCTTTATAACTGTGAGATATAGTAAATTTACTAAGTTTATCCTTTAACAGATTGGCTAGCTGTTTTAGTTTGCTCAATGGCCATTATAGGCCTACTTAACAATTCAAAGGGTCACAGACGATGGATTGACTACTCATGCTTTGTTGGCCTTATGCTTGCAGTTTTCTGGTTATATTACATGCTGAGGTACATCAGAGTCTCAGAATTTTAACTCCTTCATATATTTGATATCTGTTATCCATAATGATTGTCTCGCTGGTGCCATGAAAATTTGAAAGATCAATAATGATGGTTAATTGTGGGTGAAAAAGGTGGGTGGTGAAAGTGTTGTGGTTTTAAGGGGAATGAAATAAAGTAATGGATGATCAACTCCAATCAAACCTTTTGGATTCCAGTCATTTTTAATCAGATGCACTTATGTTGGATTCTATATAAACATTGAAATACATTTAGTCAAAGCAGTTTCTGGCTTAGGAGCTGCATTTGTAATGTTATGAAATTGGTCTCTGAGGCAGTTTTTTCAGTTTTATTTTCTTTTGTAATAAAGATGCTCTTGGGATCTTCTTGGTTTGCTTAAGTTTGTTCTTTAATTCATCCTTCTGGATGTTCTAAGATCTTATATCCTCAGTCACTTATTACTGATGCAATGCTAATTTGCATGGTAGAATGCCAAAATTCCGTTGGGATGTTATATGGCTTCCTTTTGGGCCCTTGAGGTATGTTCTATTTTCCTGCCTTTCTTTATCTATGCATCTCAAATTCTTACTTATGCAATGAACTTGCAGTGGATCTGGGGTATGCCTCTATGCGGACCATCTCCTTTCCGAGTCATCAGAGGAAGTAAGAAAACTCAGAAGCTATATGTATGCTTTCAAGGCTGGCTAGACGTCTGTTTCAACTGGGTATCAGACAGCACAAGATAATGGCTGCAGGATTGGGATTTAGAAGCAGCTACTGTGAGTCAAATGGGTTGGAGAAAGGATGTACAATGTCGTCCTTTGGTAATTCTCACTGGACAAACAGGGACGAAAACCAGAGTTGGAGGATTCTTGTTCTTTTTATGACGTTTTGGGGTGTTTACTAGTTGAGTGTAACATAAAGTTTCCAAAAGTCTATAGACTTACCAACTTGATATGCTAGTGTACCATAAAGATAAATGTGTGCACACTATCTTCATTGGCCTCAATGTACCCTCGCAGATTCTACCCGCGTGGTTTCAATTGAAAACAGTTCTAACCTTTTTGTATCATTGAGAATGGTGCCAGGAGCAATTCCTTTTTCCCATGAGGGCATTATTCAAGCCTCATTGAAAATAATAATCAGGTAGGCTTAACTTAATTCACGTAAGTCGTAGGCAACTAGGTATTCACTCGGTTATATCAAGACCTATAACAGGATCGGCTAAGATCAATTCAATGACAATAGCAGCTTAGCTGAATACCATTGCTCTTAATCTGCGGGAAACTTACAATTGCACGAGGACCTAACTCCAAGTTAATACATAAAATTTTTCTCTGGCTTGGCAAGTGGCCACCCTATGTTCATAAATCACGGGAGCTAATACTGGTAGCTCTGTCTGGATTCCGAGAAGAAAATTTATGAACCTAAATCCAAAAACCATTCATCCGTTTGAAAGAAAGTTTTGAATCTATTTATAAAGCTCTAGAGTACCCATCTCCACTACAACCAAAAGTAAAAAGCACCAAACTTAAATGTCTAAACAACAATAAACCAAATATATAAGAAAAATAATGTCTCACAAGTCACAATTGTAACACTAGCCAAAACTCTGTTGTAAACTTGTTGATCAACAAAATGAAAGTTTTCATAAACTAGAGATGAATAAATCACTCATCATCATCAATGACCTTGGTACCCAAACCCTTCAGTCCTTCAGCTGGGATTTCAGCTACAGTGACAAGAGAGTAGAGCTCCTCCTTTGCATCTTCATCATCATTTCTCTTGCGAGCAATGCGAACCCTAACCCTTCTTGGGACACTTCGGATCCCTCTGCTCCAAATGTGCTTGTTCAGCTTGACATCAACTCTCACATCCTTTGTTCCCATGGCTTTTTGTGCAAACTTCCTGATCTCCTTTATAGCATTGGGAGCCTTCTTCTTGAATGTGCTGTTTCCAAGATAAACAAGAAGATAGTTAAAAATAAGTTACCCGACCGTTTGATGGATACCATTAGTTTGTATAAGATTATAAACCTACTTCCAAAAATATTGATACTGTGCTGCAGAAGTAACTTCTAATTCCATCCAATACAGAAGTATAACTAGATTATTCCATATAGCTACTGCTGTCAACAAGACAAGAATACCATACTATAATATGTAATACTTGAAATTATGACAATGCCATAAAAATACTAGTAATTTCTAGCCATGGTCATCCAGTTTAGCATTGTTTTCCTATAATTAAAACCAAGCACAAAATCAGCCTTACACACACCGACACCACCTTGACGCAAATCTTTTCACTAATACCCATTTCCCAACAATAAGAAAACCTTTCAATCTAAGCGTCGTGAATGTCACGATTGCTTACACACCTCCTCTAAAGTTCAATTTCTTATCCCCATGAAAAACCCTTACTTAGCCAACTAAATTCGTGATTATAATAGCTAGCCCACTTATCACATACAAGGTCAATACCACAAACACTCAAGGTCAAATTAACAATAAGATTGATATGCACCATTGGATATTGAAGAGAATAATAAAGCAAGCAAAGAACTTTGAAAGCAAGAAGCTAATTTACAACCAAACCAAAAAAGACCCACCAAGCAAAGAGCACAATAATAAGGACAGAAAGACAAAGGAATGCAAAGCAATGGAAATTAAAAAAAAAAAAAGGTTGAATGGTTAAGTTACCAGCCATGGAGGCGCTTGTGAAGGTTGATGGTGTACTCTCTGGTCACCACTTCTTCCTTTCTTCCCCTTGTTTTCTCAACCATTTTCACTCTCTCTGGCGTAGCCCGTACCTGCATTCATTCACCCACTTGTGACGTCAAAACCGACTCTTAATCAATAGAAAATTAATCAAAAAAAGTAAATCAGAAACAGGGGAAACGATAGTATAGTTTTTTTTTTCTTCATTTCCCAGTTTCTCGTTGGCTTTCTCGGAAACCAAACAGAGGGAACGGAGACAGAAAGAAAGCAAAAGAGAGAGACAGACCTTGTCTGGTTCGAAGCAAAGCAGAAGCTACAGAAAAGAAGGGAGGCTAAAGAAGGCAAGGTAGCGGAGATAAAAATGAAACACAAAACCCTAGTTTGCACACCCCAATAAAGCTCTATTAAAATCCGCGGTTTCGTGCATAATCGATCAGAGCGGTGTCGTTTCCGAATATTAATGGACCGTGGACCGCGACTTGGATTGGGCCCTTAACTACGAAAATCCAAATCCGTTGTCATAAATATTTTATTAGCATAAAGGTACCGATTGAAAAAGGATTGTTAGGAAATAAATTTGTGTAGTTTTTAATTCGACATAATACTTAAAAAACACTCTTAAATTATTTAAAAAAATTTAAATTTTTTTTTATTTTTTATTATATTCAATTAAGTAAGTACTTATCATTATTAACTGTCATTTAGTCAAAACATCATTTATCATTTTATATATATTTGTTTAATTACTTATAATTTTATATATGTGGTGTTAATATGTCATAAGTAGATAATGACATGACAAACTAATAACATAACAATATGATAATTTTCACTTTCCACATCAATATAATATTAATAATAAAAAAATTATTTAAATAATTTAAAAACCTTTTAAAAATTATATTTTTTAATTTTTATTAATTACTAATGATTTATTAATTTTCTTCTTACTGCTATTTTTTGCAAAAAAAGAACAGAATTTAAAATATTAACCAATTGGAATTTTAATAAACCAAAAAATAAAAATCCATGTAAAATTTAATTTGTTTTATTTACATGCAAACCTATAATGGATTTAAATTCTCAATTCAACTCAAGCCGATAAACAATTCTCTATTCATAGAAGAAAATGATTCAACAAAACTAAAATGAGATCAAAACATTCAATGTTCCAAACCCACTCTTTCCTGCAAAACTTCACTACTGGCATGGTGGCTCTATATATTGTAAAGTGCAAAGTAAGCATGGAGAAGAGATTTTAAATTGTACAATGATTTCATTTCTATGTGTTTTGGATATCTTAACATCCTCAGCAAGACTAATCTTACACCATCAAAAAATTGTTAAGTTACAAATGAAAAGGGGAAAGTATTCAATGATACAGTAATATTGGCAGGTAAAAAAATGAGTATACGATTGTTTTAAGCATATACTGAAACCCAGAGGTAAGTTTAGTGGTTGCTTCCCATGATGACTCCGAGCAACCTGTATGGCTGTATCTTGAACATCAGTGAACAAATAATCCAATCCTAATTGTTGCTGGAAGGTTCATGCTTCCGCAGCAAGTCAAGCTTACACATAAAGGTGTCTTAAGACTTCCGTGAATATTTCCATAAGCAGGCAGCCAGAACCGTCAAACCAGCAATGCCGGCTAAAATCTGCGTCCCAAAGAAAACTTTGTTAGTATTACTTATGAACTTAACAACCTGAAAAATTGATCATGGGGAAAATTTAACTGGAGATTAAAACTGCATCAGCTGTGTGAGAAGAAACATTTAACAAGCAGGTTAAATAGTTCAGTGAAGACCTTTTTAGAAACTTTTTTTTTTTTATATACAAGGAAACAGGAATCTAGAAGAAAAACTTGCACAAACATTGGAGGGCTGTAGAAATCCAAATAATGACATTGTGTTCGAATACATTACAGAAACACAAAAATAAGTAAATGAGAAGATAGCTGACCTTTGCATCTCTACCATGAGCATTATTTTGAAAAAGTGATCTCAGCAACTTAAACCGAGATGCTTGTGGCATAAGAATCACAACAGTGTATTGATTTTTGCAAGGGTAAGGCATTATCCTTTGCAATGCGGACTGAGCAGTTGAAGGTGTCAGAGATTCTCTAACCCTGGACCGTCCTTCCTCTTGAATCTGCGGCAGAAATAGAATCAAACCGAGTAAATACTTATTCTATTCATATAAGAGAAAGAAAAAATGAATGCCAGAATTGCATGCTTGAGTAGCAATCAGCCAAGACAACAGCTAACAGTCATCCACATGATATTAAAACATATCATCTTCTCCTTTTCTTCAAAAATAGTTTTAACTTTATGGCCAACGTCATTATATAAGGTAAATTGTTACTTGTGGATATACTTGTACCCTTAGGCTTCAGACAACATCAAAAACCAAACACTCAGACTAAATGTGACATAAGAAAGTCACAAATTAAACATTTAAAGACAAAATTCAGGTAAAGAGACAGGCCAACCGACCTTAAATGAAGTGCCAGCATCACCAGAATAGATCCTTGACTGGTAGCTCCGTAAAATTCTCTCCAGCCAGTAATAATTCTCCTGAAAGAGAGCGATTGCCAATTAGCATTCAGAATTGAATGCTTATAAAGAAAAAGCATTCAGAATTGAAGGGTACACTACATTCTATCATTTTTCTTATTCATAGATTTTTATCTACAGTGAACACCAAGCAGTCAAATACTGAAGATGATAAGGAGTTCTGCTATGACTTAGCACTTGAGTTGGAAAAAGAGATGTAAGCTACCATCCTTAATCTTGAAACAGAGAGGACTAGCAAAAAATCTTAACACACAAAGTTCTTAAAGAAATTTAACCTGCAGTCCATTTTCATGGGCTCTCTGTTCAATTTCAAGTATGGTTGAAACATCCTGATCTGAAGGCCCTTCTTCTTGAAGACGTACTACTTCATCCAACGCAAGATCCACCTGTCCACAACTGAAACTGTGAGATGACTGGCCGCTTAGTCACTACAACCAGGGGAAGATAGAAAGGCAAATAAACACAACATATAATGCCTACCAGCTTTGAGGAGATTTCCGGATCACAAGAAAAATTTATGCTCATATCTCCACGAACATCACCAGTTCTAGAAGGTTTATTGCCACCAAGAAATACAGAAACACCTGCAGAGTAGATCTGGTACATGAAGGGAAATTATAGAACATTAGTTAAAGAGTAATTAAACTGATAAACATAAATTCCAGGGGAAGTGCATACCTGCCCATGCTTGAAACGAAGAACCTGCAAAATTTTTGTTTCAAGAAGTTTGCTCAGGAACCCAACACAGTGAATCTCTTCTACCTGCCATTTAATTTTCCAATAGAAAGGTGCATCATTTAAAAGAAAACCTCAATAAAGATACTGATTTATTTCTTTGCCAGATTTGTATGGATTTATGACAAAGAACAACAAACCATTGTTCCATTCTTCAGCTCCACAGGAAAGCATAGCTGGACCGAGCATTGTGCTTCTACCATGGGGCTGCGTACCACCTCTCTACAAGCACAGCAAATGCATCAAGAAGGTTGTAGAATGCCAATAGAAATTACTTGTTGGCCTATACCAAAAGTCATTGATATGCACACACATTAATGCAAAATCGCATCCATCTGTCTGTATATGTCACAGAGAATGCTAAAATTTGAAGTCAAGGACAATCCCTTGACAGCACAACTGAATCCACCTAAATCTCAGGGTCAAACATCTTGACTTTGTCTATTACCACCAGACATAGAAGTACCTACCTAATTATGGTTGTTGGAAATTTAAATGGTAATCCTTTGAGATCATCACGGTTATAATGGAATATAGGTTCAGGAGACTTTGGTATTCCACCCTGCATGGATAATTGCAACCTTTGTTAACATAATGAAAGATGAATGCACAACTTGGTAGCTTAAAAGAATCCTAACTTACCAAATACTGCAATATTAAAGGTAGTGCAATTGTGGGATCAATATTCCCTGCTATTACGACAGTAAAAGTTGATGGATCCTTAAAACAGCTGTTGAAATATTCACACGCTTTTACTGGATCAACTTTTTTGAGGTCACTTATTCTAATAGGCTGCAAAAGAAGACACCAAAACAACGTTAAAAGAAGGCACATCCTAGAAACTCAGTGACATAAAAAACGTTAGATCATACATACCCGGAAAAAGTAAGAGTTTCCATAGTTGAGTTCTTTCACCCGGTTTGCAAATGCAGTATAAGGATCCCTCTCTTGAGCATGAACTGCTTCTTCTGCCATTTGCATCACTATTTTGACTTCTTCTTCTCCTGGAGTCACATTTGTCGTAAATAGTTGATAGACAAGCTGCCAGAACAGGTTTTAGTGAGAAACTAAATGATTGAGAAACCCTTAGAGTAAAATCAGAAAGATGGGCAAAAAAGCAAATATTTAGCACATTGAATATTTGGTAAATCAGGACAGAATTTTATCTGCCAGACAGAAAGCTAATCCTCAGCTCTAAGCAGATGTGAACAATGTACAGAAGGACAATTTTCATGAAACATTTGGGAGTCTAGTTTCAAACATATGGTTACTTCAATCAAGTTGGGTGCTTCTAAGTCCTATGATCTAATTTGGGATTATAGCCACAAGCAAGGTCATAAAACAGATGCATGTGGATGAATTGCAGTATGACGTGTGGAAAAAAATTTAGAACAGTGCTAATACTCAACAATTTTACATTTAAAATCCAGTGAAGCAAACCTGCAAGGCAGTTTCCAAGTCTGAAGGTGAACAATCACCAGAGAAAGTTCTCATATAGGCCCCAAGCTTTGTACCAACTTCTACTCTCTTGCCCGCAAGCATGTCCATGAGCACTGACGGTCTATGACCAAATACACCGATTTCTCCAGCAATGGTTGATCCCATTGAACAAGAAAAGTACTCGTTTTCAGGAAGTTCAGATAAACCCCCATATGAGAACCCTGTAAAAAGAACCTGTTGAAATGCTACATAAGAAGCATATTTTTACCATGAACTAGTGCTCTAAAAAGACTTCCATGCTTTGAAATTAAGAAAAGACACATAAAGCAGTGTTAGGGCTAATTTACTAGAATTAAGATACAAATTGAATGTTGTCTCAGCCAGGAAAACGAACACAAAATAGATACAGCAACAATAAAAGATATTATACCTGGTCATCAAAAAAGTCTGTACACTTGTAGCAAACCCGCATGCCATTTGATAGAGTTAATTCAGTAGCTCCAATATTTGAGTACTCTATCTGCTCTACAATGTACCTGAAGTGAGTGATTTGATTGGGCTTAGGATTAAATAATTAAAGCAGATAGTCAATCTTGTCATGACTGAGAACACCAAAACAGTTAAACGAAATTGTCAACAGAGGGCAAGTTGAAATGCAGCTAGAAAACAAATGTAACCATCACATTTAATACTATGATCTGTAGTTCTGTTATACCTAATAACATGAATTACATTTATGACTAACAGAAAATAAAGTTTAAAAAAGAACACAAAGAAATAGGTAGCAAGGTAGAAATAGTTGCAGATATAGAATACATGGATACATCAAAGTAGAGAAACGCCCAACTTTACCCTGGACTCGGCTTTATATTAACAATTTCTTCCGGAATGTACTCATCATCCCATGGGGAAATGCTCCCTTCCTTCTCAAGATTATTGATCTTCAACACAATATTTTTTAGGTCATCAATTGTAGCAAACGCTTGAGGTTCAATTGTCTTTAGGACACAGCTACATGATGTTTGTAATTTCTCTGCATACTCGGACACCTCTGATGCTGATATATCTACGAAAATAAAATCATAATTAGTGTAAATACATAACATCGCACCTGGTTTATCACTATATACCAAGAAAAAAAAATCTTCACTCACAAGGCAGAATAGATTTTTGCAGTTGAGCTTCATACTCAATACCAATAACTGGTTCATTATGGATAAAGTGCTGCAAAATGTAAATGATGAAGATAAAGGATCTTTCTAGTTTCTCGAAACCTCAAATTAGATAAATGGAAAAGATAGTAGCCACTGTTCTGATATACCTGAATATATTCATCCCGCAAGCCAGTTGATTGCATTTGATCACGCTCCAAATAGGCAGATTCAACCTCTGACATCAACAAAGCTCGGACAACTGATATTTCACGTTCTGAAAACCCATGAAGTTGCACCCTTGCAACCTGAAGCATAGTGCACGAGAAAATTGTTATGAAGGAAATGAAGAGACGCCAAAAGCAATATATATATAAGTGGGTCAAGAAGAAAAAAAATGGCTAGCAAACCTCAATGAGCATTGATTCTAGGGCCTCTATAGTCCCTTTTTCCTTACAAGATGAGCTTATAATATAAGCCTTTAAGGGGTGAACGAGAGCATCTGCAGCAGCAGAGCATGAGAAATAGGGTGGATCTCTTCTACGTGAGATTTTAAAGAACCTCTGATTTAGAGCATGTAGGAACATGGACTCTGCAAGCATGTCCCTATAGTCTTTCACTGTCTTTAGCTTATCTGCTGGCATCTTATAGCTAATCATCACTGCAGACTTTTACAAGGCAATGACAAGAAAACAGAGTTAAGAATTGTCAATAACCACAAAGCCATATGCACAGAAAAGAACAAGACTCGAAATGTACTTACCCCAGCAGCTTCAGATTCCACAAAACATGAAAAACGTGGCCCCTCATGAGAAGGAACAGGAAATAATGGTATAATTGGAGGGTCAGGTGCTGAGTTTTTCTCCCCAAAATGACTCCTTATCAACTCAACAACACTCTACAGAATAGAGAAAGCATGACAGAATTTTTAAGCAATCTTGACTCATAAACAGACTTATAATTCAGAATGGTAGAACTTGCATGTCAACAAATACAAACCTTTGTATCAGAAAAATCTCCAACAGCTATCACTGCCATATTGTGCAAATGGTACCATTTTTTATAAAATCGCTTCACTGTTTCAGAAGACACAGCTCGAATTACTTTTTCCAATCCAATTGGTAAGCGCACGGCATACTGCAATCAACCAGGGTGAATGCAACTCAAAATTAGGATCAACTAGCCATAAGCCCAATCAAAACTTATTGGTGATATCATTGTTAAAACTCTTACTCTCAAGTCTCAACAATAAGCAAAATGAAAGGACTTCAAAAAAGACCATACATGGGAGCAATACTCTTATTCCCATTGCATGCTGATATGGCATTTGCTGAGCTCCATTTCAAATGTTACTACTGCTAAAGATAGGTAATTAATAAATAGATCCCATCATAGCTATGAGTATGCCAAATATCCCCACTCGAAGGGCCTCATCAATCAATTAATTCAACAAATATAAGTGTACAAAAGTAGATAAAGAAGCAACCATTAGTACCTTGGAACCTTCCATCAACAGAGTCCAATGTGCATCCTGCATCCTTCCACTGGCATTTCTGTTTCCTCTATACTCTTCCATTACAGCCCCTCTTTCCTTGTCCAAATCATCTTTTGAGACTCGAATCTGCACAACACGTCAGAGATAAAAACAAGTAAACACTAGAAATGAGATAACATCATAAAAAAAAAAAAAAAGAAAAGAAAAGAGCACCAAAACAACAAAAAGAGAGTTAGTTATTTACCTCTGAACTGAATTCCGCCAAGACTGAAATGGCCTGAGACAACAGCTCAGGCTTATCAACAGGAACAAACAACTCGTACACTGTCTCATCAGCGGACGTTACCGCATTCTGACAAGCACCGAATTCGGCTCCAATACTTTCAAGGAACTTGACAATATCATGATTTGTGTATCTTTTAGTGGCACTGAAAGCAAGATGCTCAACTATGTGAGCAACTCCACGCTCATCTTCCTCTTCCAAAACTGAGCTGCCATGAACCTAATTTAAATCAGCTTCCTTAAGAGTTTCCTATGTAAACACGTATACTAATATATGATCCGGGCTTAAGCAACAAAATTCCCAAAATCCCTAAAGAAGAACTAGATCTTCAATAAGCCAATTATGTTTATTGAAAATTTAAAACAAAGCGAATAATGAAAGGAAAAAAAGGGGACTGACCCGACTTTGACGGCGAGAGCGAGAGCGGCTCTCATTCGGGGCTTAGAATTACAACGAACATAGTAAACGAGTCCATTGTCGAGTCTGCCGTAGTCCACTCCGAAGGGTTCGTGTTGGAACTCTTGGTCCAGCTCCACGTTGACCAGCTTTAAGGACCTGAACCCAAGCTTCTTTGCGATCTGCGAGTTCTCTGTTGGCAGCAAATCCATCTCTCCCTCTCGCTCTCTCCCGAACCGTTAATTACACAATGAAATTGGAGAAGAAAATGTTCGATGTTCCCTTCTTGTTCCCTTTCTGTTTTTCTTTATTTTTTTTCTTCTTACAAACTCTGTTTTATCCTTTTTGGGGTACCGCATTATAAACTTTAGTAACCCAACGGCATTCAGTTTCAGTTGTTGCAAGAGAAAATTTTCTTCATTGTCAAGATGGGCCTCATCGTTCACCGCCTGGAGCCCACGTGAAAATCTAAGGAGATTTTGTGGTTCTTGAAAGAATTTTATGTTCCGCCCACTAACCCTGGAACCTAATTTTTATTATTAAAATATTTTTCATTATTTTATATTATATTAACATAATAGGTTAATATACTATAATAAATATTAATATGATATTATGATATAATTATATGATATTTTTATTAAATTTATTTAATTTAAAATAAAAAAAATGATTGAATATAATTGAAAAATAAAAATTAATTTAAATTTATTAAATAATTTTAAAACATTTTAATATATTATTTTTTTTATGTGAGGAATTTTATTTATTCGTGCCGTGTAAGTTGGATGTTATAGTCAAAACCTCTTTTCATTATGTATACTATCTACAACTATTATAAGACGTTGAATAATATCTTATTATATTGGATAATGACATTATGTCATTATGCAATAAACAACACTAAGCTTTTTTTTTTTCCTTATGGTCTTTAGACTTGGACTTTATGTTCTTTTTAACTATATTTATTTGATGCATTTGCAGCTACAAATTTAAAATGATCAAAAGACATATAATTGCAAGTTTGATTTTTGAACTAATACAAAGTATATTTGCAAAATGATTTGCTTATTGCCATAGTATATTCTCTAAACTCTATTTTATTTCAAATTAAATGTCCTCTATGTTAAATATAACAAATAAAAGCAAATAAAATTAAAAAAAAAAGGTTGCAAAACTGCTAGAATGCTTATTGATTTCTTTTATGTAATGAATATGCTCATTTTCTGTTATCTTTTTTTTTTAATTGAGGAAAAAATAGGAGATCATTCATCAATTAATAAGTTATATGTTTAAGTGTATTTTTTTGTTATCTTAATTATTGTTAAACAGAAAAAAAAAAAAAACATAGATGTTACAGGAATGGACAATTGTACATAGACTTTTTGAGCTCCAATAGGAGCTCTACATGAACATAAATATGTTGCTGGTCTTTGGTCCCAAGTAAAAGTTTCCTAAGATCTATGAAAATACCTCCGGAAAGTGAGAGCCAAAACTGTGAAACCAGCAATGCCTGCTAGAATCTGCCAACACCAACAAAATCTAGTTTGATTTGATGCATTGACAAAACCTTATTTCATTAGGTGTACTTCTCACAATCAGAATGAGATCAATTTAACAAGACAAAATCTAATCAGAGAGAATAAATCAGATTTTGCAGCAGTTGCAATCAAGACAATCATTAATTCTCAAACAGTTCTTAATCGGCCATTTATTGAAATGTTTGTTTCTAAATGTCATATTCTAATAAAAAAATTTAAAATTTGTTCTGATTACATTATATAAATAAATTCTGTTCTCACAAAGTTAGATTATTACTTTTACTAATAAAATGATTAAAATATCTTCAATTCAAAGTTTACGGTGTTCACACTTAAAAGGTATTTTTGTAATTTTTACTAAGCAAAATTAATAACTTAATTTTTACAAGAACATAAGTTATTCACTGAATGTTAACCGAGAAAAGGGATATCAACATGGTGCTAATTGAAAAAAAAATTCACAAAATATTATGCGTGAAAAATTGAAACTGCAAGAGATGTAGGTGGAGTTAATGTAAACAAATTTGCAGTGGAATAGGTGCATGACAAATATTGGGATGCTTTGGTGTCATAGTGCTGGAAAACGTGCTACTAAACCAGTAAGATAACTGACCTTTGCATCTCTGCCGTGAGGGGTCCATTGTGAAATTGATCCGAGCCACTTAAACCAAGATAATTGAGGCTTTAGAATCACGACCGTGTGCTGATTCTTGAAAGGCACTATCCTTTGTAATGCCAATTGCATTGTCAATGGTGTTAGTGATTCTCTAACTTTGGAACGCCCTTCATCTAGAATCTACATCAGAGCAATGACAAAAAAGATAGTTTTAATTCCAATGATTGTCATAATAAGTACCCTTTTGCATCCTCCTTAAGTCAATAACACAGCTTTTGAAAGCGCCTGCTTGAGTTTCCTTTTTCACCATTGTGTTTCAACTACAACATCTTTTCAATTGCATGCTACTAGAACATGTTCTTTTTTTTTTTTTGTTCAAGAAGAATATATGATCAAATAAATGGTGTTTATCACTTCAGTAACAGCTGTCTTCCAACTACAGAACCGCAAATAACGGCTAGCTTCTGTCTGAGAATGAGATAATCTGACATAGCATGCATGCATATATGGGATAACTAACAATGCCACAGATCAGAACCACCATAGCTGGTTGCTTACAATGTTTAAAAGGAAAATTCACGCTAGTAGTGTGTCTAATCTGTTTTATCATTAGAATTGTGTCTATTTTGCAGATGGTACCATTTACGGAGTAAAACCTAGTTTGCTTTCTTCTTGGTTAAACTCCTCTCATAATAAACTAACTGCAAGAGAATGGACAAGGTTCTGGAACAGTTGCCAGGGCAAGTGCATGTTCAATGAATAAGTGTATGAAAGTATGTTTTCCATTTAGACATAGGAGGTCTTTATTAAGTTTCCCTTTATTCTTAGATGTAGTCTAACAACCTAAAATCCAGTTGAAACACAATCAGATTCATCTTCAGTGTATGTTTCAGATTTCTTTTACCATTACAAAACGTTAGAAAACCCAGATTCAAAGGTAGACGCAATATAAGACAATTGCAAGGAAACAAACATTTTAAGATACAGAGTTGAGGCAGAACTACAGAGTAGGGGTCAGAGGAAAATGAAAACAGAACCACCAACCTTAAAAGAAGTGCCAACATCACCAGAATAGATCCTTGACTGATAGCTGTATAAAATCCTCTCCAGCCAATAACCATTCTCCTGAAAAGAGTAAGAAAATTAGCACCAAGAGGCAAGGATTAAGTGCTGTATGAATTACTTTCAGTTCTCACATTTCTGAACCTTAATCAATATGCAAATACCAAGGTGATAGATGGTAATGCTTAGATGAAGTTTAGAGTTTAGCTGCGAGGTTGATAAGTGCATATAGGATTCAATCCTTCATTGTGGCAACCACTGGCCAAAATGATGATATTAAACATATAACAAAATGTAAAGATATTTAACCTGCAGTCCATTTTCATGGGCTCTCTGCTCAATTTCAAGTATGGTTGAAACATCCTGATCTGAAGGACCCTCCTCTTGAAGACGTAATATTTCATCCAAAGCAAGATCAACCTGTTCAAAATTATTGCATAAGCAAATATTCGAGATGGTTGGCCTCTTGCTGATTAAAATCCAGAGGTAAGTAGGCAAAATGTGAAACTTTAAGGCACCTACCAGCTTTGAGGAGATCTTTGGATCACAAGAAAAATATATGCTAATATCACCATGTACATCAGTGGCTATACATGGTAGATAACCATCAAGGAAATCATAAACACTTGCACCATAGATCTGGGGCATAAAGAACAATTATATTATAGGGAATAAAATACGCCAGAGAATATGAAAGATGATAACAGTTAAATCCATCTGACAACCATACCTGCCCATGCTTGAAACGAAGAAGCTGCAGTATTTTGTTATCTAGAAGTTTCTTCAGGAACTCGATATACTGAATCTCTTCTACCTGTAATTGGTTTTTCCA
Source organism: Theobroma grandiflorum (assembly GCA_036013995.1). Classification (NCBI taxonomy): domain Eukaryota; kingdom Viridiplantae; phylum Streptophyta; class Magnoliopsida; order Malvales; family Malvaceae; genus Theobroma; species Theobroma grandiflorum. Next base: position 42,022,090 of record CP142129.1, read on the forward strand.
ATTGAAAGATGCATTATAAAACAGAAGTCAATAGAGGCCTCAGGTCGTCCACTGAGTGAGCTTCTAATATATACATTCAGAAAAAAATGCCAAACCATTGTTCCTTTCTTCAGCTCTATGGGAATGCATATGTGGACCCCACACTGTGCTTCCACCATGGGGCTGTGAACCACTTCTCTACAAACACATAATATGCTGTATAAGTAAATTTTCCAACAGTAAACCATGCAATTCTGACACCAAAAGTTGGCCAGGGGGTGCATGCATGTGTGTGCAAGAAAGAGAGAGAGAGATCAACTTCTGAACACCATGGACAATCCAGTTGAGCAGCCGGCACAAACAAATCCACCAAAAGATTCTCTTGCTACCATTATCAAACATAGAAGTCACCTACCTAGTTATGGTTGTAGGATATGCAAAGCGTAATCCCTTGATGTAGTCAGAATTAGAGTGGAAAATAGGCTCAGGAGGCTTTGGTATTCCCCCCTGCAAGCAGAAGAGAAAAACCAGTTAATGTAATAAAAATTGTATGTATACTTAGAGTTGTTTGAAAAGAATCCCAACTAACCAAATATTGCAGCATTAAAGGAAGTGCAACTGTGGTATCAATATTCCCAACAATCACAACACTAAAAGTTGATGGATCCTTGAAGCAGCTGTTGAAATATTTACATGCTTTTAGTGGATCAACTTTCCTAAGGTTGCTGATTCTTATAGGCTGCAAACAAAGTTTCATCATTACATGGGGGCATGCAAATTTGAAACCCTTAGTAGTATTTAAAAATGAAGTGATAGTGCACACCTTGAAAAAGTATGAGTTTCCATAGTTGATTTCAATCACTCGGTTTGTAAAAGCAGTAAAAGGATCCCTTTCTTGAGCAATAACTGCTTCTTTTTCCACTTGCATCACTCTTTTGACAACTTCTTCAACTGGTGTTACATCTGTTGTAAATAGTTGATAAACAAGCTGACAGAACAAGAGTCAGAAGACATAATATGGGGTATACTGGCATGCTCCGAAGCAGTTAAAGCATGTGTTACAAGATGAAAGCAGAATAAGGCCAGAGAAATCTACAATTGCATCTTAAGAGTTGAAAGTTAGCATCTAATAGAGGAACAAAATGAGATAACTTCATATTAGGCCATATGGAAGGAATAAACAGTAACTCCACCATTTGGATATAACAAGTAACATAAATTACAGGTTTATGCATAGGAGTTTGATGCATTGATGCAAAGAAATACCACAAGAAAAGCACATTCTATTGCATAAGCACCACACTCAATGAATTAATATATTAATAGTTGGCATATTTGCCTCATTAGGCTACATGAGATCACCAATCCTAGCAAGAACTTTAGCGTGAAAATTGCCTCAAGTTAGGTAGGAAGGTCTACCTAAAAAATTCTTATGATCCGTAGTATCTCATGTACCCAAACCACCACTCTTTTGTGAGAGGGGGACACTCAAAAAAGAAGAAAAAGTAGCTATCGTTTTCATTCATTTAGATATCATTGGAGATGCAAAAGAAAAAAAAATCAGCAAAAATTTATCATTTAGAAGGGTGCTAAAATGTAAATGCGTTACTGTTAAATCCAGTTGAACAAACCTGCAGGGCAGTTTCCAAGTACAAGGGCGAACAATAACCATGAAAAGTTCTCATGTACTTCCCAACATCTACATCAACACCAACTCTCCTACCAGCCAGCATATCCATTAGCACTGATGGTCTATGACCAAACATACCGACTTCTCCTGCAATTCTTGATCCCATCAGAGCTGAAAAGTACTTGCCTTTTGGGAGTTCAGATAAACCCCCATAGGAGAACCCTGAAAATAGAACCTGTTGAAACACCAATAGATAAGAATTATATGCATCACATGAACCAGTGTTCAACCTAGATTATTATGCCTTAAATTCTGAGCAAACAACAGTTAAAAACTTGCATAGGAAAATTTGCTAGAATTATGATTCATATCGACTATTTTCTCAGCAACAAAGTGGGATTGTAACTGATTGGACTTCTCAGTGCTGTAAGACCTACTTTAAAAAAAAAAAATACTGTAAGGCCCAAGGGAATTGTACCTCGTCATCAGAGAAGTCTGTACACTTATAGCAAACTCGCATTCCATTTGATAGAATCAATTCTGTAGCTCCAATATTTGTGTATTCAAGCCGCTGCAGAATGTTCCTGAAGTAAATTATTTGAATAGGGTTAAAGTTCACATATTCAACCTACCTAAGTGAGATCTTGCAATTTGTAGATGTCTAGAAATGAAGTAAAAGAGGCCATAAACACATCAAAATGAGATTACAAAATTCATTTAGAGATGAAGGAAAGCTTATTCAGAAAGAATATATATATATATATATATATATATTATATTCATTTGTTGAATGATGAGTAAAAGATCATCTTATTCATTTAGAACTTCATAAATTTGAAATATTATCACATGAGAGACAAGGCTTGAGAAACTGTAGTTAAGAATTCTTAAAGACTGATTCTCATCTCTTTTTTATTTTTTATTTTTTTTTGAGAAGTATGAGAAGAAATCCATTAAAAAGCTGGGAAATTGCTTTTCCCCTTTACAAGAGCCGTGGCGGGCAACCAGGCCGTACAACAAGAAATTCCCATCTCTTTTGCCATTGGACTGTTAGGTGATGACTATTTTTGAAGGAATAAATCTCACATCCGGTGAAACATGTATACAAGAGTATTTTCTAATATATCTTTTTCCATATATGATAGGAGTGACTGAGTTGGTTCCTTATCCAATTGGGATCTCCTTTTCTTATTTATAACCCTCCTCTTTGTCTATCTCTCTCTCTCTCTCTCTCTCTCTCTCACACACACACACACACACAAATAACAAATTTTGCCTTGAAGCATTGTCATTCTCCTATTTTTTCCCCTATTTTCTAGTCAATCGATTCTCCTCATTATCCTAATAGTTAATAAAATTAAAATATCATGTACTGAAGTTTTGTGTGCATACGCATGCTAGAGTGTCTGCCCCATGTTGTAGTTACTCTGAGCAGAAATTAATAGGAGCTAAATCTCATACAAGACATGTAAATAGCATCACTGATTGCTCAAACCAAATATCAAAAGTACAAAAAATTATAAGAAAAGTAGATGTCACCCAGGCATGTGAAGCAGGACAAGTAAACTTATAAAAGCCATAGATCTGAAACACACGCAAGATTGTGTGGTTTGTCAGTTTTTTGACCCAATATAGTTGGATGCCTCAAAGACGATGATGGTGCTACACACTAATTTGAGAAAATAATGCTCATCACATAAGTCAATAATAGGCTATAGATACTAACTAAGAGATCTATATTGCAGCTCAAAAACTCAACTTTTCTTTTTCTCAGCTATTGAGTCATGTAGAAGCAGTGGACAACCAGGCCCAACTATGACCAAAAGAGGATGAGCATTTCAGCTAGAGAAAAGAAGCCAACAGTATGATATCATGCATAGTTATATCATTGCAGCTTATGCACTACATCTATAACTCACAAAAAAAAAAAAAAAAAAAACTAAAACAGGAAAATAAATAACTTATATAGTTCCAAAGTTATAGTAATTACTTATAGAGACATAGGATAGAGCAACAAAACAGTAAAAAGAACTTCACCCTGCATTTGGCTTTGAATTGACAATTTCTTCTGGTACATCTTCATAATCCCAAGGAGTAATGCTCCTTTCCTTCTCAAGCTTGTTGATCTTCATGACAACTTTTTTCAGGTCATTGATCTTAGAAGAAGCTCGAGGTTCAACTATCTTAGTGACACAGCTACATGAGGTCCATAATTTCTCTGCATACTTAGATACCTCTGATGCTGATATATCTATACGGATGAAATCATGAATGGAACAACAAATAGTGTGAGACTCAGTATATCAAATAAATTTATATATAAATGGAAAATTAAAATGTTCTGAGTATATCACTCACGAGGCAGAATAGTTTTTTGGAGTTGAGCTTCATACTCAATCCCAATAACAGGTTTGTCATGGATGAAGTGCTGCAAAACAAAAACATGAAGTCAATACTTTTCCTGATAGCATAAGTGCAACTTGAATTTCAGGAAATAATTTCAGACCTGTACATATTCATTTCGCAAGTTGGTTGATTCCATTTGATCACGTTCCAAGTATGCAGATTCTATACTTGACAACAATAATGCATGGACAACTGATATTTCACGTTCTGAAAACCCATGAAGACGTACTCGTGCAACCTGTAACAGAATACAATAGTAAAAAGACTAAAGCAGAAAACAAAGGGAAAAAAAGCACATCAAAGAGATTAGATTAAAAGGCACACCTCAGTAAGCATTGATTCTAGGGCCTCTAAAGTCCCCTTTTCTTTACAATATGAAGTCATCATATAAGCCTTTGATTGGCGAACAAGATAATCTGTAGCAGCTGAACATGAGAAATAGGGTGGATCCTTTCTCTTAGAAATTTTAAAGAACCTTTGGTTTAAAGCCTTTTCAAACATGGATTCCACAAGCATATCCCTGTAGTCTTTTATTATCTTTAGTTGGCCTGCTTGCATCTTATAGCTTATCATCACTGAAGACTTTTCGAAGCAAAAAAAAGAACTGATTAAAATTGGCAATAACCACATGAAAGTTTACATATTTGCTCGCTATGTTGATTTAGTCCTCAATGAGTGTTTCTATATGCACAAACAAGTCCCATTTTTAAGATTTTACTAACCCCAGCAGCTTCAGGTTCCACAAAATATGAAAAGCGTGGCTCCTCGTGAGATGGAACTGGAAAGTGTGGTATGGGTGGAAGGTCAGGCATTGAAGTTTTATGCCCAAAATGAGTCCTTATCAACTCAACAACACCCTAGAGAAAGACAAAGATTGTTAAACTTCACTAAAACTTAAAACAGTTATAATTCTAACAGGATAATTTGCAGATTAACTGAGACCAACCTTTGTTTCTGGAAAATCTCCAACAGCTATCACTGCCATATTTTGCAGATGGTACCACTTTTGATAAAATTGCTTCAAAGTTTCAGAAGAAACCATTTGTATTACTTTTTCTAATCCAATTGGTAGGCGTTCAGCATACTGCAATTGCTCAATACTGTGAAAGTAAGATAAAATAGTAGAACACCTGAACTTAGAATTGATGAGTAAACATTTTTTTTTATTTTGATGATGCGAGTAATAAGAAGTTATTCATGACATTATCTGCGCAAACTCAGGCATTAGTTCACTCTCAAGTTCGCAAACATAAGTGAAAAGAAATTTTCACTGTGCTATAGGAAATATCTCATGTCAGAGAAAACAAAGAAAAAAAAGCGCCAGAGCAACCTGCCCCTGCACCTTTCCTGCTATGCCATTTTCTGGAAAATCTGTTGAGCACCATGTCTTGCATTAGACAATGCACAGTCAAACAAATAAGTAGATTTTTCGTGGTTAAGTGAAAATCATGCTATGAGAATGCCAAAAAGAATAAAAAATTTCCTTGAGAAGAGGCTCCGCTGTGCGCTAATGAACAAAGAATTTGCAAATGAATAGAGGTTAAAAACACTACCTTTGAACCTTCCATCATCAAAGCCCAATGTGCATCTTCTATTCTCCCACTAGCATTCCGACCCCCTCTGTACTCTTCCATTACTGCTCCTCTTTCTTTCTCCAAATCATCTTTTGAGAGTCGAATCTGCATGTTAAAAGTAATTATACCAAAACAGGAAAGGCATCATGAAAATATTCAAACTAAAATAAGTTGATTGAAACCTCTGAACTAAATTCTGCCAGGACCAAAATTGCCTCAGATAACAATTCAGGCTTGTCGATTGGGATAAACATCTCATATATGGTCTCATCAAAATATGTTAGTGCATTATGACAAGGACCAAATTCTGCTCCAATACTTTCCAGGAATTTAACAATATTGTGATTTTTGTATTTCTTTGTGGCTGAAAATGCAAGATGCTCAACTATGTGAGCCACTCCTCGCTCATTCTCCTCTTCCAAAACTGAGCTGCCATGAATATAAAAAATCAGCTTCTTTAGAGTTTATACCATGAACTTGCATGCTCTAGAGTCTAGACTGAAGCATAATTATTATAATAAGCGAATCATAATAACCACATGAAGAACTTGATAGAAAATTTATGGACATGATGATACCTAAATTAAACTATTGATTCAATCCCACCAGAAAGAAAATTTCAAGCCTAGAAAAACTAACTTAACAAATTGCTCTTTAGCCACAAAATCCTTTTGTTCTATGCATCTAATTAATGCAACAAGCTGTCTAGCCTATTTCATCAAATTTAATACCATAGTAAGTTGAGAGTAGTGATAAGTGGGATCTATCTGGGAAATAGCAAGTATTTTCTGCTATGAGAAGAGGAAGCTTTGGCTGATGCTTGGCTTCCAACGACTTTTCTTGTTTTAGCTTCAGCAAGAAAGATATAAAAGAATCCATGAAATTGAGCTCCCAAATAACAGAGATTGTTACAAACATACAACCACACCAGCATAAATCGAAGAAGCTGAAACCCCTAAAAAAGGGGAAAAAAAAAGCAAGGACAAAAAACACTAACCCGACTTTGACAGCAAGAGCTAGAGCAGCTCTCGTTCTGGGCTTAGGATTGCAGCGGACATAGTAAACCAGACCGTTATCAAGCCTTCCACAGTCAACTCCAAAGGGCTGTTGATTAACCTCTTGATTCAGAGACAGGTTTAGCAGCTCCAGAGACCTGAAACTTTGCATCTTTGCGAAGGGTGATTTCTCTGCTAAAAGCGACCCCATTTCTCGATTCTTTCTTTTGAGTCAGGACGCACAATTTGAAAAGAAGTTTCCTTCCTCTCATCTGTATATATATATATATATGGGGGAGACCGTCGCTTTTTGTATTAAATATGACTATAGAAGACAGGACACTGGCCTTTATAGGTCAATGGCCAAGCTCCATTGGACTTTCCATTGCATTGCGCGGAAGGAACCTGTTTAAAAATCCCACGTGAGATATACGTGGACGGCATCACGGCAAGCCTCTGCATGCAAATGAAAACGCCGAAGCCTTTCAAACTTTTTACAACTACCTCTCTTTTTCCGATGCTGTCAGAATATCCTGTAGAAAGTCTAAGATGGGAGGAAAGAAAACAGGGTATGGTTTCAAATGTTAATCTGTCCGCTTCCTATATTTTTTAATTTTGTTCAATTTAACCCTTATTTTTAAAATCAAATAATTTAACATCTTGATTTTAAAAATTTCATCAATGTAGTGTTAAAAGATGATATCAAGGATGACATCAATGCTAATGTGTCACGTTTTGATAATGTAACATATCATATGGTATTAGGTGATGATTTAATAATGTCATGTGGTATTAGACGTTAATGTGTCAGTATCACATGGTAGATAAAAAAAATTTAAAAAAAAATTCTATCCCATTATAATACAACTGTTAATATGAGCTGGCACGACCCAATTCAGCCCAAGTCTTTATAGGTTAAAAAAATATGAACTGAACAGGATTAGTCTATTTTTTATATAGACCACCAAAACTTCAACCTAGCTCACCACTTGTTAGTTTATGGATTGGGTTGGGTTAACTCATTTTTTATTTTTTTAAAGAAAATCATTTTTATAATTTTATTTAATAAATTTTTTTTAATAAAAGTATTTTATGATTTAATTCATAAATTAAAATTATTAATTTAATAAGTAAAAATTAAACACATTGAAATATATAAAATAAATAATATTATTGATAATTAAATTATTAATTTTATATAATTAAATATATTAAATTTATTAATTTTTTGGCCCACATGGGTTGGCCTGCCCAATCCTACTAATTTGATGGACTGACCCATTTAAGCCTGGTTCAAAATATGGACCTAAATTTTTAAGCTCAACGCATCTCATATTTCATAAAAAATAACTCAACTCATTTTGACAAATATATATTATAGGGATTAAATTGAATAAAAATATATAGTACAAGGATTAAATTAAACAAAATTGAGATGTTAAGATACTAAATTGAAAAAAATATTTAAAAAATATAAATCTTTAAGTAGATTAATGATATGCGTATTAATAAGTCAAATATTTAAATGTAAAAGATTTATGGTGTTAAAAAATATATAAATATTTTCTTACTTGATTATTTGATTTTAAAACATGTAAATTAATTTTTTTTTATGAAAATTAAGTTTGAATGCACATTCTATAAAAAAAATTTTGAAAAAATTTCATACTTTAAGTCAAATTTAAATGAATAGCTTGTATTACGTTAAAATAAAATAATATAAAATGACTAAATAAATTCTTTTTTCTTCTATTTATAATAATATAAAATTCTGAAATTTATTTAACTTAGTTTTTAACTTGAGTTAAAGTCTAATTAACAAACTATGTTGATTTAGTTTTTTCTTTTAAAAAAATGAAGAACTGATATATAGAGTTAGCAATAATTATAAAAATAATTTCTCATTCTGACTTGCTTAATTTAAATATAATAAACCTCTTATTGTAACCATAAAATCTGAATTCCACCCTTTTAATTTTTTTACTTATTTTTTACGGTTTATTTTATTTAATATTTCAAGTTATATTTTTTAAGATGAAATTTTCTAAATTAAAGACTGTATTTATAGTTGATGAAGTTAAATATAACTGTAAATATTTGTACCATTTTATTTTATTAATAAATTTTTTGTAGATCCAAATCAATAATTTAAATTTAAATTTAGATTAAAATTATTGTGACATTTGAATTTAAATAAAATTGTTTTATAAAAAATTTTAAGTAAATTTAAATAAATGATAAATTAAGTAAGAGCTTAATAATTTTAGAAGGATATGTATTTATAAATTGTGAAAGCTGTAATTAAATTAACATATTTTGTTAATTTGAGTAAATTTAAATAAAAAGTAAATTGGGTAAGAGTTGAATAATTTCAAAAAAATATGTATTTGTAAATTACAAAAGTTGCAACTAAATCAATATATTTAATCATTTTATATTATTTTATTTTAACGTAATGCAAGTTATTCATCTAAATTTGACTTTAGGTATGAAATTTTTTCAAATTTTTTTTTAATAGAAGGAGAATTCAAACTTAATTTTGGTAAAAAAAATAAATTAATTTTTATATTTTAAAATCAAATAATCAAATAAGAAAATATATATATTTTAGCACCATGAATTTTTTACAATAAAATATTTAACTTATTAATAAGCATATCAATAATCTATTTAAAGTTTTATATTTTTTAATAAATTTCAATTTAGTCTCTTAACATTTCAATTTGGTTCAATTTAGTTCCTGTACTATATATTTTTGTTTAATTTAATCCTTATGACGTGAAAGAACTTTTTTTTAATTTTTTAATCTATCACGTGACGCTAACATGTCATCATCTAGTGCACGTGGCATTGCCATGCCATCAAAATATGACATGTCAATGCTGATATTATCGCTAACGTTATTTTTTAATGAAAAAATTAGATACTATTAAAGGGAGGGATTAAATTGATAAATTTTTTAAAATCAATTAATTAAATTACTTTGATTTTGAGTACAGAAATTATATTTAACAAAACTGAAGTGTATAAAAACTGGATAAGTCTTTTTACCAATGTTATACGTTAGCGTTGGAATAAAGAATAATACTACTTCTTTGATTAGATATTTATTAAGATAAGCATTGCATTTGAAAGAGCCATTAAAAGTTTAGGTTATGCTTAGTATAATACTTTTCCATTCGCATTTGTGGACTTATTGGGCTGAATGTTTCGACATTATTATTGAATCGGATTACCCGTTCCCTTACTCTGGCTGGAATCATCTTTGTCTTAACTCCTTGTGGGTACAGTTTTCAGTTTTAGTTAGTTCCATTGTTGCAATACTAGGAAGCTCTAGCCTTTCAGTCTTTTTTTGTTTTTTTGCCCTTCCAAAATGGGTGGATGGCCCTGATTTTGGCATTTCTTTAAATAAAGGAAAATTAAACTTTATATCTGTAATCTAAAGGAGACATTGTGATTTGGGAAGATGCATTCATGGGCGGCCTTCCACAGTTCCGAACCTCTCCATCACTTCATTCTTCTCTGCAGGAGAGTGAAAGAAGGAGCTTTGACTCTTCTTCAACTAAAAAAAGTAGGATTTTCATTTGTCTAAGATATTGCATTAGGGTTTATAATGCTTTGATTTGTAGGATCAAGTGATACAACAACAACAAGGATAGAAACATGACCCTTAACAAATATCTTTATTGCTTCATTTCAAATTTATATCAGAATGAACATCACTAAAATTGCACTGTTTTGAAAAAAAATTTGCTACTTAACAGAAACAAAACAAAAGAAGGACTAAAGGTACAGAAATGGGCAGATATAAAATAGGTAATGCGTGTTTTCAGCTACTATATAGAGAAATTGCTGCATCCTCCTCCTCTCTGGTAATTATATTAATATGGTGGTGTGAACCCGTCTCTTCAGTTTTCACCAATGAAGACATGATACATCCTGACTTGCCAGACGACTTGATGAACAGGATATCTCTAAGATTTGGGCAAATACCTCCGCAAGCTGAGAGCCAAAACTGTCAAACCAGCAATGGCTGCTAAAACCTGCCAACACCAACAGTATATTATTCAATGCATAAAAACCTAGTGTGTGATGTGTACTTCCAGAAAATTACGCATGAGATGAGTTGAGAAGATAAAATATGATTGGAGAAAAACAGGAAATATCAAAATACACAGTTGAGGCCTAAACTTCTATAATTTTGCCAAACTAGCAAAGAAAATTTGCATTCCACTCAAATGATTGTGTCAGACACATATACAAAATAGGCACCAGGAAGAAAACTTTATATCACTGGGGTGTAGTGAGAAATTCAAAAAATATCATGGTGATGAAAATGTGCTGATAGTTATAGATAATAGTAGTACAATGGTTAGATAACTAACCTTCACATCTATCCCATTAAGGGTCCATTGTGAAAATGATCTTAGCCTCTGAAACCAAGATACATGGGGCACTAGAATCACAACAGTATGCTGATTTTTGTGAGGCATTATCCTTTGTAATGCCAATTGCATTGTTAATGGTGTTAACGATTTTCTAACTTTTGAACGCCCTTCATCTAGAATCTGCAGTAGAGAAATAATAAAATTTTCAACTTCAATAATCGAAGTATTACTTTGTATTTTACTCATGTAAATAAGACAACTTCGAAAAGAGTAAGAGGCCATCCTTGAGGGTGTTTTTTGGGGGTTAAAGTTCCTTTAGACAGTAACGTCTATCAATCACATGCTATTAGAACATATTTGCTATAACTTCATACTGGTAACAGCTTTCTTCCAATTAGAGAAAAGTAAAAAACTATAGTTTTAGGAAAGCATTTAGTAAATTTTCCATCTTCCTAGTCCTAGATTTAGTCTGAAAACCTAAAGTTGTTTTAAAATCTCAGCCTCATCTCTATGATCAAACTACTAATTCTATGTTTAGAACATATTAATTCTTATTACAAGGCTAGATGCAACATAAGACATTCACATGAGAACCAAACATTTGAAGACAGAAAGAAGGCAAAACTACAAGATATGCTTCACAGAAAGATGATACCAGATCCACCAACCTTAAAGGAATTGCCAATGTCACCAGCATAAATCCTTGATTGGTAGCTGCATAGAATCCTACTTAGCCAGTAATAATTCTCCTGAAAGGTGTTAGAGCAAATTAGCACACAGAACAAAGTGCTGCATAAATTACCCTGTTTCTCACATCTTGAATCCTAGTCAATAGGTGAACATCAAGAGGAGAAAGATTAGAGGAAGATAACTAGTTTTCTGGCAAGGTAAGAATTGTAGGTGTAGGATACTTTTCTTCATCTTGGTTGCCAGATGGACCAAAATAATACTGAGTGCATAAAGTACAGAAAGAAATTTTACCTGCAGTCCATTTTCATGGGCTCTCTGCTCAATTTCAAGTATGGTTGTAACATCTTGATCTGAAGGCCCCTCCTCTCGAAGACGTAATATTTCACTTAAAGCCAGATCAACCTGGTAAGAAATATTGCATGACTGAATTCTTGAGATGGTTGGCCACTTAATGACTAAAATCCAGCTAGAGGTGAAAAGGGCAAAATATAAAACTGTAGAATTCCTACCAGCTTCAAGGAGATTTTTGGATCACAAGAAAAATCTATTCTAATATCACCACGTACATCACCAGTTAGACATGGCAGATCACCATCAATGAATTCTGAAACACTTGCAGAGTAGATCTAGGACACAGAGATATATTGTTCACTCAAAAGATAAGTCCAAAGAACAGGACAAATGATACTCTGAATGGGACATATGGGACATCCTACCTGGCCATGCTTGAAGCGGAGAAGCTGCAGTAGTTTTGTTTCTAGAAGTCTACTCAGGAACCCAATATAGTGAATCTCTTCTTCCTGCCATTTAATTGTTCCAACAGAATGATACTTAAAGTCAATAATGGAATTAGGTCTTCATTCATGAGCTTCTAATAGATTAATTGAAAAAGAATGACAAACCATTTTTCCTCTCTTCAGCTCTGTAGGAAAGCATAGCCGGACCATACATTGTGCTTCCACCATGGCGCTGCATACAACTTCTCTACAAGCACATCAAATATATGTCAGCACTGTATTTCAACAGAAGAGCATGTGCCTCCAGCACAAAAAGTTAATGAGCAGATGCATGCAGTGTGAGCTCCAAGAAACTGATATTGTCAAATATTTTGATGTTTACTGCCATCAGACAAAAATTTCACTTACCTAGTTATGGTTTTAGGAAATTTGAATGGTAGTCCCTTGATGTAGTCACAGTTAAAAGGGAAAATAGGTTCATTAGGCGTTTGTATTCCACCCTGCATGCAGAATCAAAAACCCAGATAACAAATAAAATTGTATGCAGACCTGGACTGAGAGAGCTTGAAGAGAGTCCTAACTTACCAAATACTGCAGTATTAAAGGAAGTGCAATTGTGGGATCAATATTCCCTACAATTACGACATTAAAAGTTGATGGATCCTTAAAGCAATTATTAAAATATTCACATGCTTTCGATGGATTGACTTTTTGAAGATCACTTTTTCTGAGAGGCTGCAAAGCAAAATTGTATCTTCGTTACAAGGAGACATGTCCACCTGAAATTCTCAGAAAAATTCAAGACAACTGGTCATCATACCCTGAAAAAGTAAGAGTTTCCATAATTGATCTCCCTTGCCCGGTTGGCAAATGCGGTATAAGGATCCCTTTCTCGTGCAAGAATTGCTTGTTCTTTCACTTGCATCACCCTCTTAATGACTTCATCATCTGGTGTTACATTTGTTGTAAACAGTTGGTAAACAAGCTGCCAGAATAAGAGTTATTAGAAACTACAAAACTAAGAAATGTTTACCACATGATTCAAAAATTGTAAACCTTTTTTTCTCTTTTTGTTTTGATAACCAACTTTAAGCTTAAGAACAAGTAGATAGTGCATAAGTCTAATGAATGATGTGTTTTTAAATCTGCTTGTTGATGTATGATTCATCTTTTAGGCATAAGAACCTTAGGAACCTTAAATGTATCCAGTGTGGTGTGAAAGTCTTCTACTTGTGGTCTGACTCTACAAAGTCATAGATAACTTTGAAATGTTATCACTCTAGCAATTATTTCTTTAGTACCTCAACCTTAATTAGGCTATGGTGCTGCATTACCTTCCAGTTAGCTGTAAGCCCAATTAATCAAAGTACAATATGTTATCATATATAACATGTCAACTTATATAAGGTCTCCTAAACTAACAATAACTTTTACTCTGGATTCAGCATGGAGGACCTTAATTCATGTGATTTAAACCCAAGTGACCTTCTTCTGAACACACAGGCACGCACCCCAAAGGAAAGAGACAGAGCATTCTGCTTCCATGAGGAAAAGAGTTTTTAACTGTTCTTTTTGTGTAACTCTCTGTAAACATTACCAAACCATTTTCAGTAATGTAGATATCATTTAATATTATAGATATTGTATCATCAATATTTTAATATATAATTGATCACAGAATATTTTAAAATTTAAAAAGATAGTAAAAGACAATAATTTTACTGCTATAAACAAACCTGCAAGGCGGTTTCCAAGTAGAGGGGTGAACAATCACCATAAAAGGTTCTCTTGTATGCTCTGATCTCTACGTCGACTTCAACTCTCTTACCAGCCAGCATATCCATTAGTACTGATGGTCTGTGACCAAACAAACCAATTTCTTCTGCAATTGTGGATCCCATCAAAGATGAAATATACTTGCTTTCTGGGAGTTCAGATAGACCACCATAGGAGAACCCAGAGAATAAAACCTGTCGAAACACACAGTAATATTATATGCTTCACATGAACTGGTGTGCAAACAAAGGCTAACCCACACCTTTAATTCCAGGAAATAAAATGGCAGTTAGAAAGTACCATGGGGCCAATTAACTAGCAGTAGGATTCAAATTGCCTATTTTCTTTGACATGCAGTGGAATTCAAACTGTTTGGGTTTCTAACTACAGGTACTGCTAGGCATAGAGAAAGTTTACCTGGTCATTAAAGAAGTCTGTACACTTATAGCAAACCCGCATGCCATTTGACAGAATCAATTCAGTAGCTCCAATATTTAAGTGTTCGAGCTGCTGAACAATGTTCCTGAAGTAAATTGTTTGAACAGAGTTACATAATAAATTCAGATAATTAACCTAATTATAACTCAAATCTTGAAACCAAGTTACTCTTACTAAAGCAGTCAATGGAGGATGCAAACAAGTCTAATTACAGAAATTTAAGAGATAGGAAAGCTTATTCAGAAGGTCAGTAGTAATTCATTCTGTTAGGGTTGAGTAAAACGTCGTCCCATTCATTAGTTTAGATTATTCTACAAGACCTTGTTAAATTTAAACAGGATCACAATCAGACAGTAGACTAGGCTGTCTAAGGCTAGAATCACTTAGTGCCACTCACAGGCAAGCACAAGTGCTGTGAATGTCAAGCAAAAATGACCCTGAGACAGTTACTACATTGACTTTAAAGGAATAAATTTTACCCTCCGCAGTAAGACAGATACAGTATGCTCTTCTTATATGTATTAATACATAATGAGGATGGCTGAATTGGCCTCTTTCCCAAGCTGATATCTCTGTTTTCCTATTTTTTTTCCACTCTCTTTGCCTGCCCCCCCACCCCACTAGCACAGTACACTAAAATGTTGTCATTCTCCTATCCCTGTTTTTTTCTCCCTCTTATGAGTTTATCTTCTCTTTATCAATTCTTCTGGTTTACTAAACAAGAAAATCACAGATTTAAAATTTTGCAGACACATGCATGTGCCTCAAATTCTAGCAACTCCAAATTGAAACTAATAGGAGCAACAAAATTGAGAAGAGCCTTATTAGTAGCTCAATTACATGCAAAACATGTAAACATCTTCATTAATTTTCCGAAGTCCAAAACTGGTATGATCCATCCGAAGTATTAAAAGTAGATGTGAAGACAGAGAAGTGTGCTCATAAGAAGCCATGGACCTGGACCTGAATACAAGCAAGATTGTGCTGTCTGCCAGCTTTGCAACACACTCTAGTCAGACATCTCCAAGAAGAAAATGTGCTAGATTCTAACCTGAGAATATGACTCTAATGCAAGAAGTTCTTTCAGTCCAAACTCAAAATGCCATGTAACTTGGAAGACATAAAAACTTCTTGTTTTGTCATTCAGTAATGGGTTATAATTCCCAAGCCTAAAAGATGTATATTGTAGCTCAAATGCTCAAGTTGTTTTTAAATTTCCCCTACTTAGTCATGTAAGAGATGTTGCCACTCAACCATGCTAATGGGCAAAAGAGGAAAATCATTTCAGACTGAGAACGGAAGAATCAAAACATTTAGTGCTACTATGCATGGCTGCATTATTTCAGCTTATGAATTCCATTTGTGATTTGTAAAGTCAAAACGATAAGGGAACACTATCTAGGTAAAAATCATAGCTTTAGAGTCTTGATATTATAAAGTTATATGACACAATGAGGCAAAACAATAGATAGCAACTCTACCCTGTATTTGGCTTTGAATTGACAATTTCTTCTGGTATGCATTCATCATCCCAAGGAGAAATGCTCCTTTCTTTCTCAAGTTTGTTGATCTTTATGAGAATATTTTTCAGGTCATCAATTGTAGCAGAAGCTTGAGGTTCAACTATCTGTATGACACAGCTACATGGTGTCCATAATTTCTCAGCAAACTTGGATACCTCTGATGCTAATATATCTATGTAGATAAAATCATGAATTGAACAATATATAATATGAGACTCATTTATTATAATATGCCTAAAAACAGCAAAATTAATGATGTTAGAACATTTCACTCACCAGGCAGAATAGCTTTTTGGAGCTGAGCTTCATACTCAATCCCAATAATGGGTTTATTGTCAGTGAAGTGCTGCAAAACAAAAACATGAAGACAAAATGCTTTTCCAGATTTGTTGTAGCTTTAAGTCCAAATCCAATAAATACACACCTGCGAATATTCATATCGCAAGCAGCTTGATTCCACTTGATCACGTTCCAGGTAGGCAGATTCTATCCTTGACATCATTAGAGCTCGGACAACAGATATTTCGCGTTCTGAAAACCCATGAAGTCGTACTCTTGCAACCTGTGATGGAATGCACCAGCAAAAGAAATAAAGAAGAGAGAGTAAAGAAAGAAAAGAAATAAGTAAATCACAATATGAAAGGAAAAAGGCACACCTCAACAAGCATTGACTCTAGGGCTTCTAAAATCCCCTTTTCTTTACAAGAGGAAGTCATTATATAAGCCTTTGATTCACGAACAAGAACATATGCAGCAATTGAACAAGAGAAATAGGGTGGCTCTTTTCTGCGAGAAACTTTAAAGAACCTCCGGTTCAGGGCATTTCGGAACATAGATTTCACAAGCATCTCCCTATAGTCTTTCACTGTCTTTACTTCATCCACTTGCATCTTATAGCCAATCCTCACTGCAGACTTTTCCAAACAAACATTCAAGTGAACAAATGCATATTTGCCTGTCTTGTTAATGGATATATATACATGCACAAACAAGTTCAAGCATTAAGACTTTACTAACCCCAGCAGCTTCAGGTTCCACAAAATATAAAAAGCGTGGATCCTCATGAGAAGGAACAAGAAAGTGTGGTACGGGTTGAGGGTCCGATGCTGAATATTTTTGCCCAAAATGAGTCCTTATCAACTCAATGACACTCTAGATAGTTAAAAAGGGAGGGAGACAAAGAAAGAGAGAGATTGTTAAGAAAAATTCATTAATTTAACATACTGGTAATTCCAGTAGGAGAATTTGCAATTTAACCAAGACCAACCTTTGTATCAGAAAAATCTCCAACAGCTATCACTGCCATGTTGCATAGGTGGTACCACTTTTGGTAAAATTGCTTCAAAGTTTGAGAAGAAACTGTTTTTATTACATTTTCCAATCCAATTGGTAAACGCTCAGCATACTGCAGTCAACCAAGATTGTACAAGTAACAGAAAATTAGCATAACACCCCAAAAGTAGGATTGACAAGTCATGAGCCAATCAAAAGTATCAATGAAATTACTTGCTCAAAATCAGGCTTTAGCCACTTCAACCATAAGTGAGAAGAAAATTTTCAGTAAAGACCATGCATGGAGCAGTGCTCTTATACTTGCTCCCTAATAAGAAAATCTGATGTCAGAAATGAAAAATAAGATTATAACAGTGCTACAGTACCTTCCCCTATCTCTTTCTTCCCAATTAAAAAGAGAAAAAAATGAAGAACCACCAGTATCCTTCCATATTGGCATACGTAAACGGTACAATATGAAATCACAATAACGATATAAATTATGTTTGATGTTCTAATTCTTTGAAGTATCTGTTGTGCACTTTATCTGGCATTAGAAAAGCAGTAAAATGGATCATCATGGTTAGATTAAAAAGAAAAATACATAGTTTTTTCTTCTTATTATTATTTGAATGACAAAAATTTCTTGATAAGTGCCTTATTAATGCATTAATGCGATAATTAATAAATAGATGTACATAAAAAGAATATTGAATTAGACTCAATAGCTGTAACCTTTGACCCTTCCATCATCAATGTCCAATATGCATCAAATATCCTTCCACTAGCATTTCGATTATCTCTATACTCTTCCATAACTGCTCCTCTTTCTTTCTCCAAATCATCCTTTGAGAGTCGAATCTGCATATCACAAATACGTAAATGAAAAGAAAAAAGGCATCATGAAAGTTAGCAAACTAAATCACTTAGCTGATACCTCTGAGCTAAACTCTGACAGGACCTGAATAGCCTCAGATAACAGCTCTGGCTTGTCAATAGGGACCAACAACTTATATACTGTCTCATCAAAAGATGTTTCAGCATTCTGACAAGGGCCAAATTCTGCTCCTATACTTTCCAGGAATTTGACAATATTGTGATTTGTGTATTTCTTTGTGGCAGAGAAGGCAAGATGCTCAACTATGTGAGCAACTCCACGCTCATCCTCCTCTTCCAAAACTGAGCTGTAATGAACCCGATGAGCCAGCTTTTTAGAGTTCTAAATCAACATGTGCAGACAAGATTCAAGCACAAATGCACAATTTTGAATAAATGGATTCAAAACAAGCATAAAGAAGAATTTCACAGAGAAACTTTGGAGACTTGATCAATTAAATGCTAAGCTGAAAAATTATTGATAGAATCAAAGCTAAGGAACTTTTTTATGCAAGTAAATTAGCATATTACTCTTAAGTGTAGCATAAATACCTCATGATTTGCACCAAATGCAAAAGGCTAAGATTTTTTTCAGTTAATTAATTTTAATTTTACAGTGGGGATAAATGGGATTGTGTCGGAAAGTAGCAAGTGCTTGGCTTCCATCAACTACATATCAGTTTCAGCATATACAACAAGAACCCCAGAGTCATGTGTAATGAACCAGACTTCTCCAATAACATCAAAATTGCATGCGCTTAACCCCATAAACATACCAAAGAGGTAAAAACAACAAAAGCCAAAAGAAAACTAACCCGACTTTGACAGCGAGAGCCAGAGCAGCTCGTTTTTTGGGCTTAGGATTACATTTAACATAGTAAACAAGGCCATTTTCGAGCTTCCCATAGTCCACCCCAAAGGGCTGCTGATCAAACTCTTTATCCATGTCCATGTTCACCATCTCCAGAGACCTGAAACTTTGCTTTTTTGTGGTCTGTGAGCTGTCTGCTGAAAGCAAAGGCATCTTTGGAGTTAGTCGAAACAAGTGGGAAAGATGTAACAGTCATGGTTTAGACTTGGGAAGGTGTTTGGTTTAATTAAAAAAAAAAAAAAACCTTGGGGGAAGGTCTTGTACAAGTCAATGTCAAAAAACTTTTTATTGGATCTAATTTGTCCATGACATTGCGTGGAATACGCGTGAGAATGCGTGGATGGATGGCCCGCCTTTTGCATGATTATTTTCCTTTTTCCTACCTCCCGGCCCTGCATGAAAATTTTCTGCCCTTCCACTTTCTATCATTCAACCCTTGTCTGTCTCATCACTGATGTTCAAGTTTGTTTCTGTTTGGTTT
Organism: Theobroma grandiflorum; assembly: GCA_036013995.1. NCBI lineage: Eukaryota > Viridiplantae > Streptophyta > Magnoliopsida > Malvales > Malvaceae > Theobroma > Theobroma grandiflorum. The sequence continues at coordinate 42,041,726 of CP142129.1, forward strand.
CTAGCGGAGGACATGGTGGGCAAGGTGGCAACTGATTGCTACCATGGGTAATAAAATTACAGTCGTGTACAATTTTCAATCACTTTTGTTGCCAAAAAGCTTTAAAATCTGGGTTAAGAAGGTAAACTTCATATCCATCATCATCATCATCATCATACAGTGTTAAAATCAAGAATTTGATCTCAACCTTTTCTTCCATTCCATCATTTGACTTCAAAATTATTGAGTTTCCATTGGATGATAGTTCAAGTTAGCAACTTGAACATGTGATATGTCTCTCAAAACCCATCACAAAAGGTTCAGTTCCTGTATCTTAACAAATAACCAACATGCTTGCAATCAAAATCATCAAACAAATAATTTAGTTCGTAGTTTTTAGCATAGATTTTCCATGTTCTTTCTAATTGCTAAATATATTTTATTTTTAGTTATATATTTGTCCCTAAAGAGCTGAATTTTTAAGCATGCTTTAATACTATTTAAACCCAAAAGAAAAAGTTTTTAGCTCATGAACTTCCACCTTGCAAGTAATAGTACAAGATAAGATCAAATTCACAGGGTTTTAGACAGGCAGGCCCTCTAAAACCCTCCCTCTCTTATTTGCGGGGGCACCCATTAAGGGAAAGCTACCAAGCAATACCTCTACACTGAAACCAACATTATAGAAAAGAGAAACAGCAAAGAAAATGCTTATTTTAAACCCCGGAGCCTCTTCTCTTCAAGCCCCCAACATTACTCGCCCTGAATTTTCTTTCCGTTTCAACTGCTTCCCGCCGTTTTCAGCAGTTAAATTTTCCTTACAGATGTATGCTTCTCGCAAGACTTCGTTTTTGGTGGTTAAAGCAAAAAGAAGCCAAGAAATGAGTGCCCAAAATTTGGAGATAGAGATGGATGAGGAAGAAGATAATGAAGAATATGAGGCAAGGAGTGGATTTAGAGGTAGGGAAGAGGAACAGAATTACGATAAAGACCCTGAATTTGCTGAGATTCTTGGGAGTTGTCTTGATGACCCACAAAAAGCTCGGTCTAAAGTAAGTAAAGACTTAATCACTTGATAAATTGTTTTGCAGATATTTATGGGTTTTTCTTTCTTTTCTTAGAGAAAAGGAAAATTGTAGGAGATTTGCGACCATAGTTGTGTTCATGCTTTTAATTGATGGGGATGATTGAATGTTCAGATGGAAGACAGACTGAGGAAGAAAAGAAACAAAATTTTGCACTCAAAGACTGGCTCTGCAACACCCATGAAAGTAACATTCAACAAGTGAGTTCATTTGTACATTGGTTATGCTTAATTCGATAGAGGCGCTTTTGATTGCCCTGACTTAGAATTCATTCACTCTTTATCTATCCTCTGATGTGGATTTGTCTGAATCTCTGCTATAATTCAATAGTGACAATTTCCAACTCTGTTAATTCAATAGTAGATCTCTTTTTAAGTTCACTGGATCCCTGTCTGAATTAGGATGTTTTCAAGAGTTGGAAAATGTTTGTGTTACCTTCTGTAATTGGTGATGAAACTAAGCTGGGGGGACCTTTTCAAGACAAAGTTTGTGATTACTAGCGAAGAGGCGTTGAAAGGAGGCCCTGTTAGATAAACAATTTTCACATCGCTCCATGATTGTGGAATTTAGCTTGGTTGTAGCTGATAATGAATTGCCAAATGGATGAAAATCCTCATTTGCCATTCGAGTTATATTCTTCTATTAACTTCTCATAGTTTACATTACGAATCTGTTACTATAAGTGTGGATTTCATTATGATTGCCTGTTCTTTTCTCACTCCCAGAGATTGGAGTCAGCTTCTACTAACATCTTGTACTATTGATTGTCCAATTGATAGAATTTGCCAGAGTTTCTGTTTTGTTAATTGGCTCTTATTGTCCACACTGGCAGATTTGATTTTTCAAACTCATACATTTGGTTTGAATTCTACAATGCTCCATTGGAGAAAGACATCTCCTTAATTTGTGATGTAAGTAATTTGTTGAATCTTAATGGTATTATCTTCAGAACAAAATTGAATGACTCAAATGATCTGATTGTTCGCAGACAATTCGATCATGGCACATCATTGGACGGCTTGGTGGATGCAATTCCATGAATATGCAAGTAAGTGTTTTATTTAGTTGTTTTAAATGAAGAAACTCCCCTTTTAAAGTAACACAATGACTTTATAATAATCAGAAGGGAAATTCCATTGCTTGGAAAAGAAATGGACTATTCTTCTTTTCCTGGATACTTGGAGTTCCAAAAGAATTAATGCACTTTAATTCAGATTAAGTGTGCCATGTCTAGCACCATGAAAAAGAAGTCTGTTGCTTACTTGTGTATTTTCTGCAGTTATCACAATCTCCTTTGGAGAAAAGACCAAGTTATGATGCCATTCAAGGAGCAAATGTGAATGCAACTACATTTTACAACATTGGGGATCTTGAGGTTCAAGACAACTTGGCACGCATATGGTATAGGTTTCAATTAAAAAAAAAAATTCATGTCTTTCCTGTTTTCTTCAGACACTGAGTTTGTGCATACTAAGAATTTGTTTAGAATTTTGAAAATGGATATTTCGTGATTCCTGCGAATCTCATGAATATGATAAAAATTTTAAACAGGGTGGATATTGGGACCACTGAACCGTTGCTTCTGGATGTTCTGATAAATGCATTGACTCAGATAAGCTCTGAGTAAGTTTCCTACATATTTATTTCTTTGGACAACATTTTGGCACTTGTGTGAATCTGGAATCCCCATTACATCATATCAGGTGAAGTAAACATTTATTTGACCAAACATTTGGACTAGCTCCAAACTGCTAGTATCTCTGCCATGGGCATTCTTAGAAGAATAGGAACTCGCTGATCACGAATACAAAAGTATTAATTGTTCATCACCTTTAGTTCCATAGATGGTTTGACTTCACTTTACATAATGTATATAATTCCATTGTTTGTTCTGTTACTTCCTTGGCCATAATTTCTGGTTTGAATGTATATACGGACTGACCCTTTTAATGTTTCATTCAACAGCTACGTTGGAATTAAGCAATTGGTATTTGGTGGATCTGAATTTGAAAATTGGAAGGAGGACTTGACAACGGAGGATGCAGGCTACAGTGTTCACAGAATTTAGCTTTTCTAACTCAGCACCCTACCAAGGAAACATGTAACCATTTTCCACTCATTATGAACGTACAAAGGTTTGAGAACTCAATGTGAAACTGATGATTCCTCAGACCGTGCTGTCTAATAACTTTATTAAACGATGATACTTTAGGCTCTGTGATACTAACAAGGATATACATTTTGAACCAGTAGGTAAAGGATGGTAATAGATGGTTGTTATTCTCGCATGGAGGACCAAGCACGTGCTGCATGCTTCATGCAGGAGTGGAGGAAAACTTGGCTGTGTAAAAACATTAATTGCCAAGCAAATATGCCATTAATATTCAGTAATCCAAAACGGGACAGAATCAGATAGTAAGCGTTCAATATACCGTTGAGAAATAGAATACCATTAGCATTACCACTCTTTCTATGGGATGGGCCAACTACCCAAGAAGGAAAGCTGAGGATGACACTGTCGAATGCCATAGTGTAGTAAGCTTACTGGTAATACTAGTTAAAAAAATAAATAAATTGCCCTCCTGAATGCTTGCTCAAAAGCTTTGCATAGTTCCAAGCCACAAATAATGGGAAGTGAATATGACAGGGTTTTATTCAACAACCACTTGGGCTTTCTCATATTACTACGAGGATTAAAATGATGACATGGACAATAAAATATAAAGTTAGCTAATATTCTAAGATAAGCTTAAATTAAAGCACGGCTCAAAAATTTACAAACAAGCCTCAATTTACCTCAACCTACAACTTGAATATAAATTTTCAGTAATACTTATCCTGGTTAATGCATCATGCCTAGAAACTGGTATTTCATACATGTTTCTGAGACACTTTTTCTGCAATTAACTTGACCTCTTTAATTCTCTCATCAACCAACTGTTGCAGCTGCTCTCCTTGAGTTTTTGCCTGATCTTCATCCATTTGAACACCACCAACCTTGCTGTTCCGAGACCTGAACATGACAAATGACATCTCCTCATCATGAACGCTAGGGACATCAATCACTTGCTTTCCCACAGTCTCAGAATCTTTCCCTAGTATATCAGCCTTCACCCTATTAGAAATGATTGTCACATAATCCTCCATATGCTTCTCTAAAGGATCAAGGCTGAGGTATATCAAAATCTCCCAACACTGAAGAAACTGTTTCTTGTTAATTTTCAAAGTTTTCCTGACATCCTCAACTACATCAGGAGGTGGCAGGAATCGAGGAACATGGGTTTTCTTTGACAATTTCCCTTGCTTCAGACGCATGACAGCTGATTTAACTGCACTCTGGGCTGGGTCAAAGGCTAGCAGCCTTTTTACATCATAACAGGTGCGCACATGTTGGAAGTAATCTAGAGGCTCTTCAACTGTCAAGTCATAAACATTTTCAGATATTGCAACATTGCTGAGCACCTCCACAAGGTAACTGCCGTAACCCTTGTGCTGGTAAGGAGGCAATACCAAAATCTGCCAAAAACAAAAATTTCATGAAAAATGCCACTGGTGATTAGTAAAATATACCAACATGCAAAAGTTGTTGAAAAGTGAAATAGTTTGGGTTTCATTCAGTCTACCTCAGATACTAACATGAATACTGATAAAAGAAGAGATTAAAACCTGGCTAAGTCGCAAGCGTGAACCCTGAGGGTAACGATAAAAACGATAGACTGCCGTAAAACCAAGCAACAAATGTTGAGGTTTCTCTGGCTGATCCATTTTCTTCTGAATCAAGAGATATAACTCCCAGCTTGGATCAGTCACATCAATAGGATTGCTACCTAATCAAGAAAATAGAACTGTTTAGATATTATTAAGAATGAAATACATATTGCCATTAATATGCAGTGACAAGTGATGGAGTTACCGTCAACAAGAAGAAGAACCAGAGGTACCAAGTGACTATAAAGATGTCCAGCAGCCAAATTGCCTACCACCATGCGAACAACCTGACAGAAAGAAAGCATATCAAAATTCACACGTACACAACTGAATATCATTAATTTCATAGTGATGCAATCTACCAGCAAGTTAACATCAAGGTTACTTAATCTATCAAATATTTTTTGACAAAATCACTCCATGGGACTTTCTCATGCTGCTCTTAACTATTAATGAGCACTCTCACCACAACTAGCCTCCCATAGCATGTAAATGATCATTCAACGGACTAAAACCATCACTGCCCAAAAAGGCATATAGAAACAGAAAAGGGCAAATCAAAAAAAGAAGGAAATGATTATTGGAAAGGAATGGAAAAAGAACTTCTCTGTCATGGGTACCTGAAAATTTCATAATATGAAAAAACTAACACAAACAGGCATGTCACAAAGATGACACCAACCTTGGCACTAAAACTAGTATCAAGATGGGAAACAACAATGAACAATCTCAAAAGACGATAGCAAAAGTGCAGCCCAACTCCCTGTGCTCAGTTCCAATGCAAAATTTGAGACCAAATATAATGGAACTTGAACACTTAAGTTTCAGGTTGGGGAAGTGGAACACACAATAGATGGTATAACAGTGACATTTAGGCAACAAAACAAACACTTTATTCATACATAATTGAAGACCATATTAATGAGAACAACAACCATATCAGTGCATGCAAAGATAGCAAAGATAGTAAACTAATACCTCCAGGTCAGATGAGGCTGCTTCTGAATTGCTATTAAAATGACTTATGTGGCCACTGGAGGCTTTGTTGTGCAACTTCTCTCCATTTGATACAGCTGATCTGAAAAGGGTAAACATCTTAAGTTCACAACACCATTATTGAAAGAAATAGAAAACTGACAATGCAAAGAGAAATGGGCAATACATCTTTATTTCTGCATAATATTTTCATGGCATAATACCTGATGAAATTATTTTCAGTTGAAAAAGCTTGCAGGAAGTCATTTTTGTTCTCCAAAAGAGTCTCACCAAAAATTTTCTGCAGAAAGAAGACTCACTTAAGAAGAAGGCCTCACAAAATCAGGGATTAAAGTAAGGTTTTATAATGGTGGCTAATGTATACCTCAAGAGCAGATTTCAGGTCTGTAATCCCTTTGCCCCCCTAGAAAGAAATAACAGTAGAAATCATTAAAATGCCATGAAAGACACAAAAAAGGCTTCATTGACTCAACGTATGATATAAAATGAGATTAAACTGCTACTGGTAGTTCAGGGATGAGAATTTCAACTTACATCAGATGTGCCTTGGAAAGTAATATCAGCATGTGCATGAAATGATATACTGCTAATCCAGATGGTTATCTGCATAAAATGAAACGAAACAATACCTCAAAACTAAGCCATCACAGAGAATAAAAGATTGTTTTAAGGCTAGTGTGCTGCAACTTATGAATGTATATTACCTTTAACCCTTGGTACCCATATATCTTCCCATCTTCTTCAAAAAAGCTGTTCAAATCAACTGGACTAATACAGAAACCATCTGAAGTTCCCACCTCCTCTTTCCTAGAAACTAAATACCATCAATTAAACAATCAGCAATCAGAAGAAAGTTCACATGGAAAATATCAAAATTTAAAGTGGAAAGAAATTCAGCTAAATTAAATTCAGAAAACTAAAAACGGACCTAATAAGTAGCCCATGTATAATTAAGAACAACCATTTACCAACAATCAAGAAGCACTGAACTAGGCCCTTGCAAAATATAATGAATTTAACAGTGAATTGAGTCTGCCAACTGAATTATTGACAAATTATGCAGCAATGCCACTTTTGAATACAATAATAACAAGCCTGACTACATTATATACTGTGGAGAATCCTAAAATGCTTCGGTCCATGTGTTGCATGCTATGACTGCCTCTACTCTAGACAGAGCAAAGTTAACTATCTTATAAAAAGCATTCTCATCAAGGCTAAATCACAATATTTTCTTCCTTGTTACTTAAAACAGTTAATTAAAGTATCCAATTGATAAATTCAAGAAAATTAACTTTCTTTTTCTCCTTTTTTTTCACCAAAGTACAGCAAAACCCAAAAACAGAGTTTAGGCTCAATCAGCAGAATATAACCTACTCATGAAACTAATACCAACGAAAGCTTAAATAAATTATGGAAAAATAAGAAAAAAAACTTTATTTTAAAACAAAAGAAGCGAAACTCACCCAAATAAATCTTAGTGCAATCGTTGGCCTCAACTCCAACATCTGTTGAACAGGAAATAGAACAACAATGAGCTGAATTACAAAATACACTTCGGAAAATAACAAAAATGGAAATTACTGCGAAGAGAGGAGAGGTGAAGATCGAAATGGGAAATGCATGTCGGGTGGAAAAGTGAGAACAGAAATTGAAGAATCGGAAAAGAGTAGACTAACCGATGTTGGAGAAACCGACGCGTCGTCTTTTCTTGGCTTCGGGGAGAGGATCGGGGTTTGGTTGTTGCTGCTTCTGCCCCATTTGCTGGAGGGTTAGGGTTTTGCAGAGCGGGAAATGACGAACTAAGAGGCGGGAAATTATGTTGTACAAATTGGGGATAAGCTAGGGCTATTTATAACAAAGGCCAGTGAAGTTGGAGATGCAAAAGAGACAATAAAGCGCACTTCTCGCGTGCAGTGCACGTGATATTAAAAAAAGGGAAGTTGTTTGGATTTGGGGTTGAGACCCTTGTGGACACCTGTTCATGGCCCATAACAAATGGACTTAAAGAAAAGTGAAAAGGCCATTGTTTCATTTTCTTTGTATGCATATGGTATTAACGAAATAAATTGGATGACTTATTAAAATTATATTTTTATAAAAAAATAGTAAAGGTATCTATTCTTGTTATTATAGACTGACACACATGCTTTCGAATAAATCGATGATAAAAATTTATTCACATCATTTCTTTAATTTTAATATATTTTGTTACTCATTTTAAGATCATTAATCACCATAAAATAAAATAATAAGCATCTCAACTATTATGAAAATAACGAAGAAAAAACCTTTTCCTAATCTTCCCTTGGAATTGGGGTAATTCATCATTTAACCTTCTGATAGAGCTCACTGTGACCATTTTGAGATTATATTGGTCAACTGTTTTGCATATCAAGCAAAATTATAATGTTCATTGAAGATCGACCGTCGTTGACATGAGATAAGGAGACAACGAACACCACTGCACAAGTTATTCCAATGAATACATATGAATCAAATGTTAGTTTAGATTTGACATTGACCATTAAAAATCTCTTAAAGAAAAAATAACAAGCCGATATCGTACATCTACACTCCAATCTCACAATTATTTTGACATAAGTGTACAAATATCTGGGGCTATAAAAACTTTTCCCCATGTTGTTCAATAAAATTATTTATGCAAATGAACCGACAGTAAAATTACATTAACTAAATGCTTTTACCAATTACCATTAAGTTTGGAAGGTGATTTACATAATACCAATTGCTGAAAAGTACAATCCAGTTATTGAAATTTATAGCGTATGCTTGATCAAATCAACTCAATCACTGAAAATTCAAAATGCACACCCATATATAGTGTAATTGAAATTTCCAAATGCACAAAAATTAAACTCATAACTAATTATCTCAAAATTTAGGTTAAACATCCCAAGCAGAGGTAACAATTCTTCCAATACATCAACCTGGAACATAAAGTGAAAAATTTACTGTCTGAAACTTTGGAACTAAAGAAAACCAACACCAATGCAATCATAACATGTTCCCTAAATATCTCACTTCCTACCAGGAATCTTAACAGCCTGCCTGTTCCTCTTCTTGACTCCAGATTTGGCTACCTTAAGGCTCCTACGAACAGCACTAAGTCTTGCAAGGGCTGCCTTCTTCAAATCTGGTCGGTAGTAATTATCTGCAACCTGAAACCATCAAACAAGCAGCAGTCAGTAAAAGGCACATATTCCATAACTTTTCATCCACGGAGATAGATCACAGTAAGACTAATGCAAGACATTCCACCAAAAAGACAACTTCTTGATATCAATAATTATTGTTAGCAGCAACAATTGATCAAACAAGATAGCAGAATAGACAAGATTGTGGAAAGGAACAAGGATCCATGGTCAAGCATGGAAGCTCAGAAGCCAAGCGTAACAAGTATATTTCACTGAAGAACCCACTATAAGATAGGTCTTCTTACATGTTAGCTTCTCATCACCGCTTCTCAGACAAAACCAGCAATGGATGGTTGCAAACAACTATTCTAGAATAAAAGTTGTTTAACTAACAATAACATTCCCAGTAAAAACTGCACAATCAAAGTACCATTAAACAGAAAATTAGCATATTAGCAAAGAACATTACATTCAAACATAACAGTAGTCAATGTTTGTGTTCCAGGAGGTTTGAATACAACCTAAAACTACACATGTTTATAACTAGTATAACAAATTCAATGCTAATAATCAAATTCGTAGAATACCTGATTGACAACAGCCTTAGCCATCCTAGGAAACTCCTTCCTCATAACAGATTTATGAAGCAAACTTGCAGGTTTGTTCTGCTTCTTAGTCTTTGAGGTGGCAAGCAACACTGACTGATCCTTCCCTCCAGACTGAATAGTTACAGTCTTCTTGTTTGCTAGACCTGTAAAAATTTCAGAAAAGACCATCAAAACAATTGACATTTTTCTATTTTGGGATTCTAGGGACACAAGTTCAAGAAAATGGAGGATGAGATTACCAGAGTGCTTGTAAGAGTTGAGATTGTAGAGATTGTTGCTCTCCTTACTGAACTGGACGCTGGCGTTGCCTCTGCCGAACTCCTTCACCAAGAAACAGTTGTTCTTCTTCACGATCTCCCAAATCAACTGCCCTGGAACCGTCGCCATTTTCACCTGAGAATAAATGGATAGAGATCAGATCGTACCGAAACAAAAATGGGGAACGGGGTAAACAAATTTACGATCGTAGAAAAGGGAATGAAAACTGAAATCAAGGTTAGGGGAAAAAAATGGAATTAGAATGAAAGAAAGCTAAGAAGTTACCGCCACAGAGAAAGAGAGGAAGCCGGCAAAGGGGTTTTAGAGTCGCGAGGCTATGGGGATACCGTAAGTTGTGCTCTTATATTCGGGGTCAAAAACCCTAATCAATGTGGAAGTCAGAATTAAAGAATACAGAATAAGTTAAGTGCCGAAAATTCTAGTTGGGCGCTTGGTCTAGTGGTATGATTCTCGCTTTGGGTGCGAGAGGTCCCGAGTTCGATTCTCGGAGCGCCCCTAATTTGAAATGTTTTCCTTTTTCTGCTCTGTCGTTTTTAAAATTACCTGGAGATGGGTAATTTACTCGTAGCAAAATCCTGTATTTATTTTTCCATTACCCTTAGACCGAAGAAAACCAAATTTACGTGTAAATGGGTTTACTTGCAAATTAAAACAGAAAATACCATGAACTACTAAAAAGTGCACTAATGGTTTTTTCTTCAATGATGTTTTCATCCAAGAATAAAAGGGACTTAAAAATTAGGGAAAAGAATACAGCCTTTATCAAAGAGAATACGATAATGAAACTGCCATTGATTTATTTTTCCAGCTACAGAATCAACATTTAAGAATGAAACACAAACATGATGTAGAAGGCTAGCAATTCAGCACCATGTTCTGAAAACAAAGGATATTTACATTTTTAACCAATGGAATTGTGCTTTGCAGAAAAATACAACCTGCAAAAGGATTCCTGAAAGAAAATACTAATATACCCTATTTACAAGACAACAACCAAGCATCAGCTCGGTGATGCTTGGTTTTCTTTCCTCCTTTTTCCCCTTTTCTCTTTCCTTCTGCTGGAAGGCGGGATACTGAGGTAGTTGGTGTTAAACTCTCTTGTTATTCATCTAAATTGTGCAGTCACTTAAAACCAATGGAGTTTGCTGTAGGATTCAGGACAGAGAAGCATCAGAAGATGTAAGAACCCATATGTGAAGTTTAGGCTGTAGAAGGCCAGACATGTATGCAATGCTGCAAGCCATTATGCTTTCACTTTCCAAGCAACTAACTAATTCATTTGTACAGGTGATATAGTTGCTAGTGTCCCCATAAAACTAAACTTTTTGTACATCTACAGACACAATCCTTGTTCTAACTACTTTAGGTTGCTAAAAAGCGTCTTGTTTTTCATTGGGAAGTTTAAACCAGAGAAACAACAGACAGATAGCACAAAAGATTAAGCATTCCCATTTCCGTCCAAGAAAGGAGGATTACCAAATTAAATGCCAACAGAGACCCAGGTATCTTTTGATCCTTCCTTCCACATTCCCCATCTCCATCTTACTCTTGGACCATAAGTTGTACACCTAGAGATGAGGCTACTAGCAGCTCTAGAATCTTCTTTAGGGTGGAGGAGTAATGCCATGTCTGATAAGTTGGTGCATTTATCCAAGATAGAGTAAATAAATGAAAGGGTAACTTCAATATCGTACACAACTAAATGTGCCACAATCTCTGTCAACTCCTTCATTGCATTCCTATCTTTCAAACCTCCTTTGCGAAAGCAAATCTCTGCTTCTGACCAAGCCCCAGGGCCTAAATTAAGAGATATTACATTTGGAAACACATCAAACAATGCTTCCAAGCCAAATTTTCTTGTTTCAAGAGCTTCATTCCATTTGAGAGTATCCACTGTCAGCTTCTTAATGTATTTACCAGATATAAACATGCCAAGGAGGCTACGAAGACTTGAAGATTCAAGCTGAAAGTTTTCCAAATTACAAAACTCTTTCACTCTAAAATCATACACCTCCTCAACTGAAAGATGGAAATCAGACAACAATGGGGTATCAAGTACAAGTGATTTTGGCTTAACACATTTCAGTCTGAGTTTCACCAGGTTGGGAGCAGAGATAGTCAAAGAAAGCGGAGCATTTGAGACTGTCCATAAGCAGGCTTTAAGATGCAAGAGATGAATCTTCGGATCTTTAAGTCCTCCAACACCAACCAAATTCAGAACTCGAAGCGAAGGAAAGCAATCATTAATTTTGCTTAGGTCCTCATCCTCAAGCCTAATAAATTCAAGTGTCAAATTTGTTAGCCTAGTCATCGGATTCAACCCATCAACTGAAAGCCAAGCATTCTTCAGTTCTAGTTCCATAAGATTATTGCCTACAGACACAAAACAAAAGCAATGGCCTTTGCATAAGATACAATATAAATTAACAAAAAAAGAAAAGCTTTAGCGTTTAAGGCAACAAATTTAAAATTGATGCTTAATTCATTTCACAAGGTGTGCTTAACATCTTTCATAACCCCACTTCTCATAATTTTAAAGCAAGTTAATTGCCTTCCAACATTAAATCAAACCCCCCCATTTGCCTTAAAAGCACTCCATTAAGTTCAATTTCAAACTAATTCTCCTATCTTCAATGCTAAAATAAGTAAGATATGGCAACGGCCGAAAAACTTACAACACGAAGAAATCAAGCTCAAAACATCAGATTTCCTCCAGCAAGACTGGATCCAAAAATCCGAAATCGACAACTTCCTTAGCTCCCCGCAAATTTTCGGCAACCACTCCTTCACAAACCCTACATCGGTCAAATACAAATCATCCGACTCGTCATCCACGTCATCGTACGAGATTTCCCTGAGCGACTTATCGACTCCGATCGACACGGAGTTAAGACATCGAGATTCACGGACAAGGTTGTTGAAGATTGCCTTGAAAGGAGTGACGTGGGCCTTGGTCTCCGGCGAGCGGGATTTAAGGTAGCGAGACAAATTGCATAGGAGGTTAACAGAACGGACCTCGTGTGAGAGAGAGTTTAGTGTTTTGGAGGCGAGTCGGCACCGAGCAAGGTCGGTGGAATCGGTGAGTCGATTCAGGATTTCCACGACAAGAGGTGGCGGTAGATCCTCCATTTGAGAAAACGAAGTGGAGAAAAAAATAGACAAAACAGCAGACTGGTAGGTGTTAGAATTGTTTCAAATGGTTTACCGGTCTTTACAACCATTCAGAATCTGGCCAAGCTACGAAATGACCATGTTTTTTCGTGTAATAGCCAAATGCCATTTTAGGTTTAGGAAATTGTGGGAAATAACCATAAAAAGTGATTTAAAAAGTAATCACTTAAATAAAGTCATCTGTTTCTATTTTAAAAAAATTATAAATAGATAAAAATACCTTTAAAAAATATTGTGATAAATTAAGCTACTGATATCTGCCTCTTGTTATTTTTTAAAAATTAGAAATTGATTTTAGGGGTTTGAGCTCGCTTATCTTTCTCTCTCAATTTTCTGAACTGTATCAACTCTGTATTCAGCACCATTGTCATCAGTTCTTTTAGCTCTCTGAACTGTGTGAGCTCTATCAACTCTCCGTTGAGCACCATCGTCTTCATGCCGTGGTCTATCTCTCGTAATTTGACCATATTGTCCTCGAAAAATAAACCTCATAGCGAAAATGACATTAAAGTATGTTTTTGGGTTTATTGCTGCAACATATAAATTTACGAAACTTTTTTTGTAAATTAGAAAACGGATTAGAAACATTACACATAGTTGTTACACGCCATGCATCTATTCAGCGTGTGACCACATAAGACTGCCTGCACTTGACTTGTAACCAACATGTCTACATGCACTTGTCATGTCACCAGCATGTCTATATGCACTTGACGTGTCACCAGCATGTCTGCATGCACTTGTCGTGTCACCAGCATGCATGCATGCACTTGTTGCGTCACCAGCATGTCTGCCTGCACTTGGCGTGTCACCAACATGCATGCATGCACTTGGCCTGTCACCACCATGTAATTAAGTAAATAATTAAACAATTAAGTAAATTAAATAATTATTTTTGTATTCAAAATTTAAGTGGGGTTCCAATTCTGCGACTTATGATAAGACACAGCGGTCAGTGGGTGGATGGCATGTGTAAGGGTGGTGAGTCATGAATGCGGGGGGTTAGGAGTGATTTGTATTTTGCGGGCTTGATGAAGCTGGTTGAAAATGTTGTTGGGGTAAACTCATAAATTGACGATATTGAGTTGTATGCATTGATCAGTATACCCTGGGAGCTATCACGGCCAATTATCAAGGATGATGAGGATGTTGCATTAATTCTACTAGAACAGAGGAATGTTCCGACTGTGTATGTCAGCATTAAGAGACTCGAAACAAATGTTATGTCACATGAAGAAGTTGGAAAACATGGTAATCAGCTTAATCAAAATGAGATTTACAATGGCTTCACATATACCAGAGCATTCGGTCCGTAACCCGCAGTTGAGGCATCCTCAGGAGTTTGTACAGCCCGATAACCAAAGAACATTGATAGAAGAGTTGGGTGCACAATTCCGATCGGGATGTGCATCAAACCAATTAGGGTCTTCTACTAAAGGAATGCAACGATCGGGTGAAACAGTAGAGTGTGTAATTCTAATTTCAAATGAGAATACGACACGTTTGCACAACACTGTGACGTTGGATGTTAACACTGCGACGTTGGAGGATAATGCTGCATGTGATGATGGAAATGAGGATTTGTTTGCTGGCAGTGAAGATAGATTTGATGACACTTCGAGTGATGGGCTTAACGAATGGGATCATGACAGTTCAGACAATGACTGCCTTTATGACAGTGACATTCCAATTTGCAATAACGTTGAAGGCGAAACGAAACCTGTTGAAGGTTTTGATGTAGGAAATGTTCAGTGTGATGATCCCATATACAATAACCCCATCGCTGGTGAGGACGGGATTCGTTCCGTTGATACAATACTCGATGATAGTTATCAGGAAAGGGAAAATGCAGGGATATCTTCTACGTGGCAAATTACAAGTGCAGAAAAGTTCTCCTTCCAAACAATTAGCACTGAGGAGTCAACATGTCTTAATGATCACTTATACAAAACAAGAATATTTTCCTCGAAGGCGGAGTTGAAACGAGCTCTGAACATGTTGGCTTTAAAAGAGCAATTTGGGATAAAAGTGAAAAGGTCATGCAAAAGTCGTTACGAGGTTGGTTGCAAGGACAATGCATGCAAGTTCAGTGTCCGTTCAACGAAGTTACCTAACGGAGGAAGGTATTGGGAAGTTCGAATGTTCCACAAAGTACACACATGTACTGTTGATGGTTTGCAAGGGCGATTTCCATCTGCGAGAGCCAAGATAATTGGTGAACTTGTGGCACCCAAGCTTCAAGCTAATATAGTAGCATTGAAACCTAAGGACATAATTGGTGAGAATATGGTTCAGTAGGGATTGAAATGCTTGTATGGTAAGGCTTGGCAAACAAAGGAGTATGCGGAGACGCTTATTTTCTATCTCCCGGAGGAGTCATTTCAACTATTACCCTCATATTTTTATATGTTGGAACAAGAAAATCCTAACACAGTCACAACAGTGGCTACTAACGAGGCTGAAAGATTTAAATATTGTTTCTGGTCATACGGGGCTTGTATTTGGGGGTTGAGGGATGTAATGCGTCCTACGGTTGCAATTGATGCAACACATCTGAAAGGCAGGTTCAAGGGTGTTCTGTTTGTTGCTGTATGCAAAGACGCGAACGAATGTGTATATCCAGTTGCGTTTGGCATCGGCCATGTTGAGGACGAAGACTCGTGGACGTGGTTTCTCATCAAGCTACGTGATGCGGTTGGTTGTCCTGAAAACACTATGTTCATTTCTGATCAACATTTCAGCATAAAGAAAGCAATCCAAAATGCATACCCAGAAGCGTACCACGGTTTATACGGTTACCATTTGAAGAAAAACTTTAAAAACAAGTTCAAGCGTGATGACGTTTCTATGATTTTCACCCTTGCTCGAGATTGCTATAAGGTTTTCGAATTCAACAGACATATGAACCAGCTCAAGCAGATTCATGCGAGAACCTATGCTGATCTTTTGAGAATAAGTCCTGAGAGATGGGCACGTGCATGTTCACCGGCAAGGCGATACCAAATGATGACCTTGAACATTGTCGAATGTGTTAACTCCTGTTTAAAGCATGCCAGACAAATGCCAATCACTTTTTTGATCGAGTTCATACGAGACATGTTCCAACGTTGGTTCCATGATTGGTACGAGGAGGCTGTCAAGGTGACCACACCCCTTAGCCCTTGGGTTGCTAGGCGATTGAGCAAACGCTTCAATGATGCATATTGCTTTGTAGTGAAGCCTATCAATCGAGTGGAGTTTGAAGTTAAAGACGGGAAGATGAACGGACTTGTTAACCTGTCCACGAAGACGTGTTCATGCTATGAGTTCCAAACAGATTTGCTGCCATGCAGCCATTCCATTGCAGCAATAAGGTCAGATTATATTTTCTTTATTTCTTATTTGATCCTTAATTTGACATAGCATTTATATTCTGCTTGAATATTGGGTTCATTGTATTTTTCAGTAAATGCAAACGTAAAGCCTTTGATTTCTGTGTCGACTACTACAAGACAACTGTTTGGGTGGAGGGTTATGCGGGGTCCATTCGCCCAGTAGGGCATCTTCGTGAATGGGACATCCCCCCGCATGTGAAACAAATTATCTTCTTGCCACCACTTTAGCGAGGTCAAATAGGAAGACCTAGAAGGAGAAGGATTCCATCCGTTGGTGAAGGCAGTCGAGCACGGAGATATTCGCAATGCAATATGTACGGGCATAACAAACAGAATTGTCCATCTCCATTTGCAAATCCATCAACAAATTCGGCACCATCTCCAAGTCAATCAGCACCTTGACGAGTGCGGCAACCGAAAGCATATTCAATTTTCAGAGAAACTGGTCACACACACAACAGCTGTCCAATCCGAAGGACAATGTTTGAAAACGTAGGGTGTGTTGTGGACGAAGACATATTATTGGGGCCTAACTAACTACAATTTATCTATTGTTTTGTAGGGTTTGATTCGAACTATTTCGATCTTGGCTATTGACATTTGCATTGAATAATGATATTTTCTATAAACCATTAGATAATAATAGCATTGCCTAGGCATAGAAGTAGTCAATAATTGACTTTAGTCACACCATGCACCATGGTCATATAGTATGGAATGTAAATTGTCTAATCTTTGGATAGCATATATAAATAAAAAATCAACAATGTTACTCTACATTTCGACAATTGTAAAGCCAATACATTCATTACATTTTTGCTTAAAGCAAATCGCTTCAACATACATAAGGGAATTTTACTCATTTTACAAACGACGTTGCAAAACTATATCAATTATCCACTTGGGTATAGAGTTTGTGAAAGGGTAAAAAGATGAGAAGTCAGGCTGCAGAGTCGGTGACACGACATAAATGGCAGCAGTGACTTTTAATTATTAGACATGTTGGTGACACGCCCAGTGCACATAGACATGCTAGTGACACGCCAAGTGCACATAGACATGCTGGTGACACACCTAGTGCACATAGACATGTTGGTGACACGTCAAGTTCACATAGACATGCTGGTGACATGCCCAGTGCACATAGACATGCTGGTGACACACATAGGCTATTGAATTTCGTTTTTTTTGACACACCAAGTGGAGGCAGACATGATGGTGACACGCCAAGTGCAGGCATATTGAACTTTTAGAAAACAGAAGAACAACAGAAATCAGAACAGCAGAAAATATAAAGAAAACTTCTTGTTGTTTTAACCCCTCGAAACGAACTGAAAATCACTAACAGTGATGACTTTCTCCCCTCCCCCCCTTTGATATATTCAACTTTAGAATTCTACCCTAGTCTAATAATTAATCTATTTCTTTTCACCTCGGACCTATAAGCAATTGTCCAACCCTGGCTTTTGGGATGATACAGAGTCTCTGTATCAGCCGATAAGTCAGGATTGGACAATTGCTTACAGGTCGGAGGTGAAGAGAAACAGATTAATTATTAGACTAGGGTAGAATTCTAAAGTTGAATATATCAAGGGGGGAGAAAGTCCTCACTATTAGTGGTTTTCAGTTCGTTTCGACGGGTTAAAACAACAGAAAGTTTTCCTTCTGTTTTCTACTGTCAGACCCGATTTCTATTGTTCTTCTGTATTCTAATTATTCGACATTCTCCTGGTCGGAAGAACTGCGAAAGACGCATCGATAAAATTACTTTTTACGAGATGTACAGTCAGTCGATGAGAACTGAGGAATTTTTTACCATATATATATAGTAAAGGGAATATAAATCGACATGACCAGTTTAAACGTTTTGGTCTGAGGCCACGTGTTGGTGACACACCAATTGCACTCAGACATGGTAGTGACACTCCAAGTGCATGCAGAGATGGTGGTGACACGTCAAATGCAGGCAGACGCGCTGCTGACATGCCAATTGCACTCAGACATGGTAGTGACACACCAAGTTTAGGCAGAGATGGTGATGACACGCCAAGTGCATGCAGAGATGGTGGTGACACGCTAATTGCACTCAAACATGGTGGTGACATGCCAAGTGCATGTAGACTTGCTGGTGACACGTCAAGTGCATGCAGAGATAGTGGTGACACGCCAAGTGCAGGCAGACGTGCTACTGACACGCCAATTGCATTCAGACATGGTCGTGACACGTCAAGTTCAGACAAAGATGGTGATGACACGCCAAGTGCATGCAGAGATAGTGGTGACACGCCAATTGCACTCAGACATGGTGGTGACATGACAAGTCCAGGCAGACGTGCTGGTGACATGCCAAGTGCATACAGAGATGGTGGTGACACGCCAAGTTCAGGCAGAGATGGTGATGACACGCCAATTGCATGCAGACATGGTGGTGACATGCCAAGTTCAGGTAGACTTGCGGGTGACACGCCATTCACTTTGCGTGCCTAAACCACCATCTCTTCTTGCACTTGGCGTGTCACCACCTTGTCTGCATCGATCTGGGCGTGTCACCATCATAAATATTCAACATAAGTTGCATTTTAAATTCCTTCTGTGGATAATTAATCAAAATAAAAGAAAAATGACAAACTTTTCAAAAATATCGAGACCAATTCTGCCAACATGTCACCCGCAGGGGCCTTCAACCGATATGAAAATGATAATTGAACAAAATAATTATACAAATTTAAATTTACCTACTATATCCAAACAATTTGAGAAAAAAATATAGAAACGTAATATAATTTATGCAAAAGTAATGGAAAAGTAATGTATAAATTGTATGAATATTAATAAAATTAATAAAATGAATTGTATATAAAAAAAATGATGTACAAACACAGGCCGATTATATGTTCAAGGTTCGCTCTCACAACTGTTGCAAAAAATTTTGAGAACGTATTGCCGACGCATATTTGCAATCATGTTCTACTTAACTTTGATTGGTTCCGATTACAACATATCGTCAATGTACCCAATCATGAACATACCGCAGTTGACACTATCATCCTGTCGATACACTTTAGCTTTTGGCAAATGGATCTCCAATTGCATCGGCGTCAACTCTTGTGCCCTCCGTCGTGTTCGATTGAAATAATCGGCTTGGTGGCATATGATTGGGAACAAGGTCGTAAGGGGTGACATTTGAGCAGCACGAACTCCGTTATCCTTAGCATCCGAAGTTCTTGCGGAGTTCTCCACCCTGATTGTCCATCTCCCCAAGTCTATCTTCGCCACCACCCAATAGCCACCGACATTGCAAGGTACGAGGATGAAATCGACATCTTCCCATCTTTTCCCGTATGTCGGCCTCTCACCCTACACATACCCCTGCAACTCATCTGTAATTTCCATGCTGGCCCGGGCATCTTCGGTGGGGTTTAGGATATGTAGCATATTGAGGGTGTCATGTGAAGCATGTATACGTTATCTTACACTTAATGCAATAAATAACTTACTATTTTAATAATTTAAAATAATAAAAAATAAACTTACGAAGAATATCGTGTCAACCACGCATGCACGAGCTTTGTACAGCTTCGACTTTGGCCCTGTCATCCGCTTACCGAGTATGCTGAGGCATGCATCGATATGTTCACTTGTCATTTCTTCTTTGGGATCCTCTAATGTTCTGAAAAAATCCGCACCTTGATCCCCTAAGATCCCGACGTTACACCTGCATATGTAACATAATGAATTAATTACTTTAGCCTTGGTTGATTAATATTTAATTAAAAAACCAAATTAGCAATGTTATTTATGAGCTTACCTCGCATGCTCGTCTTTCTTGAAGGCCTCGTACGCTTCGACCATTGCACTCTTTTGATCGCGACGGCTCATCATGGGGTCAACGTACGAGCTGGCAATGTACTTGATTACCACTCTCACCCGTGCCCGCTCAGTAGGGTCTGAAATTAATTTTACATGATCTTGGACAGCAGATCCCTCTGGCGGCGACAATCGTGAGCTGCTGGCTTCAGGAGTGCTGTGAATAAGATGGTCCCCTTCATACACAACTATTGCAAGGTTCTCATCCCATCCCCCCGTTGCATCGATCACCGGATTAGCATCCGCTGCTAGTGTATTATCTCCGTCGGCACCAACAACATCGTCATCGTCAATATTAAAACCAGGTTCATCTTGCTGCCATTCATCAGTAGCATCCTCGTGGTCGACACCAGCATCGTTAGATGAAGGTCCGCCCTACAGAATGAGAGAAATGAGAAAATCGTTAGCATAAATCGATGCCTATAAATTAGTACTAACCATACTAAACATAAACAACCAATATATGTGCAAATATTGAATTTCGTACTTGTGATTTCAGACCCTCTAGAATCTGAGTGACGACACGATCCTCAAACGTCTGCAAAGCCAGAGTCAATGACTGGATTGAAGCCTTCAACGTCGACATCTCCTTTTTATGTTTGTTCATGAACTGTCGCAACTGACGCTTCGTCACTAGTCCGTCATTGACTCTTGTGGATTCAGTCAACTGCAATAAAATATATATTATTGTGGGTCAATGTAAATAGATAGGGAACTGTTGAAGACATTAACCATTAGAAGTATAAAATCTTTACCGGTGGCTCGTTACCAGTGTGTGGTTGAGCATGACCAATTAGTGCTTGAGGTGCTTGGGTCGCATCCCTTAACTGCAATGAAGTTGAAATTACTGTGTTAATGTGTAAATAGATATGGAATTGTTGAACATTAACCATTAGAACTATAAAATCCTTACCGGTTGCTCATTACCAATGGTTGGTTGAGCATGACCGATCGGTGCTTGAGGTACTTTGGTCGCCTCCCTTAACTGCAATGACAGAATTCATTGTGTTACTGTGTAAATAGAGATGGAATTGTTGAACATTAACCATTAGAACTATAAAATCCTTACCGACGGGGAGTTATCACTGTGCGTATGATGAGGATCTCTCGGTAATTGAGGAGCTGTAGTAGCATGGTCCAACTGCAAACACATATATGTTAGTCGATACTCACATGTGGAATTGTTGAATACAAACGGTTAAATCCGTCATTACCGGCTGTTCACTGCCATGCATATGGTCACCCATTTCCTCCAACTCAAGGCCTGACAACTCATCTTCTAAGGCAGCGACTGTGCGTTTTCGCTTAACGGCACCACTGACTCTTCTGTCCTTTAACTGCCTCCTCTTTTCCCTCGCACATAAGCCCCAGTCAACTCGATCCTCCATGTGCCCTATAGGCACGTATTGGTGTCCCTCAGATAGCGAGACATCAATGTCAACGAAGTAATCCCGGCTCGACTCCTCCGATGTAGGCTTTAATGTCTTAACTGCCCATAACTGTAAAATAGGGACTGTGATTAAATATATTTTTATGAAAAATTATTCTAGAAATGCACATTAGAAAGTAGCCAAGCTATTCACTCACCTGTTGAGATGACTCTAACCTCTCAACTGCTTTGTAAAATGCAATCGGCTTCTAATTGCATTCCCATTTCAGCATACGTGGGTAGATGTCCTTTGGAGCAGAGGGGGCAACTAGTTTTCGGAAGGCTAGAATTGCGTCCAGTGCCCAAAACTACAAGTCAAATATAACATCGTTAAACCGTAAATGATAAACAAGTGCAACAATAAATTTTTAAGTCAAAAGGAAACTCATCAATGTTAAGTGCCAGTACCTGAATCACCCACGGGAATCCGTAAATGTTGTACCACAAACGGGTAGTCGAGGTCAAGTTTGAGGCAGGCACTTCGAGCCCCTTCAGAAGGTAGTCCTCGGTCCACTTCCATACGTAATGACCCCATGGGAAGGCATTCCAGGAGTCGATGTCCTCCACCAATGAAAATAACCAAGGCGCCACCCGTCTACTGTAGTCTTGACAGAATAAAATGTTATTCGCGATCAAGACAAACGCCATCTTGGTCTCGTCACCTACTCGCTGCAAGCTGCCTCTGTGAAATGTATTCAGCAACTCCTGCAGCTTAACGCTCTATTGCCTGTTCCAGTATCGTGCATGAATTCCGTCAGCAACGACCTCGTACGGTCGTGATAACACATCGGGCATTGGACCAAACTTCAAGCCGGTGATAAGGCAAAACTCCTATTTTGATATCCGTGCCTTACTCTTGCCAATGGTAAACCATAGCTCGTGCTCTATTGATTCTGCCGCCTTGATTCGACGAATCATGATGTTATGCAGGAGACCAGCACAAAAGTATCATTGTGGATATACGTCCAGCAGCATGTCGAAACACATACTCTTCACTGCATCATACTCCCCTTTCTCTTGAAAGTCTTGTTGATATAATGCAGCTGCAACCACTTACAGTGGGTGTTGATGCCGACATTGAACGCCTACTTCTCTCTCGGCACAATTAGCAAGCTATCGATATCCTCGTGCTGTCCGGAGTGCATCTGCAAAACATGAAACACATGCACAATTGAGTTAGCCCATAACATGGAAACATGGTACACTGAAGATAGAAAAAAGAAAGAAATCAATAAATGTGGTCACACGCCATGCATAAGGGTCGTGACATGCCACGCATCACTGTCGTGACACACCACGCATCACTCACTGTCGTGACACATCATGCATCACTGTCGTGACAAGTCATGCATCACTCACTGTTGTGACACGCCAACCCTAAACCCGTGACACGAAAAAAACCCAAAAAACCAATTAGCCCATAACACGCATCCCTAAAGCCGTGAAACCCTCAAACGAAAGAAAACCAGTAAACCCACAACACGCCATATGCAGACGCAGACTCCCTTCTTCAACACTTTAGTACGACCATAACCAGGAATAAAACAGTTTGGCAAAAAAAAGAAAAGGAAAAAAAAACCAACTTATCAAACCAAACATAATCGCAAAAAAACAACGAACAGAAGAAAGTTTTAAGTTTAGACTGACTGACCTCTTCATTGATAGCAGACATCGTTGCTGTGATGTAGTCAAGCTTAGCAAGAACGAAGTCGAACTCTCTACTACGTTTTGGGATGATGAATGAATCAAAATCCTTTACTTCCTTCACACAGACCTTTGCGATTTCAGAATGACAGAAAAATATTTATTTTTAATTAAATGACCTTTTATATTCATTTCTTAAACTCCTTAGAAGTCCAAAGGGTTTCATCGTTATTTGCCCATCTTCTTTCAAATGTCAAACGTGTCACTAATTCAACCTTGCCGTGTCATTAATTCAACCTTACCGTGTTAGACGTCTAACCATGCCGTGTCGAACACTCTAAATATTACCGTGTCACACGGTTAGACATGGCGTGTCACACACTCTAAACACTACCGTAACACAACCACGTCACACATTCTCGCCTTGTCGTTTCACACATTATAACGTTACCGTGTCACACGTCTAGACATGACGTGTCACACACTACAAACACTATCGTGTCACAGCCGTGTCATACATTCTTGCCTTGCCGTTTCACACATTATAATTTTACCGTGTCACACGTCTAGACATGACGTGTCACATTCTCTAAACACTGTCGTGTCACAGCCGAGTCACACATTTTTGCCTTGCCGTTTCACACATTATAACTCTGTCGTGTCACACATCTAGACAAGGCGTGTCACTATCACACGTCTAGACAAGGCGTGTCACTCTCTCTAAATACTGCCGTGTCATAGCCGCGTCACACATTCTCGCCTTGCCGTTTCACACATTATAACCTTGTCGTGTCACACGTCTAAACATGGCGTGTCACACACATTAAACACTACCGTCTCTCAGCTACGTCACACATTCTCACCTTGCCGTTTCACATATTCAATCCGTGCCGTTTCACGAATTCTATAGCCTACCGTCACACAGACGTCTCAGATATGGCCTGCTGTAGCACGACCATTTTTTGTTTCTGATTCACATTTTTCTCCTTTCGATTCACCACTCTAAAGCTTGTTTCGAATTTTTGGTTTCACATCATTCTCGAAGCTTTCGATTCATCACGACCGATTCCTCTTTCAATTTAATATCACCCTTCTAGTATTATTTGAACCCATGTCCGAAATATCTGAAAAACCCTCTCATGCTTCTGGGGAAAAAATAGATGTTTTGCACCAAATTAGATGTTCGGGAATTCGAAATTGTAAGAAATTATTCGCATATTAATTTTCTTTTTTTTTGCTTGTTTGGGAATACGCGTTATCCAAGTTGTCTCACTAAGGGTATTTTTATTTCAAAATCTATTAGAGTGGTTAAAAACAGTTAAATTTATGTGGAGGGTTATTTTTGAAAACACTTGTTTTCAAGTGTAAAATAAAATTCCCCTTTTAGGTTCCTGTTAGATTACAATAATACCCCTAAATGAAATTATAGAATTTTTAAATTGTAATGCGATTGAAACAGAGGCTTTGGCCGTCATTTAGGGGTTTAGCCGGTTAGCTTTAAGAACTGGTTTGAGAGAGAGATGGGGAGGAGGATACTGAACGATGCGTTGAGGAAAATTGTGAATGCGGAGAGGAGGGGCAAAGCCACGGTGGAATTGCAACCAATCTCCACCGTCATGTCTTCCTTTCTCAAGATCATGAAATATCGAGGTAAGCTTCTTTACTTTTTGTTTTTATTTTTTTTAATTCGTAGTTTTACTAATGGGTTTTGGTTGTTTTGGTTAATAACAATGAGTTTTTGCTCGATTTTAAATATTTATTGATTAATCTCAAGGATTAGTTATGGTTGTAGTGACCCAGTAAAAAAGTTTACAAATTTGCTTCTTGTTTGTTGAACTTCTCTGTAATGCTTAAATTGGATCTTTATTGTGCAGGAAATTAGTGTTATCTGATGCCAAATCATTGATGCGTATGCTTATGCTTATGTGTGTCTAAGAGTTAACTTATATAGTATATTTCTTTACTTGGTTACACTCATTTTTATTGGTTTGAAGTTTTGTGTGATATAAAATTTTGGATGTTCTAAGCCGCTGGTTCACTTTTAGACTGGACCTATAATCTTAACATATGAAGGTTAATCAGTTTTTGCCACTTGAGTTACCTAATCCTGTATGAATTTGAAGGGCAATGGGCATTTCTTTCATAGCTGCAGAATTTTTATGAAAATAATATCTTCCTTCGCAATTCTATTTGATTTTCAACTTTACTTGAAACTCAGTTACAGGTTGGGCGGTTCAGTTCATTACCAGATTTCATGGTTTTATCTTTGTGTGCCCTTTTATTTCATCAATATGGTGTGGATTGGAGTTCTGAGAAATTTCTGCTCGCTTTTTCTCAAATAGAGCTTTGTTTTTGGAAACGATTAGGTATAGGGCTCTGTATGATGCATTGGCACAGTCATAATCTTAGGGACAAAAGTGGCTAAAAGTCTAGATGTCTTTTATATTTAGACTTGTGGCTACTGCCCACTGTTGAATCTTTTGCTTGTTGCTGTGTCGTTACCTTTTTTGTAATTTTTCTTTTTGAAAGGATACATCAAGAATTTTGAGGCTTATGATCCACATAGAGTGGGGAGGATAACAGTTGAACTGCAAGGCAGGGTAAATGATTGCAAGGCACTCACTTACAGGCAGGACATCAAAGCGAAGGATATTGAAAAGTACACGACACTTAAACTTCCAACACATCAGGTTTGTTAAAAGTCATTGTATTTAGAGTGTTTCAATTATTCATTGCCATAATTTTGTGAAGAAAGTGCTGGCTAGAAGGAAAGCAAATATACCAGCTATGTCTGTATAATCCCTCATATCATGAGATGATGACCTTCTATAGTTTAATACTTACCTTGTCCTTTAATAATCTTATTTGCAGTGGGGTTATGTTGTGATTTCAACTCCAGATGGTATTTTGGATCATGAAGAAGCCATTAGTAGGAATGTGGGTGGGCAGGTTCTTGGTTATTTTCATTAGATTTGTCTGTCTTTTTACTCTCTTTTAGATGGGGAAAAAGAGAAGACTAGTACTTTGAGCTCTGGTTTATCTGTGAACTTTTAATCAATATTTATCTGAATTTTGTATCATTAAATATCAAATGCTGGAATGTAACTTTTGGATTAATGCCTCAATTAGTTCTGATTTTTGTAATAATTGAACTACAAAAGCAAACCTTGCTCTTTTTGCAGAGAAAAGTAGTTTTAGCTACTGTCAGTTTTTTCAGTATTTTGATTTAGGATAAGTGTAAATATCATTTTAGAATTTTGATGCTGCAAACATTATTTGTCTCAAATTTTGAAGTGCCACAGGTGGTGTGCCAATGAAGGCTTTGCACCTCTGATATGCTCCATTTTTATTGTAATACCATTAGTATTTGCTAAGATTCTAGTTCAAAATATTTCACTTAGCTACACCAGTCCAAGAGAAAATGTATGATATCAAATTTGAAACAAAAATGCTCTTAAGTTAGAACTAGTACTATTTAAACATAAAAGGAATCTTTGTTTTGCCCCTTTTAGCAATATAAGTTATTTCTCCTTTGCTGGAATTCTTTTTCAGATCGGCGGTCAAGCCGTTTAAAAATCTGAATAGCTTTCAATTATTTTGTGAACTTGGTCTCCCATAGGTTGACCAATGTTTCACTCTTGAATGTTGTATATTTCATTCCTTCTGCAGCCTTGGTGTAATAGTTGAAATACTACTAGGCAGCTGTTCTTTTGTCTCAGCGTCATTGCAATTTGCTTGACAGCTTGAGATATAAATCTGCAAATCTAGCTGACTGCTTCGCAATAGAGACATCAGGGCTATAAATATACAGTGAAGCTGTCCGTGCAGGTCCAAGGAAACAGGCATAATGTAGTTCTAGGTGGTGGTCGGCTGAACCAATCACATTTACAAGGCTAATATATATGATTCGTAATGGTACGGATTATGCTTTCTGAACCGACATAGCTCAGGAGTTTAATGGGAGCAATTCTGGAGCCAGTACTGAGAATGAAAACACAGCGTTCCACTGGAATTGTTAAGGCATGCGAAAGTGCAGTAGATACAAAATCTGATTCTTCTCCCTCTTGATTGGGTTCAACCAAGTAGACTGCGATGCAACTATTGCTTTTCCTCTGCTGGCTGCATAAACATTTGCTCCAAGGAGAAAGGCATATATCTATTGCTACATTAATGGCTTAACACATCTGAGTGCAGATTCTGTCTTTGAACATCCAAAAGTGCAGTACCAAAACAATGCAGTGAATATATAATATCAAAAATAATACAAGAATTAAGCAGAATTAAACAATGATGATAACAATGTTGGGATGAATGCTTAATTATCAATTTTAAAAGTCAGAGCCTCTACATCACTGATTTCCTTTGAAATCTGACCTACGTAATAAAATTTGAACAGAATACTAGCTTTGAAGAATACGAATATTCATTGATGGAAGAGTAACTGATACAGCAGTTATTGAAACTGAAACTGAAACTGATACTTCTGAGGCTGAGAAGAACCATAAACAAGTGCAATGGCGTAGCTTTGTCGAGCCTAACAATTTATAACTTCAAGAATTCAGAGAATACGCCTACAGATTGTGATCCCATCACCTAGTGGTGCAAGAGAAATTTGGACACGAGAATCAGCTGCAAGCAATTTGTTAACATCCAGTGTTCTCTGCCTGCCCTCTCTCATTGCCTCTGGAGTGCTCTCTTCAGACAATGCAACTGTTCCTCCCCACAGTGTGTTATCATATACAACAATCCCACCTACCTTCACCAATTTCATCAATCTCTCATGGTAGTTCCAGTAATTGATCTTGTCAGCATCAATAAAAGCAAAGTCAAAGCCGTTTTCATTTCCAGGCTGCAACAGATCCACAACCCCACAATGAGAATTACCCCCCATAACATAAAAGTGAAATATTAGCAAAAATCTTGATTTGGATGACAAATGCAAGATGCTATGCAAGGAAATGTAGAACTTATGGAATATAAAATGATTTTTGTACTAGGACAACTAAGAAGGAATCCTTACATCTTCAAGAAGCTGATCAAGGACAGGCAAAGCTTCAGACTCTATGAAGTCAATTTTGTTATCAACACCAGCTCTTCTGATAATTGGTAACCCTATCTCATATGCCTCTCGATTCATATCTATGGCTACAATCTGCATCAACATGCACAGTTAAAAAAGTATAGAGAACATCAAGTAAATGGTCTTCAGGACAGTTTCATACAGAATGAGTAAAAAAGCCCCTTAGAGGAAATCAGAGAATACTTGCATGTTATTTTACACGGGTCCATATGCAGATTGTTTACTTATGGACTAAGATATTAGTCTTTATAGAATAGATGGACTGTTTACCTTGCCATCCTCAGGAATTGCAAGAGCAGTAAGGAGAAGAGAGTATCCAGTGAAAACTCCAACTTCAATTGTCCTTTTTGCATTTATTAGCTTCAAGAGCAAGGCAATTAGCTGACCTGCATCAGGTGCAGTAGCCATTACAGCCCTGGAAAGTAACAAGTTAATTATGCTCCTGGATAAAATGCTACAAAGTCCAAGACAATCACTTCACTCTAGAAGCTAACAGAGTACATGGTTCTCTAGCTGTAAATATACCATTTATTGTCTTTGGCTCCATTGGTTAAGGGGTCTAGAAACAAATCAATTTTCATTGTTGTTGAAATTTTAAGGGCTCTGATTATGGACTTTATGCCCTCTGAACTGAATCATTTTAAGAACCAGAAGTTAGCAGTTTATATTATTGGTTTTTACTGCTCCAATGTGGAAACTAAGGTTAGAGCCAATGGTTTCACCCTGTGGTGCTTGGAGCACCTACTGAGTCTACTTTGGTTTGAGTCAATTACCAAGAAAATGAGAGTGGTAGTCGAAAAAAAAAATTTAACTAAAATAAATGTGAAGAGTGCTATATTACCTTGGGTGGGTAGCAGTGATATCCCTTAGCTCTTTCAAGTGCTCTGATTCACGGGGATACACACTAGTCCCTAGGATATACTGTCACATTATTGTAGTATGTATTAAGAATCTAAACAACAGAATAAGAAATAAAATGATTGAGAGATATACTATACCTGATACAGTTCTTCACTCTGCAGTAATCCCTTACTGAAACTTGTTGATTCTTTCTTTTCATTATCCATAGCTCTCAAACTGTTTCTACCAATAACTCACATTTTACAATAGAAAACAATTGCTAGGAAACTAGTTCTAAAAGTCCACGATGAAATGTAATTGTAACATGGTTTATCAATTGGGAGTCATAGTCACCACTAACATTCATGATTCAAGTCCAATATTTATGAGACCACAGATAACATCAACAAAGCAACTAATATTATCAGTCAAGGTTTTAATTGGAACATAAATTAACCAATGGCAACCCAAAGTTGTTAAGAGGAAACGTTTACCACAATTTTGCCAATGTTTATTACAGGAGGGAAAACACAATTTGATGAAATTTAATATGTATAATTCGATGATAATACATTTTAGAGTTATAAATATTAGTTACAGTTGAAAAACATGATCAGATATAGGTCCAGAAAGTAGTTGTGAGAAAACCGAACAGGACTTACCTATCCTACGCATTCA
The DNA here is from genome assembly GCA_036013995.1 of Theobroma grandiflorum. Classification (NCBI taxonomy): domain Eukaryota; kingdom Viridiplantae; phylum Streptophyta; class Magnoliopsida; order Malvales; family Malvaceae; genus Theobroma; species Theobroma grandiflorum. The sequence goes on from CP142129.1 coordinate 42,071,622, forward strand.
TTTGCTACAGATCAAAAGTGACTTAACTTCGAATTATCAAGGAAAACCAAAGTTTGTTAATCGGTGTTTCCAAGTAACAATTTACATTAGTCCAATCAAATCAATAAATCCCAAAAGTATCCTAATCATTGACCACTCCTTATCAAAATCCTCATTCCTAAAAGCAATAACCTTTAACAAATAAACCAACCAAAAGTTTTCTGTTTCAATTTGAATTATCCGCATAAACATATCAATAGAAACATGAAGTTCATAATTAAAAGGGCAAGCAAGTCGACCCTTGAATCCCGTGGCAAATGAAACAATAGAAGGATCCTGTTTGGACGAGAATTACCAATATGCAGATACAAAGTTGAAAACTTTGAAACATAGATAAGATGAAAGAACATGAACCCATATATCAACAGAAAGCTTCGTTTGGTGTGCAAGCTTATCAAGATGATTAGATTTGATTAAGTTGAGCTATCTAATAATAGCCTTCACAGCAGGAGAAATTCTTATAGTGTTAAACGCAGACCAAAATAATTGAGAGATAGATTACCCTGGAGATGTGAACAAGGTGCTGGCTTTGTCCCTTATTGCCGTTTCAGAGAGCAGCGATCAGGAAAACGTCGATGATCCCAATTGTCTCAATTCGTGAAAAGGAAAACAAGGCAAAAAGAGATTGCTTCGGTGATAAAAAATTTTGGGTTGTTTTCGGTCTAAATACCTGAGGTCCTGTACTAAAGCATGTAAGAATGACGTAACAATGCCACGTGGCAAGTCAGAATGCAGTCCCATATGCATATAAGAACGACAGCTCAACATTAATTCTTTCTTTGTCTGGCTAAAGCGGGAATAAATTTGGGAGTGGACAATAAGATTAGAATATCATTGTCACACGTCATTAGTTCATTACAGCTCACCCAAAGTGAAATGTGATTCAACTTTTGTACTAATCTTATTTTCATCAGAGTGTTCTGATGCTTATTGTCAGTAAATAGTAGGATCTTCCAACATGCTTTCATTTATTTCAAGATCCCTGGGAGAAGTGAAGAAGAACATCAGCAAATGCGCCTGCAAATGGTCATCCCATCACCCCATGGAGCAAGAGAGATTTCCAGGCGATGATCAGTTGAAATGGATTTGTTAAACTCGATTATGGACCTCCTGGAATCCCTTCTGTCTTCTGAAACAGCCTCTTCAGGTCGAGCAACCGTGCCTCCCCAGAGAGTGTTGTCATAGATGATTAGGCCACTAACCTTCACTAGCTTCAAAATTCTCTCATGATAATTCATGTAATCATCCTTGTTCGCATCAACAAATGCAAAATCAAAACTCCCTTCATTCTCCTTCTGATGATATAAAAAACAAAGAAGAAAATGAGTTTGACTCATTGGAGTTCGAGAATTGTAATTCAAAATGGGAATAGAGATTTATAGGGTGGATATTTAGTGCTTAAATTTTTTAGAAGCTTGTCCAGAACCGGTATAGCTTGGGACTCGATGAAGTCGATTTTGTGTTCAACACCAGCTCTTCGGATAATGGGCAGACCAATCTCATATGTTTCCCTGTTTATATCTATGGCTACAATCTGCAAAGATGAATTTTACTGATGTATAAGGAGATTATGGCAAATAGACTTATCAGAGACAATGAAATGGAGAGGTGCAGTGCAAATACCTTGCCATCATCTGGGATTGAAAGAGCTGTCAGGAGAAGAGAATACCCAGTATAAACACCAATTTCGATAGTCTTCTTTGCATTCGCTATCTTAAGGAGCATCCCCATTAACTGGGCTGCATCGGGTGCAGCGCTCATGAAGAACCTGGAAAAAAAAATATGGCTATCAGTGTCCCTGGCAGATACCTCAGAATTGTTTCTTCTGATTTGCAGATAATCAAAATGCAATCACACAGTTTTAAAACGAATGTTATCGTTTCTTCATGTTAATTTCAGACAATGAAATCCAACAGGAATAATCCGATAAAACAGTCAATAAAGAAAGATTTACCATGGATGGTTTGCAGTAGCAATCCTGAGCTCCTTGAGAGGTGCTGGTTCCCTAGGGAAAACGCTGGTTTCCAAGACATACTGTCACAGAAAATTGCCCCATAAGAACTTCGCTCCATTTCTTTATAAAGGATCACTTAAAACTGCATAAACTGATACATTGAAAGAATTGATGAAACATACCTCATACAACTCAATACTCCGCAACAACCCTTTATTATGCTCGAGAAGTGATTTATTCGGGGTATTTTCCATTCTCCTCAACAACGTGCTTGAGAAACAAGGACACAATTTTGTTACTGTGCTATTAAAGTCGTAGGAATTCATATGGTTAATAAATTAAATCTCTAACAAGAATGTTGAAGGAGGAGGGAAGCAGGGTATACCTTAGTAGTTTCTTAGCCTAACAACTGATCATATGGACCATGCAAAGGTCTGATGAAAGCTTAGCGAGCTTGCAGATGATGCTAAATATGTGTATTAATATACAACTATAGATGAATTAAGCTCACACCAACTTGATGTCCTTTAAAATTTTAAATAAATAAATTATTTATTCAATTTAAATTTCTTTTATTCTCAAGTATTTTTTTTTCTGACTTAATTTAACGCATATTTCTGTTTTTTTTTTTTTAAGAAAAGAAGTTAAAACAATATATATATATATATATATCATTAAATCAAATATTTAAATTTTTTATAAGTATATATATTAACCTTTAATTACGAGAAAGTTGTCAAAAATTTCTTTTTCTCTACATTTTATCACATCATGAGAAAAATGCACTAACTAGGAAGTAGGAACCCACGAGCTTTACATTCTTCCCGATCTTGTGAAGGTGCCCATACAGGTAAAAGTTCAAAGTAATTTTCAAATGATAGGGATTTATCCTTTTTTTTAAATTAATGATTAATTATGCAAGGTAATTAAATCTTTAGGTAAACTATTAAAATATTTTAAAATTTTGATTAAAATTATATAAAAATTTATTAATTTGAAAAATAGACACTTCGTTTCAAAAACCTTAATATCATTAAAAAAAAGTAAAAAGATTAAAATATTTTTATTTTTTATTTTTTATTTTTTATTTTTTTAAAAAAAATAATTTACTTTCAAGCCAGATTCAATCAGATCTGGCATTTTCGGACCAGATCTGATATGATTTCTGCAGCTTGAAAGGTAACCTTTTATTTTTATGCAAAAAATTTAAAAATAAAAAATAAAAATTTATATAATATTATAATTTTTGAAATATTCAAAAATAAAATTATTTAAAAAATATTACTATAATCCTAACGATTGGACTTATAAGTTTGACAATAAATATTTTTTTAGAGTGGAGTGTTTATTGCGTAAATAAATAAATTTTTTTATAATTTTAATCAAAATTTAAAAATATCAAAATATTTTACCTCAAATCTCTTTCTTTCACAATAAAACCCTTGACAAAGGAGAGACATTTAATACTACAGCATTTGTATTACAGAAAAAAAAGTTAAATAAAAAGAAAGAAAAAACTGTCGAAATTAAGCAAAAGAATCTAGGTACATGAGTTACAACAAGTGAATTAACCAAATCTACTAATTGTTTTAAAGTTCTGTACACGCCAAAAGTTTGTTAGGTAGTACAAGCAGCCATTGAAACGACACCTTAACAAAAACATTATCAAGTTTGGTACAGGCTCGGTCATCGGAGAATGATGCCTGGTTTACTCAATAAGTCAACGCAGAGGATACTAAGAAAGCCCTTGCACCCTTCCACACGATGTTATTGCATCCTTGGACAACATTAAATTGCTCGAGCAAAAGCAGGAATTTCACACAGAAGCCATGGCTGCAAATGATTTAGAGGGCATAATCGCTTGAATCATGTTAATATAGACATCATGCTCAATGGCTAATATTACTCTCTTCACATATTCATGTCCAGAAAAACTGATGACATGCATGCTAATATAAGCCAAAAACACAACACTGAACCACCAAAACTCAGCCTGAGAAACTTATTCCACTCAATTCTCCAGTTTCTATTTATTACAGCAAGTTCCAAATCAAAAAAGTATATCAAACAAATCAATAAACAAATAATATTTTGATTCTAGTTGGCATGTTATATTTCATGTTCCTATAAACCTCAAAAAAAACCTGTATAAACATGCACATAGAAACTAGTAGTGGTAATGAAACACATCTTATCAGAATGCCAAAAGCACCTATATTCATTGGCGACTCTGTCTGAGAGAATTAAAGTGTGCAGTCAAGGTATCATAATCAGGAAGCTTTGGGTGAACATGACTAGCATTCTCCCCAGATGGTCCTGCTCCAATTGAAGTTTGAGCCTTCAAACTTTTGGCACTACCTGATGATATAATCTTTGGGACAGAAGTGGATGGCTGTTCCTTTTCTGATGATTTCAAACTTCCATCAAATGAAGACCTTTTGGTATCTGAAACCAGCTTTGAAGTTGCTTGTGCTGCTGAACGGGGATGCTGAAAACTTTCCCAGTGATCTGAGTTCTTTTTCTGAGGCTGAGTCTTTGGCAGAGGTTCATCAGCATTAGAACTCCTTGACGAGGAATTCTTCTCCCTACCATAGTCAGAAACTACTGCTGGCTCAGAGGAAACTGTAGTTTTAAGATTGGAACTTCTCCTTGAATTTGAAGGAGAGGCCTTCGTCCTTCGAGAAAAACCAGCATTTGAACGAGCACTTAAACTTGTTTTCGGGAGATCCTCATCAAAATCATCATTTCCTGAACCAAAATATGGGACAGAGACCCTTGAGCTTGATCTTTTATTTTCTTCGAAGCTTGGAATTTTGTTGTATTGGTCTTGAGTGCTACTAAAAGTTTGTTTTGGTTGTTCCTCCTCAGAGTCATCATCACTAGAATCGACACAAGTAACTGATGTTCTCGTGCTGAGTTTTCTATTCACTTCTACACCCCCTTTCTGACTGTGTGGCTCTTGACTGTGAGATCCAGAACTAACTGAAGCCTCCACTGCTGCAGGAGGGGATGATTGCTTACTTCTGGTAGATGGATGATCGGCCACCTCTATAGGGGATAAAGCATTGCCTTGCTGAATTTTTGAATATGGTAGTAGATGCCTATAACCCTTATTTCGAAGCCCACCTGTCAAGTTTCCAAAGTTCAATTCCTTACTTTCTTCCAGACTAGAATCTTTAGAAGGTTCAGTATCTTCCATGCCTTCAGCTAACTGTGGAGTGAAAATACTGTTTTCAGCTTGGTGGGAACTGATAATCTTTTTATGACTACCTATACTAGGATCAGTGCTCCTAACAAAATTAGATTTGTCTACCTCCTCTTCACTTTCTGAACTAGGGCCGTAATTATCAAAAGTCACAGGCAAGTCATCTCCATGTGAAGGAACTGCAGAGCTAGTTGAACTTTCAAAGAAGACAGGAGTAGACTGCTGCTCTGAAAAAATATGCGACTGTGAAATGGGCTTTGCAGATGACTCAACATTCTGCTCAATGCTCCAAGAATTTATGCTTGTAAATGGATGAGTAGGTGATCTTTGACCTGAAGATGAAAAGTTCATACTGTATTCATGTAACATGTGCTCTTTCTCCAAATCAAAATTACATCCATCATTATCTGATCCATAATCATCAAAAACTGCTGAGGCATTGTCATAAGAATCTGTTGTTTCTTTTGTGCTTCTTTGAAAGCTTCCTTTATCATTGAGAAGAAAAGAATCGTCACCAGAATTATTTCCTGACTTCTGACGGTTTGAATTTGATACAACATCATCATCATCATCATCGGCAAAAGTACTTGAATGAGAATGAGACGAAGAATAGCTTGATTGCTTTCTGATCCTTACTTCATGATAATCAGCATTCTCAGAATTCTTTGTATCATGCAGTTCATTCACAAATTGCACCCCAGTTTCGCCTGAGTTTCCCTTAAAATTTTCTGACTTCTGCCAATTTAAATTAGGGACAACATCATGATCATCAGTAGAAGTGTTTGATTGAGAAAGAGAAGAAAAAGCGCTTGATTGTTCCCTGACCCTGACTTCATAATAATCAACACTCTGAGGATTCTTAATATCATGCAGTTCATTCACAAATTGCACCCCATTTTCGCCTGAGTTTCTCTTCATACTCAATTCAGCAAAATGCTCCATCCGCCTGCCTTCAGATGAGTTTCTTTGAGAATATGCATCTGCAGTTCGATTATTCACTGATGGTTTTTCATTGAAGGAAGCTGCAGTCGACTTGAAGGAACCTTGAGTAGATTTATCACCGCTCCTCACAATGTTACTATAAACATTTTCAGCCTCATCTACCCAGTTATGTTGTTCATTGCTGTCGGTTTGTTCATAATTCCTAGAATTCCTTCCATGAAGGGAAATATTAACTGGATGTCCAGCAAGATGTTCATTTTGAGATGCTGAGCCAGCATACTTTTGCTCCCCATCTTTCATACCCTGAGCAGATGATATGTGTGATTCTGTTGAATACTGCTGGGAGATATTTCCGCGGCTTGAAAGTTCAGCAGCAGCTCGGGCAGCCATACTCGCTTGCTCTGCAGATTCTGCAGCTGCCTGGGCAGCAGCAGTAGCATCCTTGAATTCCATATTCCAATGCTGCCTTGGTGAAGAGAAAGCACGCTCATTCCCAGAATATGAATTCCTAAATTCAATCCCTTGATTTTTAGTTCCTGCAAAACAGAGCACCCAAATATATACTAATAATTAACAGACAAATGAATAAGCTAAATGAAAAAAAAAAAAAAAAAAAGACAACAAGACACAAAGAGTCGATAAATCAGTATGTTTGAATCTAATAATTAACATACCATCAGGTTTTGAATTTGGAGGATAAGTTCCAGAGGACATTGAATTATCGGCTCTACTATTTGAATAATGAAAATTCTTAGGATGAGAAGATGATATTGAGCTGTGCTCATAGAAGCTTGCAGGCACATCATTTTTTTCAATGTGTTGTGGAGCTTGAATGTTAGGAGGTCCCCTATCATAATAAGGAACCTGAACACCTGGAGGCCTCTGCTCATAGTGGCTGGGTGAAGCTTCGGTATTAGGAGGATCTGCCAAAGTTTTGGAGGCCTCTGTAAAAGTATTAGGTCCATTCTGCACGAGCAAATTTATATGGAAAGAACATAAGTTGTTGAGCAGATCATTCAATCTTTGACAAACAAATAACAATATACAACCATTTCATAATTGAATATTTCTCTGAGTATCCTAAGCGTGATTATATTGTTGGCACATCAAACAAAAAATAACCTATTGCGCACTATACTAGTCTTACCAGTAAGTCATCATAAGGCTTTGATTCTTTTGCTCCAAATGATTCAGGGTCCCACTTGATGTTGTGCTCCTCAGCAATTGCAGTCAAAATTATTAGTTTGGTAGGACCATCAGGTGCTTTCGCAGATAATTTCTCAACCAACTAAAAGAAACAACATAAGCATCAGTCAATAATATTACTATCAAACTTCAAATTGGTCTAATATGCTAATTAGTACATTTCAACTATTGTTCATTCATCAGTAGACCTTCTGTTCAAACTCACCATACGACCAACACCACAATTAGGACGCAGTTCAAGAGCAGCAGAAGTGAATTCTTTTCCATATTTTGCTGTAAAATGTTTGGAGACATCCTTGAGTTCTGGTATCTCTTCACACCTTGCAGATGCAAATATGACACTTGAAATTGCTTCCTTCAAGTCGATGGGACAGTTTCTGAAAATTCAAGTAAGCAAAATACAACCTAAAGTAATTAAAACAGTAACAATCGACAAAATTTAATCTGGCAGAAAGACCCAAAGAATTATAAGGCCATCTCTCAATGAACCAGCCACTATACGTTTCTCCATCCATACATGTTTATCTGTTTATGCATTTAAGCAGGCGTATCCAGCTATTTAAATTCAACGAAATAAAGAGGTGCCCTAAACTCTAATGGAAAGCCACTTAGTTCAAATCAAAGTAGTTTTTGGCAGTTGGATTGAATGTAACTTTCCCCAGCGATTAAGGCAACTTATGAGTTTCAAAGACCAAGTCCAATTGCTTTAACAATGGTGGTCTATTTTCCTCTATTTGTTCAAACATTTGCAAACTCAGTGGAAGTTTCCCTAATTCCATAAGCATCTCTAGCAAAACATTCAAAGAAGAATAAAATCAAAATACAAAATACTAAAGAAAGTATTTTTACACACTTTTGGGCTTCAATGATCGGCAAACGTGCCACGATAAGTTCACAGTATATCTCAAGAAGATTATATGCTGCCACAGTCTTTTCTTCCCTAACCACATGCTCAACCTGAAAAAAAAAAAAACCAAAATTAAAACCACAAATACAAACAAAGTCAAGATTATAAAACTTTGATAAAATTGAATACCCGAATTCTGGCCGTCTGATCCTGCCCTGACTCCAGTAATTGAGCCAATTCCCTCTTTAACTGCTTAACCTGTGCTTCTCTCTTGTTCTTCATTAGCTTTATTCGCGGTATCGCTAGCTTTAAAGCTATCTTGCTGCATCAAGTCAAAATTCAAAAAACCAAAACCAAAACCAATCAAAACAAAAGAAAGTCAAACGATCACTTCGTCTTCAATCGAAAAGCCACCCAAAATTCAATCGATAAAACAATTAAAATTAAGAAAAAGAATTACCATTTGGCAGGCTTGAAGCTCCTGTGAAGCATAATTTTTTTTTTCTTTTTTTTGGTGCGTGTCTGATAAATCGATAATAAGGGAGTGGAAAGGATTAAAAGTTTCTTTTTTATTTTGCAAGGGGCCGTAGAAAGTGAGATGCGATATCAATTTGAGCGACGATCATAAACGGAACCTTTGGGATCTTAGAGATGAAGAAAGTTATAAGAATCGATTGGACTTTCGCGGAAACTGAATTTCGTTCTTTCTTCTCGCCTTTTCCCGTTTCCATTTTTTAAAATAGACCTTCTTGCCCTTTTTCCTTTCTCGTGCTTGTCAGTAAACGAATCTGATTAGAACACTCAAATTGGGAACCGCGTACGAAAAGCTGTGGGTCAACATTTGATTAAGAGAGGGCACAGGGAAATTCACATTCCGGATTTACCAGATTGCCCCTTTTAGTTTCCTTTTTTTTTCTCCTAACCAGCTTTAGTTTTACGCCACGTTGACAAAATTTTCTATCAAATCTATGGGTAAGAAATAAAAGTCCAAGTAGCTCCTTACTAATGGCTAATCAACTTTATTGCCACGGTAAGTAAGGATTCATATTCCAAGTTTTTTTTTTTTTTTAATACTGCAAGAAATATATGTTTTCTATTTCTTTTACAAGTATGCATTTATATTTTTGGATTTCTATCATAACACTTCTTGTTCTTACATTTTAATGATACGAAAATGTAATCCATAAAAAATTAATAGAATATATGAAATTTATAAGATGTGCTATTTAAAAGGTAAGGTCCAAAATCTAGTAAAGTAGCGTCCCATTACCGTAATTATCAATTTTGAGTATAAGATAAACAATTACGTGAAAAACTAATAGAATTTATAGAGATATAAGTATATTTTGAATAATTATTAAAAATATTTATAATGTTAGATGATTAAGATATTAAAATTTCATGATAATGTCGACGGAAGCAAGTCGCACATTAATTCCCTAGGAAAGAAGAAGCCAATATTGTTTTGTTTTAGAGGTTTAAACTTCGCCATAGTTCTTATGCCAGATAATGCTACGAATATTAGTCTCCCAGTGAAATAAATGGCATTATTGTTCAAAAATTCGTGCTGACAAGACAACATGTCCGGTGAAACTTGTTAGTTGAAAGCCTCCACCATTTGGTTGCGAAACTAAATGGCGATAGGTCAGTCTTAGCCAGTCCAGTTGGCTATGTGGCAAACATCTGGTGGCCGATCTATGGATGCTGTTTTTGACAAACAAGGAAAAGAAAATTCTTGTTCTTCAATCTTCATTAAAAATACAAGGAAGGAACGTTACTCGTATCAAAATTCTTGAGAAAAAAATCATAGCCCATCAAATGGAATAATCTACAGTTAAATGAGAAAATCCAATCAAATTCTCTCAAACTACAAGCTGAGAAATCAGAGTTCATCAAGCCTGGTGCCGCCTAAGCGGCTCAATAAGATGGCCATATCCATACCCTGCACCATGGTAGGCACAGCTGTTTCAATGGGACAATTCCGAGAAAATCCAACCTTGCCGGATTTTTGTACTTTCTTTATGCATCTCTTAAATTTCTCATGGCATTCCACGTTAATCAAACCTGTGAAAGAACGACAGCATTACGGTATTCTGTTTTACCTTCATTATTATCAAACAATCTCAGAGAAAGGGAAACTTGTGCAAACAATTACAAATGGAAAAGTGGGCAGATTGGTGAATATGTCAATTATATAAAGACGAGAGAATATTGGGACCTTTCTTCTCGACGCACTCGTCGTGGATCTTGCAACAAGCGTCTAGATCGTCGCACGGTTTTTCCCCAGGACAGCCAGACCACCCTACCCCGCAATACTTCCCGTATCGGATTCCAACCGCTTCATTCCATATTAGAAATTAATTAAGACAAAGATTTAATGAAAAAACAAAAAAACCTAGTTGAATTCTCAAGTAGGTAATTCCAGAGATAAAGAAGATGGAACTCACAATTACAGTTTTCAGCTATGCAGGTTCTGCTACATTTTACCTGCGTAATTATATAAAATTACTTGTTACAAAAATTAATTTTTTAATCGGAGAGAACATAAAATTTAACAATTGGATTCGGTCATTTGAATTCTCATACTTAATTGGAAAAAGGAATACAGAGCTAGGGTTCTGAAAACATTAGACCTGGGAATCATTGGTGACGGAATCGGCGAAGCCTGTGAGGAAGACGAAGACGAAGGCAAACATTGCTACGAAACGTGTCCGAGCAAGAATAACAGCACCGGACGGCATTGTATCACCGATTCGTCGTTCAATACAAGTTTCTTTTCTTCCTCGAGTTGACCTAACATTTTTCTTCTTTTGAGCACGGTAAAGCCGCGCAACGACACAAGGAAATGAGGAAATTACGAAAAACCCCCTACCAAGCATTGGGAGCTCCGGTGCCAGGTGCCAGGTGCCAGGTGCCAAATGCCAACGCGGTGCCAAGTGCCAACGCGGAATCCGTTCAATGGGCTGGACCAGTAGCTCGTATGTGGATTTAATTCACTCGCAAATCGCGATCGACATTTACGCCTTCCTTCTTTATTTGTATATTTATTCAAGATATATCTTAGTATAGATATTTTCACGGTCACAATGAATGTAGTCGGTAAAAGAGGAGGAGATGCAGCAAAAGTTTGATGTGCTACGTTTCTGATTTCTTCTTTCCAGGCCGAAAACAAAAAGCTTTCGATCTTCATTTCGGGCAAATATCAAACCAAGAGCAATTGATGTTCTAGTATTTATCTCATATACTGGTCGAAATCCATCGCACTATATTGCTCAAATTCGAAATCAAGATTCAGGAGCAGCTTCATTGACAAATAAACTGAAGAATTAAACATAGATTGGTGACTGCCACTATATTGATTATGTTATGGCCTTGATGAGATCCAAGTTTGAACCCAAATGACAGAAACGCTCTTCATAGCAAATACACCCACTAAAATAGTAAAAATATGTCGGGGTGACTATTGGTGATCCCTGGACGGATGCCAACCAACTGTTTAAAGCACCATCAAAGCTGCTATATGCTACGAAGGAAATCTGAGTCACAGAAACTAGTCTAATATTATTAGTCAAGGTTGGGCCGTTACTGTTAGAATCGATTATCCAACCACACCTAAGTGTTTAGTAACATTTGGCTGGTTAGCATTAGGAATAGGAACAGATTGGAAGATTAGTGTAAATAAGTTGAGAGTGATTTGCACCATTATCATCAATCATTGGTTGCAGTAAATTCTCTGTTAAGATAACATAACAATAGAAAGGCTTATTCAGGCTATCAAGTTAACCACTGATTTCTCAGCTTCAAAAATTTCACGAAATAACAAAAATGTTCATCTAGTGTGGCCGCAATTCAATCGTGCAAATGACGATAAAGGCATACACATCCAACTCCCCACAAGACCTTCCACCAGCTGATCACCCTTAGACATAGTAACCAGTGAAAGTAAAACCCCTTCCCACTATCTCACCAGCACAAAACCATGCAAAGCACTCCAGCCCAAACAAAGCAGCAATACCAGCATCTTCAACCTTTAGTTCTTGCCTGATCTTCCACAGATTCTTGACATAATCAAGCTCCTTCCAGAATGACTCATAACGACCAGGGATACTGCAAAAATTGCATCAAAAGGAGTTATTGTTATATGCACTGGTGATTCTCATTTTTGACCAGTATTTCTGCCCCCATAGAATAATCTAATATTTGTTTCTAAAGAGATGGCATATAACAAAGAGGAAATTGCAAATAAATACACAAGTAGACATGGAAGCATTATCATTGACTCTTTCCAAAGTGCACAATCATAAGAAACGCAGCCACATTGTCATTGTTCTTTTATTCTCTTCCACTTCGGAAGTTCATAGGACATCACATGCAGAGTCACTGAAATTTCCAGAATGTTAAATAGAATGGCAGAGTCCCATTATTTTGTTCTCATGAACTCAAAAAGTTCATTTATTTACTGGTAAGTCGCAAGGCTGGTTCATTCACTTCCCATCCTTCTCAAGATGAATCTGGCAAACTCCCAAACATGAGTCACATAGTGAGAGTTAGGATTAACAAAATGAAATGTTTTTCCAGAGAATTTGCCAGAAAATGGCTTCTCCATATACTGCCAGAAGATCATCGAAGGTCTTCCAATCTCAACAGCAAGAATTTCACTAGCTTTCATTAAATCCAAGTTGTCCTACTGAACAATGTTCTCTCACAATCACCATCCACAGAGAAAACTCATCTCTCACAGACCACAATCCTAATACCCATGCTTCATCCACAAACTTAGTATCTCAACCAAAACATGGAACACCTGGATGTACTGAAAAACTGTAAAATTCATGTATAATGCAAGATAAATATAAAAATATGATAAGATCAAGAACAAATTATACTGGAAGCGAGTATTTTGCAGCCCTTAGAACAACCAACATCAATGCTCAAGGATTAACAATGCCATGCCCTAAGTAACATGCCATAGACACTATCAATTTGTCCAATTCTACTAACAACCACATAGACTTTCATATCATAACCAAAATTAGTAGATACTGATAAAGGCACCATACTCATTACTTAAAAATAGCAGTGGACAACTTACACCTATATGACCAAAGACATTATGACCCGTGATTTTCACTATTCAAAACTGAAATTACATGCAGAACAACTTTATTTTTCACTAACTCTGTCAAAAACAAAAATTCACTTGGTTTGTGGCCCAAAAATACTGCTGGGAATCAACTTGATTGATTTTTTGGACTAATTATAACATATTTCCTTCACTGTGTTAGTCTCTGTGGCAGTCTGTTCAACAGAGGAAATTTCAATCATTTTGTTATTTTAAACCTCAGATCTTAGGAGCTCTACAAACAAAATCTTTGACATCTAAAGGCGTGATATAAGTCATATCTCACTGTCTTTTTTTCCTTGCCAAAACTTTTGATGCTGGAAGAGATAACAATAAACTCACAGTGACACAGGCTAACAAACATGACATTTTGAGCATATGATTAATCTAGGTGCAATATATAAATTACATGTTAACATACATTTAATAGTCAATTTTTATGCAGACGAATTCAGTAACTCAATAATGCAAGCAAAATATATTGACACATTGCAAAAAAAGATACAGGGAAAGGGAAATCAGATACTAAACGACACATTGCAATCAATTCATCAGAATTCAAAGCCTTCAAGGCAGCAAAATTAGAGGCGCAAATAACACAAGGCAAGTAACAAATACCTAGCTAGGCGAGTGTACAAGAGCTGCTTGGATAACTCATTGCACTTCTCCACTGTCGGCGGCTCCTGAATGTATTGCTTGTTCTGCTCCAACAACTGCCTGTAGTAAGCAGTTCCGTGCTTGGACACAAATTTCGACGCTTGACACGCCTTAGATTGCAACTGCTGCAACTTTGACGCCATCAACTTCTCACCTCAAATCTGCACCGTAAATAAGACATAAAACAATTTTAAAAAATCAAATTTCTTTTTCCAAAAACGCCTTAGAAAACGTAAAATAGCAAAAAAAAATGTTGCAATTGAGAATAACATGAAATCAGCATATTAAAACCCTAAAAATCAACATAAAATGCAATCAATAGTGGCAATAAAAGAACTGTTGATAGTGATCGAGTTCTTAAATCAATAGATCTGAGAATTAAACGATAAGAGAAAACTGAGAGATGTTTTGAGATCACATAAATTGTAGATCTAAGAAAAGGAAGTGAATCTTACCTTTGATGAGGAAAAAATTAAAAGATTAACGAGAGCGTGTTGTTGATTGTAGGCAAAGACCAGAGTGGGATGGGGGATGGCCTTGGCTTCTCCCGCCGCTTACCTCACACAGAAGAGCGATAGACTGCGAAAGCCAGCTTTTTGGGATCAGTAGATTTGTTCGCTAATGACCCTTTTGGGGTTTTACTTGAGGTTCTGTTTTAAATTCTGTAATTTTCAGGGGTCAGTTTGCGATTTCCAGGAATTTATTTCAGTTCCTTTTTTTATTATTTTTTTATAATTTAAATAAAAGGCCAAGGGTAATAAGGCAAGACTAGGAAAAAAAAGGTCCCAAAAACAAAAACAGTTATTGTAATTGACATCATATTATTCAGATTAAAGGCTCACATTCTAATGTATCCCTAAGTTAAGATTAAATCAGAAAATACACCAAAGTATAAAATTCAACTGTTTTATCCTTTATAATTTCTCCTCAGTCCTCACAAATAGTTGTTGGGCCTTTTCTTCTGCAGCCTGGATTCTTCTTGAAGAAGAGCCTTTCAGCTGCCCAAGTTTCTAGCTTGCAAAAACCAGAATAGGGCCCAACATTTTGGGTCCTTTTATTGGGCCATATTTTACACATGATGCAGGTTTTAATTGTGAATAACTTATAAAGGTGAGATTAGAGTATATTCTAATTCGTGTTCACGTCCTTTAATCACTTTAATCATATCGTCTAAACATAAAATATTAATAAATATATAAATAAATATAAAAATAATATAATTAATTAAATATCTCAATGAATTAAAACGTAAACAATTATGTTTATTAAATATTTTGCATAATATTACATGTTAGATTAAATTTTATATGACATTAATAATATGTTTAAATTTATTTTTAATAAAATATCATGTTGAAAATTAAAAATATTTGTTAATTAAACATGTAACTTCATTATTAAATTTTCAAATTAGCAATCTTAAAATAATTCTAACAAAATAATATATCCATTAAGCTTGTTAAATTTAATTGTTTAAACTCGTCTTAACAAAGTTAAATAGTCTTTTAAATACTTATATTAAACAAGTTCATAAGTGGGTTGTATGAGTCGAATTATATAGGTTAGCAAGATAACTCAATTAATTAAATGAGTTAAATAAGTTTTAAACAAATTAAGTGAGTTTAAGACACATAGTCATCATATTTTAAATATATTAATATGATTAATATATAAAACACGATAATTATAAACTCAAATCGATGTAATTTTATGCCATCTTGTGTCATGTCACGACGATTGGTCATATTTGAAATTATCAAGTGAGATATATCATTAAATTTTATTACGAAAATATTTTAAAGGGTCAGTAATTTAATAGTTAGTATAGCCATTTTACCGAAACATGTAGGCTCATTAACATAAGTGACAATTTATCCATTTTGTTTAACTTACAATTAAATTATATTACATAATAAAAAAGTAAGGTTCCTAAGGAACCTTAATTAGTTGACTATCACCTAATTAAGGCCTCTTAGACCCTACTAATTAAGGGCCTTATTTTATTTTAATATATTAAAAGAAAGAAAAAAAAAGGAAAATGAGATGAACATAAAATGATACAAACATATTATTATTAAATAAAAAATAAGCGTGACATAAAAATATATACCTAATTGAATAAAATAAATATATAATTAAATAACATATTTAAAATATTTAATTACTATTTGATAAAATCATATATGAGTTATAATATAAAAGAATATAAAATAAATATTAATTTCAGGATAATAAAACATACAAAAATATATAATTAAAAGCTATTTAATTATAATGTAAATGTTAAATTTGATTTTAAAATTCTTCATTTTTTAAAAAAACTAATTATTTTATTTTTATATGGTAATGCAATATGTTTATATATATGTTTATTTAAATAGATTAAAAATAATTTCTTTCAGACTATTTTTTTATATTGTCAAAAAAGAAAGAAACGAAAGTGGAGAATGTGTAACAAAAAAATAGTATATTTAATTGATTAAATAAAAAAATAAGATTTTAAAATAAAATTGAAAGGTTTATGTCAAGCCCTGTCTTATAATATGTTTGCCATGTCATTCATGTGCATAGTAATATATCTGCATATTTAGAAAGCTCCGAGAAATCGTTAAAAGACGATATTGCCCTTATGGTATAACTAAATGATTTAAGCCTCGAACTAATTCAAATAGGAAATCTAAGACGAAATTGAGAATTTTATAGTCCAGGAATGAGTTAAAATGATGATTTGAAGTTCGATGATCAATTTGGAGTCAAACCGAAATTTTTGCTCTCTAGTGGTAAAATGGTCATTTTGCCACTTAAAAATTTAATTTGGATATTTGATGAAATTTTTGACCAATAATGATTATTTGGAGCATAATTTGAGATTTAGAAGTGAAAATTTTAAATTTTGACATTTTTTTGGTATTTTACGGAATATATGGGTAAAATCGTAATTTTACCACTTTAGGGGCAAAATGGTAATTTTTCACCACCAAGACACTTTTCCAGCCATGGTCTTCCCTTATCAATATGTTGACTTTTGACTAATCTAATGGTGGAAGATAAAAGTCAATTTTCAAAGCATAAAAAGAAAAATGGGCAAATAAGATTTTGACACATGGCAACCCATTTTATTTTATTATTAAACTACCAAAATCAGCCTTTAACCCTCACATTTCCTCTCAAAATTCGGCACACACCTCTAGCAAAGGAAAACCAAAGAGAAAAAAAAAGAAAAACAAGCCAAAAATTCAAGAAAATCAAGTTTTTTCAAGATTCAAGCCAAACCAAGGTAATATTTCTTTAGATTTACTCTAACCTTAACTTACCTATGCTTTAGTTCTTGCTTTTCATGGTTAAATGATGAGTTATCATGCTGAATTTCTTAAGGTCAAATGGGTATGGATGAGGATTTTATATGAGAATTGCTTGAATTTGAACTATGTTGTTGTTTGATGATGGTTAAGCATAGTTATGAACAAAGTTTTAGGAAAAACATTTAATTCCCCTAGGGTTCTTTGTTGGCTGAACCATGTGGGTTGAATATCAAGGGGAATTGTTTGAATTACAAGGAAAATGGATTGGAAAAATAAAGAATTGAGTGAAAAATGTGACTAGAAAAAATTACGGTGTTAGTACACCGTAATGTCTGAATTTTTATGTGAAGGATTTCAAGGATTTCAAGGCTGAAATTTTAATTATTTAGAAGTGTGTGTGATGAATTAAGGTTTAAAAGAGAAACGGATCAATTTGGAAGTGATTTGGACATAATTGTCAATTAATCGGGTAATCGGTCGAAATTAGTCAATACCGCGTTTTAGCGAAATTCGGACGCGTTTTGCATTTGCATATCATGCATTAAGTATAGAATATAGGTTAGTTTATTATGGTCTAGTACCAATGTGGTCAATTCCTTGATTTTACTCTATGTGTAGGTGGAGGGATATCCGATAAAGGCAAGGAGATAGCACCAGAGGATCGTTAGACTGTGAGCTTCAAAGAAATCCAAACTTTGGATATAATGAGTAAGCTTATCATTACCTTAATTATCTAAGGTAGTTTTATCTGATTTAATGAATTTTATGGAAAATGGGTCTTGAAAGGTATATTTTATGTTTTATAACCAAATATGCATAAATGATATAATTTTATAAATTATTTGGAAAATAAATAACGATTTTTAAATAGAGTACTTGGAGACTATTATTTGCTATATTTGTATTGTAAACTGTGACTTGAAATCGAATGGCTCATGGAATTGCTGGCATAATGGCTGATTGATAATTGTGTTGTTGAGAAATATACAAATTGTTTTGGTTACCCATGCAGGCTGGATAATATTGTTTAAGCCATGTTATGCTGACGAAATTTTATTAATTATGGTGGGTTAATTAGCTTACTGCAGTGGGCGGGTTCCATGGACCAGCCTATTAGAGGGGCACGGTAACCCCGTTATATTATACCTCGGTATGAGAGGCGCAAATGGTAACTCCTGAGGTATGGCTAGAGTTCACATCACGCCCAACCACCACGTGAGGGTGAACTCCGCTAACGCCAAGGAACGACTACGTTTTCAAAACGAAAACCTGTTTTATACTTATATACAATTTTTTAAACAGCCTTGGCGGTCTTGGTAGGATGCCTCAGCCAAGGTATCCCCGAGAATGGGTTTATGGCACGAGCCTAGTTTTATGAGATTCATGAGCCATGTTAATTATTTGAGTGAAATTGATTTATTTTATTTGGTTGAAATGTTGTGAACCATGGTACAATAATTTATTTTAAATGTCTCCAATTACTCGACTTTAGATATTTTAGGTCATGTTTGTTTACTCACTGGGATTATATATAATATCACCCTCTCTTCCTATCCATTTCAGGCTCAGCGTAGCTTGTAGATAGTCGAAAATCGTCGAAGATTACAGTTGGCCATACTACTTCAAAAACCCGTAGGTTCACTGCCTTTGAGTACTTTTGTCATTTGGGGGCCCATGTGTCGCTGTAAATGAAAGTTTATATCTTGGTTATCTATAACAATGTATGAAGTAATTTATTTTGTTTTTACGCTGTAAAAATTGTCTATGAATATTCCTATAAAAATTGTTTTACAAGAAAATAGAATATTTTAACGAATATTTTTATTTTATTCATATAGTTGTAATTTCCTTTCAAACGAACGTTTTAGACACCAAATTTTATTTTTGATCATGGAATATGTGTTTTCTAAATATATATTATATTTCTAATTGATTTTGAAATTTTTACTAAAAAATTACCAAAATACCCCTGTGTGGTAAAAATTTCTTTTTGATTGTTTTCGAATCAGAAATAGTTCATACTTCTTTAAAACATGATTTTAGTGACTAATACTCACAGGGGAAGTAAAAAAACTGATACATAAGCTTTGCGGGATCTCAATTGGTATCTCAAGAGATGGATGTCTATTGGGGCGTTGCGGCGGTTGTCACGGGCTCGAAGTTAGTACCGGGTCGTGACAATTTAAATATTTTATATGCAGTATACTCATTTATGAGAAGTGATATAATGTATGAAAATCATTTTCACACGCAATTTTTTTAGCTTGAGGATTAAAAACCACTTTTTGATAAAGAGATACATAGACTTATCATTAAATAAAATAGTTAAGTACTAATTTTATCTTTTACATAGTATTTTATTGTGTTATCTATATCTTAAAACAAACTCTGGAAAAATTTAATTAATTATATCAACAATGTTATGATTATAATATGAAAAAAATGAAAATATTTAAGTAATATTAATTCTTAATAAATAATGTTGCAAATAATTTTGTGAGATATTGATGTTATTTTATATATATATATATATATAGAGAGAGAGAGAGAGAGATATTAAGATATGCAAAAGAGATAAATGTTTAAAAAATTACAAATGATTCAAATAAAAAAAAATGTTACCCTGCAACAACACGTGAGCAAAATTATAGTTATGGGAACATATAGTTAATAATTTATTCACTTCTCAATTATAGGTCAAATAAATTAATGGCTAATTGGCTATATGACTATTTATTTAACTCATAATTTAAATTTGGGGTGATCAATGCCTGATATGCCTGGCTAGAAGGCTAGATCTAGCCAGAGTAATAAGAGGGAAATTTTGACCTAGATCTACGCCAGACTAATAGATGACTATATTTTTTTAATTTAAAAGTAAAGTCTTAAAATAAATTGATCGAAATAAGAAAAATATAAGTCAATAAAAAATGATAAAACAGGGTGTTGTTTAGACTTATCTCAAGTTGCAAGAATGAAAATGATGGACGGAGTTCGGATTAAACTACATAATCGAAAAATAAGTCTCATTTGACGAAAATACTCACACAGAGCTGGTTATGCTTGTACGGACAAATACAAAACATTGTGGCGAAAAAATTATACTAACTTGAAGAAAAAAAAATTAGGTTCCCAGAAATTGTAACCCGATAATAAGTCAAAACTAATTAGGATTCTTATCGTCCAACGCGAAGACCAGTAACATTTATGGCAAAAAGGTTGTATTATTGCATAGAGTTGAATGATTAGCTTTGGTACTATATTGTTGGGATAATGTGCTTGGACTTTGGGAAGTGATATCATTTGTACCATGTAAATCTTTGATTAAACAACACATCTTTGACATGCCAGCCATCCTTACAATCATTCCATCACTAAAACTTTTCAAGGTTTCCCATCCCAATTGTTCCCTTCCCTGATGGGAATCGATCGTGATCAAATGTGGACCGTTGCCTCCCGAGGCAGCCGCGGATTACGCAACCAAAACTGCCCCGTTTTTCTTAACACTGCATCCAAGTGGCTGGCTGCCAGGATGTAAGTTTATGACCATTCCATCATCTGCTTGCGTGGCTTTTATCATGGGGCGTTAACGATTTGTCTTCCTCTGAGTCGATCTCAACGGCTGTCATTCAATCAACTTTTTTGGTGTTCGGCTGACTTTTGACTACCAAACTGTAGAATTTGTCAACAGAGCAGCTCAGCCCTTCGCAAAAAATAGAATCCTAACCACAATGTTCACACGTGTACCAACATGCTCTGTATCTTTCAAAATTTTCTTTCCTTCAAGTATTTCTTACTCTTTTTATATTTTTAAATCAATTCGATCTTTTTGAAGTTTTTAGTTTTACAATAATTTAATGATTATTAAAATAATAGCATATCCTATTTTGGCAAAAAAGAAAAAACAGTTGACTACAAAAGTTTAAACCAAAGCCATTTTAGTGTTATTCTCGATCGTTTTTTAGTAGGGATTATTTCAGATAGTTCGGAAATTTTCAAATATTTAATTAACAAAATTAATCTTTAATTTGATTTTTAATTACAATTTGAAAATGCCCTTACTAAAGTCAAATATTGCTATAAAAAGTTACCAATAAAAAAAAAAATTTCCTGACAGGGATGCTTAATAGTAGTGTTATGTCTTCTTCCTAAAGATTAGTATAATTAATGACCACTAATATTTCTCGAGGTTCATAAAATTAATTGATGCTTAATTTGTGCAAACAATTATCCTACTAATAGGACTTGCCTTTTTTTTTTTTATCAAATCAACTATAGCTAGATTAAGTTAGCATATAATGTATGATTAGATAAATATCATTTCATAGCACATAAAACGTTAGTTGTCGATGAGATGTTCTGAATGATACATAGATAAACAAATTAAGGTCTAATCACTCTAATGATAAGATGTAATCACTCCCAATAATCTCGCTTGATTTTCCAACACTAAAAATGGTATGATTAATTCCCGGTGGCCCATTAATTCAGTGTTTAGTTAAGATCATACGCAAGCTTTTATATATATAACTTAGTTGCATAGAATATTGTATGTATATCTTATCTACTAATTATTACATTATAAATAAAATCAAGCCATGCAGTCGTTAAAGTATCTAATTATCAGTACATCTTAATCAAGCTTAGTGTTATTGAGCATTACCTGATTATGACAATTGATAGGATCAACTGAAATATGTGTTGGCCCCAACCGAAGAAAGAAAAAAAAAACTTCTAACGTCAAAAGATTCAAACTCCAGCTCTCCAACCTAGCTAGCCATGAGATTAATTAAGAGAGAGGGGGGGGGGGGGGGGGGGGGGAGTTGGTTTGTGGCTCTGGCCGCTACTTGATTCATTGTTATCTTTTTAACCAACTTAATAATTATTTCAAGAGAATGTGGTGATGATAAGCCAACTAATACATTGATAATTTATGGGTGTTTTGCTCAGAAGATTTTCAGCTGAACCCAACAACTGCATAATTAATTTGGGTGGATAATGGATTATATCTCAAGTTGCCAGGTACACTTTTATTTTTATTTTTTGAAATCATAAGAGCTTGCATTGATTCACCTGGAAGGAAAATTTTCCTTTGGAACAAAAACATCCCAGGACGCAGGTCATGAAGAAACCTACAAACCCTTTCCTTTAGACCTTGTACAGAAGCCGTAAAACAAAAATACCAGCAACCTAGCACCCCAAACAAAAGTAAGGTGCCATACCCCTTCATCTGAATCCATATACAAAAACAAAAACTCATATCCACAATCCAGCTCAAAAACATATTTGCAGGGAGCATGTCTCTCCTACCCTATTCATAGTTGCCAGGTGCAGTTTTTATATATAAAATCATAAATATATGAGAAAAATGAAAATATCTGATTTAGAGCTGTGAAACCCAGAACCAAACTTGCTATATTTCTGAAGGATTATGATTTTTTGTATATATATTTTCAAATGCAAAGTAGGATAATTACAAAGAAAACAAGTGTGACTGGTTTTCTTCATGGTTAACCTTTATCTGTTAAGTATGATATGCAAGGTGTCACCTCATACACAGATGTGTGTGCGTCTTTTGCATGGTGTGGGTTGCAACAAGTAATTGCCTAGCTACATCACCTGGCCTAAAAAACCATGTAGCATAGAAAGAAAAGAAATTCTAACCTGTTCGATGACAACTGAATAGTTTCCATCAAATAAAACTTTTAGATTTAACTTTTTGATTAGATGTTAAACAAATGTATTTACTTTTGAATCATAAGGATTTAAAATGATATGCGACAAATGCATTTACTTTTGAATTATAAGGATTTGAAATGATATGCAAGATAAACCATAATAAAAAATCATACTATTTCATTTTATGAATATTAAAATTTTAAGATTTAAAATGAAATACGAAATCAATTGTGATAAAAAATCATATTACTTTATTTAAAGTTTAATCTCGAATATGTATAAAAATTTCAATATCATCTTTTCTCACGAAACTCAAAATAGTCCAACACACTTATCTATTGCTTCAAAATGGTATGTGAGGTTGGAAAATTATCTTAAAGCTGGAAAAATTCATGTGGACATAAATAAGAATCTTGGAACCTATCTGACCTTCCACGCCTATCTACATAATCATGATTTCATGACACTGTGGAGCCTTCTGAATTGACTTACTTCCCTTGGTTGGTTGGTAGCCAATTTGATTAAGTAAATTTTTTGAGACCCTAGAAGAAAAAAAAACCTTGCTGAGGATTTCAAAAGCAAGCACATTTCTTGCTTGAATTAAATAATGACCAAGTCAAAGACATTATAAAGTAAATCAAAGATAATAGTATATATAATTTAAGTAGTTTAGGTGACAAGTGAAAACAACAGCAGAAGTTCTTCCAATTAAATAAATGGAAGAATTTCTAGGGAACTTGCTTACCAGAAGCAAGAAAACAAGAATATAATCGCGTACACCTAAACAAGAATCTCAAAATAAAAATATTACTTTACATTTTAATGACACAAACCCAAACCTTCAAACGGGTTCTGTCGTCCAAAGAATCTAAATGGGTAAGAACCCACTAAAAACTTGGTGAATATGACGGATTTACTGAGAATATTATATTAGGTTTCTTTGCTCTTTCTTTGTTCCATGAGTTTATGTATTCTTTCCAGTGCAACTTCTAGCGTCTGCTCACTCATGTTTGCAAAACAGACCCTGAACCATCCTGGTTCAGAGCAATGGCAGGAAGATCCTGGTGATATGTTTAGCCTCACTTCGTTCAAGATAACCTTCCAAAGAGCCAATTCGCCTTCTCTTGTAGGTTCCTCCAACAATGGACTTAGATTCATCCAGCAAAATAAACCAGCATTGCCTTTCAAACACTCAATCCCCGCATTTTTCAACCCTTTGATGATCATTTCATATCTCTTTCTCAGTCTCTCTCTGTTCGTCTTGATGTAGTTCTCGGTAAATTCCTTGTTAGACAACATGCAGGCCAAGAGATGTTGTGTTTGAGAAGAAATCAAGGTGAAGCTAGACATCCTCCTGGCAGTTGTGACAACCTTGTCATTGTAGGAATATATTGTTCCGACTCTAAAACCTGGAAGGCCAAGATCTTTAGAAAGACTGTAAACAATGTGAACTCTTTCAGAATTTTTGTAGTCACGAGCTTCAAGAATTTCTGCAATGCTTATAAATTCGGATGATGAGAAGGTTGATCCAGAGTAAATTTCATCTGAGACAAGGTGGATGTTTTTGCGTGTGACGAAATCAAGAATCTCTTCCAGGACTGATCTTTGGATTGTTGCACCCAACGGATTGGAGGGGTTTGTTATCAGTACTCCTCTTACTTTCAAGTTCATGGATTCTGCACATTCGTATGCAGCTTCCAGAGCTTCAGGAGTAACTTGGAAGTTGTTTGTGCTATTGCAATGGATTGGGACAATTTTCACACCGGTCCTCCACCTCAGATCTCTGTCAAATCTGGAGGAAACAAAACAGTTCAATTTATTACTTTGTTTAAAAATATGCATGAGCATGAAAGTGCATGGGAAATGAAATTCCGAGAAAAAGTTCTTGTTCGAACTTGTTCTTACCCTGGATAGTATGGAGTTGGAACCAGCAAAGCATCCCCAGGATCTACCAAAGTAAATGTTAACAGCTCATTAGCTGCAGTTGCGCCTGCAGTCAGGACTATTCTATCAGGGTCGAATTTTGCTCTTCCCCCTCTAATTTGCTCCATGAAATTTGCCATAGCCTGTGTGCAAAATGAACATGGTTTAATCGGGTTGCAATACTATAGCTGCTTTCTGGTTTTGTGCCTATATATGAAAGTGTTAGGTAAAAAAAACAATCTTGAGGTTCAAGGAAAGTACCTGTCGGAAAGATTTTAGTCCATGGTAGTCTTGGAACAAAGCATTTTCTCTAAAGCCAGGTGCTCCTTTCCCCCAGCTAGATGCTTCCGAGTGCTCTTCCAAGTACTTCTCCAGTAAATCAAATGAAACCTGTTCGAGGAACAACAAACAACATTACATGCAAATTCTAATTGCTTCTTTTGTCGTTTTTAGATAACTGCTTTGCCCTGACACCTACTTGATTTTCAGCCAGTCCCATCTGTATGACTCCTGACTGGTTGCTTGATTCATCGTAAGGGTTTTCATCGTATGCTTTCCAACCTGCAAAGTATGGAGAGTCTTCTCCATGAGTTTCGGAAACTGCAACTTTTGATAGTCCAACAGCAGGTTGCTCAATCTCTATAGCCATGTCTATCTTTCTAGCTGAATTAGTAAGGCCTTTTCTCTAAGGAAGCTGTTGTGTATGAACAAGGACAGGATAGAGGAGAGAGGAGAGAGAGTAGTGAGAGAAGCGAGCTTAAAGGAGCTGAATAGCTGATGAATGAAACCTTTGCCAAAGACTTGCCCTTATATATAGGATCCAGGAGGCCCTTTGACAGAAAAAAAGGCCTTGCAACTTGCCCTGGTTCTTTCAGAAGATGGAAAATAAAAAAAATATCAATGATTGATTCTGTAGAGTAAGCAAAATCAAAGGTCACCTTTTACAGATAGTATTTATCTCCAGTGACAACTGTCATCTTGTCAAATCTTTCTTTATCTCAATCTCTATGAGATCGATACCAAATATGGTGGTTGATATTGGAAGGTTGGTGCCCTATTTAGGCCTTTAATTCTCAAATTGTTAGAATAGACAATGGTTCTTATCTGCTTTATATGCTATTTTGAAGTAATTACTCTCTTGATTTGTAATATGTACAGTACTAATTGATTTTCCTTTTAAATAATTGTAATTGAGTTCCCTTTGCAATTCCCCACTTCCCAAACCTATGACTAATCAAATCCCTGTTGAAAAAAACGAAAGTTCCTCAGTGAAACCAAATCTTACGGGAAGAATGCACATTACACACAATCATGCCGACAGATCTAAGAGTAGTTAAGTTCCGATGACCTGACAAAGATCCTAATTACTCAAGATTAAGATTCTGATTTGCAAACAAAGTTGAGACAAAAGAGAAGCTTCGAGAAGATCTGATGGCCCCACTGGTGCATTAGTTTCAAGCAACAGAACTTATTACTTCTTCAGAGGTTTGAGGATTTTTCAACATTATGGATGCTCATTAATCTAATCTAAGGTTTGATATAAGGTTTGAATGTAATCTTAAACAAAAGCAATCATGGGGTTTTTATGATTTAATCATTCAGTTAATGATATACTAAATGATCATTAGATCATTCAGTGCCTATTAGGTGAAATGCTTTGTTTATTTCTGGTATACTATATTCTGTTAGTCCTTTCTAAGTACATAGATATGCTGAAGAAAAAACTAAAGCACATATATCGATTAAAAGCAAATGACAGATAATGGTTCATTAGCAAGCTAATTAACTTTTGTACACGGCTAATTAGATTCGTTCATCAATAACATTATACTTGTTTTTTTATTAATAAATATGTAGGTATATTCCTACATGTAATTAGAGTTAAGATATTTGTCAAGATTATGCTGGTTTTTTTTTTTTGTTTTGAAAAAAAGAAAGTTATTAGATTTGAACTAACTAACGTAGAGAATAACAGCACCCTCATAACAAAAAACAAAGAAAAGAATATGCTTAAGTTATTGTCAATGATCAACGACGTGGGGATGGAGATCATGAGCATCCATGTGCAGGAATTCAACCAGCAGGAGATTCGCAATTAATAGATTGCATGTACCAGTGCAAAGTACAGAGAACATGAAAAGAGTGGTCGATGACGACTGTTCCGCGACTTCGGCCTCTAGGATTGAGACAAGTATCAAGCAATGGTCCTCCATCAGATATGGGAAAAAATTCAATTTTTATATTTGTGTTGGTTTAATCTTTGGAATAATAATGGGATTGGTGTGCTATGGGCAGTTACAGGATTATAATAACAGAATTATTGGTTGGAAAAGAGTGGAGTTAATTGCTTTTAATAATGAAGGTAAACCTCATTCTTCAACTGTCAACTTACAGAGCAAAGGCTGGTTGTTTTCTGTCATTGGTTAGAATACAGAGTTAAGCAGTAACTAAGTTGGAAAAATCACATATTTCTAGAGTAAACCCCCCCTTTTTTTTAAATAAATGGAGAGACAGGGAGTCATCAAAACCAGCTTTTTCTGCTACATCAAGATTCAAGAGATAAAATTGAAGTACCATATCAGAAAATATATATAAAAAACAGTACAGTCAGTGTGTTAGGTAACTCCAAGCTAAGAAGCAGTCTTATCAATTAAGTCTAGTTGCTCACATTTCCCCTACTTAGTGGAATCCAACTGATAAGCAACTGGATACGGAAGCACCCCAGAAGTTGGGGTTTCAGAAAGGAAAATGACAGGCCAATTGGCCTCATAGGGAACTTACAACTGGACAGGATCAGAGCACTACACCCCCCCCTTTTTATCTACATAAGACACTAATTTAATTTAGTACTACTAATGAGTTTTTAGGATTAAGGAGAAGTACGTTTTCGAATTGTCAGCACTCAGCTGCTAAGTGAGTCAACATCACATAATTTAAGGGCCATGTTTTGTCACCTCATATGCTTTGAATATAGACTAGAAAGTGAAAAAGGAACTAAAGTATATATGTTCTTCCCATCTCCGCATCTGATGTTGCTACTCCACCAGAAGCCTGACAGAAATTGCCTTCAACTTCTATCGCCGACATGCGGTTAAAACGTCCGAAATCACTCTCTCGATCAGCAACTTCTTCAAAGGAATAAAAACACGTAACATGCTGTTTTGGCTCATAATTATATAATCAAAAGGTAAACTCTTCACCATTGAAATCCTGCAAGATATAGATTCTCTGTCCAATTTTTTTTGGAAGAAAATTAGAATTCATAAACTGTAACCCCTAGTAAGAGACCAAACAACCTGGAGTTACATAATTAATTACCCAGACGCATCTCAATGAGGTAAGCCTACGACTATAGATAAAAGCGGGTGTGTGTATATTTGCATCCCTATTAGCGGGCATGAATCTTCTCGGAAGATACAATGCCAATAAAGACATGCCACGTCGGAATCTTTATTCTAATCATGCTAAGATCACGTCAATAGAGAGAGAAGTATAGAATATTGGGTAGTTCGGATTTTAATACTAACTCTGGCTATGTAAGAAAAACAAAAGGTTTTGCAATAAGATTACATGCTTCAACAATCATAATAATAATTTATTCCATTCATTATTGAAATGCTTTTCTTTTTCTTCATTTTCATTTTTCTAAATTTGCATTACGTGCTTACTTAATTAGGCTTATAATATATTTATATATATAAATATATATATATCGTATATAAGATTCTTAGCGTGTTTGTACGAACACGTTTTGTGAACCCCATATAAGCATGCATTGTTCCATCGGAAACATGCTCATCATTGTCTTCATATTGGAAATTTCCTGTTGATAATTATGATACTTAGCCCTACATATAGTACACCAAAGATGTTCTTTGACTTTTGTTTTTCTTTTTTGTGTGTTAAACATTTTTTAATATGTTGCTATATATAGTTGTAATGGAGCACAAAAAATGTGATCCACCGGCGTCCACATATATGTTTCTGAGTTTTGACTACTACTAATACATGATTAAGACTATTCAATATATCATTCTTTATTATTAGCTCTACTTATATCTCTATCTTTAACAATTAAGAATTTGAGATTTTAAATTTGAATTTTGAAAAGGAAAAAACATGAAATTATGAATTAAGAAAATATTTATATAAACACTATTTAATTCTCTCACTTGCTTTTATTCTATAGCAGAATTCCTTTTCCCCGTATAAATGAATTATTTTTTGGATGAGTATTTAGCAAATAATTGAAACACATGAGCCAAGGGTTGCCTTTTTTCATGAAAGAATTTTCTATAATTCTCCTCCATGTGCTTTCTCCCACTCTCCCCCCTCACCTCCACCCGCAGAATACATGTCTTCATTATTGTTGGAATAATTTGTTACTAACAATTTTTTGTGCACCCTAAATTGTGATCCTTGAACAGCCAACAAGTTCTAGAAATCATAAGTTTTTCCATATATATATATATGTTTTTTATATTTGAAATTTTGGTATATTTCGTTCGTTCTTTTATTTGTCTATCTCATTATATTTGGATAGATGATTTCGCATTCTTCTCGTCCAGCCCCTTGCCAACCCGGCAGCAGTATCGATCACAATCATCCATACATCATAACTTACGTTGGAACTCTTGAAAATAAGGGGTTTTAATATACATATTCGTATGTCGTTTAGAGATTGGATGATGACCTCGTAAATTGCAGGGTACACATGCTTTGCCAACTTGATATATCTTATGCTAGTAGCAAATTCACTGAACACCTTTGGATGATGAAGCAGGCAAATTGCATGATCAGTGATCACTTCCTTCACCGGTGAAACCTAATCAGGCAAATGCCGATATTGTTTCCGCGTAGGCTTACGTTTATTAAGTTTTACCATTGACTGTCATTCTATTGCAAATCTGTTGATAGATCATAGATAGGGTGATCGATGTAACGTTTTATCAAATACTGGTTAAGGATGACCGAGAGAAGAGAAAATCTTCTGAATGAGTCATGACCTAATCTCCCTAGCTAGCTAAGGAAAGCCAATACAATTGTGCAACAAGAGGACTTGGAAGGGGAAAAAACACACCAGAAAAAGAAAACCATTTAATATACTGCTCTCTACTTTCGAGATTTTCTGACCCTATGGGTATCTTAGCTTTCAGATGCCAAGCATCATCCTCCCCATCAAGTTAGGACCACATTTCCAATACAGTTACTGTCACCGATCGCTTTACTTTTCTTGGTACAAAATACATCTGTTGTTGACATAAAGGAAGTTAGAAATTAACTCTGTATGAATATAAAACCAGTATGAACGACTTGCTACCACCAAATGCCAAGTCAATGGAAATCTCCCCGTTGACTTGACAACTAGAGCATTTTAAAGACGTAATGTAACAAAAGAAAAGAATGCACAAGGAATATTAACCAGCTGGGAGAAGTCATGCTTAGCAGACAAGTTTCCAAGGGAAAATTTGATTCCCAGATTGATTACCACCATAAAGTAAGATGAAATGATAGACAACCTCCAGGAATCCTGCCCCTGTGCTCCAGAATCCATTATTCTGCCCAAGGAAAAACTCGTGTCCTTCTTCTCCACCATGTAATTACTAGCTAGACACCTACCTCTATCACCATCACATGTCAACAAAATCCAAGCAATATTTAGATTTTAGACAGCTCAATGAAGCACCTCTGGTCCTTTTCGCTCCTAATTTCTTTGCAAAATACGGCTAAAAGATAAGAATCCTAAATAAATTGCCACCGACTAAAAACTGAGTGGTAGTTCAATGAAAGAGGCAGCACAGATGAAATTGTATAGAAAAAAATTTTTTTCCTTTTATGTAGGGCAACAAAATTTTCCTTCTTCATACACCTAAACTCCTGGATATACCCCAGCTATATTGCCAGTTAATAGTTCATTCCTCATGAAAGTGATATTAACACACTGTTAAAAGACAAAATTAACTACAAAGCCTGACAATGTTAACAATTCCTCAATGCAGGGGTTGTAAATTTGTTTGAATGATCTGATCAGGATCAAAAAGGGGAACCAAAAGTGCAAGATGTCAAATATTTCTGCTGGCACTGCAGAGCTCCAGCGATCAGTGTTTATCTTCATGCTTTGAATATCCAAATGTCTCTGCTGTCATCGAGCCATGCAATGCAACAAACCCCTACAAATTACAATAGCAAATTGCTACCTCTGCTATAGCTGGCCAAGTTAGGGAAAAGGTTCCTTTTTGACTATCAAAGTTCACATTGGCAGAGAACAGGCTCTCCTAGTCTTACTTAGCTCGTATACCAGACACAAATTTCCAAGATAGAAAATTATGAGTCGCAGCTCCCAACTAATACTCACCATAAAAGGAAGTTGAGAAGCAGAAATGATAGACAAACTCCAGAAATCCTGAGCTTTTGCTTCAGAATCCATCAATCTGCCCAAGGAAAAACTCTTGTCCTTTTCTCCCTCTTGTCTTTAGAAACCTAATTCTGTCACCATCAAATGCTGACAAAAACCAAGCAATTTTTTTTTTTTAAAAGCTTCATTGGAAAATTTTTGCTGGTATATATATTTATAAACAATTAAACCCTCTCAGCATCTCCTACCCACAATTAAATTAAATAAGCTTATTATTATATTCATGTGATAGTATTTAGTTAGAGTAAATCTAATAATCTGCCTACTATACTATATTCTCCCACTTTTATATATATTGGGTAATCTTTGGAGATTTCATACCAAATCATAATCAGATTAATTGGATTCTTAACTCTTAGCTTATATTGCAGTTTCCTTAACAGCTTTGCTTAGATTTTTTTTTGGTTACACGTAAATTAAATATTGTTGTTTTGACTTCTGCCTTTATGTTTTATCTGCAAAAGTGCATATAACAGCATTGTTATTTGGGAAGTTGATCATGATTTAGGTACTAAGCAGGTGAAACCATAACAACACTTCAAATCTCATGTGTGCCAAAAGAAGTAATTATTTATAATTTACATCAACCAATTCAAATCTTCATCTAATAACTGCTTAATATCTAATATCTTAGGGTGACACATAAACTTTCAAATAAATTTAATTAGCTAAATAACCAAAACCAAAAAGAGCTCTTAAGGTCAAATTAGTTCATATATGGTACAAATTAGGAGTTAATTAAAAATTAATATAAGGTTTGACATTAGGAGTTCCTATTGTTAGTGGTCGTCATGTTTATAAACCCACTCCTTCAATGACTTGCTTTGTTGGTATGATGTATACAGCTGCTATCTTGTAAAAATATGCAATATATTACGTTGTTTTTAGTGATGAAACATGTTTTTTTATGGGAAAATAAATATTTTATCCTTGAAGGTCTAAAGGGTGGATTATACTACATACATCTACGTAGGTGTTCTGTTAGTTGGACAAAGAGTTTAAGATGACTTTTTTATTTGTAAACAATATTTAAAGAATAAACCTCATCAAATATCTTT
This sequence comes from Theobroma grandiflorum, assembly GCA_036013995.1. Lineage (NCBI taxonomy): Eukaryota > Viridiplantae > Streptophyta > Magnoliopsida > Malvales > Malvaceae > Theobroma > Theobroma grandiflorum. The sequence continues at coordinate 42,103,971 of CP142129.1, forward strand.
GAGGCTTTTATACAGGTAAAAGGTCCAAAAAGTCATTTAGGATTTTATTGGTAATCGAAAAATAAATTATTAAAAGAATTTTTTTATGTAAAATATTTTATAGAAAATTTTAATATTTTTTATTGTTTGAATATATTGTTGAAAATATTTTCTATTGTTTAGATCATTGTGTAAAAAATATCACCTCGTGGAGTTAGTTGGGTATTAAAATGATAAATAAGAGTTGATTACAAAATAAGGGTGACATTTGATTCTTACTAATTTTCATCAAAATTAAGAATGAAGATAAAAATTGGCAAAATAAATAATAATATTTTTCAGAGTATTTAATCACATATTTATAATAAAAGTAAACTCTAATTTTCAAAAAATTTTCCATTTCATCATTTTGTTAATCATAACAGGATAAAATTTATATCTATAAATGTACATTCATTAAGTAAAAATCATTAACATTTCTTTTATTTTAATTATTAGTAAAATTTATTGAATTTATAACTAAAAAATTTAATAGAATTGAATATTTTTATTTGAAAAATATTTTTTAATATGTTAATAGTATTGAATAATTTAAATATTAATATTTTAAATTATTTTTTTAGTTACATATTAATTTTTTATATATTTTAAATTAAATATTAATATTTATCAAATTTATATTATTAAATTTAATATAAAAGTGTTTTTCCAATACTCTAACAAATGTCCTACGCCTCTCAAAAGTGTAAAACATTTTATATGATCAATAGATATTTTTTCTATTAACCCATAAAATATTTTACATCTTAATTAAATTTTTTATTTTATAAATAAATATAAATCCTAAAAACGTTTTTTGAAAAATATTTTTCATTAAAACAAACGGACTAACCGCATGTTTGGTTGGCGAAATAGCTATGCCATTCTCCCTCTATTCCCATGGCATAGCCATTCCCACGTTTGGTTGGCATAGAGCACAAGGAATAGGAATTCCTGAGGAATTCCTATTCCTTGCAATAGGTGAGAACACGGTAATAGCCATTACCGACTCCCCCCAGTAATGCCTATTCCGCGTCTTAAGGAATAGTTAAACGAAGTGTAATGACTAAAATACCTTCATCACTTTTTAAAGATTACAAGTGTGTCTATATAAAATAAAAATTTTCTCTCTCTTCGCGTTTTCTCTCTTCCTCTTTCTGTCTCTCAATCGAGCTTCATCGGGTCTTCCTCCCTCTTCCTCCCTTTTCCATGATCGAATGTGGTCGGAAAGGGTCCACAGAATACCTTTCCGACTAGATTCCACCGAGATCTGACCTCAAAGGCCAAATGTCGCCACGGGAAGCACCGGATCTGGTGCTTCCAAACCAAATCCCGCAGTTGGATCTGGCACTCCATGGTCAGATCCAACGCCGGGAAACGTCGATCTGGCGTCCTAGTGGCCAGATCCGGTCACATGGTGCACCAGATCGACGTAAAATGACACCGATCGCCTTTCCGGCGACCGGACCCTGGTGAAGAAGAAAGAAAAAAGTAAAAAAAAAAAGAAAAAAGTAAAAAAAAAGAAAAAATTGTTTATAAATACTAAAATATTTATGTTTTAAATATTAATATTTTATATATAATTTAAACATTATTAATTTTAATATGATTAAAATATTAAAATATTAATGTTTTATTTATTAAATTATTAATATATTAAATTTTTAATGAATATAAATAAAAATAAAAATATTAATATTTTAATCATAATAATATTAAATTATAAATAAAATATTAATATTTAAAATATTAATAATTAAATAATATTAAGATAATAATATTTAAATTATTAATTATTAATATTTTAATTAAATTATAAATTATCAATATTTAAAAAATAAAATAAAAATAAATAATTATATATATAATAAAGGATATTTTTATCTTTTTATCATTTATTCCTTTCTTATTCCAATCTTATTTCTACCAACCAAACATTACATTAACCGCATGTTTGGTTGGCGGAATGGCTATGCCATTCCCTATCTATTCCCATGGTATAGCCATTCCCACGTTTGGTTGGTATAGAGCACAAGGAATAGGAATTCCTGAGGAATTCCTATTCCTTCCCCCCAGTGAAAACACGGTAATAGCCATTATCGACTCCCCCCCAGTAATAGCCATTACGCGTCTTAAGGAATAGCTAAACGAAGTGTAATGACTAAAATACCCTCATCACTTTTTAAAAATTACAAATGTGTCCATATAAAATAAAAATTTTCTCTCTCTTCACGTTTTCTCTCTTCCTCCTTCTGTCTCTCAAGAATGGCTTCATCGGGTTTTCCTCCCTCTTCTTCCTTTTTTCATGATCGAATGTGGTCGGAAAGGGTCCACAGAATACCTTTTCGACCAGATTCCACCGAGATCTGGCCTCAAAGGCCAGATCTCGCCACGGGTAGCACCGGATCTGGTGCTTCCAAACCAGATTTCGCGGTTGGATCTAGCACTCCATGGCCAGATCCAACGTCGGGAAACGTCGATCTGGCGTCCTAGTGGTTAGATCCGACCACATGGTGCACCAGATCGGCGTAAAATGACATCGGTCGCCTTTCCGGCGACCGGACCCTTGTGAAGAAAAAAGAAAAAAATAAAAAAAAAAAAAGTTTTTTTATAAATATTAAAATATTTATATTTTAAATATTAATATTTTATATATAATTTAAACATTATTAATTTTAATATGATTAAAATATTAAAATAGTAATGTTTTATTTATTAAATTATTAATATATTAAATTTTTAATGAATATAAATAAAAATAAAAATATTAATATTTTAATTATAATAATATTGAATTATAAATAAAATATTAATATTTAAAATATTAATAATTAAATGATATTAAGATAATAATATTTAAATTATTAATTATTAATATTTTAATTAAATTATAAATTATTAATATTTAAAAAATAAAATAAAAATAAATAATTATATATATAATAAAAGATATTTTTATTTTTTATTATTTATTCTTTTCTTATTCCAATCTTATTTCTACCAACCAAACATTATATTAAGTAATAATAGTTATTCTTAGTCTATTCCATTCACTGGACCAAACAAAGTGATAATTATTCCTTTTATTATCACTTTATTCTATTATCACAAAATATCTATTTTATTCTATTTCTATCTATTTTATGAACCAAACATGCTATAAATAGTAATAATCATTCTTACTTTATTTCATTTACTGAATCAAATAAAATAATAATTATTTTTTTTTATTTTCACCTTATTATTCTATTGACACAGTATACCTATTCTATTCTATACGCAAACCAAACGTCCTGTAAGTTGTCAATATTTTCCGATCATTATCTTTCCCTAATGCTGAAGCGCCGTTGCTTGTAAATGACGAGAGAAGAAGCCATTTCCATGTCTTCATCATCGCCGTCATCTCTCTCTCCTCCGGAGGTCCCCATGGAGCTCCACGTTTCCAACCGTCAAAAGCTCCTAGATTCTCTTATCCAGCACCTCTCCGACTCCGCTCGTCCCCTCCACGGCTTCGTCTTGCTTCAGGTACTCTTAAACCAATAATTTCCATTAAATTTTATTCATAAACGCCTTCATTGATGTAGGATTCTTCGATTAATCGATCGAACAGGGAGGCGAAGAGCAAACGCGCTATTGCACTGATCACATCGAGCTCTTCAGGTACCTAGACCATGCCTTGTTCTTATAAACTTTCAATTGAATTACAATTCAGTTTAATGCAGTAATTCAAACTTAATTATAATCCATCGGTTTTCAGGCAAGAGAGCTACTTCGCTTATCTTTTTGGTGTAAGGGAGCCTGGTTTCTACGGTGCTATTGTAAGTTCTATGCATCAATTTCCATATTATACATTTTCCTTTTCTAAAATTACATTTTCTTTAACTTCCGATTCCATTTTTAAATAGTATAGCTCATCGAATTTATAAACTGTCGAAGTTGATTAACTTATCTTTTTTTACTCGCTAAAGGACATTGCAACTGGGAAGTCGATACTATTTGCACCTAGGTTACCTGCAGATTACGCTGTTTGGATGGGAGAAATAAAGCCGCTGCCCTACTTTCAGGTGACTCTTCTATTAATGTTTTCCAGCTTGTTACGCCAGTGCATGCATATGCTTGGTACTTTTTATGTTTACATTCTTGTTTGCAGGAAAGGTATATGGTTAGCATGGTCTACTATACTGATGAAATTGTTCAAGTCTTGGTTGACCGATATAAGGGATTTGGAAAACCATTGTTGTTCCTCTTACATGGGCTTAACACTGATAGCAATAATTTCTCAAAACCGGCTGAGTTTGAGGTTTTACATCTCGTCCTTTATTCTACTTTCTTTTACTTTTTGCCTTTTGAACAGAGTGATATTGTTCCTCTAAGTTCTAGTGTTCTTTTCCAATGTCGAAGTTACTGAACTGGCACACTACCTTAGACTCAATTTTTATGATGTTATGTAGAAGTGGCATATTAGTTAGTTTAGAGGCTTATACTGTTTTTTCCCTCCTCTCTTGCTTTTAGGGAATAGAAAATTTTGAGACAGATTTGACAACTCTGCATCCTATATTGACTGAGTGCCGTGTTGTCAAGTCAGACTTGGAGCTTGCTCTTATCCAATTTGCCAATGATATAAGTTCTGAAGCTCATGTTGAGGTATCGTTTTATCTCATTGCTTGAACAACAATCGTCTATATTTTCTTTGCATATCTAAGCAAATGATTAATCTGTCATTCTACATGTTTTTAGAAGTTACTTTGTGGCCAGTTCCTTTGTTCTTCTTTCTTTCTTCCTTTTCTTCATCTTTTACTTCACCTGTATTTAATAATATCTTGGCAAAAACAGTTATCTAAGTGTATTGATAATGATAATTTAACATATATTTGCTGTGCTTTATGTAACTAGGTCATGAGAAAAACTAAAGCAGGTATGAAAGAATATCAGTTGGAAAGCATGTTTCTTCATCACACCTACATGTATGGTGGCTGTAGGCATTGTTCATACACATGTATTTGTGCCACAGGTGATAATAGGTAAGGATTACCTCAGTTTCTGATTGTTATTTGTTCAGTACATGCAATGCAGTAAGAACAGCACATTAGTAATGTTTTCATGCCCAATTATCTATATTTTGAGGATTACCTTTTAAACTAAACTTCAAATAAATGAAACCTAGGGTAGCTACAGTTGTTTTAAAACATTTTGAAGGTCAAGAATTGGTACTCAGCTCACCAGCTGTGTAATTTGAGAAATGTACTGCAGTTGTGAATTGTGATTTTACTTTTGAAAATTTTACTTCTTGTATGATTAATTTTTGAGTATGAATATATTGATATGAGATTCCATTAATACAACGATCCTTCTGTTTTAATGGTGCAGTTCTGTTCTACATTATGGACATGCTGCAGCTCCTAATGATAGGGTATAATTTTTGTCCTTTGTCCTTTAATGCTTGTAATTGATGTCAGTTTCGTTGCACTAGAAAAACATGATCTCATTAGATTTTGATCTGAACTTCAAACCTAGGCAGTCTTATTCTCTTTAATGAAATAAATGGTGAACATTTGTAAAAGCATGTAGATGTAAGTGGGTATGTCTGTGTGCTCGCTGAAGGAGTAGCAATGAGAGTTTCAAATTGATGTATTCAAGTTAATCTGATAAACTGGAAGTAGTTGGTAAGGTTTGAATACTATTATGTCTTTCCTGCAGATCTTAGAAGATGGAGATATGGCCTTGCTTGACATGGGAGCTGAATACAGTTTCTATGGATCTGACATTACTTGCTCATTCCCCGTGAGTACGTCTATTTATGTTGCAATTAATTTCTTTGCTTGTGTGTTGAATGCTGGATGTGGGCCTTTCACTTTTCAATTGAAGCATTTAATGCAACTTCACAAAGAATCTCAATGTTTTTCTATGCTTTAGTCCTTCCTAGATCTCTCAGTTTTATGATTTAATATTGTCATACCATTATACCATCATCTGATTAATCAAAAAAGAAAAAGAAATTGAATGGATAGCATTTACTGTTAGCATTTGTCCAAAGATGTGAAGCAGAAAATATAGGCTTTGCATGTCCAATTCTTGTGTAGCTTGCATGGAATTATCAGTGAGTATGTTTGTGACCTTTGGGGCCAAGTTGCTTAGAGAATATGCAGTATGTATTTGTTTCATGGCTGCATATATTATTTAAGTTTCTTACTGCAGTTTTTGCAGCTCACTATTGGGATGCAATTTTTAGTTTTTCTACACTGTATAGAGAATACTGATATATCTTAGGAATATCAAAATTCTCCCGTGCTTCTGGGACTGGGAGTAAGAGACCTGTTTGTTCTCTAGTATACGGTGGTAAGTTTCCTCTCTAAAATACATCCTATTATGTGTGCAGGTGAATGGGAAGTTTACAAGCGATCAAAGCCTTATATATAATGTTAGTTCTCTACTCTTTGATCAATGATTGATAGGAATTATATCAAGTTCCCTCGTATGAACCCATATTTACTGGAATAATAAAAAAAAAAAAAGAAAAGAAAAGATAATCCTTTTGGTTTAAGTTGTCATTGTTTGATCTTTCTTTTTCTACTTGCTCTGCTCCTCAGGCTGTCCTTGATGCTCACAATGTTGTTTTAACTACAATGAAACCTGGTGTTAGCTGGGTGGATATGCACAAGTAAGGCCAAAAAATAATAATGCCCACGAGATGATTTTCTTATAATTTCTTTCTTTTATCTTCAATTTGTATATTCTTGTTTCCTTTTTATCTATTGCAGATTAGCTGAGAAAATCATTCTGGAGTCTCTGATAAAGGGAAACATCCTTGTTGGGTAAATGCTATTTTCTTGATGATGTACTTATTTCTTTTATTCGGTTTTTGTTACTAATATTAGAAGTAAATCTAAACTTATAAGTAGCTGGCTTCAATTTTTTATTGTAGAAACATTGATGATATGATGGTTGAGAGACTGGGTGCTACGTTTATGCCTCATGGTCTGGGCCATTTCTTGGGTATTGATACTCATGACCCTGGAGGTTATCCAAAGGTCCTTGTGATTAACTTATCTACTTATGGATTTGATCTCAATGCTAGTCTTACTCTTTCCTAATTTATTAGTAGCTACATTTTTCATTTCCCTGATTTGGAAGGATTGGAAAATCTAGCAGGGAGTAGAAAGACCAAAAGAACCTGGTTTGAAGTCTTTGCGTATGGCTAGACAACTCCAGGAGGGAATGGTAAGTGCTTTTGTTTGCCTTTTTGTTGTCAAAGGAGTTTTCCACTTTTAGGACTATGATTAGCACAGCTATGTATTATGTATGATTTCTGTGTACACTTTAACACTGGTTAAACATTACATGTCTTTTGATACTTTTGTAGTTGAATGGCATCGGAATGTTGCGCAACTGTGTTTTAATTAATATATTTGTTTCATTCTTACCAAAGCATTGCAGAAGTTTGAATTTTGAAAAATAATTTTATTTGGATATTTGATTTGCTTTGCTGCATGACCATTTGGTGGAATTAATGGCTGGCACTGACATCACTCTCTATTAAAATTTTAGACCTTGAATTTATTTCCAAGGACTACAATTCAAGGTCCCAATACCAACTGTTCTGATTGATTATAGGTTCTCAGTTTATAATTAAGCTCAGTCAACCATTAGCCCTCTTAATGTGCTTTGGTAGTACTTAAAATTATGGCATTGTGACTATTTTTCTGAAGAAACCCTGAGGTAACATCCCTTTAATGTTCAATTAGTTGCTTCTAGTTTAACTCTACAGTGAAGCACTCGAAACGTTTGGACAAAGAATCAGCTTGGAATAAATCTATTAGTTTGAAGGTTTTTCTTAGAAGCGATCTGTTGTTTTTTCTCATGAAAATTCTGCACAGGGAATTCGATCAGTGCTTCAAACCTGCAGAATGCATACTAAGCTTTCATCTTCTTGTTGTAGGTGATAACAGTGGAGCCTGGATGCTATTTCATCGATGCATTGTTGGTTCCAGCTATGGAAAATGCAAACACTTCAAAGTTCTTCAATCGTGAAATAGTTGACAGATTTAAAAATTTTGGTGGAGTTCGAATAGAAAGTGATGTGGTATTGTATTTTACTAAATCTTACAGTCATTGAAGTCCAAAATTTCCTACCTGATTTAAATTTACATGTATAAGTAGCTTGTCTATGTTTCAAATATAGTTTAAAACATTCTCTCATATTTAACACATACATGCATGTGGAGATAGAAAGTAAATTTCCCTGTGCTGTTAATAGACTTGATCAAAACTCATGGTGCCGAACTAAGTTTAAGCTATAAATATCCAAAGGAGACAATGAGATATGTTGCTGAACTGAGTTTTGATTAAAAATCTTTCAAATGTGCTGTAACAATTCGGTTCATGCACTTGATTGTTGGTCTTCAAGTAGCTAGGAATAAGTTTGAAAAGCTACAGGTGACCCACTACACGATCTGTGGTATTGGTGAGAATTGGTACTAGGCCAGTATAACACTTGCTAAATGCATGCAATCCTGTATGTATTGTGGATGTTTTAAAGCTCACTCATGTGGGATGGATCTAGCTATAGAACTTAGCTTATTCATGTACGTGTTACATCCGTTATACGGTTAGAATTGACTCTCTGCTTTTGTTCTGTTTGTGGTCTGACTTAATCATACAGTTCCTGTCTTCTCTTGTAGCTTGTCACAGCCAATGGTAGCAAGAACATGACCAAAGTTCCTCGGGAGACATGGGAGATCGAAGCTGTCATGGCAGGGGGACCATGGCCACCACTCAGCAAGGCCTCTGGTTACACCGAAAATGGTGGGGAAGGCAAAATTTAGCAAATAACGACTGTTAGTGAACCTGAAAATGTGGGGAGATGTCTCTCTTATCAGCTATTCGACTTATGCCGTTGTGTAAAACATGCCTGATTAATTGAAGTCTTGTATGGACAGTTGAGAGAATAATGTTCAATGTTTAGACGCTACAAAATTTAATTCAGCTACAAGTTTCATATTGTAATGCGGAACGTCCAATGGCAAGAAAATAAAAAAGAATTTTTTTTATTACTTATTTACCCTTTCTATTTTCACATTGACTTTCGGAGCCGTGCTTCGACCGGTGAAGCAAATAGAAAGTGCACGGTGGTGATTCAGTGAGGGAAGTTCGAGCATGTACGCCTACGGTTGGGAGTAAAACGACGTCATCTGCGATCTTGCACCTCTTTTTTTTTATTACCTTGCGATATTTGAAAGTAGATATTTGCGTTTCTTAATTTAAAAGTTATCGTCCCTCTAAAAAGTCACAAGGGGAAGACACGACCATATTTAAAGACAAGCAAAAGCGTAGCCTCCAAACTGGAGCTCACCTTGTCTCAAGCAAAAAGCCCTAATCAGTAATCTCTCCCTGATTCCCTTTACAAAACCCTAAGCTTCCTCTCTAAAAGAATGGGTCGCCGTAAAAACAGCAACGCAGCTCAAACGTCGACGAACTCTTCGAACAGATTCGAAGGAACCAAGATTCGGTTCCAAGACGCCGACGACGAGGAAGCCGCCACAGACAGCTCTAATCTCGACGAATCAATCGTCGCCATTGATAAAGCTGCTGAAGACGTCTCCATGGGAGAACCCGACGTCTCCTTTGTCGATTGCGAAGGCGATGATGATAAAACCAGTGCTGATTATTACTTCGATTCTTACTCTCACTTCGGTATATTTTCTTCTTTCTTTTCTTTTATTTGAGATTCATTTTTGAACTTTGCATCTTTTGGACTGTTATTGTCTTGCTGATTAGAAAACTATGGGAAAGTGAGGATTTTTTAGTATTGCTTTTGACCTTGCCTATGACGAAGCTTGGAATGAGAGAACAAGTTTCAATCTTTTCAAAAACTAGAGCTTGTTCAGCTCAGTAGTTTGTTTACATCTAAGTAATTAATGAAACTCTTGTGGTCCCTGGTCAAATGGTTATATGTTTAATGGATTAGCATGTCCATATTTGGCAGTGCATTGAGTTGACTAATGTTAGAAGTTTTATACTACATAATTTTATTTATGTTCAGTGAACACTTCCTTATAAAGCTTATTTTGATTTTTTTTACTTTTTTTTGAATGCAGGTATTCATGAAGTAAGTGTGCAGCACTTGGACTATTGAGCGGAGAGCAGTTTCTTGTTTGATTATTGTTGAGTTATTTATAGTTTGTTTTTGCTTTGGTCACTGTTGTTCCATGATATGCTGGGTGCTGAATATCTCTGAATGAACGTTTGGTTGTAATTATTCTGTTTACTTAAGCTTACCTCTGATTAATTTGCTGTGCTTACTATCCAAAAACAATTGTCGTTTGTGTAATGGCCTTTGTACGTTAAGGCAATTTATGAAAAATTACATTTGCAATTATTATTCTTGATTACAGTGGAAGAACTTGGTAGGGTCAGATAAGTTTTTCACTTCTTTTTTGTTTGGAAAATGGTTTTCCTCTATGTTAACCCGACAGTCCCTGTATTTCAGGAAATGCTCAAGGATGTGGTGCGAACTAAGACATATCAAAACGTTATTTATCGGAATAAGTTTCTATTCCAGAATAAAGTAGTTCTTGATGTGGGAGCTGGAACTGGAATTTTGTCTCTGTTTTGTGCAAAAGCAGGGGCAGCACATGTTTATGCAGTATGTGTTTCTGTTTTCCTTTTTGCTTTTATTTCTGTTTTACATGTTGTTAATAATCTCATAATTCTTACACTCCTGGTGTCCTTTCCTTGTTTACCTAATTTGGTTAATATTTTTCCTTTCCTAGGTCGAGTGCTCTCATATGGCTGATATGGCTAAACAAATTGTTGAAAAAAATGGCGTGTCTGATGGTGAGTTTATTAAAATTTGTTGTCTTTTACTGTATTACTTCCACTATTTAAGCTTGCTGTTTACCCAAGAATTATTTGATTGTTACAGTTGTTACTGTTTTAAAAGGAAAGATTGAAGAAATTGAGCTTCCTGTTGCGAAAGTAGATATCATTATATCAGAGTGGATGGGTTACTTTTTGTTGTTTGAGAATATGCTGAATACAGTGTTATATGCCCGTGACAAATGGCTTGTAAGTCACTGCTATTATGGATACTATAAATGTCTGTACGTGAGATATTTTCATGATTGTTGATATTAGAAATATGTTTTTGTACTTCTATTATGTAATAGGGAGTTCCTTGATGATTCATTTATGTGTTTGCTGTGTAAAACTGATATTCAACCTGGAGTACATGCATGCATATACAGGTTGGAATTTCAACATAATATATGCTAGATAGACCACATTTATGGAGCTGTATGTGTTAGATATGGCTTGGAGTTAGTTGTTGTCAAATTTCCATCAAGGCAGGTTGCCTTCTATGGGCTGTTTCTTGTGATATCATATCTAGTGTACTGTTGTGCTACCAATCTGCAAATTTTAAAAGAACAACAGCAATGTTGCGTGGTCTTATCATTATATCCTTGTCTGTCTTGTCCTTTCCTAATCTCCACTTACTAGTATGTTAAGCTCTTTTTCTGGGTTGGAGGCGCATTAACTTGCAGCTATCACTCTGTTGGTTAAAATGTCTTAACATGATTGCTTAAATCATCTATTCCATGTTATTATTTGTACTAGGTGAGTTGTAAATGGAGGCTTTGCGTCCAGCTTTAACTTTTAATTGATCAAGACTTTTAACTCCATCCTCGTGTCAACTTCTCTAGAGCATTTTTTGCTTGTGCTATGTGTGGCTAAGTTGCATTTTGAACTTAATTTTATTGTTTTGCTCCTGAAAGCAAAATCTTGTTCATTTCATATGCACTAAATTCTTTTTATTCAATTTATTCCTTTGCCTGTTTCAGGTTAATGATGGAATTGTGCTACCAGATAAAGCTTCTCTTTACTTGACAGCAATTGAGGATGCAGAGTACAAAGATGATAAGATTGAATGTAAGCATAGTAGACTCCTGGATTGATATAATTTTTTTGTATTCATTCATTTGTGGTTATGGGCTTTCAATCAGTTTTTCTGTTGTGGTTCATTGCAATTTGATTTCTGTATTCTTATATATACCCATCTTTTCTCCATGGCATCGTCTTGCTACAGTTTGGAATAATGTTTATGGCTTTGACATGAGTTGCATCAAAAAGCAAGCTATGATGGAACCTCTTGTTGACACAGTTGACCAGAATCAAATTGTGACAAATTGCCACCTTCTCAAGGTGAGAAATACGCAGCACAAACATATATTATTGTATCTATATATACATGCTTGAGGGAAATTCTTTGACATAATGTTTTTGGAATTTATTGCATTTTTCATTTTGCTTTTCTTTATTCAGACAATGGATATCTCCAAGATGGCTCCTGGGGATGCTTCTTTCACTGCACCTTTTAAGCTTGTTGCACAACGTGATGATTACATCCATGCTTTTGTTGCATACTTTGATGTATCATTTACCAAGTGCCACAAATTGATGGGCTTCTCTACAGGTTTGTCTCTTCATTCTTGCCCCACAACCATTTTGGTTCTAGTCAGTAGATTGCAAACTTTTCTATCATTCGGCCTTTCCATCTTATCTACAAATACAAAGCGGCAAGTGCAGCTTAGAAGTACTTTTGCCTTGGCAATACAATAATGCATCTGCTCAAGCCTGAAGTTTTGTGCAATTAATCTATGTTTCTGACTTCTTCAAATCAAAACAAATTGCAGGGCCAAGATCCCGAGCTACACATTGGAAGCAAACAGTCCTATACCTAGAGGATGTGCTAACCATATGTGAAGGGGAGGCAATAGTTGGTAGCATGACTGTTGCACCAAACAAGAAGAATCCCCGAGATGTCGATATAATGGTCAAATATTCATTGAGTGGTCGACGATGTGTGATTTCAAAAGTTCAATTCTATAAGATGCGCTGATTGTGACAGTATTCATGACTATTAGCTTCTGCAACACAAGTAAATTTATGAAATTGTCCAAGGCATGAAGCTCTGCTCCTATTTAATGCATCTGTATTCTAGTTTTCCTTAATTGCCTAAGAATGAGATGCTGATAAACTGGTTTTTTCATGTAAAATGTAACGATAGTTGCCTGTAATTTTATTTAATTCTTTCCCATGAATGCGTGTGGAAATTAGAATCAAATAGATTCTTGATACTTAGAATGCCAAGATCTTTTTGGATATTTAACGTAATCCTGGCACCCTTTGCACTTGCTTTTTTTATTTTTAACTTAAAAATTTATCTCCCTTCCAATTGAAGGAATGAGGAAGTACGATCTGATGCAAATAGTGGCTATGGTGAAGCGGAGGCATTACTAGTGTTTATCTATGAACTTCTGATGTAAGTCCGAATGCCGAATCCACTTTCATTGATGAGAACTTAAGCAGCACTTTTGTATAAGCTTAAGTTCATGTTATATCAATGGAGTTACAAGCACTATATGATAATCAATGCATTCTGATATGGGTTTGTTAATAAGTCTGGAGTACCATGGCTATAATGACAGACATGAGAAGTGACAGTTCGGCCGGAGCAGAGCATTGGGAATTACCATATATTCAACAGTAGGCCGCTGCATTTCCAAATATTCATTTCAGAATTTAGATCCATTTCAAGGCCAATCTATTGTGGAATTACCAGGCAAGTAAGCAATGGACGATACGCCAGAAACCTTAAAAGGAGCAGATAGGAAGAGAGGCGTTCAACATATTGTGTATTGAAATCAGCAAAAAGATGAAGTTGCTACTCGTGACACTCTTAAGAGAGTCCCCATGGATGAAAACAATCATCAAAACTTCCCAAAGGGTGGGGAAAGACAAGTTTAGGGAAAAAGGGGATTTACTTCCTCTGATTTCCTACTGAATCAAATTCTTCTGAGTAAATAAGTAACAAAGCATATTAACACAGCGGAAGAAAACATGCTAACCATTGGTATTCCTCACACGTAGAATTCAAGGTATCCTAAAGCTCTACCTTGCCGGCCTTTGAACGGGCAGCATTAATTCCTCTCCACCACCTTTGTACCCGGTTGGAGACCTTGTTTGCATGTTTCTTCAATGATTCACTTGCTTTTTTGATGCCTTTGCTGATCCTATGTTTCCAATCGCCTTTTCTACTTTCTTTGTCTCTCAAAAGTTTTCCCTGAGAGAATAAAAAATCATAATCAAAACAAGAAGCTTATGAAAACTTTTGTGTGCTGTGGAGTTTTGATAAGTACCAAATTAGATGGAAACTCTTTGTCGTCGTCATCGTCGTCATTTTCATCATCTGCATCTTCACCCAAATTCTTCATGCTCATCAGCTCCTCCCTTGAATACATTTTCATGCTGGGTGCCCCTGGCATACCCTGAATCACCATAAAATTAAACAATTAAACAGAGATCAGATATAAACATCAGGTATGCAGAGCATAATGTTTAGCAATAAAGCTTTGATCACCTCCATTGACCGTAACATCTTTTCCATTTCAGCCTCTTTAGTTGGTTTGGGTACAAAAGGTTCTCCCGGAATCCTATCCTGTGTGCATCAATGAGAACAAATCAGTTTGATTGAGTTAATAAAGTTGACTCATCTTTTCCTCATACCATATGTAAAAGAAAACATCATCAATGGAGATTGTCATACAACATAAAACACAACAAACTCCTCCTAAAAAAAACACAGTTTACAAAGGAGAGGGTTTTAGAGCTATGAAGACACTGTTGTACCCGAGTAAAATAATATATGAGAAGTCATGCTACTGTATTCAAAGCATTTTATGGGGAAAGTGAAATTACATTCATATTATCCAAATTATGTAGATTCAGTTCAAAAAGTACTGAAGTAACAATCCAATTCTTCGCCTCACAGCAATTCACCACAAAAACAGAAAGTAGTACTTCAACAAAATAACATAACAGACAGAAAATGAAATCTATCAAAAATAAATGATGCTGCAGAAGTAATGCTTCTAAGGTTCCTAGAGATGAAGCATTTTATTACAGATGGGGAATCATGATGCGCATGCAATTAATAGCCTACTGAAAACAGAAAGAAGGATTGGGTGACTCAGCCACATTTGAACCAAAGTTCAGCTATTCAGCTATTCCCACAGAATAACAAGTGTCAACCTCATAGAGGATAAGTTCTTTCTTAATATTAGGCAGAAAACTAGACATAATGATAAGAGTGGAGCATAGAATAGCGAATCCGATTACCTTTGGTAGTGGGGGAGGCTTGCTTTTGCATGCCTTAGACAGGTCTTTACACAGATAATTGGCCAGTGACTCAATATCAGGCTTGGACGTGTATATATATTCAGCAACATCAGTATCAGAATACCCCATAACCTGGAAAAAAACATAAGCAGCCAGGCTTAACAGTCTTAGATCACCACTGCTAGAACCAAAGACCAAGTTTGATGGGCTGATTTTTTAGTTAATACAATGATGTATCAATCCAGTTCTAGATGAAAACAATGCACAAAAATTTGATATGCTCGCAGAGAGACTAGACTGCATTGATCGATCAAAAGAACATCTTGTTTATGTTATCAAAATTCTAACCTCCTGACAAGCTCGCTCAATTGTCTTACACTCTGAATTGCAAATCCCTTCGGCATCCTGTTCGATTAGCTGCAAATAGGTGAAACTTTCCTGAGTCAGCATAGTAATTAATTGAATTGATACATCTATTTTTCTCCACTCTTTATTCCCTTCATCATTACTTAGAATCGAAATATTAACAAGAACAACAAAGAAAATCCAAGAAAGCAGAAAAACCTTAAAATGCCACAACACTGAGGATTAATTTATCTTACCTCCAACTTATTTCCTTGCTCTACTATATCAATCTTCAAAATCCAATCAGCTTCCTCCTTCTTCAAATTACAAACGTTCTCCGCGATCTCAATGATTTGATATTCTGAGATCTAACAACCCACCAAACCAAACAGAAAATTTAGAATCAAAACAATAAAAAAAAAAAACCAAAAACAGAATTCGAAGATAGAAAATTTAGACAATAAAAAGCAAACCCAGATGATAAAAAGACCTTCTTGGGAGAGATCTGGGCTTGTTTTGTTTGTACTTGTTGGTACAACTGTGATGCCAGTTTCTCACAAACTTGACATTTGATGTAAGGAATGTCTTCCTTTCTAGCAACTGCCACTGGCTTCTTGGCACATAGAGAGACAGGCACCCACGTTGACAATAACAAAACTGATACAAGAAGAACTAAAATTTGCTTCATCTTTCCCGTAACACTCTCTTGATTGTAACAAACGTTTAGCTGAACTCAAAGAGTTGTTAGAAAAGATCCTTTTTAACGAACTGATCGAAGTGGACTTGAAGTTTATTGTTTTAAGAGAGAAAAGATCTGATACGTGTTTCGCTGCATCTGATTGGTTGCTTTGAGCTTTTAAAACATGGGGTCCATTTTTTTTAACCAATAGGATTCGAGAATACACGTAGTTTCGGTCTTTGGTGACCCCAGGGAAGACTTCGCTGACTTGAGTTCTCTATCTGATCAGAGCCGTCCAAAGTTCATATCGGGCAACACTCATTTATGCTGACGTGGCAAAGTCAGGAAAGAACAGTATGAACTGGAGAGAACCAAACTGAAGGAAATCTGAAACCCACCTAAAACCCTACATTGAGAGCCTGCTTAACTGAGCTCTTTAGGAAATCCGAAGTTTAGCTCTTGAAACCTTCCCTTATTCCGATACCTACAGTTCACAAATTTTAAGCTTTTAACTAACGCCATGGCTTTATCTCTGAAAGATTCTGCAAATTCCCCAAAACCCAATTTTCTGATTGGTGAAAACTACCAACTTTCTCTAAAACAATCCCTGGAAGATCTTTTAGCTGAAACCCACAAAGAAACCCCAAATTTCTCTGTTTTCATTGATAAATTCTATGATTTAATGCAAGCAAAGATTGACCCACCTCTGGAATCCATCTGGGTATACTCCGCTTTGTCATTTCGAAGCCATAATTTTGCAAATGAAGATCCGTTGAATCAATTATCAATCACAAAGGATCTCTTTCAGTTAGTTTCTTCATGTTCAAGTCCCTGTAGTTCTTCTAAAAGCATAGCATTGCTTGCGCCAATTGTTTTAGAGGTTTATAAGTTAGTTGTGGAAGTACTAGGAAAAGACTTGGGTTCAAAGAGGGAGAAGAAAGTGATTAAAAAGGTAAAGTCTGTGGTTGAAGTGATTATTGGCTATATTAGCATGTGCTGTTGTAAGGAATTGAGTGAGGAGAGCGAAGGTATTGATGTGAATTTGGTAATTCCGTTTGAGGATTTGGTTTCTATTTGGATGGATAGAAATGCAAATTTACAGTCTTTTTTGCCGTTTTTGAGTGATGAGATTTGTAGAGTGATTAGTGAAAGAGGGTTTGATGTGAATTACTTGGCTGGTGTAGTTATGGTGGAGGCATTTTTGTTGAGACTTTGCTTGGATTTAAGGCTTGGGACTGAAGGGATGGTGTTGGAGAAAGAGTTGAGAAGTTGGGCTGTTGCTTTAATCTCCAGCTTTCACAACTTTTATTTCTTTGGTTAGTGCTCCGTACTTTTTGTCTGAATTTTAATTGTTATTATTTGTTTTGTAATGCCTGAGGTAATTTTTTAGCATGATTTTCTGTAAGTATTTTGCATTACATTATTCTCAGTTAAGTGTGTACTTCTACTTAGATGTCTGAAGAGCATTTATGTGCCAAATATATTCAACATTGTCTAAATCTTAAGCTTATATGTGTGTTTTAGATTCTGTCTTTTTTTTTTTTTTTCATTTTTAGCAAAATGCATTCGTTTCTCTTGACTGGTAGTAATGTTGTTCAGTTTTTGCTTGGGTATATTTGGATGCCTTTTGCCTTGGACAAATTTCAAATCATGTGAAATAAAGTGAGACATCACACATTGGGCACTGTTGAGCAGTTCCCCTTTGGTTTAGCTTAATTAGTTAACTTTGCGTGTCTCAATATATATTCTCTATATTGTTTCCTAGAAAAGATATATTGATTTTATTATTAGCTTTCTCCCCATGATTGCACTCATTTTCCCTTAAGTCATATTTGCAATACTTACAATCTGATCATCACTTTGTGCGGATTAGAGATACTTGTGAGGATGCTGCTGCAGCCGGCATTGCTAGTGACTTCCTTTCTGGTTAGTTTGCTGTGCTTGGATATTTAATTTTTTAATATCTCTTCCTCCTCCTTTTAGTAGTATGTTTTTGTGCTTTGTATCAAATTGTCTGCCAACGCTCACACCTGTTAAATTTGTACGAGTTGTAAGCTGTGGTTCTACATTAGAAAATTGTGTTTGTCTGCCTATGCAAATGCTTAAACCATCCAAATGCATATGCTGCATTAATGGTTCTGCACCAGTGGATCATGGCCTCTAGCTGCCTCTCTTATCCTTTACTCTCTTTCCTCTTTATCCCAGCACCTTAACTGATTCCCCATAGGAACAATGATTGCTTACAGACAAATTTATTTATAGGATTTAGCTGTCTATTTTAAGCATTGAGTGATTCCATGCTGCGAGGTGATAGTTATTTCCTTTTCCTGGGCAAAGTAGTGGATTAGAGGCGTTAAGTGTGGGGCAGGGAGAATGAAGTGTCAGTGGCTTGAGAATAGAAGTGTGTCCATATCTTCATGTTCTTTTTCCTATCCATAGATCTGGTACGACATGTGCTCCAACTTGGATCTGGGCTTCCATTTTGATATACCTTGAGCACAGTTGATCCCATCAATCATATGTACTATGTCATGCTTAGAGAATTAAGCTTGTTGATAGATTTTGTTTGTTGGTCAAACTCTAACCTGGTCATGGGAAAATACGCATCCATTTAGTTGATGATTATTTTAAACTGAAGGGACACTCCATGCAGGGACTTGAAGATCGAGTTCTGGTGAGAAATATTTTGTATGATGCTGTTATCTTGGTGGAGTATTCTTTCCTCAAGTCAGAGACAGTTCACCTACCAGCCGAGCACATAAAAAGTATTGCCATGACAAGATTGATCGTCACACTTGAAGGCATTGAGTTTTCCAGGTATAGATAAATGTTATAGTTCAAATTATAATTAATGAAGCCTGCATGCATTTACCTCCTCATTTGGTTTGCTGTAGAAAAAACGGGGATCAAAAAAGAGCTACTCTTTATACAAGTGCCTTTGCCCATTCTCATTTACCCTCTCAAATAACCCAATGCATCATGAGGCAGATTGGCATGGATGAGAAAGCAGGAAGAACAAGTGGATCCTCACCTAAAGCTCTTATTAGTGAGTAGCTCCACTGGTCATTTGTAGTATCTACAATAACTGTAGCTTCTAAGATACATTACTAACTGCTTTCTTTGTTTTTCCACTGCAATTAATCCAATTGTCCAGAGTGGCTACTGAACCTTGAGAAACAAGGGATAAAGCCATTTGATGATAGCATCTTGAAATGCCGTGCTAAATTACTTGTTGATGGTTCTGAGGCAGACTATGAGCAATCAGTATCAAAGTTAGAGGGGAAGAAACTTGAGGATGATCCTCTCTTTTACTTTGATAACCAAGGGAAAGAGGAAAATGAAGATGAAGAAAATAATATGAAAAATGAATCTTTGACAGCTGCATTTATGACTGCTGCTCATTCAATGAGGCTGATAGATAGCTCCAGGACAAAAAGGAAAGGAAATGGAAGTGCAGACAAGGAGAAGATCAAGTATTTTAAGTATGATCTTTGCAGCATTTCTGAATCAGCTAAAGACAAGGTCTCAGCTGTTACTAATGATGATTTGAGTAGTGAGAGTGAAGTTGAGAACCCACTCTCTGATGAAGAGGCATAAGCTTTTGATGATTTGTTGTCGATTTCATTTCCTTATTAACTATACCAACTCCCAGAAAAGAAAAAACTTAGGATTTTGTTTAACATTAATGTTTTTAATTGGCTTGAAAAAGAATTGCAGGTAGAATATACTCCCTTTATTCATCATAATATCCTCCGGAATAGCATTTTCTTTTCCATGACAATGTGGACCATGTGGCTTCAACATAACAACGAAGTGTTTGACATAGCAAAAGGGGCTTCTCAACTGTTTCACAACATCAAAGAAAAAGCCATCCAGCATGGAAGAACATAACAAACAGTTAAACAGACAATGAAGACTACCATCATCAATGCTTGAAAAACCCACCAAATTTGGGATGTTCCAAAATTAAGGAGAATGGATCAGTTTTGGGCAATCCGGGAAAGGTTAGGACAGGAGGAGTTACCTGTGATCGTAAACACTGTATTTGGTTAGGAGGAGTTACTTGTGATCTAAACACTGTATTTGGTTGGACGGAAAGATCAAAAGATGAAGGAAAGGGGTCATTTCCTTTTCTCTTAGGAGGAAAATTAAGAGGGGAGGAAAGCGAGTGGATTTGCTCCTTTCCTTTCTCTCAAAATCCAACCCTTTCAAAAGTGAGAGAAATACACTCACTCAACTTAAATTGATCATTTTATTTACAACTTTATTCAAACTTTCCTTCCTTTCTTTCCCTTTTGCTTTGCCAAACTTAATGCAAGGAAAATTTATAGCTGGGATTTCAAGTAAGTTGCTAGTAACTGCAAGTGTTGCTGCTAAGTTGTGGGCTTTACGAGGTAGTTTCCAACTGACTAACATTGGCCTTGAGACTGATTCCCCATCGCCATACATCTATTGAGTTTGCACGAATGGTGGTTCCTCTGAATTCACATCCTTTAATCTTGCTTGAAATTTGAAATAGTTTTGTGTTCATTCGTTCTACACTTTATCAGCTTCTCCATCTGCATATTAATCTCCTTGATACTCGGATAAGAAGTATCCTGTGCATAAAACATGTAGGCTTCACCACGGATCTCAAGCCAACTGCCCCCTGGCTGCTTTCTAATTCCTTGATTGCCCATTAACGCCCTAATTTTCTCAACTTCATCCCACTTTCCTCTAGCTGCAAACATGTTGGATAACGTCACATAATTATACTCTAGTTCAGGTTCAAGCTCAAAGAGCTTTCTGGCAGCTCTTTCACCAAATTCCACATTACTATGCAGTTTACAACCCCAAAGAACAGTATCCCATATCATGGCATTTTCGGTTAGATTCATCTCCTTCATAAACCTTTCAACTTCTTCAAATTTACCTGCTCGACAAAACACATTGACCATACAAGCACAATGTTCAATCGTAGGAGTAATCATGTAGACCTTGCTAATTGAGTCAAAATACATTTTTGCTTCTTCAATTAAACCCAATTGACTGCATGCAGAAAGAACACCTATAAATGTAACGTCATCAGGAAGGAAACCTTCATCTAACATAACTTTGAAGGCTTCAATGGCCATCTTTCCTTGCCCATGCTGAGTGTACGCACATATAATTGTGCTCCATGAGACCGTGTTCCGGAAATCCATTTCCTTAAAAATAGCCTCAGCATCTTCTATGCACCTGCTTTTTCCATACATATCAATAAGTGCACTTGCAACATAGGTATCATTTAGAAGTCCAGACTTTATTGACATGGAATGAAGTTGCAGCCCACTTTCCAGCATTCTTAAGTTGTGGCAGCCACTAAAACAGCATGAGAGACTGAATTCATTGGGCTTAAATCCTTCTTGTTGCATCCTATTGAACCATTTCACAGCTTTCTCTCCCTGATCAGCTTGAGCGTAACTGGCAATGACGACAGTCCAGCTGAAAAGATCTCTTTCATTCAATTCATTAAAAAGTAACTCAGCCTCATCCAAGCATCTGTTTTTGGCATACATGTCAATAAGGGACGTTCCAACAAAGTTATTACAATCAAGCCCATTCTTCATTATATGGGCATGTACTTGCTTTCCAAAATCAAAATTTCCCAGGGTGCCATTGGATCTTAGAATGCTAGCAAAAGTGTAAACGTCGGGCCTAAAACCTTCTGCAAGCATCTTGCAGAAGATTCTTGGTCCCTGACGATAATTTTCACAGTCATGAGGACCACACAAAAGCGAATTCCATGAAGTTGAATCCCAAGAACTCATTGCATTAAACACTTCCCAACCATTTTGAACAGATTTCATTTTCATATACATGGTGATAAGCGCATTGCTTAGAAACTTATCAGATTCAAAGCCAAATTTAAGTATACAAGCATGAATGCTTTGACAGTAGCGCAAATCACTGAAATTGGATGCAGTACGAACAATACTAGCAAAGGTAAGCTGATTTGGTCTCACCTCTTTTTGTCTCATTAAGCAGAACATCTCTGCTGCTTCTTGACTCTTGCCTTGCCCATCAAGGCAGTTGATCATTGAAGTCCAAGCAACCACGTTGGGAACCTTGATGGCCTCAAAGAACCTTTGTGCATCCTCGCCAACCCCACACTTGGAATACATATCAATAATGCAGCAACCCAGATATTCATCAATATCAGAGCCAATCTTAATTGCCAGACAATGCACAACCCTGCCTCCTTGCAAATTTCCCAAACGCGCACAACTCTTAAACACAGTTGATAAAATGAACTTACTAAGCTTCGTTTCTGATCCTTTCATCCCACAAAACCACTTCAAAACCTCTTGGCTATCACCCATCTTTGCATAACCATTAAGAAAAGCACTCCATGACACAACATTCTTCTCTGGCACGCAAAAGAATGCTCTTTCTGCATGTTCCATCTCAGCACATCTCGCATAGAGGTCAACAACAGCAGAAGCAACAAATGTATCTAATAAAATCCCAATCTTAATCACTTCTGCATGCAACTGTGTTCCCAAATCTAACTCAAATCCCATAGAACAAGCTTTCAAGGCTGTCACTAAAGTGAACCCATTTGGCCTAACACCATCTTTTTTCATATTACAATACAATTTCATAGCACGATAGCTATGTCCCTCGGATACTAACCGTGAAATGAGTACAGTCCAAGACATAACGTTTCTATTTGGCATTTCATCAAGAACCTGACAAGCGCACCCAAAGCTCCCGCATTTAGTGTAAAAGTTCAGCAACGAAGTCCACGCGGTCAAACCAATTTTTATCAGCTGCCCGTGAATTGCCTTCCCAAAATTTAGAGATCCATTTGAAGCAGAGTCTCGTAGCAGCCCAGAGTATTGGGATGAAGTAAAGTTTCTTGCTATGAAATGCCACTTCGTTGGGAAGGTTTTAATCAGCAAGGATTCACTACTACAATGAATTGAAAACATACCAAGCATTGAGTTGCATTGTATTTAAACCAAAGGTTCATTCTTCAACCTTTCACATTTCTTCAACAAAATGGAGTCATGCGCGTTTCGGGGGCAGATTTGAGAGAGAATTGTCTCTACCCCCGACTAAGTCTGAGCCAGCAGCTCTGGTGTATAAGAGACTTTGCCTCTCCGGTTTAAGCATCTCCAACATGAATTGCGGTTCTGTTTTCTAGCCCGATGAAATGTCCATCGGCCGAGCCTGGGCGTGATCAAGTTGGATCTCATTTGAGCCTTGGCATTGAAGGTTTAGCCCAGGTCAGCCACATTTATTATTAAAATTTAGATATTTTTAATTAGATTTTAATAAAAACATATTAATTATTTACTAAAATTAATATTGACCAAGTTTGAGTTCAAACTTCTTAGCTCAAGCCTGACCCAAACTGACCGGAGGTTCGAGTTTAAGCCAACAACCAAGTCCGTGCATACGATTATACAAAATCAATATGTCGTAATATTTAATTTTTTTATCTAATTTAGGCTACTACAACTTAAATATATAATTCAAATACAATCAACATTGATATCATAAATCAATTTATTGGATACTTAGAGTAAATCCTAAACCTATTATTCATATATCCTAGATTAATTCAAGGGCCAAACTTAAGCCCTCAACTTCCTTTCTCTTCCTTTTGTTTGAGAAGAAATAAGTTCAAAAACTAGAATTCTAGCGTCTTAGTAAACATGGGTAAGCAAGAAAAGAGGAACGATTCAGTTTAGTCTGTAAATTAGTTGGGTCAAATAAAGTACCTTTTTAAAATATATAATTAAAAATTTTAAAAAAACTCTAAATAAAAGTTTTCTTTAAAAAAAAAAACACATTAGCTTCCTTTTTTTTTCAAAAAGATTTTCTCTCAAAAAATGCCTCCTTCTTCACTCCCTGTCGATCTCTCTTTTCTCTCTCCCTTTCTGCAAATCATTCACAAAAATTAAAGAAAAAAATTTAAATTTAAAACTAAATTCAGGTATTATTTATTCTATTTCATTCTTTTAGCTTTGAAAACTCTTTTTACCATTTGATATTTCTTAGTTGTTGTTTAATATGATAATTTTGTGATGTTTATTTGTTCTTAAGCTTTTTATGATATATATAATATTTGTTGATTATGATTAAAATAATTAGTCAAATAAGTAAATTATTGTTGAGGTAAATTAGATAAAAATTGAAAAGTTAATATTTGTATTCATTTGTGATAATTCAGTTTTAAATAATTTTTTCTTTTAGGTAACAATATACTGTATTATAAGAAAATTGAAATAGACTTTAATTCTTTTCGCAATAGAAATTGCGATTGGCAGAATCATCAAAACCTTGATAAAGGTATATAGAATTAGAGTTGATGATTTTACTAGGAAAATGGGTTGCTAAATCAATGGCTAAACGTAATTTCATTCATTATTAATACTACCTTGGTTGGTCATAAATTTCAAAGAGTATAAATTTCAAGTCAATCTTTAAAAAATAACAATAAATATTTTTTTATAATCTTCTTTTATCTTGCAACAATTCATAATATTATAAAGCTATTATATTTTTTTCACACTCATTTTTTTATTTGATTTATTAAATACTTTTTATAATAATTTTAATCAAAATTAAAATTTATATAAATTGTTTTACCAATCAAATTTTTTATAAAAAAAACTTAAAAAAGTAAATTTATCAAACAATTTTAACTTAATTCAAAAAACTATTATAAAGTTATTATTTTTTATAAGAGTTTTATAATAACTTTTTAAATTAAAAAAAATCAGGTTAAACAAACTCTTAATAACCAAATCAAAGCAAATGTTGTGTTTGATAAATATTCAAATATTTTATTTATTAATCAATGTATAATTTTTTATTTAAAAGATAAGATTTCAATTTTCTTTTTTAATTAAAAAAAATTGTGTCTGATAGACTTTATAAACAAGTGGTTTGAAGTTTGGAAACAAGCAATTCGATGCCAGGGATTGGATTCCTCAACAAAGTATAAACATCTTGCATGTACTGTCTGATCATAGAGCGTCAGGTTTTAATTTCTAAATAAAGATTAGGGAAGGAGCATGTCACGTGTGCATCGTAGAAACCAGGGGACACCATAAATAAATTCTAAGAAATCCAAATACCAAGCAAATTACTCTTATTCATGCACACTTGGATCTGCCAAATATTTCGCTTGGGATTCTGCCTTATTAAAACCAGCCATGTGAAAAAGCGGTCGTCTCGTCTGGTTGATCCTTCCAGTTGGCATTTGTCACTTGCCAAATTGATAAATTTTGACCTTCACAGCTCACAAACACATTAAAAAAAACATAATAAAAGTAAAAGAGATTTAGTTAGCAAGTATCTTTGAGTACATGCTAAGACACTATTCTCATAATGCATTAATTACAAATTTATTTTATAAATAATAACTTAATTGATAGATTTGTTTTCCATAATTCTCGATGATAATGCATTTAAGTGATAGGATAGCATAGGATAGGATCAAGTGATAAAAAGGAATTAGCTATATCATATAATTTAAATTAATTAAAAAATATGAAAAAAACATCCATGTTTTTCTTTTGATAGTAAAAAAAAAAAAATGGGGAGAAAGATTAAGCATGTAGTAGTATATAGTTTGGCATCAATTTCTACATGGAATGTGACACATCATTCAATCTTAATTTTTTTTAGCTTTATTAGTCAACATTTAAAAAGAAAATAAGCGGTGGTTATAAAAAATGTGATGAAATTGCAAAAAAGAAAAGAAAAGTGGTGGACCCCAACTTCACCAACAAAGAGTAGTAAACAAAATACGGTGTGGATATTTGTGACCCATTGGATTGGGTTGTCAGTTGTGTCTGATGGATCATGATCAACGTAACATGGTGATATTATAGATTTAATTTTAATGTTAGTTTGATGATTTATTTTAAGTAATGGGAATGGAAAAGTAATGTGTTGGTGACATTTGTCTTTGCTTTATTAGGTTATGAATGGACAATAATTAATCCGCTCTCATGTTTAGACGAAATTAAATAAAAATTGATAGAATAAAATGGTACTATCATGGAAAATGAAATGAAACAAAAATATTTACATAACAATATGATTATTATTGGAAAAAGATGGCATGATTAATCAATTGGAGTCAGATGAACGGCAAAGCAAACACCAAATTGTAACTTCAAAGGCCATATTATACCTATCTAGAAATAAATAAAGAAAAAAAAATACCTAAAAGAAAAAGAAATAATTTAATTAGTATAATGGCAAAGACGTGGAACCCACAAAAAGAGCATCCAATGACAGACGTACACATCACTGCGGCGCCAATCACTCTTTTTAAGTCAAACCAAATGATAATACCCCATGCTCCCTAATTATTTACAAGAAAAGAAAAGAGAAATAGACAAAAAGCCGAAAAAATGTTCACCAACAACCGAGCCCATTTTGGTAAATCCGCATCTTTTGTCTGCTCTTAACGGCGTCGTTTAAAGGATTTTTTGTTTTAAAATACTGCCGCGTTTTTGACAGGATTTGACCGACGGTTAAGATTTGACCAGAGTCAGGGGTTAAAACAAGTAAATCCATTTGTTTCCTAAAATGCGTCGGTGGAGCTTAACCTCTGATTAAAAAAAAAAAACAAACAAAAGAAATAAACAAACAGAGCGAGCGAGCGAGAGAGAGAGAGAGAGAGAGAGAGAGAGAGAGAGAGAGAACGAGAGCTTGCGAAGAGAGAAAGAATCGCTTGCTTTATAAGCCATCAAAGCCAGAGGCTTATATTTCTCGGGGAGGAAGAAGAAGAAAGAAGCAAGAGAGAGAAAAGCTGTTATTGTTTTTTAAAGAAAGCTTTTCTTTCTTTGTTTGAAGTTAACAGAGAAAGAGCCACGGCCATGGTGGAGTCAAACGATTCCATTCCTCTTGATACAGAAAAGATCTATATGGGTGGAAAGGTTCGTTCCCGCTCCATTTTTCTTTATTTTTCACTCTTTTTTTTTTGTTTTCATTTTATATTCTGCATTTTTATTTATGAATTGGGGTTAGTTTTATGGGGAAAAGAACCCATTTTTTCTATTGTTTTGAAAATGGGGGAATATTGGGTTGATTCGAAATTCATTGAATTTAATTCTGCAATATTTAGAATGTAACGAAATGGGTATCATCAGATCTATGCATTCCTTATTTGGTCAAATTTATTATATATTTTTTCTTTTCTTTTACATATTTAGTAAGCTCGGTTAGTTTCCATTTCTAGTTTCAACTATCTTCCTTTTTTTTTTTAATTTATAAAGCAATCATTTTTTGGTTTTTTCTTAACCTTTTTTTGTCTTTTTACCTCTCTTATGGTAAATGGGTCATCCTCCTTTGTATTCAAATTTGTGTTCGTTTAAGTCTTAAAATGTGCTGTAAATTTACTGGCTTTTGAATTATAAAGATATACCCTTTTTTGGTTTATTTACAATCTTATGTATATTGGGTATTTGATTTTTTTTTTCTGATCTTGTGTAATTCTGTAGTGTTACTTGTTGTTGCTATTGCCTTTGGATTTATCTCCTTTTACTGTTCTTTTTTGATTGGTTGGAGATTCTTTCCTTCTTAGTTTGTTGCTTCTAATGGCAAAAGAAGTTAGATAATGGATTCTTCCAACTATTCATTCTTCGGGACTATGCAAGTGTGTTTGCATTTAATTGAAGAAACCTTGGCTGTACCTTTTTCCTTGTTTCACTTTTATTTTATTATATTAAAATTGTCTAGCTGTAAATTTTCAATTTTTCTTTTACATCAACGCAATGTCAATGTCTTCTTTTAATATTAGAGATTCCGTGCTCTCTTTTTAGACTGTCATCTCTTTAGAAGAGTGCAATGATTGATCTCAGGAACCACTCATTTTGATTTTTCTTTTCTTTTGCAAAGTAATGTTAAGTTGGATTTCCCTAAAAGAGGTGAGTGCACATGGGAAGTTCTTTTTGATGAATAAATTTGTTTAGATAATTTAGAGTGTTTCTTTTCTTTTCTTCCTTTTTCGTAGTAAAGGGTCACATGAAACAAATGATTTGTCTTACATAACTGATAGCTCTTCTTTTTGAACAACTACTTACGTAGTTAGAAAATATTATGGTACTCAAAGTTTCAATAAATCTCATCTATGATTGTTTGAAATGCTTAACCATATGTGTTGATTAGTATGCATCTTTTATGTGTTTATAATGTGCTTGCCTAAGCATCTTTCAGGAACATCATGTACGAACGCGCTGTGGTTCTGTGTCTGTTATAGTATATGGAGACCAAGACAAGCCAGCCCTAATTACATATCCTGATTTGGCTTTGAATCGTAAGTATAATGGTGTTGGATACTTGAGTGTCTTCTTCCCTTTGTTTCTTTTCTTCCCCTGTTATATGAATTTGTAATATATACTCAATTCAGGAGTAGCTTTAGCAGTTTCTTCAATTTACACTCTTTTTCATTCATAATTTTTGTTGTTAGCTGGATCAATGCGTCTATGTATGCACATTTACATGTTAGAGAAGTTCATTAGGAAGCATTGCTTCTCTTAGTTTGTGTATATCTCCAAGTCTGCTTTCTGACAACTCTTTTGTTCTTTATTTTGGTAATTTTCTTCAGATATGTCTTGTTTCCAAGGATTGTTCTTTTGTCCAGAAGCGGCCTCCTTACTGCTCCATAATTTCTGCATTTACCATATTAGTCCTCCTGGGCATGAGGTCTGTAAATTAGTTGGCATATGCCTGTAATGCCTTATTTTCTGTCTTATATGGACTTTTTTATCTCTTGATAACACAGTATATCAATTATTGGATTCTATTACTCACATAGTTTCTTTTCTGGCACTATCACAAGAGTTCTTGCAGTTGGGAGCTGCTCCAATTTGTCCAAGTGTTTCTGCACATTGTGTTGACGACTTAGCTGATCAGATCCTTGAGGTCCTTAACTTTTTTGGGTAATCAGATTGCTATTCTGAATTTTATGTACGAGACTTTTTTTTATGGTTGAGGCTGCCTACTGACTTATGATAAAGTAGCATGGCATCCTACTAGAGAGCTATCTGATTTTTCTGGTGTCTATGTTTTGATTGAAAGGGGGTTTCTTTTCGCATTAGGAGCCGTGGACGTCTTTGTTAACAAATTCATAGTTGAGATCATGTGTTAACTTTGTTTTTGATGGCATCAGGCTTGGTGCAGTGATGTGCATGGGGGTAACAGCGGGTGCTTACATCCTTACTCTGTTTGCTGTAGGTTTCTTTATGAATCCTTTGAGTAGTATTGTTTAAATGTTTTTGATGTACAAGTTCATTGACAAAGCTTTTGCATTGCAGATGAAATACAGAGAACGTGTTCTTGGTTTGATACTTATATCCCCTCTTTGCAGAGCACCCTCTTGGACGGAATGGTTTTATAACAAGGTTCCTTCCTTAGATTGTTGGTTATATCTAACATTTTTTGTTTTAAATTTCTATAGTATGACTAAAATGACTTATAATCTGTAGGTGATGTCAAATTTGTTATATTTTTATGGAATGTGTGGACTGCTTAAAGAGTTTTTGCTTCAACGTTACTTCAGCAAGGTATCCTAGCAGTCTATCTTGTAAGTTTCATTTTGTATATCCTCACTTATTGAGTAGGTTGAATGATGAGATTTATATAAATTGTAACAGGAAGTTCGTGGTAATGCAGAAGTTCCTGAGTCGGATATAGTTCAAGCATGCAGAAGAGTTAGTGCTTAAGCATTTCTTTTTCTTTTATTTTGGTTTTCTCGTCTTCCTGCATAGCATGTATGCTGGATTTGGATTTCTCTTTCTGTTTCTTTTTCGCCCTTTTTTAAATGGTGAATTTGAAAGTTGGCATACTTATTCCCATGGCATGTTTGTTTTCTTAGTTGCTGGATGAGAGGCATGGCTCAAATGTGATGCGATTTCTTCAAGCAATTAATAGGTATAAAATAATATGACTACATTTTTATTGTCACTTCTTTTGTTTGCATGTTACTAGTCTTTATTATGTTGAATTTTCAAGTGCTCAAAACTTTGTTTTGCCAACCTGCAGGAGACCTGACCTTAGCAGTGGGCTGAAGAGACTCAGATGTCGTACCCTAATATTTGTTGGGGATAACTCACCATTTCATTCTGAGGCCCTCTACATGACATCCAAGTTGGATAGAAGATTTAGTGCCTTAGTTGAGGTAAGTAGTACTTAGTTTTTGGGATTACCTATGTACCAGGGATTGCTTTGCTAAAATGATGTTGAATGATACTTGGATATTCTGCAAAGTCAGTGTCATGTACATTCTTAGTTACGCTTATTTGACCTGGTCAATGTTACACATGATTTGCAAATCAGAAGGGGTATCTAGTAGTCTCTCACCTACTCCCAATATACCATTATGGGTAGGTCAACCAGTCTCTTGGATGATTGTAAGGATTCCCATACGCATTTGTGGCTGTGAGCTGTAATTTGTTAATAACATTCTTGTAATATTGGTAAATTCTCCTTTTTATTGCTGTTTTCAATTAATTCCTGAGTCTTGTTTTTGATGATTAATGCTTTGTGTACCTAAATGAAAGTGCTAAATCTTATGCTTAATGGGGGAGGATGGATTGCCTATGCAGGTCCAGGCTTGTGGATCAATGGTGACAGAAGAACAGCCACATGCAATGTTGATACCTATGGAATACTTCTTCATGGGGTATGGGTTGTATAGGCCTTGCCAGTTGAGTGACAGCCCGAGGAGCCCTTTAAGTCCATCTTGCATCTCACCGGAGCTTCTATCTCCAGAAAGCATGGGTTTGAAGTTAAAACCTATAAAGACCCGTGTTTCCCTTGAAGTTTGATAGTTGGCCAGGGGTTTAGAAAGATTGGATTTATTTTGTTCATTTTTTATAAAAAAATTTTGGTTCTTTTTTGTCTTGGAAAAAAAAAAAAGCAAGTATCAGAAGGGTAGAAGCAGTTGGGATGGGGCTGTAGATACAGGAAGAATCAGAAGGAATATAGGGAGGGGTAACCGTAGCATGCATTGATTCTTTTGTAGTCAGTCATAAAGGAGGTCATAGAGCCGTGTTTATGTAAATTCTAAAGAGGACTCTGAATTTATTTATGATGATGACGAACAACCAATAATGGAGTTGAACTACCTGATTATTGTGATTACTTTCCCATGTTTCAGGGTCTCTCTCTCTCTCTCTCTCTCTCTGTCTCTCTCGCTCTCACTCCCCGTGGCTGAATTGTCAATGTCTATGTTAATAATGCTATACATTTGGAGGATTTGGTAGCACATGGGGATGGGATGAAACCATTCCATGGGAGAGGAACATGCTTAATTGAATACCTCATTATGGAAGATGTGGTGTTTTTGTGGCGGAGTCTTGACTTTAAAATTTGGAAAGAAGTCGACCTCCAGCTTTGTTAAAACGCAAAATTTACTTATCTTTCCTTTCTATCCGCGCAAAGCCCAAAATTATTGATTTTATAAAAAAAATTGATGTAGAATTTGAACGTAAAAACTGCATGAGATTTTCTTTTAACGGAAGCCATCAAGAAAAGAAATTAAGAATGGGAAGAATTGAATAATGCATTTGAAAAGTTTGTTTTCATTTGGACTTGCAGAAAAGAAAAAACGGAAATTCTTTTCGTTTTTTGTCTTTGCCTTGCTTATATGGTTTGAGTAGTCCAACCTCGGTTTTTTTTTTTCGACTACGCATCAAGCTCGTCGGCGAAGCGTTAGGTGATCCGTCACCACCACAAAACCAACTCCACGTCCCCACCGAATACATTCTCTACATCACCTAAAAAAATTCAACAGTTTTGAGGCGGGCGGGTGGGCGGGCAGGCAGCAGGCGTCGGAGAGCCGCCTAAAAATGGCGGGAATAGTGGTGGTTTTTGACTTCGATCGGACGATAATAGACGGGGACAGCGACAGTTGGGTGGTGACAGAGATGGGCCTTTCCGACCTTTTCCATCAGCTTCGCTCTACCTTGCCTTGGAATTCCCTTATGGTTTGTGTTGCCTTTTGATTTAACTTTCTTATCCGTTACCACTCGATTTGCTTGCTTATAATAATAAATACTTTATTTTTATTGATCATTTGCTAGTTAATATTAGTATTTGATTTACCCTATGTTTGGTTGCTGGGAACATCCGCTTTATCTCTTAATGAAATGAAAATTTTCAGTATCTTGTAAGTTTTCTTCCTTCACCAACGTTGATTACTAGAAAGAAACTGCAGTATCTGTGAACTCGAAATTATCAAATTAATGTTACGTTCTATGCTAATAAGTTACCAATACAAAAGTTTTAAGGCTTCTAAATTCTGTTTTAATTACATCAAATCAAATGTGTTTGATTTTTTTATTAAAGAGTAAAGTGCATGATTTATTGTTAACTGTAGTAAGCTTTTCTGTTTTTGTAATTATTGCTGAAAGAGAGTAGAGGCTTTTTAACATCATGAACTCAATAGATATGTTAAACCTAATTTTAGGATAGGATGATGAAAGAGCTTCATTCCCAAGGGAAAACAGCTGAGGAGATTACAGCATGCTTGAAACGGACTCCGTTGCATCCAAGAATTGCTGCTGCTATAAAATCAGCCTACGCCCTTGGGTAGTAATCTTGGTCATTTCTCGTTTCCTTGTTTGTTCTTTGTCAAGTTCTGGGGTTGATAATGGTTGTCATGGTACTGTTATGAAATTTCAGATGCGACTTGAGGATAGTCAGTGACGCAAATCAGTTCTTCATTGAGAAAATCTTGGAATATCAGGGTCTGTTGGGTTGCTTTTCAAAGATCTATACAAACCCAAGCTTTGTAAATGAAGAAGGAAGGCTGAGGATCTTTCCTTATCGTGATTCTACCTTATCTCCACATGGGTGCAGTCTATGTCCTTCCAATTTGTGCAAGGTAAACAAGTTCACTGATAGATGGATATTTTGGTATATGCTAGGGTGGATTAGTCTGTGCAGTCCTTTTTTTGGTATGGTTTTTGACGTTCCTTCCTGTTTCATGAAAGAACTGAGGGAATTTATGAATTGCAAGGGAATATGGTCATCCTTCCTCGTTTCTAAAGCATCTGAATTTATTAGTTCACTGTGTTTTCTAAAAGGGTCTTTACCATGAAATTTGTGTAATGTCGATCTACTCCTACTCCTCGAAATAAGCAAGGTGTCAGTGTTTATGCATTTGGCGTAGAGAAAAGTAGGATTCATTTATTTCTGTCAATTCTAGCCATGTTGAATTATATTGGTTTGGCATCTAGGTGCTTGGGTGAAATATTTTGTGATTAAGCACCTGTGCATAACTATTGTGGTTAATTTTTGCTACATCATCATCAGTCATCACAATACATAGAATTTATTTAGTTAATGCACACTATTACCGATAAAATCATAGTTTGGTTGCTCCTTTACTGCTTGATATATGCTGCCTTCCAGGATCTTAGTTTGGCAATTTAATAGTTACTGTACGTTAGTATCCCACAATTATATTCTTTGTGTTGCTATAAGATATTTTCATCATAGTTATTCCTCATCTTAAGGTAGAGTTTTAATTGTGGTTTCTTCTATTGTAGGGCCTAGTACTGGACCATATCTATGCTTCTGCTCCTGAAGGTGGGAGGCAGAATTTTATCTACCTGGGAGATGGGAGAGGTGATTACTGCCCCACTTTGAGGCTTCAAGGCAGTGATTACGTGATGCCAAGGAAGAAGTATCCTTTATGGGACTGTATTTTTAGGGAACCAGCCCTTGTCAAAGCAGAAGTTCATGAATGGAGCAACGGTGAAGAGCTTGAGAAGATCTTACTCCACCTTATCGACAAAATCCCCACAGAACAAAGCATCAGTGGCAGCAATCCTTCTTCTCAATCGAATTCATCTGATTGCAAGCTCCACATTTCAGTGTCTTCGCCTGAATCATTTACTCAAACACTCCGGGTTCCTCACTAGGTAGTGGTGGGAGTACTAAGTCATACCAGAGACCCTCAACAGTGGAGGGTGTTGTCGTATTGCTGTCTATTCTTAAAGTCAGCTCAAGCAACAGTTGATAAATGTAGAATTTTGCTTTATCTTTAGGATCAATGATCTCTGCCTTTCACCCTCATCACAACTTCCTAGCCAATCTCATTTCAATTCAGATCATGTTTGGAAAGTCACCGTCCAGGCTTAAGGTAGCTTGGTGCACGAACGTAAAGCCGAGTTAGAATCAAGTTATGAGATCAGGCCCACGTATCTTAGGAATCTGATCAGATTCAGTTTTAATCTATCACTAAATTCTGATAATGTCTATCAAATGACATGTAGGGCTAATTTTTGCTTGGGAACATTTTGGCTTCTGTAATGAACTAGATATTACTAGTATTATAAAGAAAACCATTTATGATGTTCAAGGGTTTCAACATAGTTGTCATGAAATCTAATAAACACCAGCTTTTCTGCCCACCTCCACAAAGTCATTGCTTCATTTCTTCCTACACGGCTTTGATTCTGTTTCCGTCTCTGATGAGAGACTTCCAATCCCACATGTGGCTTCAATGTCTTTCACCACCCTTTGGTCTACACCTCTGACCGGGACAACTGGAGGCATTCAATTCGATTACTCAGAGGACAATAGATGCGGCGTGCCGCAGCCAACTTTGAACGAGTATTCAATTTTTATTACCACTGAAAATTTTGTCAAAAATAATGCAGAGCTTTTGTATTTATTATTATTAATAAGGAAAAGAAGAAAAACTATTCTTCTTACCCTCATAAGAATTAATGAGAAAAACTTTGATTGCAATATTTGTTCATTCTAACCGTTGGACTACTGACGCCACATCATTGAAGATGTTGACTATTGTATTATTAGTAGTTTTTTTTATGTAAATAGTTATCTTTTGTATAGAGGTATGTTTGAGAAAATATTTTTAAATGTAAAAGTCACGTGATAAAGAAAAAATATTATAATTTTTAAATTCAAATATAAAATGTTATCTTTTTATATTATAATTTAAAGATTATATTGTACGATGAGAATCATTATCTTTTATAAGATAATTACGAAAATAATACATTTTTTCAAGTATTATTAAATAAATTACTCTTAAAATATAAGAAGTAGTTAAACTTTATGTTTATTGTATTTATGAAGCTACTTATATATTTTCTCTTAACATATCGAGTCTTGAAAGTGAAATAATTCTTAAAATAACATCTATTAAAAATCACACATTGAATTTAATTCTTTTGAATTCCAAGTAAAACTCATGTACGACCACAATATTTTCCTTTCACGTATCTGCCGCTTCCATTTGATCTATTAATAAGAAAGAAGAAGGCAATAAAAGAACAAAATAAAAATAATGGGCCAACTCAACATATTCAATTATTCATTCCGTACTTGCCACTAGCGACTGGCCAACAGTGCAAACGTTCGGCTGGCAAGCTGGAACCGATGAGAGAAAACAATTTTGAACGGCCAAGATTGCAAGGTTCTTGATCAGCGAAAAGGAAATAAAGCCAGTATCATTCCAGAATAAAATAGAACCGAAAGCAGTTCCAAGAAATTAGAAACTTGTTACCTTCCCTTCTCTTGCCCAACAGGTATCTACCGAGGAGCCATGGCATGGACTCCTCTGACTTGTCGCTTGTCCAAAACATATAAGAACCACATTTTTCGGACCCTATACTGAACCCCAGCAGATAGAAACGTCTCTTTTTTTTTTTCTTCTCTTCTTCTTTCTTTTGCTTCCCTCCCTTATTGTTCCTTCAAGAACCAATCTTTTTTTTTCAAGTAAAATCTCTCTTTTTCTCCCTATCTGGGGCTTCAAGGCGTAGTTAAAATGGAAAAAAAGGGAGAAGAAAGAGAGCTGGGTATGTTCTTTGATGGGATCATAGAGTCCATGCCTTTGTTTGCAAAGCAGTTCATTGCTGGAGGTGTTGCTGGGGGCCTTGCAAAGACCGTTGTTGCCCCACTTGAGCGTGTCAAGATTTTGTTACAGGTAAAGTTGGATTTTTCTTTTTTTTAACACTTTGACTTAATTTCTTGGTTCTTGCTTTTTTTTGTGTCTCATTACTCTTTGTCATGGTTGTTGGATTCTTTGGTTCTTCTTGGTTGTGATTTTGTTGCTTGCTTTTTTTTTAAAAAAAAAAAAAAATTCTGATGGCTTGCATCCATAGTTGATTTTCGAGCTTGTGATGCCTTGTTTTGACCGTAGCTCAACTTAGGTGCGATGAAGTCTTGTGAATTATCTTTTAATGAGATGATGTTCTGTTGGTGAAGATTATATGGGTTTTGGGATTGTTCATTTTTCGCCGAGATGGGGTCTTTCTGATATTCTTGAGTATCAATTGCTGATGAGAATTAGGAGATTTAACTTATCAAACCCTACCAATGTTGATTTTTTGATCTTTCCCAATATTTTCGGAATGCCTTCTGCATTCTAGGTGACTAAAAGTTGAGGAATAACAAACTCATATCCTTGGTGTGACCACATCATTAGTAATGAGAGGCTGTGGTTTTTGATATTGCGCTGCCACCCGCCAAGGCCCCAAGTACCTGCAACATGTGAAGATTCACCCTGCATTAGCAGAAAGAACTAATTCATTATTCCGTTTCAGACTAGAAGAGGAGAATTTCACAGCATAGGGATCTTTGGATCCATTAAAAAGATTGCAACGACAGAAGGCATCCTGGGTTTCTACAGGTTGATGTCCAATTCATTATCCTTTACATGAAGGTTATTCTGAAAAGTTATCTTCAATTTCTTACTTATTTTATGGGATGAGCAGAGGAAATGGTGCTAGTGTTGCTCGAATTGTTCCCTATGCAGCACTTCATTATATGGCTTACGAGCAGTACCGTAGATGGATCATCAATGGTTTTCCTGACATTGGAAGAGGCCCTGTACTTGATCTTGTGGCTGGATCATTTGCTGGAGGAACTGCTGTGCTTTTTACTTATCCTCTTGATTTGATTCGGACTAAATTAGCTTATCAGGTAAATAGTTGATTATATAGCTGGAGGCTCTTTGGAGCTGCAGCCAGGGCAGTCAGCCTGGCACTCGCTTCTGAGCTTTTTCTGTTTCTCTGACAAGGTTGATTTGCTAGTGCAGGTTGTTGGTCCACCAAAGATTAATGTGAAAGGGGTAGTTAGTACTGAACAAATTTATAGAGGAATTCTTGATTGTTTTTCAAAGACTTACAAAGGGTCTGGGCTCAGAGGTCTCTATCGTGGTGTAGGTATGAATTTCAAAACTAATCTGCTGTTAGCTTCTCTTTTGGTCTTGTGGGGTCTCCTGCTAATATGTGAGAAATTTTCTCAGCTCCATCACTTTATGGAATCTTCCCATATGCTGGTTTGAAGTTTTACTTCTATGAGGAGATGAAACGCCATGCACCTGGGGAGCAGAGGAAAAAAATAATGGTGAATCTAGTTTGTGGGTCTGTAGCTGGTCTCTTGGGCCAAACTTTCACATATCCTCTTGATGTTGTGAGGAGGCAAATGCAGGTATATTTACTCCCTGGATCCAAAAGAGCAATTGAAAAGTGATCAAACTGTGAATTCTAAAGTAATGGATGAGAACTGTCTTATTAGGTCCAAAGGCTCTCGGCATCCAACAGTCCCGAGTTGAAAGGAACGATGGGATCACTTATTATGATTGCCCAAAATCAAGGCTGGAAGCAATTGTTTTCAGGTCTAAGCATCAACTACCTTAAGGTAGGAAAAGGCCTTCCCGTTTGTGAGCCTTTTATCATTCATTTATTATATTAATTTTTGTATGTCTACTCCAGGTTGTACCGTCTACGGCAATTGGTTTTACAGTTTATGAAATCATGAAATCAAGCCTGAGAGTTCCATCCCATGATGAAGCTGTGATAGAAGTGGTAACAAATAAAAGAAATCTCCATTCATAACAACGGGTACTAATTCATCTCATTCATCGGGTGCTTTGCTTCACCTTCAAAATTCTTATGTTTTAATTACTGACCAAGTCAGGCCGTCTCACTTGTACATTCGATTCTTTTAAGCTGTACAATTTGTACAGCTGACATAAAGGGATGATGAGGAAGCAAACTCTATTGATTAGACTAGTAACAGTTTCTCCATCAAGGATGATGAGTCTTCCAAGTTTTAGACTCATACACTATGTAAATAATTTGGGTATTAATCGAATAAAGAATTTTGACTACTGCTGTTGAGAAATAAATATCAGTGAGGACGTATGTATGTCACTAGCTACAATATGACTGAGGACCAAGGTTTTGATGGAAAAGGCTATTACACTCAAAATTAAAGATTATACAGGTAGTAAGTTGTTTGCTCACGAGATCCAGGAAATCAAGTGACTACGGACTTCTGATGGTTGCTCAAAACAACTAAATAGAGTATAAAAAGTTGATACGTTGTGGTGGATGCTATGAGATATCTCTTTACTGGAACAGAAGCAAATGTTTCTTGGCAGCATTCTGACCTTGAGTCAGCTTGGGGTTACAAAATCCTTGAACAGAATGTTCCCTGATCGAAGTACGTAGGTATTCAGAAGCAAAAAGTTGTTTGATGTGAAGAAATGTTTCAGTGATGACAAAAGGTTGCTATTGAATGGATGTTTAAATTTCAATACAAGCATAATGTACAATCCGAAAAACTTTCCACAATGCTAATTATGAGTTACTCTGCAGTAAGCAACTACATTTTCCTTTGATGCGGCAACTAACATTACAAACATCAATGGAAGGGTTTTCCAAAACTTTACCAGTAATCACCACAAGAGCATTTGCCATCCCTGAAGTGATGAAAGCGCTTTTTATCCCTCACAATCAACTCTCTCCCAACAATCTTGGACATGATTTTTATTGCATTGTGGCAGTCGCCGCAGATTCTCAGGTTCTTAATGATCCTAAGAGGTGTCCTTGCCGGAGTACTAATAAGACCATAAGCAATTGCCAAACGCTCGCTATGGTATTGCAAGGCCTGCTCTTTTGCCTCCTGATCAATGTCATGAAGCACATACCTTGTATCAGGCACATACCCCGCTTCCCTCATCTGCCCATTCAAACCTTTCAGCTTCTCATTTACTTCTCCCTTGAAAGGGTTCATACACCGATACTCAATCACCCTATTCTTCTCCTCAATCATGTTAATCACAGAATGCTTCTTCCTTGGTGGTGCTCGGTGTTCATTCTCACTTCTCATAGGAGGATCAAATCCAAGCAACAACTCCTCAACATGATCCTCAAGGTCAATATCTCCATGAATTCGTGCAAAACCTCTGATTGCCTCCCAAATCTCCACTGTTGGCTCAATAGGCATATTCTCAATAAACTCCACAGCCTCATTCAAATACCCAGCTCTCCCGAAAACATCAATCACTCCTAAATAATGTTCAACTCCCGGAGCAATCCTGTATTCATTCTTCATCAATTCAAAGTACATTAGTCCTTCCTCCACAGCCGCCACAGTGGCACAAGCCGATAGAACAGCCAGAAAAGTTTCGCTATCCGGCTGAAACCCATCTTTTCTCATATCCTCAAACAGCAACAATCCATCATCTCCTTTCCCATTCATCGCATAGTCATTTATCATCAAATTCCAAGAAGCCATATTTCGCTCACGCATTTTATCAAACACGCTGCGAGCATCTCTTATATCAGCGCATTTCCCATAAATATCTATCAATTTGTTGTTCAATTCGATATCACCAGCAAACTTTGATCTTCTCAAGAATTCATTAACTCTTCTAGCTAATTCGAGCGAATTCATATTCCCGCAAGCATCCAATAACGCCCCGAAAACATTATAATCCGCTAAGACACCTTGACCCATATAATCTAAAGCTTCCTTAACCTTGCCTTCTTTGCATAACTTCATCAAATCCACGGTAATACTCTGTAATGTTGGATTTTCAGGAGATGGGTGGCTTTCGTTTCGGTTTTCAGTGTTCGATTTACGAGGGTTGGGCCGATTTTTCGTGGTTTGGCGGTGAGTTGTGACACTTTGGCGGCGGTAAGTCCTGATAGATCTGTTGCTATCAGTGTTATTGGAAGCCGCGTAGGTGCATGGACGCTTGAGTTTGTTGGGGTTTTGAGAAAAACAGAGCTTGATTTTCTCGTTGAAAGCGAGAGAGTGCTTGGCATTGATGGAAGATTTTAAGTGGGAAGAGAAGCTAATGGAATTTCCCGTGTTTTGAAGGGACACCAGAGACGCCATTGTTTTTTTCTTAAGGGGGCCAAGAAATGCGGTTACCGAGCTTCGGATGTCGATAAACTTATCAAATAACACTCGACCTAAACGACAGCGTTTTTCTCAAGTTTATTTTCATTTGGGCACTCTTTTTGCAAGTAGTTAACTTAGATGAAGTAAAATTGATATTTGATGGTATTGCCTGCCGTGACATGATAACATCTCTTGTCAACATATCTGATAGCGCCAAAAGTTCAAATCTAATCAGCCAAATACCATGCTGTTTCAGTGCTTCAGCTGCTTTGCAAATGCTGGCTGTTTTGGAGACCATCCTGCACCAATGCTGGGCAAGGTGTCATCCATGGAGCTCCCCATCAAAATATCTACCCTGCAATGCACCATGCTTGGACAAGAGAACCGGTAGCCAACTCAAAAACTACACCAGTAGGGGGTGCAAAATTAGAATAGTCTTAATCATACTCTCATCAAAATTTCAATTTAGTTTCTACCCTTATAAAACAAATTTCATTCAAAGAATCTTGTTTATGGTGTCCCACGATGGGATCAGAATTCAGAGGGTAATTCTTGTTGGATAGCAATCACCAAAACATTCTTGCAAGATGATCCAGTTACTAAAATTAGTATTACTTTATTGTCAACATATCTCAGTACATGATCATAACTCAAGGCCTCGCTGAATAATCGAAGCTTAAAGTAAATAAGAAACAGATTACACTTTTAACAGCTTCAACATCATAGCATGCGAAACATAAGTATAAATAGTAAACAATTAAGAAAACTGAAACTGGGTGATCAAATGATATAATCTGACCACTCAGAGATGAATGAAGTATGATCCATGGACTCTCCAGGGCACTCCTCGTGCCTTGACGGTTTCTCCTTCCCTCCCACGAGCCTTGCTGGGTTCCCTACAGCTGTGGTCTGAGGTGGCACATCAATCAGCACCACTGACCCTGCTCCAATCTTTGCTCCTTCCCCAATCTTCACATTCCCTAATATGGTTGCACCAGCCCCAATCAACACCCCATCTCCAATCTTGGGATGCCGATCCCCACACGC
This sequence comes from Theobroma grandiflorum, assembly GCA_036013995.1. Classification (NCBI taxonomy): domain Eukaryota; kingdom Viridiplantae; phylum Streptophyta; class Magnoliopsida; order Malvales; family Malvaceae; genus Theobroma; species Theobroma grandiflorum. Next base: position 42,145,399 of record CP142129.1, read on the forward strand.
CTTCCCAGTCCCACCAAGTGTAACATGATGTAAGATCGACACATTGTTACCAACAACCGCGGTCTCACCAATCACCACTCCAGTGGCATGATCAAACAAAATCCCCTTCCCAATCTTTGCCGCCGGATGTATATCAACAGCAAAGACATCAGAGATTCGAGAGTGTAATGCCAATGCTAGCGGCCTACGTGATTGAGTCCACAACTTGTGTGCTACTCGATGAGCCTATAGCAACAAAATTCCAAATATTATTAATTTTTTTCCTTTTTCCCCCAATTTTCTACGCTATCAATAAAAACCAATGCTTTAGACAAATTCCTTTTGCAACATTCATTCAATTAACAATAAGCATACCATTTTTATCCAAAGTGCTAAAAGCTATTCAATCTTAACCGTCCATGTCAAGCAAGGAATTTGATCTAAAGTCCGACATGTAACTTATAATGATGTAAAAACCTTAATTTTGAAACCATACAAGGCCTAATATTCCTTCTGTAAATCATCCTTCAAAGTATATCAGACTTATTGAAATAGCTTATGAAACCAAAGTCAATTAATCAGAGGAAATTAAGAAAGTGTATTACCTGGCAAGCCAAGAATCCCTTATAATTAAGCAGGCAATGAGAGAATGAGACGCAAGCAGGGTCCCTAACTCGAGCCGCACGGAGATCGGCGACGGCGGCGGCTCGAAGAGAAGGGTCAGAGGAGAAAGTATTCAGAAAGAGATCGTAGAGGAGCGTCGAGAGCAGCGTGGAGGAGCAGAGCTTGTTGCCGAGATGGAAGGAAAGCGAGCGCTCCAGAGAGGAGTGAGATAGGATCGTAGAGTAAAGGTAGCTAGCTAGAGCCGGCTCAGATTCCGCATCGCGGCGTGCCTCGGCTTTTATTTGTGCCCACACCCACGCCTCGTCTTCCTCCACGGGTGTTTCCGTCGCTTGAGAAGGCGGCAGAGAAGGGTACCGGAGATCGCCGGCCGGCATTTTTGGGTGGTGGCGTACGTTAGCGAAGTTTCTGATGGTGCGGCGTTACAGGATAGAAAGGGCGGAGTCTTAGGATAGAAAGGGCGGAGTTTTAACCGTGATAGTCCAATGAGAAGAGAGGAAACACAAAGTTTGTGAAAGCTAATTCCTTACGTTTACATTCTTGTATGCTTTATTTTTCGGGAGTTCGTGGAGGTGACACGTGGGGAGATTTGCTTCAGCTGAGGAGCCGTCAACTATTCCGAAAGAATAAGGTATTTTCCGTCTACCAAACATGTCGCTAGAGAATGATTTTTCTTTTGGTAAGAGTAATATATAAGTAGCGTACTAGAAACGCATTTATTATTTTCGCTCTTTTTTTTTTGTCTATTTTTTTTTAGGAAAATGAGGTTTATGCTTTTATGATACGAAAAACAGAGGTTCCCATACATCATGACGTAATATGTCTGAAACAATACTAGGAGGATTATTGAAAATAATAAAATTTTCTAAACTAGAAAAGTTAATATTAGTCATGAAATTTGCAACTAGATCGTTTTCTCTAGAAACATGCATACCGTGAACCTTCCATTGATGCCAAAAAAAGAGGATGAATTGATTGGAGTAAGGATGAGACATCGGATTCTTGAGAGCTTGAACCACCATTTTATTATCAATTTGAAGATCAATTTTTCTATACCCCAAATCCCATGCCAATAACAAACCTTTGTAGACGTTCCCTAACCCCGCTCTATAAGTAGTACACTTGCCTAACTTGAGTGAAAACCCGCCCTTTTACGTACCATGGTTGTCTCGTAATGTACCACCAGCTGCTGACTTACCAACAGAAGCTTTAAACGCTCCATCCATATTTATCGCAATCAAATCCGGTTCAGGAGGCTGCCACCCTGTAAGCCGGGGTTCACTTAAGGAATGAGTTGACATAATATTCGGGATTCGGCACATTAGTAGTACAGGCCTGAACCTGATGTATTGAAGCCACCCAACTATTAATAAGTGACATTTGATTTTCAGTTGTCATCACCTTATTCTCAAACACAAAACGATTTCTCCAATTCCAGCTAAACCAGTAAGTAACACCAAAAACCGTACTCCAAGGAATGCCATAATCAACAATTTACTTCTACTCTACTTCAAAGACAGCCACTCGAGTAAGGAAGAATTAAAAAAACGCACCTTGTAAGCTTTGTGGGAGAATTCTGCACCAAAGTGCAGTGATTACTAGACAATCCCTCAACACATGGGATGCTGACTTGATGTCCAGATGAAATTGAGGACAACTTGGGTCATTCGTGAAACGTCTTCGCAGCCATTCCTTATTCGTGAGCGATTTGTCATGAAAGCATGATAAAGAAAGGTGTGAATTCTTTCCGGACCGCATCACTTCCAAACTAGATTCCATAGACTACTATTATGAGTACAATTAACTTCCAAAATACCTCCCAACGCTGCATAAGCCGATGCCACCATGAAGACACCTAAAGAGGAAGACAACCAAAAGGGTCTATCTGGCTCTAAGCTGGATAAAGGAGGAAGCGTATTTGTCAAAGCATTAAACTCTTCTACGGGTAACCTGCCTGCAACTTGACTTAGGTCCCATTCTCCGTTCGATAGAATGAACTCACAAACACTGCTCGAATCATCAATTTCCAATCCCAAAGTCCGTGCAGCAGCTGCTAAGAGATAATCACACAGCCAGTTATCCAACCAAAATCTCGTAGTAACACCGTTACCAACTGCCAACAGCATACTGGCTTTAAATGCATCCCCCAACTTACTAATTGAGCACTAAAAAGCTGAGGCCCGTGCCTTGTAGATGTTATTCGGTATCAAATTCATACCAATGTTATATTTACTCCTAACCACCTTTACCCATAAAGATGCTGGTGTCGAGATTAAGTTCCAGCAGGCTTTAAGCAAGAAAGCGTTATTCATTTTTCTCATGCATCGAATTCCCAATCCTCCCTCCTCTTTAGGTCGACATATGTTCTTCCACTTCATAGCATGGATTTTCCGAGCATTAGGATCCCCGTCCCAAAGGAAATTACGACCATGCATCTCAATTTTACCAATGTCAGTTTGCCTGCAAAAGAGAGAGTCGAGGCTTTCCAAAAAGACAATCTGCTGCAAATTTTTTCCTCCAAATACTTGAATAAGGAATATTCCTTGCAACCATGCAATAATGGAACTCCTAGATATTTACCCAGATTAGTTGAATGAGAAAAGCCTGAGCATTCGCTAATCGCATGAATTATATCCATCCCACACCATTTCTGGAACAATAAAAAGAGGTCTTCTCCACATTAACCTTTTCATTGGAACATTTGCAAAAATCATTTAACACGCCTTTGATTACATCCATCTATGAGACTGAAGCTTCCGTAAACAGAGTAAGATCATCGACAAAAAATAAATGAGTTAAAACAGGCCCACCTCTACTCAGGCGAATTGGTTTCCAAAGCCCTTGTGTTACTGCTTCATTGATGCCATGAGATAGAGACTCTATGCATGAGACAAAAAGATAAGAAGACAATGGATCTCCTCGTTTCACTCCTCCAGTAAGAAAAAAGTTATTAGGAAACGATCCATTCCATATGACCTGTGAACTGCCACTGTTCCAACTTCTAACAATGATGTCAATGAGTCATTCTAGAATATTGGCATCCATCAGAGTGTCATATATGAACTCCCATCTCAACCTTTCATAGGTTTTTTCTAAATAATTTTTTATTATCATCCACCCAAACTTTTCCTGCTTCTTTCTGAATGAGTGCATAACTTCCTGCGTTACAATGATATCGTCCAAAATTTACTTACCAGGAATAAAACTGGCTTGAGTATCAGCATTAAGGTGACTCGTAATCGGCTTAAGCCGATTTGTAATAACCTTCATCAGGATCTTAAAAACAATAGGTAAAAAGACTGATTGACGGAAACTATGAAATCACCTCAGGGCATGGTATTTTAGGAAGTAAAGTTATAATTGATTTACAAAAATCATTACCAACATCAGCACCATCGAATACTTGTCTAACATAAGACACCAAATCTTAGATTTACATCCCCTCCTCGAAGAACCAATATGAAAGAATCTTGTATTTCAGTCCTCTGCTTTAAGCCAATCAAATTTAGCTTTCCGCATCTAGAGAATCTCTTCCGATCTCAAAATAGTCTCATACTCGAGACGTAAATTAAACTCTAGCTCTCTCCAAAAATTAGAATGCCAGATATCTATGGATTTTTCCACACCATTGAGTCGAGCCGGGATTCTTTTCTTCCGAAAGAATACATTCGCAAAACCTGCAAAATTCCACTCCTTTGCTTTAGAAGCAAAATTCGGTAAAGGCCCTCGAAGACCATTCGCTGTATCCCATTCTTTTTTACCAAAGTTATTAAAATTCTCATGTGTCAGTTAGGCTGCTTGAAAAAAAAATTAATTCCATTATGTCTCACTTTCCCATTCGGCATACTAATTAACATAGGTCTATATATGATTTAAACAAATTCGAGACAAGTGCTGAATGGTGGCTTCAGGAAACTTCAATCTCCAATCTATATTACCAATCGCCTTATCGATCCTTTCCGAAGGCAGGTCTTGTCTCCACGTAAATCTTGGCTCTTTAAAGCCAAGGTCTAACAAACTTACATCGTTAATAAATTTTTGAAAATAAGGGTATGGGCGGTTACCTCTTTCTAAACCCTAAAACTATTTGTTAAATTTAATCAATAAATTTGATTTAGAATAATTTTTTTTGTCAAATATTAAATTTTATTAAGTATATATCAAAGTGAGACAAATTATTACATTCATAAATTTCGTTTTAAAATTTTATTCAATTTTAAATTTTTTTTCTATCAAATATTGAAGCTTATTAAATATCGAAGTGAATTTTATTGGGTTTTAGGAAGGAGCGTGGACAGATTTTTTAATAAAAGCTTTTGTATTTTAAAATATTTATATAATATTAAGTATAAATTTTTTTAAATATTGATTAACAGTGTTACTAGTAAAAAATTAAAAGCATCATTTTAAAATAAAAGAGGTCAAACTATTTTTATGAAGTGTTTTGACAAGACCTTTTGGATTTTACCATCATCTAATATACAAAATACTTAAAAAACTCTTTGGTTGCTGCACTCTCTCCAGAACAGTAGAAATGGTGACTCTCTACCCAGTGCGGCACTCAGACCATCATCCATGAGAAATAGGACGCCCCACAAATCTCTGCCCAAAAGACAATTGTCTTAACCAATTAGTGCTGCCAACACCTTCCATTTCCCTTGACTGTCCTCTGGCAGAAAGAACCATTACGGGTGGGTGCTCCACAAGTGGATATACTACTATCACCATAATTTGAATACTTTGTGCTAAAATTACTACTACTAATACAACTACTACTGCTACCATTGTTCGAGTGCTGCCAACATCTTCCATTTCCGTTAACTGTCCTCTGGCACGAAGAACCATTGCGGGTGGGTGCTCCACAAATGGATATACTACTATCACCATAATTTGAATACTTTGTGCTAAAATTACTACTACTAATACAACTACTACTACTACCATTGTTCGAGTGCTGCCAACATCTTCCATTTCCGTTAACTGTCCTCTGGCACGAAGAACCATTGCGGGTGGGTGCTTCACAAATGTTTGTACTACTGCTGCTACTACCGTACTTCCAATTATATGAATTGAATCTTGGATCCATGTCAAAATCATGGGATGTGCTCTTTGCACCAAATCCAGAGAGTCGACTAGTAACCCTCGACCCTTTATGCTCCTCACACCTGACTCTTCCTCTAACAGGTTGCTTTGTGCAGGAATAGCCATCACCTAATTCCACCCCACATATAGTATCACAGCCATGTGGAGCAACTCCAGTTTCCACTTTTCCACGTATAAAAGTTTCTGAGGATTTTTTGTCAAAACCTGAAGCATCATTAGCATATGAATCAGAAACCACATATGGCACTGTCTGGCATCTTTTTGTCTCTGAATTGGAGTTACAAATTTTCCTCCCTTTATGCTCATCACACCTCTTTCTTCCTGAAACTGGCTGCCTAGTACAAAGGGAGCCATCATCCATGGCAACTCCGCAAATAGGACTGCAGTGATCAATTGCAGGACAGCCCTCTGCAATCAATGTAGGCACTGTGCCAAAGCTGGGACTCTTTGATCCATTAACATTGTATTCTTCATTTCCAAAAATAACATCGTCTGAGCATGCCTTATGCATTTGTGATTTCTCACTTGTACTCAAACTCACAGAGGACCCCCTAGTTTTCTTTCCCTTGTGCTCAGCACATCTTTTTCTTCCTTCAACTGGTGGCCTTCTACAAATGGAACCATCCACTAAAACCACTTCACAAATGATAGTGTCATTCTCATTAGAGCCACCACGATCCAAAACTAACCTAGGCTGTGATCTGCTGAACTTGAAAACTTGCCACAAAAAGTTGTAGCCCTCTCCATCAGAATATTTGCTGAATTCACTGTCTTGTGAAAGCAGCTTGCTTGCTTTGATTTTGATGCCTACTTGCTTTTGATGGAGGGGTAGAAGCTTTCTGGAGAAAATGGCTGCTGGGGTACGATTGCATGCACCCTTATCAAGTTTCTGAAGAACATCATCATGGCGGCGTGCACCATTAGAACCTTTATTCCAGGCATAATCAAAGGTATTGAGAAGCTGAGCTTCCGTCCTCTGAGCGTTTGCCTTGTTTTCCATCTACTTAGCATTCAATAGGGGAAAGAAAAATTATATTAAAATTTAGAAAATTAGATAGTGAGATTTTACTGCAGGCATTCTTCTGTCTATACATACTGGGAAGACACCCTACGGACAATCAATCAAGCATAATTTGCATGCTATGTGTAGGTGGGTGAACATGTAATAAGAACATTTATTAAAGAGTGCACTTTCACTGTTATTTAGCTTTCAAAAACCATCTCATCCGGTTCAGAGTCCAGAATTTGACCCTCATTGGAGTACTACTAAGAGTCCTTTTCGATGACCTTCTGTAATTCATATAAGACTAAGAGCTTAAAACAGTATTAAGAAGAAAATATATATACTGGTTCACCACTTGCAAAATTGACCTTAACAGGTTGTGTACATGTACTTTCACTGCTCTTAATACAAGTTTCTCCAGTAATTCTTACTATTTTTACCCTAGAAAGCATTAATATTCACAGTATTAATTTCTGGAAGACTGCAACTCCAAATTATAGGCAGTAAAAGGCTAGGCTATTGCAGCATAGTTGCAGAACAGCAAAAAAAATTTCAAAAATACAAGATCGTTAACCATTCAAATGAATGCAAACTAGAAGATCAATGAAATATCATTAGAACAAATATCTCATTCACTATGTATTAACTTATCGCTGATTTTTACTAATTAAAGATACTCCAGAAAAATATAACAAAATTTATAGCCTCCAATGCTAAGAACTACCATTCCAATTTTTATTTTTGTAACTTCTCAAATACTTTCCATTCAAGACTCATAAGATAGGTTAAAAAGTAAATTGAAAACAGAAAAAAAAAAAAAAACCTGCAAAGAAATATACTCACAGGAGCCCATCTGTACAGAATCGAATAGCCTCTTGAAAAAATGTCCTCAAAGACTCCACATCCCTTTTCTCCAGAGCTTCTACCCAAATGAGCACCTGTACGGCCATATTGTTGGAGTCTTGTCCTGACATTCTCAGCTTCCCCAAGATAAACCACCGAAACCTTATCCCGGTCAAGCTTGCCAGTGATTTCCCTGCTCGAGGAGCCACTACAGTATATAGCAAGCTCATAAAGCCCAGAGCTTGAATTTTTGGGAAGATTTTCAACCTTGTATCTGGCCACTCCTTCTTTCCCCAATGAATAGCCTACCCAATCATCAGGCCCAACGAGAACCTAAACACATCAACATACAAAGATCCAGAAGAGATCAAAGATTATAAATCAAGTTTAAATTGGATGTAGATATTGTTTAGCAACAATAACTGATAGAAGGAAGGGAATGCATTGATGTAATCCTGTAAGAATTCAGTAATTTATGCTAATTAGGGGAAACTATGGGGGAGAAGAGACTTTGTAGATTGAGTTGAACCTTCCATTTGGAGAACTGGGAGTCGTGTTTGGTCCGCTTGTGATCTTCTCGCTTCAATCTGGTGACTGCAGCGGCCAATTCAGTCGCTCCCATCGGCATTGGTTCTCCCTGGTTGGAAAACGACCGTTGTGATGTTGTCATGTTATAACAGGCGTCTCCAATGCAAAAATACAAAAAGACCATATTGCCTATTCCTTTTTTTTAAGTTACAAAACATTTGAATCCTTAATTTACCCCTTTCCCAAATTCCCTTGGGCTACAAGCCTCATCGCCCAATTCTGTTAAAGAGTAATCTCAAATCTAACAAGGGAAGTAGAAGTAGATGGACGGTGAAACATCATTAATCAAGTAATCAGCTTCCTTAGAATCAGATCATGGGCTTAGGCTAAGTTTTGCGGTTCAGTTGCAAAACTGTTGTTTATAGTTTGGACTTCGGGTTAACTGAGATTTGAGCAAAAGTGATCTTTCTTCCCCATGGCTTGCCAAAAAGCCAAGATGGGAAATGAACATAGTTTAATATATACAGAGTTCATCATAGCTTGGCAAAAAGCCAAGATAAGAAAAGATCAGCTCTCTCATTGTTGGCAACACGTGACAGGCACCTTAAAAGGAAATCCAAATGTTGAACGTTCCTCTTTTATAAGCATTGTTGTGCATGTATGAGCTATGCTTTACCAAGATATTGTATAGATTTACTACTATAATCTTTTTTGGGAGTGAGGGGTGGCAAAGGGAGTTAGTTCTAAGGGGATTTTGGTGGAAATATTTATCCCTAGTATAAGCAACTATAACATATTCTGCTCCCCACCAAATTAGAATCCTGCCTATCAAGGAAAAGAGAAAAAGCATCTTCCCCATTGTTTTTGTAGCAGATAAGAAAGCAGCAAGCTTATGTCAGGATGTGAATGTGATTGTGAAATTCAGTTGTCTTTTTTGTGCTGCACTCATTGCTAAGCTGAATCTTTTAGCCCCTCCCTGCCTCAAAGCTGAAGGATTTAGTGACCTCAAAAGTTTTCATCTTTGTTAGTACCTCTTATCGTTTTCTTTGCCATATGTCTCATCAAAGGCTGCTTTACTTTTCCACCATAGCCATAGAGAAAAAAAAAAAAAGTTGAATGAATTCTCATACTTTGGTGAATAGATGAAATATTTGGATGGTTTTGATGGAATACATCAATTCTTAAAGCGGGTAATCATCAACCAAGCGAATGATGCCATTGTATTTATCTTTAAACGTTAAAGCTTTTTCTCTGTCTTTTATTATGATTATTATTCTTCTTCTAGACAGGCATAGATTTGGAGCTACTACATGCATGAATAACATGAGGGAATATCTTAAAGTTTCTTTGATTTGTATCTTTTGTAAAGGTAGTCACTCACTTCGTGTAGCTAGCTAACTTTAGGTCCCACTTCCATAAAGAATTACATTGGGAGATGTTTGCACACCTAAGTCCAACCTACCTCTCAATTTACTTTTTCGTTCCCCTTTCATAGTTTATACGGTAGGATATACAAACAAGAAGGTCTTTTTTACAGATTCAGTCCTTAAGATGAATTGTCTTCAGTGTAAATAGACAATCTGCTATAAAGTGTCATGTGATTACCCATTATTTATTTTGAATTTGGCACTGTTGCTTGTTTCTTCAAGGTGCAGATTACTTGTTGACTGATGGTCACTTGTACAGAATTCAAATCTGCTCAAGGAGAGGGAGCCACCTATAAGCTGCTATTGTTGGCTAGAAATTGACATTTCTCTCGAAGAAAATGTGAGCAGTTATATTCAGGATGCCAGCAAGCTCATAATTGATGTTACCTATGCCAAGCCATGCCCTACCATAAGCTCTTTGTCTTCATTTGTCAGTGTGTAGGGCTGATATGTCCTACCCACACTACCAATCTGCCATGCTGTGCCATATCAGAGCAACACCAAACAAAAGAAATTTATTTTGATGTCTGGCAAAAATTCAAGTGCCACATTTAAAGAGAAGGATTAATTTATCTATGCCCACCTGTTTATATTTAAGGTCTACTAGCTGGATCTAGCCTCAGACTCAAAAGAAGAGTTGATTACTGTCTCCAAGGAGACAATGCCTTAAAAATTTCCCAGAATAAAATAATGGAAACTTCAATATGAGCAATAAATAGGCAGTTTTGTTGCATCCTAGATAGATGGTTAATCCCAAAATGGTGATGAAATAGTAAAACAATCACAAATGACAAACTGGGAAAATAACTATACCTTAAAGTATACTGTTGTTGTTTTCAAAAGAATTTACTATTATTACATCTGGTCTTTATCAAAAGATGGAAGGTAAAGCACATTACCAAACACTGGTAGCAGATTCCAAACTACACGGTAAGAATTAACTTCCTCCCATTACCTACTCTCAACTTTTTATCGAGAAGAAAAGGATCAAACTACATTTCATTGCTAAGTAAAGTCCACATTTGAGGGCTCCATGCAAAGTTCTAATTTCATTTAAATATTCATTTCTTTGGGAAGGAGATAGATAGGGAAAGGAAGGGTTTCCTCCAATCGTGCAGCTAATTGCTTACATAATTGCCTGTGGTTTGGTATTAAACAGTCGTCGTTTCCTAACACAGATAGACCGTTTCTTTTTGTCGTTTGTTATTTGTATAATATTGGCAATTGGGCAATAACCCCTTTCTTGTAAATTTCTTGAAAGCAGGAGGATAAGGATGTATACCGATAACCAGTTGACAAGGAGGCTTCCAAATTAGGCCACCCGCTTTATTTCACGCTTTCACAGGAATCAAATTCTGTTTCTAAAGAAAGCTCACGCACGTTACATGAGCTTAAAAAAAGGCAGCCTCAGTTTCTGTGAAAGAAAGCTGAGCTTGTTCTTGCAAGAGCTGATACATGTTCCTTTATTGCATCCAAAGCTCTCTTTTTGAGAGAGAAAGAAGGGCTTGTTTTACTAGCTAGAGTTTAGACACGTCTTTTTTTAAGAGAAAGAGCTTACTTGATTTGATAAAAGTTCCTTCAAGTGCACGTCCCCATCAACTTCTCTTTCTTCATATCAAACGTTTCTTCTGGGCATCTCTCAGAAAAAAAAAAAAAAGCATCTGGGTTATTGTGAATCAGCAAAAATGCTATCTTTTCTGCTCAAGAGTTTTGTTTTGATGGAGAAATGGGATGCGGATTTTGATTATGGGCTGTGTGGAAGGTGCTCAGGGGTTTAGTTTCTAGCTAGCTTCGGAGATGAAACAGAAGGGAACCTCAGATTTGGCTGGTAAAGTAGTGGTGGTGGCTGTTAAAGCAGCAAGGGAGATCCCAAGGACTGCTCTCGTCTGGGCTTTGACTCATGTCATCCAGCCTGGGGATTACATTAAGCTGCTTGTGGTTATTCCTGCGCTCTCCTCAAGTAACTTACTTTTCCTTATAAACACATCTCCTTTTACTTTTATTTGTTTTCTTCTTACTCTTTGAATGATGATACAAGTCATTAAGCTGATTGGGGAATTAGAGGAGCCATCTAGCAGAATTAAATATTTCACTGGGCTTTCTTTCATACATTAGAGAACAAATTTGTTCTACCACTTTCTTATGTTTAAGGCAAAAACTATTGTAGATGGTCCAGAGCTTAAAGTATAAACTTCAGTAGATAGAGATTTTGCCAGGTTTGGATCTTGAAACCTTTAAGTCTAACAAGTGGCAACATGCAATCGTTACAACAAAATAAGTTGCCTACCAGTTTCCTAAATAGATTAGGAAGAAAACTTTTGGCTAACCTGTTGATGGCCTTGTCCTCTGTATGTAAATGCTGCAGTGGAAAACGAAATTGCGCCTTAATACACGAGTAAACCATTGAATTCTTTATGTTTCTGAAATTATTAGTTTCTATATAATAGAATGGGCATAAAGCATGGAGCATATATTTGGTGATGCTTTTTAACTTCACTTAATTTGAGTAAATAGTAGAGAGCTCTGGTGCATAATATTCCTTTCTTCCTTTGTTGAACTTGGCCGTTGGGTGGCTCATAACTGTTAATCTTAGCCTCTTCATGCTGTATTTGATACGGCTGCTTCACAGATTATAAATGGCCACTTAGCGTGAGCCAAAAGAATGAACATTATTGACATTAACCTATTATTGGGTTAAATAACATTCTTGGCCATTAGGCTAAGATCATGTGCAGTATACTCTCTTATCAGGTTCAATTATATATAATTGCTACAACTGAGAATGTGGTTTAAGCATTCTGCTGCTTTGTTATCTCTTTTGGTCTCTGCTGGTTACATTCACTTCTTAGTATTTGCTGTTGATGCCCTATTGAGATCTAATACATTATCAGGTAAAAAGATATGGGGAATTTCAAGATTCACCAGCGATTGCGCCACTGGTCATTGGAAGTCTCTCTCAGGAACAAGTTTAGATCAAAAACAAGATATTGCAGATTCATGCTCGCAAATGATTTTTCAGTTACAAGATGTTTATGACCCAGAGAAGGTTAGTGAATTAATTTATTTTCAGATGTTTCTTCAGTTCTTAAATGCTTTGTTCCTAGTATTGAGTTTTTAATTCCTGTTTCCAGGTCAAGGTCAGGGTAAAAATTGTTCCTGGATCACCGTATGGGATAGTGGCTGCTGAAGCCAAGAAAGCTCAATCAAACTGGGTTATATTGGATAAGTAATATATACAATGTAAACTTTGTTCTCTTGCATGATGTATCATATATTGTTCTTAAGCTTAAGCATGCTTTTTGCTATGTAAGAATATGCAAATTACACAAGGTCTTAGTTAACACATGTGTATTGTAGCCAACATTCTCATGTTCTGAAACATCCTTTTTCACTTTAGTTTCTTTTTGATTCTTCTGTTTGTTCAATTAATTATTGTTATTATTGCTATCAAACCTTTGCACAGAAGATTAAAACATGAGAAGAAACACTGCCTGGAAGAGCTGCAATGCAATCTTGTGGTCATGAAACGATCTCAGCCAAAGGTTCTGCGATTGAATTTGGTTGGATCACCTAACATGGTACCTGAAGTGGCTTGGCCATTATCATTTGAATCAGAAGCATCTCCTAAACATAAGAAAAGCAAGCATGACCAATTAGATGAAATTAGGGGGCCATTTGTGACTCCTGTGAGCAGTCCAGATCATGAATTGTCCCTGACTACTACAGATGTTGGAACTTCATCAATATCAAGCTCAGATCCTGGGGCCTCACCGTTTTTCCTCCCTGGATTATATGAGAGTTTGAAGAAGGAGTATTCATTCATAACTGAAGAAAGCCAAAATCTGTTTGAATCTGATTCGGGCTCTGACAGTGAGATAGATCCTCCTAAAACAAGATCATTTTTTGAGCCAGGGACAGCTGACATTTGCAGTTCTGTCACTGACTCTAAGTATCTTGGCAAGGGTTTTCAGAGACTGAACGATTCATCTCTAACTTCAACATATAGTGTTTTGTTGGAGAAATTATCTACATTGAATCGAGAACCTGATGTCGGGGTCCTTAATTATAGGCTTGATCTGAAGGTGAGCAAAAGTGTGAGGGAAGCTATCTCACTGTCAAGAAATGCTCCTCCTGGACCTCCCCCATTATGTTCAATATGTCAGCACAAGGCCCCTGTGTTTGGGCACCCTCCTAGGTGGTTCACTTATTCTGAATTGGAACATGCTACAAATGGCTTTTCACAAACGAATTTCTTGGCTGAAGGTGGATTTGGCTCTGTTCATAGAGGGATTTTACCAGATGGTCAGGTGATTGCTGTAAAGCAACATAAGTTGGCTAGTTCTCAAGGTGATCTAGAATTTTGCTCAGAAGTTGAGGTTTTAAGTTGTGCACAGCACCGTAATGTTGTGATGCTGATTGGGTTCTGCATAGAGAATGGAAAAAGATTGCTAGTTTATGAGTACATTTGCAATGGGTCTCTGGATTCTCACCTTTATGGTAAGTTCTCTTCTATCCTAATTTATTTGTGACTCACTAATCTTGATCATGGACAAGGAAATAGCTAGAATATCAAGGGAGATTTTCCTCTCTGCTTATGAATTAAAATTGATATATTTATCACATTTTCTCAGTTTAATGAACCTCAAAACTATTGTTACTTTACTAATTTGAGTTAACTGGAATGTCCTAAAGTCATGCCCTTAAATGACCACTTTTATTTTCTGTTGACTATTTATTGGGGAAATGGTGAGTCTAGTTACGTAAGATGTTTAATCAATTCTTAGATTGCCTTTCAAGGTAATACCTTTATAATTTTGTCAAACTTATTTCTTTTGTGGATAACATGGGTTGAAATGCATGTATTTCATTTCAATCACTGGTCAAAACTTTCTTAAATGGGAAATGTTGCTTGGTCTACAGACTGGAGATGGTTGCGTGTGAGTCTAATATGTTCCTTGTCCTCAATGGTCATTGATAATTACTCCTCTAAATGGACAATTTTCAGGACATAATCGTAATACGTTGCAATGGTCTGCACGGAAAAAGATTGCTGTTGGAGCAGCTAGAGGATTGAGATATCTTCATGAAGAATGCAGAGTTGGTTGTATAGTACACCGTGATTTGCGGCCTAACAATATCCTTCTCACCCATGATTTTGAACCTTTAGTATGTCATGTCTTCTAAGCTCTATGTGAACAAATTTTCTAATTTATCTTGACGAGCTGTATCTTGCCCTCAATGCACTGCCCATTCAAGTGTGAATGCTCTTCATTTTTTGTCAAACAATAGGCACATATCGTGTGTGCCTTTTATACTTATCCATTAACAGGGAATGCAAACTGACTATTGCTTCTGGATCATTTAGGTTGGGGATTTTGGGTTGGCAAGGTGGCAGCCAGATGGAGACAGGGGAGTGGAAACTAGAGTAATTGGAACATTCGGGTACACCTGCATAACTTCTTTTTCATTGTTGCTTTATGATCTAGCGGAGACAAATTTATTGAGGAAAATATTCTTGGTAGGTATTTGGCTCCAGAATATGCCCAAAGTGGCCAAATTACTGAAAAAGCTGATGTCTACTCCTTTGGGGTGGTATTGGTAGAGCTCATTACTGGACGAAAAGCTATGGACATAAATCGGCCCAAGGGACAGCAGTGCCTCACAGAATGGGTACGAAACTGACTTGATTTTAGGTTACAATTTTGTAGATTGGTGATTGCAGAAAATCTTTGATAAAAGTAGATTGACTTCTTGTCATAAGAGGATCAACAGATCACCTTCTAGTTTATCTTGTCCCTTGCTTCTAATTGTATGGTAATTTCCTTAGGCAAATATTAATCACTTTAAAATTTATCATAAATTCATTTTCTCACTAGTGATGTTTCGAATTTGGAGCAGGCACGCCCTTTACTAGAAAGTCATGCCATACAGGAACTTGTTGACCCCCGCTTGGGGAACTGCTACACAGAGCAAGATGTTTATGGCATGCTGCAATGTGCTTCCTTGTGCATCAGGCGGGATCCTCATTCAAGGCCTCGCATGTCTCAGGTTGGGAAATTGGAATTAATATAATAAAAATCCCTTGCAAAAAACTTTTATTGGATCATCATTGTTTCAATGATCATAGCAAAACCTGTGAAAAACTCACCTAATGCCAACATGTCTGAAATAAGAATTTCTACATGTGTATGTCCACCTTATAGTTTTGTGCATTGGCTATCTGCTCGGAGGCACTGTTAGTTATTTCTGTAGTGGTTGCTACAAATCTGGTTGAGTTTTATGTTTAACAATTACCAGCTGAAAGATGCTTTTAACAATATTTGCTTATAAGCCTATTAAACTTCACTTACTTCTAGAAACAACACCTTCCCCACCTGTTGGATTGTTATAAACATTTTACATTACTCTTTCACAGTCTGCAGTTAACTCACTCTTGTTCATACTGAAGGTGCTTCGGATGTTGGAGGGGGATGCCATCACAAATTCGACTGTCCATACATAAATTTCTGGGCATCTTCAAAACAGCTGCCGAGCTGCTGAAGCAGGTAGACTGAATATCAGCATAAGCAATGCAATGCCTACCTTTGTGTAATCCGATCTTGACCAAGGCAGAAAGAAATTGATAGCTACACTGCACAGAGAGTAGATAGGCAGCTCACTCTGGAAAGAGTGAAGAAGGCCTGAGGGCTAAGGCGAATATAATTTGGAAACAGTGTCACCCTTTGTTATTAACCAAGGTGAATTATCGTATAGATTCATATGGTCATATTCATATAGCTGTAAAATTGAGTGAATATTTTGTAAATTATATCATTTTTCTCCTTATACTTTTTTTTTTTTTACAGTTGAACCATAGTTTTATTGCATTTTTCTGCCTTTTGTTTCCATTAAATCATGTCAATCGGTGACATGCCGATTTGGTTAGTATTTTTTCATTCAGTCTGTATCATGTAAGCTCAACAACTACTATTTTTTTTACTTTAAAGAAAATTGAGGGAGCTTGCTAACCGTTCAATTCTATTACGTCAGCCAGCGACATTCCCCTGTTTGTAAATTTCAATGGTGCAGATTAGATGGTTCACAATTCAATCAGTGTAACAAAAGAAAACAAAATTTCATATTTTGTTGGATTGTCATGATTTCTTTGTTATATAGTATTGGGCCTTTCTGAAGGGCCGTAGTCAGATAATTATTGGGCCTTACCCACCCTCAATTCAAAACTAGTTTAGAACGAATGACCCACTCACCCTGAAAACTCCAAGTAGCCCAAGTTTTTTGAGATTACCAATTGGCCCAAAAGGCCCAAATATTTATTCCTTTTGTTTCCATAAATCCACCTGTATTTACTTCCGTACATCAATCATCTTGTTGTATAAACGAACGGTCTAGATTAACAAGAATCATAGTACGCAAGTAACGGATTAAATCTGGGAGGGAAGACAAGATCGGAACCATCGGGGGCGCGGCGGCTGACAGTTGAAAAAACGAAAACGTTAAAAGGTCGAAAAAGATCAGCCATTGTCGGAGAGTGAGAGCGGCAATCCATGAATTCCCTGTTCAAGCTTCGAAAGCCCTTAAGCTCTTCTCTCACCACTCTATCTTTGCATCGCTTCTCCTCAACTCTCAACTGTAATGAGCCCTTCTTTTTTCTTATTTCTTTTTTCACTTTTATCTATCTTACTATGAAGATTGAACAACTTGTTACATTGGTTTCTTTCTTTTTTTTCCCCCATGATTGTGAACCAGATGCTTGTCAGAATAAAAAGGAGGGTGCGAGCTTTATACACCCAACTGCAGTTGTTCATCCAAATGCTGTGATTGGCCAGGTGCTCTTTTTCTACTCCTTTTTTCTTTCCTTCTTTGTTTAAAACCTGGAACGTATTTCTCTCAATAGGCATTGGTAGTTAGGTACCTCAAAATCTGTGATTTGTTTTGTTTGTTAAAACCCAGTTCTTTGTTGGCTTTTCCCTGTCAAACAATTTGCTACTTTAACAACGGCTCTCTGTTTGTTGAATTGCCTTTTGACATCTTTCCTTATTTGCATAATCATTAGTTGGGCTATATTTTGCTGTATCCCTTGTAATGATTTGTATCCATCAGTAAAATTTCAAAATTTATGGCACAGGGTGTTTCAATAGGTCCCTTTTGCACAATTGATTCTTCCGCAAAACTAGGAAATGGATGTCAGTTGCATCCTTCAAGCCATATTTTTGGAAATACTGAATTGGGGAACCACTGCGTTTTGATGACGTGAGTTTCTATTTCTGTTAGAAATATATTTATTTTATGTAGTATATGTTGCGATTTATGTAAGTACTAAAACTTTATCAGGCAGTGGTGCTGTCGTTGGTGATGATCTTCCTGGGCATACTGTAATAGGATGCAACAACATCATTGGGCATCATGCTGTGGTTGGTATTAAATGCCAAGACATGAAGTATAAGGTAACTTATCTTCTTCAGCTTTTGATGCATAATCAAATGTATGCTGCTAATGGCTAGAAATGTCGTGCATGTGTACATTGATAGCAGCTGTGTAATATGTTTCAAATGTTTAATATTTGCAAAAGATATGACCACTTATGATCATATTTCTGTGGTTTTAGTCAGGTGATGAATGTTTTCTTGATGTTGGAAACAACAATGAGATCAGAGAATTTACTTCAATCCATCGATCTTCAAAGTCAAGTGATATAACGGTAGATAGGAATATAAAACTACCAACATTATTTGTGTTTATATATTGAAGTCATAAACATGTGTATGCTATCCATGCATTTCCTCCCTTATCTAACTAACATGTGTAATCAGGTTATTGGTGATAACAATCTTATCATGGGGTCTTGTCATATTGCACATGACTGCAAAATTGGTAATAATAACATATTTGCGAACAATACTCTCCTGGCAGGCCATGTCATTGTGAAGGTAACTCCCTTGTCTACTGTTTGCTATAGAAAATGTCTTTCTATATGTTTCTATCTTAGATTACAGTGTCTGCTAAATTTGATTCAAGTGCTACAAATGTAGGACCATGCACACACTGCTGGAGCAACTGTTGTTCATCAATTTTGTCATATTGGCTCATTTGCTTTCATTGGTGGTGGATCTGTGGTATGACCTTTAGTTTCATATGTGCCATACACTGCAAAAAGAAGCTAAATAAGTCCTCTAGTTACATAATCCAGCTGTAGGGCAGGTTTATCATATAGCAGACGACTTACAGACATTCCTTTGCATTCACAACCAAATTCAACTTTGTTTCCTGCATGAAGGTTTCACAAGATGTCCCAAAGTACATGATGGTGTCTGGAGAGAGAGCTAAGCTTCGTGGTTTGAATTTGGAGGGTCTTCGTCGTCATGGATTCCTAGTCACAGAGGTTGGTGAAAAGATTCAGCAGTTATTCTGATGGCTTCATAGTTTACTTCCATCATATTATTTGTGTAGGACGGAAAAGACTTTCCTTCAAAAAGATCCTTGTCTATAATGCAGTCTTCCATTGTTTAAAATTGCATATCATGGTCTTCTGGATTTTGCTTGAGGTTTTTGGTTACCAACATAGTATGTAGGTGGAATTTCAGAAAACTATTCAAAGTTGCATCTACTTTTCCTCTCATTTCTGCCTCGAGTAGTGTATCACCTTCTTATGATTTTTTATGTTTGATATTGGCCACAAGACCCGCTGTCATGGGTTTAAGGCATTATTATGGTATGGCTTTCTCCAAAGTGCATGTTATGGAGTCAAACTCCAGCCAAGAAAATGTTTGTTGAGTATATTTATAGAAATGAAAGACATGGTAAGGTAAGTTTATCCTATAATGTATGGGTGATATTATGTGGGAACTCATTGGATATGGAGTTAGGCTGCAGTCTATCAAGATTGAAAGATTCTAGTTTTTAATGTATATTTGCTTCTGTTGCTGTTCAAATGAACATATACCATCCTGATGTTCGATTTTTTGAACAAACATAAGGTATAGAATTTGCAAGGAACCAGTATATGTGAATGCTAGTCTTTTTTGTCCTTTTATTGCTTGGAGGATGTCACAGGCAGCTTCTTGGAATTTTATTTGAGCACAATTTTGTTATTTTTATTCTGCCTTTCCTTTAGTTTGTTAGATTGTTCATCGCTTATATTCTATACCCTTGATACATGGAGATAAGTTTCTACTTTGTTGTGATAACTCCTGGTCATGTGTTTAAAAGTGCTGTACTTTCTTCTTTTTGGGCAAGGTTCTAGATTAAGTGTCTGAGGACAGCTTACAGAAAAATTTTCATGCCCAGTGACACAGATTCTATAGGTTTTGATGAGCGTCTTGCTGAAGTGGTAATACCCCTCTCTCTCTCTCTCACTCTCTCTCACACGCACACACACACTCACATTACAGGCATAAAAATATTCAAACTGATGTTTAAGATATTCTTAAAGAAAGTTTTAATTAACTTTGTAGGAACATGATGAAGATCTGGGTTGTGTTCCTGCTGTATCTTCCATGCTCCAGTCCATTCGTGATTCTTTTACTGAAAATCGTCGTGGAATATGCAAATTCAGACAATGGAGCAGTTCTTGAGAGCATTGCTGGAGTGAGTTTCAGTTTATTTATTAGCTTTGTGTGTTTGTATGTGTTTTTCATTACTAGTTACTTTCTGGTCCTAGATCAATGGCATCTAAGAGCTAGAGTGAGAACGTAAACTAGACATCCATTTAGTTTACAATGGCTTCATTGTTTTGGCGTGGGTTCAGTTGAACTTATTTTTTGGTGCACTTTCTGCAGATTTTATATGACAATTGTCACAGTTTCAAGCTTTACAGCACCAGTCCGAGAAAGCTCTGGCTTGTTTCACAGAGGTTCGATCTGTAGTTCTCAGATATAATACGTTTCCATTAGTTGAAGCTGTAATTGGTTCGACCACATTCAACAACACCTTTGTCAGCCTATCGGCAGGGATATAATCCTTATTCTTATCTAGCAGATTTCAGCAATCATATTATTTCTCATGTACGGGTCCTCATCCTCAAGAATACAATTTTGGAAACTATCTCTGTTACTTTCTTTCCTTATTTTCTTTCAGTTTGTAGATATGTACCACATGACCAAAATTTTGCCTGATTTTGGTTCCGTAAAGTTCTCTTTCCAAGTCGCCTTTTTCTTGCTATTTTAGGCATAAAGAAATGATGTATGGTTTATTGAAGATAAATGAAGGAGGCTTCTGCAGCTATCTTAGAGCATGAACTTTAGTCGGGATGCTGAGTGAGAGAAAAGGGTTGTAAATAACCGGCATGTTTTGGCCTAGTTATTAGTTACAAATTTGGTTTGAATAACTTGTTGAAAAAAAAAATTAAAACGCGTAGATTGACGATGATGAGGAAATTGTCCTTTGCAAAACGTGTACCCTTTCCTTCACGGTCTCCATGCCATTTTCAGTGTTGAAGCAAACCAATAGCGTCTGCACGATGTGCTTTGCTTCGTGGTAAAGAATGATTCTGGTCAGAGTAAGGGGCATAGCAGGGTTTCTTTTTTGAGGAAAACAACCCACTTTCTCTAATTATTTTCCTTTTTTCCCCTTTGGAAAAGCCATTGATGATTAGCTGAACTGTCTTTTACTTCTCTTCTTTCACCTACTCGCACTATAAAGCAAGAGCTGCACCTCTCTCCCTCTCTCTCTCTCTCTCTCTCTCTTTTCCTTGTACAAATGATCGCACTATGCTTCCAAATCACTGACATAAAATAATGTCAAGAAACGAAGGTATGAAAGTGCTTTGCACATAGACATTCAACAACATATGCCGTAGTTTTCAACTTTGGACTGTGATCTATGATGCAATCTTACCTCTTCTATCTTTTGTTTTTTCTTTGGTTTGAATGTGGTAAAGAATCAAAGTGCATGCATCCTATGTTTTAGGCTAGTGGTTGAGTTCCCTCAATTGAATGCGACATTTGTGGTGGTCATGCCCTCATTCATTGCTTTTGCTTTCCCTATATATTCACATCATAAATGAACTTGCTTCCTTACTTGTCTAGATCAACTATCACAGAACTGGATATTATAAGGTAAATAGATTTGTTGTATAAGCTAATTTTATTTATACAAACAAAGTAGACAAAATTATGTAAATTTACTTAATAATCATGGAAGAGGACTATATCTTTTTTTAAGGAAAACACTTGAAATCTCAAAATCAAATAATTAAGTGCAAGTAATTAAATGGAAAAGGAGACAAAAGAGCACTCACCTCTAATGTGTGACACAACCAATTGATGAGTTTTTTTTTTTTTTTTTGTTTTATAAATCCTAGTTGTCTGCATTTTCAAGCATCTTGAATTTTCCTTTTTAAGTTAAGATTGGAGGAGCGGATCCTAGAAAAACAGCAGAAATGTTTGAGAAAACAGTTCCTCCTTGGACCTGCAAACAATGGGTCTTTTGTTTTTTTTTCCTCTGCTTCACAAGCCTTTATGATATCCATCTCCTCATAATCAACTCCACCATTTAGTACACCCACATCATGAAGGTAGTATTAATTAATAGGGTCCTGACTTAGCAACTTGAATTTCTCTACACAGTCGAGTGAGAGGTATTTAAAGCAAACCTTTGCCAAAAACGAATAAAAGAGTTGCATTGGTGTAGTACTCCTATATTGAATTTGTTGAAAAAATAACTAAACACGGAAACAACAAAAGAAAATTTGAGATGTGATTTTACTGTTTTTTAAGATAATTTTCATTCTTTCAAAGTACGAAACTTGATGTAAAAGAACTATAGTGGTTATCTTCCAACATTTAACGTACTGTTCTTTATTAGTTTTCACAAACTAGTAAAAGATAAGAGGATTTCTAAAAAAAAAAAAAAAAACAACTTAATGGAAAAACAAGAAAAACAAAGAAAATATGTAGAAAAGCTTTTAGAGGAAATGAGGAAACTGCTGGTGTATTGTATTGTCACTGAGATAGAAAGGCTGTATTTATATGTTAGAGTAGAGAGTTAATGGTATAAAATATCAACATAAAATCAATAGAAAATCAGAGAGAATCAAGAAAAATTATGCTGTGTCAAATAAGAGAATCAAGAAATATTAGGCTTAGTCAAATTAACGATAAATCTTAAACAGAGATAATATGTAGAAAAGCTTTAAAGGAAATGAGATAATTGTTGGTGTATTGTGATTGAGGTAAAGAGACTGTATTTGTAGGTTGGAATAGAAAGTTAATGTCATAAAATATCAGCGTAAAATCAACGAAAAATCAAAGGGAACAAAAAAAATTATGCAAAGTCAAATAATGTTTAAGAGAATAAGAAATCATTAAGATTATTTCAACTAGGCATAAAAAAAGCGAAAAATTAGAGGGAATCAAGAAAAATTATGCGGAGTTTTAAAAGAATCATAAATCATTAAGATTGTTTCAATTAAGTATAAAATCAGAGGAAAATTAGAGAGAATTAATCATAAAAATTAGAGAGAATCAAGAAAAATTATGCGAAGTTTTAAAAGAATAATAAATCATTAAGATTGTTTCAATTAAGTATAAAATCAGTGGAAAATTAGAGAGAATCAATCATCATATCATTAAGACAAATCAAAAGGAATAAAAAAAATTATGCGGAGTCAAATAACGTTTAAGAGAATCATAAATCATTAAGACTGTTTCAACTAATCATAAATTATTAAGACTATTTCAACTAAAGACTGTTTCCACTAAGCATAAAATCAATAGGAAATCAAGAAAAATTATGTTGTTTCAACTAATCATAAATCATTAGGACTGTTTCAACTAAGCATAAAATCAACAGGGAATCAAGAAAAAATCAAGAAAAATTATGCTGTTTCAACTGAAAAAATCAAGAAAAATTATGCGAAGTCAAATAACATTCTAGGTGTACAAGGGAATTTGCATTTTCTCAAAACCTGGTCCAATCTCATATGCGCGTGAGACCACTTTTTTCATTATTTATAATAAACTCATTATGGGTTTTCATATATAAGGCAGTCGTCTCTCTTTTAACTTGACAATGTGGGATGTTGAAACCTTATGAAATACAGTATTTTTTCAATAATTCCCCACATATTTCATAAGGTTTCATAAGAAGTTTTTGCTGGGTTAAATTTTAATCGAGTGTAATGCATCGTGACTGATGCTTTTTAAGCTATGAACCAGTCTTAGAGAGAATGAAACATAAATCATAGAATTTTATTGAAGTTTGTAACTTCTATGAATAAAAAATTATTTATCTAAAATATGATTTCCACCAATCACATTACACTCTCACAATTTCTGCTGTTCCACATAGTTTCGCGTGAATAAACCATACACGTGCCTGATTATTCATAAGTGCTTTAGTAAACTTGTCACAATTCTCATAGGAGCGGCCCCACTCCACCTTTATATAAATGATTTCACCAAGTGTATATTGCAATTTAATACACTACTCACAAGGGATATGGAACTCATTAAGAATTTAACTCAACTTTTCATTCATTGCAGTTTTGCACTATATACACACCATAAGAGGGACAATGATTTTTAATACTATATGAATTTATCAACAAATAACTTGTTATTACCCATATGAATCTAATTAATGGGATCTTCAATTTCATAGATTGTGTTACTATTATTTGTTGATTTTCTCAATTGGCTTAAATCTCATTTCCCTCGATGTATTATTAATCAATTTTCTTTTTAGGGGTTTAGTTAAAGGATTGCCCAAATTCAACTTTGACTTTACATAATTTTATCTTTAAGCAGCTACTTATGTCTTAAGCGAATATGTCTATTCTTATCATTGAAAGTTTTTTTCTTTGTAATGACAATTGACGCCTAGCAATTATAATGCATAGATACAAAAAGTGTTGGTTTCACTCTTAATAGAATATCTATTAAAAAGTTTCTTAACCACTCAACTTCATTGCCAACCAACTCTATTACTACAAATTCTGATTTCATTTTATATTTGGCAATTATTATTTGTTTGGTTGATTTTCAAATTAAACCATAGGTGAATATATTTTTTTTTGTAGATTTTGTCTCATCTGAATTTGAGATCCAGTTAACATCATTGTATCTTTTTAATACAACGAGAAATTCATTATAAAAATTACCATAGTTTATGGCACCTTTCAAATATTTTAATATTTTGCTTAAGACAATCCAATAATTTTGATTGGGACTTTGTGTATATCACCTCAATTTGCACACAACATAAACTATATCAAGCTGAGACTCCCAATAATCTGAAAATATTTAAACTAAGCCACATTATCATTTTTATTTTTCTTTAATAAGATATTACCATCATAAAAAGTACTCACAGGTTTGACATCAAAATGTTCAAAATAACCTCTCAACATAATGCTCTTATATTAGTATTAAGCCACTATCACATCTTATGATTTTAATACTCAAAATAACATTAACTTCTCCTAAATCTTTCATATCCAATTTAAAAGTCAAGAATCATTTTGTTTTCTTGACCACGTCGATGTTTGTTTCAAAAATAAACATATCAACTCATTTAAATTTAGTGGTAGCAAAATCATGCCTATAGCTACAAGCTCATGCAATCTCAATTGACAATTTAATCATAAGACAAGTGTTCAAATCATGCACAACAACCAGATAATTGTCAAAGTAATGTTCAAAGCCAGCATATTCCTTAGCTTAATAAACCATATTCCTACTTATATAAATGACAGTGAATTAATGCTTTCATGTAAAATAAATTATGCAACAACAACGTTTTCATTGAGAAAGCAAAATGGAAGAAATTCCTTTTAGATTATCTGCTTGCTGTCTCTATGTACTTGTTGTAAAGTTAAATCAAGTAACATAAACAATAATGTAGAATTCATATTAGAATTGGCAAAACTATGGCAATGAAGTAAATTAGAGCCACAATAACTGTCATAGATGGTTGACTTCAATAATTGTATCATAAAATCTTATTTTTAAAAAAATTACCATCAATCCATCATTAGTTTTTTACCTTGAAGTTTATTGTTTATTTTTCAACATATAGCAAATTATATCTTTCCTTATGATAGAGGAAAAAAATTAATAATTTGAAATATTAAAATGGTTCAACCATTCTTTAACTCAAGAAAATAAAAAACCATAAAAGAAAATAAGTAGATAAAAGAATATATCAAGAAACTAAAATAAAAGTAAAAAATGCAAATGTTATGTACAAATTTTACCTGATAAATTAAATCTCGATAAAAGTCAAGTGCAAATGTCATAGTTTTTGCGAGCACAGGATATTTTGCTAAAAGAACCAAATACCATTAACGTAAAGACCAATCAGTTTAAAATCAACAAAAATTAAAAAAAATTACGTTGAGTCAAATAACATTTAAAAGAAAAATAAAATTATATACCAAAGTAGAAAATTTACATTTTTTTAAGACTTAATCCAATCTCAAGTGTGCACGAGTCCTTTTTCTTTTTCTTTCTTTACAACAAGTTCATTATGAGTTTTCATATATAAAGTACTCATCTCTCTTAGATCTTGACAATGTAATATATTAAAATTTTATAAAATACATTAATTTTTCAACAGAATTTTCTTAGTGCGCAAGGATTGGGTTCTACAAAGTGCCTAAATGAAGAGGTTTTTGATCAAACACCACGTTCCATGCACTGCTTTTTTGTCACTTTGTAGTTGCAACTGATAAAATATCTTGCTTTAAAAGTGCTTGCTTTTGGGTTTGGTGATAAAGAAAGCAAAGTGCAAGAGAGCAATTTCAAAGCAAATCTTTAACCTCAAAAAACTACACTAATAATTGAACCTCATGGTTAGTACAAAGCCCTAAACAGTACATGGTTTAGTACAAATGGAAAAATATAAGATGGGAATTTGGAGATTCGCCTTGCAACTTTATTGATTACATGCGTTCCATTATTTGTTTGCAACTCAATTAGGACTATCTTTAAGCAATTGGAGGCATCTCATCAAATCCAAAACCTTTATAAATGGGATTATTAGTATATATTTGTATTTATTTTATAATTTTTTGAACTTTTAATAAATTAAAAGGGAAGTAATTTCCATTCTTTAACTGTGCAAGTATGTAGTTCAGGTGAGGGTAAAAAAGAGATTACATAAGTATTTCAATGAATATATACTACTAAATACAGTAGTATATATTAATTTCTTAGAATATTTTTGCATAGACTCTACTCTCTAGGTCTAGGATGTATATAGCCTGTAGTCTGGTCTCATTCACATTAAAAAAAAAAAGAAATTAAATGCAATGAACTTAATTAATTATTGATGTCTCACATCTCACTCTCACATAGTTATCATAAATAATTAATTAACATTATGCACTTGCTCTAATAATTAACTTAATGGATAGTCAAACAAGATTAGAAGAAAAAAAAAACTATCTTGACAACATTATCTTATCTTTTACAAGGAGAGAGATTCCTTTCCATGATAATGCCAAATAAGTGTAATTGGGAATTTTGCAAATGGAGTTGTTTTCTATGTCAATTAGAGAGGACTAATAAATTCTTCAACTAAGCCAATGGGCGCATTGGATTATTAAACTCATTAGCTTAATTAATTAATACCCTTAAAAACAATCTGGTCGACCATTATTAAATATAATAATATATAATAATAACTCTATTATAAGACAAATACTAGTTGGGTCAGATATACTATCCAATATAATATAATCTCAATCTCAATCTCCATCAAAGTGTTTGATTAATATTCCATTAAACTATGAGACTAACTTTACTAATTATGGGAAAGGGAATAAACTATTTCTCTCCCCTTCCATTTTCAGTTGCTAATTCCATTAGTGGCAAATGGTATCTTTGCCAAAGTCATGGGGCTGCAACCCCCTGGAAATTAAAGACTTAATTATAATAGATGCGGGAGACAAAGATGTCAAACAGTTTTGAGATTGTCCTGTTTTCTATTCTTTTGTCTGCTACACAATTCCTTTGAACGAAGAATAAGAATTAGGGGAGACTTGATATGTATAAATGGGATGAAAATCTGAGTGTTGGCCGCCCAGTAAGCACGATTTCTACACAATATTATGAAAGGGTCAGCCATCCTGAGTAAAAGGGCAAAAGGGAACGTTTGATAATCATCTAATATTATGAGTTATATGAGCAAATATTTGATCAAAATGTTCAACTATTTGGAAAAATGGAAAGAATGTCAATTTATTGCGTTCTGGTAGTGTTAAAACTTTCAAGCATTTTCTTCTGTCTTGACTTGTGAAAAATGAAAGAATTCGGTGTCCCCACAGAGCTTGGTGTAATAGAGCAGTTGAAACATTCAAAGGAAAGTATTGTTAAATGGGTTTCAATTCATTTCTGGATCCCTCGGCGTTGACAACATGAGATTAGTTTTATTGAACCTCTCCCATGGATTTATGTTGGTTGATCAACATCAACTTTCAAACTTCTGATTTTCTATGATATTTCTTATCCCTTCTCTCAAGTCATCTAACAACCCACCTCCAAACTATTGGAGGATCCTGTCCCCCCCTCTCTCTCTCTCTCTCTCTATCTCTCTCTTATATTTCTTGATTTATGTTTTTTTCTTTTTGTTAGTTTAGAAATGAACATATGTATGCCAGTATTATTTGTGTAGTCAGTCTTCCAAGCGGGCCAGGATGATGATTTAAATGTCAAGGCCCTGATTGGCGAAGCAATTGGAGGAAAATTTGAGTATGATGACAACTTCATCAACTCATTAATCGATCATTATGCGTATATATGTGTCTATGTAGAGCCAGAGTTTGTCCAGTCCATCACAGTATATTGCTTAGGGTCCCAACTATACCATACGTAGCATGCTAACTAAATTCTCTCGAGGCAAAAAAAAAGAAAATGGAAAGATGCTCAGCATGAGATAATATTAGATAAGATTTCTAGGAAGAAAAGTGTGCTTGTATTTTCTTTTGTTCTGAACCCAAGTGGAAAAATATCCAACAATAAACTATGTCCATCCAATCATCTGCTCTAGGTATGCCTCCATTTTCATAAGCCCCACATAGTTCCGTCATCATATATACCACCAAGCATATCAGTTATTTGCTCTCTCTCTCTCTCTCTCTCTCTCTCTCTCCTTGAGTTTGTTATCTTGGGGTGTTGCTTGTTGGTCTGAGAACTTGAGCTTTGTCTGGGAGGAAATGGGCAGGAAGTGCTCACATTGTGGAAACATAGGCCATAATTCAAGGACCTGCACCACTTATAGAGGGACTGGTGTTGGGGGACTCAGGCTTTTTGGTGTTCAACTTGACATATCTTCCTCTTCTGTTGCCATGAAGAAGAGTTTCAGCATGGATTGCTTGTCTTCAGCCTCCCCTTCATCGCCCTCTCCTTCCTCTTCTTTGTCCTCTTCTAGAGTTTCCATAGATGAAAATTCTGATAAAACTTCCATCGGTTATCTATCTGATGGTCTCATGGGTCGATCTCCGGAGAGGAAGAAGGGTTAGTTTTTAATCGCCTTTTATATTTACCAAGTCCAACTTTTAGGTTATCCTTTTTCATCATATTTTGGCATCGGTTTCAGTTTATTATTATGTTGTTTATGTTCATAAAATCATCTGCTAACCTGTTCTCACCACATTAATTTATTCAGCCTGTTGATTGACTAGAAATTTATCGATTACTACTAATATATGATGAGATATATATTTTTTTTATCAAAGAAACTGATTAAAAAAGAAGCATACACTACTTATAGTTATTAATTTTCTGTGTTCTGTTTGGGAAGAGATTAGCGCCATAAATATGGTTAGAATAACCAGAATGATTACATGGTTTGGATGTTTAGGAGTTCCATGGACAGAAGAGGAACACCGAATATTTCTACTTGGGCTGGAGAAGCTAGGGAAAGGAGACTGGAGAGGCATCTCTAGAAACTTTGTGACTACAAGAACTCCAACCCAAGTTGCAAGTCATGCTCAAAAGTATTTTCTTCGACAGGCAACTCTCAACAAGAAGAAGCGACGTTCCAGCCTATTTGACATGGTACGCATATATACTGCCTTGTTCAATTCTAGGTATTACCAGTTTGTTTTCCTTATACATTCTAAAAATCTTGATAACTATGAAATCATCTCTGTAACGAGTTTACTTCTTGTTCTGAACATGACAGGTTAGAAGCAGTAGCATGGCTGGACCTCATGCCAACAGCTCTAACTCCAAGCCTCCTCATATAATTCCTCAATTAGGTTTGCATCATCATGCCATGTCCGTTAATCTGCAGCATGGATTCTCTGATTCCCAGACAGCAACATCAAATGCAGCCCAATCTATCTCTAGAAATGTGGCGCCTGATCTGGAGCTCAAGCTTGCCGCCCCAAGGCCTTTAGAAGAAAATAAGTCATCCCCAAGAGCCCTCCTTATCAGACCTATTAGCGTTACTTGACAACTTTCCAAGGCTAGAAAACTGAAGAAATAACCATGTTGTCGTTGTTCAGGCTGATAAAGATGAAGGAACATAGTAGTTACTTTATTATTTATGGTATTTCCAGAGAGTAGTAAATATTTTTCTCAAGTGACCAATTAATATCCTTCCTGTTTATCCAGATTTAGGCAATCAGTTTTGTTAATGATACAATTATGGTAGTAGTCAATGATTATTAGTAGAATCTTCCTTTTATTCTTAATTTCTCCATAATTGCAGAACGTGAATTAGCCTGTTGCTGGCATTATACTCAGCTACTTTGATGGGCCAAAGCCAATTTTCTCAACAGTTTTTGGTATGGGGAAAGATCCATGAAGTCGGAAATAGCAGCAAGTAATGAGAAACATTTACACATTATTGTGCTAGTGAATGATAACAAAGGCATCTTCCTTCAGCACCTCCTCCAAAGGAGCCAGAATTTTCTTTTCAATGCCCATTCCGAACCACCTTTGTGTCTTCATTTGTTCATTCTAAAATGGGGCCAAGAAGGTGATGATTTGCAATTGTGACAACTTCTCACTTCATTTTAGTGCTAGCTGTGTTTTACAGCGACAGTTGTGGAAAAGAACCAAAGTGATCATTGAAGATAAAGGCCATTTAACTTCCTCTCTTTTAGCATTATAGAAATGTATAATGCTCGTGTGGCTAAAGGGAAAAGATAGGGAAAAGGAAAGAAAGAAATGGAATCTGACCATCTGGGATTGTAATGGTTGTGTTACGGTAATCAAGTGCTACGTAGATAGTAACTTTACCATTAAATTATTAAGTTAGAACATTTGCAACATGTGTCGGTTGCTATAATGTGAGGGCTACCATGTATGAATTGGAAGACCAAAAAGGTTAGAAAATGGCAATAAAATTGTTCCAATTTTAGTCGAAATCTGATTTCAATAACCAGCCCTCTGCTTCTTTATTTCCATTCCCTCTTTCACAAGAAAATATTTTTGTCTTTCTTTTCCTCTTTACAGCTGGCCCATTGTGCCTCCTCTGCTTCTCTAGAAATTTATCAGCAACTGTTGATGAAGAGACTGTACTTTTTCATGAAAGGTATATTCATGGCACATGATAATTGACATTGGCGAATAAATACATAAGAAAAGACAAGGTATATCTTGTCGTAGCAGGAAAACGGGACCATGCTATTGGCTTCTCCATAGATTGAAAATTCAGCCATCAGAAACATGAATCTGGAATTTGGGGGCCCTGTTCCTGGGTCCTACTCTTCTAGCTAGGAGCAAACATTGCTTGCCCAGACTTTGATCAAATTAGAGCAAATGCCTTAAGGACTTAATTAAGATCCTGGCAATGCCACAAAGGCCTCGGATAATAGTCAAATCCCGAATTCGATTGACAGCTAATCCTCTTTCCTTGGGAAGCAAGTGATAACCTATAATACATTACAAATTCTTCAACGACTTGAGCTGAATTATTGCAGTAATGGAATTACAGCCTGTGAAAAGGAACCTTTTTTGCTGCAAATTAGTGCAACAGACCAGAAAGATTGAAACCCAAATTTCAATTTGGAAAAAGGAAAACCGTATTGACTGCTGACTTCTAAAAAAAAAGGTCTACACTGGACACCCTCCAAAGACTTAAAATGTTTTGAAAGTTCAACGGAGATAGTATATCTGTTAATTTTCAACCCATAAAATTGAACCTAGTAAGTTTTCAAGAGCTTTGGCATCATTTAAAAATCTTCCAGTTTTGTTTGGATTGACTGTGGGACCAAGACCTTGGGATGGTGCATGCATATCATCGGATGGAAAAGACACCGATGAAATCTGTACAAGGTAAGCAAGGGAACAAAAAAAAATTGTGTGACTAGAAAACTGGCACACCTCCAGGCAAATTTTGACTCCAGCTTTTAAAGATAAGGAAAACACGTAAGGAAATGAAGCTTGTCCACAAGCTTAAAAGCCTTGGTAAATCTATACATTATCACCTCGTAGCACTGGCATTAATTGAATTTTGCCATTTTGCTGCCGCATGGGAAACCACTGGAAATTAAGGATTGTAGAGAAGGGGGACCTCTCTATCTGGGAATCTTACTCTATGTCTTCCCTCCCTCTAAGCAAACTAATAAATGGTATATACATAGGAAAAAAACAAGCCACTGAGATTCTACAGATACGTAGCTTCCTTAGCTCTCACTCACTCGCTCCTGTCTGATGGATTGGTGTGTCCAAATTGAAATCCATATGATTCATCACATTTATGATTACTTTTAAGACACAGTGACCTTTCAACAAACGAGACATGTTTTTATTTACTACCTGTAAACATCAATGAGGTGTCAAGTTCTTTGGAACCTTTTGCCTGGAAGCAACCTTTTTATACCCTACCCCATGTGTGTTTTTAGGATGATTAATGCTTTATATGATAAAAACTTTATCTATATTATATAGATATAGATCATATATTCCCTGTATTTTAATGTTCCAAGATCTGCCATCTCTCAGTTGTCACTATAGCTGCCATTGTCATAGCTTGACATTATTAGCACTTTTTTTTTGTTGGTTCTATGCAATTCACCCCACCATTCTATTCCTTACATTCCATTAACAATTCCATTTCCAGCCAGACGTGTATTCCCTCTTTAAGAGCTTCAACACCCATCTTTTCATTGCATAAATATATTATTAATGAATATATTTTAAATATTACTCAGATTGTGACGTAAAACTTAGTATAATAACTTTCAATTAACCATGATTACCCGAGTTGATTAGTACAATTTTTTAGTGCTAAAGCCAATTTTATTTTTTCCGAATCAATTGTTCTTACCATTAATTTCCCACTTGACTAATTGCCCTATAAAATAGTTACAAAACCTAGACTTTGACCATCCTATCAAACATAAAAAACTGTACTAGTATTGAATCAAAGCCTCTGAATTCTTAACTACTAGCTAGACGCACCAATCAAAGATTAAAATTATTGAGCCTTAAGCCTGAATATTTGTACTATTAGTTGATACTATACCTTGTGTCCCATTCCATTGGAAAATGTTTAATATATGAGAAATTAATGTACCAATAATGACACTAATTTTTTTTTTAAAGATAATATAATTATAGATTTAAGTGTCCTTTAGGTAAAAAGAGGGTGATTATAATAAAGATAAAACAAATCATTGGAAAAATGGCCATTTTCATTCGAATTTTTAATATAAATGTGGCATAGACTATAGAGTAGCATATATATATATATATAGGTTTGGTGGGCTCATTTGTAGTTATTTGTAACATGAAAACAAGTGGTTGAAAGTGAGTATATGTAAGAATTTGTCTGATATATATATATATATATATATTTACGCTATTCGATGTCTTTCACTTGTTGAGTTGAATTGCATTTCCCCAGCAACAAATAATGTCCACTGGATATATGTTGTCAAATTAATTAATATTCCGTTCTTTTCAACTTGCTAAAGAAAAAAACCTAGCTACATATAATTACGTAGTTATTGTATAGCTTTGATCTTTACCAATATCCTACGTTTTGATAGGTGGTTATTGTGTCACGAATGTCATCTTCAAAAAAGATTTATTTTTATTTTTTCTTTTAACTATTAGTTTTTACTTTATGTCACGAATGACATCAAGTTGCGAACCACGTTTTATACATGTTTGACAAGGTCCTAGTGGGACACATCTCATGCCTAAACTAAAGTAACTTTCAATTTTGATCACAAATATCTTAACGAAAGTTACTAATAATATCAGGATATAATTAATCAATTCCTCGCATATCCAATAAATTATACCACTATGGTTTTTTATATTTCAGAACAAATTAAGTAGATTTTTTTATTAATTCATATATATATATATATACATATATATCTATAAATATATAAATAAATTTTATTTGTATAAATTAATCTTGCTGTAAGAAGATATAGAAACCGAGTAATAAGTGAATCAATTGCCTTTGCCTTCGTATTATCTATTACTACTATGACATTGAGATGGAACTACACGAGGTTAGTTTGTTTTAAGGTAGACGTTTCTTTCATAACCGGGCATCAGCTTTTCTTCAAAGGAAATGTGAGAGAGAAACGAACCAGACAAAAACAAATTTGGGAAAAGAAAATTCAATATAAAACTCGAATTTTCAAACAAAAAAAATGTTGTGTGTGTGTGTGTGTGTGTGATGAAATGTACCACCAAACCATTAAGTGGCTTTGTCTTAATGGTTGTATGAACGTGTAAGAAAGCTCCATATATCCTTTTCAAACATATGACAAAAAATAAATAAATAAAAAGAAAAACATTACTGTCAATTTTACCTACTCGAAGGCAAAATGATATTGAAAATTTTAATCATCACTTTTGTAATAAAGTGACATTTGAGCTAACCATATCATCTCTCCTTTTTCTTCGTCTCTTCATTGTTTTATTTTTATTTTTTGGTGTTTCTTTTCAAAGCAACTCGTGTTTGTTATACCTTATTTACACCCGTCTGACACGCCACAATGTTGGAGAAACTGTAATTGCAAAGGCCCTCTGTCAAATGAAGACAAAGGTAATTGCAAAGGCCAAACAATGAGGGTGCGGAAATCAAAATCCACGCCAAGGATATAATATAAAAATATACCTAGCAAAATTACTAGGCAACTTACGCTGTCGAATGAAGGAAAGTTTGATTACCTCACCTTTGTGGTACGTTTATTCAACCTATACTGTTCCAACTATTTCAAGAATTGTTTCTTGAATGGTTTTTTTCCTTGTAGTAGTCTGTTGAAAAAAAGTCCAAGTCAACCATATTCAGGCAAGAATTCATTGAGCATAAAAAGAAATATATTAATGACGAATTATGACGTATATATAACTTCATTGTAAGCATCAATCCACAAAAATTGCGTCAAACCCACCGACCATATAATCCACAGGCTCGCATGGTTCGCTTAGTTCAACAATATCATCTATCTATATTCCAAAAAAATTCCACCTACGTCTCTTTGTGTTATTCAGAGCCCAATGAGCTCTGACATGAACCCCGAAGAAAGAACCATCTTAAATTCTGGTCAGTTCATGTGCAGATCCGCTGACAGGTTTGAAGTTTAAACATCAAAATTACAAAAGTTCTTCCCTGGATTTCATAATGTGAACAAGCTAGCCTGCCCACACAAAACGAATGTTGACCTACACTTCCAGACAACTAGGAAAGTTTGGCTAGAGATTTGAATATTCTATCTATGTTTCTAGTAGAGTGTTTATTCAATCGGGGCTTGACTTAGTTTCCGTCCCTTAAACGACGATTCAGGATCTCACAGTCAATTCTAGCCGCCCAGTCCCCTGCACTTAACCACTTCAACACCTTGCAGCCCATAGATGTTATCAAGATCTCTTCAGGCTGTTAGCATACTATGAACCGTACGTACTGAGCAACTGGCAGAGGAAGGGAAGGAATATTAAAAGAGGTTCTCAAATCTCCTGTGTCTTTGGTCACCGTTAATTCATAATCTTGCCTTGTGCTCCTCCTAAAACAAAGGTTGAGGCAGAGACAATAGGTGCACAATCTTCCAATTTTCCGAGTCTGATACCATGAAAATGAACACTAAGTTACAAGCCTCGTCAAAGAATTTTAATATGCGAAACAAAATTTTAGTTTACAATGTATGGTGTATCTACAGGAACAAAAACATAAATGGATACACTTGCAATTTTTAACCTGGCTACTTCTTCACCCAGAATAACAAAAAATTGAAATAAAACAAATAAACCAATCAATTGAAGTGGGGAAAAGGGAAAAAAAAATTGAAATGAATTACATTACAAAATTGACGCTATATTACAAAGGTCATCTGGGAAAGTTTAAATGTGATGACCTGAACCAATATTAGAATGTGTCGGCATGATGATCATATATATATTGCTGTTCATATCTCGGAGCTGGCTGTTATTTGTACAGTCTTGCTTGGTCAGAAATTCACATTGGTAGTGGGCAAACATATGAAGAGCTTTGCAATGGAAAAGAACCTGTTCACTCAGTCAACTTCCTTCGCACTTTTAAGCACCTGTCCTCCAGAGTATAAGAACCCCATCAGGTAAAGGCTTGAAA
This sequence comes from Theobroma grandiflorum, assembly GCA_036013995.1. Taxonomy (NCBI): domain Eukaryota; kingdom Viridiplantae; phylum Streptophyta; class Magnoliopsida; order Malvales; family Malvaceae; genus Theobroma; species Theobroma grandiflorum. The sequence goes on from CP142129.1 coordinate 42,181,405, forward strand.
TTTGCATTTTTCTGGTTCATGTTTTATTTAATATCATGAATCATGAGAGCCTTGGACCATCAAAGTAATACGCTTAGCACTGTCTGCGCGAAGGCTATCTCCTTTAAAACCAATCTGGGAGGAGAAATCATATTCAACATAACCTCAAAACACTGTTCTAGCAAGAATTAGGTAAAAGTTTAAAAGATGGCAATCTTCTCCTGGGTGATCTCTTATCAACATTCTACCATTATACCATCAAGTTTATATTCAAAGGTAGATTGATTACCTCGCTAGGACCATCAGGGGGGAACCACCGCAAGAGCACACCAAGATGAACAACAGCTGGAATCAGCTTGAAAAGCAACGGAGTAGTCACCTGCACGGTTATTTGATGAGCACGATTTGAAATCTTAATAGAACCAGTTCAGTGTCTTACAGTAGAATGCAATTTTAACAATGAAAGAACTTCATGAAATTGGCTAGTTGCAACAAAATTGGGTACTTTAAAAGTAAAATTTCCATTCTGATTGCAAAATGCTTAAACCAGTTGCATCATTTCTGATAGAATATTTTTCTTGAGAGTTGAAGCTACAAACAGAAAAGCAACTGCAGCAAGACTTTATTGCAGTCGCATCAGTTCAAACTGCTGTCCAGTTGCATGCTCACTACTCACTCAGAATAATAAGACCACGGGGAATCTCAAATGTTTTTTCTTTCTCTTTTTTTTCTTGAAGGGAATATAATGCAAAACATCAGCAAGGCCATGGTTCACATACCAAACTAAGAGCTGTTGTGCCCAGAAGTAGCAGGTAAAGTTTGCCCTGCGGCAGTGGAAAAAAATTCAGCAATATTGTCAAGTAAAGAAGCCACAGAAAGAGAATACTCGTTTTCAGATAAAAACTCATACTGCACTTAACAACACTTCTAAATTAAGTAAATTCATTGGTTAGATAAATTTGGGGGACACCTGCAATCAAATGGAGAGAGGAAGTTGGCAGTTGAAGAGAGAACGAGAGTCAGCCACATGGACAGTAGTAACATCAATTAAATGAAGATTAAAGCCATGGAGTACAAACCTCAACGAGATGAAGATTAGATGCACGACTCAGAAGAACAAAAGCAAATTCCCCAATTTGAGCCAAAGACATCCCAACCTACAACATTAAGTTGAAAGGAACTAAGGCCCTTGTACAGAATGATGTCAAAATGAATATAATATGCAAGTAGTATGCTCAACTCATACAAGAAGCGAAGTTTTGTTGCTGTATCTAAATCCCTTGACAACTGCAGCAACTACTATTGTTTTAATAACAATCACCAATATTACAGCTGCCAGCAATATATCAACATGATTCCAAAGGAAATGCACATGAATTAGCATCCCAATGCTGGCAAGGAAAAGAGCAGCAAAGAAATTGCGAATGGGCTCAACCTAAGAGAGAGAAATCAAAAGACAGAATTTCATTGTTAATCAGAAGTATCAATAAGGAAGCAATGCATAACAGGGCAAGAACACTGCAATGGCGTCCTCCCTTGTATCAGTTCTAGAGTACCACCAACAAAAATGAATAAAGAAAGTTCACATATTAGTGTACTCAAATTCAAAAATTACAGCTCTCAAACAAGTATCATATTTCATAAACCAAATTAAACTAAGGAAACCAAACTCCAGTAAGCATAAAATACCAACTAAAATCCCTAAAAGCCACACCAGGATGCCTACAGTAGTGCCTAATGGACACAAGACTTTGCAAACTGCACTAGTACAGGCAGGACCATGAATTACCTTTCTACAAGAACCACTCATCTTACACTTTCATAATCAGTAATTGCATTTAGCTGATTTAATAACATTAAAACTGATAGCTCAGTCTGGAAAGGGATTCCAATATTAACTGTAACTGTGTACAGGATGGTCAATAAGGGACATTAACCAATTATTAGATCATAAACAAATATACCTCAAATGCAAAACACTTAATTATAAACAAGACTATAAAAGCATAACAAAACTACAAAAGTAATAAGGTACTAAAAGTTCCAGACAGGGTACACAACTAAAAATCTTACTTGTTCAAGTGTATGCTGACCCAGATCAGTGGTTGATATCATCACTCCCGCAGCAAACGAACCCAGCTCAAGGCTTAAACCCAGCTTATCACTACACTGGAGCATCATAACAAGCTATGTTATGTACATACATATATATACATGAACAAATAAGTTGCTCAGTAAATGAAAAGGAATGTGGGTCTTATTTGTTAGAAAAGAAAAAATGTTGGAAGAATAAGCAACTATAAAAAGTGCAGCAACCTTCTGATGTTTATGTTGTAATGAAATACATAAGTTAATTACAATGCAAGAAGTAAGAAGGAAATGAGCAAACCCAAGCAACAAGCAGGCAAAATGCCACTGATGCCAACTGATATAGCTCATTAGTCTGCACAAATAAATATTTGCATATCAATAAATGTCTACATAGATAAAAGAGCTGAATCAAATAAACACATTACCTGTGATGATAGGCTTATCATGAGCTTCAGAAACCACGGCACACAAGTCCTAGATAATATTGTCAAAATGGCCAGAAATGTGATCAACACCACCAAACTGAGAATTGAATGAGAATGTATCATCAGAAACCTACAAATTGATGATCTTTGCCTCTACTGCATCAAAGAGAGATGATCCTATAGAATTTTTCACTTACGATTTAGTCATGGATAATACTCCTTGAAGGATGCCAGAACTCCCACCTAGAACTGGAAGTAAAGCAAACAACAAACCCACAGCACAGTCCTGCCAACCCATGATGGTTTAAAAATTCATACTAGCCACGTATCTGTGCACAAGTGAACTAGATATATTTTTAACTGCTATGATAACCAAGAAAATAAATACCTGAAGGATGAGAGTTCCAATTGTAACCTGACCATGAAGGGCACTTATGCTATTTCTTTCCATCAAAAATTTCAAAACCTGGAACCATAAAAGACAAACTAGTAACTAGTTCTACATGCAAGCAAATGTTTGTAAAGCAATCCTCAAACAAGCATGTTCTCTATCCAAACTGACAGAGACTATCCTACCAGCTCATTATTCATTCAGCTGTAACAAGCTAAAAGTTTTCACCTATCCAAGTTCTCAGTCAATACACAGTTCATAGAGGTTTACCACTGCTGTAGAAGACATAGACAGGAATGCACCAACAAATACCCCCTCTGAAGGTTTACCTCCACATAACTGCAAAAAGCATGTAGCTGCATCCATCAAAAACTCATAGCTATAATAATCAGAGTAAAGGGAAAGGAAAATGCTGTAACACTAGTACAGGAAGAAAAGAAAGAAAAGAAAAACAACATAACTTCTCTAATAAAAGAACCAGCACCTTAATCCACATGCCTAATTGAACAAACAAATGAATAGTTCCCGGCCCAACTAATTAGTAAAAGCACATAATATTTGCCTGAGCCCCAAACAACCATGGGACAATGCTCACTTAGGCCAGATGGCCTAGAAGTCTAATACGCAAATGACATATCATAATATTAAAAAAACACATCATTCACAGCTTCTAAAGTTAAATGTTGGAATCATATGACCAACACCTCATTTTTGTGCAAATACCACTAATGTCAATACAAAACAATCATAAAGATGGAAACTAGAGAGACCAATACTTCAAGCCAAGTTAACCCCATAGGGGTATATGTTAATCTGTTACACATGGTGCCGGGTGAACACCAAACCTGTAGTATTCTTAGCACCCATTAAATCAAACAATAGCAAGCAGCATAATTCAAAACTTATGAGGAAGACTGGCGTGTGGTAAGTTAAGTGTTGCAGATTGAAATCTAACATGTGATAGACTGACAGAGAAAACTATTTGGCGTACAAGTTAGAGAAAATTGAAAAGAAAAATTTAAAGGAGAAAGACACATGCAAGGGATATAGAGTTGAGTCACACGGGCCATGACTACCTAGACGAAAAGCTTTATTTATCATATGCGGTATGATGAGGGCAAGAACCATTGCCCTTGTTTTATGAAATTTAAGAAGTTCAATTAAGGATTTCAACCCATTAATTGTCAATTTATGTGTAAAAAATATTCAGTAGCCTCTCAAGAATACAATTAAAATCTTAATTCTTTGTAGGGTACAAATTATTAACCTTACGTAATAAAATTCAAAATCCAAGAAATTCAAAGGTTTTATGCCCTAAGGCTTTATATATCAAACATTTATATAAAATAATTCTAACAATATGAGACATACCGAGACAGTTATACCACACAAGCACATGAATAGAAAAATTTGGAGAAGACCTCCAAGAACAGCGACTGCTCGAACAACACGAAGCTGCAAAAATTTTTACAAGATGAGGATTATTGATGGAAGGAATGAATCTAATAGGGAAAGTACCAAGGCAACAAGAAAACCTTTGTTGTAGAAAACTCCAAGCCTAATGCAAAAAGAAGAAAGATCACACCAAATTGAGCCACTGTTTCAACCTGAATGAACATACCAATAAAAATATGAAAATAGAAAGCGAAATTATTTAAAAATAAAAACAGAAAAGTAATACTATACAAATTTATAAGCTTCTATCATCACCACAGTTTCCATCAACAAACATCAATGGAGAATTAATAAAACTGTTTTACTTGCTACAGCAGCCCAAGTAATAGCACGTGCATTACCATTTTAATGCATATAAATACATTTCTTGGCCTGGTCCTCTTTCTAGCAGCATATTGCATGCAGGGAAATATCAACCTAGTAGAAACTAAGGAGAATTATATCTTAATCAAAGCTGCAATTTAAAAATATTACATAAAATCAGCTGAAAGCAAGGGTATTTGGGTGAATTCTTTCATTAATAAGTAAATATCGTAGTTGTGCACTATACCACATCATGCTCATAGGCTTTTAGTTAGTTTACATATGTCAGTGTAGCTATGCATCTGCACAGGTATTTCTACTTATTATAACAAATAGCCTAGGAGTCATCTTCAGTCGGTATCATGATTTTTAAAATGTCTAAAATGAGTTTGAGTCTTATCCTATGTTGCTCGGGGCTCAGCTATGAGTGCCAGGTGTGTGTACGTATCTAGTGTCTAACATGCCAACTACATGGAATCGAAGTCACGAGGAAACAACTGTAAAGGTCTGAAACAAGGATACAGGTGAGCTGCTCATTGTCCAAATTATTATATTAAGATGGTTAATATTACTCTCCTGGTGTTTTAACTTTCTATTTTTTTTTTCTTGAAGAGAAGATGTGTTATTAGTGTCTTGGTTTTAAGTCCTTTAAAGAAAGCAAAATCATACAACAATCAACCTCCTTGTCACCCTGTATAAATAATTGAAGCCCAGTTATCTTAAATGCCACAAAGGACGCAAACCCAAGCAAAATGAACCATAATGGGACAAAAAATAAAAAGAAAAATAAGTTGGCGCAAATGACAAGGTGAAAAGTAGAGCACGTGATTGAATTTAAACTTTTAAGCTTTAACTTTTATAAACACAAATCCCATCTGTAAAAATATAGAAACCACAAAACTTTCAATTATTTTCTCTCCATTTTCTTCTTTGTTTCTAGATGTTTCTCTTTTTCGTACTCTTCCTTCTTTGTGTTTGAGTCATTCTGTACTGATTTGACCACTTTCTTCAGTCTTTCTTTGCTATCTCAGTTTTTCAACATCCTTCTCCTCTTCTTGTTCTTCATGCCTCGTCTCCTAATTTCCCTAATCAATGATAAATAGTATCCTGATTGTTGTGAGGGATGAAGATTTTACAATAATTGAAAGGTAAAAATGTGAGGAAAGTGAAGAAGAAAATTTTGGTAAGGGTAGCAATCTTGTCCAATTTGGTTAGACAATCCTGGAAAATCAAACAGATCCCATACCCAGGTCAGTGTCAAGTTGTGTCAACACGGGTGCTCATGCCGAGTCCGAGCAATAGAGATCTTATCTAACTCATTAACCAACTCTCCCAAAAACCCATTTTTCTCTTTCCTTTTAGCGATTTAATACGGAGAATAATCACCATCTCTGGGATCCAATGCTTAAAATACAGCCCCCTCCAAAACAAAACAGGATTTGATTCCTGGTAGGAAGGAGATTCAGATATCCTGCTTCATTCTGGTAACCAATTTGAACCTCACTTTACATATCTTGATGTCTAATACACCAGTGAATAAATCTAAAGATTATTAGCACTTATTAAGCTAAAGATAAGTCAACTGCCAGCTAGCATAAAGCAACAGCAACATACCTGCACCATTTCCCCAACAAAGCTAAACCCACCAGGCCCAATAATAGATCCTGCAAGTAGATATCCAGTAATAACCTGAAATTTCAAAATGTAAGCATAAATGCTCCTCTAGGGAAGGCCTATTACTGAGAATCAAGAATAAGATTTACAAAGCTTCAAGTAGAGACAGAGAATGAATCTAGCAAGCAGCACAATATTGGAATAAAGACATAAAAGGTACAGTAGCAGTCTAACCGGTTGTCCAGCACAAGCAAAAGCAATGCCACCACATGTTGCAGAGACAATGACAACTACCAGATCTGATATCAATCTGCACAAAGCAATTTTGAACAATCAAAAAGTTGTTTCCATTACAATAGTATGGCGTCAAAACTAAATGAAAAATATATATATTAAAAGGATAACCTTAAGTCTAGTTGTAGAACAGGATACTTCGACTTTGGGTTGGATATTATAAAGACATTGTCCTGAAAAGAAATATCCCAGCATGATCAACAATTTGTCTATAAATATAACTACACCAAATATACATTTGCTTGAAGCACCAATATCATAATCAATATAAACATTGAAGCAAATTTTCAACTAGATAGAAGTTTCCAGAGACAACATTTTCTGGACATACATTTTGATCTATTAAGGTTGGTGCATCTTCTCCTCGATTTTCATTATCCAAATTAAAAACATCATGGAGCTGAAATGACCTGACATAAGGCTCAAAAAAAATGTAAGCTGTCATTGAAAGTGGGTTAGTGAAGCGTACAATGTCAGAAGAGCTAGTCCTATCATGTTAAATGAATTGTTATCAAAGAAAAATTAATCACTTACTTCTCTTCCTTGGATTCATTTTTCTTGGGCTTAACTCTAGCAACAGTTTCCAAGACAGCCTGACAAAAATAAACAATTCTATTCTCACTGCCCAGACCAAGAGAATCTTTAATACTCAACAGAAAATGTCATAAACAGACAAGTATTTAAAGTTCAATCAACAAAATATATTTCATTTTCCATAACCAGAAAAAACCCTTATGTTTATTGCAAGAGTGGACCTCCATCGTTTTTCTGGGGTTGAAACTAGAACAGATATTGTCCAAATTATAACTAATCCTAAAACAATGGTGAATAATACCTGGTCCAAGAATTTTCTTTTTTTTTTATTCATGTTCAAGGTTATCTAACCACTAAAACTGAAAAATCTGAGTGCAATTTAACAGCAGCCAACTGCCTTAAACATTTCTTCACATTCCTACGTTGAGACTGCACACCATGCAACAAAAGAATTCCCAATTTTGAGTGCTTGACATGAGCACATAATCACTTTCAAAACTAAAAGGTCATTGAAATGAATAAAAATTTTAAAGAATGCTACTACCAACCTGCTTCCCCGCAACACTATTGTTGAAACTACCAGGATCAGTGGCTGCAAAAGCAAACACTAATAAGAATTCCAATAATTGGAACTAAAAAAATAGAGGAATTCAAAGAGGCCCAATAAGCTTTCTATTTTATAACTTATAACAAAAGAAAAGAAAAAAGAATTTCAATTTTCAATTCTCATTTTTCGTTGCAATTGTAAAGTACTTAGACGCATTGCGCAAATGCTCACAAATTTCTCTAAATAAAACACTACACACAAATGAACGGGAAATTAAATAAATAGTAAATATTAAAACAATTAAATGGAAAACACAAAATTAAGCGAAATTTAGTGAAATAAGAGCTGATCCAAAACCTTCAAAACCCTACCTCAACCACCATTGTTAAAAAACCAAATGCAGATGGAAAAAGAGAGACTGAACAAGAGTTCAGATCTAGTACGGACCTTCATTTTGGTCAGTGTCATTGAACTCCTTCTCAAGAGCGCGATCGATCATGTCGGCGAAACTATCCTCTTTGGATCTCGGGTCTGAGGCATTGGACTTGGCGGCAGTGACATTGATCTCGGCCGCCGACTCGGAATCGGTCTCAATGGTGGCGACGGAAGCAAAGAATACGAAGAGATTGCAAATGAAGAAGAGAGCCACGAGTCTCCTCCTCATTGCAGAGAATTTAGTGAGAGAAAAAAAGAAAACCTAGAGAGAGAAAAGGTAAATGGAAAGGTGCGTAGAATAGCTGCGTAAGTTAGCAAAATGAAGAGTGAGTGTTGGATTTGCGCCTTTCGCCTTTCGCCTTTCGCCTTTTTTCCTCTTCTCTCTCTGGTTTGTGGAGAACGAGAGGGAAAAAAGTTTGTTAGCTTGGAAATGGAGGTTGAGTAAAAGTACGAAAAAGTCCTTTAACTTGAGATAGTGTACTCACATACATCAGGTGTTGATCCTACTCCTACGCGCTAGACTATTTCGCGTGTGAAGAACGCCACATTTTGAAGATTGCGCCGTTAACACTGTCTATAAAAAAATGGAATTCCAAAATAGGAATTGCACAACCTAAGTGGTTGGGCTGTGGTTTTCACGCTCCCCCAAGAGAAGCTGGAATTTATTTGGGACCAGACTGTATGGTGTGTATGGACTCATGGAAGCCGATAGTCTAGAGGTGCCACATTTGGGCCTCCAAGCCGGTAAATGATATATCTGGGTCGGGTTGGGACATTTCTTTAGGCCCAAATCCGGTTTGGGATATTACTAAATAGTATATTTAAACCAAAATTAAAGAATTGAAGATAAAGTTAAAATAACTATCGATATTTGTTTATTATTTGCCTATTAAGTACCAAAAACAATCGATTAGTTACTATACTACAATCACTCCATCAGTGGACAATCATTATTTTTTTTTTCTTTATATAGATTACAATACATTTTGTCACTTCTTTTTTTTTTTGTCTTTGTTTTTTTTTATCAAAGTTGACTTTAGAATAAAGTCACAAAAGCCATTGCTTTTGGTTTCAATCTTTCAAAAATCTCATAATTTTATAATAATATAATTAATTATATTAAAAATATATAAAAATTAAAACAATTAATAAAATATTTGCATATTTTCTTATTTTTTAAATTAAACGCTTAACAAATATTTATTTTCTCTCACCTCCCACATTCTTATTAATTTTCAACTATTTATCTCAGGTTTAATATAAAAGTCAAATATAATTATATTCTCTTACTTTCCTAATTATGTATTTAATAAATATCATTTTTTTATTACTTCCCACTTCCCACACTACTATTAAGTCTTAAAATTATAGCTAACTATTATTTTTTTTATATATAAAATCATTTTTTTCAATTTTATAATATAATATTTTAATTAAAAATTTTATACTTCAAAAAGTTAAAAAAAAATTTTAATTTTTTTGAATTTCAATAAAAATGTCTCATTTGAATATTTAGTTTTAGGCTTATGGAGTTATTGTGCCGCCATGTTCTTTATATTACTTTATTTAATAATTTGAAGGATATGATTATTTTATTTCGCTTTTTTATTCAATGAAATGGCATGATGATCAGATCTTACGAATTCATTGACTTTCAAAGTTCAAACATCTTTCAGTCAACTTTACTCAAATGCTAAGGTCTACTCTCTATCAACATCATTCTTTATATTTATATATTTCAAAGCATACGGATATTTATAAATATTTTAACTTTTAATTTTTTTTAACCAAATTATATGCACATGCATGCATACTCTGCAAAGTGATACATATAATATAATAAGCGATGATCCAACATTGATTAAAACCACATTTTACCATTAAATTTATTATCTTGCAAATATTTATATGAAGTTACACATCATAGTTACCAATGGCAGATTCAAGATTTTTTATGAGAGTTGGCTAAACAGTAATCATATTAAGTTATGAATCTGATCAATGATTCGATTCTGAATAAAAATTAATCATTTTTTATATAAAATTAAATTATAATATAGAATTTCATTAACAATTTAAATTTATTTATATAAGTTTTCAAATTCACTAATATAAATAAATATAAAGTAGAAGGAAAAATTAACATTAGATTTTCACATTAAAAATTAATCACTTTTGATATAAAATTAAATCATAACATAAAATTCATTAATAATTTAAATTTGTATAAGTTTTCAGATTCACCAATATAAAATAAATATAAAATAGAAAGAAAAATTAATATTAAATTTTTAGAGAAAAAAAGAAAAAAATAATTCTAAAATTTGGATTTTAAAAAAATTGAACTTAAGCCGCTAAAGATTAATTTAAGTTTCCTATCACTACTCGAAAACAACACATTTGATTTTTGTAAGGGTGACAAATTTAGGTATTTTGAATTTCATATATATAAAAATAAAAAAAAATTAAAAATTGAGGTGGTGGCTGCCACCCCTCTCCCTCCGCTCCTGATAGTCACATAATCAAGATTAACTGGTGTACAACAAGAAGCTAACAATCAATTTCATCTTTCCCACCGAGATTTCAGAAATATTCTTATCATATTTCATACTAATGCCATCGTAAATAAATGACAAAGGCCAACAAGCAAGAAAAAAAATAAAAAAGAAAATGATAATTAAGTGTGCCCATTGTTAAATTCCGTCCTAGTTTCCATGTCTCCCTTTTTTATTGTTGCAAATGTGGTTTAGTTAGAATTTAAAGAATTGACAAAATTGATTTCAAAGCAAGTTTTTCAATAGACGTTATTTTAAAACTTATTTAGTTCCCGTCACTCCGTTTATAAAGGAAAATTATACAAATAGCTTTAGAGATATCATAAAGTTAACATCTAGCTTTGTTTTGCACTTTATGAAAATAGATCGTTAGTTACACTTAAAAGATTTCAAAGTTATTCGACTTTAGAGTCTACTTCTTACAGTAATCAGATTATAAGGAATTTGGATTCCTTTGATACATGATGGGAACTCAAATATTGATATTTATTTTCAAAATATGACATTTTTATCTCTCGTAAATTTTTTGGTTTTGTCTTAATTGTTCTTGGTGTGTCAAAATGAATGGCAACAAGTCCTTTATGTAAACTTACAAAGGTTTCTTTTCAAAAACACAATCATTTTATAAAAGCATATTTGTATCTTAAAGATATTTTTGCATTTTGTAAGACATAATCTTTGGATAAATGTATCGTTTCAATAATCACTTTATTTTTATGAGACATAATCTTTGATCTACAATATGAAAAGAAAACTTTTTACATTCAAACTTTTGAATTGTGGAGTTTTTCTTATTGTTTCTTAACTTTGGGATTTAAAGGTATTTTTCCAATATGTCACTTTATTAAGAGATATAACTATTTACATAAAAAAACACATCTATAATTTAATAATTACACTATGTGATATAATTTTTGACACAAAAAGATAACCCTTTATTGTGAAAATACACTAAAAATTTCACTTTGGCTATTTGAAAGGAATCATATATAATCCGCCCCTAGTTTTGCTCAATGTAAGAAATAGTCGGTTGATCAAAGCAGGTTTCCAACAAAAATGAGACAGTGTGTTGAACATTAAAGCTAAAAAGAGGAAGTGCAGATGATGCAGCGGATGACGTGGGGCCACTAATCCAATCAGATAAAAGTTTTTCTTAGGGAAGTAAAACAAAATAATGCAAACTTCACAAGAGAGCATGATTGACCATATCAGTGACAAGGAAGGAGAAACAATTTGCAGTGAATGACATGGTGGTACTGAGTTGAACTTGGACTTATTAAAAATGTCCTGACTCTTTTCAAGAACCCAAATGATTTTCCTTGGAATGATGTTATAGTTACCTAAAACTACTGTTGTTCACAAATTCCAATATAAACTGCCTTCTTATTAATTTACTACTTTGTTTGGAAAAATTGCTTAGCCAAGATTAAAAAGGAAAATAGTGAGAGGGACCCAAGCACCTTCTTGAAAGCCTATAAATAGTCCTCCAAGTTACCTATCTTTTGCAATCTGGATTAGAAATAGCAAAGAGGATGGAGATTCCTATAATAGATCTTGATGAACTCCATGGTGAGAAAAGGAGCAAAACAATGGCACTTCTGCATGCGAGAGATGGGGTTTCTTTCAAGTCAATTGAATAGGATTTTCTCGATTTGAACTGATTGTGTAATTTATGCTTTGTTCTAATAAGGAAGTTGCCAATATCTGCAGGTTGATAACCATGGAATTGACAAGAAGTTGATGGAGAAGGTGAAAGAGCTGGTCAATACATATTATGGTGAAAATTTGAAGGAAAGCTTTTATGAATCTGAGATAATCAAAAGCTTAAAGTACAAAGAAAGTACGTCTAATATGGATTGGGAAAGCACCTTTTTCATTTGACATCGCCCCACGTTCAACATCAATGAAATTCCAAACCTATTAGAGGAACTCTGGTGAGTTAATATAATGTTGAACCTGCCTAGTTGCTTTACAGTATAGTGTAAACATGAAAGGCGATTAAAAACAATGCATGTTTTGCAGTAAAACAATGGATGAATACATTTCTGAACTGCTTAAGCTCACGGAAAAGCTTTTTGAGCTCATGTGTGAGAATCTTGGCTTGGAGAAAAATCACATCAAGGAAGTATTCTCAGGATCTAGAGGTCCTGCAGTGGGAACAAAAGTGGCAAAATACCCTGAGTGCCTTAATCCAAAGCTTGTGAGAGGACTCCGAAAACACACTGATGTTGGTGGGATCGTACTAATGCTCCAAGATGACAAGGTCCCTGGCCTTGAATTCCTGAAATATGGAGAATGGGTACTGATTCCGCCATCTAGGAACAACACCATCTCTGTTAACACAGGTGACCAAGTGGAGGTATTAAGTAATGGTAGGTATAAAAGCGTTCTGCATCCAGTCATGGCAGAAAAGAATGGAAGCAGACTTTCCATTGCTACATTCTATAATCCTGCTGGCGATGCACTTATTTCTCCAGCTCCCAAACTATTACACCCCAATCACTACCGTTTCCAGGATTACCTAGAGCTTTATTCAACCACGAAGTTTTCGGAGAAGGGTCCGAGATTTGAGTCCATGAAGACAATGGCTAATGGGCATCATGATCTCCATGTCTAAAAGTACCACTTCATTAGGTTACCCTGAATCACTCAACTCCTTACTTGTTTTTTCAGTTTTGTTCCTATGTTTCCTACATTAAAAGATGAACTATATTTTTCTCCTGCAAGCAAACATTTTGAGTTTCTATAATTCCAATAAGATAAAGGAAAAATAATGCTTCCTTTCAATTTTCTATTTCAATAATTTTCTTGAAGACGGTGCCGTTGCTCTGCTAGTTGAGCACTTTAATAATTAAGACATAAAGAAATACTGATTATCAAGAAAGTTCATGGACTATATAATAATTATACGTAATGTTAGAAAGTTTAGTTTCTTTGACCAATATTTTAACCAACTCTTACCATTAAACAGTAACCATGGAAAGTCACAACAAGTAGTTATTTCTTCTCTTATTTTTCAACATTGAAAATTCCATGAAAAATGTTCTTTGCAATACTTTCACTCAGTTGACTTTCTTTTTAAGTGTTTGATACCCCGACAGAAATAAATAGAAAAAAAAAAAGAAAAGACAGAAAAAAAGAAACAAAGATGCTTTAAGTACATAAATATTTCGTGGCATAAACTTTATTTTTTGAAAGTTCATAAGTTCATTAGAAACACAGAGAACAATTGTTCCACCTTTGAAAGGAGCAACAGATTTTGTCCTGTTACATTTCCACTCAAGTACAACAACCAAAATCTACTCAAAAAGCATAACACTTCCCCTATAAACATTTCAGCACTCATCAATCCCTTAATCACCTAATTTAAAAACCCAAAAGCCTCGAAAGACAAGAGGCCATGGCCAAAAGAACAAAAAAACAAAGGGTCAATATCAACCCAGCTTTATATTAATCACAACCCTTCCCTGTACATGCCATATCCAAAATGACAAAAACATCACATGCACAACAATCCAGAATCATTCACAGCCATAAGCATATCGAAGTAATACCTGGTTACACATTATAACACGCCATTCACCAGCCTTCCCAGCATCCCTGCACTGAGGACATAGCCACACACACAAGGGACAGTTGCTTACTTGAAAGCACTAACAAGATCTCCTCGTCTTTGGACACCTTCTTTAGCTAAGTTGTTAGCCAACCGGTTGCTCTCCCTATATACATGCTAGATCTCCCACTCTTTGATCTCCTTCTTCAGTCTTCCGATGTGAAAAACCCACTTTCTCATTTTCCATGAGGCGTGGCTCAGTTAATTGTCCATTTAACAGCGTTTCTCAAGTCGCTCTCAACAATTAACTTGTGAGAATGGCTCCATTTGGAAGCAGCAAAAAGCAAGAATGCTTCCCTAACGGCTCTAGTTTGTGCTACACTCGAATCCTCTAGTCGATAGCTTTGGAAAAGATAATTTTTATTAGGCCATTCTCATCCCTCGTAATTGTGACATCCCCTTCGAGCCTGCCCAATCCAGGTATTATTATGTCTGGTCCGAGATCACTGGGTCCAGTCCGCTGCAGCGGACTGGACCCAGTGATCTCGGACCAGACATAACAATACCTGGATTGTGGTTAAGCCCGAAGGGGATGTCACAGTAATACCCCCTATACCAGCCTTTTCGGGACACCCTCGTTTCGTGGCATAAACTTGGACTCCATGGTGACTACGTGCACAATTATCTTAAGCAGCAGCCCTGTATAATGATGAATAGAACTGGTGAGGTCACAGACTAGGATTTTGCCAATATTATACAAATCTCTTATTATTTTAAGATGACAGATTGTAAAATTTTCTCCTCCTAATATAATAATCCCTCATATCACATTTGTAAGTGTTGCATTAACTGTTTTTTCGACGTTGTCAAGTAGTTATTGGTCTAAACTTGAGTGTATACCAAACAACCAAGAGCTCCGAGACTAGCACTTACGGCTAATGTGGAAAAAGATTTATGAGTTAAAATAAAGAAACTAAAGTTAAGATTACTGTCTATATTTGTTTATTATTTGTGTACCAAAAATAATCAATTACCTAGTAGAGAAACGGAGGTTAACAAGGCAAGAAAACCCATAAAACAGAGGACATGAAAGAGAGAAAAGATTTCTTCTAAAAACCACTAAAAAACTTCATTTTCAGTTCAGTATTTATACAGAAGCAAGAAACTACCTTTGGCTTAGATGTAGCCTTGGGATCAACACACTAACAAACTAACTGCTTTTAATTGAAAACTAAAAACAAACTTAACAACTCAAAAATCAGTCAAAAAGAAACAGAAATACAAAGATGAACTAAACGACCAGGTCACAAGCCGTTTAGAACTCAGAAACCAAAAAACGACACAGGCTCAGGTCGTATAGAAACTACAAATAAGAAAGAATAGCTTCTAGCAGTTTCAGTTGCTTTGACTTGTTTTAATCAGTTTCAGATCACTCTTTCAACACACCTCCTTGATCTGAAATCTGATGAACTCCCAACCTTGCTCGAAGCAATGCAAACCTGCTTAGTAAATATATCTACTAACTGATCACTGGTTTGACAGTAAACAACTTCAATTTCTTGATCCTTCACTAATTCTCTAACGGAATGAAATTTTACTCTGATGTGTTTAGTGCGACCATGATGAACAGGGTTCTTAGCTATTGCAATGGCTGATTGGTTGTCTACATGAATAACAGTTCCTTTCATCTGATTAAAACCCATATCCAGCAACACTTTTCTCAACCATTTAGCTTGATTAGCAGCTACTGAAACTGCTATGTACTCAGCCTCAGTAGAAGACTGAGCAACAATTTCTTACTTCTTTTAAGCTCAGGAAAACACAACACTTCCTAAAGAATAACAGAATCCTCATGTACTCTTAGAGTCATCCACAGATCTTGCCCAATCACTGTCTGTGTATCCTTGAAGGTTACCACTTTCATTTTTCATGTAAATCAATCCAAAATCAAAAGTACCCTTCACATATCTCAATATTCGTTTTGCAGCCTTAAAGTGAATCACTGAGGGAGTTCGCATAAACCTGGAAAGTAAACAGGTAGCAAACACAATATCTGGTCTTGTTGCTGACAGATACAACAAAGAACCTGTCATGACCCGGAACCACCTTCGAGTCCGTGACAACCGTCGCGATGTCCCGATATGCACTCATCCACCGAGTATCATATCGAAACCTCGCAAGGCTCTCGTACCAGTCTTTCCAGCTCCCCTGTGAGTTTCTATTTATTAATCTCATACTTTAAAACATTTCATCCAATTTCAGACCAAAACGGGAAAAAGATGAAATTTACTACACAGGGGCGTTTCGGTCATTTTTCGTCAAAAATTTTGAAATTTGGAAAAAATATTACTTACGCGTAAAGATTTCATAAATTGAAGTCGGAATTGAAATCGGATATCTAAAACGTGAAATTTGAGTGAAATTACATTTGATGGAATAAAATAATAATATTTCATAAAATATAATATTTTCTTATAAAACAATTTTTATATAGATATCCGAGTATAATTTTTACAGTGTAAAAACAAAATATATTATTACATATAGTAATACAGATAACTGAAGTATAAAATTTAATTTACAATGCTAAGTGTGCCCACAACAGAGAAAAACATGAAAATAGGAGTAAACTTTTGGTAACCAAGGTCGTCACTCCGACTGTCTCCTCGACAAAATGCTGATATCTACAGATGTCTGTAAGCCTGAAAGGGGAAAAATTGAGGTGGTGAGTTTGACAACTCAGTGAGTAAATAAATACCATCCCCGACATCTAAAGTCGAGTAGATGGAGACAATATAAAAACGTGATATCATAAGGTAGTTCATAACATCATTTTAGTACATTCATACAAAACAAATATTGATACATCAAAATAATAAGGCTTATGATTGTTTTCTTAAAAACTAGGCTTAGCCAAATCTCATACTCGTGAACACTTGATCAAAGCGTCCAATCGAGCCCACCAAGGCTGTTAAAACCATGTACAATAAAACACGTTTTTCTTTTAGAAAACAGCTGTTCCTTGGCGTTGGCTAAGTTCAACTTCACGTGGTGGTTCGGCGTGAAGTGAACTCGATCTTTACCTCAGGAGTTACCCTTCTCGCCTCTCATACCGAGGTAAAATGAAACTGGGTTACCGTGCCCCTCTAATAGGCTGGTCCACGGAAACCCGTCACTGCAGCGACTAAATGACCCACCAATTAATAAATAAAAATTTTGACAGCATGACATGACAATTAAAACATTACCCAGCCTGTAAGACAAAGAAAGCAATTTACACATTTCATACAAAATAATTCCAGCTATCATGCATCCCAAGATTCATAAGCCATAAACATTAATTTAAACACATAACATATGTTAAAAACCCGTCTCCATACACTCAGTGTTAAAAAATCAGTTTTTCAATTTATAAACCATTTACAAAATTCAATTCCTTAAAGATACAAAAATAGATAAAATCACTCTAGATCTTGAGGAAGATAGTTTATCCACTCACTGTTTTTAGAAGTTAGATATATTCCTAGTCCTGCTGGTCCGACGCGATTTGTTTACCTTTGTCGGACGATTCACCACCTACACGACACATGTGGCACGAATTTCAATGATTGATGCCAATTTATCAAAATTGATTTCAGGCTCTAAATTCTATATGAATGCATGAAATGTGATGCAAAAATTGTCCGAATAACCTTTGAAATGCGATATTCGACCTAACACACACGGGATGCGATTTAATTTACTAAAACCTCCAATTTAAGTCCGAATCGAGTTCTTTCAATTTCTATGCCTTAATTATACCCAAATTGATTTAATGCCACTGAATGTGGTACAAATTTCCAGTCTCAGACTGAAATTACAAAAATACCCCTAATGGGTAAAAGTTTCAGTTTTTGCTCTAAAAATTTTCATAATTTTTCTACACCCTTAATTCATCATAATTCATTTAATTTTCATGAAATCTCATCATTTTCAGCAGCCATTTCTCTCCTGGAAATTTCGGTATTAAGGGTGTCAATGGAGAAAAATCATTTTTCTCACTAGTTTTTGTTACTTTCCATTTCTACCCACTTAATAACATTAAATCACCATAAAATCTACCAACAAAATGAATCAAAACCCACCTAAGGATGCTGGTTCAGCAAGGGATCATCATACCTATATGTTAATTTTGCATGGAAATGAAAAAAGAATGGATGGGTAATGGAAATCACATAGAAAATTAATGAGTTTTATCTTTTTCAAGCTAACTTTCTTGATTTTTTCTCACTTGTGCTTTGAATTTTCAGCTAGGGTTTCAAGTTTTCAGCCTTTCCCCTCACTTACACGGTTTGGAGAAGAAAAAGTAGGCTGAATTTTGACTTTTTATAAGTTAAATGATTAAATAATTAATTTAACACATGATAATTACCTTTTTCATTATTTTATTATTTACTTATTTCTTTTTTTGAATTTCTTTCAGCCAAAATTCCAGCACCCTTATCCTCTGATTTTTCCAGGAGCTTCTAAAAGAAATTTCAATGATTTTTATAGTGTAATTTTATGAAATTACACTTTTGCCCCCGAAAAAATGCAAAATTACATTTTTGCTCCAAAAATTGAAAAATTACCACAAGGCATATTTTTCAGTCCTCAAACTCATACCACACTCCAATTTGTCAAATTTGATCTAAATTCTCTCGAAAAATTAAATTTGGTCCTATGATGGTAAAATTACCATTTTGCCCCTCTTCTCCAAAATGTACCGAAATTGCATTTTCTTTCCACTTTTCAACCTCAAATTATGTTTTAATTAGTCTAAGTAATCAATATACATCAAATGGGGCCAAAATCCTCTTTAAAAATTTCCATTTTGACCTTTAGTGGTAAAATTACTATTTTACCCTTGTGTCCTAAAAATATCGAAAATTACACTTTTTCACTGCTAAATTTTATTTTATGTTCCAATAATCATATTGTATTTTATATAATTATTCTTGATCAAAAAAATCAAAATCTTTATTAAAAATCCCCATTTTGTCCTGAAATTCAAAAATAACCGTTTTGTCCCTAATCGGTCAATTTTTCTGATTAACCCCAAACTGAACCTCGGACTCCGAATCACTATTTTGAGAAATCCCTGGACTGTGAAATTCTCAATTTTACCTTAAAATTCCTATTTGAACTAGTCCGAGGCATAATTGACTTATCAGGACTTCTAGGGCAATATCGTCATTTAACTAACTTTTCGGGCAATTCAAAATGCTAACATGCTTTCCAATGCATGTGAATGACATGTAGAAAAATAGCACAGGGTCAGGCTTTACAGAACCAATCATACTTCTATATAGTGATCCTTCTGCCTTAGTTGATCCATCATCTTTACTCAACTGGATTCCCACAATTAGTGGAGTGTCCACAGCTTTGCAACCTTCCATATTGAACTTCTTCAATAAATCTCTAACAAACTTTGACTGGTGGAAACAAATCTGTTCTAATTTTTGTAGAACTTCCATCCCCAAGAAATATGACATCTCCCCCAAATCTGTCATCTCAAACACTAACATCATCTGTGCTTTGAATTCCTGTAAACACATTGCATCAGGTCCTATAACCAGCAAATCATCCACATATAAGGCCACTATCAGCTGCACTGAATCATTAGTGCTTTTAACATACAGAGTAGGCTCAGTAAGACTTCTGTTGAATCCTTGATTTCTGAAATACTCATCTATCCTCTCATACCAGGCTCTAAGAGCCTGCTTAAGTCCATATAAAGCTTTAACAAGCTTGCAGACCTTATGTTCAGAGCCCTGCACCACATATCTTTCAGGTTAAGCAATGTAAATATCTTCCTTTAATATTCCATTTAGAAAGGCAAATTTAACATCTAAATGAAATATTCTCCAAGCTTCTCTAGCTGACAAAGCTACTAAAAGTCTAACTATATCAAGCCTGACCACAAGTGCAAAAGTTTCAAAGAAATTTGTGCCATAGGTCTGTGCATACCCTTTCACCACTAGTCTTGCTTTGTGTTTGTTAATTGATCCATCCAGGTTTAGCTTTGTTCTGTAAACCCATCTAACTCCAATTACATTTTGACCATTTGGCCTATCAACCAACTCCCAAGTTCTATTTTTCAGAATCATATTCATTTCTGAATCCATAGCTTTTCTCCAGTTTTCATCGGATTGAGCTTTTGCAAAGCTTGAAGGATCAGTCAATGCAACATTGCACCTTTCATAAATGTTTGCAAGTGATCTAGTCCCTCTCACAACTAAACTTTCATCTCCAAGTCGATTGACTCATCATCACCTCCTTGCTTCTGATCATCTTTATCAGCAACTAAAGCATCAATTTGCTGTACAGTTTTGTTATCCCAGTTTCACTTTTGCCCTTCATCAATTCTTACATCCTTGCTGATGAAAATCTTCTCAAACTTCACATCAAACAATCTATAGCCTTTAGAGCAACACTATATCCAATGAAAATAGCCACAACAGATTTAGGATCAAGTTTTGACCTTTTTTCATCTGGTACTTTGGCATAGCAAACATAACCAAAAACCCTTAGATGTAAAACATTAGGCTTCTGCTCACACCATAGTTCATATGCTGTCACATTTGGCAATATCCTTGAATAAGTAACATTCAAAATACAATTTGTTGTACTTACAACTTCTGCTCAAAACACCTTAGGCATGTCTTTCTGAAACATTAAGCATCTGGCCATCTCCATCAGGGTTCTATTTTTCCTCTCTGTAACTCCATTCTGATGAGGATTGTAAGTCACTGTCAGCTGATGTTTCACCCCCATCTTAGCTAATAACCTTCAAACTCGAGAGCAACCGCCCAATATGGAGTCTACAGTGGGTAAATGTTTATATAACAAAGAGCAGAGTGAAGGGCCTTATGGTTCAGGACAAAGAGCAACGGAGATGGAGGTTCATCCCCTGGCTAGACGCAGGCGTCACTCGAATAGTGCAGCAGTCCTTGGGAAAATTATCAGCCTTACTTCTGAAGACGCGGTGGACATGAGGGAAAACGATGGCGATTCAGATGATGACTCCATCTCTGTGTGCTGTGCCGCTCGAACCCAAGAATGATAAGTGCTCTTGTGTGGAATGTGCGAGGCATCGCGGATCGAGTTGTCCAAAGAAGAGTAAAAAAATTAAAGTTATTGCATCATCTCAAGCTACTAGTTATCTTGGAGCCAATGGTGGATAATTCTAAGCTACCTTTTTTTAAGAGAAGACTGGGCTTTGAAGGAGCGGTCTGCAACTGCACTCAAAAAATTTGGATGTTTTGGACACATGAGATATCTGTTTCTATTTTACTGGACCATGCACAATGTTTACATGTTCAAATCTCTCTCCCATGGCTTTCTGTTCCTATTCAAACATCATTTATATATGCTAAATGTACTCGGAGTGAAAGGAATGATTTATGGGATTGCTTGAGATCTATAGCTGCAGGGATACAGGCACCGTGGTTAGCAGGAGGGGACTTTAATGTGATATTAAGCAGAGAAGAAAGATTGTTAGGAGCTGAACCAAATGCTGGTGCAATGGAAGATTTCGCACTCACATTGCTTGACTGTGGTCTGGTGGATGTGGGGTTTGAAGGGAATAAATTCACTTGGACCAATGGACACATGTTTCAGCGTTTGGATAGAGTGGTTATAAACATGGAGTGGGCGTCAAGTTTTTCCAGCACAAGGATCCAGCATTTGAATCGTGATGGATCGGATCACTGTCCCTTGCTCATTTCCTGTGCAGATTCTTCTGTGAAAAAGCCAGCTTCTTTTCGATTTATCCATGCCTGGGTGAAGCATCATAATTTTGTTGATTTTGTTCACAGCAGCTGGAAGCAGCCAGTGCCGGGGGAAGGATTGATGGCTTTCTGGCTTAAACAACAAAGATTGAAGAAGAGTTTAAAAGTATGGAATAAAAAAGTTTTTGGGGATATTTTTAGTAATCTCCGAGTAGCAGAGTTTAATGCAGAAGAGAAAGAAAAAATTTTTCAACAGGATCCCTCTGCTATTAACCGAACACAGGTGCAGCTTGCTTATGCGCGGCTTAATCAATTATTGAGCATAGAGGAGATGTTTTGGCAACAAAAATCGGGAGTACGATGGCTGGTTGAGGGTGAAAGGAATACACGGTTTTTTCAGATGCGAGTGCAGAAAAAAAGGATGAGAAATTTTATTTTCAGAATTCAGAATGATGTGGGAGAATGGATTGACGAACCCGGGCAACTAGAATTATCTGCAGTGGATTTTTTCCAAAATCTGATGAAAGCTGAAGATTGTGATATGAGTGGATTCAATGATGAGTTAGTTCCCAAACTAATTTCAGATAATGATAATCTGTTATTATGTGCAGAACCGACCTTAGCAGAGGTGAAAGAAGCAGTTTTTGGGATAGACAAAGATAGTGCAGCAGGGCCTGATGGATTTTCTTCTTTTTTCTATCAAAAATGCTGGCATATTATTGCACAAGACCTACATGCAGCAGTCAAAGATTTTTTTGCAGGAGCATCTCTTCCTAGGGGCGTAACTTCTACCACAGTGGTGTTATTGCCCAAAAAATTGGATGCAGCTACTTGGGGAGATTACCGCCCAATCAGCTTGTGCACTGTTCTGAACAAGATCATTACTAAGGTTCTGGCAAGCAGGTTAGCTAAAGTTTTACCTGATTTAATATCTGATAACCAAAGTGGCTTTGTGAGAGGAAGGTTAATCAGTGATAATATTTTGCTTGCTCAAGAACTGATAAGTAATATTAATCACAAAGCTAGAGGTGGGAATATCGTTTTGAAACTCGACATGATGAAAGCTTATGATAGATTGAATTGGCATTTTTTATATGTGATGCTGGACAGATTTGGTTTTAATCAGCAATAGATTGATATGATCAGGAGGTGCATTGATAATTGTTGGTTTTCTTTGTTAATTAATGGGAGCTTGGTCGGATATTTTAAATCAGAGAGAGGTTTACGGCAAGGAGACTCTATTTCACCTCTTCTATTCATACTAGCGGCAGAATATCTATCAAGAGGTCTCAACTCTTTATTTTCTCGGTATGGGTCTTTACATTTCCATTCTGGTTGTTCTATGAACATTAGTCATCTTGCTTTTGCGGACGACATTATGATATTTACCAATGGGAGCAAATCAGCCTTGGCAAGAATTCTTAAGTTTATACAGGAGTATGAGCAGATTTCAGGACAAAAACTCAATCATCAAAAGAGTTGTTTCATCACAGCCCGTAATATGGCCAGCTCTAGAAAGCATATTATATCCCAAACAACTGGTTTTGTTCACAAGCTACTACCAGTCATGTATTTGGGTGCCCCTCTTCATCAAGGTCCGCAAAAAGTATTACTTTTTGATTCCCTTGTTAACAAAATTCGTGATCGTATTACAGGTTGGGAAAATAAGATTTTATCTCCTGGGGGTCGGATCACGCTATTGCGGAGTGTGCTTTCTTCACTGCCAATTTATCTACTGCAAGTATTAAAGCCTCCAGGATGTGTTATAGAAAAAATAGAGAGACTATTTAATAGTTTCTTATGGGGAGGATCTTTGGACAGCAAAAAGATTCATTGGGCTTCATGGCATAAAATTACCTTCCCTTCTTCGGAAGGGGGTCTAGACATTCGAAGTCTTAAAGATGTGATTGATGCTTTTACAGCCAAGCTTTGGTGGAGGTTTGTGACTTGCAGGAGCATTTGGACTCGTTATTTGAGGACAAAATATTGTTTAGGTAAACTCTACCATACAATAGCTGCAAAACCGCATAATTCCACAATTTGGAAACGGATGCTTCATGGTCGAAATAATGCGGGACAGCAAATTCATTGGAAGATAGGCAAAGGTGATGTGTTTTTTTGGCATGATGTTTGGCTAGGAGAGGAATCATTGGTAAAATCTTTTCCCCTTCATAATCATTCTATGGTTAGAGTTAACTATTTTTTTCATGATAATGATTGGGATGTAGATAAATTAAAAGCTGTTGTTCCAGAATCTATTGTGGCAGAAATTTTAAAGATTCCTATGAACAGAGAAAAGGAAGATATGGGATATTGGGCTGAGTCTTCAAATGGCGAGTTCTCTACTAAAAGTGCTTGGGAGCTTATTAGACAACGACAACCAACGAACCTACTAGGCCAGATGCTTTGGCATAAGAGTATTCCTCTCACAGTTTCTTTCTTTTTATGGCGTATGCTGCATAATTGGGTCCCAGTAGAGGTGAGAATGAAAACTAAAGGCATCCATTTAGCATCTAAGTGTTTATGCTGTCAATCAGAAGAAACATTATTACATGTTGTTTGGGGAGGATCAGTGGCACAACAGGTTTGGAATTATTTTGCAAACTTGTTTCACATTCATGTCCATAACCCTTTAAATCCTATGCATGTGTTACATTCTTGGTATTATTCTGGAGATTACACTAAACCAGGCCATATCAGGGTTTTATTACCAGTGCTGATTTTTTGGTTTTTGTGGATTGAAAGAAATGATGCGAAACACAGGGGGCTTGGAATGTATTCTGATCGTGTCATATGGAGGATCAAGAAAATGTTAAATCAGCTATTTCAGGGTAATTTACTTTGTAAATGGCAATGGAAGGGAGATTTGGAAATAGCCGCACATTGGGGATTTTATTTTGCAACAAAGAAACATGATCCGCCTAAGATTATTTTTTGGAATAAACCGTTAACAGGAGAATATAAGTTGAACGTTGATGGCAGTTCCAAAGAAAACTTTCAAAATGCTGCAGGAGGTGGACTTTTTCGGGATGATAAAGGTACTTTGATCTTTGGTTTTTCAGAAAATTTTGGACAGTATAATTCGTTACAAGCAGAGTTACTTGCATTACATAGAGGGCTGCGGTTATGTATTGAGCATAATGTAAGTAGACTTTGGATAGAAATGGATGCGAAAATAGTAGTTCAAATGATACAGGAGGGTCATCGGGGTTCATCTAAGACTCGATACTTGCTAGCTACCATCCACAAATGTTTGAGTTGCATTAATTTTCGTATCACGCACATTTACCGAGAAGGGAATCAGGCAGCTGATTATCTCTCAAACCAGGGACATTTGCATCAGAACCTACAGGTATTTTCACAAACAGAAGGTCAGCTCAAGGGGATTATTAGATTAGATAAAACAAAATTACCTTATGTTCGTTTCAAATAAATGTAAAGGAGTAGTACTCCTAATTTACTATTTTTGTTTGGTTTATTTACAAATTTATTCAGATTTCTGTAATCAGGAAAAGTTTCAATTTTATGATAGCAATCACAAAGTTGCACATAAATTGAAATTTTTCCTATTAGGCAATCGTCAAATTATTTCTCGATCTTTTGTAATTCTGGAGGTAAGGTTTAGGTCCCCCTCCCTTATGTAATTAATTTTTTCTATCATTAATAAAACGATAATAGGGTAGCTGGGCCCTACGAGAATTTCCAGCATAAAAAAAAAAAACCTTCAAACTCGAGAGATGTATACTCAGAACCATTGTCAGTTCTAAGTATTTTAATCCTCTTCTCTGAAAAATTTTCTGCATGAGCCTTAAAACTTAGAAACTTGTTCAATGCTTTTGACTTCATTTTCAGAAAATAAACCTAACTAAACTTAGTCAGATCATCTATAAACACTATAAAGTACTTGTTGTGATTCAGTGAAGGTGTCCTCATTGAACCATACAAGTCTGTATGTACCAGTTCAAGTTTTTGTTTTGTAGACTAGCTTCTATGCTTAGGATATGATCTTCTGCTTTGCTTGCCAAGTTGACAAATCTGACACAGCTTGTCTATCTTGTTGAAGCTAGGTAAGCCTTCAATTGTCTTGCTATCTGCCATTCTCATTAATGCATTGTAGTTAACGTGGCCTAATCTCTTGTGCCACAATTCAGTGACATTATCCTCACTTACAAAAGCAGCATGCTCAACATGCATCAGATTTAGGAGATAGAAATTATTTTTCATTCTAACAGTTAATAATTCCTCACTAGATGGCTCATAGATAGTGCAAAAATCATCCTTGAAAAACAAAGCATAGTGTTTCTTGGCTAATTGACCAACACTCAATAAGTTTTGATTTGATTCAGGAACCAAATACACATCAGAAATATACTTTATACCTGAAGGTGTCTCAACAGCCACAGTTCCTCTCCAGATTATCTTCTAGTATACTCCATTCCCAATCTTGATCTGAGTTGAAAAGCTTCGATCTATTTCTGAAAACAATTCCTCATTACCCGTGAGATGATGTGAACATCCGCTGTCCAGTAGCCAAACACTCTTCTTGGTTGACATAGCTTCTGAGTTAGCCATGAAAAGCACTTCATCAACTTCTTTAGCCTGCTCAGCCACTGCTGCCTTTTCTTCACTGCCTTTCTTGAATTTACAGACCTTTTGAACATGACCAAGCTGATCACATGATCTACACTTGACATTTGGCTTGTACCAACAGTATTTACGAGAATGATTGGTCTTCTTGCAATAAGGGCATGGAGAAAACTTCTCCTGCTTCTTTCCTTGCTTTCCTTCACCAGCATTACTTCTTTTGCCTTTGGACTTTCTTGCACTCTCCTCTTTCTCTCTCAAGCCTTTGGTCCTTGCCACTAAAGCATTTTCGAGAGTTTCATTATTCCAGAGTGCTCTTCTCTGTTCCAAGGCAAGTAAAGCACTCAACAGTTCATTAATAGTAATCTTTGTCAAGTCCTTAGAGTCTTCCAGAGATGATATTTTGGCTTCAAATCTCTCTAGAATACTCACAAGAATCTCATTCACAATTCTTTTATTAGTAACCTCCTCTCCTAACTGCCTAAGTTGATTAACAAGATTAATCAACTTATCAATGTACTCTTGGATTGTCTCATCCTCTCTCATTTTCATCAGCTCGAATTGCCTAGAAACATTCAACACCGTCATAGCTCTGGTTCTATCACTGCCTTGGTATTCCTCCTTCAAACTGTCCCACACCTACTTTGGATCTTCATAATTCATGATCTTTGCAAAGATTGTCTCTGAAACTGTCGATTGAAGACTAATAAGAGCCTTGTATCTCTTAGCTACCTCTTCGCTGTGTTGTTTGATCTAAGCTAGGGTCGGATTTGCATGTTGTTGCATTGGAGTCTCACCTGTCTCTACCACATCCCAGAGATAAAAAGCTTTCAGATATGATCTCATCTTAATTGCCCAGAATGGATAGTTGGTTCCAGAGAAAACTAGTGGAGCTGTAGCACTGAAGCTTGCAGTAGCCATCTTCGATGCTTGAGCAAACTGTTTCAACAATCAATGAACAAGAAACAATGAATCAAAATCACAGGTCCCTCAAGATTAAGGGCTCTGATACCATGTAGAGAAACGAAGGTTAACAAAGCAAGAAAACCCAGAAAATAGAGGACATGAAGGAGAGGAAAGATTTCTTCTAAAAACCATTGAAAAACTTCATTTTCAGTTCAGTATTTATACAGGAGCAAGAAACTACCCTTGGCTTAGATGTAGCCTCGGGATCAACACACTAACAAACTAACTACTTTTAACTGAAAACTAAAAATAAACTTAACAACTCAAAAATCAGTCAAAAAGAAACAGAAATACAAAGAAGATGAACTAAATGACCAGGTCACAAGTAGTTTAGAACTCAGAAATCAAAAAACGACATAGGCTCAGGTCGTATAGAAACTACAAATAAGAAAGAATAGCTTCCAGCAGTTTCAATTGCTTTGACTTGTTTTAATCAGTTTCATATCACTCTTTCAACACTCATCTACAATCACTAGATCAATGGATAATCACTAATTTTTTATCTTTGAATAGATAACAATATGTTTTTTCAATTTTTTTGTCTTCTTCTTTATATTACTTTATTTAATAATTTGAAGGAGATGATTATGTTATTTCACTTTTTTATTCAATGAGATAAACATGTTGAACAGATTCATTGACTTTCAAAGTTCAAATATCTTTTGGTCCAACTTTACTTACATGCAAAAGGTCTACTCTCTATCAACATCATTCTTCATATTTATATATTTAAAAAATATTTATAAAAATTTAAACGGATGATTATTTTATAACCAAATTATATGTACATGCATGGATACTCTACAAAGTCATACATATATTATATAATATGCGATGACCCAACATTAATTGAAATCACATTTTACCATTAAATTTATCATCTTGCAAATGCTTATATGAAGTTACACATCATAGTCACATAATCATGATTAATTGATGCACCACAAGAAGCTACCAATCAATTTCATGTTTCCCCACCGAGATTTAAAAAATAGTCTTATCATGTTTCATACTAATGCCATCATAACCAACAGACAAAAAAGAAAAGAAAATGATAATTCAGAAGCGCCCATTGTTAAATTCCTTCCTAAGATCTGTGTCCCCCGTTTCACTTTGCTTGTTTGAAAGGAATCATAGTCCGCCCCTTGTTTTGTTCAATGCAAGAAACAACCGGTTGATCAAAGCGGGTTTCCAACAAAGATGAGACTGTGTGTTGAATATTAAAGGCAAAGAGAGCTAGTGCAGATGCTGCTGCGAATGACTAGGGGCTAGTAACCCAATCAGGTAAGAAGGTTTTCTTACGGAAGTAAAAGAACCTAATGCGTACTTCAGAAGAGAGCGTGATTGACCATATCGGTGACAAGGAAGGAGAAACAGTTTACAGTGAATCACATGGTGGTAATGAGTTGAATTTGGACTTATTAATCATGTCCTGACTCTTTTCAAGGAACCCAAATGATTTTCCTTGGAATGATATCATAGTTACCTAAAACTACTATTGCTTCCAAATTCCAATACAAACTGCCCTCTTGTTAGTTTACTGCTTTGTTTGGGAAAATGGATTAAAAAAGATTAAAATCGAAAATAGTGAGAGGGACCCAAGCACCTTCTTGAAGCCTATAAATAGTCCTCCAAGTTATCTATCTTCTGCAATCTGGATTAGGAAGAGCAGAGAGAATGGAGATTCCTGTGATAGATCTTGATGAACTCCACGGTGAGAAAAGGAGCAAAACAATGGCACTACTGCACGAAGCTTGTGAGAAATGGGGTTTCTTTCAGGTTAAGTGAATAGGATTTTCTCGATTTGAACTGATAGTGTGATTTATGCTCTGTTCTAATACTGAAGTTGCCAATATCTGCAGGTTGGTAACCATGGAATTGACAAGAAGTTGATGGAGAGGGTGAAAGAGTTGGTCAACACATATTATGAGGAAAACTTGAAGGAAAGCTTTTATAAATCTGAGATTGTTAAATGCTTGAAGAACAAAGAAAGTATGTCTAATATGGACTGGGAAAGCACCTTTTTCATTTGGCATCGCCCCACATCCAACATCAATGAAATTCCGAACCTGTCAGAGGAATACTGGTGAGTTAATATAATGCTTAACCTGCAGACTTGCTTTACAGTTTAGTGTAAAAATGAAACGTGACTGAAAACAATGTATGCTTTGCAGTAAAACAATGGATGAATACATTGCTCAACTGATTAAGCTCGCGGAAAAGCTTTCTGAGCTCATGTGTGAGAATCTTGGCTTGGAGAACAACTACATCAAGGAAGCATTCTCGGGATCGAAAGGTCCTGCGGTGGGGACAAAAGTAGCAAAATACCCTGAGTGTCCTAATCCAGAGCTTGTGAGAGGACTCCGAGAACACACCGATGCTGGTGGGATCATACTATTGCTCCAAGATGACCAGGTCCCTGGCCTTGAGTTCCTGAAAGATGGAGCATGGGTACGGATTCCACCATCCAAGAACAACACCATCTTTGTTAACACAGGTGACCAAGTGGAGGTATTGAGTAATGGTAGGTATAAAAGCGTTCTGCATCGTGTCCTGGCAGAAAAGATTGGAAGCAGGCTTTCCATTGCTACATTCTACAATCCTGCTTGCGATGCACTCATTTCTCCAGCTCCCAAACTATTGTACCCCAATCACTACCGTTTCCAGGATTACCTGAAGCTTTATTCAACCACAAAGTTTTCGGAAAAGGGTCCGAGATTTGAGTCCTTGAAGACAATGGCTAATGGGCACCATAATCTCCATGTCTAAAAGTACCACTTAATTAGGTTACCCTGAATTGCTCACTCCTGGTTTGTTTTTTCAGTTTTCTTGCTATGTTTCCTACAGTAAAAGATGTCCTATATTTTCTTCTGTAAGCAAAGAAGATTCAGTTTTATAATTCTAATAAGATAAAAGAAAAATAATGCTTCCTTTCATTTTTTTTATTTCAATAATTTTCTTGGATACTGTACCGTTGCTCTGCTAGTTGAGGACTTTAATAATGATATACCAGTTACCACTAACAAGTCATAAAGAAAAACAGGTTCATGGAATAATAATTATACCTAATATTAGAAAGTTTAGTTTCTTTGACCAATATTTTAACCAAGTTTATCATAAATCAGTTACCAAGGAAAGTTACAGGAAGTAGCTATTTCTTCTCTTATTTTTCAACATTGAAAATTCCATGAAAAATTTTCTTTGCAATGCTTTTACTCAATTGACTTTCTTTTTGAGTGTTTGACACCCCGAGAGAAATAAATAGAAAAATAAAAAGAAAGGACCGAAAGAAACAAAGATGCTTTCATTACATAAATATTTCGTGGCATAAACTTGGACTGCATGATGACTACATCTCCTTATGCAGAATTATGTTAAGCAGCAGCCCTGTATGATAAATAGAACTAGTGAGGTCACAGACTAGGATTTTGCCAATATTACACAAACCTCTTATATTTTAAGATGACAGATAGTAAACTCGGCTCCTCCTCTTATAATGGTACCTCATATCACATTTGTAAGTGTTGCATAACTGTTTCGTCGATGTTGCCAAGTAGTTATTGGTCTAAACATAAGTGTATACAAAACAACCAAGAGTTCCAAGACTAGCACTTACAGCTAATGTGGAAAAAGATTTATGAGTTTGAACATGGACAGTGGCTCAACATTCAAAAAGATCTGAATGAGATCTGAAGAGAATGCCATTTTTATGTCCTCAAATGCCGACTCTCAGCTACAGGTATCCATTAAAAATTAATGGTAGAAAAAGGACCTGGTCAAGCGGTTTCTCTCCAATTCTATTCCGGTGTGGCTTGAAGCACATCTTCCGTTCTTGATTCCCACTCCCTTGACCCTTTGCCTAGTTCTATTAGGAAGTGCCACTTCCATTACAGTGTGGTTTTAGGCGCCTCTCTCTTTGCTTTTATCGAGTGCCTATTGTTCTGTAACTTCTCTGTCAAGTTCTAATCTTTTGGCTTATGAGATTAAACACAATAGTTAAAGACTAGCTAATCTTGATAATATAGATTTTGTAACAAGAGTGTTGGTGCACTCAACTGCTTCAGTTAATACATTCTTATGCAACTTCAATAGTGAAGCACATTTACTGACCAAACATAACACGAAGTTCCCAAATTTTAGAGATTTGGAAAACCTTTCAGCCATTTGCCTAACATGGTAAACAAGACAATCAACTGAATCCTGAGTTAAGTAAACGTTGTGATTTAAGATGTTCTGGAAGAGGTTAAACAATGATTCTGTCCATACCAATTCATTGGAGACAAGATATTGGTGGCATGGAAGCAAGATGAAGCTCCTCTCCTTTTCTCCTCCACAAAGCAGCTTCTGGCAGTAGGCAGAAACATGACCGGGGTGCAAGCATTCCCTTACAATCCTAGTAATCACATCACAGATTGGGTTATTGATACCCTCCCTTCGCAATACAAGTGGAAACAATAATCCATGTACAGAAGCCCTCTGATGGAGCTTGCAGTACTCCATTGTCGAAGTCACTAGCAGACGAGAAGCTGGCTCTTCTATAACCAAAAACTTGGGAAGCACAATTGAGCAGAGAACCTGACTTGGCCAAGCAAGCTCTTCTTCATTCCCACTCGAAAGATGAGAAATCAGCACTGAAGCAGTCTCATCCTCCGCTTTCCAAGGCTCAATCAGATTCAAAACTTGCAAAGAATCCCTTCCTTTATCCAAGCAAAGTTGGCGAATTTCATTCGCTAAAGCTACAGCTTTCAAACTAGATTCAAAGTTCCCAACCCTGCTTCTCAAACTAAGAGCCATTTTTTCAATTTCAGGTTCTAAAGGCACATTAAGAGCCTGATCCACCTCAATAGCCTCCCCAACTTCCTTCAAATCATTTTCTCCATTTTCTTCAACTTGACTAAACAAACCCTCATTCTTTTCCAAACTATCATCACAAAGCCTCGAACCAAAATCAGCTACAGATAAAGGAAGCCAAGAGAGAACCGGATCATTAGCTGCAGCTAAGTCCTTGAGCCAATCCGGCAAGGACTCAAACTCTTCACAAGAGTCCAAACTAAAACCAGAAATCCGCTCATTAATATTTGACTCAGACACTGCATCAAGCAGATTACGTGCGGCCCTCTTCACCCAAAATTCAAGCCCTTGACTTTCACCCAATAAATTACGTGCCAGCTTAGATAATTCCTTTCCATTAAACCTCTTATTCTCCAAAGCAAGAAATGACAAAATTCTTGACTGAATCATACTCGGTAGAGTCTCTATAAACATGATCCTTAAAAAAAATGATAACAACTCATTAGTCACTAAAACTAAAATGAGAAAAAAAAAACCAAAGAAACCTCATTTTTGTTTGAAATTTCAGGGTTTACCTTTTTGTTGTGGGAGGTGAAGAAAAAGATGAGTCTTTGACAATGGGATTGCAAGGTTTGGTAAGCAGAGAAAGGAAAGAGCTTGTGGTAATTGGAGTTGTTGTTGACGATGACGATGTTGTGGCATTGAAAGATTGTTGCAGCCAAAGCGATGCTTCGGTTTCTGGTGTTGGGCTATTCATGAAAATGTCGAACAATGGGACCCATGGCTCCATTTTTTTTCTGAAGCAGAGGAAACTCCTCCTTTGGAGATTCAATGGAAAAACGCGGGAAGTGGCAATGCTTTCAACTGTGTAGGTAGAGGACGTAATCTCTATGCCACGTGGTAGAGCTTGTTTTCTGACATGTATCGCAACATGGCATGCAGTGATTGGGGGCTTGTAGCTACTGGCTTAGAGTTGCGGCTGGGCTTTTTTATTCTTTAATATTTTTTTGTTCAATTTATAGAAACGCGTTTTCAAAGACTGGGACCCAAAGGCAACCCGGCCCATGGCCGACGCCATGGGAGGAGCCTCGAAGCGTAAAGCCGCAGCACGTGCTCTCCGTCATCAAATATGGTTTTTTGAGTTCCGAGTTTCGACTTTGCTTAATGTTAAGACAAAGAGATTCGAGCAGTAAAGGCCAAGGATTGAAAAGATTGTCCATGTCTACGCCATGAATAACTTCATTAAGATCTGTATACAAAAAGCTGTTCATTTAATAGTCAAAATTTTACTTTAATATGATTAAGCTATTAAATTATATTTTGATCCTTGGTAACAATGTACTTAAATCTTTTGTATGTCTAAGAAGAGTGATGAAGACTTTAAATTTATAGCTCCAATAGCAACTGGAATTAGGATTGAAGGCACAAGCTTCAAACAGATGAAATTGCTAACGTTTGACCAGTAGTCGCAGATTAGATGGAAATTGTGATTTGTGAGAGTCAAAAGAGACAGAAGGCACTTTTGTCTTTACCAAACAGAATGGCCTGGCCTTTGAACTCAACCTCAAATTTCCCTTCTCTAAACCCTTTTTCCTTGGCTGGTGGAGCATGATTTTCTCTTTGAAAATGGAAATCAAAGCCAAAGATGAGAACAATTCCTGCAAAGAGACCACATCACAGATTGGGAAGGTAAGTCACTAAGATTATGATGTTTACTGGTTTCAACTTTCTAACTTCTGAGCCATTAAAAGAGTTAACTGGCTGTTACTTTGAACATCCTTCGAAGGTACAATAATGTGAACAAGTATATGTGAACGTAATCTCGAAATTACCATTTTACCCTTTCGAACACCAAAACATGTGAGAAGCTTCCAAACTGATAAAAAGGCCAAAACAGCTCAAGAACCCAATCTTCAAACACAGTCTCCCTTCTCTAAACTGTTCTACTTTCTTCTTCTCTTCCCTTCAACCAAATATGGGAGTAGCGAATAACATAACAGCAGTCCTCAACTTCGTAGCCCTCCTCTGCTCCATCCCAATCATCGCAGCTGGCATCTGGCTAGCCTCCAAGCCTGACAACAACTGCATCCACCTCTTCCGATGGCCTGTTGTTCTCCTTGGCTTCCTCATCCTCCTTGTCTCCCTTGCTGGCTTTGTCGGTGCCTACTGGTACAAGGAAACCCTCCTGGCCTTCTATCTTTGCTGCATGGCCATTCTCATTGGTCTCCTCCTCATCTTGCTGGTCTTTGCTTTCATAGTTACAAGGCCTGATGGGAGCTACGATGTGCCTGGAAGGGGTTACAAGGAGTATAGGCTCGATGGGTACTCGAGCTGGCTTAGAAACCACGTAGTTGACTCCAAGAGCTGGAACAAGATCAGGGCTTGTCTGGCTGACACCGATGTTTGTCCCAAGTTGACTCAACAATATATCACCGCTGATCAGTTCTTTGCCGCTCATATCACTCCTCTTCAGGCAAGTCCAAGCTCTGTTCTTTAGATCTGTACCTTTCAATTATGGCCATATTTTCTTAAATTTCATGATTTTTTTTTTATGAAAATAGCGGTACCCTTTCTAAGATTTTCATGGGTAGTGTCCAAGGAAAGAGCCATTAAACAGAAAACGTCCATTGCTAATTACCTGAAAAACAGAGGAGCTTATTTTTCAGACAACCAAACTGGTCGTTAGATGAGCTTATTTTTCAGACAACCAAACTGGTCGTTAGACCTTCACTGTAAGAATATTGAATCAAATGTTATGGCACATTCTTATTGGTTACTGCAAAGTCCTTAGAGGAATTTAGTTCTAACAAGCATCAGATGCCTACTTTTTCTTCTGATAAATATCTTATAAATGTTTTAACTGTTGATTGAATATGATATCATGTAGTTTTCAACAACAAACATTGAAGTTATTTATTGAACTTAGAATCACAGACATGTCATTTTCGTTCAATAATCTGTTGTAAGCAATAGCTATTCATTTAATTTTTTCCCCAAATCTTTGTCATAATTAACTATATTCTTTCTTTTTAAATGAAATCTTAGAACGGGAGTATTTATAAAAAAAAATGAAAATCAGCAATGTGTTAACCCTTATGTTCATCCTTACTATATAGCTGCTGGGCTTTTTTCTTTATCCTTTATTTTCCTGTATAACATAGCGAACAGAATTCTTCTTTGCCCCATCTTTTACTTGCTTTCCCGATGACGATTAGGTTTAAGATCCTTCATGATTATTAGTAGAATTCAGATGGCGATTGAATTATCATTGAGGTCACGCGAAGTTGCTGGAATAGGACATAACTTGATGTCTTAAACCAGGGCCCACTTCACCCTAAATAATATAAAGAAGGACCTACTATTATGGGTTTGATGTTTAGTTGAGGGTAAATAATGATACCATTCATTCCTTGGCCCCCCCGACCCCGCCCATGAATGGATCAATTTGATCCACAAAATTATCTGTGCAACTTTTTGCTATGTTTTATCATATAGCTCAAATCATGAATCAGGCACATGTTCGGTGCATTGGGCCAAGGCCAAAGGTTCTAATACTTTCATTTTGTGGGTTGGAGAAGCTTGTGCCAGTGAAATCAGTACCTACCAGATTAATTATTAATATGAAATCATGGGATTTTGACCCTATTAAAAAGTTGTCCATTTTAAATAAATTAAGGTGATGGCTTTGTCTCTGTAGTCTATCCGCAGAAGATAAAAATGCTAGTTTATGGTTGCCAGCTTTGGCAATAGATGGTGACAAAGTGGACATTGATTTAGTGGGGAGGTGTTTCTCTTTTCTTTTCCCTTTTGCCTTTTTGTTGTTGTTTTCTGATTAGTTTAACTCTTGTTGTTCTTTCGTTTGACAGTCGGGATGCTGTAAGCCTCCCACAATCTGTGGCTACACTTATGTGAACCCAACATTGTGGTCTAATGCGGCGAACCCACTTGGGGACCCTGACTGCTATCTATGGAGCAATGACCAGAGCCAACTCTGCTATAACTGCAACTCATGCAAGGCTGGTCTGCTTGGGAATCTGAGGAGAGAATGGAGGAAAGCCAACATAATACTCATTGTGGCAGTGGTGGTACTGATATGGGTCTATATCATTGCCTGCAGTGCCTTCAGGAATGCCCAAACGGAGGACCTCTTCAGCCGCTACAAACGGGGTTGGACTTAAAAAGCACAAAAAAAAGGGGAATCATCATTGGAAACCTCACTCTCTGGTTTTCATTTGTATTTATTTAGCATTTGCCTTTTTCTTTTTTTATCTTTTCGTTGAGCTATGTTGTCAGTAGTGTCGTGTATATATCCCAATGTTCTGTTTTTATCTAGAATGTATGGAGAAGCAGTGACGAGGGCAAAGCAGAAAGAGTTTTTCAAGTACTTGTCTTACTGTCTAATGAGAAACGAGAATAGAATCTCAATTATCAGCTTTCAACGAGTATAGGATTCTTCCATTTGAAAAGTCTTTACAAGGTTTCTGGTTGAGTGAAACGTTTGACAATTTGTTGGGCGAGTAGCGACCCTTTCAAAGGCGCATAGGCACATGCACAAACGCGCACTCACGAAAAGCCTTAATACGCGCAACAAGATATAAAATGGCACCGACGTCACCGACAGGGGAATGTACGCCTTTTTGATGTTGTAAATATTTCTTGTAATGTGATCACGTTAATATCGAAAAATGTAAGAAAACAAGAAGCCGGATGATAAGATAACAGAGGTGTAGTGCATGGGGAAACAATGGGGTTTTTCAGTGTTACAACATCAAGATGTGCATTGAGCTTTCGGGTGCTGGTTTTGATTGGACTTCAGAGATACTTTGTTTGCCTTCCTAGGATTGCAGAAAAGGGTAAAGAAAAGAAACTCATTGATTGGAAGAAAATTCTCAAAATCTTCATCCTGATAGCTTCTTAAGCAGAAGAGAGCTTCCTAGAGTAAACAATGTACATAGGATCTGAGCGTCCGGGGTTAGGAGATATATCAACAGCCTGTAAACACAAGTGTAGTTTTTTCTTTTAAAAGAAAGGCTCAGATTAGTGTCTACCATTAGGGTAGCATCTAATTCAATTTGGAAACTTTGGGGCTTGTTGACGATATATGCAGCAGCATATTTCAGTCAACATCAGCTGATTTTTCATGCAAAATAAACAAGCATGTCATAGGCACTTGGACACCTCTCTCCCTCATGCACACACATAGGGAGCTAAGAGGTTGCCAGGAAGCTGTTGTCGAAGAAATTATTAGCTCGTAAAACAGCTAGAGAATATGATTCTATTGTGCAAAATGAAAAACTTCATGGGTGAATAACATATTATAATTAAGATTATTTACCTGAGGAGGTTCAAATCCACCAGCATAATGGAAGTATGACCCAACAATCACAGCATGATCAGTATCACCAGTGGATGTCCATACAGAAATTGCTTTTGTCCAGAAGCAACGATTTGAAAAGCTGTTTGGAAAAGCATTCCATTAAGTTGAAAAAAGTTTAAATTTTTTGGATTAATATAAATGGTTGAACAAAGAAGTGGAACAAGGAGAAACATTGACAGTATCTCGTAGACAATAGTTCTACTGCAATATTAAATCAGAAAAACATGTGTTGCAATTATGGCCAAGGCAATGAATCACACAGGTCGTAGAATCAACAATAAGTACTGCCAGAAAACCCACATAACATGAGCTTACTGAAGCAGGAAAATCTTCACACTTTCTGCATAAGACTTCTAAAAACTAGCAGAGGAAACTTTCCTACCTCATGTACTTGTTAAGTTGAAATTAATTAAATCCTTTCATTAGGTGTCAAGAATCACATCATGGAAACAGCTAAATCTTACACTAAGAGATCATCAAAAAGAAATGAACGGAATAAAATTTGATCTTAAACTAGAATGCAACCATTAATTAGAAGTAGATAAACATTTCACCTCATTATAGCCAATCCACCAGGCTTAAGAATCCGGTGCATCTCTTTGAAAACATCAAGAGGCTTTGTTAGATAATCAACACTGACCTGCAAGATTTTAAAGAACATACCTCTGAACATCCTTAAAATGTCATTTTTACAAGCATACTTGCTAAGGAGTTGGTTTTAAGCATCCAAAAATTGGAAGACATGATACTGTCACAAGATAAGCGTATAAACCCTAGCTTTAAGAGAAGAAGTGCAAAAAATCCTAAAGCATCTTTCACGTAGTGCATCCAAAATAGAAAAAGAATTAGAAAGAAAGGAATAACTAATGTCCAAGAAGCAATTTTGAAAGTGAAACGGCAAAAGACAAGGAGAAATTAAAGAGATGGGAAAGAGCACATACCACATTAGTAATGACATCAAAGGAGTTATCTTCAAAAGGAAGCTTAGGATTCAAATTTAAGTCTTGCACAACATATTCGGTTAGAACCTACAAAGACAATAATTTTAAGAAATATGATTCTTTTCATCCCATCAATATAGAGATTATTAACTAAAAGGAAGGCAAGGCTATTACTTCCTTGCCCAGAAACAAAACAATGTCATGAACAAGGCATGCTTCAAAGAGATTCCATTTGCTGCAGTATCACATTTCAGTTGTACCCATGAACTCACACAGATGACAATTATCTATAAAGAATATCAAAGCAAAAGTAGCCTCTGTGTGGAGATCAATAGGGAGTAACTTAATACTATTATTTGAAGAGAACTCATAATCTATTACAATTTTGCCTTAGGATCCATATTTAAGTAACTAAATCATTAAAGTTGTAGTTGCTAAAATAGCCTCAAATAGCAGCAGTTTGGCCAGCTTCAAGACATTTTTGAACATGTACTTATAAGCCAATAAAAAACCGAGAAGAAAAATTAATCTCACAGGATTTCGCTTGAGCTCTTCTTCATTCATGCCCATTCCAACTACTCGTTCTTGCTTGTATCCTTTTGGAAAATGACTGACCTAAACATAAAGCCAAGAACTGGATCAGGATAATGCAATAGAAAAATAGGATGATCAGCTGATCTCAACATTAAGAATCTCTCACCCAACTGCTGCACATATCCAAGATGCTCACTCCTGGAGTATTGCTGGGAGGGAAAACTTCTGAATAGTACTTAGTAAGTGCCGCAATTGCTGGATCATCAATATGTGTAACAAAGCGCGGAGCTTCGTAAAACAATGAATCTGGTGATCTGAAACATATCAAAAGGTGTAAGACAGATATGAAAATCTAAAAACCTGGTCAATATGTTTAACGTGAGGATGAAACTTTGAAATGATTGAAGAAAAGCATAAACTTTCAGCTAAACAATATGTGCTTGACTGAACCACATGCTGAAGCATTAGATCCTGTAATCAGTACACTGTAAGATGATATATGCAAGGATGAGCTGTGGAGTGCTGTGAGATTTCCTGAATGTTTAATAGTACTAATCAACTTCTTTTTCTATTTTATTCTAGCAAAGTGTAGAGGAAAAGACATGAGATACAGGCAGCGAGTATAGACTGTTTGATTGAAACTTAAAGCCCTTAAGACTAGGAGAAATAACAAATTCAACAGACTCATGTTTTGACCATGTAACTTTCTTTGACATTTGAATAAAAGGGCTTTGCCAAACATGTATCACATTTACAAACCTCATTCATCTAGAATTGGTAAAAGATGCTTCAAAAGTTACTTCTCCAATCTCCAATCAACAATTTCAAATGCGAATTATCATCATGAATATGGTCAGTACTCAGTAAGTAACAGCAGCAACCAAAGCATTAACAAAATTTGATGAATAACCTCAAGGAAAGCAGTAAGTTGAACATAGATTTCAATCTAAACAGCAAAACTCAGTTTGGGTTATTTACTCATCAAAGCGTTGGAAATCCTCATCCTTGAAGGGGAACTGTTCTGGCCATTCCACATTCTGCAACACCTGTGTTAAGTAAAGCAAGGGGATTTCGCTTCTCAATCAGAGAGAATAACAATTTCCAATTTCCATCTAAACTTTAGCGATGAAAATAACATTAGGGCAATGATTGACTTATGGGTTCAATAATGACCTTGAAAACTCTAGAAAGTAACTCAAATCATACATGAATAAATTGCAATAAACGTAGTAGAGGCTGTTAATACTAAACTCAACCAAGCACATTGATTCATATGTTAGCCTTTTGTTTGTGTGTGTGTGTATGCATGCATGTAAAACTAGTCACTACTAACATCTGCAGGCCTTAATTTTGGCTCTAAAACTCAGCTCAAAATCACCTCTGGTTTAAGAAGTAGTACGCAACATTACTTTCTCTGCACATTCAAATCCCGAGAACTAAAGGATGTAAGACTTCTATCCATTATTGCCTATTATCCTTATCCACTTTTCAGAAAAATAAAAAAAAAGTTACTAAATTTTGTTTTTATTATTTGGTCAAGAACAACCGAGCAATTAGTCAACTTTATACCCGCAATCAACTTAATCTTTGTGATGATTATCCATCAAGAACTGAGTTGATTTTTCTTTCTTCCATTTTGATACGTACCCGTTTTCAAATGCTTAGAAATTGCGTTCCAAAATTGATCAAACCCAGAAGCTATTAAAAGACTTAACCTGTCGAATTCCTTAAGCCCAAATCAATGAAAACTTGATTACGTTTCAAATTCGACTCCACAAACCACCGACGTAATTCAAAGTGCAAGAAAAGAAAAACCCAGAGACTAATCAACAAAAGAAGAATTAGTAAACATTGAAAGTGCACCTTTTCAACGGCACCCTTTTGCCTTGCAGAAGCAATGAATGATTTGCAGTTGCCAGCCATGTTCATATACTGAGCCCAAAATGAAGCCCCTAAGCCTAGCACCAGCCTACGTGGCAGTCTACCACCATTGTTCCATTTTTTCAGACCAGAAACGGAATTAACGGCCGTAGCAGAAGTCAAACAAGAATGACAAACACCAGCCACGACAGGTAACCTTTGTTGCAGTTGAAGTCCGATGATTGCCATCTTGACGTCACGTCATCGTGTATATATAGGTTTGTACTTTTATATGCTGCTGCTTGGGTTACGGTAGCATGCACGTGGGGCATTAGAAACCGTACGATTAAAGGTGATGGTTGGATTTTATGTTGACGAAATGATAATCAAGGTTGTCATGTGAGAAAATGCCCCAAAACTAATGTGTGGTTGATATGATTTGGTGTCTGATCTTATATTAGTGATTAACGTTCGGTTAACGTGGAACCATTGCACAACATTCAAATCCATACACGAAATTTCTCAAGAAAACTAAACTTGTGTTTCATCTAACACAGAAAATGTCATCTCTATGTTGTTCCTATGCCGACCAGACATCTCAATGACTCAGTCCGAACTACCTAGTGGATGTCTCACTGGGAATCCACATTGGCAAAGTGGACATCAGGTAGGATCAAACCTCCAAGTGCAGAAGGCCTTAACGTACGAGAAAAGAGAGAATCCAAAATCATTACATGAATCGACAAATAATGGACCCATAATTAGAAATTTGTGAGAGCTACCACCAGCCTACCAGGCTACCACCAAGATTAACAGGCCCAAGTCAGTAAATGGATCAAAATGATGGTTACTTCTCTTTCAAAAGGGAAAAATTAGAAATAGGATACCGACAGAATTGCTATGTAACGTTCTTGTTTCTTCTTTTCGTCCTTCTCTCTGTTGGGTCAATTCAACTGTCTCAAATAAACAGAACTTAAAATAAACTTTTAAAAAAATAACAAGTGATCAGTACTTAAATCTACCAACACATGCAACCAAACCAGGGCAATGTCATCATCTGGATTGGTAGGTAAAGATCGGGGGCCACCAGGAAACAGTAGGGTAGCCATGCCAGGCGATACAGAGGCTGAGAGAAGCCTAGCATCTTTAAATCTAATAGCCATTCAGCATAGAATAAAGAAATGCTTGCAAGCTTGCAGCAACTAAGATAAAGAATTCCAATGTCAGCATCAATTGGCAATAAGCATGTGGTTCTTTAGGTATGGTTGCATTGCATGTGGCGAAGGTCTCATTTCCATCACCACTCATGCAAATTAAGTGGCAAACATGCCCCAGGAAAAAGACCCACTAGCTCATTGGAAAAAGACCAGTCTGTAGGCTTAATTCCTCAGTAAAGTTCAAACAGAAACAAGACTAAGGAGTAAGGACGCACAGTTGATCTAGCAGAACGACAATTGATTTGAAATATCCAATTTGAATTTTATTAGTAGTTACCCCTAATAAATTAATTACCATGAAATCACGCAAAATGAGATGATTGTCAAGGTGGTAGCTGCCTAGCTGGAACGAGCCTGTGCACTGAAAACAATTACAAATACACACACAAAAAAAAAAAAAAGAATAAAATTCATGGCTGTACAAGCTGCTCCCATGAACAGGGAAAGGAAAACCACGCAATTGTACAATCTTGTCTTTTTTCCTGATGAATTATCAAACTTGCTCAACTCGGAGACAGAATTGATAACAGATTAGATAAATTATTAGTAGGGCTAATGATTCCTTTGGTTGCATCTAACATGTTGGAAGTTGACTTGACCATTGGATCTTATCAATAATTTAGACGTAAATATAAAATAAAAATAAAAAATAGAAAGGGCAAAAAGCCGTGAATCCTTTTCCCAGTGTTAAATTCATATTTCTTTTCCATTTCCAGTGCTAATGCTCAATCAATAGCCCATAGAATTCATTGCATTGACTGAGTTTCTTGCTTTCACTCAACTAATCCCTTTGTGTCTCTATCTGACCAAAACATCAAGCACCTTTAAAATGACTTTTCCGCCCGCTAATTCTTAAGTAATAATATGGCAAAAAACTGATCTAATAGTGAAATGGAATCAATCAATCAATCTTTTTGGACAAATCTCTATATGTACGGCACGTTTTACTTTAATAACCTATTGGGATTTGTTCTTTTGTTAACTTTTTCTTCACTGCCGATAAACATGGCACATGAACAATATGTATTGTTGAACAACTTAATCAATCATCATCTCTCTACACATAAGTAGATGTTTGGTATCAAAGCATATATGAAACTTCCTTAGTAACGTACACGTTTTCCCACCAATTTTATTAATTCATTAATTTTTTAGTAAGATTTATTTTCCTCTTAAATCATCCTGACATACTCAATTAGGTTAATAATTAGTAGTATTGCATCATCAGAGACTCTTTAAAACTACAAAGAAATTATCCAACTTTGAACTTGAACCAAATTGCTTGTGTTAGATGGTTTGAGATCAGTTTCCTTGTTAATGGTTTTGATGGCAGGCTGTCAATATGAGAATTTTCCAAGTCAAAAATGTCTGTTGGTTTTTTTATTTGGGTTAGTAAGTATAATTTAATTAAGCATATCATATTATATAGATAAATATGAATGTTCATATAGCATGCATGCATAAATACAAATAAAATTAACAACCATGCACCTCATTCATGAAACTAAAAGTTGGATGAGAATATAAAAGAAGTTGTCAATTTTAGATCTTTTTACCCCCCTTATCTCATGGATCTCTCTAGGCCTAGCAAAATATTCCAGCCTTAAACAGTTAAAAGAACACACACCACTACCAGTAGCAAAATAATAGTAATTATTTATTGTTCCTGACAGCCATAAACCAATTCCCGCTATAAATCCCCATTCGCTTTCCTGCTTTTCTCCCCCCATCTCCCCACCGTCCTCCTCATTCTCAGGAACTCTCCTCCTCCTCCTCCAAACATCACCCAAACTCACCGTCGCCAGCAGGGTCAACCCATCAGCCCATCTCTCAAAATGGACCGACCCAGATTCGTAATCGACTCCGCCGACGCCGAACAATTCGCCAAACAACCAGGCCAAACGGTGCTCCAACTCCTCCCGTCCTTAGTCAAATCCGCTCAATCCTTGGCCCGCCCCCCAATCTCTAACTACCACGTGGGAGCAGTCGGACTCGGGTCATCTGGTCGGATCTTCGTCGGAGTCAATCTGGAATTCCCAGGTCTACCCCTCAACCATTCCGTCCACGCCGAGCAATTCCTTATCACCAACCTCTCCCTCAATGCGGAGCCGCGTCTTAAATACCTCGCCGTCTCCGCCGCTCCTTGCGGCCATTGCCGCCAATTCCTCCAAGAGCTCCGTGGCGCTCCCGATGTCAAGCTCCTCATAACCTCCTCTGACGACGAAAAAGAAAACAAAACAAACAATAATTATAATGATAAAGACCAAGAATTTACTC
Source organism: Theobroma grandiflorum (assembly GCA_036013995.1). Classification (NCBI taxonomy): domain Eukaryota; kingdom Viridiplantae; phylum Streptophyta; class Magnoliopsida; order Malvales; family Malvaceae; genus Theobroma; species Theobroma grandiflorum. Next base: position 42,225,879 of record CP142129.1, read on the forward strand.
CTTTATCTCACTTTTTACCTCACAGGTTCGGCCCGGATGATTTGCTAGAAAAAGACGTCCCTCTTCTCCTCGAGCCTCACCGAAATGGGTTGTCCTTTTGCTCCGATTTATGCAACGGCGAAATCAACGGTGAGGATGATTTAAAATACGTGGCTCTCGATGCGGCGAATGCGTCACACGCGCCTTACAGCAGATGTCCATCTGGGGTGGCGTTGGTGGATGTTGAAGGGAAGATATATAAAGGGTCTTACATGGAATCGGCGGCTTATAATCCGAGCTTGCCTCCGGCTCAGGCGGCGATCGTGGCTTACGTGGCGAGCGGTGGCGGTGGAGGGTATGAGAGGATCATTGGGGCGGTTTTGGTGGAAAAAGCGGATGCTGTTATTAAACAAGAACACACGGCGAGGTTGCTTTTGCAGTGTATTTCGCCAAAGTGTGAGTTCAAGGTGTTCCATTGTAAAAGGACTTGTTAAGAAAATGTGAGTACTAGGTACAATTTATGTTTATATAAAAAATTGTAATGGTTGAAGCATGGCAAAAAAAAAAAAAAAAAAAAAGAAAACTAGGAAGTTCATGGATCCATTGATGAAAAGAAAAAAGATAATGCCTGTTTGATCTTTAGTGCAAGAAAAAAGGAACATGCTTGATTTAAGAAACCAAGCATGAAATGTAAATCAGCAAGTTAATAAAAGTTTCGCTATTTTCTAATGCTTTCTGATGTAAGTCAGCAACTGGGTATGTTCGAATATGCTTTGCTTGAATTATTTTCTCCTGCTCTACTTAATTTTTGTCTGAGCTGTTCAAAGGACTTCGATGGGGTGGCTGGAACTGTTTGACAAATGAAAGATGAAAAGCAGGTGGTGCGGCGGCTGTTGCTGAGCTGATGATTTCTTTTAAAAGTTTTGGTTGGTAAAAGGGCATCCAAAAAAGAGGCAAACATGAGGTCCGCTTTTCACTTTCTGACCCGATCGATATCATTATATGCAAAATGGTCCATTTGCAGCTGTAGTTTTTGATTGGTGGGTGGTGGATCCTGCTGCCGTGGAGTTCCAACATTGCTTCTTCTTTTGCAACGCATTTACCCATCTCTGTATATTTACTGTCAAGATCTATCTTCATGATCTAAATGTGTTGTCAAAAGGCTGCTTTCATTATTAAGTCAAACACTTGAACCTTCCTTAATGGCCTCTCAAAAGGCCAGGCTCTGTTCTGGTGCTGCAATTTTTTCACTTTTCCAGCTTGGTAGGATCATGACCATTTAGCTTGCAGGTCAGGTTATAAGCTTTTATGATCGGAAAGTGGGATTATAAAATAGGATAGTTTCACTTTCATACGGGCTAATGCCGAGCAGTGACTTGGAGTTGCAGGTAACGTGATATTGGCAATGGTGAAATTGGTGTGATGATGAATCAAGTGTAGGCTCAAACAAGGGGAAATTGATAGTTCTTAACCACAAAAAGGTGTCGATTCTTATGTTTGGCGTTGTCCAATTTGGTGGCTTTTAATGCAGGGAAAAAAAAGTAGAGAAAGTACAAAATGTCGAACAATAGATTGAGGATCCACAAAAGAAAGGCAGAGCCAACAAGAAGGAAACAAAAAGAGCATTAATGTTTGCCTTCGAAGTTCTCTGCACAGCTTTTTTCCTTTATCATCTCCTTGCTAGATTTCATATTGCTGCCAGGCAAGTGCCTGCCAGCCTACAGTGAATTTGATTTGCTTTTTGCAGGGAAATTAATAGATATTCATCATGTTAGATACCCAAACTAAACTGGTAAACTTTTAGTCATTTGGAGCTGATTCTGGGAATTAAGACTTGTCATAATCTCCAAACTTGTAAAAGATCAGATCGATGTGATTCTTTTTAGTAAGCAAATTTATTTTGTTAACATACAATAGTACAATCGAAACAAACTATGCCAGAAGGCCAGAGTCTCCTGCATACGGCCCTGTATCAGATGAAGAACTGATCCCAACCTGGTTCAAGTGTTAAAGATCCGATATTCCAATAATTTTGCTCCAGCCGATTATGGCACAAGGTTGCAACTTGCAATTTCCTTCTGAATTTAGGTATCAAAGACTTCATCTAGGTGCAGTGGATGTCGAAAGATGGTCAAAATGGCAGTATAAAGCAGCACCTATTTCGACATCAACTCAATTTCGGTTTAACCAGTCCCATTCCTCCCATAAATAATCTTTATCCTAAAAAAATTTTGAACTGTTGGTCATTGTCAGCATCAATCTAAAACATATGACGCTATAAATGACTGTAACCTTGTCCAAGTTTATCTTTAATCCTGATGTAGTTTGTGATAGCTGCATTGGGATAGGAAGGCTGATCAATCGAGTGACAGTAGATGAAAGAGAGATTATCTTCATATGAATCTCACTCTTGGCACCTTTAATGAAAGAGCAATCACTTTTTTGGCCTAATATAAACTTGAATAGTTACTTTATTAAGGACTTATCCGACATGAAAGTGATTGATTTTGATAATCAACCCAACTTGGTAAATCGGTTTCCCTTCAGCCCTTCAAAGCTTCAAATGTTAAAAGAAAAACACTGAATTGCATGCAACAAAACTTTCTCTTAAAGAAGAACACATTCTATATAGTATAGTCTATACACATAAACCTTAAAAGTTAAAACAGCATAGAATCTCTTACTTTACCTAATTCATATATTCTAAATTGAACAACAGCATCTCAAGCATTCAAGAGAGCACTAAGAAATAGAATAAGAAGAGGAGGCTGCATTCTTTAATGGCAGAGGCACCACTTCTTCTGCACGGCGCATCAAAACTGGCGATCTATTCACTTCTTCGTCATCCACAAAGAACAAATCAGCAGTACTTCTGAATACTCCATGGACCAACACAACCGCTAATCCAACAGAAAGGCCAATTATGATATTGTCTGTCACATCTGTTAGGAAAAGCATGGCAATGGTAACCAACAACAGAACCGTCATCACAATGCAATCATCAATCACAAAGCCCTTAATTGATACGGGGTTGTCTCGTAAAAAATAAAGGAACAACCATGCGACCATCATGATAATGAAGACAATTAGTGAGATAGGGTGCCAGAGCAAGGTGAGGAAGAGAAGAAACAATATGATGATGGCATAGTTCATCCTAAAAAATGCCGCATTGGTTTGGATTCTTTGTATGGAGTCGTTAAAATTGGAGGGGAGGTTTATAGCTTGGATCTTGACCATCTCTTTCCATTGTCGTCGCCTGCCAAGGCCTGATCGGATCTGTTCTCTTGCACGGAAAATGAAGTTTGATGATGGTGGTGACTCTGCTGGAATAGTCCCATATGTTGTCATTTTCTAATTTGATCTGCAGAGAGCTAGTGGCTAATGCTAAGGGGGAGAGAGCGAGAGAAAGCCAATCGCTACAGAGGAGGAGAGACGAACCTGCCCTACATAATTTGCTAAATTTGAGGTGAGCTAAACATAACATCAAGGCGGGTTTCATTCTTCATTTTGTGGCTCAAGTTAACACGTATCAGCTAAGTGTTTAGAAAGAGGATAGATCAAGTTGTCTGTAATAAGTTTGAAAGCTTGTTTTTTTTTTCTTGAAGAGCTGAACAGTATACACAATTGTAAAAGAGACAAAGGAGCAGTTCCACCATCTGCTCAGTCTTACAAAAACTGCAGAACATCAAAAACCTCTGCAGTGCTTAACTCAATCTTTAGATCCCCAACCAATTCTATACATCCCCCACAAACAGGAGGTTGGCATGACCTTCGTACATTCATATCCAAAGATTTAAGTACATCATGACAATATAAAAGCCTCGTATCCATTGTACACAAAAGTTACCTGCAGCAGCAAGATAAACAGAAAGAACCAGCAAATATATACCTCAGGGCATAACATATATCAACAACCCCAAAACAGAAGTCAGGACCATTAGCATGGTCCATCCGCAAAATCAAGAAGCATGATAATCGGGCTAACAGCATGCAATCATAGACATAATCAACAAACAAAATAAAAGAGGCCATCAGCATGCAACAATTAAATATCATCCACAGCATCATTAAGTGCCCATAAGAAATCTTCCAATCTCAGCACCCAGCTTAGCCATGGAGTCTGCAACACCGTTTGCAGACCTAGGAATTTACCTGAAATTGCAGGCTTTAAGTTTAGTTTTATAGAGCTCCATCTGCATTAAAATGCCTCTAATTCTCCAAGGTGCAGCCGGCGGATCCTTTGCCCACTTCACTGCATTTTCCAAGTCACTTTCTATGATAACTTCATCGGTACTACACCATCTATAGGCTGCCACCATTTGGAGTGCCTTCCTAATCGCCATAATTTCAGCTGTGTTGGCATCTAGTTTGGATCTTGTTAATTGCCTTTAGGTGGATTGGTGCTGCATCAGAAGCAGTGGGTTCCATTCCTAGCCAAAGCAAAATATCAAAGGGAACAACCACTTTGCATACCTTATTCCATGCCAATAAAGAACATCTTAAAGAGCAAGTCCAAGCGACAGCATATTACTTTCTTCCAATTACAAATTTGAGAGGAAGCATGCACCATGATGGATAACGTGCCCCTTTTACCAGAGGCATAAAACATGAATAACAAACACAAGGAAAAGAAAGCCTGAATATTGTTTCAAGAATAAGGATATTAGTTAGATGAAAAACTGATAATATATGATTTATGTTTTTAAGAAGTGGTCTCATCTCACATGGAGATCGGATGCTAGAAACAATTAACAACTAAACAATCTTCTATCTCAACTGGTCATTGACAAACATCATCACCATAGCTTGAAGCTAAACACTACAAAATCTGTAACCTTTATGCAGGAACAGAGTAAAATAGAAGGAATGACACAATAGCCCTTTGACCGAATCTTCTGGCTTTCACTGATTAGGTGGCAGGACATCACCTTTGAGCACCTTCCAGGGCCCACCATAAAATTTTGGCCTCATGAGCGGCACTGCTTCCCCAGGGTGATCTTCCCAGTACTTTTCCTGATCAATAACAAAGATTGCAACTCTTAATAGATCCTTGAAGATTGCAATTCCTAAATGACCATTGATTACAACATGGGTTTCCCAGAGCTTTTACAATATGCTTGGCAACTTGAGTCAGATAATAAATGAAAAGAAAGAAAATATAGAAAACAAAGTGATACGAAAAACAGATTTAATTCCTTTCAGTTGTTTGGACTTGAGATAAATAAAAACAAGAAAAATGAGGTGAAATACAATGATAAAACATTTGCTCCACTCTTCAATCATAAATTTGATGAATATGTTGACTATGTTCAGAGAGTTGAAAACAAAACATAAACGTTTATATGCACTTGATTTGTTTATGATTCAATCTCTTAAAGGAAAATTCATGACTCTCTTCAATCATCTGTATGAGCCCACATAAAACTCGAACATAAAAAATGGGATCCTGATTAGATATAAAAGATTATAGGGATTAGGGAAATATGAAGAAGATAATTATAAATTTCAAGAAAACAACATGTGCAAACTCCTAAAAGATTAAGATAGAATGTTATGGCAAAGCTTTATATAGACAAGGATTGATCATTGATTGAGAGCATTTCCATGTAATTCGCTATGGATTTTGAATCACTGAGCTGTTAGTAACTTGCTGAAACAATTGCCAAACATCCAAAAGAGGCCTAAACCTAACAATTGAGCCAGAGAGAATTTAGGAAGAACTTCAAGCCATATTCTCCAAGTTTTAACACTTATTTTACAATCTCCTATTGTAATTTCCCGTTTACATATATGGACTCCAAATCCAGGTAAAGAAGGCACTCATTTTTGTGATATTCTGCTATCGTAATAAACTCATCTAATCCTTTCAAATTTTTATCAAAAAAGGAGTAAACCCTTTGGTTTAACTAAAGACATAGCTACCATAACTATGGGAAAAAAAAAAAAAACCCAGGAAAATGGTAGAAAGGAAATACCTTGTAGAGTTGCTCAGTAATGGCGGAGCCAATGACGCCAGTGTAGAAAGCTGCAATATAAATAGTAACGAGAGGCGTAAAAGATTTGGGTCTTCTGTAGGGCTCTAACATGTCCCATAGGAGCGTTCTTTCCCATTTGGTGTAAACATAGTCTGCATATTTTCTCCAGAGATAGCTCGCCATTTTTTTTCCCAACCTCCACTTTACTTTTCCTCACATTTCATTTTTTAAGACGTCTGAATCCAGTTGAAGATCGTGTCTAAACCCACTTGCTTACGGCGGCGCGTGACCTATAGTGGGTTCTTATGAGAGGGAAGTGAGTGCTGAAATACCCAAAATCTCCCCGAAATTGGAAACTAGCTTCCAAGCCTGTCTATGACTTTCTAATGATACGTTTTTTGACACCAGATTTTTAATATAAATTCAGAAAACATTAAAATTTACTTTAGTTTTAATGTCGTACTGAACTTTCTTTTCAGACTAAATGATAAAAATTAAGATAAAATCAAAATTTTTTATCTACCTCGAGATCAATTTTATCATCTACTTTGACATGTTTACATCTTATTTGTTTGTAATATTAACAAATGCTTAAACATAACACTTGATCTTGATCAAATATTATATTAAAAACTGTGATATCTCATCGCACGTTAATGTAAATGTAATTGTTAAAATTTATATAAAATCTTAAGTCAATCGTTACTAACAACTTAGATCATGTGATTTGAATCTAAAAAATTATTTCTTCTATGGAGCTTGAACCTGAATCATTACAGTAATATTAGCAATCAAGGTGCAACAAAATCAATTTGATTTCTAATTGAGTTTCGAGGTTACAGATATCAGTGTCAGAATAAGAATGGAAAAAATGCAGCAAGCTAAGAATTTCTACTTAGTATTCTCCTACAGAGAAAAATGACAATATACAGAAATATTATATAAGCTCAAGATGGGAGTCCACTTTGGTGTGCAATATACATGGCAATGCACCGGTGTAGACACAAGCTTTATAATGAATCCTGTGCTTAAGTTGACACAGCCGGCTTTTCAATCGGAGCAGATACAGATTCAAGATTCAGGTCTCCAAGTCCCTTAGGTGGACCAACGTTGCGATGTGATTGGCTGTGCATTTGGATAGCATCCTTTATCTTTTGAAACTGCAGATGATATTGGAAAAGCATCAGATGTAGTTAAGACAGTGAAGGTTAAGTTACTAACAATTTTATATTGAATCTTCTCTGCAAGTGATATAGTTGCATAAGAAAATTGATCACCTACACATGCAAGTTTCAAAGACTAAATATACACCTAAGAGTCTTTTGCTAATGAATCTTCTCAATGTTATGCATCCACTTCATACATTTCTCTTATCATTCTCTCGACAAAAACCGCCACCAAAAAGGAAAATGAAAAAACCATTGTACTTCCAACAAGTGTTCCAATCAAGTTATGAAGTGCTGAAAGACATGATTTCTGATGTCAACCTATAGTTGAGCAAGCAAGGTATTCTAGAACCAGAAGTTGATGCCTCAACCTTTCCTTCAAGGGGAGTGCATATTCATACGGTTCTTTTATGACTAAAGTTTTTACTTTATCCACTTCCCAGCAGCCAGATGGAGAGCAATTAACTAATGGGATCAACTTATGTCTTAACAAGCGCAAATATGTCCATGGGCTCAAAGAGGATAAAAATGCTCACCTTGGCAAGCGAACATGAAAACGATTCCAGTTGTCCATGGGCTCCACGGTAAAAGTGGAAATAAGGAAGCACCTTAACATTCAAACTTTTACACATAGGCTTGTTCTCATCAAAATTGACTTTTAAGAATAAAATTTCAGGATGTTCTTGCGCTGTCCTGCAGAGCTGCCAGAATCATTTCAAAGCAACATCAGAAAAAATCAACACAGTTCAGAAACAATATCAGCTATTTTACAAAAGATGAAAAAGGCAAAAAGCTTCAGGTACTAAATATTTAAAGAGCACATCTAGCCTGATTTGAGAAATTGTTAGTGGATGACTTCTTGACTGGGTGTAAGCAATGGACTCGAAAAAATTTTGCTCTGCCAAGCAAGATGAGTAGGCAGTGCAAGCATCACTTTGATGATTTACATGGAAATGAATTAATATATTTGTCCTAACAAGCAGTAGTTGCTGGAAAAACCATTTGGAAAGCACCACTCCCCCCACCACACATACACACACCATTCCAGTTATTTAATTTGAAGATCTGTCGTTTTTGGTGGATCTCTTACAGTAAAACAGTTCATCAAAGGGTTCATGCTGCTTAAGGTAACCTTTCCAAATGCATATTTTGTTTTTTGAAGAAAGATTTTCTGTGCCAATATTTCCTGACAAAGGAGGGCACTTGCTATCCCAGGAGAACAAGGAGAACAAGCATCCACAATATCATGTAGAGCACTTTAACAAATGTCAAAATTGACATAAATAGCCAAGACTAAGTGAAACTCAGCATAAACAAGATCTACTTAGTCGTACTAGGACTATATAATGTAGTCATTGTTTATCTTTACGATGTATTGACTAACAATAATGTTATATTCAATTGAGAAATACTTAAAGGTTCTCCAATGCAGAAATCATATATAATTAATCAAGGGCATTATTTTGCAAACACAAAAAGTTGATTTTGATCTTGGAAGTATCATGGAAACATGAAATACTGGTCAAGAAACACACGAGTTACCTTGGGAAATAAAGCTCTGCAAGAAGCACACCAAGTTCCGTAAAATTCAACAATAACTAATCGATCTCCAGCTTCACTTAAGGCACTCAAAAATTCTTCATTAGAATGAATGTCAAGCATATTTGGTCCGGCATTCTTTTCCCACCATTTTGGCTGGTTTGTTTCAGTGATAGTTGCATGCACCTGCAACAAAAGAACTTGGTTAATGGATCTCAATCTCATATATAAGACCTAATCAATAGTTTCCGCAAATAGTATTGGGAAAGTGTGGTAAAGCACAGTGCAGGCAAACATTTCATACTCAATTAACAATAAGGCTGACACAAATGGCCCAAGTAACATGATTCAATTTCATGCAATTTATAATAACAATTAATAAGCGAGAATGCTGTCAACCATAAGTGATGATAAGAAGTCCAAATCAAGTGTAGCTGTCTAACAATATTGCAAGCTCTGAGACAAAAGATTTCAGCATGTAATTTTGGAATAAGTGGTGCAATATACTATCAAGAATTCAACATGCTTAACCCCAATAAAGGTAGCTATTGATTCTTACTACCCAGTTAATCCAGCAGAAAATATCATCATCCCAAAACTTATATTCTTGAAAAGGAAGAACTGTCAAATAGTAATAAAATTACACAGGAATGATGAAAAGAATTTAGGAAATTTCCAACTAAGCTACCCACAAAAACCTGGTGTACAAGCAACAAGTAGATGATAGATCTTTAAGTAAGTCTTAAGCACACCTATAAGAAACCTGGTAAGCTAAAGGAGGGAGTTTTAAAATTTTGTTAGAAACTGTGTTCGAAATATTTCTCTGCGGTTTCATGGCTTTATAAGAATGAAAAGGCAATATGCAAACCATGTAGATAGACAAAACTCAACTTCTTGACCCAGTCGAGACTAGATTCAAACAAATCATGTAAGAAAGTGAAGGGACTCCTGACACAAGCCCTAAGATGAAAATTGTAGTTGGAGTGCTTAGAGTTTGTAAATCTATTGTTATAATAGGCAATGAAAGGGCCAGTAAACTAGCTAAAAGTCATTAAACTGGAAAGAGCAGGATATTCTCAAGCAAGAAAATGAAAATAAAATAAGCTCCTACCCAAATTAAAATTCTATGGCCAATAATAGATTTAAAACAAACAGTTTCTCGTAGTAAAAATGCAAAATTCAAATGAAACTGAGTATCATCCTCCTAATTTTCGCACAAAACTGCATAAACAAATAAATTAAACTAATGGGTCCTCATAATTTGACTGATGAATGAAAATAAAATTAAAAGAAAAAAAAACAAGAACAAAAAGCAAAGCTCCATTACCTTGAAAGACAGCAATTGCTTTCTGGAAGTCAAAGGAAGGCAAGAAAGGCCGGTAACGGAAGAAGAAGACGAAGGAAGAGAACAACTTTTCCTATGTAAATTAAAATTGGGTGGCAGACCCGGTTGTCGAGAGTTCAAGGTGGATGCAAAGGAGGTAAGCAACGAAGAAGAAGAAGAATGAAACGATGATGCAGATAATCTAACCACATCTGCCATCTAGTTTAGAGATTCTTACGATAGAAAGAAAGAGGAGAGAGACTGAGAAAGAAAGAAGGAATTGATATTTCTCTCTTTAATTGATGTAAGTTATGCAAGTAGTTTTTTTGGGGGGCCAAGAAGTTATGAAAGTAGTTAAATATGATACCTTGGGATATATTTATACAGGTGAAAAGGGAAAATAAGGTTTGGTGTACAGAAAGAGAAGGTCGAACTGTGATACACGAAAAGGCAAAGAGAAAGACACCCTCTGTATTTTGTTAGTTTCTGCTCTGTATGTTTATGTTTATGGGAAAGAATGTGAACTTTGAACAAACATCGTACGATGAAGATGCTTCCACATGTACTCTAGTTACAGTTACATGGTAATTTCGTTGGTTTTGGCTTCCTTCAGAATCGTTGACCGGTCGGCCGGTTAACCCAACTCCCACTTGAGTTATGTTTAGTTAAAAAAGAGAAATTAGGCTAAAGGTTCTCCACAATTGGTATTTCTCTTCATCCTAGTCCGACCAATATTTAGTTCAAAGCACCAACTACAATTTGTGGAAGGAGAACAAGAACTTTCAAGGTTTTATAGGGCAATGGTAGAATGGAATTTCAGACTGAATGAACAGTAACTGCCAAGGGATGCCCGTCCAACCTATCAAATTTGATGAGATAAAGTTGTTTCTTTCTCCTTCAGAAACCTCCAAAGTTGCATTTGGGAAAAGAAAGAAAAGTAATAAACCAACAACGTTTCCAATTTTACTCCCTCTTAACCCTGAAATGGACATATCCAAAAATATCCAGGTCGCATGCTTCGACGAAATTAGTATGTAACTTGCAAGAACGCGTGGAACACTACTTTTCTAAGGGAGATTCTGGAAAGATTCACATTTTGTGAGGTCGGATTTCATTTCAGAATCTCAATGATTATTTTATAAAAAAAAAACGTGACAAAATAAAATACATGGCCTGGGTTTTTGCTCTCCTAGGTGCTGGTGGATGGCGGGACTCGGAAGTTCGTGCAAACCTGTCAACAGCTTCAGCATAGCTGGAAAAGTATGTGTCTGTCGATCGGTGTCGAATGTTGCCTGTTTAGTGCAAAAAAGGGAGCTTATTACATGGTAATGAAAGAAACGAAGAAAACTTGCACAATTAAGCAGCTACTTGTCTTCTTCAACTGTGATTTTGTACCACCAATACAGAGGCATGGGTGGTTTTCCAGAGGTCTGCAACCTCATTTCATTCTTCATCCTCTGCTTGGCTTTCAGGGTGCTTTAAACATCCCAATATCTGTTTTGGAGATCCTACTGTTGTTTTCGTCAACACATTCTTTGGTCTCTAATTCTACAGGACAGAAACTCATTTGATATACTGCCTAGAAGAGAGTTAGGATTAATCAAATCCGCTCTTTGACTCTTTAAAGAGAGAATTGGCATTCAAATGTAGCCCTTGAATTGGTCTTATTATATATGTTAAGCTTACACTCATTTGGATCAGATATGATTTTGTTCTTTTCTTGTTACGATGTTTTGGTTATTTGCTTTTGTTTTAGAGGAAACTGTGAAGAATACTTTTTTTTGATAAAAAAATTTAAAAAATAATCATTAAAATAAATTTAATTATTTTTAATCATATTTAGTCATAATTTGATAAAAACATCTTTTAAATTATTTTAAATAAATTAAAACATTTTTCATAATTTTTCTTCATTTGTATTCCGGATTTTTATTTCTCATCATCTTACTCTCTCAAATTTTATCAATTTTTTTCTTCAACATTCGTCTGCTAATGCTTCCAATTTTTCTTTTCGGCATTCATTTGCTATACTTTCAATTTTTCTCTCTCGTATTTTCAGATTTTTTTTTCTTGTGCTTTCAAGACACCAAGCAATGGTTTTGACGTGCTTGGATAGATAGCTATTTGAAAATTTCGATTTTTAGGTATTTTGGATAAAATTAAACTGATAGAAATAATCACAGATGTATGAAATAGCTTTTAATTGAATCAATTCGGAACCTAGACACCAATAAACTAAAAATTTTGAAATTTATAAACCTAAGTTTTAAATTTTTTTTTTAATTTTTAGTCAAAATAAGTGTTTTAAATAAAAAAATTATATTTTGATTTATGAAAATATATTGAAAACACTTTAATCGGTGTCAAATTGTAAAAATAAAAATAAAAAAAATAAAAAGAGTTAAGAGGATTTGAAATTTTTGTTCGTAAGTAACAACAACATTTTAGATATTAAAATATAACAAAATATTCTTGAATATGTTGTGTAACAATAATTTTTTTCAACATGGCGTGTAACAATAATTTTTTTTTTCAATATGGCATGTAACAATTTTTTTTAACTATGGTGCGTAATATGTTTTTATACATGGCTTATAATAACATTATTTTTTTCAACATAATGTGTAATAACTTAACCATGACATGTAGCAACAGTATTTTTTTTCAACATGACGTGTAACAACCTAACCATGACTTGTCACATGTTTTTGTACATGACGTATAACAACTTGACAATGATTTGTCATATGTTTTTGTGCGTGTCACATGTTTTTGTACATGACGTATCATAACCTAACCATGATTTGTCACAAGTTTTTGTACATGAGCTATCACATCCTAACCATGACTTGTCACAGGTTTTTGTACATGGTGTGTCACAAGTTTTTATACATGAACTGTCACAACCTAACCATGACTTGTCACAGATTTTTGTACATGGCATGTTACAGGTTTTTGTGCATGACGTGTCACAACCTAACCATAACTTGTCACATGTTTTTGTACATGGTATATCACAACTTAACCATGACTTGTTACAAGTTTTTGTACATGATGTGTCACATGTTTTTGTACATAACGTGTCATAACCTAACCATAACTTGTCATAAGTTTTTGTACATGACGTGTCACAGATTTTTGTACATAACACATCATAACCTAACAATGACTTATCACAGGGTTTTATACATGACGTGTCACAACTTAACCATGACTTATAACAAATTTTTGTACATGATGTATCACAACTTAACCATTACTTGTCACAGATTTTTATACATAACGTGCCATATCATAACATATAATTTCATTAATAATATTTTTATCGAACTTAATTAAAAATAATTAAAATTATAAAAAAAATTATTTTTGAAAACGTCTTCAAAGTTAATTTTTAAAATTCTCCTTTGTTTTATAGTAACTTCCAAGAAGACTCTACATAAATTTGACTTAAAGCAACCCTAAACCCTAAACCTACTCCTCAACATTGCATAAATCCAAGTGTTAATGTCTTCATGACGTGTGAAACAAAGATTGTTTTACGATGAAATCAAAGGAAAGTTGTGCATAGATCATAACTCTTCCTCCATGTTTACAATTATAATTGGTTTCCATATGAACTTAAGTTCAACGTTTGAAGAGCCTGTAACGTATGGAGATATTTTACGGCGAGTGCCATAAATAAGTTCGACCATTTCTGAAGCTTATAAATTATATAAGCAGACAATGGCAAAAGAGCCACGCATACTCCACAAAGAAATAATCAACAACCGATCATCATTAAAAACCCAGGTCTCCATAGTGTTTATCAGTAAACCATTCCACTTATGCACCCTGGACTCGTGGGTAAACAGTTACCATGCAAAGAGAAACACTGATAACCATTATGCATAGCCCAAGTGCATTTCAAAAGAACCAAAGATTCCAACCTTGGTCATTGAAAAATCCTAGGAATTAACCCAATGTCAACTTCTTCCATGTCAGAATCTGTACTCCTAATTGCAAAAATACCAAGTGGGTCAAGAGGCAAGTCATAAAAACATTTGCCCTTAACCTGAGAATAAACTGCTTAGGGTAACAGAGAAGAGATTATAATCTGTTCCGCTACAAGTATCTCATGATTCAATTTATATCAAAAACCAAAAAGGTGGATGCAAGTAAGAATAATATCAAAAGCCAAGAAGCTTGACACTTCATATCCAGGCAAGAGAACAATTAACTATGCTGCAGCTAGCATGATACAATATTAACAAGCATTCCACTAGCAATACAGCACTGCTTTCTTCCAAACAACTAAATTTATCATCAAAGCAACATATGACATGCAGAGACAGAACAGAAATTGAACCCCTTCAACAAGTAGCTTAAAGATTGTTTGTTCTAAATTTAATTGTGCATTCCAAGATTCAAGGTAAGCGCTTTAAAAAGACAACTTAAGTGAGCAACCTAGGCTTTTGTCTAAGCAGGGAATAGAAGCAAAGAGGACAATCCTAGAAACTTTGTACTTTTCCCCGATGTACTTTGACTCTATCTTTACAATATCATAAAAGCAATGCACAGGATTACAGATTGATTTTCAAATGATAAGGTGCAGCTCAGATACATGAAAAGTTGGAGCCAATTGAGGAGAGGAGATACAACAATGCATTATCTCAACAATCTCAAAAGATCCTAAGTTCACTAATACCCTTAACTTACAGCACAGTCTCACCATTTTTGTACTCACAATCATCTGCCTAGATGAACTGATGATCATGTGGCTTTGCAATAGTCATCCTGCCCACTTTTACTCCATGCTTCAGCGGATAGATCCTTAACATGTTTAGAGAACTATTATCACTGGCTAGGCAAAAGCATAGACGCAGGAAATGATGATGACCCATTATTTTGAGCACCCGGTATCTCGAGAATTGAAGTAACCAAGTTATATATCTGAACATTCTCAAAAGACGGCACCTTCTTCCCCCTTGCAAATTGAGGACCATGACCAATAAAAATGGTCCTCATGGAGAAAACTGCATTGTCATACCCATGTGATCCTCCACACTCTTTTCTCTTAGTTCTCTTCTGCTCTACCTTAAAACTCTCCTCAATCAGCCCTATTATTGGAGGAATTCGGTCACTTGCTGCATAATGTAGCCGACTAGGTAGCTCCCCCTTAAGATAAACCTTCAAAAATTTTCCATTCTCAACTTTCCCAGACTCCAATCCATCTTTCATCTTTACAACAATATCCGATGGTGCATAACCGGGAGGTGGACGAATAGCAAGCAATGGACTATAAGATTGAACCCATTCCTTCGGAATTTCAATCCAAGGGGCCAAATCATCAAGAAAAATCAACTTTTTATCACATGTACCTACCATCCCATGATCTCCAACCATGATTATAGTAACATCCTCAAAAACGCCTCTTTTTTCTAAGCCATCAATCAACCTCCCAATCATACGGTCAATTCTGGCAACAGCCTCAGTAATCTCCGGATCATCAGGTCCAACTTGGTGACCCTGATGATCGGGATCCTCAAAATACAATGTCATAAACGCAGGAATCTCACTACTAGGCAGATCAAAATAACTTAAAACGGTATCAACTCTGTCCTCAAATGGAACAGAACCATTATAATCCATACAGAACTTTACGGGGCAATTCCAAGAACCTTTCTTTACCTCACTTCCAGGCCAAAAATAAGTAGCAGCCTTTAACCCATGATTGACCACGGTCTCCCAAAGTGGTTCACCTAACCACCATTTAGGTTCGTGACTTGCCATAGTGAAAACCTCACCAGTGTTAGGATCCACAAAATAATTATTTATAATACCATGGTAAGCAGGATAAAGGCCAGTAACGATGGAGTAATGATTAGGAAAAGTAAGAGTAGGGAAAACAGGAATCAAACCCATCTCAGCTTCTGTCCCATTAGCAATCAAACGGTGGATGTTTGGCGTTGGAGTCTTGAATTGGTACCCAAATCGAAACCCATCAGAGGAAATCAAGAGAACCACTGGTTTTTCCAGTTTCTTCAGAGGACGAGACAAGTTGTGAAATGTAGCTGAAGAGGAAGATGATGAAGAGGGAGAAGAGTAAAAGAGGAAAGCAAAGGCAAAGGCAGCAGAAAAAGCAACGCAAGTTAGGAGTATTAACGCAATGAAGCCGATGGTGGTGGTGGGCTTTGAAGGAGATTCTTTAGCTGAAGGGTCTAAAGAAGAATCAGTGTTGAAAGAAAGGAGAGCTGTGGATTGGCTTGAAGGGTCTTCTTCTTGGGTGGGGATTGGTATTGGCTTTGTTTGACTCAATGAATTAGAACTCGTCATTTCTTTCTTCTTCCTTTCCACAGTTTCTGTGAATTCCAGGCCTCAGAGACAAAGAAAAGAGAGATCAAAAAGACTTGAAGGCACAACGACAAGTGGTCGTTGGTAGAGTAAACTGCAAGATTTTGAGGTGTTTCAGCGACGGTTGGTTAGCAAGTCGCCTAAGCAAGTCTTTGTTCAGGAAGTTGAAATGGACCGATGGAGTCCAGCTGAAGGTAAAACTAAGAGTTGTTCCACGTCAACGTCTTTTATTTTGGAATATTCCATTCCCCGGAGATTGATCCGACGGTAACCATTAATTCTCTTTCCACTTGTGCGGCTCTGATGCGTTTTGGGTCCGTAATACAATTATTGTCGGCCCTGGTGAAGTTTTACGGTCCCTAGTTTAGAACGTTGTCGTTTTTAACGGCAAATTCATCCTGGTAGCTCAAGGAAAAATCTTCCCTTGTTTTTTCAATAAAAGCCCGGTAGGATTCCGTAGGAACAGAAAACTATTGTTGAAGTAGCAGAACAGCTGATCAAACTAAAAAGTTTGTTTAGAAAAATATATATTAGTCAATAAAAATCGAAGCTTAGGGGAGCAATGGCGTATCCAAGCATGGGAGAAGCCCATAGAAGAATCACAGATTACCTAAACAAGTTCTCCGACGCCGTTTCAGACCAAGATGTAGCTTCCCTTGCTCAGCTCTTTTCCTTCTCCTCCAACTCTCCCTCTCTCCTTTCCCTTGCCGATGCCCTCAACTTCTTCCAGGTCTCTCTGTCTCTCATCCTCTTTATTCTTATCTGTTGTTTAATAAATCATAATAAATTTGTCAAATTTTGCTTCTTTTTTTTTTTTTTTTTGTGATAGGATGCTAATAGATTGATAAAGCAGTCAGATAAGTTTTCACAGTTTGGTGAGATTTTGGCCCCACTTTTTCGTTCTCTGCAAAGCTATAGACTTGGAAACCTGGTTGATGCCTACCATGCCTTCGAAAAATTTGCAAAGTAACTTTCTTTCTCTTCATTTGGTTTTTAAGATAATTCTTTTTATAGTCTTTTTCATTAATTAGAGATGTGTATGCAATGTGGTGATAATTAGAATGTTGTTTTGGCAGTGCTTTTATTCAAGAGTTTCGGAATTGGGAATCATCATGGGCATTGCAGGCATTGTATGTTATTGCTTATGAAATTCGGGTTCTTGCAGAGAGGGTATTGATGGCATAACCTTGTAGTTTCCTTTTTTTGATGACAAATTTTGATTTGATGTATATTGAGATTGGAACTTGTAATTGTAGGCTGATAGAGAGTTGGCTTCTAATGGAAAGTCCCCAGAGAAATTGAAGGGAGCTGGCTCATTCCTTATGAAAGTATTTGGTGTTCTCGCTGTAGGTTTCTTTGTCTTCCTGATACTTGTTATTGGCCTGTTGTCAAGTTGTTTAGACTTCATTTGCTGAAGTAATAGAAATATTTGCTAACTGTCGGTTATGGCATGTGGATTATAGGGAAAGGGCCCAAAACGCGTCGGAGCATTATATGTGACTTGCCAGCTGTTTAAAATCTACTTCAAGGTAATATTTATGTTTCTTCTAACTTCACTTTCTGCTTTGCTAGAAAATTTTCGCCCTATATGTTTTATATTTATCATGAGTTGGGTTTTGGTAACTTGACTATATAGTTAGAACCAGGCATTTCAGAGGTTAAGAAGCATTTAAGACTTTTGTAGGCCTCTGGCCGAGGATATCATTTCTTCTTCCTCCAACACACTAACTAAAAGCAATGCAAATGATTTTCAGTTTCAACATCAGTTTCAAATATTTCTATTTTAAACTGAGAATGATACAGGTGGCTATGCTATATTATGAACTTTTAACTTTTACTTTGCAGCTTGGTACAGTTCACCTCTGCCGAAGTGTCATAAGAAGTATTGAAACTGCTCGTATTTTTGATTTTGAGGAATTTCCTAGAAGAGACAAGGTAAGTTGTATTTGAAAGATGTTTCTCCTCGGGTAGGTTTCATGTATACAACTGTTTGATGGATGCTGCCTTCTTTCCCAGGTCACTTACATGTATTACACTGGGCGTTTGGAAGTTTTCAATGAAAATTTTCCTGCTGTAAGTAATCTAAATTCTGTGGAGAAAGATTTGCTTCTTGCTTTTTGAGATAAACATTATTTGTGGTTGCTTTCTTTACCCAGTTTATAACTAGCATCCAAACTCCTCATTATTAGTTTTATCTGGTTTCATGCTGTCAACTTTGGATGACATAAGTTGTGTAGTATTGAATTTGATTTTCACATCCATTTATGCATGTAAAAGCATCGAAATTATTATTCAATACAACAAGGGCTGACTCTTGTACTGTATACTGTTGTAATTGGGCAGGCTGACCACAAGTTATCATATGCCTTGACACATTGCAACCCTCTCAGAGAAGCAAATATAAGGTTTGTCTCTGATTGTGGTTTTTGTATATATCTTGCATCTGCATGGTAGAGATTCTAGAGAAGCCAAAATAACTAATCTATTGAAAACTGTCGCTGTATTGATCATTTGACATCATCCGTGCCATTTAATAATCTGGAGCTGAAATTTCTCCTGTTTGTATGTAACAGCCTCAAGCATTTATGCTGCAACTTTTATTTCATTTCAACTGGTATTTCTCACTTGTTTTGATGAGTTTTTGGTTCCCATTGATGTCCTTATTTTGTTGTTTAATTTCTTATTTCAATGTGGGCTTAGAAGTATCAAAATTAATCAGATCTTGGTGCTGATAAAGTTAAATTTTCCTTTCAGTGTTGAAGGTACTCTATTCATAGTGCTATATTTTCAATGTGTTCCATGCGTTACCTATGTGGAGAATGGGTTTTAGTGAGTGGGAATACTTTGATGTTAGAGTTTGGAAAATGACACAAAATATACTATATTGACATTGTTCTCTATAAATAAATGCTTAAGTGTCAAGCACAGTTGTTTCACGTAAACTTACTTCTGCATTAAACTTTTCATGAAAATCACAAGTTAAGTCTCACGGTTTTGGCATTTCTTTTATTCTTATATCAGTTGTTTCGGTTTGTGAAGGATGATATTAAAATACTTGATACCAGTGAAGCTTTCATTAGGCATCTTACCTAACGCTTGGCTCCTGGAGAAGTATAACCTCCTTGAGGTACAAAATCTTTTGATTATGTTTACTTACTTTTCCTTCTATGTAGTCTTTGTGCACAAGAAGATGCTTTGTGTTTATGCTTCTTTCCCTGTGAACATGTATTTATGATGTGATTTTATTATTAAAAGGGACAAAAAAATCAGATGAATGAAAGGGCAAATTGCAAATACAGTTTAAAATCTTTTGTTGTTGGATCTTACATATCAAATTAGTAATTAGCAATGGTTGTATTCACAGTACAGCAATGTTGTACAAGCTCTGAAAAGGGGTGATCTCCGACTTCTTCGGCATGCTCTCCAAGAACATGAAGACCAGTATGTTTATCTTCCTGTTTTTGTTGTCAACGAAAATAACTTGTTAAGACTTGTCTGACTACTCCCCATCTGTCAGGTTCTTGAGATCTGGTGTATATCTTGTTCTAGAGAAGCTAGAGCTCCAAGTTTACCAAAGATTGGTGAAGAAAATGTAATAGCTTACATCAAATGACCCTATATGCTATTTTATTGAATAGTTTTTGCTCAGATATTGGTTGTAACATTCTTATCTTGTAGTTACATCATCCAAAAGCAAAAGGACCCTAGCAAAGCTCACCAGTTGAAGTTGGAAGTAATTGTCAAAGCATTGAAATGGCTTGAGATGGACATGGATTTGGATGAGGTACTTATTTTCCATGACATTCTTCCCTGCAGTTGTATTTAGTTTTGAGAACTTACCATGCTCGTTGTTCCGTTTTTGCAGGTTGAGTGCATAATGACCATTCTTATATACAAAAATCTTGTGAAAGGGTACTTTGCTCACAAGAGCAAAGTAGTTGTTTTAAGTAAGCAAGATCCATTCCCCAATTTAAATGGAAAGCCTGTAAACTCATAGAGAACTCTCTGAAATGGTAACATACAATTTTGTTGAACATTTGACTTTTGATGATGATAGGCAGGCAAATTTAATGTAAAGAATATATAGACTTACACTGGGTCAAGCCTGATTCTGCTGGACCTTATGTTGGATTAACCAAATGGAGTTCTGTGTAATTTCAGTGCCTACGGATTATTTTAGATCTGCCTAAATCATCAATAAAGAGCTTCGTTTTCGTATCTTATTTATCTGTTCTTAGTTTAACTTGCTGTGCTTGCTCAATTCAATTCTCTCAAGCACACAGTTATTCTCTACCTTGAATTTATCAATATAAGGTAAATTAGTCTCTATACATTGAAAGTCATAAAATAAATTCATCTCTATATGGTAAAACTCATATCATAGATTAGCCAAAAAAATTTCTTATAAGCAGTTACGGTATTTCTTTATCAAAAAGTCGAACATTGAGACTCTCCATTAACACACGATACTGTGAAAGACAATAAAATATTGCGAGCAGCCAGCAGCTGTCATAAGTAAGACCAAACCGAAAATACTTAGCAAGCAAACGATTTGTCTACTCCGGTGCACCGAGGGGAGAAACAGAAAAAGCTACACTATAATTCACACATGTACCGATGTATGCTTCATATCAGCTGCTGATTCATACTTAAAGCAGTGAACCAAGTCATTTTTTCAAGAACCATTGGAGGGGAGAGTACTTTGTATATTTGAAGGCATTAGAATGTTGAAACCATCTGCTGCAGTTGACACAATCATTCCAGGAATCTGAGCATGCCAATGAAGTTCTTTCAAGTCCTTCTGCCCCTGTTCATAATGGAAAGAGTGTTAAAAGATAAGAGTCAGCAAGCATCTTCAATTCAATACCGGGATTAAGTACCTGATGAACAAAAAGAAGTTGCGGAGGTAAATCTTCTGGGGCATTAACTTGCTCCCTTGTTTGATCTTTGAACTCTGCTTCCTCTTCTTCATCCTTTTCTAAAGAAAGATCCCATATTCTGAAAATTGAAGCAAAAGAAAATCAAATAATCAATTAACAAAATTCAGAGAGAGAGATCTTCAAATGTCCAATATCCTATTCCTGGCATCTCATCTATCAAGTTTGTTAGCTTCCATATTCTACCACTTTACAAGTACTTACGTTAACTGATTATCAGAAGATGAAACTGCCAAAGTGGAGGCTTCATGTGGGCTCCACTCAATGGATGTCACAGGATATTTATGGTACTTGAAATGAGCTACCACTGTATTTCCATCCTGCCCACGCAAAACAATAGATCAGTACCATCAGTATTAGCAACAGTAAATTATAGTTGATGGCTTGGGTAGAGTTAGTTAGAAAACAATCTTCTCAAATAGAAACAAGAAAGTGAAGCTTAAAAACTTTAATTGCAGCCTAAGATAATAAAAAGAGCAGAACGGAAAACAAAAGAAGCACTAATGAATCTAGCAAAAATCTTCAAAAACCAGATGACATAACATTTAAGATAAACAAAACTTAGCCAACTCAAGTATAAGTCCACTGTCAGATTTCTTTTTTGATCAAACCAAGAACCACCCTACCGAAGGTTAGTAGACATACCTTGAGCAACCTAAAATCATGAATTGAAAATGTTCCATCATCACTTCCAGATGCTAACATACAACTAGCCTGCCTAATAAAGAATCAAGGATGCACAAAGTCAAAAAGTTTGATGATCCAAAGGAAAGAGTTCAAACAAAAGAGCAATTGAATCTATCAAGACTGAAGTACCTGTTCCATGAGATTACATTCACATCTGCATCATGTGCCTTAAAAGAAGCTGCAGGTGACTTGCCTAAACGGATATCCCAAATTGCAATAGTCCCATCCACAGAACAGGAGACAAATGCATGAGGTTCAGTTGGACTCCACTGCAAATAAGAAGTTGAAAAGATAAATGGTTACTAAATTAAGATAGTGCAAAACAATGTTTAAGCACAAGTTTAGACTTCAAAAAGATTCAATCATTACTTCACAACAAAATTACACACTTGTAGGTCTTCTACACTTGCAGAATGTCCAACAAATGGAGTAGCATCAACATTCCATGTTGAACCAGATGTAGGCTCCCACAAATAAATACAATTCTTGCAGTCCCCTGGAAAATATGAAAAACATCACATTCACCATAGACAATCTTCAATCCATAAAGTAAATGACAGTTCAAGATTACTTAGATGTGAAATGAGAATTTTTCACAATTATTACTCAACAATACCTGTAACAAGTCTTCCAGCGACAACAGGACTCCAATCAATTGCATAGCCTTCATCTTTGTGGCCACGGAAGTTAACTAATGGAGCCTGATTAAAAACTGAAGAAGCTCCCTGGACACCTTCCGTTTCTGACTCTGCTAAAGCATTCAGATGAGAACTGAAGTCCCACACCTGCAACAAACCGTATCAAATAATCAAAGCAAGCAAAAGATCATGTCCCTAGTTTGTACATATACAAGTATTTCCCATCATTAAATGCATTATATTACAATTTAAAAGCATTATAAATACACCCCCACCCCCAACCAAAAAAAAAAAAAAGAGGGCAAAAGATATGGAATGGTAAACAGTGAATTTTCTCTCTCCATGCTTCTTGTAAATCAACAGGATTTACTCCTCATCATCCATTTTCCTGTTCTCTAAAATTCTCTCTCTCCAGTATACACAATTCTCCCTTTTTCTCACTTTTGATAGTGTTTTTGCCAATCAGTTAATTATTAAATTTTAAATTGCTAAGACTGAACAAAATCTTTGGATTATGAGTCTGACCTGAACATGGCCACTATCAGCCCAAGATGCACATATGTGAGGATTTTGTGTCATTGCTCGTATACGGTTAACACATCCATGATGAGCTACCTTTCGCAACTGCAGATTTAAACAAGAAAAAAAAAATTAAGGAACAATATAAATCAAATAATAAACACCAGAGATGATATAACTAGAAATGTCAAAGGAAACAAGAAATTGCCTGCAAAACTGGTGCACCAGATCCACCTTCTTCCTCATCTTCACTATCCTCACTATCACTACTTTCTGCATCCATATCAGGATCAGCCTCCACGGATTTGGTAGGAACTAGTTCACGTCTTTTCCCCGAAACATTATTTACTTTAAACACTCCAATAGAGTTCCAAGAAGCTTTCTCAGCCTGCAGAATCATAAACATGAACATTAATAAGAGTATAATTATGTAACACGACAAGAAGAGATCAAATGAACATAACACAAAGTCGAAAATATAGACCATCTCCTCTGAGTAACTAAGATAAGAAAAATTTTGCTCTATCCATCCCTAAACTATTTCCTTAACATTAATAAGAAATGATGCTTACCTGAGTGCCTGCAACAAAATACACTGTATGTGGAAAATCTTTCCTGTCTGAACCCAATGAATCGCGAACAATATCAAAGCTGTCAAAAAAATCCAATTGCTACGTTAAAACCAATAAAACGAAACAAACATAAAATATAAAGTAATCACTTTTGCAAAAACCCACTTTACATTTTCTATAAACATTTCCAATTTCTCTCACTTTTCCCATTACTTTCTAAACAAACAAACACCAAAAAATGGAAAAAATTCAAAAATTACCTCAAACAAGGCCATCCAATGTGAAAAGCGTGAAGAGAATTATAAGCAGAAGAATCACACTGAAGCTCTTCTCCTTCCTCCAGTTCGTCGACTCCTGGTTGCCAAACCCTTGGCTGAATCGTCGGCACGGAAGAAGATGTTGATGCTCCATCTCCTTTCTTTGAGCCCTTTTTACGAAACCAATAACAGAACAAATTTTAGTGTTAATAAAAGAACCCAAATTTAAGCTGAATTCTAAAGAATAGATTAAGAGTTGGCTTTTGTAATTGAACCTTGTTCTTTCTCTTTGCCTTTTTAGGGTTTTTGAGAGTGCGAGCCATTTGGTTTTTGTGGGTTTATTCAGAGTAGCAGTGAGAAGAAGAAAACAGAGACGGTTTTTCGGTGGCCGCTAGGGTTTAAGCATTTATGCCTTTCGCCTGTTAAGATTATTTTTGGGTATTTTTAAAATGTTCCAAAAACTTTACTAAATTAGCAATTAGGTCCCTCAATTAAAGAAGTATTGCGAATCTAGCTAAATACTTGTTTGAAACAAAAATTATTTTGATGTTATTACTATAATCATACATTTGTTAAGGCTAATATACTTAATTAAAATGAGTAAATATTATTTACTTATATAAATAATTTTAATTTACAACAAGTGAAATTTACATTAGATCTGAAGAATTGAAAATATGGCAACAAATTTACATCTCCTTTTGCACTGGTGTTTCGTGTACCACTCATTTTGGTGGTGTGAATTGCACAGGTCCAGGCTTGAACCATTACAGATGTTGTGAGGTCGACCCCTACAAGTACAGCCGCCATAAGCCATGGCCCAGCAGGGAAATAATAGAGTTACATCAATATGATTGGAACATTCTCCTTTACATATGTAATGCTGGAAGAGGATTAAGTCAACAAAACTTTTGCATATGTAGAGGATCCAAAGAATTCCAAACTGTCAGCAGCTGACCTTATCTGCAAGGTCATTTAACAGGCAATACACATCAGGTTATGCATAACACAGTTAGCTTATTCATGTTTGTTTTGTGTGGGTTATAGACTTGAACTTTGTGTTTCTTTCAGAGGACAATCGAAATGTATGTGGAGGAAAGCTTTTGGGAAAACAAGGAAACAAGAATTTAGACCATATTTCAATAGAAAATTGCAGAGGTTGTACAAGGGTCAAGGAGGCAAAGTTTGTAAAGAAAGGTAAGCACAGTCTATGCCAGTAAATAGAATGAATTTCAACAACAAAGACATGGATACCTGTACGTCCTTTTTCTTGTTAGGAGAACCAGCGTTGCAAAGCCCACCATGATTATGGCTCTAATCACCTGAGGTAAAGAAGAGAAATTAGCAGTGACATTTTGCAGAAAGAAGCTCATCCACAACTTGTTTCTATCCCCTATTCATGAGGGTATTAGACAACAAAATAGAGAGTATAGAAACAGAAAGAGGATTCATTGAGTATGATTCAAATTTTGATGGAATTCTAGATATTAAAGGAATTCACACTCTAAGCGACTCCATGAAGTTAAAATTCTATTGTCATTTCAGTTGATATTAGATAATTGCAGTTCATTGCAAATGCATCGATTTCTAAGTTGATTGTTCGGTCACGTTAAGATCTTGGCCAGCAACGGTAAACAATTGTTAAATCATGTCACGAGTCTTAAAACTTTTGGAACAACAATGTAGCAATGAATATGTAGTCATTTGAGCATGGTAGGAGTGTCATACAGGCTTATATTATACTTTGAAGGTTACTGGCATGCTTTATTTGAGTCACCAATACAACTCTCACCAAGAGTAAAATTCATATAAAAGTCACGAGGAAAAGTAAAAACGTTTTGCATTATGTCACCCTTCATAAGATCTCCAGGATGATTCTAACAACTTCTTGCCAGGGTAAATATATCTCGGCGCTTCAATAGTAAAAGAAAAAAATATAACCTGTCCAACAGGTCCTATGGTGTGTTCAGGATCCCTGGAATTCTCAAGCTTTGGTCTTAACTTTTGAGAAGAAGTCTTCGCATCTCCATTCGCCTCATTACCAGTTCCAGCATCAGCATTAACCTGAAAATAATAGGCAAATAAAATGGTTTGGTTATATCATAGTAGAATCAACTGCAAAAAGATTCAGTGCAACCAAATTTGAACATATTTAATCAGCTGACACCTGATCAACTTCCAGTTTGTTAGCAGGCTGCTGTTTACCAAACCAAGAACTTAATATAGATACCCTCAAGTGACACTAGTGTTCTTAATCCATCAGAATACAAATGCATGAGAAAGTTTCAGCTTTGCATTACGTCAACTCAAGGGGGATGACAGTCTAACATGGATATGGCATTAACTGAGCGTCATTCTGAACTGTTCCTATATATGCTGAATATGACAAAAAAAAAAACATAGTAATTATCTAATTGGCAACATCTGCCTAAGTTTTAAATTCAGTACAGTGCTTGACACTGTGCGCAATAAGTCAGCTCTTCATATGGTTCCTTATGCCTTTTATTCCATCAAGATGCATGATTAACATGTGGCAATATAAACTCCTAGTTCCAATCATATTATCGTGAGTGTTCCTAATTAGTAACTATACGAATAGTGTAGATCTTCAATTGCTAAGAATGGTGCCCTGAAATAGGTTGTGCTAACTTGTTAATGTAGTGTCATTGGTGATTTTATTTCCTCTGTTCAATTCCAAGACCAGTGAACTATCTTTTGACATTTCAGCCTAGTTTTGATTTTCTTCCCCTTCTGAAGAATGTTTTTATCTTTATAAGCTGCAGAAGGATTAATAAATTGTCTTACTTATTTTTCCAAGCATTAGCATGCACCCATGCAATATAATAACTATAGATCATTGCAGTTAACGGAGAGAAACAGTAATTTGCAGTAATATCTTTTTCATTTTTTCACTAGTTTATGGAAATAGAAACCCAACACAAATTAATGGCAGATTCCAACACCTGTAATTTTATTCTGCTATATTATAGTACAAACATGATAAAAGGAAAGAGGCCCAAAATATTAAAATTAATTAATCCAATATCAGTGAAACTTCAAGGCTATATGGGATATCTTACAAACCTCTCCTATATTTTTTGGATCACGAGCACTCAACTTTATTTGGTGGGTGTTTGTTTCATCCCAGAAACCTCCCGTTAGATCCATTATTTGTTTGCCACCAGTTGTTATGCACAAGCATTTTGCTTCACCTGGAAATATCCAGAGACCAGAGCTTCCAATGGAACAGTTGTCATCACTCCAAATAGCCACTGATTTCAATTGTTCATTTAAATTGCCTTCAGCTCCTTGTGGATCCTTTAGGAAAATCTCATCCCCACCCTCCTTTGCTACTAAATTTCTGCTAGAATGTTGCTTTTTGGAAAACAAGTTCCAAGATTGGTTGCCTTTTGAATGCTTGTCAAGCATTCTGCGGGAGAATGCAGCTTTCCCTAATGCTCTCTTGAAATCTTCAGAATATTTCTTCTCTTCCTTCTCGTCACTTTCTTTCTGTATAACTTTAAATTTATTCTTCAAATCTAAATTTTTTCTTTCAGTTTGAATACATGCTGCATTTGACTCCTTCAACTGCTGAGTTTCCTTAGATGATGCAGCCTCATATATAGGTTTGACACAACCAATTGTCTGTACTTTTTCCCTAAAATATTTATTGGTTTGTTCAAATTCTTTTGTATTGATCCTTCCTAAAGTTGCCTTCGGTGGTATGATCTTTTCTGTCTCAACTTCATTAAGATGTGAATTTGCTAGAAAAGAGTCCATTCCAATGTTTCTTGTCTGAGGTTTTTTTGGCAGTGGTTTAATAGAGGGTTTCATATCCTGCCACAGACCAAGTTCCAGTAATCTTAATCATGTGCCTAAGTTGCAATAACAAATCAGAATTTTAAGCAATATGCTCCATATACCTGATTTAGGCCGCCTTCAAATGCACTTATCATTTTCCTTACATTGCTATGGGCTTTCCCAGCTGCTCCCAGCTTCTTGGAGTTATTAGCCTTCTCCAGTTCTGAAGGAACTGAATCCTGGGGACATAATTCAGTTAGATCGACATTGGCTGCTTGTGACATGGACTTGGCCGATGAATTTGCTTCTTTTTCATCTCTGTCATTCTAAATATTCATATGAAATGAACATTAGGAAAACTTAAGGTTCGTTAGTTAAGAGGAAAAGGTTTGCAGTGCTGAGTAATCCTTAACTGTGCTCTTTGGCTTCTCAACAGAATCACTTCTGTCTCTGCTGTCAATATCAAATTTGGCATCCTTGAAGAAATTGAAAGGGACCGACACTAGACTGGCTTCATTGGCTACCAATCCACTTTGGAAAAAACTTTCTTCTGAACGTTGAGAAGAGAGAGCACTCAATACATCAAGAGAAAGCCTTTTACAGTTTGATATGTGCAACACCAATTAATTCAATTCATTTTTACCTCATGCAAGTTTCGTGAACTGTTTCATTTTTCTTTTCTTTTCATGATCCCCCATTTTCAGGGCAAAAGGAAAATGAAAGCTGAGTAAGCAAGATCGAACCTGAAACTTCATTATAACTGACAGAAGCACTTATGGGACTTCCATGACCACTATTGCAAAGCTCATCATGTTTCTTCTTCAGTGCGGATTCTCTCTGCAAATGAAATCCAAATGAAACTTAATTATGCTAGGAAAAGGACTAAGTTTATCAAGATCACGAAATTTAAAGGGGAATTCAATAGGTTTGTCATTGATCATACAGGTAACGCAACTCATTGGATATAACATACAATTCGGTAGTACTGGTTTATAGTGTAACTTATCTAGAGAATATCCGAAATAACTTATAGATGTAAATATGAACAGAAGATCATGTCATTCGTTGAAGAGACTAAATAGATTCCATTTCCAGGATCATTTGTAAGTGCACTACCTTTTTTACACTATACATTAAGCATTTGATATTTAGGTTAATTTACAGCTATAACAGGGGATTAGTTCTGTAAGTCCTCTAGGAAGCAGTATAATTCATTGCATCGAAAGAAAAAGGGTTAAAGTAGAGGAAACAATACCATTGTCCGGATTCTCTGGCGCTCTTCTTCACTGAGGACAAACTGCAACTTCATATGTACATGCCCGCCTCCTTCAAGGAAAAATACGTCATCCCAAACCCCTTTCTCAACCACCAATCTGGTCTCAACTCCTGCCCCAGAACATCATTATTTCAAACAGCCTTACTACTAGAA
This sequence comes from Theobroma grandiflorum, assembly GCA_036013995.1. Classification (NCBI taxonomy): domain Eukaryota; kingdom Viridiplantae; phylum Streptophyta; class Magnoliopsida; order Malvales; family Malvaceae; genus Theobroma; species Theobroma grandiflorum. The sequence continues at coordinate 42,255,035 of CP142129.1, forward strand.
AGAAACCCAATATTTCAATGAACGTGGAAAACGAATAGGGGTAAACCTGTATGACAAATTTCATTTCCCTCGGCATCTTGAAGGGTTATAATCAAATTGTCCCGAAGGGTTGTCAATGGACTGTGCCACAGCAAACATGTTGGAATTTAAAAGCAAAAGTCAGAAGTTGAAAACAGAGCAAAACCGAAGGCAAAAATACGGAAGTCGATACAGTGTTCAAAATCACTACAATGAGAAGTCTCCCTTGTCCCAAGTCTGGTACTCTCTTTTTCCCATGGAAACTGCAATATAAAGGATGGAACTTTAGTAGGATTTTCTACTCACTTAGTATATATATGTATTGCCATTCAAGATACGAAAATTAGGACAAAAAAAAGTGATGATTGACTACCTTTTATTGATGTTTTAGAAGATGTTGATGATGAGTCGAGCCCATTGAAATCCAGAACTGAAATGAATCAAATAAGAAAGTACTGAAAAATGAGTATGAACTTCAACTGCCCTTTTTGAATTACAGTTAGAACAGTTCCTGGTACCTGTAACTTGAATGGTTCCTGGCATTTGAGATAAAGCTTTGCAGTGAGACTAGAAAAGTAGAGATGATGATAAGAGATTAACCAGTGACTAAAACTAGCATTTTTATTTCAAATTTGATGTTCGGAAGGATGGCTTCAAAGAAAAGCATGGGTGCACCCGGGAGAGTTTTAGAATTGGTACTGGATGGAAAAATATATATGTGGCTGGACTTGAAGGAAAGGTTACATAACGGACCCCACTGCTTCAAAACTAGTTATTACTCACTTCAAAGCCGGGGGAGTGGGAAGCCAAACTCTTATCTTTTGTCTCACTTAGAGCTAATAGGTGCAATTGCCTGCAGGCCCTTTACCCCAAAGCAGGCATCCTATTAAGGCAACTTCGCAGAAGGAGAATAAGTAACTACCTCTCCGTTTAGTTTTGTTGCCTTTTGTTTCTGATAGGCGTGTGATGTTATAATCAAAGCAAGACATACTTTCACTGCTATATTACATTGACTACACTGAATTCTTTTGCTGTTTTGCCAATCGAGAAGATTCAATTAGTTTGGGAGGAAGTAGACGTGATGAATGTCTTAGACCAGTGAGTACTGCAGTTAAATCTAATACAAGTTCTTAATATCCAATCTCATAAGAGGTGGGCAACAAAAACCCAAAGCCCATCTTTGGTATGCGATTTTTCAAAACCATACTTAACAGTGACTTGTTCTTCATTACAACAACAATGTCAAGTAGGAGGAGAGGCCCCAATCAAATTCTAGGCATAGATTTGGCACGAATAAACTGCTTGAGAATGGCCTTCTCTTCATCATTTCTTTTTCTTTCTTCAGGATCCTTAGGCTTGACTTTTCTTTTCTCTTCCAATATCCACTCAAAGAGTTCACGCTGCTGATCTTCAGGTATAGGCTCCAAAATCTTCGGTGGTGTTGCAACAACCGGAAAGATTGGTGGTTCCTCGTAAACTGGGGTAGCTGTCAATGGAGCAGAAGAAACATCTGCTTCAGTTTTACTCTTTTCAGGTTCCATCTCTATTTTCGCAGGTTTGTTATCCACAATGCTTGAATTCTTCTTTCTTGCTTTTGCAAACATGTAAGCTGCAACAGGAAGAAAGAATGTCAGCTAATTTCAAAAGAGCACTCAAAATTAAGCAAATTTTATGTCCCATAATAGAGCCATAAACCTTCCAATTCAGATCATACTTTTGCCTGCTAGGCCTTCAAACAAAATATGAAATGGTGCATGAGTGGAAGAATCAGTTGATCCAGGCCTACTAGTTAATGCGAAGCTCATCGATCATGGTTTATCATCACTGCAAATTAATATTATGCAATTCTTCCATGAATTCTGATCCTCAAGAATGATAAATGCAACCAAGCGACAATTATTCTTGAATAATAACAAAGACACTAATTTTAGAATGAAAACTCAAGGTTCCTCTGAAACAAATTTCTACTGCAAGGACAGCAACAGAAAAAAAAGTTGCAAAAAAATTGCCATTTACCAGTTGTAAAAGTTTAACACTAATAGGCGTTACTCAAACAGAAAGAACAATACCAGTGACTAAAATTAAATGTCATCAAAGCACAAGCTTCAACAATAACAGAGTACCTAGATCACTTGCCCCTCTCATTTCATAGAGCATCCCTTCAACCTCCCATAGGAAGCAACAACTACTTATGCCCACAATCTCTTTGCTTTAGAGCATCACATTGTGCTCAATGACTAAGGAAAAGAGCCAAAAATGTCAAACAAGCTAAAAACCAAAGCGCACTTGTCAAAAGCTCAAGCTCCTAACGGCATTGACCTGTTGACAAAATCTTTCAAGAAAGTTGTTGCACAAAGAAAAAGAACAATTAAGTCACACGTAATATTAAAGAAGAACCCACTATCAGGAGCAAAACAAAAACATTAATTCTACGAAATGCTCCACCAACAAACTAATGAGAGATCAAATCTTTCCGCTTCTACCATACATCATAATAACAGCCTTCCATACATGTTTCATCAACCCATTCGCATAAATCTTCCACTAAATCTTTTAACAAAGTCTCTTTCACCTAGTCAATATATCAAACACATCCTAAATCGAACAAGGAAAAAAAAACGAATACTAAAGAAGGAACGTCAACCTATTGTTAAGAAACTAATACTATTAGATTTCAAGAATACAAAACCAAAATAAAAAATACCTCCAAGAGCGAGATTGGAAATCAAGAGAATGCGCCAAATGGGCTTGTAGCGGTTAATGCGGGATTCCTTAGAAGACAAAGGAGGGGTTTCCATTTGAGAATGAGAAGGTTCCATTTTTTTTTTTTTTTGTTTTATGGGTTGATTGATGAGCCTGGAAGTAACAAAGGGCTTATCTTCTTCTTTTTCTCAATTTTTGTTGTTCTTGTGGGGTTTTTGGAGGGTTTATCAATTCTGGAATCCAACTTCAAACTTGCTTTGCACTTCAACTCTGTTTGCTTGTGCAAGTAAACGTTGATCCACTGATTCTAGACAACAGTCAGCGTTGTTGGTTGGGTGTTGGAACAGTTGAAGGCCAACCCTTGATTTCAATAAAGGCAGAGTTATTGGGCCTAGTACTTCCAGCTCCAACCTTTCTAGCTACTGGACTCTTTCCAGCCTATAGACCTGAATTCTTCATATAAATAGGCCCATCAAAGCCCATTCTATTTGTTTCTATCCCATTATTTTTTTTTATTTAAGAAAAAAATAATCTGAATTCAATTTTTTATTTTTCAATCTAATATGCCACGAGTATACTCACTTATAAGTTACTATTTTTAACATCTAATAAATATCTCTTTTTTTTTCTAACACAAAACATGATCTTTATGCTAATCAATCATAATTAGTCAAGACTATGTGCAATTATTTGTTATTAAGAAGTATACTTATTATTGGATTACATTGCATAACTGTGATTTTTCCTATCTTCTAAGTGAAAAAAAAAAATTAAAAACAAAACATATACTGTTTTAAAATTTTTTAAATTATTTAAAAATATTTAAATAATTTTTTTATTAAATTCAATTAAACTCTTATATTTTTACTTTAAGTTAAATAGGTATTTATTACTAATAGTTAACTAATAACTATTAATCAAAACATCATTTATTATTTTATTCTCATGTAACATTGATATAAAAAGTGAAAAATACCATATCATCATGTGATGTTACTATCAACTATGACATGTTATCATACATCAACACAAATAACCATTATCCATAAGAAATTATTTGGTTTAAAATAAAAATATAAGTGTTTAATTGAATATAACAAAAAATTTTTATTTAAATTTTTTAAAAATATTATACTAAAATAAAATTATTAATTTAAATTGAATGAGTTTTTCCTTTTTACTTTTAAAAACGTTTTGATTTAAAACAAAAGAAAGAAATACAAGTCCACTTTTTCCTTCCCCTTTCCCAATTTCTCACATATCAAACAAAAAGGAAAATGACGAAAAGAAAGTAATTATTCTTTCAACCATTTCCTTTTTTTTTTTTTTTATCTCTTCTTGTCCTCCTACAAAACACAGGTAAAAGGTTTTCTTTTTCCTTTTTTTTTCTTTTTCTGGAAAGGGACGGCGGTGGTCCCTCCTGTCTACGACTGGCTCCGCCAGTCGCACATATATTGAACAAAGCGATAGTCGCCTTAAAAACCCCATTCTTTTTATATTTATCTTTTGGTAATGAAACAAATTACCCACCTAGTACCAGATATCTGTAAAAATATTGAAACACACCTCTTCTAAAAATTTCTTCTTGTTCCTATGCTATCAAATGGGTATGGAGCCTATTTGATTTCATATGATTAAACCTTATGTCAAATTAAGTATTGCTAGTATTTTTTCTGAAATTAGTGCTGCACCATCCAAGATAATTCGTCATAAGGTTAATTCCTAAAATGATATATATGTAACCTTAATTAACTACTTTAACATACTATTATATTTTATACTAGTATAATTAACTTTAGGGTATGGCTTGGGATAAGTGAGGGAGTATGTCACTTTTGTAAATTTTGAATTCTGAGACTAATGAGGTTATGAGCTTCGATAAATGTTTTAAATTATTATCGTAGCATTCTTCATTTGTATCTCATCAAAGGGTAAGTAAGGAATTGTTAAAGTATGTTTTGAATATTTTAGAACCTTTTTATAATTAAGTTAGTCATCTTGATTTAATTATTGTGTCAATCTCTTTAATCCTTATCATTAATTAGCGAATAATTTGGAATGCTGAATAAGGAACCTAACTTACTGCTATATAATTTAGTGTAAATTTTAAAAGATTTTATATATATATATATATTATAAGAGATATTGTCAATATTTAAAATAACAAATTGTATTATAATTTAAATGAATTAAACAAATTCACAGGCTTTTTATCCCAATTCTATTTAATGCAAATCTACAGGCTAAACTGTAAGATTGGTGTGCATTGTTCAAGGAAGGGAGGGGCATTAGCTTTGGCAATGGGCGTGCGGGGTTCTCACTGTGAGAATGTCTAAGGCTGAAATCAAGTCTTCCGCCTATATCTAGGCCTATATCTAGGCTAGAGACTTGATGCAGCAGCACGCGCATTTTGACGTTACTATCAATCCACTTGAAGGAAAGAAAACTAATCAGACTATGGAAAACCTTGCATCATCACAAGTAACGCTTCACCACCCCACCAAAGAAAACTAGGTATAGTTTTCCAAGTAATCTGCCCCACCCAGTGAACTTGTTCACTGCTCATGAATAGAATGCAGATCAAAGTCTCCAATCCCAGGTACAAATCCAGTTGTTTTTGTTGTACGTACTCCTACCTCTTAAAAGCTATGATCTGACTTGAAGACAACGTCTAAGACAAAAGTACAATCTTCTAGGGTGACTTTCAGAACGCGCAAAAAAAGAAAAACAAAATAAAAAAAAAGTTGTAACCCTAGACTTTGATTCATATATCACCATCATGATTATCAGAAAAAGGCCTGAAAAAACCTTTGCTAATCAATTAGTGAGTACTAATTTGTACGGAACCCCACGATCTTAATCAACACTTACCTAGTTATTACTATAGTAACTAAAATAAATAAAAATGTGTCAGCTGTGAAAATTGTTGTTCACGTGACTCGTGTAGGTAGAGCTTTATATATATTCACAAACCATGATTACATTAGGTTGATTAGACCTTCTAACTTCGAACAATTGTTGCAAGAAAATATGATGATAAATAGTAACTTTAATTAATTTGATTATCTGTTCATCCTTGTTGAATAATCAAAAAGCAAGGATGAAAGAAAGAAACAAAAGTAAGAGAGAGAGACAAAACGTTGAAATTAATTAAGTTGATAAACATAATATTGATGAACAAGTGATCCATAAATTTTGGTTATCAACCCTTGTTCAAATCCAACCTCAAACACTCAAAGATGTCCATGCAATTCTTTATCTCTTTGTTTATTTATATCTAAATTTTCTTCACTCACTCACTCATACAAACTCAGGTTTCGGACATTTGTGATCTAGTAAAGCCAGAACACTGTCCCTAACATTAGTCAAACTGAGAAAAATAATAAAGCTAGCCTAGCTAGCTACTTGGGAAATTTTCAACCATGAACAAGTCCGTACGACAAGGCCATCAGCAGGATCGCGGCTTCCTTCTCATCCTGAGGGAAAACTCGATGAAAAGCCGAGTTCTTGCTCAAGATTATCCTCAAGTCCTCAAAACAAAGCTTCTTTCTACCTTGAGATTGGGAACTATGTTTGCACTTTTTCTTCAACTGTGCAACGCAACCACTATTACTTGATCTCTTGGACTTATCTTGAACCTTACTCTTCATCGTTGGCGTTGTCTGAGCTGCAACAATAGTGCCATTTGCCGCCGCCGCTGCAGCCATAGCTCGTCTTGCTTTTCTTTGTCGAATTCCACAGGCGTTGCAAAGGGACTGCAGCCAAAAGGGCAAAAATTAATCATCTCAAAAGATTAAAAAAAATAGAAGGCAGTTATTTTCTTTGAGAACATCTCTTCACTTAGATTTTAGCATAAGGGTAATAGATCAGAAAAATGAGTGGAAACTAAGTACCTTGGGACCTCTAGGTCCGCTCCTCCAAAGAGGAGTCTTGGTTGTATTGCAATCAGCACAAACCCTAATTGTGATGTTGTCGTTATTGTTGTAAGAAGAGTTGCTGCTGTTATCTGGAGATGATGATGGCTGCTGCTTTTGCTCTTCCAATTTCGGTGTAGAGCTATTCGATAAATCCGCGTGATCCAAGTTCATCATCTTCCTCATCATCCTCATCTTTGAAGACATCCACTTAGCAGAACTATTCTCAATTTGATGATTTTCTTTCCCTTCTTCTTTTTTGCGTAAAGATAAGTTGAGCCCACTATCACTCTCCAATGTTTCATCTCGTGGAACATATATTTTAGCCTAAAATTAAGAAAGTTATTTAAGTGATCAATAATCTATCCCTAAAAGGCTAAAGAAAAAAGAAAGAGAAAAGAAAACCCGAAGTGATCACATAAAAAAAAATCATGAAAGGTGAAGTAAGGTTATGGAAGATCAAGCAAGTCTATATACCTGATCTTCTTGATACTGGAAGTGCTGATGGGGTTCCCTTTGATGACCCCCTGCTTGCTCTTGAACAGCTGGGTTGAAGAGAATATGACAAGTAAGAGAAGAAGAAGATAAAGAAGGTGGTTGAGGTTTTAAGCTGAAAAGCTGGTGCTGTTGGTGTTGATCATCTTCGTTAAGGTCAATAGGAAAAGGATAAAGAGATGAGTAGCAATTACTAGAAGTCATCAGGAGATCAGCTAGAGAGAGAGAGTGCAGCAATCAAGTGATATACAGTGATTCTTGCTGTTGTCCAGTAAAGGAGGAGGATGTTTGAGATTAGGGAGATACGACGGGAGGTGATGAATGATAGAGAAAAGGCAAAAAAGGCCTACGCCATCGAGTGGTAAGCCTCTTTTAAAGGAGAGATGATGAGGAAGAGGAACAGAGAGAGAGAGAGAGCGCTAATAAGAGGTTCACGTGAGTTCATATATGACACCCAAACGAACAATTTGAAAAGACAAAGGAAAAGGAGAAGTGTGGAATGCTACTGTTCCATCCTATTCAAAAAGAAACCCTATCTGCAGGAATTTTACCCCCCAATAGCTGTAACCCTTAGTTGAAATTTTTAAAAGCATGAAGATAGAGTTCATTTCATGGTAGCCACACAAAATCATGCTTCCTTATAGTCCCCCTAAATTATATAGTACTATAAAAGTCCCCCTAATTCTGATTGTCTACTCATATAATTCATAAAAACTCTTTTTTTCTTATGCACATATAACTCATCCTCCCACTTAACGAAATTATAATGATCAGTATTAGTATTCTTTATCAAACACAGCATTGTGGTGAACCATAGGATGAAGGTAATCCTTTTTCTCGAGTACCTTGGTGCCCCATTATGTCTGAATTTTGGTTCATTTTAGCCTTTTGTAGCTTCCTTATTCCCTTTGTTAAATTAAAGAAAAAAAAACGATAGAATAACAGCATCAACAGTAGCTTGTAAGCAGACAGATGATGATCCATCACTTGGTCAGGTACTATAAAGAGCATCACATGATATGATGAGCTTCAGATATAGCAGTATCTTTCTAATTAGGGTATAAGGAATATTGGGAGCATGGTGCATATATGATAGTGGAAGATCAGAGATGGGCTAAAAATTGTTCATGGGAACATCTCCATTCTTGACCACCTTACTCTTGCCAAAAGGCATTGAATGCTGGTGCAGGCAAGAGACAAATGCAGCACCCCACACCTTTGCCATCACGCATTTTTTATACTGTCATACATTTTCTTTCAGTGACTCATGTTCCTATCTCCTTATCATTGCATTACATAACTATATATAGGTTTTTTCCCCTTTTACCTAAGAAACGTTTAAATGAGCAGCTGGTTAGAATCGATCATGTGAAAACCTAAAATTAGACGAGAAAGCAGACTATAATTAAACTAATGAGAACTTGTTTGTAGATGCTACTACAATATATTGAAAATTGTTGAAAAAGAACATGGAAATAGCTGTATATACCATGGGAAATTGCCACAGAAAAGTGTGAAAACATAATAATAAAAAAAAAAAAAAAGCTGAGCGAAGAAAGGAACAAGGCAAGGAAAAAGCTTCTTGCTAAAAAGCTACATATGAGACACAGGAGAATTAGTTATCGTTGCTTAAAAACACAACACAAGATTTTGACTGTCTTGAATTTTAACGAATTTGGATTCTTTCCATATGTTTTACCTCTATCACTAGGGCTCAACATCTATCTAAGCAGTGATTTCTTAAAAGAACTGTAGTAGTCTGTAAAACATTTGCTACTCTCTCTGCTTTGTTGTTGTGTATCCAGTACCCTTTTGTTCGTTTCAAAAGAGATACCAGTATGGTTATATTCCCTTTTACATTTATTTTTCAATTTTGGGTATCACTGTGCCAGCTCGAATACTCCTCTGCCATCTCCAATATCTAAGTCGGGCACGTGAAGAACTTGTTCATTCAAGATTAATTTCTTTATACCTGGATCTTGTTAAAAAGTTGAAGTCCCCTATGAATAGTACAAAGTAAAATTGGTGTTTTACTATTTTCTTACCGGGCGGGGTTGAGTTCAATTCTCAGGTAGACGTACTGTTCCCTGTGAATATACAAAAAAAAAAAATGGTACTCTTTTACATTGATCTTTTCATGCATGTGGTACAGTACTGTCACCTGGTTTACCTCTTGCTTTGATTTCAACAATATTGTGACATTAGTACCATATAACATGGAAAATAATTGTAGGTAATTTAGCACAACAGATGATGCAACCATAGATGCCGTATTCTACGTCTGCACCAAAAACTTTTGGTTCATCTTTACATACCATAATATAGATTAAGTTGATTTTTGGAACATTTATTTTATTTATTTATTTATAACACATCCTAAGGCATTTTGCTGTTGGTGACATTTAAGTTGTAAATGACAGCAAGAATATCCGCAGTTTTATTATCTGAAGCATGCACAGAGAGAGAGAGGCACCCCGAAGGGGCAATTGGGAACATAGGAAACTTGATTGTCTACGAATCACAACATGATGATAACAGTATCCATTAATTATGTGCTTAAAAAAAAAGAAAAGAATTGAAGGGGGGCATATATATATAAATATAATTTATATGATGAGGAGTGGGGCTACGTAGGCAGGTTGTTAATCACATCCTGTAACATTTGTTTGAGGTGGAGACATGGATGGAGACATGGGTGAAAAATTACCATGAATTGTGTCAGAAACGGAGGGTATGTCCAACCATGGGTAGTTTTCAAAGAGGTGCTAGCAAATCTGACAGGGGCCATTGCCCTTAGGGTTACATGACACTATTCCTCAATGCCAAAATCAAGGTCCCATCCCATCCCATCCCATCCCATCCCATCCCCTCTCTCCCTCCCGGCCCCTTGTCTGGATAAGTTATGGTGGCTGCAAATTGTTCATGGGCATAACAAACCCTTCAACGATATAGACGCCAGACCAGAAATTTTAGATTTGCGGTCAAGATTTCCGGACTCTTTTCCTGTATAAATACAAGATTGTCTTCAGATTTTGACTTACTTGATCAATATATATATGGTACAATCCACTAGTTATAAAAACCAATTGTTTTACATATCCTCTTGTTAAAAACATGACAGGCTAGGCAAGATTTTTATTATCTTTTAAAATGTTACAAGACACTCATGCAAAACCATCACTGAGAAATTCGCCTCCACGGTTTCTGTTTCTCGCACAGGTCCCCCCCCTCCTGAAAAGCACAACTGGATTTGACTCCCCTTCTCCATCATATTATATATATATATATATATTATCACAACAATAATTTTATATGTGTAATTATGCTTGCACTGTTGCACATCAATTCCTATTTTCTTATATTTATAAAATTAATATATGTGATTATCGTTATTTTATATATGTATATTCAAAAAATAATATTCATTTTAATAAATTTAGCTTGACTATTTGTCTAACTTGGTATGACAATTGTTATTGGAAAATTTTGTACTTGAAAATTTTATATGGAGTTAGAATACATATCTTTTTCTTATATGCAATTTGCTCAGTGGAATTACAATCCAAACAGACATTGCACTGACCTGATCAATGGCACTGGTTATTGACAAAAAATAAAAAATAAAAAATAAAAGACGGTGGTGGGGATTGGGCCATTGTGACAACAAAGTCATTTTTTAGGTCCAATCTGTAATGAGTGGGCTCCCAGACAATTGGCCCACTAGATGGTGAACCAAACGCCCACACCCGTACTATCCAGTGCGTTTATTAGGCCAGATCGTGGTCCCAACTAGCCCATCACTACAAGAAATCTATCCATGTGAAAGGCTGAAACCAGTTCAAGTTAGAGGGCAGCCCAACAAGGATGCCCACCATCAACATTTTGCCTCATTTGAAATTAATCATGTGCTGATTCCAAGTCCCAAACACTGCTATTGAACAAATGAAAGAAAGGTTCCTTGATTGACAAAGTTTAGGCCATGAATTGATGGACTCCAGGCTTTTATAATCTATGGAAAAACACTACAATATGCAAGCACTCTGTGCCAAAAATCTGAATCCGGTGACTTTCAAGGACTCTTACCTCCGTACCAAAAGTACAGAAATGGAGAGAAACTTGCAATTTAATGAATATTCAGTGCCTGAATTTTACTGCTGCAGGACTTGTGAAGCATTAAAAGCCCTTTAAAGAGTTTCCTACCTACTTTTTTCAATGTTTAAGATTTGAATTAATTCGTAATCAATTTGCAGAACTATTATCCGTAGTATAGCCTACGTTGGGCTACTGTTATATTATGAATTGGCAGTAGTGACCAGACGTGACGATGAAAGCCATTAGGAATCAGAATCAAGCACGCAGGGACTATAATGTTGACTGTTGACTGCCTCATCCGTGAGCTGTGAAACATCATCATTAATTCGCATTAGTGTTATTCTCATGCCATGTTATTTTCATATTAAACAATACATTTCGATAATACCCATATCCAAGACTACGGTGCTATATTCAATCTAAGGTGTCAAGTTGATTGATTGCTTCTACTCCAATCAACTTATCCTCTTCCTCTTTTGCCATGATATGTCAGAAACAAATATGATCTGACAACATTTTTGAGGCCCTGCTTTGGCCTCAGAGGATGCAGAATATTTGAAGAGAATAAAGCTTTTAATTCCTCGACTGTTGTAAAGGATTATGATTCATTCCTGTGGACCGTAGAGCTAGCCGAAAGTAAGAGTTTCGGATATGGTATGTCCGTAATATCAAAGTCCGCATGCAGATTAATTGTGTCAAGCTCATAAAATCATAAATAAAAAGATAAGGAAACTCTTGGGCATGACTTCGAATGATAAAGCATGTCTTTTTTTCCTTCTTATCCTTAACTACAAACATCTGCAGTTTCATTAAAGCTAGGATTGTTTGTGAAATGTGTAAGGCCATGCCAGATAACGGCGGTATCTGTCATCTTAACATCAATGACAGGCTGTTCTTATGTTTGATGTCGAAATTGGACCCACGATGGCTGCTGATGTGAGATATTCATCAATGAGGTTGTCTTGCATTAAGAATGAATTCTTATTGGCAACTTGCCGCTTACAGCCTTCTGTTAGTTAATTTGATGAAGTTACGGTGGCATTGAATTAGAGTGTGGGCTAGTCGACTGGATCGACGAGATAGGGTTGTGAATCTGTTTCTAAAGTTTGAAAAACCAGACATTAGAAAACTATTTAATATAGGAAGAACCTGCATCCTCAGCCTAAGTTGGAAGTTTTAGGATCATGTGTCGTGCAATCGTCCTTCCCATGAAATTATTAGTATATTATTGCAATTGTGAGAAGACCAGTCGAGATCTCTTCGAGATTTGAGTCGCACTCTACTAGTTGCAGTAATTAACTTGCTTGTCTAGTAAATGCTTCTTTGATTATTCTATCCCTATGTCATTGTCACATCTTAATTACTACTATAATTGTTCAAAGTACCATAAATTTTTTATACCCTTTCTTTTCTTGAATCTCAGTTTCTTATTCAAAATCACAGTGTCGGTGCAGATGGAACTCATGACTCGATTTCATTTGTCCTTTTGAGCTCGATAAATTCAATTGAAAGTTTGTCGGTCATCAGTCATCACTGCAGCTTTGAACTTTGTGGAACTTGAACAAGCACAAAGAGTTTGCCTGCCAATGCACTTCCACTCATTCACGCAACAAGACTTCACAAAATGGAGAGAAATCAGGTAGGGTTTGGTGAATATGAAAGGCAGGAGAGATCGAGTTGAACCAATTACCCAGGGTGGTTGCGACCTGTTCCAAGTGGCACAATCCACAACCTGGGTGGCTTGGGGTCTGGTCCCAGCCTCAACAATCAAAAGCTTGTTGAGTTGGATAAGGGCCTCTGAGCCAACTTCCCTGGTAAGGCAAACTACGAGAAAGAGAAACATTTTTCATTGTGGTTGAGAAAAGTGTTAGGTAAAAGGAGTGCAATAAAAATGTAGCCAAATTGTCAAATACAAGCCTCAAAATAGACTGTGGACTTTCCTCTCTCTCTCTCTCTCTCCTCTGTTTTTTCTGGAGAAACTCGACGGGTGGAGGTAGTTGAACAAACGAAGTTGCAGTAGTTTTAATGTAAAGTAAAGCTGAATTGATTATAACCATAACTAACTAGGAGTAGGAACATCGAGCCTTTATTCTGCCATCAAATCGAAAGACAAAAAAAGCTGATGATGATGTTTAAACCATGTAACTTATCTGTTCGTTAAAACTTCATTAGCAAACCTAATTTATAATAGATCCGATATCATTATCAGATGATTATATAATTCATTCAGGATAATCTTCTCTACAAATTATTGCTTATTGGATTTTTTTTCTTCTTTTTTGTACTCAACCCTCTCTACTCATCTACTCCAATTTCCCATCAGCATCTCCAAAAGGTTCCCCTAACACCTTTTCTTGGATAACAGAAACCAGTAACCACTACTGCAGCCGGCTTGCTTCAAGAAAAGGACAAGGTACGTGGGAATTGGGTTTCTTCGATTGTCCAATTCCATGCTTCTGGATAAGTTTTAAAAGATTAGCAATTTGATAAAAAGAAGAAACATTTATTTTCATCTTTTCTTTTTTGCCTTTAATTTTAGTACAAGATTCTAAGGTAAATAAGAGTTTAAATTATTATAGTTTTCCCATTCAACTTGATTATGACATTACGATTAGAGTAGCATTAGACTCACAAGTCTTGAACATTGAAAACATGACCCTCTAACTCCTGGGATCAAATTGTTTTCTGACTTGGATGTCATCATTTTTCATTTTTTAATTAACTCATGCAAGCAAAGAACAAGAACAATAAAATACAAGAGAAATTATCATAGATGACATACTTCAAAACTTATTGAAATTAAGGGATACATGATTGGCTCTAAATACATGGAATATTGGAATGGACCAAAACCATTGAATCTGGTCTTTAGAACTAATCCAAACAGGAAGCCAAAATGAGTTTTCAAAGCTGGAAATCAGTCAGCAATACCCAAAAATTAATCTATTGGATGCTAAGCCAAGTTATTAGACTTTGATGGGTCATTTGGATTAGTGGGTATTGATCTGGTAGGACCACCGACCCTAAGTATGGTAGGTTAAAAGTGCTAAACCAAAAGAAGGAACATTAATATACTTTGGGAAATTATTTCCTTGCCAATTTGGTCTAACTTTTGTTCACTCAATCCATTGATCATTTAACGTAGTATTATTTTATAAGCTTAGTTAATTTTGCACCACCCCTACTTTATCTTATTTTATTTTAGTTGTTTGATTCCATCCACTTGCATTTGCCTGTCCGCATCAACAATTGTTAATATTTCATGCGCAAGAAAGAAAACTTAATGTCAGACTCCTTTCCCTAGAAAAGTTGACACAAAAAGAAAGCGTGAGACAGAAAATTTCATAACATTTATACTCACAAACTCGTTTTCCATGCCTAATGATAATAGTTTTGAATCGAACAGAAACAATACTTATACATGATTAAATTATCGAACATAAATTATGTAATAATTATCGAGATGTAAAAACTTATGACGTAAATTAAATTTATTTCTTCCTTCTTAAACATAAAGATTTGTAATCAATAGGTAGATGAATAAATCAATATTGTAACCGACGGAGGTGACCACTTTGAATGGAAATTTGGTGTCACCCTTGAGGCTTTGCTTGAAGGAAACAACTTGGCTTTGCCTTTTCATGGGTGGAAACAACAATTTGATTCTGGGATTATGATCCACTTGATTTCATCAGAAGTCCACATCTGGTCCCACAATTCTTCCCATGGTCCCTACTTGAACCAAGAAGTGAGGATATGGGCAACGTGTGATGACCTGGCAGGCTCATCCAATTGAGCGAGCCACGAACTTAACAAATCCACTTGCCTAACCGTAGGATTATCATCCAACGAAAGTTTATCGGACAGATAACGAACTAGGTCCACACCAACATGATGACGTGTCGCATTATAATCCTCTAATCAAGATTGGAACTGGCTGATCATTTGTTTTGACCTCCGAAAGAGGTTTTGGGCTGCGGGAGAGGATAAAACGTGTGGTTTTAAACTTCGAGGGGACATAAATGGGCCCAACCCGACCCAGCATGGGGAGGATAGGGCCCCATCCGTTTCCTGTATGTGCACGTAAGAATTCACTGACAGGATATAAAGCCCACTAATGTGGACCCTTTTAAAGACGTAAATATAAGTTAAAATATTTATCTTAGCTTAGAGAAAATGCCATTAATCTGCCAAATTCCACAGTCCTTGTAAATTATGTAAAACATGACCAAAAATGAGAAAAGCGCTTATCACACAGTAACTCGTTTATTGAATTTTGCACATTTAATTCAGTGTTGACAATAAAATAATATGATTGTGAACAATTTAATAATAATAATAATATTATTATTATTATTAACTGATGGGTTCAAGATACTTGATTTGGACTTTACACAACTACCAAATTTTAATCTTAAAAAATTGAGTGGTATCTTTTTGAAACCCCTTTTCTTTATGTCTTGTAATTTGACTGCTGGACAAGGTTACATGAACCTCCTAACCACTTACGGAACTAATTTATTACCTTTCATTTAATAGGCTAATAATCAAAGCTCCGATCAAAAGACTTTAACAACCGAGACCAGCTTTCTTCGAAATTAAAATCTTTTACTGTGACCTTTCTGTCATGAAGATGATGCCGTATGCTCAACTAACATTTTACCTTTTTTGATTCGGAAAGAAGATTCATGACTTTCCGATTACTTGGTGTAAGCAAATCTAATCTGAAGATGGTTCAAAATTCTACATGATTAATTGCGGTAAGAGTACGAATGTGCAAGATATGATTATATTCCATGTCATTAAGGTAAGCAGGAAGTTTTTGGGGGGGATCACTTTATCAAGCACTGAATTGGGCAAAGTATCTTAGCATAATTAAAAGTGCCCTATCTTTAATTCATAACTACTATTTTTTAAAAAAATAAAAAAAGTAGGGTTCTTCTCCCTGGTAAGTCATGTATCAAGCTTTTCTCTTCCTTTTTTCCCCCTACAAAAATGAATCAACATTCCATGGTTAGGGTTAAAAAGAAAAAATATTTCTTTAATTTACCAATTTTATCCCATGTCGTATTACATAAACTAATTTAATAATTTGATATACAATCTTTAAAATTTTTAAGTGCTTTTTCACTTTTTGATATGTCATTGGATAAACATGAATAATAAAACTTGAACTTTGATCTTGTGAATTTCACGTTTTATATCAAATCAAATACGTCAATATTAAGTCAAAATTCAATCTCTATCAATTATGATTGAGTTTACGATAATATGATAATTGATTACCAAATTAAAGTCAATTAAGATAATATATTTAAACTATAATTACCATTAAACTTTCAAGGAGGAAAAAGAAAACGTATTGATTAAACAAATATGTTTTCAAGTAAACAAAATCTATTCTTACCCTCAAATTTCTTTGTGACGATGGCAACACTCCTTCCCAAGAGGAAAATATCATATAATACTAATAATAATAAAAAAAAAGAATAATTGTTTAATGAATTGAATGTTGAGATCCGTATAATTTTCAAACATATTGTTGATAATGACGTGGGAGTTAAATTAGCAGGGTTGTTGAAAGAGCTAAGGAAAGTTGGGTGCTGAAATCATGCATGATGGAGAGTCTATTTGGATTAAGTTCATCAAAGTTCAAACACATGGACTTAATTCATTTCTATTTTATTTGCCTTCAACTTAAAATTTATAGGATTGTCAAAGCCCATTCATCACCTAATTTTTGGATCTTATATCAACCACCATAACATCTATTAATTTTATTTCTTAAACAAATACATATATATATATATGTCCGATTAATCAAGCACCAATTATAACATATTGCTATTATTAATAATAGATTCTTACCAAAAAAAAAATTGGAGTACAATCGTTGGACTGCATCTATTTGCTTGATTTTGAAGCCACGGTTTGTTTAGAACAGCTGTTTCTTTTTAGTTGGCAGCCTCATCACTTCTGAGTTCCCACTTGAACTATGAAGTTATGTAATTAGTTTATAAACTAATGAAATTATTATTAAGACAACAACAGCTATATCATTCAATTGCCTTGTCTGAAACGTGCCCCTGTTGAGCACTTATTTATACGCCTAACATGCAATTTTTGAGACTTTCGTTATAAGATAACACAAGACTCTTTTTAATTTTTGTTTTTCGGAAAATAAAAGGAAATGGATCCATCATTTTTCGTTTTTGGCTGCTTGTTCTGGACTTTGGCTCTTCAGGAGCAATCGTGGAAAGTTTGGAGTAAGAAGAAATTATAAAGCAGTAACACGTCATAGGGTCGTACACTTCTACGGGCGCGGCAGCTTGACCTTTTTTAGTGTAGTAGTTAGTTGCTTAGGATACTACTATTAGTAGTTGTAGTTAGTAGTTTTCAGTCTTAGCAGGAAATTTAAACTAGCCACACTAGTCCAAAATTGGCGACCAATTAAAGGTTGAGCTCATTCTACGGGTGCGCTCACGGACCGGGTTATTTGCACAGACGGTTCGGTTCAATATATTTTTTTCAGTTTAAATTTTAAAATATAAAAAAATATATTTGAGTGGGTGAAATGAGATCAAACTTAGGTGTCAGAGCCGTTATCCGAGCTTGACTCGATTTATGGGTGTTATCCACAGATGCTTATTATCATTTGAGGGTTTTTTTTTTAAAATATAAATATTCATATTAAGATAATTATATAAATTATTTAATTAGAATTATCATGCAATATGATTATTTAATTAGAGTATAATATCTTGTTATAGTTATATTATAATATTATTGGTTAGTTATAGATAACAGATTAAGATTAGTCTTAGATATATTATTTATCTATCTAATATATATAATTTAAATTTCTTCATCATTTATACAATTTTATATTATACAAAGATTTTATTATTTTCTAGCAATCCAAATAAACGATTTTACTAATTAAATATATCTTAAATCAATTTTTTTATTTGGTAATTTAAACGTATTTAATTTTTTATTACCATGTACTGAAAAGAAAAACAGATTATGAATTCTTAAAATTTAAATAATATAGAATATAGTGTTATTTATTAAATTAAATGTTCAAATACTGTTATATAATAAAGAAAATGATTGAATGACTAATTCATCACAACGAACTTTCACAAATTTTGGCAAAAAAACAAGAAAACTTTCCATGATTGAGCAACGTCATGCGATTGAAACAAACAGCTTGTCTACCATAAGGTAGTTGTCCTTGTTTAATTAATAGGGGAGGGATAAGAGATTTGCAAATAAAGCATTTGTTTCCCTATAACCGTCCTAACCATAATCATAAAACTCGATATAAGTAAGGAAAGTTTCCCTTGATTGAATGAAAGAGAGAAACACAAAGGCATCATATACTTGAAAGAAAAACAATTGATACCCTTTGCTTGATAAATTCTTCACCAAAAAGAAGAAATATTAGTAAACAAATATTGAGTGGATATAAATAAATATACGCTCTCCGTTTTGGGATTGGGAGAATCTTTCTCCGAGTAAGAAGAGCAACAAGAAACTACGGTGAAAGCGTCACCGTTTGGTCCTGTTTCCACACATCCAAAACTCTTTTTTTATTTAATAAGAAAATTAATTTGTCTTAAATGCTTACTTGTAAATAAGGTTGAAAAAGAATACAAGGTGAAAAAATTGGAAGAGGCTGAGTTTCGTGTCAGAGAGGGTGAGCCCCCACAAAAGGCGAATTGTGGGGTCACTTTTGCTTCATTCCTCAAAATATTTATAAAGCAGTTGCAGGGGGGGACTTTGCACTCATTTATTCAGGACAAACTCAAAACACCAAAACCAAAAACTCTTTGTCAAATCCAACCCGCTATCTCTTAAACACTCTGCCAACCGTCCCTCCCTCCTTTTGGTTCTCAAAAGAATCAAAAAGGACAAACAAAAGAGGGAAATTTAAGAAAAAAATCAAATCCATTTGTCTCTCTCCTTTCCCTTCTTTTAATAATTTATAGAAGAAGGAGAAGAAGAAGAAGATATACAAAGACAAACAAAAGCTCATTGCTTTTGTTCAAGTGCCCATAATGTGGAACAGAAACATGTTGTCAAGGGTCAGCGTGTTCATGTTATGGCTATTGTTTTCTTCTTGGGTTTTTTCAGTTTCAGCTACTGTTTCTTATGACAGTAAAGCTATCATCATTAATGGCAGGAGAAGGATTCTTCTTTCTGGCTCCATTCATTACCCCAGAAGCACTCCGCAGGTATTGATAAACCCAATGTAGCTTCTTGATTTCTCTTGTTTCTTTGTTCTTTATTGCCTTTCTGAGAACATGGCTGTTTCTCGGTTTTCCCAGCTTTCAAGGTTCAAAGCTCATTTTTTAAAAATTAAATTTACCATTTTTTTGGGTATGCAGATGTGGCCTGATCTTATAGCAAAGGCTAAAGAAGGAGGCTTGGATGTTATACAAACTTATGTTTTCTGGAACGGACACGAGCCTTCTCCAGGAAAAGTAATGCACGTGCATTCAATTTTATTTTTAAAGTTCAAAATTTTTTCTATATGAGTTTAAAAATTTTATTGCCTATTGTTTACTGATTCATTTGTTTCTTTTGCAGTATTATTTTGAGGATAGGTATGATCTGGTTCGATTTATTAAGCTGGTGCAACAAGCTGGACTTTATGTTCATCTCCGGATTGGTCCCTATATTTGTGCTGAATGGAACTTTGGGTAATATATTGAATATATTAGCTAATTAATATCCTTTTAGCAATCACCACTGAGAAAAAATTGTGAGTCTATTTCTAATTTTATGCAGATTTTCTGATATGCTCTGTATTTTGCTCTGTTTCTGTTTCAGGGGATTTCCTGTCTGGCTGAAATATGTCCCCGGCATTGTTTTCAGGACAGATAATGGACCTTTCAAGGTTGAGAACTTTAACTATTTGATTAAATCGAATTGCCCTTTAGTTTATTTTTTTTTTCTTTGCTAAATTTAACGTATTGGTTTTATTAATCAAATGATTTGACTTGTAATTGACTATAACGTAGGCTGCAATGCAAAAATTCACAGAGAAGGTAGTCAGCATGATGAAAGCAGAAAAGCTGTTTGAGACTCAAGGAGGTCCAATAATTATGTCTCAGGTTTGGAAAGTCATCCTTCTAGATATCGGTTATGGTTTTTTTTTAAAAGTCATTTCACGGACTTAATTATTATTTTTCTGCAATATTGACTCAGTGCTCAATCAAAATTGATTAATCAAACTTTCTCTTTCTCAATGAATTTTATAACAACAGATTGAGAATGAATTTGGTCCTGTTGAATGGGAAATTGGTGCTCCTGGTAAAGCTTACACCAAATGGGCTGCACAAATGGCAGTGGGACTTGGCACTGGAGTCCCATGGATTATGTGCAAGCAAGATGATGCTCCTGACCCTGTAGTAAGATTTCCTGCCTTATGTTTCTTTTTTAATTTTTAGTATCAAAAGCTTTGGCCATTGCTTTTTTTTATTGTCATTTTCCTTTAAAGATTTGTTGGTATTGCCTTTGAGTTACTGCTCCTCCTTTCTTGGTGGGGTTTTTAACAGTGGTTTTGTCCAGCTAAGGTGGCCTTAAATTTTAGAACCTTATCTCACACGGTTTTGGGTTTGGTTGCTCTTTTCTTATTTCCAACTGCACGGGCTCCAAGTCTCCCATCCTTTTCTTAATGCTTTTGTCTTTTCTGAAAATTCTTTTGGTTTTCTGAGTTTCATAATGATGGAAATAATAAGAGTGTTTCCTCGTGGCATGATATGATCAAAGCCACCTCGGTCTCAAGTGAGAGGGTTCAGTTAAAAAGGAAGCTTCCATTGGTTATCTTAGCGGGAAATTTTTTCTGGGTTAATTCTACTAGTAACTGTAGAATTACTCGTAATCACATACGCTTGCTATTAGAGAAAGCTTTCAGATATCTCTTTGTCTGTCCGTCTCTTTCTCTGTCTGTGTCTCTTATTCCCTTTGTACCGTGACAGATAAACACCTGCAATGGATTCTACTGTGAAAATTTTACTCCCAACGCGAAATACAAACCAAAGATGTGGACAGAGAACTGGACTGGCTGGTAAGTCACACAAATTTTGCCTGTATTGCCTAATCTTTTTTTGCTATACTGTTTAATTTTCTTGTCTTATATTTATTTGTACAAAAGGGGAGAAAATGCTTTTTATAGTAAATCTGATAACTATCATTCCTCTTGCTTCTATCAAATATCTTCCCTTAGACTAATTCTATTTTGGCCTTTGTTTTGTTTAATCCCAAGGTATACAGAGTTTGGTGGTGCTGTCCCTACCAGGCCTGCAGAAGACATAGCATTTTCAGTTGCACGATTCATTCAGAATGGTGGTTCATTTGTCAATTATTATATGGTATATTAAATTCCGCTGTCTCTCTTGTCCTTGTAAATTGTATTCACCTAATGTATGATTATATACAGTGAAGGATCTCTAGCCTTGTTTTTAACCTTTTCCATTCTTTTTGCTTCAGTACCATGGAGGAACCAATTTTGGGCGGACAGCTGGTGGTCCCTTCATTGCTACCAGCTATGACTATGATGCTCCTATTGATGAATACGGTATGTACATATCAACAGCAGTCTGAACTACGCTGTGCTGAATTTATTACCTGCTTCTTGATGAGCATTAGAGATTCCAACTAATTAATTTGGGAGCTCCATTCGTGTTTGTGTGTGACAAATGAATACATATTATTTCTCACACACGAAGGATGAGGAATACTCAATTTGCTAAATCTAATGTGGAAGAGCTAGAAAGATTTCTGAATAAAATGAAACCTATACAACAACTAGGTGCTTGAAAATAAGCCCCAAAAGATTAATTCTTCTGGCTTCTAAATGGCTTTGATCTTATACCAGGGCTTCCAAGGGAACCAAAATGGGGACATCTGAGAGATTTGCATAAAGCCATCAAATTAAGTGAACCAGCTTTAGTTTCTGCAGATCCTACTGTGACTTCACTTGGAAGTAATCAGGAGGTAAGTTTTTTCTCTAGCTGGAAGAAATAAAGAAAATTACACAGAGACTCGCCCCACCGTTTTAATTTTGGAATTTGCTTTTCTTGTAATTGTTAATTGTTTTTATTCCCAGGCTCATGTATTCAAGGCAAAGTCTGGTGCATGTGCTGCATTCCTTGCAAACTATGACACAAAATACTCTGTAAAAGTAACTTTCGGAAATGTGCAATATGACTTACCAGCTTGGTCCATCAGCATCCTTCCCAACTGTAAAACTGCTGTTTTCAACACTGCCAGGGTAAGGAAAAGGGTTAATCCTGTTTCATTACATTAGTCTACTTTATCTCCGTACTATTCTTGTACATATCACTTCTATATGAATAAGCACTATAATTTCTTTCTGCAAAATGGGGGAAAAAACTTAGTTAAATGATTACAACAGAGACAATATGGCCTTATATAGTCTTAATGCATGAAATTCAAGCTTTTATTCTGTTTTATACATCAAAGCTGAGTTTTCTTTCTGTCCCATCTGTATGAAGAGCTCTTTAGTGTAAAATTTAACATCTGATTGTAATCGTTGTACAGCTTGGTGCCCAAAGCTCACAGAAGAAGATGGTACCTGTAAACAGCGCATTCTCTTGGCAATCATATAATGAAGAAAGCCCCTCTGCTGATGATCAGGATGCAACTGTAAGAGACGGGCTCTTGGATCAGATATATGTCACCAGAGATGCTTCAGATTATTTGTGGTACATGACAGAGTGAGTAATCTTGACTAATGATGATCTTAAATATTATAACACATGTTCTTGTACCTCTGTAAACTCATACAATTTCCTTACACCATTTTATTACATGCTCTTGTTCAATCAGTGTACAAATAGATCCTAATGAAGGATTTTTGACAAGTGGACAAGATCCTCTTCTCACCATTTGGTCAGCAGGTCATGCTTTGCATGTTTTCATTAACGGTCAATTATCCGGTAAAACCAATACTCTGGCACTTTTCATTCATTCATTTTTCTGTGAGATAAGCTAAAGTTTTGAATGAACATCAATATTTACCCTATTCTCATTTCAGGGACTGCGTATGGGGGATTGGACAATCCAAAATTAACATTCAGCAAAAATGTCAAGCTGAGAGCTGGGGTTAACAAGATTTCTTTATTAAGCATTGCAGTGGGACTTCCAGTTAGTTCCCTCACCTTTCTGATGTGGCTATAATTTTTCTTAACTTTGATTTTAGTGGTGAATATGGCAATTCTAATTATCCTATTATCAAATTTCAAATGTTTCAGAATGTTGGCGTTCATTTTGAGACGTGGAATGCTGGGGTTCTAGGACCTGTTACATTGAAGGGTCTCAATGAGGGGTCAAGAGACTTATCTAAGCAGAAATGGTCTTACAAGGTTTGTTGACTAGTGATACCTGGCTGAAAAATTCAGGGGTGGAACATAAATTTATAAAAATTCATTTGAACAAATAAACTAATGGTTTTGTCTAGACGAGCCATGAAAAAATCTCTTGGAATGATCTGGGAAATAAATTTTAGGAAAAACTTAATAATTGCTGTAATGTACCTCTTGATTTGTGGGAACTTTTTTGAATACTGTTAAAGAATTCATAGCTTTTTTAAATATTTATGAATTTTTGAAAGAGTTTTCAAATATTAATGTCTAGAGATCTTGTTAGGAAACTAACCCAAGTCCTTAAATTACCTTTACTACAGAGAGTTTTTGCATTTACTAGCATGTAGATATACTAATACACAATGGTGACATGATCCTGAGCAGATTGGTCTAAAAGGGGAGGCCTTAAGCCTTCATACCATTACTGGAAGCTCCTCTGTTGAATGGGTCAAAGGATCACTATTGGTAAAGAAACAACCTATGACTTGGTACAAGGTCAGTAAGTTTCCTTGTTGATTAAACCTATTCCATACTTGAAAAGATAGAACCGGATTTAAAGATTTAATATTTGTTGTTTGCAGACAACTTTTGATGCACCGGGCGGCAATGAACCATTGGCTTTAGATATGAGTAGCATGGGAAAAGGGCAAATATGGATAAATGGCCAGAGCATTGGACGCCACTGGCCTGGATATATAGCACGTGGTGCCTGTGGTGCTTGTGATTATGCTGGAACTTATAGTGATAAGAAATGCCGAACTAACTGTGGAGAGCCATCTCAAAGATGGTGAGAACCTATTCTGCTTCTGTTATCATTTGTTGATCTAATTCAAATATTCATAGAAGAGTGTTTACTTTCAGGTACCATGTTCCACGCTCATGGCTGAACCCAAGTGGAAACCTCATGGTTGTGTTTGAAGAATGGGGCGGTGATCCATCTGGAATTTCTTTGGTCAAAAGATCAACCGGAAGTGTTTGTGCTGATATTTTTGAAGCGCAACCAGCAATGAAGAATTGGGGAATGCTAGCTTCTGGCAAAATCAATCAACCCAAAGCCCATTTGTGGTGTCCTCCTGGGCAGAAAATTTCTGAAATAAAGTTTGCTAGTTATGGAATGCCCGAGGGGACTTGTGGAAGCTTTCGTGAGGGAAGCTGCCATGCCCACAAGTCATATGATCCGTTTCAGAAGGTATGCCCAAAACTCTAACATCTCTGTCTGTCTCTAGCTTTATTTGGAACTGTTTGACCTGATGTCAAATCCCACTGGACGGTGTTATTCAGGAAAGTAAGGTTACTCTTGCTTCTTTTCTCCTCTTAATACCAAAGGATTGTACACACCTCTTATGCTTCAAATATTTCTTTGATTTTTGTTCTCAATTTAAGAAATGGCCAACATCAGAGGGATTCTCTTTGCACCCGAATATTTGGCTCATTGATTGGTGCATAATCTTTCTGCTTAAAGAGTAGGGTTTGAATCCTTCTTCCACAATTATATATATATATATATATATATAAAAAGACTTAATAAATTTTCTTAGGCTGAAGCATGCTAGAAATAGAGTTTAAATTATCAGTTTAGATACTTCCCTGGGTGGCCTGTAGTGAAGGAACCTGGGTGCTCCCACCTATTATGTTGTAAGAAATTTAACATTCTCTATTTGAAGGATTTATTTTTCCACGTTTCATGGAATTTCCAAGATTTCTCATGAGCAAATCATTTTAATTAATCTTTTCTTCTGTGATGCATAATCTGCTTGCACTGCATAAATTGTTGAAGCTGTGAACTTGATCTTTTAGTAGAGCTATATTTTTGTGCCACAGACTTGAAGCTCAAAAAATGAGTTTGCCCCATGGCAGCTGTGATTTCAGTACCTTCTTAGTTCTGGATATTGAATTTTTATCAGTTTTCCCTGTAATTTATAATTAACAAGGGAGTCTTTTTCAGAATTGCATTGGCAAACAATCATGTTCGGTAACTTTGGCTCCAGAAGTTTTTGGAGGAGATCCATGTCCAGATAGCATGAAGAAGCTCTCAGTTGAAGCTGCCTGCAACTGAAAACTAAAGAGAAAGAACTGTGGTAAACCAAAAAAATTGAAGTCCAGACTAGTTCATATTCAGTACGTAGATACTCCCTTACAGCCTCTGTGAGTTTTAAAGGTAGTTCAAGCTTACACATCCTATACTGCAAAGATGATATGGATTTGACTCTGCTAGAAGGCAATAAAGAACAAAGTGAACTCAGCACACTCTGTTTGGCCAATGCCAAATATTGGTTGTGAAGTGGTTGAAAGGATGCTTTGTGTACATAGAGAAGCTATTATTTGTCTGATAAAGCTTCATACCTCATACTTAGGATCACTTTCTAAAATCTAGGATTACTCTAGCTTGCTGGAATCAATTTATGCCTGTAAGTCTCAAGAGGAAAGCAATTTCATTGCTTCTCTTTGTAAAAATAAACGGGAAAGTTTATATCCAATTATGTCAAAAGCAATTTGAGTTTAAATTCTATCGTAAAAGTTGTTACCGTCTTCTTCTTTAAATTCATCATGTTGTGGCATCATCATTGATCTATTAACTAGACTCAATGATGCTTAAGTGGATTACTGAGTTGCTGCAAGGAGGCTATGCCGTATTCACATATATGTAAAAGAATCCACAATCCAATCGTTTGTTTACAATTTCTTTTCACAACATTGATAAATCTCTCCCCCTGTACACTAGAATGATGGTAAAACTCAACCTGACAGAAGAGCTTCCCTTTCAAATGAAAAGATGGAAATGGGAGGGAAGAAGGTGTAAGGGGGCAAGAACAATATGTCAGTTCTCCTTTACAAAATCTCCTCATAATGAAGATAATTTCCGACTCAAGTCATTGATGACATCATCTATATCATTCTGAACTTGTAATGTTGCTCGCCCTTGATGCCTCCATCGCCCCAATCTACTACATAGATCCCTTAGCGTCAAAACTTCATCTTTGTTAATGTTAAGCTGGCTTAGCCTCTTGATGCACTTCATCAAATACTTACCAGCCTTTACTTTCACCTGGTAAATATATTCTAACTCACTATCTTCAGTATTGAACAATGAAGCGGATATGCTATCTACAGCATCTGTCAAAGTAAAAACGAGACAGGCACCAGCTAAAACATCTCTTTTACTACATTTGTCCATCCATATAGTTAAGTCCTGCCTTTCAGACTTCTGTTTTACATGTCTTAATCCAGATGTCATAGTTTCCCTTGGCTGCAGTATTTTACCAGTTGCAGCATAGTGCAGCAGCAGTGCACATGCATCCTCGGTTATACAATTGGGGCACCCGATCAAGATGCCTAAAGGGATTCTCCTCAAAAGCACATTTTGCTGTACACTACCATGGGATGCATTTGAATCAGCAGATGCAGAACTGTTGACAGTTTTATTAGCATACTGAAGGTATATGTTTTCAATTTCATTGAGCCAGATTCCCATCTTTTGACAATCATACTCATCTGCAAGAGAATAATGCTCCCTCTTGTCATAAAGTTTTGGTTTCTTACATTTCTTCTTGCTGGCAGCTGCTTCTTTGTTGTGCATAACCGAGTCATATTGTTTCAGAGCCCAAGACTCTGATATTTTAGTCAAAAAATCAACTAGCAAATCCTGATTAGATTTACTAATGGGGCTCAGAACCCATGAAATATACCTTGCTGCAGATATAGATAATAACTCCTTATCATGTGTTTCTCCAACTTTAGGTGCTGCAAATGTGCACTTTGAATGAAATTCTCTTTGGAGACTATTCTCAGGGAAAAGTAGACAAGAAGCAAAATAGAACCAATCTGGGAAGTCTATAGCCAAAGCCCTGCAAGGCAAAGATTTCATCTTAAATTTTTTAATTTTGAGTAAAGAGTGGGTTGGGGAGAGAACCCTACTTTAGCCAGGGAAAAATGTCAAGATGAAAACTCTTATAGACACATGGGGTTGGAGTTTACCAGAGAGATTTGTGATCAATGCTTGTAATGTCCATTGATTTTGGCTTGATGGCTGGATGTAGTTGTTCCTTACCAAGAGAAACGAGTTCACTTGTGGCATGAACTAAATGTAGAAAATTTTCAGCAGAGAAGGCTCCAGCTAAAATCCTCAACAAATGGTTCTTGTTGGGGAAATACGCACAGGAAAATGGCAGCTTAGATCCCAATTCCATGGATATGCCCCACTGTGTTGGTCTGGAAATTACATCAAGTACTGCAGACACTAATCCAACCAGAAGCTGAAGTACAGAAGCCAGACCCCTGTTTTAGAACTAAACTAATAATGAGGATATATTCTTGTTAATTAGGTTATAATAGATGAAAACAAAAACAATATAATGATATAATGCATCTTTCTACACTATCCATGAATCAAAATATCCATGGTTAATAGAAGCAGCAAAAGTAAAAACAACTTTTAAGTGCCTTGGTTATCACAATGCCACATATTATTATGTATCATGATTCATGACTGTCTTAATGCTGAAAAAAAAAAGAAGATATAAAACAAATTCAGGGAGGAATCAAAGGACTGAAGATATTGGTTCATGAAATACCATTCTGACCATCTAGAAGCTTGATGTAACATTAATGGAGGATGAATTATGCTAGTTAAGAGATTAAATTTTCTAGGACTTATTATATATTTTATGAGTTTGATTCTAATTTTACATTTGATTAGGCTATTTTAGATTATTTCGGTTTTATTATAATTATTATTTTACTTTTTTTCCTATTATTAGGGCTTTAGTCTTATTTTTGGTATTTTGCTTTTTAGATTTAGTTATAAATACCTAAGTTATTTTAGTTGCAGGCAGACTTAGATTGATGAATTATTTATATCTTCTGGATATCTTAGTTTTTGATATTGATATTTGAGAATTTGGTTGAGAATTCACATTTCTTCTTGAGTGTTTTGAGTTTTGAATCACTTGTTCTACATCAAACAAATTCATGAAATAGTGTTGGCTGCATTATTTGGAAACTATAAAATAAAACCAACATGGAGGCAGCCAATTTATGGTATTCTTTTCACATAAAATAATAACTCAAATCTGCTTCTATGTTCCTCCTAAGAGAGAAAATACTACATGTAGAAACAGAGTAAAACGAGGTTATTGAAAGTTGGCACGATAACCAATGTGGAACTGGTTACAAAACACATTTTTTAAAAATAATGAGATGTATCTCACAAAACATATGAAAACAATTGTCAACAAGAAATTGAAACATTTGTAAGAATAAGAAATGGGGAACTCACGTCTTGAGAAACCAGCTATGCAATAGAGCTCTGGTCTCAATAAACATAACAGGAGAAAGCACCAAGCATATAATGATAGCGCGCCAATCTATTCTCTGGTGAAATTCTTCACTCAAACAAAGGAAAGGCCTGCCTGTGGTATCTTCTAAAATCTTTGACATAGCTTGCTTTAGAATTAGTGGGTCAAGATACCAGAATAGCAACCTGCTTAAAGAACAGAATTATACCTTACAAGAAAAATAACTTACAGAACTCAAAACATTTGAGCATTATAACATGCATAACATTTCCCAACTGAAAAATAAAGTTTATTTGAATGAAAGTGAAAAAGAAAGTGAGCTTTCCTTAAAAAGAGAAAGAACAAAACCTGAACCAAATATATTGTCGGAAATGGTGAATACTAAAAAGTAAAAACATAAAAATCTATTAAAATATGTAAATAAGCTCTTATTTTCTCCTCACTCTCCTCACTCTCTCGTCCCTGCTGTCAAATTATCTTAACATTTCCCATTTATAAGTATTCTGTTTGTGGATAAACAGCTTAATGAAAATTAAAGATGATTAACTTCTATATTGATGTGATAACAATTTTTATTTAACAAACCTCAATGGTAACTCTTCATTTTCAAGGGACAGTTCTGTGGGTAAATGACAGTGCAACCTTGAAACAGCAGCGCTTCTTCCTTCAATTGATTTTACATCAAGAATAGGTACAAATGGGTATGAATACGGATAGCGAGATGCCAAAACTGCTACCTTTACAACAGCACGTAAAAGCAAATGAGAAAACACCCCTGCAACACAAAGAAAATACTCTCACATAGGTAATCATATACAACATTATCATTCAAAAACTAGATAAAATATTTCAATCCCAAGAACAGGCTTCTTAATACTCCACTCCTCTCTAGTTTTAACTCAATGAAAACTCTCTTCCTTACCTATCTTTGCAGATTTCAATTTTTTTTATTTTATTTAGTATAATTCTAACAATGGTTTAGCGTTACTAAATAGAAAAGTTTATATAACATACAACATCAAAAGATTTTAAAAAAAAGTTAAAAAAGGCATAAAAAATCCACCTTTTCCCTCTAGCTTTGCATAAACATTGTTACACATTTCAACCAATTCCACGCTATTTTGACCCAAGCTCGCGCTACCTATAAGCAAAAACTCTTGGTTTTGAAGCCGAAAAACTTTGCAATTAACCGAAGAAGATAAAACACTGACGATCGTCTTCACCAAATACTCAATCACCGAATCAAAAACCTAAGCACAATCGTAAATTGACACAAATGGGTAATAAAAAATGGAGGCATTATCTAGGAAAAAAAACAACTTTACAACTTGGTAGAGGAATTTACCTGGGGTGCCTTGAAGCACATAAGGGAGAGAACGGTATCCAAAACCCTAACCCTAGAATCGGGGTTTTCGTTGAGGTTCAAAGATTGATTTAGCTTCGAAATTGAGAGATTGAGAGCTTCCTCTTCGTTTTCGCCTTCGCTAATCGGTAATTGAAGGTGAGAAGCGAGTCGAGCGAAGAGGTCGGTGATTGATTGCGGCGTGGCCATGATTTTCAGTCTTTCAGACGGTGATGAGAGTGTGGCGGGCGGTCGATGATGATTAATATAACTGTAGAGGATGGTGGAATTTCCCGCCAGAATTAAATTAGTTTTGGGCTTCTCGTTAATTTTAATGGGCTATGGGTATGGAAGGCCCATTCTGTTGAATATAAACCAAAAAAATGAGCAGATGCTATGACTGTTCTTGGTCAATTTTATCTCTTTGTAAAAGAATTAGATATAGCCATTGGCAGACCCAACTCATCGTCCAGGTTATTGTAGTGGGGTGGAGCATTCCCTTATAGACCAGCTGACCTGTCATTTGCCGTTGCAAGGTTTATACTGAACAAAGGCTTATGCCCCAACTTTGATCGACACAAATGCAGTTTATAACTCTGTTTTTAGTCCTTTGATTTCCTCTGGCTACAGTATCATGCAGGAACAACTTTTGGGGGGACATTGTCGCCGCCAGTTATGACTAGGATGCTCCAATTGATGAATATGGTGAAAACGATAGCAATCTAAAGTCAGTTTTCCTTTTGATATTAACCTTGTTTTCGACTAACATGCTGCTAACTATGCATGTGATACTATCACTTACAAGGATCTTGCAAAGAGACCAAGAAGACCAATTTATTCATATATTTTAGGGCGTCTTGATCAGATCATTTCCAATTAATCGTTTTGCCATAATTCCTTGTACGAAAGGGCTTGTAAGCTAACCAAACCGGAGCCACTTAAGGGATTTGCATAAAGCCATCACGCTTTGTGAACCAAGCATTAGTCTCCGTGAACCCCAAGAGGTGATCAGGTTCAATTCAGGTTAGTTAGATTAAAAAAAAAAAAAAAACTTTTGTAGTATCTTCTAATACCCCTCAAAAATATTTTACTTAATTATATAAAAAATTAATAATTACTAAGCTATAATCTATTTTAAATAAATAAATATAATATAAGTCCAACTTTTTATAATTTTAGATATGACTTTTGAGTTTATTAAATAAGAAAGAATAAAAAAAGGTCTTTAAGCAAATAGAGTAATTTAGTTAATATCAATTATACAATATCACGTTATTTACCACATTTAAGAGAAAAGTAAATAGAGGAGATTAAGGTCAATTTTATTTTCCACATTTAAAAAAAAAAAGTAGATAGAGGAGGTTAAGATTAGTTTTCATTATCACGTTTTAAAAGAAAAGATAAAAAAGTTAACATCAGTTTATTTCATCAGCTTTAAACAATATGTAATTAGAAGATTTAATCTTGGAGAAGAAGAAGAAAGATAGAGAAAAGTGAAAAACATTCAAGGAGGTGCTGATTAAGGTCTAATTAGGTTTTGTGTTTTTCATAGTTTGGGTATAAAAGCCTTAAACTATTTTCTATTTCTTTATTTTTCATTCATATCTAGTTATGTTTTGGTGACTTTTCGATAATATGATAGGTACTAATAAAAGGTCTTAAAAAGCTCTTTCTAATAGTTTTTATAGCATTTTATTTGACTTTGTGGTTAGAGAAATAGGAATTTTTAAAATTAATTTGGAAACTTGTTTTTAAAAGTTTTGACAATTCTAACTTTTAAGTCATTAGAACTCCACATTCTGGTAATGTTAAATGTATTATTTAATTTGATATTTAGTTTGGTGTTAATAGCTCAATTAAGAGCTTTCTGTGTTAAGAGAATCGAAGTCTCAAAATAGAATCGAAATCTGAAAATAGACTCGTTAAATTTGAAAACTAAAAAATTTGGATATTTTAACATTGATTTTATAATTTTTGAATTTTGAAAATTATATTTTCGACATCTTTATTTCTAAAATGAATTTGTATTTTAAACTATGTTTTCAGTTACCCAATTGGATAGACAAAACTATTAAAAATGGATTTCTTAATCAACTAAAAAATTTCATATTTTACTAATCACAAAGCCAAATAAGATGGTATAAAAACCATTTAAAAATATTTTTAGAACTTTTCCATTGGTAGCCATCATGCTATTGGAAAGTTATTGAAATAGTATTGAATTTAAATGGAAAATAAAAGAACACAAAATAACTTAAAATTTTTGTGTCTAAATTATGAAAAACACAAAACTTAATCGTACATTAATCAACACCTCCTTTAAATGTTTTTCCTTTTTCTATATCTTTTTCTTCTTCTTCTCTAAGGTTAAGTTCTTTTCACAGCCTATTGTTTAAACTTGATGAAATAAATTGATGTCAACTTTTCTGCTTTTTCCTTTAAATGTGGTAATTGAAACTGTGCTTAACCTCTCTTAAACATGATAAATAACCTAATATTATATAATTGACATAAACTAAATTACTCTATTGGTTTAAAGATTTCTTCTTCTATTCTATCTTTATTAATAAACTCAAAAGTCATGTCTACAATTATAAAAATTTAGATTTCTATTATATTATATTTATTTAATATAGGCTATTTTTTAGTAATTACTATTTTTATATAATTAATTAAATAAAATATTTTTGAGGGGTATTACATATCTTTTTCTGTTTTTCCTCTTTCTCTTCCCCTTAGTTTAAAACTGACAACCCTTCTTTTTCTATACCAAGGCCCGTGTTTTCCAGTCGGGGGCCAGGACTTGTGCAGCATTTCCTTGCAAACTATGATAAAGAAAACTCTGTGACCGTGACCTTCAGAAATATGCAATATGGTCTCCCTCCATGGTCGGTAAGCATCCTCCCTGACTGCAAGAATGCAATCTTCAACACTGTAAAGGTGATAGTATGCAAGGTACACATTTTGGTCAAAAGCCTCCATTTCCCCTGCTTCTTTCTTGTTCCTATTAGAAATTGACAATCGGGATTGAGGCAATCTTAGATGTTGTGTTTAGGTTTCTGGCCCTACTTTTCATGCGCAGATGGTGCCTGTGAATGGTGGCACATTCTCTTGGCAATCATACACCGAAGCAACCGCTTTCGTGGGTGAAAAGAAATCATTTACAGCTGATGGGGTTAGGGGTTAAGACTATTTATGGTGCATGACGGGTGAATAACTTTATTCAAATGATCAAATCAATCCATTCCCTGAAAATTCGTTTTAATTGAAGAAATACTAGTATATGTCATCAAGCAAAACCACTCTTGTCATTTTCTTTTTCCAATATTAATTTTTAGTTAACGTTCTCTTCCTGCAACAGTGTCAACATGGAAGCCAGCGAAGGATTTCCGAAGAGTGGACAGCTTCCAATCCTCACGTTTGAACCTGCAGGTCATTGTCTAGATGTTTTCATCAATGGTCAATTATAGGGCAGATACTGTAGCATTGATGGGATTTTTTTTTTTCCACATAAAGTTCTTAGTGCATTATAAATTTATGTTCCTGATGCTAATCAATTGGTTTTTTCATGCTTTTGGGCAGGAACTGCCTGTGGGAATTTGGAGAACCCAAAGTTAACATTTAGTGACAAAGTGAACCTCAGAGCTGGAACCAGCAAGGTTTCTTAATTTGCTAACCATTGCCGTCGGACTTTCGGTCAGATATTGTGACTTCAATTTTGCTTTCTGTCACATACATATGGGAGGTATGAGAAGCTAACTTATTTTTTCCCCTTTCATTGTTTCTGTCAACTTACACAATTGATTTCAGAATGGAGGAATTCTTGGCCCCGTTACATTGAAAGCCCTTATTCAGGGATTTGGGACATGTCTAGATGGAGATGGTCCTACAACGTCTGTTTCGTACATCATCTGCACTGCTCTAACGTTCTACTGCCGCCATAATTCCAAGAAATTGGATCACAGGTCTTACCTTTGAACAAAGAAGTGAATCCAACAGAAAAAGTCAAACGGATAAATCTTAATTTTCTAACAACTTAAATGGTAACAAGCACGGCTACTAAAATATAAGGGCATATTAAGCAGATGAATTCATTTTTCAATTCCCATGATTATTCCATATTATTATCTTATGGGTTCAGCAGAAAACAAAATGAAAATTAGCAGGAATATTACAATGATAATACAAGATGCCTGAGAACTTCTATTAATGTTTGAAATTTATTTGAAAAGGTCGGTGTGGAAGGTGAAGCTTTAAGTGTCTATACATTCGGAGGCAGCTTCTCATTCAAGAGGGTAGATGGATCATCATTACCAGTGAAGAAGCCCTTAACATGGGACAAGGTGAGACTGAGACTCATCTTGGAGCATTATGACACCAAAATTTTACTCATAAATATGATATCTTCACATTACTAAATTTTGTTCTGGCTGCTTATCTAGGCAACTTTCGATTCACCACCAGGCAATGATCCATTAGCTCTGGATATATATGAACACCATGGCGAAATATGGGGAGTGGCGGCCTTGCTTTTGCTCCTCCATATCTCTACTTGATACAAAACCAGGCACATTGATTGGGATTTTTGTTTATATATTCAGGTATGTATGAAATTCCATGGTCATGGCCGTACCCAGAAGGGAGCCTGCTGGTTGTTCTTGAAGAATGAGGACAGAAGAACAATGTGAATTAAGCTTTTTGTCTTCATAGAAATTGCAGCCGTAAAGCAAGAAGGTATTATGATTATAATTCATTAGTATTTAGTAATATATAAAATTATACAACACATTTTATTGCTTATAGATCCATGACAAGATAATTCCTCTCTCTCCCTTGACTCTTTAAATCCATCATAATTTAACAAATGAATTCGTAAGTAGTAGTATTTTTTTTTGGACTGCCTTATAATACCTTTGTGAACAAAATAATCACCTCTTGCCTCTTGGATTAGTTTTTCCTAAACTATTTTTTGTTCAACAAACACTTCTGTTAATGCATTGAAATGGCATTAATCAATAAACACATTTGAATGAGTGCCTACCCTTGGGAAATCAGTCCAAGAGCCCATTGAGAGATGCCTTTGGGTAATGGAGTATGGGGTAGGGAGAAGCTCTCGAGTAATTACCCAAAATCAATTACTATCTCCTGTGCTCACTAAGATCATATTTTACCATCTATCTAACCAATATTATGAAGGGAAAGAACCTTACACAACAGAGGCAGTAAGTAGTAATTAAATCTAAAGCCGGCATGAATTTCTGGGGAAAGAATATTTGGTTATGAAGAGCCAGATACTGTTTTTAAGGAATTAGGATGATGGGATTCATTCACAGGCTGACTACTAAAGAAAGTGAAGGGAGAAAAACCAAAAGGAAAATGTAAAATCATTGTCCATTGGAATAATTGCTCCTTCTTAGATAAAAGTTTCAAAATCCCAATCAATCAGTTTCAATTTTTTTCAGTTGCTTGGTGGGTCACCTTTACAAAACCTTGAATAAGTGTAAAGAGGGTAATCAAATAAATCTTGTTGATTTGATAGGGGGAAGATAAAAAGAAAAAAAAAAGCTTGTGGGCAGTGATTGATAACCTAAATCTATTACTTTTACAACTAAGGCTTAGGCTGTTAAATCAGAATGTCTTGTATCTCGAGGTAAGTTACCGCCCAATATTCCCTTGAGTTATGACTTGTTTCATTGTACCCTTTTCTCCTTTTTCACTTTTTATTTTACCCTTAATTAGTTAGCAAGCCATAACACATTTTGGCCTTTGTTATCTCCTCCTTTAATTGAGAAAGAAATTGGAAGTTCACTCTAACATTGTGCTGAT
The DNA here is from genome assembly GCA_036013995.1 of Theobroma grandiflorum. Lineage (NCBI taxonomy): Eukaryota > Viridiplantae > Streptophyta > Magnoliopsida > Malvales > Malvaceae > Theobroma > Theobroma grandiflorum. The sequence continues at coordinate 42,291,117 of CP142129.1, forward strand.
GCTGCCTCCAAAATTTGGTAGATTGCTTAACATGGGATTCAAAGACTTTATGGCGCAGCTCTATTCTATCTTTAGTCTTACTATTACTTCATTATACTGGATGTGAATGAGTCCTTTCGATGATATGGTGGTGAGTCAGGTTGGGGCTTATGGTTGTGAATGAAACCTGTTTCTTTGGATTTGTGTTTTTGTTTAAGTTTTGTAGTGATCCCTCCCTAATTACTACTGGATTGAGAGAGCAGGTCTCTTTCGATACAGGGATGCACACACAAGTTCTTGAGTGTGTGCAACCTTTGGGATTTTTTGTTTAGGAGGGGTGAATGCAGTGGCTCTCTTTGATGGTTGGGTTTTTGGCCTTGGTTTGTACAGGGGTACGGTTCCCTTTGTTTATTGGAGGAGGTTTTGGAAAGATATATCAGGTAAATAGGACTGATGTATGATCCCAAACTATCCACCGTTTTGTTCTTTGCAACGGTGGAGGGTTTTTTTTTTCCTTCTTTATGAATGAATTTGATGCTATTCGAAAAAAATATTGCTTCATTATACGATGACTAAATTACAAAGAAAGAAAGCTAGACCAAGATATTTGTTGACTAAAGCTAAATCATTTAGTTCTCTTACCTATAAATTGAAATGATTTCCACTTTGTCTTTCTACTTTCTCAAACTCTATCATGGTTCATGATTGAGTTTTCTGTACTTGGGGCAGTATGTGGACAAATTAAGATTTAACCATTCTCTTTTTGGTTAAAAAGTATACATGAATCTCCTTCCATCCCAAAAATATGTATTCATTTTTCACAAGCTTTGGCTGTAATATTACGGAGGGTTTTTATTTTCCTCTATTTTTCCTACTTTATTTAATTAATGAACTCCCTTTTACTATTATGCTCTATTACTGTAACTTAAAATTTACACTATGTTCATATCTTATAAAAATCGAGGTGTTTACATCTTATATAATTGAAATGTTTAATTGTGAAATTAAAAATCTAAAAAGTTGAATTTTTCATTAGTATGAGTTTTGTAGTCCATAATAAATTATTAAAATTTAATCATACCTAACAAATTAAGAAAAATTTCCGACACCTCGTGAGAAGGTGTTCTTTTCAAAGCTTTCACAATGTTTGAAATAAGTATTGAAATATGTTATATACATCCATCACTACTTAAATTAGATAGAAATAAAAGAGATTTCGTTTTCCTTTTGTCAAGAGATTCAACAAATTTGAATTTGATATATTAGAGATGTTTTTTTATTGTTTTAGAATTGATTCTAAAATTTTGATGTTGAAATTGAATTTTAAAGATTACAAAAGATTTGAGTTACTATAATTTTGATACAAGTGACTAATAGTAATTAATTCTCTACCATTTGTTGCCTTCAACCATGGATTATGTGGCACCTTAAAGTACAAATTAAGTCGAGGATTTGGAAGGCAACAGAAAATTAGATGAGATTGTTTCATTTCTTGGATCTTATGAGAAATGGTAATGTAAAGTTAGCATCAAGTAGTAGAATTTGGCAGTCACAGCACATTATTGTTAATGTTTTTGACATTAAAAGTATTGAGTTGTAAAACTGTGATATAGATTGTAACAAAAATGTTAAACAGAAACTAAAATTTGATTATTAGAAATAGTTTTTCAACTTACGAGTCGGGAACCCATGGAACAAGGCTTAAGAGAAAAAGGCGTGGATGGAAGCTACCTGCAAAAGAGAAAAACACTGCCCCTCTCACCTTAGGTGGGGAAAAAGAGTCCAATGACCGGGTGCGAGTAAATTGATCAGAAAAGCAAACCCCATCAATGCTTTTGTTACCACCTAGGTCTTACTTGTGCAAATTACCTGCAGTGTCCCACTGGCCAAAATGGCTCCAAATCATAAACTTTTGTTTTCTACTGGTAGTTACCTGACCGTTTTAACATTGCTGGACCCCCTACACACTCATTACAAAGACAAATCCGACAAGCTGGGTGGTTTTCAACACTCTGTGAATTGGACAAGATCAACGAAACAAAAACATACTATATGGAGAGCTTGGCATCAACAATAAGGTTTACTTGATTATCAGCTATGAGCTTATGGCTTCTGGGGGCGTCATTGAGGGAAAGCCCCCAATGAACACCCCCCCCCCTTCCCTCCCCTATAATCCCTACAAGTAGCTCTCTAGATTCCTTCACATGAATTGTTTTTGACATGCCATTTGTTCTTTTGAGTTAAAAGAGTGTGCCCTGCTATCATCACAAGGAACTTTATAAAGCAAAATTTGGTTAGATGCCAACATGATAACTTACTTAAATCAGACAATCTCCAAGTTGGAGGATCATTGGCTCTCTTAAGGATAGAAAAGTTAATTCTCATTTGGGAAGAATAAAGTACACAGCTCCCTTGTGAGTCATTAGACTTTTAAAATCTAAGATTTTCAAGAAAGTAAACAGGATCATTTGATTAAAGAACAAATAAACAATTGGATTCCCTAACCAAAAAGTTTCGTTGTCTCGAAGTGGAAAATGATGAGTCCCGGAAATTTCAAACAAGAAAATGATTCTAATCATCATTCAACAGAATAAACGGAAAGTATAAGAAGCAGGGCTGGAGCCTGGAATCGTACGTACGGTTCCAATCTTCTGACTTCAAATTACTGACATTTGAAGCAAATTTGTTTACCTTGTAACCGGTTTAACCATTTTACTATGTTGTATCATGTTGTTTTTTGATGATTACTTGTTACAACTTATAGAATGGGACATGAAAAAAATAACAAGAAGTAGAGTGGTCAGCTCTGTTAAAACTTATCAAGCTGGAACTTTCAAAAAACAAAAAAAACTTATCAAGCTGGATTGCTCAGTAGGTGTTCTTTGAACAAATCCCCTTTTTCTTGTCTCTTTTTACTTTTTTTTGCTTTGGACAAATTGTTCCACCTCGGTTCAATCTTTTGGCTCCACGTTGCATATGACAGTTTCAAAGGAATGATTGCAGTGGTCAGAACTTTAGTAGCCTTTCAAAATGAATGTAATTTTTGTGTGTGCGCAAATCTGTGATCATGTACCATGGTCCATGAATACGGAGACTGGATTGAAAGACCACGTTGAAAAGTGAGAAGTAAAGTTAAGAATGGATCTCGCATGTAACCTGAGATTAACAAGCAAAATCCACCAAGCATCAGCTATATATGTTCTCCTTCCATTGAAGATTCTCTTGAGATTGCCATGTCTTATCCTGCATTGATTACGACTATGTACCAGCATCCCATTACACGTGTCAACGATTGATGGTTTATAGTTTACACCATGACGGGGCCGCAATCTAACAGTGCAAAAGTTTAAAGCAAAGGAAAGCATTCCATTTAAGTTAGCTTGCATTGCACTACTCTGTAACCTGAATAATTAACAGCAATAGTTAGACTATGATTTGGTATTGATGATTGCGTAGACTTTTCAATTAGAGGGCGTGATCATGACAAATTATGGTATCAGATAGAAAACTGGAGCCGAGGAGAATTGATTAACCATAAGCACTAGGATTAACACGGGGGTTGATAATGATGATCAGAGGCAAAAAGAGGGTATATTTCAAGCAAGTAATTAGTGGTAAGATTTTGGGGATGGGGCAGCGGGTGAGGTGGGTGGGTTGGGAAATGGAGATCCTCATTTGTCTGTTTATGAAATCGGACAAGGACTTGGTGACAGAGCGGTCTGCGATATGCACAATCATCTAAGGGTGATTCAAGCCCACAAGAGGCAAAAAGAGACAGCAAGTGGGCCATTCCAGTTTTTCTGGGGGGAGAGCCTGGCAAATCTCACAAATCACAATAATGGAGTCTCTATGAATAGCTCTACTGATTTGACCATACAGTGCTCTCACACACCCTAAAATATCAAACCCAAAGGGCTAAGCAGTTGAAAACCATTTTGGATTTCCCTTACGAAAAAAAAAAAAACCAAAGGAGATTTGCTCTTCTTTGTTGTTACAGAAGGTTTTAAAGACATGAGACATCTTCATCTGCATCAGGGTCAATTATTAGGGTGTGGTGGACCCAATTAAAAGATGAAGACACTTTTGGATGGTTGGATTTGGATACCATGACATCAAACGGATGGAATTGGGATATCTGAGAAGAGAAATAACCCCAGACAGAAAAAATCTGTGGTATTTTTAAGCTGATATTGTTTGCTTGTGGACTGTCCTTTTCTGTCTACATACAATGCTATGGATTTGCTTTGCAGAGAAATCTATGGTACCAAGTGGTAGGCCGTAGGCCACTGGTGCTGTCTAGAAAGAGGCTAAGAGCTAACTGTCTTTGTGTATGTCTGCAATGTCACGTATGCATGGAGTTGGACCTATCATTCCGAATGGGTCCCCCCACCAAGAACCAAAGATCAAAGCAAAGCAATCAGATGGCAATAAGCATCTCTGATTCTGTCCGATTGTTCAGGACATTTTGGTAAGAAGAACTGATGGACTCCATGGACTCAGCTATTGGTCCAATTCAGGGCTGCATTGGAGGGATTGGAGGCTCTCTACTACATCACAGGCACAGCCAGCTCATTGATTGTCCCGAGTTCATTACAGGTTTTTGTTGGCAAAAGCTGAGAGAGAGACAGAGAGAGATATGACAAAGCCTTGTTTGGATTTGAGAATTGAGATCACAAAGTCAGGGGCAAAGAGAAAGCCAGAAAAGGAACCGTATTTAAGAGATTCCTAGCTGGAAAGAGCCGGGTTTAGCGGATCCTGTCCAGTGAGCCAAAAGCCAACACAAGCAACAGAGACAGAGAGAGAGGTGGGATCCAAAGCTTCTCTTGTTCTTTACTCCCAACGATCAAACATTCATTGCCAAGCACAATCTTAAAATGGTTTTGCTTTGAATATCAAAGCAAGATTATATAACGAAAAGGAAACCCTGAACTCACAAACCGATAGAAAAATGACAAAGAAGCTTCTTTAATTCATGCCATACATCTAAAAATGTCCCCATCTATCTCTTTCATCCCCCCTAATCCTTTTTTTTTTTTTCCTCTTTTGTTCTCGTTCACTCTTACTTACTTTAAAGAAAGAGAAAGAAAGATGCTTTAGATGGAAAATAAGGAAAATAGGTATTCAAAAATAAATTAAATTAAATTGCTAAGTCTAAACTCCAACACAATGGTAGTGTTGCAGAAGCCTATTGGCTTCCCTTAGACCACTAAAATAAGCTCCATGGGTAGTAGAATAGTGGGTTCTGTGTGTAGCCTCCCCAGCAAACAAAATTTGAAGTGGATGCACACCAGCTGACTCACAGCTCCCAACCTTTGGTAATGGTTCAGCCATTGTGTCCAAATCATCACCACTTGATCCAACCGCGACATAACTGTAAGATCCCAAGAATAGAGGATCACGACCCCATTTGCTCTTCAAAACCTTAGCAAATCTTACTTCACTGTCACCCAAGCTCTCTACAGATTTCAAATTCCCGTTGCAGAATTCATGAGAATTGGACTTCACTGCCGCGTGAGGTTGTGATAATAAACTAGACACTGTAGTTGACACTCCGTTTATAATCTCTTCATCACTAAGTGTTTCAAGCTCAAGAGCTTCTTTCCCTGCAAACCATGATATCAGGACGCTTGAATTGTTATAAATGGGAGACAGAGAAGCTGTCCTCCTCATCCACCATGGGATCTTTTTATGCCTTAAGTCGGAGTCTGAAGGATGAAAAACCATTTGCAAGGAAGGAAATTTGTTCATATCATTGGCTTTTCGCTTACCAGTTGGACACAGTTGGAGAAACAACTTGTTAACAACACCATATCCGAGTCTTGATATAGCCTCTGTCTTGAAAGAAGGAAGGGGAGGATTGAACATACCTGAATCTTGGCAAGTTCCAGCTTTGAGGACCCCCAGTGAAACTGTGACTATCACATGATCGGCTAACATAACCGATCCATCAAAGAAGTGTATCTTCACAGGCCTGGAATCATAACCGTTTGCCATTTCTACGGATTGATGACTCTCAGGTTGCCATTCAATTCTTGAGACTTTGCGGCCTAATTGGATAACTCCAGGAGGAAGAACAGATGCAAGATATTCGATTATGCTCAAGTAGCCTTTGGAAATGGTCATTTCTTCACCAGGAAACATGCGGTACTCGCTTTCTGCTTCAAAATCTAGTGTCAACAGATCACCTGCTGAAGTATAAGTCCTTTGGGTGTTTTCATGCATGGCAAAAATGGCTTCTCCTAGCAACTTTCTGCTCCATTTACCATATCCTCTGAGCTCCTCACGGTCCTTGGAAGAATCCCAATAAGCATCAAGGCCTTGTCTAAGAAAAGCACCGACACTTTTGTTACCAAAGCCACCATTGCTTGTGCAACCTTTGGATGCTGCTTTAGCTGCAAAATTATAGTAACGAACATCTCCACTGCCTGCACTGTCTTCAGTCAACTTTCCCTGAGCAACATCCATCAAGTTCTTGAAAAGGGTCGATATGGGGTCGACAATAGAGGCATTTAACTGGAAACCACCTTCAGCAATGGTCTTAGGCTCATCCGAGAAGCCATCCATGCACTCCCATGGCTTGTCAGACTCCAGTGCATGGATTTCTTGAGCAATTTGGTGAACAGGGCTGCCTCCTATACCATGGATCCAAGTAGCTCCCATCTCAATTCTGTCACCACCAAACTCTGAAGTGTTGATTCTGCCACCAATTCTAGTGCCACCTTCAACTACAAATAGCTCAAACAAATCTTTGGAGCCAGTGGAAGTATAGAGATTGTTAGCTGCAGTAAGACCAGCCATCCCTGCTCCTATTATTACAATTCTTGGCTTCTTGGCCATTATAGTTGCTAGCTTGGAAAGCTTCACTAGCACCAGAAAGATACAAGAAACAATTGGGGAAATTTTACCAAAGGAGAGAACAGAGTGAAGAAGAACTGTGAGGTTTTATTGAGTTACTGATAACGAATTTATAGGGGGGTGTATACTGCATAGTCTGGCTTCTTTGAGACTTTAATTTCTCACATTATTTATTTCTCTAATAAAGACAGGGCTCTACTTTTTCTTGAACTCTACTAGCTACAAATATAGCTTATACCCTAAAGGCCACTCACTCTTAAAATCCTCTCCTAGTCTTCCTCAAACAAACTGCCAATTTATGTCGATGTATGCCACTGTTTTCATCTTGACTTGCCATAATTTTCAAGAATATTAGTAGTATTGGTACATTAAAAGATGAAAAATGCTTAATAAAAAAATTGTAGAGATATTATGGTGGTGGGAAGGACAATAAAAGGTTGACAGTGCCTTTCACCAACCTCACATGTTAATTGGGGCTGAGGACGGCCCACCAACTGAACAAGTCATTGATCCTGATCACTTTGATTGCCCTGTCCTCGATCATAATTAGGTAATCATACAAATGTAACAGCTACAAACCCCCTTTGGTGTATCTGCCTTGAGAATACATTTGTTGCCGATGTTATGAGCCTTCTGCCCTTCATTTCTGCTAGCATTCCAACAGTATCTCTTGGGTGCATGCATCCATGAATTGACATATTGGAGAATTAAAGTTCAATCGATTAGTATAAGTTTAGATAAACAAAGGTAATATGATTTGAGCATAACCATGATCAATATCCATCAATCATTTTACATTGATTAAAATTTTTAACAAAACTATCTTAAATCTAAAAAAATGACAGTATTTATTTGATGATTTAGCTGTACTGTGTACTACTTTCTCTCTCTCTCTTTAGGAGCAAGGGCGGTTGTTTCCATTCAAAGTGAAGCACTCTTAGTCTCTCTCTATTAGGAAGGGAGTGGGTTTTATTGAAAGGGAAGCATCAATAAAGAGAGATGCATATTTGTTTCTTTGGATTTAAGCAAGTATATGTGGACAAGTGGGACATTCATTAGTTTTTGGAATCATACGGCTGATTTAGAAGCAATACAACATCAGAGATTGCTTATAACAGTGCATAGGATTATCGTGGCCAGATGTTGGAGGTACTTGTGGTGGCAAATGTGAGCATGCTTTCGTTGTCATGTTCCAAACCCCATCTTTGGTTGGATTTATCTCTACAATGTTTATGTAAAAGATATGAACCCTTGCTTTTACTAATCAATTAATCCGTTTTTATAGAAAATGCTAATAAACTTTTAATCGTTGATAGGAACAAAGATTAATCCAAAGAACCGTTGTCATTTCTTAGCTCGATCCAACTTACGTTGTTTCCGAACAAGTAATGTTAGAACCTGACTTGACTTCCACCACATCCCCTTCGCTTTACTCAAACACTATACTTGTTGTTGTTACGAGACAAATGCACATTCATTATCTATTTCAATTCAAAGATTGCTTTAGCCCACCTTTCTTTTAGTTTATTGATTTATGATTAAGTCACATAACAATGTGGGTTAACTTTTCTTTAAGTCAGTTTATCTTCACACTATGCCATTTGCATGCTTACATTTGGAGGGTATTTTAACCTTGTATCATGATAAATTTTTTGGCCCACGAGATTGAATAAACATGATCTAATGATGTGAGATAAAGCCACCTGAAGATAAGCACTATCACAGAGTTTATTACCATGACCCATCGCTATTATTATTAATTATTATAAGTAAACAAATACATGATTCTGCATTCGTTCCTCTATCTCTTTAACAAAGGTTTTTATTTAATTGCATTTCTTGCTGTCGACATCTCCCAAAGCTCAAACTTTCATCCAAATCTTCATTAAAGGCAGTGCGGATATGTAAGTATCTCAAATCTTCTAAATTAAACATCAAAAGGAAAAGGCGTATGATTTAAGTATCCATTTTACAGGATTAATTGTTTTTAATATCAAATATCAAGAAAAAAGATTTTATGAAACCATTACTTTGAGTCTTCCAATCACGAGATGACACGTAAATCGGCTGGTGAATTTTATGAAACAGTGGATGGATATTCACAAGAAATCAGGCAAAGACGATAGCAAATGGTGTGTGACGCAGTTGTCAAGCAATCTTCTAGGATTATTTGTCTGAATCCCCATGTGAGAGGCGGGGCAACCCAAAACCCTATGTATGGTTGAAAGCCATGGAAAGACGACAGACAGCGGGGCGGGATTGACTTATAGGGCAGATGAATTTTCGTTGACAAATCATGGTCAAAAGCACAAGTAGGAAATAGATGCAAAAAATCTTTTTGATGTACTGAAAGCTTCATTAATTGGCATTAATTGTGTTGATGCATCGCTATCAGGGCTTAATCAAGACAAGTCAAAATTCTAGAGTTGCCCAATATTATTTATTTCCACATCGTCTCTCGTGAGCATCGGAGCATGGACCCAAACGCTCTCCGTAGCTTCACGTGCACTTGGACGAGGGCTGTTTCCAGAAATGGCCAAAACTGAGAAAGCAACGAGGTTAAAACCTAGATGGCTTGGGTAAATTTTCCTTCTTTTTTTTACTTTTACAGAGAGAGAGAGACGACCTTTTTCTCTTCTTTATCCTTGATTTGATGTGTATAAAAGTAGTGATATTTTGGCCATCCAAATTATCATTTCCCAATCGTTGTTGGGTTTCACTTTTCCTTTCTGTATACCAATTACGTCATCTCTTTAACCTTTTTCTGAAATGACCATGATTGCCATTATCTAGTTTTTCTTTAACCCAATAATGATATTCAACATTGAAGGCTGGAGAAGGGAGAACGTATCAAATGGCAGCCTTTTCTCATGCAATGCCAATGCAAATATTGTGTAGTGACTGCCTCTCTAGCAGCACAAGCTATGATACGTATTGGTGAAGAAATATGATTAGGGTTCAAGTCTTGTAAGCACGAGCTAGACTTAGAGTCCTTGAGCCACCAACTGTCTCCTAATCTTGCTTTGAGCTGCTCCTTAATTTGAGTTCCTATGATGGGATAAAGAGCCGTCGTGTTGCCTTTGGGGTACGGAGTGGTCCAACCCTACATATAGTTCATGCTGATTAGTTTTGATTTGAGTGATTACAAATCACCTTCAACTCTCTTCCAGCTAATATTTTCCATCCTGGCAGTGAAGGTTTAGCTCAACAGTCATTGTTCCTCTTTTGAAAAAGAGAAACTCCACTGTTATAATCCCTTCTCTCTCTCTCTCTCTCTCTCTCTTTAAACTTTCTTTACATATATCAAAAAGAAAAATGAGAAGCAAAAATGTTTTCATCCTACTAATACCTAAACTTTTAAATTCAATATCTGAAGATTTCCTTTTGAAAGAGTAGCACTAAACTATAAAAAGCAATGGTTCCCAAGAGAGGTTTGGAGTTTGTCTTCATTAATTTTTCATTTGAAAAAGAAATGAAAAAGGGGATGAGAGGGGCAGCTCCGAGTGGATATCACCTTTCTCTCCCAGCACCTGTGACCTGGGAAGACAATGAAAGCTGAACCATTTCCAACCTAAATGGAGACTCCTGCCGGCCCCTATGCCAAGTCCATTATTTTTTCTTATTGCGTTGTAACGTCCATATAAATATGAATTGATTTGTCATTGTTTTACATCATTTTCAAGCCTATATATAGGCCTTAGCTTTTCTCTATCATGGCATCTGTTTGCATGCACAAATATAGCTTCAATCCTTCATACCAATTACTAAAAGTAGGCCAACAACATCTCTCTCGGCCTAGCCTTATCTCGCTCTCCAGTCAACAAGCAAAATCATAATATATGGGAGTGACTATAACAGATTAACAGAAGCTACCTCTTTTGTTTTAAAGTTCCCCTTGAAGCTAATACGTACGACTAGTAAACTTTTTTTCCCCCCTTTTTCAAAATTTAATTTGCAAAATAGTGCTAATTTTGTCATCAGGAGTCAATCAACAACGGCCTTATCCCACACAGATAAAACTCTACCTTAGTCCTTGGGTTGAGCGATTGGGGTCCAATGAGCCCATTGCCTTGGTTTGGATGTATGGAATGGTCGAACAGGTAAACAATCTGGAGCCATAAAGCTGGCAGTAATTGATAATACTACTTGAGAATTACTGGGCCCATAAAAAGTTGATGGATCATTTTTCCAAGTTTCCATCTTGTTCAAAGTTTACCCATGAAAACTAGAAAGGCCAATCGTAATTCTTACCCATAAATTTATCCATCTTGCTCTTCATTTAGATAGCCCTTGGTACCCTTTTCATTTTTTAATTCACTAAGTGTTGAAAGACCAATTGATGTTCATTTGGATGACATATATTCCCCCAACATTAATGTTTACTCTTGCAAAGCCAAAGAGGAGATGGTAGAGCTGAGGAGGAGTCATGTCCATTGAAGTTGGATGCAATTATGATGTCTCCATGTTTTGATCTTTGTTTTTTGGCTGTGGCTGGCCATATCAGTTGATGGGAAAACCCTTTTTATCTTCTTCCCCATCAAGCCTTAATCAACGTTTTCACTTCACACGTCTTTGCGTCAGGATTTCATTTCAAATCAATTGGAATTTTCCTGGATATTTACATGCACCTTCCAGTGCTTTGATCGATGCTTTCCCATTAAAGCACTCCTCCTTTTTAGCATTTGATTGTAGCCTTTTATCCCCGCTTGAAAAGAAAAGCCATCCTTGAAACAGGATAAGCGTAGAAGATACATCTACTTCCAAGTAAATTGTTTATACTATATATTGGTACTACTGTTCACATTGAACTGAAGAAAATAAATATAAGCAACGTGGTCGGCAGTAATTGAGCAATTAGCAAACAAAAAAACAGAAAACAAAAGCTGCAGAAAGAGAAATTAAAATTGCGACCATTACTGGCTTTGGATTCTGACATATCTCTGCGACATATCTCTGCACTTTCTTTTTTTGTGTAATTTTAGAGTAAATACAAAGAGAGGAAATTCCAAGACACGCCATTTCCAAACAAAGCAGTCAGCCACTCAGTCAGCAGCGTGTAAAATGCATCCTCCTCTCTTCGGTATAATACCTTCCTTCAACCCTCTCTAACTCTAACCCCTTTTTTCTATTTTCTAAATTTCTAGTATTAACAAAAGGCAAAAGCCCCATCCCATTTTCCACAAGCGGAAGCCACCCCTATTCTTTTTTTAAAAAAATAAAATTAAAAAAGCAGGTCATAACTGTTCACGTTTACTCAGGAAATTCCAGTCAAAATTTCAAAAGAGGTACTTCCTCCTCCTCGCCTAGAAACCTCACCAGCTGTTCTTCGTCCCATTCCCACTCCCAATCCATCATCCACCCACGCGCCTCTTCCTCGCTTCTATCCCACGTGACTCCTCCGCCCTCCGCCTCCACCCACCCTCTTATTCCCTCCAACCCACTCCCAACCTTCACATTCGCGTTTAAAATCCCTCCCATGTCCACACTGGCCATCACGCTAGACTCCGAGTCCGAAAACGACGACCCGCAGCTCTCTTCGTTGCCGTTGATGGTTATGTACGAGGACGACGACTGGAAAATCAACGCCGATGAGTACGGGTTGTCGCTGAACCTAACCCTCATCCCGAACAACGTCGGCGACGATGTCGATGAAGACACTGAGGTGGTATCTTCCGGTGAGTCGTCCAGAAGCTTCAATAACTCATCCACTGAGTCAGTCTCACTATCTTCAGCTGATAACCACGCCTTGACGTCATCCGCCAACTCATCTGTTACCGTCTCTCTCAGCCGTTTCGACGCCGGAAACCCAACGCCACCGGTTTCGTCTCTTGCTCTTTTCCTTTCCTCCTCTTCCTTCATAGTCGTTTTTCTTCAAAGAGAAAAAGATGATACTCTTCCAAGAGAGAAGGATGATATTATAAAAAAAAACCACTTTACATATTTAAGCAACAACGTGAAAGAGAAGGATCTGGAAATTTGATTTTGATGTGGTAACTGATGGCTGATGAGATGGTGATATATTTAATGCTAGCCGTGGATTCGATGGTTTTTACTGTCTTTAATGATGTGGCGGAGCAAATTTATGCCTATCGTTTAGAAGGATGATGCCAGGTGGCAAAAGATGGTGCCACGTGGAAGGAATGGTACTGACCTGGCAGGAGAGTTGTTCGCTGAAAAATGGCGGGAAAATTTTGTGTTGTCCTGTAGGTGGTGGATATCGGGAAGTATATACGTGTCAGTTCTTTTAGTACTTACAGCCCCTGTTTCGAAATTCTCAGAACAGCTGTGGCTTTCTGACTTGCGTAATTACATCCCTACCCTTCATTTCTTTTTCCATTCTTTTTCTTTTTTAATCTCTTTTATACGTAAAACTTACTTTGTCTTCGAGAAGGAAGTCCACAAAAAATATTATTTAAGTTTTTTATTTATTATGAAAGTGAAGTTTATTTTCTTAATATATTATCTTATTGAAGTTCTTTTTTTTGAAATACACTAGTTGTTATTTTAATGAAGTAATGTAATTTATATTATTTGAGAGAATTATCAGTACGTGAGACCCCCTTACTTTAGAAGCTAGGTCATCAACCTTCACAAATTGATATCGATTAATGTGATATTTATAAAGTTAATTATAGTTAATAATTAATTAATTATTATTAATTAAAATATTATTTATTATTATATGTTATAATGATGTTGATATATAATAATGAATGGTAATATGATTATTTGACATTTTACACTTTTTACATTAATGTCATATATTAATGTAAAATGATAAATATATTTTAATTAATGATAATTAATTTCATTAATTATAAATTTTATTTAATTTAAAATAAAAATAAATGAGTTTGATTGATTATAATAAAAAATAATTATTTATTGAAAATTTTTGAATAATTTAAAAATTGTTTAAATATTATACTTAAAAATTATAATTAAGAAAGAAAGCCATCGAAAAAAAACAAAGAATGTTGAATGCATTATTACTCGGTAGGGGAAGGGATGATAGAGATGCGGTAGGATTCGGAAACGTGACAGTTGGCCCCTTTAGCGACAAGTGCAGCGTGGGTATAGAGGAAAAGGGCGCTGAGACCCGGCGGCTGAAAATGAGCAAGTGAAGGTGGCCGGTTAGCCTAGGGCTAGTACTCCCCATGGGAACCTGACCACTCACACGTGTGATTAACCATCCTCTGACGCGTGCAAATCGAACAATAAAGATGGGCAGTCAGTCCTTCACTCTTTTGTTTCGGCAGGAGGTACACTTCGGCCCACCTAAGCAGGGCCGCACAAATCCTGAAGATTGGTTACTACGTGGAAAACGTGGAGATAATTCTGTTTGAAGCTTTTCTCGTTCAGGCTCGGAGTGGGGCACGAGAAGACCAAAGAGGAATTAGGTTGACAAGCAATAGTAGGAGTTTGGGTAAGCTTGTGTTTTCATTACATAAATAAAGTTAAAAGATAAAACGCATATTGTTGAATTTTGTGTAGTGGTATTTCAACAACCCTATCCTTTTGGCAAAAATGTATCTTCATCTACTATTTTGGCATAATAAAACGTGCAATTTCACTCTTACACGAACTTCAAATTTTTACGGTATATTTTTTTAAAATAATATCCTGATTTTGATCTGATAATTCATATATTACTTTTTAAAAAGGAGACAAAAAAAAAATTCAAATCAACCAAACTAATTGGTTTAATCCTGCCAAAACGGCATACCCATGTGAAGTATTGCGTTGAATAGTGGTCAAGTGTAAGGCCGTGGTAGGATTTAATGGTCAAAATCGACAACCTCTTGAAGACAAATTTTAATGGCACGTAAACTTGGAATTTGGAAGGGGTCGGATTCGAAATTAAAAGCACCCTTTAATGCAATTATCATAACCAGCCTTGGAAGGAGGCAAATTTTAAAGGCTGTTTTCCAACTACTTTTTTCCCATTCAGATTCAATACCATATCAAGCCGTTGTTGCTGTCACCTCTTTATGAAAAAGTCTGAGATTTAACTCCTCCTTTTCCATGATTTTTTTACCAAGTAGTAGGAAAACACAAAAAAGAAAACAGTAAATTAATTATGAAGTTTTAAGTTATTTTTTTTTAATGTACCTTAACCCAATATGCTTCTGCCTAAAATTGGATTATGATTCAATTTTTTGTCTAATCCCCACATCTCTTTCATTCCTGGTAAACGTAAATGTAGCAACAACACCTTATTCGCCAAAACACACATTATTGCCACCATAGTAATGGCAAACATGCTTCAGAGTAGAGAACCAATGGGTCTAAATAATCAACTCGGGGCCCCGATACAAGACACCCAGGATGCGTGGCTTGTCATCCAACTGCCAAAGGGAGCATTGTTTTCACATTAAGATTCATATTAGTACCAGAAAAGATAAAGAAAAAGGGGAAGGCTTAGGAATACCTCATAAAACGAGACAGCGAATGTGAAAATAACTTCTGCATAAGTTCCGATCCGTTGTGGAATAGCGAAAGCTTGCTGTATACCATTGGTTCTTGGGTTGCACGTTAATACCTGAGGGTTTTCTCATTCCAAGAACCCTCGTACTCGTGATTGATACTGTTTGAGCAGAGAAGAGAGTGGTAATGAGGACATTAATCACCCAATCAATAAAGAGAAATGAATATGGTGCACGTCAAGTGCTACAACTACTAGAATTGAAGACACAAAAAAGCAAGAAATGCAAACAATGTGAGCTTATAACACAAAGCAATTTTATTCACGAAAGAAGCAGGGTCCTGCACCTGTAGGGATCAACCTCAAAGCCAGCAATATGAGCAGAATCAGTCCGGGGATTCTTATGATTCGTGACTCTGAAGCTTAGATGGTTATGGATGAAATATACCTCCTCTCTCCACTCTGTATCAAGAAATTTAGCACATCTCAGGGAAAGAATCATATAAAGATTCTAAAAAGAAAGAGTAGAACATGGCATTCATAAACCAACAGGATAATATGTTCCCTTAAACCCAACACGAAAGCCTTTCTGCTCCCGTTATGTAACTGGAAGATTGCCCAAATTCCTGCATATCAGTTTGCGACATATCGTGTCAAAATTGAGGAACAAAGGCATAAGACTTCGGCTTGACTTCTATTGCTGGAAAGAGGAGAATTTCAAACCTGAAATCAGGAATGATTAGATCATAGACTTCGTACTTACATATTAACTCGGTAGTGTTCACGAATTTTCTCCTTGAAATTCTTTGCAGCTTCAGCATCAAGTTTTACCCGGCAGGCTACTTTGCATGACTGTTCTTTCTCATATCTAACTGGCACAGGAAAAAAAGGGGGGAAAACCTTGGATCATCCAAAGCAGAAAAATAGCTTTTCCTGTTACAAACAAGAAAGCACTCAATGCAAGGAAAATACTAACAGTATAGACAGAACCCTGAAGAGCTTCACCCTGAAGAAATTTTCTCAAGGTCTTGGAGGGCTTACAATAACGGATGGAATAAAAGTCATAGGAAAGCTGAGTGTCGGGGGAAGTAAGATTGGAAACCTCGACTTGAAGAGGATCTCTCTGCATGCATAGAAGTTCACTGACCACGACAGATTTCCAAAAAGGAAACAAATCATCGAAAGAAAGCAAATAGAAAAGGGAAATCTACGATATAGAAATCGGCAGGAGCAACTGCACGGAGAGAGATGGAACAGGATCCAGGTACAAGCGTCGTTGTTACTGTTAGTAAAAAGAAAAGGAGGGCCAGCCGCGATAACATTCCACTGCTATTGCTATTACTCTCCATCGGAGTAGAACCCAATATTAATGGCACTGTTAGTACAGTAACGCAATCTGTGTCTAGTTGGAGGCGTCGACACTGGATCACAGCAACTTAGTCGTCAACTTGGATAGCCTGGATGCTTAACCGAACCCTCCTCCTTTTCTGCTATGTCTGTTTTTTTGATAACAGAACCAGAAATATATCAAGCTTTACCTTAACTTAAATCTCTTTTCTAAACGCTTTTGAAGCAAACTCCCCTAATGTATAGTTGGTGCATTTGTTTAATACAAAAATGTATTACACATAATTTGACTCTATCCAATGCCATTCTCGGCGACCGGCTGGGATGTTGTCTCCGTCCTAAAATCTGAAAAGAAAAATTTTATGAACGGTCTCGCAACCCCCCGTCATTTCAGAGAATAAATATACATGGTTTCAGATCGGCTGACCAACTAACCAATCCTATCGAAGCGCAGTAATTTTCAAACATCTTACCTGTTCAACATTCCAACCACAACCTGCCAAAACATAATGGGCTGCTACCTCCGAAATAAAAAGCATTGATCTTGTTATAGAACGACATGCTGACATGTCAAGAGATCCCGAACTCAAACCGTCCAGAGCCACACGAGTCCTCGAATAAGGCAAGAACCCATGGGACGAGAAGTACTTCTGCTGCCGACTCTTGATACATTTGACACATCCAGTGCCTGTAAGTTTCGTTTCATTCAATATCTCAACCACAAACCTTTGAATCCGATGGTAGAATTTGATGGTTCATCGATCATAATTTGTAAACATACTCATAACACTCGTCAATAAATGGAAGAAAACCTGTCTACAAGCCTTAATATCTGAAATCTACAATTGCTAGCAATGAGCTTCCAGAGTCATCCCATCCCAATTTCTTCAAACTTGAAGAGCAAACATCTAAATCCACATAATAAGCTACTACAGAGGTTTGTTACAAGTCCACCAGCAAATATCTGGTCTTCTTTCTTCCCAACTTTATCTCATGGCTTTGATGCGCATGAAATGACGTGAGACTTGAATTTCTCAAGCTCTGCCAAAACCTCCTCTTCTGGCCTGTAGATCAGATCACTCATGCGCCATATCTGCAAATAATTGTTTAGCATATCAATAATTGAAATTTTCATTCAAAGTTAATGCATGTGGTCAGGCTGCTGAAGCAATATGTAAAATAAAGCACTTTCAACAAACCAATCCCGTTAAATTGGAGTAACTTCATAACCAGCAGTGAAGGAATGCCATTACAAGCAGTGTCTGGTGTTACACATTTACTGCCAGCAATACCATGATTCTACCTCCCATGGTAACCCTTGATGATTATAAGCAACATGGTTTGGAATGTTGGCAGGGAAGTGAAGTCCCCTGAATAATTTTACAAATTTTTGCTGTAATATGCATGCCAGGTAATGCCCTTGTGCATTGCTTTTGAGTTTTGACTTATCATGTCATATCTTATTATCTCTACCTTCACAGTCCAGTGCTTATTCGAATTTTGCCTCAAGAAAAAGGATTTTGCATTTTCTGACACAAAGAACATTTGTATGGGAAGATAGTAACTATACCTGCAATGTCCCTCCTCCGCCAGTGGTATCACAGTCATCAGACACACTAACAACGGTCCATGGATCAGATGCATTCCAATGGAAGTCAACAACTTTGTCCCTGTATAAAAATTGAAAGATTGAAAACGTTATGAGAACAAATCAGGCAACATTAAATATAAAAAATATAAAAAAACAAATTGAAGAGTTGCACGATTTTCAACTCAAACATACATAGGCTTCAGAACAAACATAAGGAACTTGTTCTCAGAAACCAAACTTGTTATTATGAGGTGCATAAAACATAAACAGCTTTCACCAGTGAAACCAAAAAGTTTTTAAGTATGATTTGGTTGCAATGTTTAGACATGCCTCAAGATTAAGCTTCATAACATTCCAAATTAGCTTGCAATTGCATCATTATACCCACTTTTCTTTCTTCAATAAAAGATACTTCACCAAGATCAAATTTACTGTCAAGGCATAAACCTCCCTAATGGATGGAACATTGAAATTTTCACCAAGGACTCTTACAGAATCATCAAAAGATAAAAGATAAGGTTTTAAAGCCTTTTACATACACAAATGTAAGAAATAAGTTCGAATGAGATACTTGTATGCAACAAAGATCATTAAGGAAACCAGTTTAATGGTGCAAGTTTAAATGGATATAGATACCACTAGAAGAAAATAAAAAGAAAGAAACAAAGAGGAAAAATGTCAAATGCATATTGAGATTATGACATGATGGCCTAGTTCAAAAGAAGAGTCCTAATATATGCTATATCGCAAACTGCAAAACAGTTGCAAAGCAACCTGTGCCCAGCATGCTGGAAGAACAATCCTGCAGGAGTACTAGGTGATCTTGAAGCACGTTCCACCTTTTTGCCAACCTGCAATAAGGACGAGCAAGTAAGCCAACCACAATATCAGCAGAAGTACACATGACAAAATAAGTAACATGCCTGCCTTTGAAATGTAAGGGGAATATTTTCTCCTACTAAGGCAGGCAAGGCAAAGCCTTACCTATGTTTAACGTAAATAACTACAAAGAACAAAAGTAAAACTCGAGAAAAAAAATAAAAAAGATAAGGTGGCCGAAATCTAATCACTGGTAATCTAGGTGGTTACTGCTAGCAATTTCTTTATATCCTCTTTCACTGATTTACTGTCAAATGATTAATTTATAGTTGTAACATAGACATTGCAACAGGGCTTGATTGATGAGGATGGAAAAAGTAGTAATCTTCTTCACTGCCATCATTTTGCACAAATATATTCCAATCCTAGAAAGATATGAGCAAAATTGTCAACTCACAAACCACATCCTCTTATACTCTGAGTTCAATTTCCTAAAATTGATTGTGTGAAAATCTAAAATTATTGCCATATACAAATTCTTCATGCAAACTGCAAAATTGGATGGAAAGCATACAGATATCACCCAGTTCAACATATATGCATAGCCATGTGTCATGTGTGTTCCATGCATGTATGTTGTATTAAAAGGCAATTACTAGAGAGGAATCAAACAAATCACACCTTGTCATAATCCCAAATGTTTAAGAGCCCATCCTCGGCAGAACTACCAAATACAGATGACTTGTCTGGAGACCACTGGACCATTGGAGAAATAAGTTTGGTAAGAACAGATGCATGATACCGTTTGTCATCACATTTGTAACGAAATGCAAAGTAAAATGATCAGGTCTCTGAACACCTGAACACAAAGAACAGCAGCTTTATGACCCTCAAATTTATAAATGGGTGATCCAAGTCCATTAGAAGTGAGATTTCTTCGATCAAACATGCGCACCGTATTATCTGCTGACCTGAGAGATCAACAAAAGAAGACAAATAATGTTTTATCGTAACCCATCATTGCAAAACATGAAGAAGCATTGCAATTTTCACAGTGCATCATATTTTGATACCAGAAGGAAAATGCAAAACTGAAAGAAACAAGGACTGAGACATACCCAGTCAGAATAAGATTATCATCGTGGGGGTTCCAATCAACACAATGAAGATCAGCATTATGTGCCTTTTCAACCTGTAAACAAGAAACCAAAAAATTTAGCATATATCATCAAAGGCATCGGTATATTAAAATTAAAAATACCATACAATCAAATGTTAACAAGACTATAAAAGAAAGCATAAGAAACATGAAGCCTCGGTTGATTCCACCAGGAGGAATTCATAATTAGAAAAAGAAGATAAATGGTTGGCTTTTCGATATCAAATCACATCATCTTAAAAATGATTTGGAACAGACAAGCCATCACGAGAATGAAGTGCCACACAAGGAACAGCAACATATAACTACAATCAGAAATACAGGAAACCGAACTGTTGGCAAGTTTGTACAAAGGAGTTGAAGAAGTGGCATAGCAATCCAGCCACCCACATAAAAAGGAAAAAGTAAGGTACAAAAATGATGCTGAATGATTCAAATCATTCACATCATCCCCTCGAACTGTAAACCACTTTACAGATGTCAATCAAAGGCTATTCAAATATCAGGTCCAATGATCACAATGAATACTGAAGATCCTTATTGTTGAGCTTATATTTCAACTCTTTTGAAACTTCCTTTTCATGAATTTACATACTATTTTTATACACACACACACACACATATTCATCTAGAGTAAGAAAATGAAAAAGAAAGGAAAGAGAGCGGGTGGGGGAAGGAAAAAGGAAACCACTAAGCAGTTATTATCATTAAAAAAGTAAGAATTATGGAAAGTCACCTTGACAGTGGGGCTAGTGCCAACTCGTGCATCCCATAATATGAGGCAGGAATCATCTCCTACACTACAAAACTCCTGTGCACTTCAGAAGATATGGAAATTTGTCAGAAATTAGTCGCCATATGAACAATGTCAAAAGTATCAATATGGAAGCCATTTCAACAGTGGAAGAGAAAACCATGAACCTTTACATGAAAAGTTTATGAAGAGAATTCAAAAAGAATAAACCATAAAGAATTACAGCATTTAGATTTTATCCAAGAGAAGAAGGTACCTGGATGGACAAAACGCGACATCTTCAACTGTATCCTCATGCCCACAGAAGATACCACGAGGACCTACAGAAGGCCCATCAGCAGCTTTATCATTCTGCTTGATGATTGATCCACCAGATCCTGGAGATTTGGTTGGGTCAGTACCTGTTGTTGTTATGTGGTCCTGGATGCTCCACAAAACCACTGATTTGTCCTTCCCTGCCATAAAAGTGCTCTCATTAAGAAGAAAATCCCATCACATGAAATGAGATTCAGTTTTGCTGAGTCCATTTTAAAAAGTTAAAATATGAACTTCAGGCCTTGAAACAATAGTTGTAGGAATATGGAATCAAAGTAAAGTTATGCAGTTATAAAATAGCACACAATAAGACATACCATATAGCACAATCTGACATACTTCCAGAATCAGATAATAAAGCTATTTCATACATATGATAATAATACTTTGTGTGTGAAAAAAGGGCATACTCAGCTATCAAATTATATAATTTTAACTTGATTAGCACTTTGCAAGAGGAAGAAAATGAATTCATAACATCTCATACAATCATATCAAAGATATAAGATCATGATCTCCATGAGGATTTCAGTACCAAATATATTGATGAAAGTATTGATTCCAAGCAAAAATATAGTTAATTGAATGATAAAACTTCCCAACCTCCAGAGAGCACATAGGGTTCCGTAGGACACATTGCAAGAGCAAATTCTGCATTATCTTGATGTCCAGTCAAAATCTGCCAAAAAGAAAGAAAAAAAAGGAAAAGTCATAAGTGAAAACAGTTCATTCACACTTGTCCCCTTTCCAAAGAATACAGACATACAGATAAGTAGCATAGATAGCTTTTACTAAACATATAACTGAAATTTGGAAATAAATATACCAAATCTGGGCGAGAACTTGTTGCTCCAAGAACAGCATGACGATTGGGTTGAGCTTCAACATCCCAGATAAGAACCTAAATATCATCAAGTCAAATATCAGGCACTTTAACATTTTAGAAAGAAAACATGACAGGAATATTGGCTCCAAAATATTTGACAACAGAAATAGCAAGGGTCTTACATCCGGACTATCAGTATGAGTGGCCACAATCTTAGAGTTCTGAGGAAGTTCCCTGATTCTGTTCACCTGCAAGATATTATTTGGTGACCACAACATATAACAATAAATCAACACAAAAAAAACAAAGAAAAGGGATAAAATAAAAATTATAAAACTTTAAAGTTATACATGCAAAACAGGGAATTCAAATAAGCAGAATATCTATTTCCCACCAATGTCAAACATCAAAAGCATGGGGCTTTCATGCCCCACCTAAAAAAGAAGGATTACATTGTCAAATCAAATAGATCTCTTTTATGCAAAGATAGTGTGAGTTCCAACAAAACTGTTTGTAGTAATGTCAGCACACAACTATATATAAACACATATTTTTCTAGAATGTGCAAGATTCATACCTCTCCAGGATGTATGATGGTCTTGTACTTCTTCACAAATGGTGAGCGTGCTTCTTCATTAAACTGAAAAATATGAAGCACTTATGTATATAAAAAGAAGCAAGCTGCATACATCAGTACTGAAGTGCAGAACACGGAACAAGCTCCCATGAAAATGAGTTACCTGAGATATGTGCTCAGCAGCAGCAACCCTAGGTTTGACAACTTCGCAGTTAGCAATCACAAGAGTATTTGGTACGCTACCATCAGTCTGGCAGTAAAACATTAGCAATAACAAAAAGAAAAGATGTCAAAAATAATGATAATAACATTTTTTTTCCAAAAAGAGTGATGTTAGGTTCAACAACTTAAGCACAAATATAACATGCTTCAACATTGTTCAACCAAGCTTTTGTTGTAAGTTCCATTAATTCAAAGGGTTCTAAGCTTGACGCATCTGTTGTTGCTTTAATAAATTAAGAGTCCAGAAAGAGTATTTTTTTGTTATGTAAAACTGAACATCAAGCAACACAAAATGAAAGAAGAGGGGGTTCTTCCGTTCAGTCCAAGCCATGTTTCGGTAGACAAAGAAATTCCCTATAAAGGAAACACGCTTGCCTGTTCAGAGAGGTAGAGCCGCTGGCGATTCTTGTAAGTAGCTTGTTCAAGCTGTGGTCCCCAGCTGTACAAAACCAAATTAAACTATCATCAAGAAATATGAAAAAGAAGAAATAAAAAGAAAACTCAGAAAATGAGCTAAATTGGCAACAATGTAAAACAAACTTGAAGCCACAAAACTCTCATTTCGTTCCTCGACAACTACAAACAATTAATGCCAGCCATCTCACACTTGAAACACAAGGATACATAAATAATCACAGGATTCAAGAATTGAAAACAGATCAGAAGCTCCGCAAGAGCACACTAGGTTTTAGCATAAAAAATTTAAATCTTCAAAATCAAACTCAATAACCCACAATAAACCCTAAACGCAAAAATAGCATCTTTATTAACAACAGAACCAAAAACCCAAGCGTTTGCAA
Organism: Theobroma grandiflorum; assembly: GCA_036013995.1. Lineage (NCBI taxonomy): Eukaryota > Viridiplantae > Streptophyta > Magnoliopsida > Malvales > Malvaceae > Theobroma > Theobroma grandiflorum. Next base: position 42,314,786 of record CP142129.1, read on the forward strand.
CGAAAAGACCAAAAACCCAAAAACCCTAAAAAGGGTTTAAAGAGAGATACCGGCAAGAGAGAGAAGGCCAAACAAGATTGTGGTTAGCAAGCCAGTCATAGAGAACAGGGACCAAAGACTTCCACTGAGTGTACTTCTCATCAACGCTCGGTTGTTGGGTTTTCTTTCCTTCTTTCATTTTACCAGCGCTTTGTTGTTGTTGTTGTTGTTGTTGCTGCTGCTGCTGCTGCTGTTCTTTCTCGTCCTTTGGTTTTGGTTTTCGGCCTCTCTTCTTGGGACCTTGCTGCTGCTGCTGAGATTGGGGAGACTCCATTTTTGAGATTGGGAGTGTTGCTGATACTTTAAAAGCAAAGAAAGAAAGTAAAAAAACAACGATTGGTTTCCGCGGACCCGAGACCGGACCCTACTGGGACTGTGATAGGGGTTTGGAAGAGAATGGGGAAAAATAAAGCATTAGTGAATATGGTGGTGAGGGTCTTTGTTGGGGCTACGCTCTTTAAAAGGAAAGTGGTTTACACGCGGCAAGCTGGTAGAGCCTAACCCGGTGTGTCAGCGGGGACTTACGGCTCAGGCGTTACTGAGATGCGTTGAACACTTGAACGGGATTCAGCCATTTATATTTACTGGTCAAGGCTTACCGCTTATTGCACGTTTTGACTGAGTTGTTGGGGTTTAAACTTTTCACATTTTGGCAGTTAATGGGTGCTTGCCAGCTTTGCTCACTCGGAATTAGGAATTAGGAATCCGAAGACAGATTTCTACCAATGGACCAACAACCGAAACTATGGAGATTCCTGGGGATTGTATTTGAGCTTGATAGAGAATTCTAATCAATTCATGTTTGGCCTATCATCTGACTCAATTCATTCAAATGAGAAACCTCAAATTCTGATTCACTCCTTGAAAATGATCTTGTTTAAAAACTAGGAATCCAAGAGCAATTTACCAAGGGACGTGAAAGCATCAATGCATTTCAACCACCTACACATTTTACAATTGGTCCACCATACTAGTCTGTTTGTTTTCTTGCTACTTGTTAAGATAATAATTTGATATAACCAAGGGTCCTACATTCGAGCATGTATTAAGAATATCAAAATCTTATCAAAGAAAGCTATCATCATCGGATAAATAACAAAAATGTCTATAAGTAACAATGCCAAAGCCATGATCCTTCACATGACATCATTCTTGCCCAAAAAACTTTTTAAACTGGTTGAACAATGTGGAAATCAGACATAAACACCAGCTGAAAGTAGCAAAAACAATGACCCAAAGCCCTGCAAGGATATCAATAATCAAGCATCAGCAATGCAGTAAACTACACGAATTATGAATGAGAAAATCCAGTCAAAAAAGATACAACAAGCTATACCAGGAAAACAGACGCCACACCCCCAGTGGTGAGCTCCTTGGCAAGGCTGCGGTTTCGCTTAGAAGAAGTTGCTTCATAGCTGCATATTTTGGCAAAAAGAAAATTTTCATAGAACTTTTCAACTGTGATCTTAGGCCTATAAAGATTGTATCAAACAGGATCTTATTTTGGGCGATGTTAAACAGTAAAGCAATCAGAATCTATGTATGAGAATCTAACTTAGCTTTTACAAACATCAGTAGCAGTATAAGCAAAGTTAATGATTTCTCAGGAAAAAAAATCAAGTGACAAGAAGTTTGAATAATTGAAAGCTAATATTGTTACAGTGTAGTGAAAAGAGACCTCTAAGTTCTAACTACAAGATCCAACCGATTTGAAAGTCTTTACTCTCTAGTGAAAAAGAAGTTTGAGTAGATTCAATGCTAGCATCAGTACAGTTAAATAAAAAGAGACCTCTAAGTTCTAATCATGAGATCCAATGGACACAAAGAACTTCATTATTCTCAAGTGAAACCAAGTGCGAGTAGATTTAAAGGTAGCATCAATACAGTTCAATGAAAAGAGATCTCGAAGCTCTAACTGTAAGATCCAACTGATATGAAACTCCTTAAGAGTCAAAATGTTCCCATCCTCCAAAACCAGAAAAACAATGTGCTAAAGATAGCAAAAATAGCAGAATGTAATGCATGAAGACATATTTACAATAACAAACTAGATGAGCTCAGATACAATTTGACAAATGCAAAAAGTTGATCTATCACTTTTGACAACCTGCTCCTTGCCTTAGGCTTTGGAATTAACAGATAAAAGTTAAAACTTTAAAACACCACAACCAAGTCAGAACAACCAGATACTCTTTAAGACAAAATCACCAGAGTTTTTAAAACCCAAAAGGACTCAAGCCAGAAATGGAATGCCACGATTCCGACTGAAAAGTCTACAAGAAAAGGGTCAGCAGAAGTGAATTGCTGTATTGTACCCACCAAAGAGACAAAGGGGAATCATCAACAATTCACACTTTTATTCTATTCTCACTTAAAACAACAGAATGAACTGTAGCCTGCCAATTGGCTACTTAAAAAAAATTATTTCCATACGACTCATCAAATCTATGAACGCACAGTATAAACTAAGAAAATTAATTTCCAATTATGCTAATGTATGCCTATTATTATCACCAATCATCAATTTAGAAGTCATAAAAAAAAATCAGGCTGTGTCAGATCTAGTTATACAAGTTTCAAGCATAAAAGGGAAAACAAAAAGCGGAAACTTGGCTCGTAAATCGAATCTAATAAGAACAAAAAGGGAAAAATGAAATTTATTCTAGCAAAAAAGGGAGACAAGTTGGGGATGAGATTAGATCAAGGTAGTTACATGAAGAAGGAAGCGGTGAGGACAAGACCAATGGCGAGCATAACGACGGCTAGGGTTGGGTACCACGCATCGGGCACTGGACTCGTTATTGCTTTTGCAGGAGGAGCCTGAGACAAGATCATCAAGCAAATTATCATGGAAACTAGAAAAAAATAGAACCCTAGAAATGCTTCGAATTCAATTGAGAAAGATTTACCATCGATCTTTGTCTCTTCGCTTCGGATTTTGGAAGTTGATAGAAGAGAGTGGAAATAACGCGCGACAAGCTGTTTGAAGGTGAGAGGTTTTGAGTTTTATGAGTCTCTTGAGTGTTGACTCCGCAGTCTTGGCTTCTATTGGAACTTAGGATTCGGTACACCGTGGTGTATGAAAAATATGTGTTCTCGGGTCTGGGCGTGTTTGGGACTGTCAATGATGTGTACCGATATTTAACCGCGAGGAAGTCAAGCGCAAGGCTGTGTTTGCCTTTGCATTCCTAAAAAAGCTTCTCCTTTCTTTTACGATCTTCCGTTTGATTGATTTCCCTCGGTACGAATCGGAAATATTTTTAAGATTTAGATGTATGTTAAAAGTTTCTTTGATATATCACAAGGACTTGTTTGGTTGGATTATATTTGTAGTCTTACAAAAATTAACGTCTAAAATTAGAAGAATCCAATCAAAAGAGAGCTCAAAATCCAGAATAGTGGCAAGTCTACTTCATTCATGAATCATGGGGCTAAAGCAGGCCTCATCTTAATAAGTCTTTGTGCCCCTCGAATGTACATGCTTATCCCACATAGTCCTATAAACCTACGTTTGCAAAACAGAATATATCAATTTCTTTAGAATTCTACAGATTTGACATCAAGAAACAGATACATTTCATGATACAAAGAAAAAAAAAAGGTTCTATCCATGTGAGTGACATGGGAATTCACAGAACAAAAAGGTGTTGGAGGGGTGGGGGCTCTTGGGGAGTACAAAGTGTACCCCTTTTTCCTTCCAAGAAGAGAAGATCAAGATGAATTCAGAATAATTCTGAGCCTCAAAATGGAAATTTTGCCCCATCTTATTAAGAATTCTCAACCCCAACAACGCAATTCAGGGTGTAGATCATGAAAGCCTTCCATCATAAAAGGCAAAAGGACAATTCATTCTATGCTCATAGTGCAGCTGCATGTTGACAGCTCCTCCAGTTGCCAATCCGACGCTTATTCTGGTTGATACAAACTCGCTGTAACAAGCATCAGAAGTTCCGAATTAAGAATCTCGCTGCACAATTTTGCTTTCTTTAGAGTTTCCTTGTTATTTCCCGGTTTGAATGGGGGAGCGAGGAAATGCTGTCTGTACCAAAAAAATTGAAGGACAAGCTGATGTACATGCATGGAAGAGGGATTTTTCAATGTGACCCTGGCCAGAACCTCATCATAACACCATGTTCACTGATGCTGCCCCTAGACAATCTTTGCACTTTTTGCCAGAAACGACTGCCCCTTGCTGTTCTCAAGGGACCTGAACTACAGTGCCTCCTAAATGACCCAGATGATTGCCTTCCAAATCTTGCTGATGAACTAAACAAATCTGACACCGATAGTCCTCTCTCAGTATCAAGACCAGTGTCATAGTTAGGAATCAAATAATGGCTTTGCAAGGGATCAGCCAATTGTTCTGAGCCAGTACTAACCCTAGCATCCAGATCAATGGACAAATCATCCTGACTAGAACATCTTGAACCTACTTCTTTTGCCTCATCACATTCGTTACATACTAGTTTTAAAGCCTGAACAACCTCACCCATAAAAGGTCGGTGTGATACCTCTGGTTGAACACACATTGAAGCTATTGCTGCTACTTTGGCCACACTATCAAAAGGAACATCAGAACCTAGCAATGGATCTATAATTGTTTCTAACCCTTCTTTGGTTGTGAGAAGAGGACGAGCCCATGCAACTAGATTCTCCTGACCTGGTGGCTGTGTCATATCTACTGGTTTTCTCCCCGTCAGAAGCTCAAGAAGGACAACACCATAGCTGTAAACATCACTCTTCACAAGTAGATGGCCAGTCATTGCATACTCAGGAGCCACATACCTGGCCAATGATTCATCAGGAGAAAATGTCAAAATTACAAATAGCACTGACAAAATAACAATACAAGAACTAAAAGATTTCTTCTCTTTTTATTTTTTTGGATCAAAAGAACTGAAAGATTTGTAGAGAGAAGCAAGTTACATAACACAACACCAATTGATCATGAGAAAGATAATACAGTCTTGACCTCCAGTAATTGGAAAGTATTTCCTTATTTTATGTTTACTGTAACCTTATAAATGGCTAAAGAAATAAGGATTTTCAAGTTAGAATCGTCAAACAAAACCTGCTACATAAATCAATTTCCTAAGTGCTTTCTTTGTTAAATGAAATATCCTCAAACAATATACATCTCCTTAGGGTAATAATGAGTTGCTTCCATTTCTTCTAGAGAAAAGCTACTTCCTGCTAGCATGCATAAATCAAGGTATAACATCAACATGCATATCAAGTGTAGACTCTATGTTCTGATGGTCATGCCTAACACATAACAGGCCAGGTTGGCACGCACAATAACAAGGATACGCCAAAACTAAATCCAACAAAGGAGGTTTCATACCCAAAAGTTCCCATGACACGTGTTGATATGTGCCTGCCTTCCTCGTCCATGGCAGTTCGAGCCAAACCAAAGTCAGACACTTTTGGTGTGAAATCACGCTCCAACAAGATGTTGCTTGACTTAAAATCCCGATGGATGACACGTGGGCTTGAATCTTCATGGAGATAAGCCAGTCCACGAGCAGCACCAAGGGCTATCTTTATCCGGGTATCCCAGTCAAGTGGTGCAGAATCCTTGTCAACTCCTGAAAAACAACACAGTAGAGGCAAATATAACCATTTTTTATGGATTTCATCACTAGGAATGCTGAATATTTTACCCTGGAATAAACCACAGAAATTACAGCTTAACTACCATGCAAGTGAGATTCAACACTGCCATTTGGAATGAGTTCATAAACCAAGCAGCGGTTGCGCTCCTCTGTGCATATACCAATCAACTTCACCAAGTTTCTGTGGTGAAGACGGCTAAGCATCTCCACCTCAGCCAAGAATTCCCTGCCCCCTTGCCGATCATCCCTCTTCAGAACTTTGACTGCCACTTTAGTTCCATCTTCAAGAACACCACTATAAACACGACCAAATCCACCTTCCCCAAGTATTCTTGAAGCATCAAAATTGTTAGTGGCTTTTTCTATATCACTTGTACTGAACGTCTTAGCAGATCCCGTATAAGTTACAATGCTAGAGCCAAATGACAGTGACGTGGAACTTAGACCGCTTCCAACCATTGACCCAGCAGAACCTGAAAATTTCAACATTTTTTTTCCACTTTAATTGGGGTAAAAATAATAAAAGTTTTTTATGGATGCAGTTTTCTGCCTATAAATACAGTCTAAAGTTAGGTGAAATGTTGCCACTGAACTGATTACAGACAAATGCAACTCAAGAGACATCAGAAGCAATGTGAAAATGGATATTATTATTCATAAGAAGTTTGAGGTATCGGATGATATGCTTGTTGTTTCCTATAGTAAATTGATGGATTAAGAAAACTGAAAGGCCAGAATATATTAAGCTAAATATAACCTGATGGTTTGGCAAGAGATGTTAGCGGAGGCTGTGTAGTTGCTGCTTGTCGACTAGCATGATCCGTACGTCTGAAAAGCAAAACCCATGCAATGGCAGAGCATAACACCATAGCCACCAAAGCAGACAGAACAATTATAGCAATCACGCCACCACTAAGCACATTTTTATGCCGCTTTCGATGCACATCAACACCAAGGGGCTTTCTAGCCCTTGCATTGTTGTCATTACCAGAATATGGTCCAGCATCAATTATATCAATGTCGGAAGGTGGCAAAGGTGGAGAAGGAGGCAAACCTAGAAATCCACTATTACTGCATATTTCCAAGAAGATATATGCCAAAAGAGAAAAAAGGAAAAGCCAAAAGAGGAGCAAGAACATACCAAGATAGCGCACATATAATACTTCATAATCCCCAAATAATGAAGTTTTTATAGCAACTTGTTTATGCCAAAATCTTTGATAAGTTAAAAAGGCTGTGGTGTTATCAAATTTTTCACCGAGCGGTACCAAGTCTATAAGGACAACTGTCTTCTCGGGTTGCTCACTAGCAGCATTAGCCCCAATAATGCGAACTTGACTTTGTTTCATAAAAACTCCAGCAGCAATTTCCGCTGCCAGCTCAGAAACCAAAGGGAAGAAAGTATAGAGAGCAACACTCAGGCGTAATCCAACTTGCATTGGCAAGACACAGCCACACGGAGATCCAGGAGGTGTATTTGTATAAGGTTCTGTGCAAATGGTTGTTGAACAATCTACATACATAATGAACAATATATTACAAATTAGTACAACAGAACATACTTGGAGATGAAAATTAGAGCAGACATACCAGAAAACATAAAATGTAAAACACAGAATCTAGTCTTTAACCTTCATTAGGAGGTGGAGGTGGAAATGACATAACTGGTGGCGGAGGTGGCACCTTGGGACTCCTCAATGGAGACACAGAAGGAGAAACTTTTGGGTGGCTAAGTGGCACTTTGGAAAAGATCATGAAAAAGTAAGCAGAGAATAAAGAAAATGAAGATATATCACAAACACATACTTAGCATATTAAGTAACATTTTATTCTTACTTTTGGTCTGCCTAGATGCAGTCATTGGAGATGGTGAAGGAACGGGAGAAACAGTGCCTACTGATGAAGGAACAGCAGAATGGGATGGGGAAACTGAAAAAACAGTGATGTGGGAAGGTGTTAGAAATAAAAATGACAATTTAAATCACTTCTCAGACTCCGTTCTGAAAGCATCAATTTAACATTTGCTATTTTGATACCAGAATGAAGGGGCGCAGGAGCATAGTGTCTTTGCCTTCTTCCAGGAAGAAATGCCGGAGAGATAACTGGACCTATATAAATATTGAAATGAAACATTAATGAAATGTTATATGCCCATATAATTTTAGTATGGTTGAGACAAGTCTTTGGCACAAGATATTACACCTTGCTGTTGCAAAGGAGGAGGTGAAATCAGGTATGATGATGCAGGAGCAGGACTGGTTCTTCCATTTCTTGTATGTTGATGCTTATGAAACGAGATTGAAGGTGACAATGCAGGAGGGTTATACCCTTTATTTGAAGGAGCGAGAGATGAAGCAGGAGAATTACCAGGGTGCCTCATAGCTTTGGGTGCCAAAGGAGATTTGGCTGAGGAAGAACCTGCAAATAAGAGCTTAAGCAACTCAATGGCGTTGGTAGTAATAATCAAATTAACAATTAGCTTGGTATTTGCAGATTCACAATATACACCATTTTCTGGGGTATGGCTCAAAGGTGGCATTGGCTTGTGTATCTCGTTCCTAGGTGACGCAACTGGTATTCCATCATTTTTCCAGTTAATGCTCGAGGGTGGAGTTGAAACAGGAGAGATATCAGGATCTGCGTTGCAAGCAATCAAAAATACCAAGGAGATTAGAATACAATCTCACAAGACCAATCAAATACTATAATGATTAAAAAGTGAGAAGAACATATAGACATGGAAAATTAGTCATCTGTTCAACGTCCAAAATGAAATTGATATAATCTCCTAAGTAGAACCTGGTAACTGAGATGGAGTTCCTTCTGGCACATTTGGGTGGATGGTTGGTGAAATGTGGGGTGATTCTCCTGGTGGTGATACAACTGGCACCGCATTATATAACAAAATAAGCAACGCTTAACAGTCTCTTTGATTGAAATTTCATAGAAAACACAAAGCAACTAGGCCTACCTGGTAAAATGGACGGTGGCATGATTGAGTGGACAGGTGGTGTGGTCCTTTCTAATTTCCTTGGGGGAGATGCAACTGCTATTGTGTTTCGTGTAGGGATGGCATGGTAAAGGGGGAGTAGAATGAGAAAAGGTAGAAAAGTTCCAATAGAGCATCCCCTCAAGATCTAAAAATGACATATCAAGCCATGAATTATGTACCTGGAGCAGTGGGCTCTGGAATAGGAACACTTGGTGCTAACGCGGTTGGCCCTCTTAAGTGAATGGCTGTTTGATTTCGTGGTGAATTTCCCAAAGGTGTTGCAACTGGAACTACAAAATACAGTAAAAGCAGCAATATTATAACCAAACCTGGTGTTAAATCTATCCACTAATTACACATCAAACTACTAATTATGTGCCTGGAGCAATTGGCTCCATAACAGATGCTGTCTTATTTGATGAATTTCCTTGATTGGCACTTGGGGGCAAGGCATGTGGCTTACTGGAGTGAATGGCTGGGGAATTTTGAGGTGGATTCCTCAATGGTGGTGCAACCGGAGCTACAAAATAAAGCAATTAGAACCAACTTGGTTTTAAATTTATCCAAAAAAAAGACACATCAAATTGCTGATTATATACCTGGAGCAGTTGGCTCCAGAAGAGGTGCCCTATTACTAGATGAATTTCTTTGGTTAGAAATCGGGGGGAAAGCACTTTGCCTACTGGAGTGAGTGGGTGGGGAATTTTGTGGTGGATTCCCCAATGGCGGTGCAAATGGAGCTACAAATTATAATAAAGCAAGCAGTATTAGAACCAGACTCAATCTGTAATCCACTCAGTTATTTAATTTATGTCTTTTGCAGAGCATCTTGCTTACTTTGATGGACAACTGGTGAATTTTCTGGAGAATTCTGTGTTGGTGTTATTGATGGAACTGCAAGTTAGAACAAGTGCATCCTTTAATAAGAACCATACTCAACTCTAAATTTACCCAGTTATTTGATGCATTTCTTTGATTAGCAAGCATACATGGGTGGATAGCTGGTGAATTCTGAGGCAAATTCCTTGAGGGTGATGCAACTGGAGCTGCATATTGAAGCCAAAAAAGCAGGATTAGAACCAGTGTCAATTTGCATTAACTTGAGGAAAGCAAATCAATTTAGTCATGTGCCTGGAGCATCTGGCAATGAGGGAGGAGCCTTCATAATTGGTTCCTTTTTCTTCGGAGCAGTTGGTGACTTTGATGGTGTGTGTACTTGAACAAGCATAGGTGGAGGAGCTGTATCAAATGGTGGCAACACCACCGGAGTACTTGGTGCCAAGGATGGTACACGTTCTTCAATGGTAAATGGAGGTGGAGCTGTATTATATGGTGGCAATTCCATTGAATTACTCGGCGAAAAGGAATGTGCTTGCCCTTCAGTCGTTTCAGGCACTGAGGCAGACATAAGAGGTGGTAATGCAGGAGGAGAATGCAAATCTGAACCTGGATTGTCAAGCTGGAAATTTGACTAAAAATCTCAAGAACAGGAACAATTGATAATGGAAAATGGAAGGTACCATTTGGCTGAGATAGTGTGCTTGGTGCATCGCTTCTTTGTTCAACAGCACTAGGGATTCCTTCTGCAGGAGGAAACATAAAAAACTTTGCTGGAGATGGGGATGCATTGTGCCCTAAAACAAGACCAAAGATGAAATATTCTGCATAAATTCAAAGAAGGCATACAACTTACACCCGTTTGTCATTTATATTATTGATAATTATGTTAGAAATTTACAATTCTCTTAGGTAAACAGCAAAATGAAACTTATCGGGCAATATTTTGTTTTTACTTATTACAGAATCATGACTGAGAAGCCTACTTCGTGAGATCAGATAGGTTATGATCCATGATCTATAAAAATGATAAAGTCAAAAGAACGTTTAATTTCACCAAACAATGGCTCAAAGATACCCCACACCATCAGCATTCAAAGATCATTGTCTTTCTCAGAAAAATATATCTAACAAATAAAGGCCTTTTTTGAGATACAGGAATAGAGGTCAAACTCTTTTCCAGAAACACACCTTAACTGTATGAAAGGATGTGTAAGGCATCCATGTAATACCATTACTTGGTAATTATGCTATTAAAATGCATTTCTCAGATAAAACCTCAACAAAAAAATCATTCTTTAGTTGCACCCAAAGCTCAGCCTGAGTGAAGATGTACAATGCTTCAAGCCTCTGGTTAGGCAAACTGTCATTTTTTTTTATAACAAGATGGTAAATACGGATCCGTGAAGGTGCTGGATCCAATTCAGTGGATCTAAACTCTATAGGTTAATGTTACCCTAAAGAGCAGTTTTTCAGTAAAATTTTTAGAACATAATTGAGCACACAAGTTGACAAGCCAAAACTTCCCGGTATTACCAGTCACAGAAACAACATTTGCAAGGTTAAATGTGATCAAAAGATTGTTCACTTAAACAAAATTAAGTGAAGTCCCTGAACACACGTAAAATTCAATAACTTTGAGCCACTGGTATAATCAAATCACATACTTCTAATAAGAGAGCTGGAAAGATATAGAATTGTACCTGAAGATCCTTGAACAATTAAAGCAAAGCCAATGATGCAGAGTCTGGCAAGCTGGAGAATCAGTGGCATCAACATCCCCGTCCCATAAAGCACCAAATCTCACAAAATCTCTAAACAAGCTCCCTCAATGATGATGATGAAGAAAATTAAGCACCAGATAAAGTAATAAAAAATTGGAACTATGTGATATTAAGAGATAGACAGGTTACTTGAAGCAAGAAGAAAAGGGAAGTTAGATTAACAAAGACCCCCACAAACAGTGTAAAACAAGCAAGGATTAGTTTTTTTGGGCTGTGTATGGGAAAACCGAGAATTGGGTTTGGTAAAAAGAAGCAAAGCAATGTTTTTTTCCTCAAAACCAAAGCTCTCAACTTCACAAAGTTCTGATCTTTCCATGTTTGACAGAACCGTTTTTGCTAACATAAGTTGTTGAACACAAAAAAAAAAAACTGACACATAAAAAAAGCAATAAATTGAATGAAACAAGACACAGAGACACCTCAGAGAGTCACAGTGCCAAGTAACGGACAGAAACTTTTTTAAGAGAGAGAAGAAAAAAATATATGCATAAAAAAGAAAGATTTGGACAGTTTGGTGGATGAGTGCCTGTGAAAGAGAGAGAAGAAAGAAACTTGAATTAATAGTAATGTTATTTTAGTGGGCAGAGTTAGACTTAAAGTGGCGTTTTAATGGGGTTTGAACCAACTTTTCTTACTTTGGTGTTGGAATTCATAAGGATTTGTTTAATGGGTTTGGCTTTGCTTAACTCCTAACTCATTTTCTTGCTGATTTTCAGTTGATCTTGTTGGCCGGTAAGAGATAGTGACTCCAGTGAAAGCGAGACTTAGCATGTGGCCAATTTCTATTTTGACACATCAACCAATTTTCTCAATTTCTCGATGATCTTAGAACAGATTTATCCTTTCATGATCGCAGAACAGATTTATCCTTTCTTTTAAGACAAAAGTTAAGGTCCCACCAAGAAATAAGCGTTAGAATATTCTGATTTCTGGTTCGTTGTCATCATCAGAAAGTAAGACATACTCAATTCATACAAATACAACTCTCTTGTGGAACAGTGTTTGTGGCCATTTGTTTTATGTATTCAGGTTACAGTTTATGGTAGTTGCTGCTCATTAAGGAACTTTCAGAGCTTCAAACAAATCTAAAAGGCTATAATTTTGTTAGATAAGATAATGGACCCACCAAAAAGAAAGAAGAATAAGAAGAAGAAGAAATTGTCAACTGCACGGCGTTTTCAGGCCTAGCAATTTGGTCTAAGTCCATAACTCTAAATGAATTAAGCCATCTTTGTAATATGGATCAAAAAATTTTCCATGTTCTTGATTCCTTTGTGGATGTTATTCCTTTAAAGTTGATGATAGTAGTATTGGATTTTTTAATACACCGACAGCTCTTAATGGTCATAACAAAGTTTAGGTGGCAATTAAGACGATAGATTCCAAAGTCTAAAACAGGTCTTACCCTTTTCTCCATACTGGAAAACGCTGCTAATGCTAGGAAAATATATTATAAAAGAAGTTTAATCCAATGGATACACATTTAGCTTATTAAGCCCTTAAGTTTTCCGTAGAAATAAAAAGTTAAATCATTCTTTATAGAAAGACAGAGAATGGGTTGACAAGATGGAGCCCACTAAGCTAGTTTCCAAAACCTTAGTGCAGAACCTACCGAGTTAATGGCCAGTGGGTCTCAATATTGTCCCACAGCTGGGACCAGGCCGCCACCATAGCCAGCCTCCATGATAGAAGAGAGGAGGGGTTTGCTTGGAACGTAGCCAAGGAAGCCACTTGTCACAGCATAGCAATAATTACGATTGCTGGAGGGTGATGATGATGATGATGTGGGAGGGGGGGTGAAAGAAAGACTATGGTGCATGTGACTGGAAAGGGTATCCGACAGGCTGAGTCCTTTGAATTTGAACGAGTCTTGATTGCCATTTATCGTTGGTTTGATGACGATGGGGGCTCAAAAGTTTTTATTAGTTTCACTGCTGAAAAGGGTGTTTAAAGGTAAATAATAATAGCAAAATAACATTAAACAATAAGTATATAATTAATAATAAAGTAGAAAGCTAAAAGAAAGTAAGCCTTGCATGTGTGATAGTTGTCGTCTAGGATATGTTCTTTCATGTTATCTATTACTAGAAAATATGATCGTATTCGATTTGTTTTTTCTTTTCTTTGATGTTTGTATGTGATTTATTTTCCCATTTTTTTGGCAAAAGAACTCTTTATATTCCAAGGTTTATAATTGCATTTTACCGCGAGATGATTCCATACAGGTCAGCATCATACAGCAAAGGCTTCACCAAATGACAAGGATCTTGTTCAAACTGAGAAATACTATACATTTTTCATTCTTTGTCACAAGGCTTAATTTATCTGTGTTCCTATTCCTTAGGACGCCCACACCCCCAAATATCTGGATTCTTTTTGTTCTATCTAACGACTGTATATTCACTATTCAGGGGTAGGTTTTATTTTATTGAAGAGAATTGGACTTCTAGGGTCATCACAGAAATGGAAATCTCCTGCCCCTGATTCGTGCCCCCATTGGTATCCCTTCTCTAATTTATTGCCAAGTGTCCCTGAATGATAAAAGTTACTTAACAGTGTTAGAACTAAACGGTACTAGGCTCACCAATAGTGTTATAAAACCCTCGCTACTTGTCGTTGGGTTATTGGAATACCTCAAGCTAGTGCAAGAGGTACTGATTAGAAAACTCCTCTTCGATGAGAATATTGTTGCTTACAGAGGAAGAGAAGACCCAGATTTGGTCATTTATAAAGGCTGTTTTGCTTCATTACCATCGTTTCGTCATCGTTTTTTCTCATTTATTTTTCTAGTAAAATTAACAATAAGAAATAAATTGAAAATAGATAAAAAAAAATTCATATTCAATAGAGATTTTGACAAAAAAAATAAAATTACTGTAAAACATCGATCTTTAAAATATATTGAAAATTAACCAGATTTATTTATAGGTCTTTAAACGTGAGTGTCCAGCAAAGGATGCCACGTTTTTTTTTTAATTTTTTTCTCATCAATTTTCTTAAAATCAATAATATTATTTTAAATTTTTTTCTTCTTTTATTTTTTTTATTTACTATAAAGGATCTGTTTCATTCTTCAATAACATGTTATTGATCATGAGTGATACATTGAACTCTCTATTTTAAAAACTTTTGCCAATTTTTTTTGAATCAAGTATTCTATAGAGCATTTGCTTGTTCCTCAAAGCACTATATATATTGCAACACGAAAGGTGATGACCTTCCTTACTTTTACTATTTAGGGAAGTCATATTTTCAGAATCAAGATCCAAATTTTCTTTGAGGATTTTCATCAACCTTTAATTTTTAGTGCTATAAACAATCAAATTTAAATTATCTTTTCCAACAATTCGATCTTTTTATGTTTTTTTTAAGCAACAACATAGTCGTCGAAGAGGAATTTCCTGATTGTAAAAGCAGGGTCTCGTTGGCCAGCTCGAGGTATTCCTACAGCACAGCAACAAGCGGTGAGAGTTTTATAACACTATTAGCTAACTTAGTACCTTTAAGGTTTAACACCGGACCTAACTTTTATCATTCAATTAAAACTTAAAAGACACTTGGCATTAAATTAAAGAGAGGGCACCAATGGGGGCACAAACTAGGGGCAGGGGATTTCCATTCGTCATCACAGCGAAAATTGTCCATGAACTCTACATCAGAAGATTCATCCATCAGACAACAAACAAACATGTGGATGTAGACAAACCCCCTTATAATTCCCCCGCAAATTCGTTCGAAAACACTAAAACTTCCACCGCCGTCCCCAGCTAGATTTATGGTGGACCAATTGAAATTGAGAACAAATAGCACCACACAGATTAGATTATGTTTTCAATTTAAGCAAATACGTGCTTGACCTGATACCACACTCCCTCCGTTTTGGCTCCCTCACCGCACTTCACTACTTTTGGCCAAGGGTGCTTTTATCTTTTTTACAAGGCAGCCCAACAACAAACGCCAGAAGCCTGGGACCATTACTTAAAGGCTTCAACCACCATTTTGTTTTTTTTGGCAAACCACGTGGAGATATGCAGTAAGCAACCTCCATGTCTTTTTGGCATATTCTATTGCTGTGTTTGCCTTTGTTAAGGCTGAAAAAGAGCTACACCTTAAATGTTTTTCCACCAAATCGGATTGGAACTGTACATAACCTAACCAGCAAGGAACCGTTTATTGTTTCACCCCCGGCGTTAATGCACCTAACTAACCTATGACGATAAAAAAAATCAGAGGACACAAATTCTTCGCTGCTTTAAGAACGCTGCTCCACATACAAAATCAATTGAAAAGACAACCATACAGTCCTCGAATTGCTATGCTACAAAAGGTGAAAAGGGCCATAGTTTCCTCTTCTCAGTGAGCGATAAGAAACATAGCCAATTGAATTATGTAAATTAAACTATTGCCGAGTGCCAAGAATGGTAAATGAATGCTACATCGAAGCAACACATACCATGAGCCATTACGGCAAAATTTGCCATTATATGAACAAAAGCAGTTCAAGATTGGGATAAAACTACAATGGAAAACGTTAGTGTAGAACGATTTTCTGTTTTTTTTCTTCTTGGAAAAGGCAAAGTGTACAAATAGTATCAGGAACATAAGGCATCAACAACTCTACATTTCAATAAATAAATAACAGTAAGGCCGACTACTGGTGCGAAGGCAAAGTAGTAGGGTTCTGACTGTGAAGGCTACGCAGCTCTTGATTAAAGGATTTCACGAGTTCTTTAAAATATTATACAATTAGGAGGCATTGTGCAGGGACTAGTATAATGGAAGCTAGTTTAGTTAAAATTTCACCTTACATTGAAGGGTAATTCGGACTGAAACAAAATTCAAGAAACAATGGTAAAAAATTTTGGATTCCTGGAAATAACCCTGACCAAAGGGGGGAAGGGTTTCATATCTTCCTATTTGGCACCTTACGTTCCCAGGAATATAAGATGGCCATGCCATCCAAACATGGGCATAGTCGGTATCAAAGATTCCAAAAGGGAATGTAAGATGTCCTGATCGCATTGCCGCTAGGGATTTCAACATCCTTCCAAACTGATTAAGAACACGCTTTGACACACTTTGTTATGAGCACAAGGCTACTGATTGGAGCTCCTGTTCATTGATATCAGTGATTCTTCTGTTGGATCATCACATCCCTTTTAAAAGTCATTGACTCGGATCAAATGCTTCAAACCGTTTTTTGAAATTTTCTGCCAGCTTTGTTTCCTCTTCTTTTCCAAGTGTACAATTCCTCCAATCAGCTCTATCTGCCATGTTCAGTAGGCCTGCCAGAACCTGCATAAGATTTCACACCGATCAATCTTTTATTCATTGTGATAGATCCATCTCCTAAACATTAGCTATAGAGATTAAGTTATGTTAGTCATTCTTGTTCAAAAAAGAAAAAGAAGAAATGAAAAGTATGGTGATCATTAGCTGCATTTAACCAAAGGACTTTACCGAATAACTAAGAACTTCATAATTCACATCCTTCATAAAGATAAGAAATCTCAAATACTAGAATATTCAAAACAGCATATTCTGCTGCAAATTTAGTACTCAGATCTAACGCCAACAACAGCTTTTATTCATCAATGTAACTAAAACAACTTTATGATAAAAATAATTTTAAAATTATGAAATTATGGTGCAAATTCCAAGATATAACACATAGTCCCACCTCTTGACTGAACGTCAGATGAAGCATGAACACCCATGCCATTGAGAAGAACAACTTCCAGTTAACAAGGCAAAAAAAATTTTTTTTTCCAATAACAATGAAAATATCTCACCACTACTTCTCTTATTCTCTGTTTTCTATTTTTCAAAATACAAAAATTACATTTGAATTGCATATGTGATTTTAAATTTGGCACCTAATCATATGCTTTCTATATTACTTTACTTATAAGAAGCTAATCTCAGCTCACAGCCAAGACATAACTTCATATGTCATAGACATTGATGGGAATGAAGAACCTATCATGAAAATCAATGTTAAAGACATGAACACTCTAATTAGCAAAAATCTTGAAAGGTAAAAATTAAGGAATAAGGATACAATTCAAAGCATCTTGTTTAGAAATAAAATGCAAAATTATTTTACAGTTTTTACTTTAGTAAGCAGGTGCCCAGGTACAAATAGGCTGCTTCATCTAGCATTCAGGAGAGAAATTAAGAATCTTACCTCACGTCCAAATTGGGCAGGAAACTTTTCATTCTCCTCAACCAAATGTGATAGGATTGAACCTCCAGGGAGTTCCACATAGAAGCAGCTAAAATTCTTATCAAACTGTGTCCTCAACCATTTTCTTCCCTCAGCATTATTGTTGACTGCAGGAGAAACATCAGCATAAAGATACAAAGGAAAATAAAGGGCCCATGCATTTGAGGAGAAGAATTGAAACCATATTCAGGATCCCTTACAGTCAGACACAACACATATGCATTGCATAGCCCATGAATATGGGAATTTTGAAGGAAACATTATCAACATATATGCACCACACATGCTCAAAGTAATAAACTTACATTTTTTGGTAACAAATTCAAAACCCAACTTTTCGGCTGCCAAATTAAAAATGTCTTTAAGAGCAGCTGCTTTGGATGATGGAACAGGAACAGCCTACACAAAGGGAACAGAAGATACAATTAGATGCCAAAATAAATACTTAACTATGAAGAAACCTCACTATTAAGGAAACAATTATACAGAGAGAACCCATGTATGTCTTATGTATGTATATTTCATAAACATACCCTTCAATAACTAAACAATGATAAATGAAGTTGCTTATGGAAGCCAATTTAGCTCAGACACAATAACAAGACTTTATCTGAAGCGTTTCTCATATTCCACAATGTAACATCCAATTAAGATGAGAGAAATCATAAATAAATAAAGTTGCACTAAGCAGTTCACCAGTTCTAACACACTGTGATGTGTAACCTCATGATGACAGTCGTAAGAGAAATCTCTTTTACCTGAAGGTTGGCATGAGTGCCACATTTTGATATCCACTCAAAGAACACAGCTTCCTTTCCCTGGTTTTTATAACACATCTTGAGACTGTTCTGGAATTTTCCAAGCTCAATTTCACTATCTGTTGATAAACAAAGTGTATTTGGCAAATGCTCAACTGGAATTAACAGGACATGATCTTGGACAAGTGGGCCTTTTGCTAGTGCACAATAGAAATTCTCTCCTATGCTAGTCACCAGATGTATCTCCACATTTGGGCTAGACAAACAAAACCAGCACTCCTTCGACCTGTACTCAGTTGCAAAATTGATAATTACTATAGTGGTTTATATATTTTTTAATAAGGATGAAATGGAAACACTCTTCATATAAGTGTTGTTATGCTGTCTAATCAATTTTTTGTGCTAACCAAAGTAACGACAATATGAAGTGGACTATCTACAAAGAAATTAGGGGGAGAAAAGATGAAGGCAACAAAACTACCAACCTGTTAGCATTATTATTGCCAGATCCAGGTCTCTTACGAGAGTAACTCTCACCTTCATCCTGTAAACTGTGCTTAAAGTTGCAATCTGGACCTTTTTCACATTTTCCTTTGATTATAAAATCAAGGCAAACACCTCTCAAAAATTGCTCCCTTGCATCTACGTCATGTTGAAAGTTGCACTTTTCTCCCCGTGGACAGCTCCCAGAAGATATAAATTTAAAACACACCTTATTACCATCTCCATTTCCATGCTTTTGCCGTTTGTTCGAGACATCATATCTCCAGTATTGTGAATCAGGAGCATTATCACCATCCCTCTTCGTGGCTTCTTTAGGACGATCTACTTGGTCTGCTAATGTGTATGGTGATAAGGTAGTATTTGGTGGCTTTGTGCTGATCTCAGCAGCTGACATAGCTGATGATGGAGTCGGAGAAAGTGCATGAAGAAATTTCTGAGGAGCAGATGCAGGAATCAACAGTCACAGAATGCTTAAAAGCTAAATCTAGCAGTTGCTGACACTTTAAATTCCTCACAAGAGTGTGGATATTAAATTAACCCAAAATCATGATAGCATAAAGGAAATAGTTTGATTATACAGAAATTCTTCAAGACCAACAAGTCCAGATAAATAGTAGTGTTGGATCTTCTTTCCTTTTTCTCTTTTCTCTGGAGTGTTCCTTGCAGGGATGTATGAAATCTCTAAAAAGGAGAAGAGCTAAGCAGAGCACAGGATATTGTACCAGGGCAGGCACTAATCAAGTAATAGACAAGAAATGACACTCTCATTTAGAAGGAGAGCTGGTCAAAATGTACTAGCAATTTAACTGTTCCTGGCAATATATATACTGATATTCTGGACATGGCATCATGTCAACGCAGGTTAATGCTTCAGTAATAGAGCTTTAAAGCTAAAAGTCTCAGCCGAATACAATCAATATTTCAATATATAGTGAGGAGATATTTTCAAATCTAAAAATAAAGATGTGTTGATATAAGATGGTCAAACCTGCTTGTCTTTATTCCCAACAGAAGCAAGACCCAAGAACCGAGTTACATGCACGGCATCAACATTAGAATAGGGTTCGCGAGCATAAAATGCACCCTTAGTACCTGCAATGTGATAGCTAACAGGGAGAACGACCATTAGCAAAAGAAACTAACAACTTTTGAGTAACTGCAAATGCAATAAAGAAACAAAATTCTAAATGGGTTTTAAATTATGTATTCTCACATTTATGATGCCATAGCCTTTCACCAGAAAACTTCTATGAACAAGGCCACATCTAAATTTATCAGTGGATTGACAGACAACTGTTGATTTTCCAGCCAATAGAAAATCTTAAAATATATAAACATAACCTTTTATGCTGGTAACTACCAAAATGCTCCCTAAAATCCACATTCTTCCCACATAACAAATCTTTGCACTTGACATTGAACCATTAATCCATATTCCATAGTTTATTTCATGAAAATGGAATTCAATTCCAAACATATAAGGAAATACCTAACTCGGAATATATATACTACAACCTTTATCTGACCATGAAAATTGTTGCTTTGAAAGGTTACAGTAGCACGGACCTGAGATATTCTAATCGAGAGGAGATAAAGATAAATTACAAGCACGGTGTCTTTTATGGATCAGGATGTCTAACATGTCAAAGATAGACTTACTTGTGATGGTAAAACTGTGAGTATTGTACAACACAAAAGCTAGAGACATGGAAAAAACCATAATATCAAAATATACCTGTCATTTGTAACATCTCACTGAGAGTGCGGCCTTAGACCATGCAGATTATAGGAAAAGGAAAGGATCATGTTTCTGACCAAATCACTTTGATGTTAACATTTAGTTGGTTAAGTTATTGTAACTTGAAGTCTTTGTGAGAACAGAATCAACCATTAAACACTAATTTGAACAAGAATCATAAATTAATATTATCACGATTATGGCAATGTAACAGCATCCGAGACAGGGAACCATAAAAACAGCCTATTGACAACTCGATGCACCAAGTAATGCAAAAGTCTTCAAACATCACATACCGTGGTTTGATCTCTGCGACTAATTGGGATACAGCGGAATCACTACCAGAAGAATCCGATATTCCTGCAGGAATATCTGATGCAGTAGCTCTATTCATGACACCACTCGGCCATTCATTAGTGAAAATTAATTAAGGAAGTCAGAAGATACAACCACAAAACCAATAAAAATGAACAAATAAAAAGTTTCCATGCCTAGCAAAGCAAAGGATATCTTAAAAACAAGTCAACCATTCCAGGTTCCTCTGCGAATGCTCGCAACGCGTCAATGTCATCTTCACTGTATGATCCAAACTGTTGACCACTAGACAACTGCCTACCAGATAAGTAAGCAACAGACAAACCTAAATATGAGCATATGGCAGAAATTTTTCAGATTCACTTCCTTTATTAATTTCGTCTACTTTCTCAGTAACCAGACAGAAAATACTTCAAAAAAGTTCAAAAAAACATACAGTGGACAGTGAACTTGCCGCTGCCTTTTAACCAAAACAAATTGTCGCAAATCTTGAAACCGTCCATTTTAAATCCTTGATTGGCAGAGTTCTTCGAAGCGGCCGATAAAACCTTGGCCGCACCGACGCCGTAATCGCCGATAAAGTAAGTTGGGAGCGGAATTTGGGCCCGGCCTTCGACGTAATCCATTAATTCATCGAGCCGGTCCGTTTCGTCCGGAAAGAACTGGCCCACGCAAAAAAGAGAATCGAAAGGACCCGCTGATTTGTTCACCTGAAACATATAATCATTTTTTCAGCTCAGCGCAGTATAAAAGTAAAGAATTGAACCCTAGCAAAAATATGGAGGAAAAAAAAAGAAAATGAGAGCGAATTACTGAGTTGACTCGCTTGAAGAGCTGGTTGAGACGGCCTAACACGTCGCCACATAGTAGTATTCGTGGAGGAGCCATCAGAGAGAGAGAGACCGTTGAGAGTGAAAAGCGGGACTGGTGCTCTGAAGAGTGAAGGCGGATGGCGGGGAGAGAAGTTGGACACGCTTGGGCTAATGAGGACAGACTCAAATGGTCCTAGCCCTCTGGCCCTTGTTTGAAATATATGGACCAGGCTCATATGGGCAGATCCTTAGTTCTTATCTAACCTATGTTTATTTTAACAGTCAGACTGATGTGGGCCCATCCTTCGACTATATGTTGGTTATGTAAGGGATCTTAAAATATATAAAAGTAGTTTAAATTCAATATGAGAGAACAAAAAAAAAGGACTTTTTTTTTTTTGACATTGAGTCATGAGATGATATTGAATTCTTTGTTTAGTGTTTTTTTTTCTTTTAATATTTAATCTTTTTACTAATTTCATTTATAATTTTTTTATAGTTACTCATTATTATTATTTTTTTATGCATGATTTTTATAGTTACTCATTATTATTATTTTTTTATGCATGATTTTTTTTGTTTTATAAGTTGATGTGGTTTTGGACTGATTTCTTGAAATGTGATTAATTACTATTGTTTTTTATTTTCAATCTTGCTTTTTACATGTTTAAAATGACTTCCAGATATAATTTTCTTAAATGGGCTTCTGGCTGGAACCTATAGATTATCACGCATTGAACAAATCCAAAGAAACACATGAACAAAGGATTCTCATTTGTCTTCGTCAATGAGCAAAACCCATAAATCAGTGCAACTTCATTATCAAAATCCACAAATTCTTTTCTTTCTTTTTTTTTTTGCAAATTTTGTCATATATATTAAATGATTTACATAACCAAGTCAAGCAAAACCCCCGAACAAAATTAATGAGAACGCATAAAAATGTGAAAATTCAAGAGTTTAATCAAATCAATCATTGGACCTCATACAAATGATGTACCAAAAGTTAAACCGTGTAATTAAATTGGATCTTTACAAGTTTGTTGGTTTAATTTGCTGCAAGTTTCTGGTCTTTTTAGGAGTTGAAGGGGCTGGCTTTGTTTGTGTAGCGATTTTTTGATTGAATTGAAAAGAAGGAAACGGGAAACCAAGTTGGTGAGGTGAGGTCGCAACCTACGAGGACAGGAAGGAGAAAGGTCGTCGCCGGCGATGGTAGGGATGGGAATTGGTGGTTGCCGATGATGGTATGGGCAGCAGCAGTTTTGGGTGTATGGATCTTCATGTGAATAGTGGGTTCTGATGTGCTGGCCTAACAAAGTAAATTGACTTCCAGACAAGAAGAAAGGAAGATAATGTTCTTTTTGGCGGGGCTAGTTTTTTTCTCTTGATTATGTTATTTCCTACCAACCAAATATCCAAAAAATGTGAAAAATATTGTCTATAAAAAGAAAGAAAAAAACAATGAGAACAATTTTCCATTCTATTTTGAGTTAAATGTCAAATTTCACTATTTACGCAATTTTAATGATGCAAAATTATTTTTTATTATGTCAAAAACTATTCATCAGGCTCTTTGAACCCAGCAAGGCAAACTCAATGGCTAAACATTATCCGAGCGACTTTCAAACTGGTCGCATCCCAAGTCAAACCAGTAGTCGAATTGTGATCCAACCTAACCAGTCGACATAAAAAGTCGGTTCCAAGTGAAAGCAACTATATATTGTCGCTGCATTAAATCGTAACATGCCATGCCCCACGGATCGAAGATGCTCCATCTGATTTATCACTTAAAACTCTGTGAATCGTTCGTCAAGCACACATGATCCTTACTTTTGAATAAAAACCAAAAAATATACCAAGCTATAAACTACAGGTACTAAAGACAGGAATTTGATCAAAGGCTACAAAGTGCCAAGAATATTCCATGCTCTAATTCCTCGATTAAACTTAAAACTAATATATATTTAATTTGGTGTTATCACCTCATCACTGCTGAGTCAGATCTTACATTATGATCCATTTGTTTTGTAATAAAATATTTTTCAACAAAACGTTTTCAAAACTTATATTTGTTTGATAAATGAAAAATTAATTTTAGATATAAAACATTTTACGAATCAAGAAGATTACTCACGAAAAATATCTTACGCTCTTAAAAAGGATAAGACATTTTTCAATATTTTCATTCAATGCAATTTAAAATATTAATATTTAAATTATACAACTCTATTAAAATTTAAAAAATATTATTTTAATAAAACCATTCAATGCAATTAAAATTTTTATTTATAAATGGAATAAATCTTACTGATAATTATAAAAAAAGATATTTTAATGATCATCATTTGATGAATACACATTTAAAATATTTTTAAATCTTACTAATAATTATAATAAAAAATATTTCAATAATTGTTATTTAATGAATACATATTTTTAAGTATAGGTTTTTGATATTTTACACAATTGATGAATATTTTTTTTTATAATTATGATAAAAAAGTGATAAGATGGAATTTTTTTTAAAATTAGAGTTTATTTTCATTGCAAATTTGCGATTAAATGTTTTGGGAAATATTATTATTGATTTTATTTATTTTCATTTCCATTCTTAATTTTGATCCCAAATTAATGAAAATCAAATATCAATATTGTTTTGTACTCAACTCGTATTTATTATTTTAACACCTAAATAACTCCACCATGATAGAAAATATTTTTCATAAAATTATCTAAAAAACAGAAAATATTTTCAATAGTCTATCCAAATAATAGAAAACATTAAATTTTCCTATAAAATATTTTACACAAAAAAAAATCTCTTTTAATAAGTTACTTTTCGATTACCAAACAAACCTTACCTTTTATTTTTATGTTGCGTCAGATCTTACATTACTTAATCTATAATAAATTGACAATGCTCACACTGTTGAAATGGGAACACAGGGTGCCAAGATGCAGGGGAGACTCAATATTTCTAAAGGTTTAAAGTGATTAAATATTTAAATGAGGTCCTTATTTAGCAAAAAAAATGAAGCTATTTTTATTGAAATAAAACAAATATAACGTTAATTGGAGATCATTAAAAGCATTTTACATTTATTAAGAATAGAAAAAATAATTGAGAGTTATCAGCATTATTGGAATTGGGAAGTAATAAAAAATATAAATTTATTAGGCACATAATTGGAAAAGTGAGATAATATGTAATTTTATTAATTGTTTTGGCTTTCACATAAGTGAGGAAGTGAGATAAATAGTTGAGAATTAATAGGAAGTCGGAAGTGAAAAAAAAATTTAATAAACACTTAATTTAAGAAACATTTTATTAATTATTTTAATTATTTTATATATTTAATATAATTAATTTATTATATAAAATTATGGGGCCTATAAAATTGTGAGGCCTAAAGCAAGGGCTTTGCTAGCTTTGTACTAAAGCTAACCCTGCCAAGAAGCAGGGGTCAAGTTAAAGCATTTTCAAAAGAGGGCCAAACAAAAATAGACATTAAACAATTAAAGAGAATTTTATATATAATTCAATTATTACTAATTTAAAAGATTAAATAAAATATACAAAACAATAAATGTATAAAAAAATGCATATTAATAGTAATGATGGTGTCATTTATATATATATATATATATATAATTGAATGAACTTATAAAATGAGGCTCTCATTTTTGTGCTCAAGAATAAACATGAACAATTTTTCAAACTTAAATGAATTGCCTTTTTATTTCTTATTTTGTATTTACCTTTTAAATTGCTAATTAACATATTGAGTTATTTGATTGAACTATTGAGATATAATATGTTACTATAAGCTATTAGCAGTGCCGGCCCTTGGGTGAAGCCACCCAAGCAATGGCTTTAGGCCTCCAATTTGGAGAGGCTCCTACTTTAGAAAAAATTTATAATTTTACAATAATTATAATATATTTAATTATTATAAATATATAAAATTTAAAAAATATATAAAAATAAAAAATAATTATTAAAATTATTTTTTCACTTTTTAATTATGTGGTTAATAATTTTAATTTTCTATTACTTCCTTCTTTATAGAATGTTATTAATTCTCAACTATATTCTTTTATTTTCAATAAACCAATATTCATATATATTTACTCATCTCCAACAGTTATTTTTTTCTCACTTATTTTTCTTATTTCCAATCAATGCAGTTAATGATTTTCAACAGTTATTTTTTTTCTATATATAAAACTAATTTTTTTCAATGTATAATATCTACTTTTGAAATCTTCTTTTCTTATTTGTCATTTCTTCCTTTAACTTTAATTTTTCTTCAAAAAATACACAAAAAGTCTGTTCTTTTATTATCTTTATAAAACTGTGAGTTTCATTTGCGGTTTGTAATAAGTATTCAACAATTAGGTACTATTGTTCTAATCTTTATAGATTTTTTTACTTTAATTTAGAGTTTATATTATATTGTTATATTATTTTTATTTCATGTGATAGTTGATTTGTTTGAATTAGAAATTTTGATTGCTAATTTTATATTAGCCATTTAGAAAATATAAGATAATTATAATAATTTAAAATATAAGATAAAAGTTTAATTAAAAAATTTAAATCTCAAAAAGCTAGAAGAATAAAATTTTAATAATTTTTTTTTAATTTTAATAAAAAAAAGCCTCATTTGAATATTTTGCTTTAAGCCTTTGAATTTATTGGGCCGCCCTTGGCTATTAGATTGAACTGTTAAAATATAATATGTTATGATAGGCTCACTTTTATTTTTTTTGTAAATTTGATTGGCTTAACATATTAGTTTTAAAATTTATTTGTTGGGCTTACCTAGTAATATGCCAATCATAATGACTCTAATTTTATCAAACAATTTGAAGAATAAAATTAATTATTAAATAAAAAACTATTTTGAGAGCCATTAAAAATAAATATAATAAACAAAATTGTATTGAAAAAACTATAATTATTTCATTCGATCAATTTATATATATATATATATATATCCTTATTACTTAAAATTTACGACATACATGCTATGATACATTGGTTATTCTGAATAAAAAATAATATATATTAACGAAATTCTAAGTAACAGTGCAACAATATAATTTATATTTGAGAATTATATAATAATTTATTTATTTTTAAATATTAAAATCATAAAAAATAAAATTCACATAACAAAAAAAAAAGAAAAACATAGTAAGTAGAAGATAAAATTCACTTATGATATAACAAAAAAGAAATAAAAAGAATATAATTGATGGTTCGTAAAAATTTGTGAAAGAAAATTTATGGAGATTTAGAAAATATGAGTAAATAGAATAAAAAAAAACTTTAAAATTGAGTCAAGTATATGAAATTATTTTGTTATTCTTTATTTATATTAATTATTAAATAAAAATTTATTTTAAGAGGTCATTAAGAAAATTTATAAAAAAATTAAAAAAATTATTTAATATGTAAAAAAATAAAATTTTAAGGAGTTATAGCGCCCCCATTCCAAAAGGAGGCTCCGGCCCTACCAAGAAGACCGTTGAAAAGCTAGGATCCATGATCCACGAATGATCGGTAAATGTTCTTATTAGAAGGAAAAAAAAAAAGAAACAAGAAAGCTACCTAGTCAAATTCTTCAAAATCGTTTTGATTGGTAGAGGATTTTAAACTTGCCGTTTCTTTTTTGTCAATTTGTAGTTGCAAGTCTTTGATTTGTTAATGGAATAATATTTGAAAAAAATTAAATTATTTACAAAAATTTAAATAAAATTTTAAATTAAAATTTTATATTTTTATTTTAAATTAAATAAATTTTTATAATTAATGATTGATTTCGTGAAAATATTTTTTATTATTCTATATTAAGGAACGTTAACGTGATATATTAATATATCATAAATGATAATAATGTGACACGCTGACATATATTATAATTGAAAATAACGTAATATGCTGATTTGGTATGATAATATGATTATGTGACATTTTTCATATTTCATATCAATTTCATATAGTTATAAAATGATAAACGACATTAATAATGATAATTAATCAATTATTAATAATAAGAGTTTATTTAATTCATTATAAAATAATAAAAATTTATTTAAAATTTTTCAAATAATTTAAAAATTTATCAAAATATTTCACCTTTGTCAATTATTAACAATGAAAATAAAAAAAGTGGCAAGTCAAATTCCCTACACTCACGATTTGCACGCGATAAATGTTTGTCGCTAATTATCGTGTTGGGGAATTTACTCGTTGTTAGGGGTGAGCAAATAAGAACCGAACCGAACAACCGAATCGAATCGAAATGAGTTTGATTTTTTCGGTTTGGTTAATTCGATTAGTACAATTATTTCGGTTTGGTTTCAGTTAGGAAAATGTCTAACTGAACTAACCAAATAAAGGCATTTTGAAGATTTTACATAAAAAATTCCTAAACCTAAATATGAGAAACTTAACTCCCCATTCCGGTTTCTACCGAGTGACGGTTGCCGTCCTGTGACTTCCGTCTCCATTCTCCACTCTCACCCTTTCTGGTTTCTGTCGATTGCCGTCCGACTGCTGTCTGGTCTCCACTCTCGCCCTTTCTAGTTTCTACCAACTGTCCTTTCTGGTTTCTGGCTTCATCTTTAGCAAGTCCAAGACTCCAAGTTGCTGCCATCCTTGATCCTTCACTTTTTCGGGCCTTCCCTCATCAAGTGACTAGTAAGTTTTTTTGAGTTTCTGCCATCGTTCAACTGGTGAAGGCTTCACCATTTTTTTTTAGTTTTTTTCTGATTTTTACTTTTTACTTTTTGGGTTTTCTTCATCATTGAAAATTAGTTAGGCAAATCCCCATTAGTCTCCCCACGTTCTGCTACAAAACAAAGAGTAGATTCTTTGCAAATGTTTTCGGTTTCTCCCCACGTTCAGCTACAAAACAGAGAGTAGTGAATCTTGCCTTTGTTCCAGGCATTGCAATTTGTAAGAGAGTGCTTGTCTTGCAATTCCTATGGTAACTTAGAGAGCCAATGCAGTGAATATGAACAATGGGCTAAATGGAGAGATGACTTGGGCAACACTTGGTCATGGAAAGAACCTAGCACCCCAACCACCATGTATTCCTTGTCCTGCGAGAGAGATGTAAAGAAGGTGTTAAAATCATTGGTGGATTGATATATATATATATATATATATAAACCATATAAAAAAATATTTATTAAATTTAATTTTTAAAAATCGAACTGAATTAATCGAATTAGTTCTGTTTCGATTATTTTTGTATAAAAGTTTGATTAGTTTTGTTATTGGATATCTAATAATCAAATTAATCGAACTAACCGTTTGCACAGCCTTACTTATTGTAGCCTTTTACGTGATATATCTCATAGAAGCCATTGCCATACACTTAACCCTGAACTTTAACAAGTCCTCTGCTGATTCGAGTATTTACCGTTTACTTTAACCTTGTAATTCCCGGCTCACATTCTATATACTTCGTAGCCAACAATATCACTGAATTCGTAAGCATGCATAATCCATTTGGTATCTCATACTACTACTACTAGCTACTACTAGCTAATCCTAAAATAGCAAGTGTCACACTTAAAACTCTCAAATCAGAAATCAACCTTTTAAATTAATATATACAATATTGTCAATCCAAGTCATCGCATCTTGGATTAACAAATAACAACACTCTAATCAAACAGATCATTAGCTTTAGAAAGAAAAAAGAGGGACGTCAAGTGACACGTACTATATATTAAAATATTCAAAAGAGTGGTTTTCAAAAACCAACATCTCATACTTACATCACTTCAAAATGAGGTTCCAATTTGATGAGGGTGCCGATGAGACACATAAGGACCAGAATACTTAAGTTAGGCCAAGTCTCTGTCCAGTGCAGGACCGCTCCTCGATGCCTAGTATATGAGAAAATGTCCAGTTACATCATCACGATATATCCTATTCAACCTTATTTATTTAGTGCACCATGTTATCGAATCCTTGTACTCATCCACGTAGGCACTTCAGAAAATTCCAAAATCAGGTTTGTTAAGAACACACTTCAGTATTTAATTATGCTGCGAAAATGCGATGCAAATAATTTACTTGAAAATGTCTATAGGAGTTATTGTTCTCTTTATTTATTTATTTATTTACGTTGTTTATTATTAGCACATGGCATGCTATGTTAATTCCTGCCAGCGGAGAGAAATTTAAGATATAGTACTTTGGTACGCATTTGTCATAAGCGAAAAATTTTCTCAAAGCTCTCCATACTACTTGGCTAACAAGCCGAGAAAGCTACAAGCAGACAAATTTTGAATGAACATGGCTGCAATTATGGAAAGACAGGCAAGCCGTTTGATCAAAAGTAACTCTTTTTTTTTTTTAATCTAATAAGAAAAAAAGTCAAAGTTAAATTATGGTTCGGTGGTGACCTTTTATTGGAGAGAATTTAGGTAAGATTTTTGAAATTAAGTTCATGAGTTTTTATTTAAAAAATGATTAAAAATTAAATTTAAAGATAAATTAGTAAAACTCTATAAGAAAATTAATAATTAAATTTAAATATTTAATTAATCTATATAAGAAGATGTTTTAATTTATCGATATAGATTTTTAAATTTCATTTTTATTTAATTGTTTTTAAACGAAACCTCGCCCTTCTTTAGTAGATTGATTGGGAAATTAATTTTACACTTCATTGCTAGGAATCAATGTGAATCCTGCACTAGAGTTAAACCATTCTGTGATGTTCGGCATTTATATTGATAGAAGTAGAGCAGCTCTCCATACCCAAACTAAATTTCTGCTACCTACTCCCAATTAAATTTCTTGCTACTCAGTAGGTAGCAGAAATTTAAATATGCTTCATATATACATATGAACATGCATGGAGGATGAGCCGTGGAACTTCCTTATGCAAAACCTTTTTTTTAATTAGTTAAATTCATAAAAGCTCTAATAAAACTTTTCCTAAGAGTACCTTTTGCAATTTTTCATAATTAGTGACCTATTATATGGTCAAAAGATAAAGCTACATGTTTTTCCATTATTTCACCCAAAAAAAGAAAAAAAAAAGACTTTTCCATTTCGCTTTCCTCGGGGAGAATATTGAACAAAAGAAAACCGCGTGTGCCATGTTGGTACGATCGATCTATTTCTAGTTGAAAAAATACGAGAAAGAAAAAACAAAGCACGCTATCCTAGGCTCTAAAATGTTCACGGCCACATTATATGCTTGCGCTCCCAGGAGTTCTACTTCCATTCTCACTGTCCGCGGAAACGCCAGGCACAAACACTAAGGAAGTTCAATTCTTTCTTTCTCTTTCCGGCAATACCTTCCGTTGCTCTTCTTCTGATATGTCGTCTTTCATAGCAAGCTGGTTGACACCAACCTCTCTTTTCCTCCTCCTCAACATCATGATCGGCACCATCTTCCTTATCTCCCGTCTCTCCCCTCCCAAAAGGCCACATCACCAGCAATTTGGAGACGGCGACTATAACTCAGCCCCGCCGCCACTCGAGCGAGCTCCGTCGCTCCTCGACCGAGTCAGGTCGATTAACTTTTCAACGTACAAATTTCCTCTTCCAAATTACCAAGACATCGACCATCATCTCCCACCTGACAACTTAGCTGCCCATCCTCTCGAGCGAGCCCCTTCAATTCTCGAACGAGTCAAGTCCATCAACTTCTCCCTTTCCAAATACTGTCCTCAAGATCCAGACAGGGAGTATATTCAGCCAACGGAACACGAATACACTAACCCACAACCCCTCAGCCGAGCACCGTCTCTCTTAGAGCGAGTCAAGTCGATAGATTTCACCTCCTATTACAGATCGGACTCCTTTAGAGCAAACCCAGAAAAGGAACTCCCTGCAACTGAAGAACGCGATTCGGGCACGGATATGAGTCCAGTTCGTGGTCAAGTAAATAGAAGCAAATCGGAGTCTAAGGTAAAACAAAGAAGATTTCCAGAGAAGGTGAAGGAATCAAAAAGTGAGAATTCAAGACTCAAGGCGGAAAAGAGGGAGGAGGAGGAGGAGGAAGAAGAAGAAGAAGAAGAAGAAGAAGAAGAAGTGGAGAGAAGACGACCAGCAACTACTAGGATCGAGAAAACGGTATCGTTTGGAGATGATGATCAAGGTGTCGATGCAAAAGCTGATGATTTCATCAACAAGTTTAAGCAGCAACTTAAGTTGCAGAGGTTGGATTCTCTCTTGCGTTACAGGGATATGCTTAAGGGCAAGTAACGTAAGAATTTCTTTTTTGTTCTTATTAAGCTTTCGAAATTAACATAAGATTCCGTGTGGCTGTACGGTCGCTTGTTCCCTCTGTTTGATTAGTGCAAGGTGGGGAGCTGATTTTCATAATGTACGAGGGGTGTTTTCGTAATTTAACCAGCTTAAACGCTTAGTTTATGATCCAGTTTACTCCGACCAGTGAGTGGCAAGTGAACAGGGGGGAAGGGGAGCTGAGCACTGAGCAAAAAGAATGAAATTCAAAGGACCGAAACTGCCCCTCTGGTTTCGAGTAAATTTGGTCGGCAAAATGATGGGGTTTTCTATCATTTAAGGCGGCCCTTCATTATTGTTTTATGGAAGTAAACTTCGATTAGTAGTTTGCATGTGAAGAGTCTGTAGTTTTTAATGAACTGTTTTTAGTCATTTTTATCAGGCGAGGAGTAAGGTTCAAATACTTTTGCATGGTGAGTAGACGGCTAGATTGTCATATTCAAAGAGTAAAACCGTCCAGGTCTACGAAATTGCGTAATGTTTATAAATTGCTGTAGGGGAAGTAGCCTCGTGCCCTTGTATCAAGCCATGTTATGGCAGTGATTATGCAAATTTTCCAGATTATTTTGCTGCCGAACTTCCTTAAAATTCTTGGATATTCTGCATCTGCCTCGCATCAAAGCCAACCTAAGCTTAACTATGAACTTGACAATCATAGACATGGTTATAGACAATGACATCGTGCAAATATGATAATTAAGAAACCTGATCAGCACTGTTTTTGCACACCTTATTGTTGCTAATATCTTAAATTTAAAGGGATAAAAAATAAAAAATTTAATATTTTAAAAAATAAAATTATAAAAAATTTAAAAAATATGATTAAAATTTTGGGGGGCGGGGGCCTGCGTCTGCCTGCGTGGGCGTTAGTTATAGGGTTTTAATAACTTTGATATGTTCAATTTCGTCAATGGACCTTGGCGTCAACAAGATAATGATATTCCCTTGACTTGCTTAATCAGCAAATAAAACGGAATCATTCCTATCACCGTCTTTATCCGTATCCTCACCCAAGCCAGGACAAGAACAGAGTAGGAACAGGAATCGTTGAAACATGGCGTTGCCGGTCTCACCAGCTTTCTTACTCGAAAACATCGTAATCATGAAGAGATAACCAAACCTCATTAGAAAGTTTTCGAGACAGTTCCTTCGGTGGATTAAATGGGTGTTGACTATGGAGTCAATAATCACGTTTTATCACTGTTAGGTTTTGTATTATAATTATAATTGGGGTCTGCAGAGGAACTTTCAGAGCAAGTGTATTCGTAATTAAATTCTAATTAACTATGAAAATGTAATTATCTTACCTTTAATTTGTTTAAGGAAAAGTTTCTTCTTTATGCTAAAAGACACAGATAGGTCCCTTTGCAAAGCTTTGTAACTTATAAGTAAGCTGCTATTAGAATTTTCGCTTTTCAAGCAGCAATACTATAAAGGTGAAACTGAGTCTTTTTGAATAATGTAATGCGATTTGAAGTTACTCTCAAAAGCAAACTCAAAATGCGATCCATAACATGCAAGAATCTTCTTTATGTTACTTTTGGATGGGAAAGCAAGAGGTGGGATCGTTGATGAATTCTTCAAAACTCCAAAGCATATAAATATTTATTAGTATTTGTATAATGATAAGAGGCCCTAAGTAGGATTGTCGCGTAGGCCCTGAGAGGGCGGTGTCTCGGTGGATCTAGTTGGGTTTCATGCTAATTGCTAGTCTCACGCACTAGCAATCTCTGGTACACTGAGTCTGATAGATAATATTACGGCTCATATAGTTTTTGATTGCTAATTATGTTATTTCCTTTATTTCAGTCAATTTTTCAAAAGTTACAATGCTTTCTTTTTGTTTTAACTCTGCAAAATGATCTTCTTCGGCTTTTAATGGATTGAGTTTTGTCGTTAGAACCAGTTAATAACAACGGCAGATTGCTTTGGGCCGTGCGGTGACTCTTCCCTACACCAAATCAGGCTTTGGTTAATTAGCGAAAATCGAGATGAGCAATTAGTATAGCCCGTTGGTTCTCTACAGATCTTTGCAAAAGCTCATCATCAATCTATTTGCTAGTTAAGAACACCAATAAGAGGAGAGAAAAACAAACAAGGGAAAGGAAATATAGTGTGTGTATATATATATATATATATATATATATATATAATTGCTAGCACACTGCTACAGATTAAAGTAGAGCATAACCAGCCACCTGTATGTGCTAGTAATTTAATTAGGTGGTCATCGGGGGAGGCTAATCAGATTTATCTTGAAACAAAACTACAAAAACATTAGCATGATTTATTTTCCTATTGAAATCCTCAATCTTTAATCACTTTCCAGAAAGATATCATCAGCTGCATCGTCCGTTGCTTCCTCATCGGGCTTGACAGGCTGCATTCCTTTGGAGTCAGATGGAACACTGCGCCACCAAATATATACAAAGAATGTGTCAAACTGAGACTTGGTTAATGTTGAATTGATACTTGGTATAGATATGCAATACGCTTTATGATTAATGCCACATATAAAAATATGTATAGTCATAAATAGGCGTGTAAAAGAATCCAGACCCACGGTTTGATCAGTTGGATGAATATATATGAAACAACCTGTTGATGGTTGCATCTGCTTCCAAATTCACCCAGCGGGAATTGTCTCCTTCATTAAACATTTTGGCAACCTATAAATCACAAAGAAAGATGATAAAGCCTTTTATATTTTTGCTAACATCTAATGGAGATGTTAAATATAAAGAGAAAATGAGGGAGAATGGGAGAAAGGACAAAGGAGATGTTAGATTAGAATCATAAATATCTTACAAGGTGGTCCATTTCAGGCTGCGATGGCTGTGGTTTTGAAGACGAGCTTGCCTTGAAGACAGCTAGCTGTTGGTTCACAGCCGCGAGCTCGGATTCATAAATTTCCAGCAGAGCGTGGAGGTTCCGAATGATGCCTAGACAGCCATGCGCAGGGTGATCCAATCTCGCATTGCCCTCCATCAGTATCGACTCCGCAGCTGCTTGTCTTTGATCGGGTCGGACCGTACTCATGATATTTACAATGTTGCTTAACCCAAAGTGTTTCAAAGCATTTTTGAACTCATCATATTTGGTTGCTGGGAAGTAGGGTGCCAACTCGCAGCTCTGGTGGCACCTTCTTCTATGATGCCTGCAAGCAGCACAGGCAGGGGGACTTCCCCCACGACCCTCTCCATTCATATTTGCACTTTAGAATTTGAAGAGTATAGAACTCAAAACTTGTTGATACATCAAGACAATTGTCTGAGTGTTTATATATATATATATATATATATATATTGTGAGACTAGATATTAAATTTGATTTACCATTTTAGTACAGAAGAATCAAATACCAGATTATAAAAATCTGAATTTTATCAAATTAGTTTTTATACTCTCAATTACTTAATATGTTTATTTCTCTTTTTATTGATTCAAATTCTACTCTTTTCATGAAAAAATGTTGATTATAGATATAATTATAAAAGTCGAAGTGAATTAATGTAAAATATTTACGAAATTAATGTTATAATTTATGTAAAAATTAATAATAAGTTTTTATAAATTAAAAACCTAAAAGTTCAAATCAAAATATTTTAAGAAGAACTCTAATAAGAAATTGATGGAGGTGAATACGACCAAACATTGCCATAGTTGTGAAAAAAAAAGTTACTCTAAGATGATAAAATTATAACTGTTGTTATTTTTTTTTTTTAACAATTTTACTCTTAAAGTGACAAACAACCGTCCACATGCAATATTAGAAAGCGGATGGTGGGTATGCCGCAAAACATACTTTACTGTGTACAAGTGTCCCTTCCTAGAGAGAAGCGAGAGAGTGATTGAATCATCGAGGCTGCGGTGGTCTAATGGCGGAGAAACCCCAACCGATCGTCTTACAATACTGTCAAGTCTGCGGATTGCCCGCCGAGTATTGCGAATTCGGATCCGAATTCGATAAATGCAAACCCTGGTTGATCCAAAACGCACCCGACCTTTACCCGGATCTCCTTCAAGGTAAACGCCCTTTAATCACCGCCGTTAAAACCAATCTTGTTGTTTTTTATTTATTAATTTTTTATTCAAAATTTTATGTGCAGCAGCGAATGCTAAAGAACCTGATAAAGTTGCTGATCAGTTACAATCCACTGGCATCTCTTCTGCTGCTGCAGGTAACTTTTATTTGTTATTCTCTTTTAGACACTTCAATTTCTATCTCTTGTTTTCAATTTTGAATGTCGGATTTGATTTGAAATTTGATTTTGTTGTTTGTTGTTGGTTTAAGCTTATTTTTGTAAATCACATTCCAAAAATTCTTGAAAAAAGAAAAAGATTTGCATGTAGTAAATCCATTCTATAATGTGTCAGTTTTATCCTAGATGATTGTGCCTGTGAGTCGGCAGTTTATAGTTTTATCCTAGATGATTGTGCCTGTGAGTCGGCAGTTTATCGTTCTGAACTAAACGGTTGAGTTTATTAGTGTAGTAATGTACCATATTTGATGGTGGTATTCGGCCTCAGAGCCTGGAAGATGGAGGTGACGCTGTAATGATATGGTACTGGAGCTGGATAAGGGCAATAATTTAAGTTGGTTTTGTTGTAGTGGTGGAACAATGAACTTGGTTCAATCTGCTTTGATCTCTTTAAAACTCTACAGCTGTTTATTATTATTATTATAGCTGATTGCATCTGAATGTAGCGGTAGGCAAATTAGAATAACAAGATGCTTATGTTGTTAGCTTTATCAGTTCAACTTTTAGCACAAAGTAATTGTAAATGGGAGATTCAAGAAAAAAAATCTAAAATGGTTCTTATGGTCACTTGTAAAAGTCAGGGAGCAACGGAAACTGGGAAAGTTCAAGTTTCCCATCTCTGTTGTAGCCTATTGGCATGGCTGGTGCCTACAAGCTGTCTTGATAATGCTGGTGCAGTAGAAGCAGAGTTTCAAATTAATAACTGATCTAATGTCTCATCGTTTTCATTTACCCTGAACAAGAAAGAAAGAGTGGGTTCGAATATTATATTTTCCTACATTTTCTGGAATAGTTTACAAGTGTACCTGCTCTTTGAGGTCAGCTCTCCAGGAAAAAAGAATAGTTTTCTGTGATTTAAAAATTTCATAATTATAGGGCATGTTGCTGTAAATATTGGAGTGCAAATTTGAGAATGTTTATGAGTCTTGTTGCTAGGTATTGATTGTTGATGAGAAAGATATCAACATTTCAAGGGTTGAAGAAATCACTTCCTAGCCAAGAAGAATACCTAACTGATAATAGCAAATAAAACTGTTAACTTTATAAAAAAAAATTATGGATTTCATTTCACTGACTGAGTGCAAAAATTTCTAAATAATTTATCTGTACTCCAAATGGTGATTAATAGTAAGAGACTAAAAGTTGGAGAGAAGTTTCAGAAAAAAGGGGCTAGTGTAGTAAAGAGTAGATAAAAACTCCCTGGAAAATCTTTTTTGGTGTTAATTGGACTGAGTGAAATAGGTTAGTTATGAGAGTAGAGGGATGCTGCTCCATGAGCTAATAGCTTGTTCGAACTAGTCTAGCATGTTCAAACATGCTTATAAATGGCTAACCTTTATGTGCATAAATATGATCATGCCTCGTGTTAGATTGAACATTATATATATTGTCCAAAGTTATTAAAATATCATCTGCAAATGAACATTTCCGAGGTAGTTGTTTTTACTTTTATTATGAAGATTTACTATGGTCCTGGGAGTTAATTAATTTTCTCCATGCATAATCATGTGTTTTCTTTGTGCTGTATGTTTTTTGGTTTCATCAATTTTGTTACTTTCCATACTTAATAGTTTTGCTTAAATTTCCCCTATGATGCATTCTTCACTCCTCTTTTTCTCACTTGGGCTGCAGGTGGTAGTTCAGAACCTAAGCAAGAGGAAGTTAAACGTCTTCCTGGGGGGAAGATTAAGAAGAAAGTACAATCTAAAACTCTTCCATGCATGCAAACATCACTCACATGGAATGAATCATCTAACATTAACTGTACATGCCAATTTAGTTTAATAGAATTGAAATTTGGATTTTCTTATTGTATAGGAGAAGCAAGAAGTTGTCATTGAAAAGGTTGTGCGTAATAAGCGAAAGTGTATCACCACTGTAAAAGGCCTGGATCTTTTCGGTGAGCCACATGCTAGTTCTTGTTTTCTAAAGTGTAAATTCATGTCAAGATTCCCATCTCATTATCATCCTTAACTCGGTTCAGGTGTAAAACTAAGTGATGCTTCAAAGAAACTTGGGAAGAAGTTTGCTACAGGAGCCTCTGTTGTAAAGGTGCATTATTTTGAGGAAAATATCTATTAGTCTATTCTGATGTAATATCCCATCATGCCTTACTGTTTTTCAACTAATTTGTTTCAGGGGCCAACTGACAAGGAACAGATTGATGTCCAAGGAGATATATCATATGACATTGTGGAATTCATCACAGACACATGGCCAGATGTAATGCTCTTATCATTCTCTGTCCTTTTTGATGTTTTATGTTGGGTTTGACTGTGTCTCCATTTCTTTTATCATTCTCTATCATTCTCTATAAGGCAGGCTGTTCCTCTCTATACTAAGAAGTTTAGCCAAACTGGAATAAGCGTACATCCATCCTTATATCAAAAAAGCATTCTATCTCTCTTTATATCAAATCAAATTGTGTCCTATAATGCACGCTATCTCCCTTTATACCAGTATTTTCTGCCAAAAATAAGTTAATGTGTCATCTTAATTGTTCAAAGTAAACTATGCTAGAGACCCTTTACTTTCCCTTCCATTTGGGCACCAAGTAAACATGTCTCCAAGAACAAAAACTATTGAAAAGTTAATCGCTGTGAAACTTTGCATTTGGATAACATGCCATATTTATTTTCACATTGCTTATTGCTGTTCTCAATAAATGTTTATTATACGTGCAAACCTGTTAAAGCCTCTCCTTCTGTTGAATTCTGTTGAAACTATTTTGGCTGTAGTCATTTTGACTTGTTAAAAAAAAGCAGAAAGAAGTAACTTCTTTTGTTATTTATAATTTTTTTTCTTGTTTTTACAACTTAATAGCATGGAAAGAGGAAATGGCGATGTGAAGTCCTCCAAAACCTTGATATAACAACTTCTCTTGTTAAGTAACAATGAAGGTTAAAACCTACCATTTTCTGATGAAGACTTGTTGAGGGCTTAAAGGCTTAAAGTTTTCATGCATTTATACTTAGTGGAATTTTGTGCTAAGATAAAAAGGTTGTGAATACTTGTGAAATTGCCATGTCTCAATAAGAACTGGTGTTTTTGAGTATTTCTTTAGCAATTACACATCTTTGTTTTCCCTTTTCCTTTTATAAGTTTTTCAGGAAGGTTGAGAGTATTTTTTTTCCATGATTCTGTATCTTTTGTTACATTTTTTGCATTGACTACCATCTTCAGGATAAGCCTATTTACATGTCCTACAGTTTTCTTCTAAAAAATTATTGGACAAAATCAGGTTACATTTATTAACTACTTTTTTTTTCCCTTTACATTAGGTCCCAGAAACTGCAATTTTCTTTATTGAGGATGGAAAAAAGGTTCCAGCTGCTTGACTTAAATGAAGGCAAATACATAATAGGCATTGCAGTATCATCTTTCTCCTTTGGATGGGACTCTGTGAGATGTATCATCCTGTCAAATTGAGAAGTGCTGCTTGACAAAATTCAACAGCCAGTGAGACTTTTCCCTCTTTCACAGTCACCTGTTACTCTTTTGCAAAAATAGTATAGTTTTCCAGATGAAGTGAACATGTACGTGCATTTAATCAACAGGTGCAGTCTGTATAGTGGCATCATCAATGGTGTATGCTATATTTTGCATTCAGAGTAGAATTACCCTAACAAGATGCTATTTTAATTTGTTGTGATGAACTTGCTTTTCCACAGTTTATTCTTCTCTCGCTGTTTGCCTGAGATATTTTGGTTATGTCTGTGCCTCCTATGGAATATCAGTGTCTTGTGTGTATGATGAAGAGTTTTCTGTACACATTCTATCTTCTAGTTGAATTGACCTCTTAAAGCTAAATGCAATCAAGATATGACACAAGTTGGAGACTCTGCAGTCATTTGCAGGTTTGATGGTTGCAGCATGTTGCTATATGAACTATGATAATATACATAGGAATCTACAGTGTGCATGTCAATGTTATAGGAAGTGAGTTTTGATATATTGTGATTGAAAATTGATCATGGATCTGCATCAGTCAGTCGTGAGAAGCACAGAAAAACACTTTTCATGTATAATTTTATAACAAACAGGGAACATGTTAAGAAATGGTGCTCCCTGCATAAGCGGTGGACAAACACAAGTGGTGATGGATATTGTCAATAAGATAGATGTGATGGTGGTATGGGGAGTCATTCTGCATGTATGGCTAGGAAGATTTAATGGTTGTTGTGGTTAGGTTTTGTGCCATTGGTTGCTGCCTGCTGTAAATGTTATCCGTTTGGTTTGTTTGGGATGAGCTCTAGCCTATGGTCTCTAACAATTAATAATTAACGGCTTGCGCGGGTGAAGGTGAAAGGAAAATATGGAGGGTGAAAAAGACTTACAACACATTCAGTGCACCAGGCCATGTTTTTCCATTGCATGGATAACGTTGACAGTAGTGTTTCAGAAAAGTAAGTTATTGTAACATAACTTTGAGAGCTGTATTGACAATGATATTGCTACTGCGGTAGTGTTGGGGTTAGATGTTCATAAAAATAATTGATCTAATAAACCTATATAGCGAATCGGACTGACTTGCTGTCTTCATTAACTAGACGTTGATGTGGAATCGTGAGTGGTCGGCTGCAATATCTAGAGGATATTGACTTAGATATGGTGTAAATTGTTCACTTGATGATGATCTCATCTGGAATCTCTTTAACTTTTTTCACTAGGCGACTTTTCATGATTCCCATATTGCTTGAGATTAAGACTCATAAACTGAAACCTTGGTAAGGTTTCTGAGCAAACGAAATTTATCTTGGCAATTTATTTTGAAGCCTTGTAACGTTGGGAAGCGATGGCTGAGAATAAAGATTACTATCACCGAGAATATACATAAATCTGAACTCTAAAGTAAAAGAGAAGGAAAACAAAAGCTTATTGATTACAATAATGTGGGCATTAATATTGGGGAGCAAAGCTAATTGGAACTAGAGTGGGGCTAACAATCTCATCATGTGATAGTTGTGACTAATTTTTCAAATCTGATTCTGCTACCTTTTGTTTTGTTTTATTGCTTTTTGTTTTTGTGGATAATTCGCGTTGTGCCACTGATCTGAATGCATTAGAAGGTGAAGCTGATGTTTTGGAGAATATATAAAGTCAATGAGTCTAATCAGGGAGCGGATTTCGCCATTTTGGCCAGCTTTTAGCAACCTTATAATTACTGTCTTCCACCTTAGCTCCATCATCATCATCACCATCACCTAGTAGCATGGTCCAAGACCAGCCAACATTTTGTTTCACACTGTGTGTTTGTTACTAGTGTGAATACTACTTCGTCTTCTTTCCCATTCTCTCTTTCATCTGGAAATATGAAAATAACCTTAAAAGCATGTTTGGGACAGCTCTCCTCGAATGAGTTCATGTTCACATTCTCAAAGTGCTTCCCAATAGCTGAGCATTTTCAACACCACATGGTGTCCCACACAGATTAAGTTATTCCAGTTGTTCATTTTTGTCTCTATCATGGCATTGGATTTTGTTTCTCTATGTTCTACCTGTTGCAAATCACATTAAGAATCTTTTGAAATTATGTTATTGGCATTTCTCAGGCACCATTATGTCAAGTATTAAGGGTTCGGACTCATCCATTATCCCAAAAGCCAATGCTTCTAACATTTTTCTCTTCTATAAAAGATCAATTAATTCGGTCTGAATTCTTACATTTAAAAGGGAAAACTAGAAAGATATGCTTTCAGGTTTGTCTCTTTGCATAGGCACCCTTTTCTATACATACATATTACACAAACTTGTAAGAAAAATTAGCATTACCAGCACCATTTTGTTCTCCTGGAAGTCCTTTTTGGCCACTTCAAAGAAATTTATATTGGGGTGGTGAAATCTAGGTGGTATTTATGTTTAGTCTACGCCTGTATCAGGTGGGAAATTTACTTGTTATTGTTATTATTATTGTTGGAAAGGTTGGTGTTGTCAATCAAGTTTAGGACAGTCCTTGAATGAATTATTTGCCGGGTCGTATCCTAACATTTTCCTGCGAATCAGATTAGTTTGTTTGTTTGTATGATGCCAAAGGACTGCCTGGTCAGAGATTGTATATCATATCACATATAACTATCAAAGTATCAGAAGCAGATTTTCTCTGTTGAATTCAAGAGTGAAACAGTAGAAATACTTCCTGGCAACTGGTTAATGTAATTATTTAAGAGGTTGTCACTACCCTTGCTTGATAATCTCCCCATATATAAGCACATGGGTAAAGATGCTGCATCAATACATGACCTACATAAAGAATAGGAGCATATATAGGCTGCCACTTTTTCTTTTTATATTTGAAAGTAGAGAAGCAAATCATTTTCATTAGCTTCAAAAGCTTCTCTAGGCTAATTGATCCCCTAGTAAACAAAATGTGACTAAATGAGAATAATTGTCAGCTCAGTAAGATTAAAAAAATTCTCTTAAACGTGCATGCAAAACCTTTTTCTCTGCAGAAACTTTAGAAAATTACAATTTCCTTTTGGTTATTAGGCCACACAAACCGAAAAGTAGGCAACTGTCGGTGTCTTTCCATGGAAATTGGTGCCCTATGTGCGAACAACTCTTTTTGGAGATGGGTTATCCAATGGCGTTCCTGAGCCAGCTGGAGGAAGTGGTGAAGGGAACTAAATAATTGATTAGATACAATGATGGCTCCAGGCTGCTTGGCATTGGCTTTACCTTCCCCGTCATGACAATGCAGAAAATGGCCCAGGAAAGATGAGGGAAAATTCACTTGCTCGATCGTAGAGACCACATTGGAATTGTAGTAAAGACCAACTAGTAGTTGAAACAGCTAGAACTAGCTAGTTAGCACACCATAATTTTTTTTTTAAAAAAAGTTTGACTTGAATGATCCAGGAAGATGTTAGACGGATTACCATTTTCACATGCTAGTGATCTGACAGAGACTGCCCATAGATGAACTATATACCCAGACCCAGTCAAATTCAAACTTGTTCAATTCCAGGATGGCAGCTTCCTCCGGGGTTGCTGTTTTGGTTTTGTTTATCTTTTTGTCGACATGGTCTTCTCTAGTAGAATATTATCTTTTGCTTACTAATTGGTTTAATTAGATAAACTATTTGAGTTGTGCCCCATTCTATGCTGTTTAGCGCTCTGACTGCTAGGATTTTACTCACCTGTACTTGCCTCCAAAATCTTGTCAATTGGACGCTTCGCTCTTTTCATATCTTGGTGATCCTTGAATCATTTTACCAGGAAGGCTGGAACAATGACTTAACAATGGTCAGTACAGAACAAATTATTCAGGACAATGACACGCAATAGGTAAAAAAAATTATTCAATTCTGATTGGTGCCTTTGCCATCTCAATATTAAGG
This sequence comes from Theobroma grandiflorum, assembly GCA_036013995.1. Taxonomy (NCBI): domain Eukaryota; kingdom Viridiplantae; phylum Streptophyta; class Magnoliopsida; order Malvales; family Malvaceae; genus Theobroma; species Theobroma grandiflorum. The sequence continues at coordinate 42,358,292 of CP142129.1, forward strand.
ATGTAGTCCATGTATCACAATTTCAATGTATTAAATCTCTATACTTTCATTAAATGTCAAATTGAGAACAGTGAATATTCAATTTTTAAATTTGTTAGTATTGTATTATTCTGGCCACGTAAATTTTTGTTACCGACTCACCATTGTATCTCAAAGAATTATTTTGATTTTTTTCTGATTATAATTGTAATAATTTATGATTAAAAAAGAAAACTTGATAAAAAGAATGAAGTCAGCAAGCAAGCGGAAAAAAAATTCTAAAATTTTTAGACACTCAGGATATGTAATTAAGTGGTAAAGAAGTTCATGTGTCATAGCACGTGACCTAGATTACGACTCATCACCTAATTAATTTTAGGATCCAATATTCACATTATTAATAATTGTTCTCAACCTGATATTTTATGAACAAAATTAATAAAGATTAAATTGTTAAAATTGTAGTGTAAGGCGATTAAATTCTTAAAATTTATACAGTGTAAAGACCAATCTTCAATTTTGACCACAATTAATCTGTTCCTCGTTTCAGCTACACAGCTTCTGCTAGAAACCATTGGAGTATCGGTGCATGATAGATCGAGGGAGTAGGAGGACGGTGCTCAGAGTATCCAAGTACTTAGTACTTTAGCTTAGATTCCAACTGGGGCTGGGACCCCACGTTCCTGTACAGATTGAATGAACTTGGTTGATTGAAAGGATCATGTGAGAGATCATCCAAGATCCAACAGCAGATATTCAGAAAGGAGATTGAAGTTTGCAGCACTGGGAAAAAATTGACCACAGCATGCAAGATCCAGAAGAGATTAGTTCAATATAAAGGAGATGGTGCTTTTCTTGATTTAATTCTTCCATGCACATGGATACAGTTATTGTGATTAAGACCTGCTGCAGATTCAATGCTGGGCGCTCCAAAATAAGCTCAAAATCTGGGGATCAGATCGTGCCTGCCGTAGGAGTTGAGGTAATAATGTCTCTCATTAAGAAGACTGCGTCTTGTTCAGTAGGTCGTTGGTAGAGTCTAAAAAGTAGAAATATTCCCTCTGTTATCTATGGCCTATATGATCTTGATGTCGATGAGATGTTGGTGGTTCAAAAGAAATCCATGGGGATACATCGTGAACAGAATTGTTGATAAATTGATTATAAGCACTGAGAAAACTCTAATTAAGCATGTGATTATTTAGTACAGGGTCAGATAGTAATGATTTACGGTACATATTCTGTACATCACTCTCTAGCTAGTTGTACAGCAATAAATCCTAAATATAGTTTTGAGATTGAAATGAGATAAGCCACTGTTAATTGACTGTAAATTATGACAACTCAGAGACGAACATAGAAAGCTCCAAGCTGTAAAGAAAATGCTGGTAATACGATGGAAGTACCTCTCGCCGTGTACTAACAAGAATAGGTAATGCCAATAGTGATTAAGGAACAGAAATTGAGAGATGAATGTCACTGCCTAGGAGCAGAAACTTTTTTTTCTTTTCTTTTCACTTGCTAGCTGGGAAGGAGAGAGAGAGAGAGAGGGAGAGAGAGAGAGGGGGGTTGGGGGGGTGGGGGAGGGCTATGGCTCCTATTCTAGGACGTATCTTCCATCTTGTCTGCTCGAAATCTCTGTCTGTAAAGCACCCCACAGTACAGACAGAGCCAAAGCACGAGTTCATGTAAAAACTGAGCAAGTTGCACTCGCAAGTGGGGTCGTTTTGTCAAGCTTTTTGATTACCTTCGGTGCCCATAAAGTTCCTTCCCGCCACGGGCATCGACAGCAAACTTCCCGACCTAACCCCACCCCCCAGTCTTTGGACCGTGTAAAACACGCCTACATGCACTTTCATCAATTAGGATCACCTGTTGTTTTCCTCAACTGTTTTCAATAAAACGTTTGATTAATCGATTCCTTGGGAATTTCTCCAACAAGATTGTAGCTAGGTGACAGGTTTTAGGTTCTGATCTGTTTGTTCTATTAGCAATCTTTTATGAGCAAATATCCCCATCAAGGCTGTAGTTAGACAGAGGATTATTACTCTGTGTGATGGTCCATAGTCGACTTTTCCATTCTAAAGAAGACAGTTTGACATTATATGGTGAAAGTTGGAATAGAAAACTAGAGAAAACAAAAATGCTAACTTCAAAGGCCTTTCTCTCACTCTCATCAATCAAAAGACTTGTAATTTTAGCCATCAGCATATCCCTCACGTCTTCTTCTTCTCGATGAATGACTTTCTTTTCATGCTTTACAGATATATATATATATATATATATTTATACACTACTACTACTACTACTCAGTGTGGATTAACAGTGTACGTCAACTTTTTTGAGCTCCAAAAAGAGCAATTTATGCTGTTTAATTAAGAAACAACATAATTAAGCGAAGTGCTTTTATTATTTGTACTTTTCTCATGCACGTATGGATAGAAATGATTGCTGTACGTGGGCAATCACAGTGACATAGATTTTGGCGGTATAAAGGGGGGGAAGGAAAGTAAAGATAGGGGTGGGGGAGTGAAGGGCTGATGGCTGATGGTGCTGTTTTGGACCACGTGATCTTGTGGGCTGGCTTCGATCCCCATAAAGATTTTCAGTATCTCACAATAGTCCCCGCACACCCGCGTCACCCCCCCCCCTTCTCCTCCCGAGGTCCCTACCCATGTTTTTCTGCACGGGGCCTTTTGATTTGGTTCTCAGTCTCTGTCTCACTTATGACTCATGCTTGCTTGTCATTCGTCACGAAGACGCTCAAAATCGTTCTTAGTTTCTCTCTCTCAATCCCCCAACTTTCTCTGTGTAGTATTCATCATGAAGAAGCATGACATTTGAAAACTCATTTGGGTGTTTTCCATAGCATATCTTTAAACAGCTCATCCAGAGAATCTGAATTCCCCCTTCCGCACTTTTGACAAAATTGTACTCCACCTTCCTATATAGTTTTTGATTAAAATATAATTACACTATGTGTTAAAGCCAATGAATTTCTTCACATTGTCATTTGCTAATGGTGGAAGAGAGATTCCGCATGACACAAAGGCATAAGCTTATTACATGTTTTGAATTTGATGGCATCGATCCTAACTTGGCAGTCTAAGTTCAAGCAACAGTATTCATATATTTTGGCAATGCAGGATAGCACTAGTGGCAACCAAAATTGAAGTCATAGCTAGCTAGCTAGCTAGCTAGCTCTTTGGTCTTTTGAATGGTGCATATTGTTAATTCATGGTTTAGTTATAATTCCAAATTTCCAAGTTATGTGTTCATGACCCACCTTTATTCTTCTCCTTTTCACTGTCTTCTGTTAGGTATAAAAACCTAACTGTCACTGTTTTGGCATGTGGGGATGGCATGCTTAGTTGTTTTCATGATAGTTTCTTGTTGTTATAATATCACTTAAAAACAACTCCAATGGACATTCTTGGTACATTTGGTTTGTCATTTTTTTTGTTCCGATTAGCACGGCATTTAATATATTTTAGACTTGCATGTTGCACATGAGTCTTAAAGATTTCATTCCTAATAATATAGTATTAACAGGATTTATGAATTAATGTTGAAGGGTCTGCTATCTGATAGGTCTTCGTACCTGTAAGATCTTTAGGTCAAAGATTGTCCTTTGAATGAAATGTTTTTTGTTAGTCTAATACTTGAATTCCAACCGAATCTAGGACCTAATTATATAAATTTTTTCGTGATTTCTTGCATTACAATATCAATATATGCCTCAACACGACTCACTAACTTGTTCTCTTTTCTTCACTTAAAAAAACAGAAGATGAAGAATATACAATTCTCCTGATTTCATACCTTCGATGATAAATTTGTTGCTAGCACGCCAATGATACATGGGAAAGGGTCAAATTTTCTTGGTGTTCAATTCAATTTTTTCCCTTGGTAGTCTTCCGTGTGCATGGCATGATATTGTTGTCTAGCGATATCTTGCATGCAAGTTGATTTTGATTTCTTTATATAGACATTAATTAATTAATTAATTAATTAATTAATTCTCTAACTCTCTTGAAAGTTTGGTACAACATTCAACATAGAGATTTGGGTAATTAATTAAAGCATACTTTGGGATCAAAACAAGTGAAATTTCTACTACTGGTTTTGGGGATTCATTCAATTTAGACTGGACAGTGAGTTAATTAATGAGACAACTAAGGCTGGGTTGGGTTAATTATATGGTCCCAAATTGACTTTATTCGATTTACATGTAGCCTAAGATACATACAAACCAAATCTTCTAAAGAAGAAAAATCTGGCTGATGTCTCCACCACTCTCCATTTCTCATGAAAACTCACCCGTCTGAATCATCGAAACACCCAATGCCTTGATTCGCAAGAGTTCTTCCAAACCCCAAAAGAGAGAAAAAAAAAATCTTAAAGATCCTCTTGATGATTACCTAATTTTGACCAACCTGCATGTTAAAATTGGAAAAGAAATACTTCTACAATGATCGAAAAATGCGAAGGGAACGTTTGGTACGAGCCCAATTGACCCAGCTTGACTAATGTTGACCACAAGATCATGATCCGACGGTCGAAATTAACTGGGTTTGGCCCATTTGAAATAGGCCCACAAGGATAGAAAATCTGTGGGTGGCTATGGCCTTGGAATCTTTAATGATTATATCGTACAAAGACACACTAAACACGTATTAGATGAATTATTATATTCCCATGACGCGAGTGAGTCATGCGATGGATCCCAGGGTTCTTGCCCTTGAAATTTCGATGGAATTGAAAAAGTAGTACACTAGTAATTAACTATAACCAACGGCGTCGTTTCTTCACCAACCAAGATGTTTTTCCTATGCTCCATCGTTTTCATGCAAAATTTCCACGATCCTGTGTATATATATGCTCCTCTCTCGTCTTTTTCCTTTCACCATCCCTATAAAACAACTCAAACCATAAAAGCAAAGAGAGACAACTTCTCTTTTCCTCTGCTTAACCCCTTTTGCTTTCCCTTTCTTTGTTTATTTTCGCTGCTTGAATTTCATTCACCATAAAGAAATGGCTGTGGATATTCCAATCACAACATATTTCACGGCTATTTTCATTATAAGCCGTTTGATGTCCATCATAGGGATATCGAAGCCCTGGAATATTTCAACTAAGTTCCTAAACCTTGAAATTGCAGGCAAGCTCTCCGTTGATCCTTCAGCCATTGAATCAGCCTCTCAAGATTTTGGTCACATTGTGAAAGCCATTCCTGAAGCAGTTCTTTACCCTTCATCCGCTGAAGACATTGCTACCCTTGTAAAATTCAGCTACAACAGTTCGGTTCCCTTCAGCATAGCAGCCAAAGGGCACAGCCATTCTGTCAGGGGCCAGGCCATGGCAAACAACGGGGTGGTGGTGGACATGACATCTATGAAGAAGCAGCGAAACGGAAGCGGAATCCAAATCTCGAGTGACGGCTGTTACGCAGATATTGGCGGCGAACAGCTTTGGATTGATGTGCTAAACGCCACATTGGAACGTGGACTTGCACCCGTTTCCTGGACCGATTATTTGTACCTAACCGTAGGTGGGACACTCTCCAATGCAGGAATTAGTGGGCAAACCTTTCGATATGGTCCTCAGATCAGTAATGTTTATGAAATGGATGTAATAACAGGTATGATTCTTCTGTCTCTCCTTTCCACATTTTCTTTTTCCCCCTGTTGAAAAACCCTGATCAGACAAATTAGCTGGTGGTTGATCATTATACATTTAAATGTAGTCCTTCTCACATATATTTAATTATTTCTGGAAACGTACTCGTCCAGGGTCCCACAGGTAGGAAGCCATGGACAAAAGTTCACACGGAGCTCAGCATCCCTTAGCCACAGACGTTTCATACAAATTCAAAATTTTCCATTCTGTTTACAGTGATGTATGATGTCACTGTAAATAATTTGATTCCTCTCATAATTATATTTCATGTGAGGACAACTCCCTGGTAGATTTAACCAAACCGTGTTTAAAGGGTCAGATTGTTAGATTTTCGCCCCTTCCAATTATTTTATGTTTTAGTGTTCCGTATTACAACCAAAAAAAGCAAACATTATACTACTATATTATAAGTTTTATGGTCTACATATTTTAAATACTATATGTTGCTTGCATGCATGCAGTTGTTTAGAGGGTTTGGGTTTACTTACGAGCTAGGTCTCTGCCTCTTCAATTTCAGGAAAAGCTGATTTTCATACTTGCTCCCCAAAGAAGAATTCAGAGCTCTTTTATGCCGTTCTGGGAGGTTTAGGCCAGTTTGGAATAATAACCAGGGCAAGAATTCCACTTGAGCCAGCCCCAAAAAGGGTAAATATTACATCGGAACATGCTTATTAGCCCCTCTCTTACGAGCCATTCTTTTCCTTGGCTTTATGTTCAATCTCTCTCAATTAATTTTAATTTTGAGACCCCGATCATTCTGTTCACAGGTTAAGTGGGTACGAATGTTGTACAATGATTTCTCTGCTTTTACTAGAGACCAAGAGCTTTTGATCTCGATAAATGGAAGGAAAGACAAGAATGCACTAGATTATTTGGAAGGTTCACTCATGATGGATCAGGGTTCTCCTGACAACTGGAGATCCTCCTTTTTCCCACCCGCAGATCACCCCAAAATAATGTCCTTGATAACCGAGCATCGCATCATCTACTGTCTTGAAGTTGTCAAGCATTATGATGATCAAACCAAAAGCACAGTGGACAAGGTAAATGATCGCGTTTATCATTCTTACAAAAGATATATGATCATGAATACTATAATGTTTTTGCCGAATATAATAGGGTAATAATTTGCCTATGGATTTTTCCTTTTTAGGAGTTGCAACAGCTTTTGAAAGGTTTGAGCTACATGCCGGGACTTTTGTTCGAAAAAGATGTCCTCTATGCAGAATTCTTGAATAGAGTCCGACGTGGAGAGCTGAAGCTTAAGTCACAAGGATTATGGGATGTTCCCCATCCATGGTTGAATCTTTTTATACCCAAATCTCAGATAGCAGATTTTAATGATGGTGTCTTCAAGGGAATCGTCCTTGAACGAAACATTACTAAAGGACCTGTCCTCCTTTATCCCATGAACAGAAAAAAGTAAGTGTTTTTAATTAAAATTTTATATTGTTTTTTTACATACTTTGATTTTTGTACTGAACCAAAAGCTTTGATACTTTAAATAATAATTTGATGTTGAATGATGGCAGGTGGGATGATAGGATGTCAGCTGTAATACCAGATGAAGAGATTTTTTACACAGTAGGAATCTTGCATGCAAGTGGGTTTGATGATTGGGAAGCTTTTGATGATCAAAATAAGGAAATAATGCAGTTCTGTGATAAGGCTGGTATTGGGGTTAAGCAGTATCTTCCTCATTACACCGCCAAGGAAGAATGGATTGAGCACTTTGGCTCAAAATGGAAGACTTTCCAACTGAGAAAACATCAGTTTGATCCCAAAATGATATTGTCACCAGGACAAAGGATTTTCAATAACAATTAAGTCCTAATATCTTTTTTTGTTTTTTGTGCTTTTAGGGTTATTAGTAGTACAAATAATATACTCTTTTCCTGGGCCTTTTAGGGGGAAAGTTAGTATATAACTCTATGAGTTATGGTATATATTCTTGTCACAAGTTAACAAAATTAATATGTAGATTAAGGGTAGAATATTCTCTTTGCTTCTTTTTTATTGCTTTCCCTCTATAATCTTACCATTAAAATTACAATCAATCTCCTTTCTATAATGAGTAATGCAACAATTAGATAACAAAGATTAATCCCAAAATTCACACATACATTTCATGTGCATGCACTTATATAAATTAATGAGAGAATCCTATAACTGGAACCTCCTCTCATATTTTCAAATATAATCCTTAACCTTCTTTTATCTATTCTTATTAAACTGAGAACCTTTTCAATACTTAAATTACTATAAGAATATTGGACTATTCCATTTATAACTAAGTCTGCAAAATGGTCCGATTAATATTCTCCTTAGCTAAATTTGGAGTGATCATAAGGATGGTACACATTACATGTACTGGTTAGTTTGCGTATAATCCATGTTATCCAATACTTACAAGAATGAAAAGAATTCCATAATTAAAAGAAAAGAATTCAGCTCGAACTACACCATGTAAAAGAATAGTATGAAATGCTTGAAGAAGTTTAGGAACATCTCCTGACCAAAAGAGAAAGAAAGAATATTAAAAGACAATGATTGGTGTGGTAGGCAACATTGCCTCCAATAGTGAAGGCAGATCAATTAACACTACCACTATACCATAATCATGGCAGCTAAAAACATTGGCATAGACAAGAGTAAAATTAGCTTGTATAAGGTTTCAAATGCCCTTTTCACTTGATTAAAAAATTGCTAATAATTAATATCCATGATGAAAGGAAAGGAGCCATGATCTCTTTAGGGCCTGCTGCTAGCTATAGCCGCAAGAATCACATAAAGAAATGCCCCCTTTTTTAATTTTTATCAACCTTAGCTTATTATAATGTTTCAGAATGTTGGCAACTCTTAATACATATTGCTCAAAACCAGGAGACATGAAGCAATCTGGCTGCTCCCCACACCATCATTTTTTGACTTTTTCCCATAAAAGCTTGTCGGTGTTTTTATCCCTCTGTTTACAGCCTAAATTCCAGCACTATTAATTAGTGTTTTGTAATTAACTATTAACATCTTTTGCAAAAGAAAAGAAAAGAAAGATGATGTGAGAAAGCATACTACTGTTAAAATGCTCTTTTTGAGTTGAACATCCACACGTTTTCTCAATGCAAAGGTTATTTTCCTTTTGAGCAAGCTTTGTTTCTTAAGGGATTATAATATGCGAAGGAAGAGGAAAACAACAGTTCCTCCATTCGTCTTCGATTCCAGCAGACCCACGTGTGGTTTTTCTTCTTAAATGGAAATCCATGTTCATATCTAACCCACTTTGCTCTCTTCCTTCCTCCCAGTTTCCTACTCATTCCCTGCCAGAATTTCTTCCTAGTAATTATTGGTATTAAGATTTGATTTCGACGCCTTAAAGCATTCAAAGATTTTAAGCTGTCGGAGCAATCATGTTTTTGTTTAACAACGTATATATGGCCAACTATAAACATTTACCATATGCGCCATCTCCTGTGTTTGCGAAATCATCTGTTGATTTTTCAAACTTTTCCATCTTTCAATTCAACATGTCATACCTCTTGTCTATCTTCTTGACCGTGATTAACATGACGACTTTACTGGAGTGATTATTTAATTATATAGAATTAAAATCTGTTACTCCATTTAACATTTTCTTTTTTATAGTTTTTTCACAATTTTATGTCACGTCTTTAATTTCATATTTTATTGATAAAAAATTTTTAATCTCTAAACTTTAAATTTTAAATTTTAAACTTTAAATTCAAATAATAAAAATAAACAATTTAACGGTGAGATTAGACGTTAATGTAATATGTTTATAAGATACTGTAAAATTATATGAAGTGAAGCTTTGGGATCTTAATAAGGACAGATTCTGGATTACTAAGGCCGATGAGGATTGAGGCCCGAGTTCAATCCTAAATCCTTAGTGCTTGTTTGGGTTCAAGCTACAAAGAATGAACCTACGGGCCTGGCTTGACAAATAGGCTCTCCGCACCCCAAACTCTTCACAGTGGGCTTAAATTGGGCCTCATTTAATTTCTTTTTGAAGAGCTCGTTAAGGTTTGAGCATATCATAACATTTGAGGTGGCAGGATTTAATTGGTCACTGATTAATACTAGTAAGCACGGTACCATAGAATCTCCAGCACCGTGTTCTACAAAAAGAGGTCAGTGTTTCTTCTTCACTGTGGCTTAGCCATGGAGCTCTCGCCATTTCCAGTAAATCATCAAACTTTCCCAACATCTTCACGTTCTCTTTACTTTCTTCTTTTGCAGGCCCAAACGCACTGTCTAAATAATAGTTGCAGAGCTCTCAAATTCAAACCTTCTTGTTGTTCTCATCAAACAATAAAGGTTGGTGTTGAAGAAACTAGGAAGAGGAAGCCGAAGCCAAGTTTTTTGGATCAAATTAAAGATAAATGGTCTCTAAAACCAATCATTTCCACAAGAGAGAAGTTTCCATGGCAAGAAAAAGAGGAATTTGAAGAAAAAGAAGTGGAAAGAGAGCAGTCTTTTGGGGGGGGCATATCTGAGTCAGAAAGTGATGAGGACCCACAAGTTGAAGGGAGTGACCCAGTGAGTTCCTCTTTTCCGAGTCGGGTAATTTCTGCTCCTTGGTCTCATGGAAGCGAATTTAGTGAACCCCATTTTAATTTTGTGCCTGAAATTTCAAATTTTGAGTCTAAAATAGGAGATAGTTTTGCTAGTAAGAAAACAATTGAGTTTCCAGGAGGAAACAAGGCTGAAGTTGTTGGTGGCCTACTTGAAAAATCAGAATCTTTACATGAGGAAGTTAACATAAATAAGCAAAAAATTGGATTACCAGTTGAAAAAGAGGTTGCAGCAGTTGAGGGCTTAAACGATGTAGTTTCTTCCAGAGAGAATTTCGAGGTTTCTACTGGTGATGATGAGGGTGGTTCAGTTGAAGGAGAGAGCGGGAGAAGTAAGAAGAGGAACAACACAGAGATGGTGGACAGAATGATACCGGAGCATGAATTGCGGAGGCTAAGGAATGTTGCATTGAGGATGGTGGAGAGAACAAAAATTGGAGTTGCAGGGATCACGCAGGCCTTAGTGGAGTACATTCATGAGAGATGGAAGATGGATGAGGTGGTTAAGTTGAAGTTTGAAGAGCCTCTTTCTCTTAACATGAAAAGAACACATGAGATTTTGGAGGTTAGTTTTGTATATTGTTTTGATTTGTTATATTTCTATAATTACTTGCAATATTAAATCATTTCATTCTGTTTCTGTCTTTGATGATATACTTCCAGTGGATAGAGTTATTGAAAATAATATTGACTGAAACTGGAATCTTAGTTTAGAGTAGAATTCATATAGAATTGAGTCCAGCTATTTAATGTTGTGTTTACCAGAATCGAGTCTGCTAGCAATCCTATATTAATTATCTCTATTTTTCATCAGAAAAGAACTGGGGGATTGGTTATATGGAGATCAGGCAGCTCATTGGTGTTGTACAGGGGAATGGCCTACAAACTTCATTGTGTTCAATCATATACCAGTCAGAATAAGGTTGATATGAATGCTTTGGATTGTTCAACTAATGTTGAATCTGATACCACCCAAAATATAGCAGTCAAAGAATCTGTTAGGACCATGGAGTCCTTCATGACTTCTTCTTCAGAGTATTTAAAGGATTTATCTAAAGAAGAGCTCATGGATTTGTGTGAACTCAACCATTTGTTAGATGAATTAGGTCCACGGTATAAAGATTGGTCAGGTCGTGAACCATTGCCTGTTGACGCTGACCTGCTTCCTCCTGTTACTCCTGGATATCAGCCCCCATTCAGACGTCTTCCTTATGGGTTAAGACATTGTTTAAAGGACCGTGAAATGACTACTTTCCGTAGGCTTGCAAGGACAGTGCCTCCACATTTTGCCTTAGGTAAATTAATGTATGAGACAGTCTTTGCATTGCCAGATATTTCTTTTTCGTTTTTCTCCTGTTTTTTCTTTTTCTTTTATTTAATCACCAAATCACTTTCTTCTTGAGGGATTCTGTTTCCTGATTTTTACAGGAAGAAACAGGGAACTGCAAGGCCTGGCACAGGCTATTGTGAAGCTATGGGAAAGAAGTGCTATTGCAAAGATAGCCATCAAGCGTGGAGTGCATAATACACGCAATGAAAGAATGGCTGAAGAACTCAAGGTGAGAGATTACAGATATTGTTGCATCTTGAAATGTATATTTAAATATTTTTGAGGATTTAGTCCGCTTATGGAAGGAATATGAAATGAAGGATTCAAGTATTCTAAAGAAGACATTTTATGGTCTCAAGATATTTTCGCATCACCTGGGATATTGCTGCTTGCTTATGAAAGGAAAAGAGAAAAATGATATGTAAACCTATCGATATCATTGTTTTTTACATATCATTGTTTGTTTAGCCCCTAAATTTAGTATTTTGATATTCTCATGTATTATATAGCTGACTCCCCTCCTCCCCTTTCACCCCTTTTTAAACTCTATCGAAATGAACTTGTTGATGGAAGTTTTCTGCTTGGCGAGAAACATACATTCAGTTATGTATTATATGGTATGCTAATGAGGTATATCATTTCAAATTTGAAGCAAATGCATGTTGATGACTATGTTCAAACTTTTGCTAAATTTTTTGGGTTAGGTAATGAAAACAGGTATTTCAATGTTTGAGCAGAATAAGGATGGATTTGAATACCATACACCCATTGCTTTTGGCTTGATTTTACTAATCTTAAAAATTAGTTTTTTTAGACACCAAATTCAAGCTCAGGCTACCTTATTACTTATTCTATCAGGCTTTTGGACAATGCCCTTTTTTCCCTATTCTTTTGGTGCTCTAATCTGTTGCTTCTTAGATGCTTATTGCTTATAGCATATGCATTTGCCTATGCAGCAATTGACAGGGGGCACACTGCTTTCCAGAAACAAGGAATTTATTGTCTTTTACAGGGGTAATGACTTCTTGCCACCTGATGTAACAAAGACTTTGAAAGAGAGGCAAAAATCAAGAAATCTTCAACAAGAGGAGGAAGAGAAAGCACGAGAGAGGGCCCTGGCCTTGGTTGGATCTTATACCAAAGCTTCTAAACTTCCTTTGGTTGCCGGCACCCTTGCAGAAACCACTGCTGCAACGTCTCGCTGGGGGCACCAACCAAGTGTTGAAGAGGTGGAGGAAATGAGGAAAAACACAGCTTTGACTCAACAGGCTTCACTAGTCAGATATCTTGAGAAGAAACTAACTCTTGTAAGTTACAGATACAGTAACTAAGAAACTATAAAAATATTCTCAAACATTTTATAACCCTGACACTCTTTCTGATTTATGCTGTGTTTCTAATTTTATGGTCCTAGGCTAATGGGAAGTTGAGAAAGGCCAATAAGGCTTTGGCTAAAGTGCAGCAGCATCTGGAACCAGCAGATCTCCCAACTGATTTGGAAACTTTGAGCGATGAGGAAAGAATTTTATTTCGTAAGATTGGTCTGAGTATGAAACCCTACTTGCTTTTGGGTAAGAATGAGTACTTTGATTCTGCTTATTGCTTCTGACAGGACAAGTCAAATATTTATGTGGATTTTCTGTTTTAGGAAGACGAGGTGTTTATGATGGGACAATAGAAAACATGCACCTGCATTGGAAATATCGTGAATTGGTAAAGATAATTGTCAAAGGAGAAAGTTTTGCACAAGTCAAGCATATTGCAATTTCATTGGAGGCTGAGAGTGGTGGGTTGCTAGTATCTTTAGATAAAACTAGCAAAGGCTATGCAATTATTATCTATCGAGGGAAAAACTACGTGCGTCCTTGTGTATTGAGGCCCAAGAATTTGTTGACAAGAAGACAGGCATTAGCTCGGTCAGTTGAACTTCAGAGACATGAGGTAACATAGTAATAAAACTCTTGATCCTTTATATGATCCTTCTCCGACTAAAATATAAAGTTTTTGCTTCTATCTAATTTGTTTCCTGCATTTTCTAGGCACTGAAGCATCACGTCTTGGACTTACAGGAAAAAATTGAGTTAATGAAATCAGAACTGGTATTCTTTTCATTTTAGATATATATAATTTCATAGTGATATTTAACAAGAGGTGGCTTGCTGAAGATTTTTATCTCAATAATATGTTTTTTTAATTTAGGAAGAAATGAAAACTGGGAAGGAGATTGATGTAGAAAAAACTTCATACTCAAGGTTGAATGAAGCTCCACTTTTTGATGAGGATATTGAAGAGGTAAATGAACTCCTAAACTTTTATAACTCTCTAGGTAAAGTGTATGTGCTAGAAAATATACATGCAGTTCAATTTCTTCCGCCTTGCTATGAGAGTTATACCCTTTAGAAGTTACAATCTTCCTTTTAGCCACATTTCCTAATACTCAAAGAGTGCTTACTCTTCAGTTATTTACATCTCTCAATAGTCATTAATAATTTATAATTTTCTTCTTCTTAATTGTGATATTTCACATCTCACATTTGATGTGAATATGATTGTTAAGATTTATATAACAATCCAAGTTCATTATTACTAGTAACTTGAGTTTGAACTTTTGAGGGCCACATGGTTTGAGTTAAAAAAGTTTTTGGTTTAGTGTTTGGACTTGGATTGTTACAAATGGTATTACAATCTGTGCTAGTACAATGTGGGCTTCTGTATTGTTCTGGTGAGTTTTTAGTCTTGTGGATGATTTGTAGTTTTAATGAGGACAACAAGGATTTGAATTGGTGAAATTGTGATATCTCACATCCCACATCTGATGTGGATATGATTGTTAAGACTTATATAACAATCTAAGGTCATCGTTACTAATAATTTGAGTTTGAGCTTTTGAGGGTCACGTGATTTAAGTCAAAAAAATTGCTGCCCGGTGCTTAGATTTAGTCGTTACATTAATCATAACACAACTGGATGAAATAGGAGAGAATGGTTCATGTAGCTGAGACTGACCACTATGAGGTTAAGTCTCAGTTCCTTCCATGGTCTGATATGGGAACCTGTCACTGGATGAAATGGGAGAGAATGGTTCATGTGGCTGAGACTGACCACTATGAGGTTAAGTCTCAGTTCCTTCTGCGGTCTGATATGGGAACCTGTCACTTATGTTTCTAGTTCTTATGCTAGGATGCTATGTTCCCTTTGTACTGATATTGATAGCAAACGTATTTTTGGTTGAAACAGGACGAATGGGAAGAGTATCTAGAAACATATGATAGTAGCAATGACGATGGTCATGAGCAGAAGGAGCTTATGTGAGTTTAATAGTTCGTCCACCTGATTGGAACACGGAGTACCAACCACAGCAGATGTTTCAAAGGAAAGACAAATAATTTAACATTCCAGCCGGTGGGCAAGGGAAAGGTCATCTAGCAATGGAGATCATAGAATTGTGATATGCATTTGATGTTGCTTTGACATTATTTGGCAAATGTCCTTTAATGCAGCTAGTGTTAGGCTAGGATTCACGGGCAAATTTTAGAAGCTTGTAGGTGCTTTCGCCTAAGCTGTAAAGAAGATAATGTAGCAAAAGGTTCATTTATTTATTTTCCTCCCATCTTCTGTATTCATAATAGGCTTGAAGCAATCTGATATTTCTGTGAACTTGCTTTATTAGCAGCTTGCAGCCATGGAAGTGGTTGTGAAAACATAACAAATAAAAGAATAGACATTGCCACATCTTCGAAGACCGAATATAAGACTTACAAAACTAACTTGGAAGACTCAAGCTTGCATGAAACTAAATCAAATTATTACGAGTGCTCAAGTCCTTGTAATATTGCCGTAGTCAACTCAGATCAATTACAGCTGCAGGGCTTACAATGCTGGAACATTCCATCAGTGACCTGTATTGCGTTTTTATTGTGAGGAGAAAAGTTTAAATGTCAACATCAAAGTTGAAATGAAAAGCTTATCCATTGATCACCTAAATTGCCTACTTCGGGGCAACCTTGCCTTGCTCTAAGACTGTCTTTATAAAGTTCACAACAATGGATGCCAACTCAGTTTGATGTGAGGTGTATCCATGATTGGCTCCTTCCACGTTGTGTAACTTGTGATTAGGTATGATCTTGGCAAACTCCAATGCATCTTCAATGGGAATTATCTCATCAGCAGATCCATGGACTGTCAAGACCCTGTAAATAAGATTGGTGATTAAAAGTATATATAAGCATATATTAGTGCAATTAACTATCATTTTACGATGACATCTACAACTATATCAATGAATTAATGGAGAAACAGTGATTTCAAAAGAACAGTAATAGACTCTGGATTCAGAGTTTTACCGACATTCTTTGTCAATCTTAAGGCAAGCTTCATGCATATCTGTTCTCAAGCGTTCCATTAAACTTTCCTCAGTCACATGATATTCCACACCTCCTACATACATAAAATGTAATTCAACCATGAAATGTTGTCAATTGAGCATACAAAAAAAGATTGAACAAGAGTGATTCAGCAAGCAAGCAACCAAGCAATATATATGGGGCTGAGAGAGAGAGAGAGAGAGAGAGAGGTGAGGTGGGGTAGGTGGGAAAAATATATGCCTAGTTTGATTTTGATAGGGTAGTACATCTTACGCTTTCCACATTTTACAAGCAATGCTTTTATTTCCAGGAAACATTAAAGAATTGTTTGCATTTCTAACACAATTTCTATTTTTCTTTTCTCTCAAATGCCAAAAGCTAGTAGGGCACTTTAAGCAGCTGTCTTCATCGCTGATTATGTGGCCACATTCCCTATCTGGATTCTTTAGAGTAATGTTTAAACTGAATGGAAAGTTCAATAGGAAGGACTCGCGATTTTCTCAACCTAACAAACAACAAATACACCTTCACAGACATGAACAAAACAGAAGTGAGGAACTTATACATGTCATGGAAGCAATATAAAACATTACCTGTCTTATTCTTGACATCAATATATCCATCCTTCTTAATTATTTGCATAAAGTCCTCTCCCAAGCGTTCAGCAATGCCTCTATTCAAATCATAGCGGCCAGAAACATTGACAACTATATGGATATCTCGATACTTAGAAGCATAGAGAAGCACCACATTGCCTCCTGCATTTACATTATTTTAGTGGTACAACACTTACAGGGAAATATTCATATGAAAACTTACTAGCCATTATCACATTAAAGTAAATGGATTTGTCAAATTACAGCTGAAAAAATCTAATTGAGAAACTGAACACTTAAGCCTTACTAACTCAAAATGAAAAGAAAATGTAGTCTAAATGTCAGCTTGGTTACATATTCCTTCCTTATATTAATGATCAAAACATTATAAGCAAAAGATATTGCTAAGATCCAACAGAAAGTAGACCTGAAATTAACTCATTGTCTGGAATGTAATAGAAGATATAATCTTCATCAACTTGGTTCTCCTTCAAACACTCACATACAACTTCTACCGCATAGTGTAAAATCATTTTCTATTTTCACTAGTTTGTAAAATTTCATGAATGCAACACTTAGGATACTCACCTTTGCTATGCCCAAGAATCGCACTTACCACACGATTTTCCCCAGAAAAGTATTGAATTACAGCATGTAAATCATCAGCTTCTCGGGAATAGTTACCATACTGAAATGAACCTTCACTCTCTCTGAAAAATATAACGATAAAAATAAATTACTAATTCGAAACAGAGTGAACAGAGCCCACAACTCACGAAATTGACATAGAGAAGTAAGAACTAAACCATATAACACAGTTGACTATGCAACAGAAACCAGCTCAGAAGATCTCTAAAATCACATCTTTTAATACTACTCACCCATTTCCAGCAAAGTCAAAACGAAAGACACTGATTCCTTCTTTCTCTAACGCAGAAGCAAGGTTCACCATAGTATTGTAGTCCTGAAGTAGAATTAACCCAAGTGAGATTCCATAAATTATTACTATTTCTACATGAGCAGACATTTACAGTCAAAATATTTGTTATTTAAAGCTAGGCAAAGGAGATGAAAGGACCCAACTTCATAACTACCAACCTTTCTGGATCTAAAACCGTGGCATAAGATAACAATCTCTTTAGACCCAGTTTCGTGCAACAATCCCACCAGCTTTTCTCCATGCTTGTTCGGAATTATCACTCTCTGCTGCTCAATCACTAAAATATAAAAAAGGGTCAATTTTTTTTATCCAAAATTGTTACATTAAAAACTGGAATCATAAAATTACAAATCAAATGACTAGTTAAATTGGGACCTGGGTTTTGGGCAGAGTGAGAGTGAGCCATCCTCAAGGTTGTTGACTCTGCTTTGGAGATGCGATTGGCGGAAGAGATGAAGGGGAGCTGTCGAAAAGGAGATGTGGTATAAATTGATAAATTTAAGAGAAATGAATGAAAATTATAAGCAACAGTTTCCATTTCTGAGTACCTCTCCCTCTTTCTGGTACTATAACGAAATAATGCAGGACCGCAAATGGGAGTACGCAAGACTGCTTATCACTTATCACTTATCGGTATCGAAGAGAAACAAAAATGAGTACCAGCTTGGCAACCCTTTATAAAGTACTGCTCCTCCGTCTAGGTTACTTTGGTTTTTTTTTTTTTTTAATTTACCTTAACTGATTATCTTAAAAAATTAAGCCCTTTAAAAAAGGATTCAACTATTTATTTATAGCTTATTGAAACCTAAAAGCATTTCAGACATTTAGCTAGCTCAACCTTTTGTTGAACACATGGTTCAATTACCATGGCGAGCCAACTTTCTCATTGCTTAGTTGACCTCTTCAGTTATGTTCCTCAGTAACCAAGAGTTACGAGGCCAAAATCAATTCAAATGATTCTGTACAGTTATTTTTTGCCCATCTTCGATGTCTAGTGCTACACCTTGTATGCGGTTAAACATGGTCTATGAGCACCACTGGTTGGACAGAGTGGCACTCATGTTCCATGCTCAACATGATTAACAAATGTGAAACCAGGACTAATTGCAGGGTATTCCATAATGGGGAAAACCAGAAGAATCAACTCCATCTAGGCCCTGCTCTTTTTGGTGGTTATCATGTTGTTGGCCTCATCCCATCTCTTTCTCAAGTGTGCCAGATGTGGTTGGATATCTGACGGCTTTGTCCCCATCTTTAGGGCCAAAAAAAGGCCTAAATACTAAGCCAGTGACATGTGCCAGGATTCTTTAAATATAACAGCACATACAAAGAATGCAAACACTTAAGACATTCTTTGATGGCGTTTGGTACTTTACAGTATAATGTGATTCCAGGTAGGGTGCGTTTGTTTGCAGGGATGTAAAGTTACATTCCCTGCAAAGTGCTTAATTAAATTACATTGCAGCGTTTGTTTTGCAACAAACCGCTGCAATGTCATAATGCAATGTAATCACATTGCAACCCTTGGCTGCAATGTGATTGCAGCCCAAAACCAATGCAATGTACATTACATTGCAGGTTGCAATGTTTGTAATGTTATTAAAGACATTTTTACCCTTCAACTTTATTATTTTATTAAAAATATTTTATAATATTATAAATAAAATAAAAAATATTAAACTAAAATATATAATATAAAAATTAAAAATTAAAAAATAAAATATAAAAAATTAAAATTTATATAATATAGATAAAAGAAATTAAAATATAATATATAATATAAGAAATAAAAATTAAAAAAATAAAATATAAAAAATTAAAATTTATATAATATAAGTAAAAAATATTAAAATAAAATATATAATATAAGAAATAAAAATTAAAAAATAAAATAAAAAAAATTAAAATTTATATAATATAAGTAAAAGAAATTAAAATATAATATATAATATAAGAAATAAAAATTAAAAAATATATATAAAAAATTAAAATTTATATAATATAGACAAAAGAAATTAAAATAAAATATATAATATAAAAATTATATTAAATAAATGAAATAAAATATACAAAATTATAATAAAAAATAAAAATAAAATATATGACATTAAAAATATATTTAAGAGATAATATTATATAAAAATTAATAATAAAGAATACAAGTATATTAAATTTACATTTTAATAAATAAGGGTAATTTTGTAAATTAACATTACATTCCCTGTAAAGTCCTTGTAAAACAAACACTGCAATGTTATCTTCCCTGCATTTTAATCATTACATTACTCATATACCAAACACTGCAATGTTATCTTCCCTGCAATCACATTACCTGTAATCACATTCCCTGCAATCACATTACCTGTAATCACATTGCATTGTAAAATACCAAACGCCACCTTTATGTCTTGCTGAATCTCGGAAGTACGTGAAACGGTGAAATTGGCCTTCAATAAAAAGTAAAAGATGGCTTCATTACATCCATCGTTCGATTCAGTTTTCGAGCACAAAGTCAAATTAAAACTTCTAATCAAATATTAAACCTTGTAAACAACAAGGACAACCAAGATCATAAAACTTTCTAACAGTGAATCCTGACCAAAGATTAAATTAGCCAACTTGGTAACAAAACCTGAAATGCCAACTTCTGTACATAGACTTGTCTCGAAACACACAAAAGAGCGATGACCAACATATGCTACTTCTACATCTTACACTGGGAATATTCCATCAGCCCCCTCTGTCACATTGTTACCAGGAGTAAGGTTAAACTTAACTTGAAATTTTATTTCAGATGAAAAGGTTTATCTGTTTATTGGCACGAAAAGCAGCTAGTAAATAGGTGTATCCTAGTCCTGCTGTAAAGCTACCTTTATATAACTCAACACCACAGAAGCTAATTCAGTTTGATGTGAAGTGTAGTTATGATCAGCTCCTTCTACAATGTGCAATTTATGGTTAGGTATAATCTTGGCAAAATCCAATGCATCTTCAACAGGGATTATTTCATCAGCAGATCCGTGGACTGTCAAAACCCTGTAAATGAACACTTCATGAGACTTGCTTTTTATACCATTAATAACTTGAGAAAATTATCTAACACCACAAGAAAAATTCCAGAGGCATGTGGTTCATTCTCACCTGCATTCTCTAGGGATCTTAAGACATGCTTCACGCATGTCTATACTTAAGCGCTCCATCAAACTTTTCTCAGTCACACGAAATTCAACACTTCCTACAGACATAAAATCTCAAATTCTCAATGAATGTTAAATGAAGCTAGAATGACTAAGCAAGCAAGAAGTGGTAGAGGGGAATCTGCTCAATTAGTTTGTTGAATGATAAGGCATCATATCTTGATATTTCCACCATTCTACATCCAATTCTGGTTCATGATCAAACCGTATCAAGAATTTACACAGGTCATTTACTATGTTTATTTTTCTTCTAAAATTCAAAAAGCTAGAAGAAGGCTGGTGGAAGCAGCTTAATTTCCTTCATCACTTGTGATGCAGCCACAGAAGAAACACTTGGAGGGAAAGAAAATTTCAGTTGGAAGGACCAGTGACTTCTCAGTTATTGAATAATTATAGAAGCAAAGTAGCAGTTACCTGTCTTATTCTTGATATCAACAAATCCATCCTTCTTAATTCTGTCCACAGCATCTTTTCCAAAACGTTCTTCAATGCCTTTCTTCAAATCATAGCGGCCAGAAACATTGACAACTGTATGGATATCGTGATACTTAGAAGCATAGAGAAGCACCACATTACCTCCTGCATTTGCATTATTTTAGTTATATTGCAAGAGTGTAAATATGAAAACTTGCTAGTCAATGATTGAATCAAACCTTGTAAGTAGGCTGCTTGAAAAGAAAATTGCATTTGAACAAAGCTAGTTAAAGCAGACTACTTAAGCCTCATTAATTCAACATGAAAAGAACATGGAGTCTAAAATCTAAATTTATTCCTTTGTAAACTCTGCTGTCATATATGACAGCTACTCTAAGCTGTGGTATTCTATTTCTGTATCCAGTTGTAACATCAATAATTGATGATCAAAATGTTATCAGCAAAACACCTCTGAAAATCCACTCACCTTTGCTATGCCCAAGAATTGCACTTACTATGCGGTTTTCCCCGCAAAAGTGCTGGGTGACAGCATGTAAATCATCAGCTTCTCGCAAGTAGTTACCAAACTCAAATGAACCTTCGCTTTCTCTAAAACGAGTAACGTGTCAAGTAATTAGATGATAAGCATCAAAATGAATTCATAACTCCAAGACTGACATTAAGAGCATACACCACTTGACACAATTGAATCAAGCACAGTTACAATCAAATTCTCAGAAGTATCTATACAGTAATTCTAATTCTGCCAGAATATGTGACAATTGATTCATCAACAAAAGTGTGGTGAACATTAATGTCCAAGATAATTATCCCTTCCATTAGAATTAAATAAAAAGAATCTGTAGTAATCTGCAGCATTTTATATCAAATCAGTAAGAAACAGATATTGACATTATACACATCCCAGACTATTGGTATCTCTCCAAGGTGATCTAAATAGCCATGACACAAATGGTTATGAAACAGAAACCTCATAATAATGAAGCAATCTCCAAATAACTAGGAAACTAAACATGAATGTAGTCATTAAATCTCAAAAGTCCACGGCAAGTACCCTAGCATATATATACCACTTACCCATTTCCAGCAAAGTCGAAACGAAAGGCACTGATTCCTTCTTCCTCTAAAGCAACAGCAAGGTTCATCATAGTACAATCAGCCTGGAACACATGCCGATTCTATAAGTGGGCTTTGAACCCCATAAATAAGTGATTCTACATATCACAATTTCATTCCAACAATAACGGATTCTACGCCCAAGCCTATTCTTAATTAATACGAGCGTTTCAATGCTTGACTAAATCAAAGAACAGAAATATGAAAGGTCTCGACTAGAATTTACCAACCTTGGTGGATCTGAAACCATGGCATAAGACTACAATTTCTTTAGACCCAGTTTCATGTAACAAGCCCACGAGCTTTTCACCATGCTTGTTAGGAATCACTACTCTCTGCTGCTCAATCACTGAAATACAACAAGGGTCAGTCCCCAAGGTTCTTTTAAGTAACTTTTCAAAAAATGAAATCATAAAAACTCAAAACAAAATTATAAAACCTGGACTTTGGGCAGAGTGAGGGTGAGCCATCCTCAAGCTCAAGGTTGTTGCTGATGAGATGAAGGGATCTGGTGACAGAGGAAATTTAAGAAAAGAGAAAGTTTTAGATTTTGATAAATCGAAGATCAATGGAAGAAAATTACAAGCAAGAGTTTCCATTTCATCTACTTGCCTAGTGTTTCTTTTTCTGTTTTCTTACACTACAGCAGCAAAGCGAAGCTCCAAAAATGTTGTGGATAGGAAGGACAGGACGCTACAACAGAAAAACAACGGATGATTGTTTGAAGTGCAACAAGTCTTTAAAGCTTAGCCCGGCCCACTCCTTATAGGCCCGAGAAACTAATTAAGCTTGGAATGCCACAAACATGACTCATCTCTTCAAGAAAACACCTATTTTTGGGCCGATTATATTTATGGTCCACTAAAGAATATATAAAAAAGATATTGAAATTCATATTTTTCAATATAAAAATATAAATTTTATTTTTAGTTGTATTAATATGGAGCTTTTCTCAACCACTATATTCAAAGTTTCATTTCACTAGCTATTCTAAGGGAGGTTAAAAGAATTTCTAAATGAAAGTAATACATTGGGCAAAAGAAATGAAAATAATACAATTTTGATATGAAACCTTGTTATTATTATTGATTAAATTAATTCTTTTAATATGCATGAAGTAGTCTTACAATACCATTGAACTATTTAAGAAAATTCTCATTATAACTAGTGTTCAATTAATTATCATTAATTAAAATGATATCTCATATTTTATAATCATATGATTATGATGTAAAGTGTAAAAAACATCACGTGATCGTATCATTATATAATATAGCACGTTAATATGCCACATTAGTATCACATGACATAATAAACAAATGAGATTTAAACTACAGATACTTAGTCAATTATTAGGTATTATTGATTAAATATAACCTAAAAATAAAATTTATTTAAATTTTTTTTTTAAATAATTCACAAACTTCTTTTAGGTATTATATGAAAAAAATTATCATTTCTTTCTTTGATAATGATAAATATAGCATGTGACCGATACCTACAAAATTAGTCTTACTCTTTTCCTTTGAAAGTGTGTCATTTTTGTGACTTGGTAGAAAAAAAACTTAATAACATTAAATGTATTTTATTTTACTTGTTTGAAATGTCTCAGCATGGGTGAGACAGTGCTAATATAAATTAAGGACCACAGAGAGAAGAATATAATTGATGAAAAAGTTGGGATCCATATATAAAAGAAGAAATATGGAATGGTCTCCAGCCGTTTATAACCTCTCAATCACCTTCATTTCAATTCAATCATGTGCCATGCATGTTTCCATACGATGTGTCAATAATTCAATAAGTTAATTGTACCCTAACCCAAAACAAGGAATCAAAAGAAAACGTTAACATCCCTCGCGCGGGGACCCTGGAAAGGTAAATCAACGCGTTCACAAACGCATGGGTTGACAACCCTGAGGTACATCTTGATTTCATTGAAAAAGGAGGGGAATGAGTTTTTCCGCTTTTCAAGATACATCCCTGCGGTGCAGACTAAGCAGAAAGTCGTTCTTCTTGATATTTTTTTTTAAATATTGAAAATGAAAGAAGGTGGAACTTTCATGTTTTTAGCTGTATTACCCGCCCAATGAAGTTTTAGTAATTACAAAATAGAAAAGAAGAAGAAGAAACATTGAAATTTCAGCAAAATCCACCTTTCAAAATTAGACAGGTTTCTTTATGAGTTGACAACCCTCTTCCAAATCCTATGTAAGATAAACCAAAATAATATATATATATATATATATATAAATATATGTGTTTAAAATCAAATATTAAGTAAACTTCATATATACCCCTTTGGTATAATCATTTTTCACATATTTTTTTCATATAAAATTTTGCATTTTATTTTTATCCCATAGAAGTTAACTAGTTAAATATTCAATTTAATTTTCTGTAAAAAGATAATAAAATCCTTTTATCTCCTTATTCTTTCTTTATTTGTCTGAATTGGTTGTACATCTAGTTATTTCTTCTCTTTGTTTAAATACCTTGTTTCCTTTTTTAATGGGTGCAGAAACTACAAATTTGTGTTGGATGTGTTAAGTTTTGGATCTAGCTATATGTTTTCTTTCTTGATTTTAAAGTTGCCAAACTTATTACAAAATTTAGCTTTTTTGTTCTTTTGTTTTTCCACTTTGAAATTTGATTGGGATTGGAGTTTAGTCTTTGAACTGATGATATAAGGGAGTCGTTATTTGGCAACTATAGTGACAGTTAAGCGCCTCCTGCCTTAACTAGGTACACTATCCTTGCTATTATGGTGACAATTAAGCTGTGATGTTTACTGTGATGAAGAAATGCCTTGGTCTACTCTTAGTCGAGGTTTTGGAACTTCTTCCCTATGATGTTTTCGACTTTAGATTGGTTAATATTATTGATAGCAGATTTTTGTATACAGGAAAATAAATTTATTGTGGTTGACGCCTCTTAATAAATTGTATAGTGCAGGGGAATAGTCTTTTTTTGTAGCTACTTAATTTTTGTTTATGGTTGCAGGGATTACTTTTGAGACTCTGTAAAGGATGATTATGTGGAGATATTGGGAAGGTATACCTGTAGGTAGCAAATGGGGATGCTGACCAATATTTCTAATCCCCGTTTTGTGTTTTGTTCTATACTTTGAAAAGGGGAAGTTCCATCCCCTTTTTCTAATGAACTCTTATGAATGTTTTTTGAGAAAAGAAAAGAAAAAAAAAAAAAGAAAGTACCCATGCCTTAATTGTTAGGGAACCAATGCTTGGAGGGGTTTCAAATAACCGGCCTTGTCCACAAAGTAGGCGAGCTTGGTGTAGGAGCTCTTTCTTGAATTCATATTTCTTTATTTTTTCATCCTTCTTGCATAAAGAAAATGGGACAACCTTTATTAAAATCAAGAAAAAAAAACATAGCTGGATCTAAAATTTAACACAGTCAATACAAACATGCAGTTTCTGTACCCATTAAGAAAGGAAACAAGTTAATTAAAAGGAGAGAAGAAACAATTGAAAATACAACAAATTAATCTAGACAAACAAAGAAATAAAGGGATTTTATTACTTTGGTTTAACATTTCCTTTCTTCTTTTTTTTTTTTTAACATTTCTCACTTTGGTTTAATACAAAAATTGCCCATACAATTACATAAGAAATGGACGAGTATAATCAAGTATTTTAAGTAATATTATGATATCTTTAATTAAATTTAAATTTAAGTGACACAATTATTACCTATCACAGATTCAGATAAAATTTAAATAATGGCCTTCAATAAGTGTACATAAATATTGATGTGGTAGTAGTTAAGAGAATTGGCCAAAAGTTTAACCGCTCGATATTGGGAACGTCAAAAGGCAAAAGAATTCTATAACTCCCTTAGACTTTTTCAATATGGTAGGTTTAGGTTAGCACCTCCTTCAATTGGAAAATTATAATTTTGTTTGTGTTGCGAACCTTCTTTAGAACCTTAATTGATTATTACTAATTAAAATTCATGCGCTCAATCGATCTCATCATCAAATCTTAATCAACCCGTCCCTCCAGATTCTGGGAACAGGTAAGCAGCTGTAAGCATTAGCTGCATCACCATATGTGAACACAATATATAAAACATTTTTCTTTTTTGAAGGATTGTGTTCATACTTTCTTATGGAATCCAACATGGAAACAATATTAAAAGGAATCAATCAAGCGTTGGGTCATGGAAAGAAAATGAAACAAACAAAATGTTTTACGTGTAATTGATATAATTGACAATTATTAGTTTTTATATAATATTAATTTTCTCATGCAATCTCTTAAAAGTGTAGACGTTGATTAACATATTTTATATAATAAAATCGATATCATTTAATATTAGTCGAGGTCACCTGTCAATTTAGTGTGTTTTCGAAATGGTGAGTTTCATGTAAAATTTATTTGATGGAGGATTGTGTTCTGAATTTGCATGGAGTATGTATTAATCGTATGTATAACAATAAAACAATTAAGGGTATATATCCCAAAGGAAAACGAAGTGTGCATTCCCTCCTTGACTCTTTTCAAACAAACCATCGCGAGGGAGGACTTTGAAGTTTGACCATTACTTTTCTAATTTTCTCTTGGCTGGCTGCTGCTCTTCTCTCTCTTTCGCTTTCCTTGCTTCCGTCAATCTATTTGCTGGAGCAATTCTCTCTCTCTCCTAAATACTTTTCCAAGTTCTCGTTTACCAGACAATTCTTTCCTGTCTCTCACGATCACCATTGCACAAAGAGGGGGCCCTTGCTGTCTTGCTACCATTAGCCTTTTTTTTTTTTTTTTTATAATTTTCCTGATATCTTTTGTTATGGTTGCTTGGCTAATTTCTGCTACTTTTCAAACCCCTTCTTCCTCTCAGCTGGCTTTGCTTATTTCTCCCAAGTCCCAAGTGTGATCACCTTAATTGCGAGTTATTTCCAGAGACCCTCATCTCATCACTTTCCCACCCAATAAGTATCTCAGTTAGCTTAGTTTTCTTATCATGCGACACCAAGTTTCTTCTTTCAATAGATGATTTCTCCAACCTTCAAGCTTCAGAATCTTCCAGGAATGACATGGAAGGCAGAGAATACTCAAATGACATGGAAATCAAAACAGCGATAAAGGGATCCAAGAGGGATCTCGTACTGCTATTTTTTTAGGGAAAAAAACGACAACAAAGGAACCATTTAACTCCCATGGACGCTGTCTTCCACCTCGATGAAGCATCCCGTGCTGAATTTCTCCAATTACTCATGCACTCTACCGGCTGCACATACATTTGCCTATGGTCGTACATCCATCAAGCAAAGTATATCTTCTTCATCTCTCTCTATCTCTCTCTTTCACTTTTTTTTTTTTAATTTTTATGATTTGTGAACCTAATATTTTGATTCTTTGCAGCTGTTTAATGTGTTGGGATGGACGTTACAATGAAGAAAGCAACCAACCCAGAGCTTTGAGACTTTTCCTCGAGTACCGGCAATTAGTATTCCCTCTCGAAAATGATAAGTATGGCAAAAAAATTTCTTACCAATTTTTTTTCTACTTGATCAGTCAAGATATAGTTTCGCCATTAACCTGTTGAATTTCTGCGCTACAGTGGCCTCGTTCCAGGATTTGCTTTCAGGAATAATAGGCCTTACATTGAGTTAGGGGAATTGGAGCTTCAGAACCGGGTAGCCCATCACACACAACGGCAATTTTATGGGGTAAAGATCAATGGAAAATACTTTACGATAAGAATTAAATATTGCATTTTTGTTTAACCAGACTAACCTAACATCTTTCTGTCTTTATTGCAGGAAGCAGGAATTAAGGTTTCCTTCGCTTTGTTTCCCAAAGCTTATGGCTAGCTTGATCTTGATAATTAATGCAAAGTACAATAATCCTGACGTGCTTCCTTTTGTCGGTTAAATATTGCAGACGGCTGTATTCATGGGATGCAGGAGTGGAGAGATTGAGTTAGGGTCGTCCAATGTGGTACAAGTAAGGAAGTAAAACGATCGGATATGAATATAGTATAGATATATTTAATGCCACTTGCTTCGTTTATTGAAAATATATATCTATATAAGTATATCTAATTTGCCACTGAACTTATGATCTTAATTATAGCTCAACATGGAGATGGAGATGAGAGGTTTTTTCCCAGAAGACTTTTCAAGACGATCTCCTGTAGGAGATCAGCTTCCCCAACCCCAACCAACTGATCCGAACAGGCCATCTTCGTCTTCATCATCGTTAAGGTCACTGTCCACGGGTAGTCCAGACTCTTCTCTGATCTTCACCATCCCAAGCGCATCCCGCCCCCAGGTTCCAACCGATGCGACACCTTCTTTACTGCAGCCAATCTCTTCCTCAATCACCGACCAACACCAACAAGCCATGCAGGCCTTGTCTCAAATACGGAGCAATATTCAGTTACCGACGCTAGAGAGCGAAAATGCTGCGATGACCAGAGCAATCCTTGCCGTTTTAACCTCTCCTTCTTCTTCTTCCTCTTCAACATCCCAACAACCCCAGCAAAGTCAAAATTTACTTTACAGTGATTACCAGCTTAACCCCAAAGCTGGTGCATTTAAATGTTTTGTTGCCTCTATGTTAGGAGCCCCTACAACACCAGCAAGGGCCAGTTTACGAGCCCAAAGTATGCAGAAACGAGCCGTTTTGTTCTATAGAAAACTGAATTTAGCGAGGCGTGAACAACAGCTGCGAATCCGCCCCACTAGCAATCAATTGCACCATATGATGTCAGAGCGAAAAAGGCGAGAGAAACTCAATGAAAGTTTCATTGCATTGCGATCTCTTCTTCCTTCTGGCACCAAGGTATTATTTCAATCTTCAAAATATAGTTATGAAGTTTCAACATGAATTAATTTTATTATGCATCAAGGATTTATGCACAACAATGTTTATCGTAAAAAAATTGAAGTCATTAAGTTAAATTTGGTCATGAAATCATTCATGTAGAAAGACAAGGCATCGGTGCTCTCTAGTGCAAGGGAACACTTGACCTCATTGCAAGCTCAAATTGTGGAGCTTAATCGGCGAAACCAGTTATTAGAAGCTCAGCTTTTGCCTTCTAGAGAAGCGGTCGGCGGGGAGGTAACTGGTTCATCAAACGAGAGATTTAGTGTTCGGATTACACCTGTACCCGAATCAACATCAGAACAAAGAATCATGGACCTGAGAGTCAGTGTTAGAGGAGAACGGCCAATAGTGGATGTCTTAATCCACCTGCTACAATTCTTGAAGCCCGACAGAAATGTGAGCTTGCTGTCCATTGAGGCTAACACCCACATAACAGAATCAGGCTCCGTTAATAATTTTAACTTGAGACTGAGAATAGAGGTATGCGCACAAACTAAGATTTCAAGCTGCATGAGAAAAATTTTGCAATAAGATATACTTTCTTGAACCAAAAAAAAAAAAAAAGCCTAGTATATACTCATGTTTTTTCTTTTTCAATATAGACAATATATATATATATATATATATATGCTATTATTATGTTTTTGCATGAAAGCGATATGTTTAAACTTGCAAAAAAACGAAGGAGGGGTTTCCTTCCATAACAATTACTAATATCTTGGGCCCATATATAGTTTAATTCCCTGGACTTATATATTAAAATTTTTTTCTCATGACGAGAAAACTGAATTGAAGCTTATGAAATTGATGGCAAGGAAATGGATGTTTGATAATACTTTTGTGGTGTGTAGGGCAATGGATGGGATGAATCCACCTTCCAGGAAGCAGTGAGAAGGCTAGTCGCTGATCTGGCACAGTGATATTTTCCAATATTTATCACTCTCTAATTAAAAGTGGTCAGACTGATTTATTCTGCGGCCAACAGCCATTGTAGTTGATGGTGTGCTGAGTCTTTTTTGTCTCTTTTTTACCCTCTGATCACGTCCTTTTGATCTCCATCAGCTGTTTCTGAGGTCAAAAATAATACTATTAGCGATGCGTCACAATTTTGGTAGCTTAAGGGATTAATTGAATAGTTGATTTTCCAATTGTATGACTATATAGTTTGTGTCGCCCATATTGACTGCAATTTTTTTTTTTGGTTAAAAGGGGAGACTATGACAGCGACCCTCTTCTTTAATTTAAGCAAGAAACCATACGTAAAAACAACAGCAGAATATTGATAGGTGCATTTAAAGTTGGTCCAATGTCAAAAAATATATTTCTTTTTCAAGACCACCCAAGCACCAACCCATTTTTAAAAAAATCTTCAACTTGTGCTGCTCCCTGTTATTGTACTTGTATTCTATTACGGTATATTGAGGCTTTGTCGTAGATTTGCCTGGCTGAAAACGTTTGGCCACGCCGTCACTTTAGGATTCCCAAATCCAAATAAATTAAGTTGGGTCTTTCGTTCTCTGTTTCCTGTACGTAATAAGGAAAAGAAGAGAGACGGCGCTTTTGACTGGCAACTTTTTCCTTGGGACGGAAGCTGTGTAATTTCGTCCCTGGACCATGTTCTTTTGGCTGTTTTGTCATCCACTGACTGGTTTACCTAATCTGGTTTCAGGGGTGGGGGGTGGGGCCGGTATCGGCAACACTTGGACCAATGCTAGTTTAGCATGAAAGCATGATCTAATACTGGTTCTCACTTCAATTTAACAATAATAATATTTACCTGCACGTTGGATTTCCTCTTATTTAATTGCGTTTATTTGTGGGCGTGGACGGGTCAATATGATTTGGCTACCCAAGTCCAGAGGTCATCATTGATTTAATCTACGGGTCAATATGGTAGTACTAGAAGTTTTCTTCTACATGAGTTAGCTTTAATCATGATCGAAAATTCTGTGGCAAACGCAGAGATTAATTCTTAATTTTACTTGGTCCTTTTTTTATACATTAAGATTGTTATAATTGATGAACGATTGCTTAGAAATATGTATAACATACACGTTCTATTTTGTTACAAATTCGACCTATTACATATACTTTTTATGGTTTTAATTTATTTTAATTTAAGATTAAATTAAAAGAAATTATGATAATTTTAACCAAAATATCAACCATGTGTACGTGTAAAGCTACATGCCATATCATGACTGGCTGAAACTCTCAACGTTTGCAGCTGAGACAATTAGTCATAATTTTCCCTTACAACAGAATTTCCGAATTCAAGCAAAAATCAAGCTCAACAAAAGACTTAATTGGCTGAAAACAAGAAGGGGGAACCACCCCTTTTTTCTGCTACGGAACAGAGAATCCGGAGTAATTCACCGACAAATCAACATCTCACACACGTACAGCACACTTTCAAGGAGTTAAACCATAGTCTAGCTATTTACCATCAACAAATCCTGTGATGGTCGAACACTGGCTTTTTCAGCGCTAAAGATGGCATGGATTTCCCATCTCCCCAACTGCATTTTATGACTCTTTATATGCAGAATAGTTTTCCTCAGCCTTCTCATGAAATGGATTGAGGGTTCAAAATCTAATTGATTCATTGCAAAAATCACTTTTCATCGTTAGACAAGATAGTGTGAATTTACTTATTCGAAAGTGATAAATACAATAAAGATTTCTCTAATTGTAAGTAATTTAGTAAGATTCGAATTGTCAACACCAACTGATTTTTAAAGTATAATTTTAATGACACTTATTTTATCCGTAACACTCTAATGATACTCGGGTCATCCAAAATACTTCATATATTTAAATAAATTTTCTTAAAATAAATCCATACCCCTTATGAAAATAGATTATTCAAATATTGTAAATTTGTAATACTTTTAACTTTAAAATTATAACAAGCCGCCCATATCAAATTGCCCAGATCCAGCTACACCATGCAATTGCGTTGATTATGGCTTTATATTCTTGATTTCCTAAACCAGAAATTGTCCCCAAAAATAAATACCGTGTATGATTGGGTTTCTTTTCGTAAAAGTATCGAGTAATAACATATAGATTCATTACTTATACCAATGGAAGGCCTAGGAGTGAAACTCGATCTAGTATGACACAAAAAACATTATCTGCAGTTTACATTATGATATCAAGTCAAAGGATCTGTCCGAAAGGTGAGCACTAGAATATCCTGGTTGCATCACAAAAGATCAATATTCAAATGTTAAGATATAGAAGTCTGATGATAAGTCAATACTTAGCTAGCAACAACCCTTTTTCATGCAAGGCAAAATTCGACTTCCCATGTTATAGATTCCCACAAAGTTTTTAAGTCCCGAAACACTGAACCAAACAAATCGGGGGGAGCCTTTTCAAGGCCTGAGAGTTCCTAGCTGTCGCCTTTTTGATGCATTTTCTTCTCAGACCTATTTATAAACCAATTATTCAAAAGCCAGTGGATCCCACTTCTAGAAACTACAGATAATTCTACCCTGAAGAAAAAGAAATTAACATTTCTGCCCCTCTTGTTTAATTTTATATTACTATATTAATGAAGGGTCTTCATGGTGACCGTATGCATCTGCACCAGCATCATCAATCACGTTGATGAAAGAAGAGGGTTGCGGTTTTAGTCAGCAGGAAAAGGTTCCATGCCGGGTCGGAGGAAGCACTTTTTGAGAAGCTTTTACACGCAATGTGTGCCCCTCAGTCAAGTTAAGAATCTAATTGCACGAATAAGATACAGAACAATCATTTGAACACATGCTATAATTAGTTTCAGTCAAACTATGACATTAATTAGCGGCTTGAAGAAGCCTCGTCATATGAGATTCATAGACTTGGAATTGTGTATCACTGACCACTCTTTCCTTCTTTCGGGTTTTCCTCAATGTCATCATTCTTCATATATCCACTGCGACTGAAATCTGCAAACAAGTCAAATTCATTAAACGAAAAAGGCTGGGATAAAGTTTTCTTTGGGAGGTTTATATGCAACAAAAAAGACGAAGAATCTGACTAGTTTATAGCTCGCCAGGAACTGTAATGCCTCTCCATTGTGCGTAGTTGGGGCTGATGTCAAATGTTGTAGATAGGTACGTACCATTCTAAGGAGATTGAAGCACGTTCTCTGTTTCTCAGGACTACAGCTGTTGCTTCACAAAGCAAAAGCCTACTTAATTCCTCTTCTGAGCCAAGAAAACATTGCAAACTTTCACAAAATTGTTTTGAATTTTACTGATAAATTTATAGAGATAATTAACCGCATGAAACATTTGACAAGAAACTGGATCAAGCTTCTTCTGCTAGCTCGGATAACTGAATCAAATGCAGTCCCAAACCCTCTCAATTGATGCCTAATTTTATGATGATAAGCAGATTAATTAGCTTCATTGCAATTCCCCAAATATAATAACTAGGAAGATGGAGTACACAACGATGCTGAACATGACAAAAAAGAAATGTTTTTCTTGTTGACAAGCGGTTTGCTTGAACACAGATAATGTTCTGAGAAATGATAGTTATTTATCATTGGGCATGGCTCCAAATCAGGGAGCAGTCCGCTATTTCTTTGGCGGTGGCGGTTCTTTCTTTGGCGCTTGGAGGAGAAGAGGATTGAGTGCCATGCAGAGGCAAAAAATGATATTAAAGAAATACATGCCGAGGGCAATGTAGCCAGCAGTTACAGCAGTCAAGACCCGTGTGCAGTAGGAAGAGACCAGATGGCAGATTGGTGACCATTGTGCATGAGTATTCCCTTTCATCTCCATGTAAAACATTCCCAAAGTTGCTGAATTGATTGAAGCAAGTAGCATTGCAGCAACCTGGTCCAGAATATAATAGCCCAAACGAATCAGAATAGTTAACCAGATGAACACAGCTAGAGCAAACCAGATTTTCAATTCAAAAATGTATATAATAAGGCATTAACAGATAAGATGAGGGAGGAAGATGATGTCCAAACGGTACCATATCAGAGGCAACAATGCTTCGCCAAAGCAAACTTGTTCTAGGAAGCAGTAAAACCAGGAAGCTGTAAGCACTGACTATTGAATTAATCCCCATGAAGTACCTGAAATAGTAATGCACTCATCAGACATCAACAAAAGGAAGAAGAAAATTAATTTAAACGGAGCCAAAGTAGGGGGGAAAGTGAAATAATTAATGGTTCACTCCTTGATTTACATGAAGCATGAAACGTCCTTGGCCTCTATTTTGATGGAATGTAGGGAGGGGAGAGGGACTGTCTCATGGCTTATTCCCATTGCAATGGCGGCTACAAGGGAAGCAAGGGCAGCCAAAACCCTGAGCACCAAGGTGCACTTCGTCCTGAATAATGCTGAAGGCTCTGCATCCGACATCTTCCACCACCAAAAGACAAAATTTATACTTTGCACTTTGTTTAAATGAACCATAATCAAAACAAAAACCATAACATAGCAGTATTGTCAAAATCAAAGTAGCACAATTGATCTTACAGGCCAATTTTACTTAAAAATGAATAATATGGGGAAATAAAGGCATCATAATTAACCCAAGTTCTTAGACGTTACCACAAGAGAAAGTACTTGGATATTTTGCAGAAGTTAATTAAACAACTTAATTAGCATTCACTCTTAGCAATATTATAACTCTTACCAGACAAGAAATTTAATGAAAATAGTTGAGGAGACTGCTAGAGTTTAGTTAGAAAAGATGCAATTGTACTTCCAAAGAACCAACAAAAAAAAATGTTATGACGAAAAACTTATACATGCGCACCCATTGTTATATGGACATGTTACCTAGTCCCTTGGAACATCCATGCTCTGTTTCTTTATAGTGATTGTGTCGGTTTCATGCTTGTATAAGTTAACAAGAAAAAATTAACAACACTGAATCAATATATTTAGAGGGAAATAAAAGTTTGCTCACCTGCTTGAAGGCGTAAAAGCAGTTACTATTAAGCCTGTAAGATGAATACAAAAAGGTTTACAGTAGGATTTAGGGTCTGCTGTAGATTTAAGAAGACAGCGTAGGGTTTCTCTTTTCTATTTGTACTTGTTAGAAGGGAACAAAAGATTTTATTTTATTTTATTTTTGGGTGGGGGAGCGGTGGTGGCGTAATAAGAATTCTTGGTAAATAAGTTAAATTGAGCATTGCGAATTTAGGGAACATTTTCCTACTCTATCAGTCCAGCATGATATAGCAAGAAGATTGCCAGGTAGGGCATTTACAGTTCACGTCAATCAATGGCCCAGCGTAAGTGGCGTCATGTCCAACCTTTTCCTTCAAAAATTCAAGCCGGGTTTTGACTTGGACTTCCCTGACAATTTCATTGTCATGCAGAAAAACAAGTAGATTACAAATTTAGGAGCCTCATCCAATCATTTCAATTTCTTTGCCGACTTCCTCTTTTCTTTTTTGGGTCAGGCAATTCCCTGTTAAGTTCGGAAACCATGGGCGTAGAAATAAAAGCAACAACATGTATCTTTATGAACCCAAGGCCAGAACAAGACTAAGACTACATATATATAATATTAAAATTGGCCACGTTAACATGTACAAAGTGGCTGGACAAATGACCATCTTGAGGAAGACTGTAGGATACCCCCGGAAATTTGAATGAAGATCCTGAACTCTTCCTTCATCTAAATTGATTCCACAAAACTTTCCAACGCACTATACGACACATGTACAAATACGACCAACATATTCAAAGGTGGAATATGACTATGATTCGAAGGACTTTCAAATCCTTCCATCATTGTGTCCACTGAAAAATTCACCTAGCTAACGACTGATCCAAAGGGAGAAGGCAACCCCACAAAAGACTGAACCTGCAATGGGAACAAAGGGGGATTCAGTCCGAGTCAAATGCACACTTAAGCTTCAACGGCAGTAGCAGCTTCTTCATCGGTAGTATCAGGGGGAATTATTTCTTCTGATGTATCCCCATCAGAAATATCTGTCTGTCTTTCCTTCTTTCTCTCAGCTTCAAGTAGCTTTTCTCTAAGTTTCATCACAAGTTCTTCACAAGCACTTTCATTTTCAGCCAAAAATTTTTTAAAGGCTTCCTTGCCATGGATTTTCCGGTCATTGAAACTGTAGAATGCACCAGACTTTGTCACAAATTTGTGTTTTAGCGCCAAATCTATGATCTCTCCTTCCCGAGATATTCCCCTGCCAAACTCTAGCTCAAATTGAGCTGTCTTAAATGGAGGGGCAAGCTTGTTCTTCACAATCTTCACAAGAACTTGACTTCCAATAGTCTGCAGATTATAGAAATATCAAAAACACAACGAGACATGGAATATAAAACAGAACGAGATTTACTCTAAAGAAGAGAAAATTATCTAGATTTGGATCTTTTGTCATTTCCTATCTTCTACATGAGTCCCTTTTCTGCCAGAAACTAGACATGCAACAGAGTAAAAAATGGAAAGGACTCAATTTATGAAAAATCAAGGCCTTTCAAAATTAGATTGAGTAAGCTAGAGGTTAGATACAAGCTGGCTCGAAGATCAAGACAAGCAAATATAACATGTTTAACTTGCTTGGGAATGTAAGAGACCATTCAAAGGAAATTTTAATGAGTTGCTCAACAGAGTTTCAACCATGCTAAAGGAAATTTTGATAAACAAATCATTGCCACCCAAGCACATTAGACGTGTGACTTATACGATGGGAGGACCTTTTTACACTACTACATCCAAACCCAACCAACAAACTGAAGAGGAAAGAAAGGATGGAACTTGATACCTCTTCTCCTTTCTTGACAAGCCCTGTTCTCCTTATGTTTAGACGCACTGAAGCATAGAACTTTAGTGCATTACCACCGCAGGTAACTTCAGTTGGCCCACCAAATCCACCAAAAGTTGAAAGTTTTGACCTCACCTAGTATGTGTAAATAGTAAAGATGTGTTATAATAAACAAAAATTCCATGCTTCACTTATCTGCAGAACAAACTAATATAAGAAAAAAAAACAGAACTTCATTTTGCATTCTCAACCTAAAAACCATGAGAAATCTGCACCTGACCAAAATCAAGAGCTACAATTCAGCTAGGAAATATTACATCAAGCTAATAGCCATCCAATTAGTAGTCTGCATTTCTAATAAAATCCTTAAAAAATGGGACAAAAAGTTTACCAGGGCAAAACTCTAAAAGCACATGACACAGAGAGTATAAAGTTAATCTTTTTTAAATAAACTCAAAGCAAGAACTTTATAACTTCATATTAGCAAACTAAATCTTCAGAGACTATAGTGTTAATATGGAGTTGATCGTCAAAACTCATCAAGGACATAATCAGGATCTAAAACTTATACCTGATTTACAAAAATCAATATAGTTTGTGATAATGATAAGGAATGGCTCAATTTACGAAGAGCCTGGCTCATCAATCGAGCTTGCATTGCCATATGAGCATCACCCATCTCCCCATCAAGCTCACCTTTAGGCACAAGGGCAGCTACCTGAGGAAAAAAAATTGAAGCATCAATTAGGACTCACTGCCAAATAAATATGATAAAAATTGCAGTACTGCACTGAAAAAAAAATACAGAATATCAACCCTTCAAGGATGAATCCAATGTATTTGCCACAACAACAATTATTTCGAAAAATCTTCCTTCAAATTAGCATCATAGCACAACCTAACTAAGTAAGCAGTCTAGAGGGAAAATGCAGACAAAGAGAAGAAAGCAGACCCACTCTGCCAACTACCAGCTGTTATGATTGGGTCACACTCCCTCAAGGAAAAGAAACGAATCTAAAAACACCTTACACTGTCAACAACAACAACATCAACAGATCCACTCCGTATTATTGTATCCACAAGACTGAGAGCTTGTTCACCACAATCGGGTTGTGAAAGAAGCAAATTCTCAGTGTTTACCCCAATTGCCTCAGCTAGAGCTGAATCAAGAGCATGCTCAGCATCAACAAAAACACAATAACCTGCATTTGAATGGTATAAAACATGTTAGTATCCAGCAGAAAAGTAACCCAAACAACCTCAACAGAAGAGAAGAAAGTCTCAGACAAAACCTCCTCCACCCTCCAAATGTGATCACCATATAATTAGATTTAAGAATGTTATACACTGTATACAACACACCTTTGTGAAATTTCAGATGTTTTTTTGATAATAATCTTTTGTATGTCAGAAATCAAGAATCAACAGACAAGGTGTATGTTGGGATTTAACATGAACGCTAACATATCATAGATTCCTTCTATCTGTTGTAATCATGAAACAGATGAAATGTGTCTTCTGGTAGCATAGTGGGAAAAAGTTACAAATGCAAAATGGGAAGCTATTCTACTCTGTCAACACAGAATAATGGATGTCTTAATGAATGAGCGGTTCATCATAACAAATCATGAAATCACACAGTACTAAGTTAAAAAACACTAAGCAACCTCCTTGCTTCTGTGCTTCAGCAATTACATGTAGAGCAAGAGTTGTTTTCCCAGAAGCCTCTGGTCCATATATCTCCACAACACGTCCCTGTAAAATTCCAATAAAGAGATGTCTAAGGAACTAATAAACATCACACAATTACTTAGTAGCAGGATGTACTAAGGGAGAAAATAAAAAAAAAATGAAACAAGAATTGAGTACCTTTGGAAGTCCACCAGTTCCAAGTGCTATGTCCAAAGCAAAAGAACCAGTGGAAATTACCGGAACATCTTTAGGAGACACAGAGCGACCAAGCCACATAATAGATCCTTTTCCAAAAGAACTAGTAATCTGATCCAGGGCTTGTTTTAGGGCTAATTCTTTCTTGGACATATTCTCGTCACATGAGTCGCTTCCATCTGACTTTGATTTTCTTCTACCTTCAGTCAGACATAAACCAAGATACACCCGAACACAGGAAAATAAGTACCATATTTAGTTTTAAACTCAAACAAATCCAGCTAAAAAAAAAAAACAAAGAACTCCATCTTTTAGATGGAATTAACTTGAGCACTATGATTTATGGTACAGTTGACTTGTTTCATTTAAAATCATCATAGATTCAAAGATTCATTAAGTTAATAAAAATCCCATGATAAAGCACTCTTCTACAAACACATTCAGATAAATACCAGATTAAAATTTCTAGCGAACCAACGTACATGGTTTAATCAACCTATAGAATATAAAATACCCAAATGACAATATTTTATAAACTATCAACATTGAAATTATAGCTTGTAATGCAAGT
Organism: Theobroma grandiflorum; assembly: GCA_036013995.1. NCBI lineage: Eukaryota > Viridiplantae > Streptophyta > Magnoliopsida > Malvales > Malvaceae > Theobroma > Theobroma grandiflorum. Next base: position 42,397,576 of record CP142129.1, read on the forward strand.
TTCAATACCTTTAGAAGAAAAGCTACACAGCTGAGAAGATGACCCTAATACCCCTCTCCTGCATACCTGCAAAGAAAATGATTCAAAGTTCGTACCCTTCCTAACTTTCTTATAGAAAATGAACACAGTGCAAGATAAGCAGATACATAGGATAGAACAAAAGCAAAGGGATATGAACTTATAGAAGAAAATAAACAGAAGGGTAAAGGATCAAAACCTCTGGAGCGAAGAGAGAACGTTTCAGATCAGAAATATTTCGAAGAAACCTCGCCATAGCACGCTATGAAAGGGCTGGGCTCTGTTTAGAACTACAAAATCCAAAAAAAAAAAGGAAGATGGAGAACAAAATAGTTATGATAAAATGTTATTCCATGGATTACAAAGCATGGGTTTATTTCTTTTTCTTTAAAAAAGGAGAAGAAAGAGAGCAGAGAAATGGATAGTAACTCTGCTCAGTGATGTTAGGGTTCTAGGTTGAGTTTCCCTCCTTTTTGACATTTCAGTCTGGTTAAGTACCAGGGACTGGATGCTGAATGGGCCGACTGGGCCTTGTGAGGATTTGTTGTCAAATTTCTAAAGGGCCCATTTTTAGCTAAAAAAATATGGTTGAGTTGACAAGAGAATTCAAAGTTCAGTAAACAACAAAAAAAAAAGGGTGTCGACATTGAAAATTTAGACCCTAGCTTTCATATCGTCTCCTGTTTTCTAGCTTGCCAGCAACAGCAGGCAGGCTCTAGCAGCCCAAGTAAACTGAGTTGTTCAATCCCCCAGGTTCCCTTTAAAGAGAGAGCTGCAAAATTTCCTTCCGGATCCTCTTGGAGAAAATATGGTCCCTGGAATCCTCAGCCTTGTTGCATAAACAGCACCTTAAATTTGGAATATCAATTCTCTATGAACTAAGAGTGGATAGAGGGGCTAATCTGTCCAGGATGGCAAGCCGGAAGGTGAATGAATGCTTGGGAATATGGTTGTTGGGGAACCAGATGAGCCAATGCCAAGAAACTTTAACAAATCCCATGTAGAAGCAGCTTTATACACCCAGATTTAGAAGGCAGCCAAATTCGCAAAGTGGAGTCAGGGCCAACTGCAAGCAAAGGTCTGGCAACATCGCTGAGTTTCAGGAGCTTTTTCGAGTGCAAACTGCAGGCACCTGGGTTGGGATATGAATATTTCTAAGACATTGGGCTTTTGGCTTTGATCATTTTTTACTACTTTCCTGGAAATGAGGCTGCCATGCTGATCGTGCTGGTCGAGTACCAATGTCTTCTCTTGTTTTTCTATAAATAATAAAGTTGCTGCTTTGAAATTCCAAGTTACCAATCAGTAATTCCTAAGAACAACCTCGGCCAGGAAACCATTTTCTACTTATTACACTCAAGTTTGAATGGACCCATCATCATTGACATAATTGCTTCCATCCAACCAAACAAACCATTTTTAACAAAGCAATTAAGGTGATAACGGGTGGAACGCTATGAAGATAAATGAATTTTGTATGCTCTTAAAATTCTCTTTTCATCAAATCTAAACTAAGAGCAAGTCATTGTTAAATTAGCAATTGGATTTTGTTCATTTATCAAACTCCATGAAAAACGAATCAAACCACTCTGGTTAAGCTTTCAAGGCCCATCATACCTTCAATACGACAGAAGCAGAAACGAATATGATGGCAGACGAGAAACTTTTAAATCGGTAGCCTTTCCGGTGGAAATTGGGAGATATAATAGAAAAGGTGAAAACATAAGAGATTCCCGAAGAAATTAAATCATTGGCGACACCATAACATCACTCGCAAAGATTACAAATCGCAGAAGAGAAAAAAAAAATTATAAAACCAATAAATTTAATTAAGAAAAAAAAATCAACTGATGAGTTGGCAAAGATATTAAAAAATAACTATAATTAGACTGGCCATAACATAATTTTAATGATAACAGGCTATCACAACAAGAACACTAAAGGCAGACATATACTCAATTGTTTCAGGAAACATTCACATAAAGAAAATCTCAACACATCTCGACTACCAGACCACGTCCTATCAAACCAACAGACCAAAAAGAAAGGGAAAAGAAGGATTCTCCAAGCCAATCATTCATGGTATAACATGAAAAATGTAAAAATAAATAACCACCAAAACTGCAAACCCCCCCTTCCCTTTCTCTTCCAAATCAATATTTTATAGACCACCCTGCTAGCGTCGCCACATATCTGCCACAGCAGCAATTAGAATCTACTGCTGCTTGCATTCTGGAGGCCTCTCACCTTGTTGTCCTTCCCCTTGTGCTCTTCCACTCTTCTACAGTACAAAATAAAAAATAATCAGGCATAAATATCAATAAGAGGGGCCAAAAATGAGGTCTAAATCTAAATGATATGGAATTGGTGTACCTTCTGTGCAGATGAAGACTGCAGCAACATTTTCATGCAATTTAACAAAGAACAAACAAAAAATTAGCATCACTTCAAATTCTGAAAGGATTATTGCACATACATATAAGATACAACCAAAATCTAGCATCTCATACCTTCTTTTTGGTCTTACTTTCTTCTTCATCATCCTCATCATCCTCATCATCATCATCCTCATCCTCTTCATCATCTTCATCCTCATCCTCATCAACATCATCATCTTCATCATCATCTTCTATCTCAAGCTCGTCTGCCTGAATAGCTTCTCCTGTAAACCATGACACAGCATGTGGAATAATCTTGTCTCGAATAGTAGACCTGCACAAATAAATAGATCACATAAAATCATAAGTATTTTGTACAAGTAACATTTATTGCTGATGTCTCCACATATCAATTAGACTGATAAACATAGCTCATACGAAGCATTAGTAAGGTGAGTTCAAACTGAGAAACAAGCCAATGACTAGAGGTAAGCTGAAAAGAGAACACACCCTATGTCATAATCCTGTTCCATTTGATTTTGCAGCTCCTCAGCCTGTGCAAGAAAGTAAAAACCATTAGAAGACCAGAAATAATTAATCAATCATCAAAATTTTATGCAGATATGGTGAGGTTAGCCATACAGTATCTTCATCAATATCTTCATCATCGTCAGGAACTTGAGGTGGATTAAAGAAGTTGAAGAAACTTTCACAATCTTCCGTTTTAGTGATTGGCTTGGCATTCTTTGATCCCTTCTTAGGCTTTTTTTTAAGGAGCTTTTGTGTTAAGCATTTTCCCGGATACCATTCAATCTCCGTCCTACAAATTAAGTGCCAAAAAATTTTAGTTAAACTAAGTAAGAAGCCTCAAAATCTAATTATACAATTAGAAACTAAAAAAAAAAGTAATAATGGTACTTACCCAATAGCTTTCTCAAGAATAGGTTCATCTTCATCAATCATGTGATATGTCTTTGTCAACAAAGTATTCTTGAAATAAGGATTGGTGTCAAAGTAAAACTCAAGCTTGAATCCTTTGGGTTCCTCTATTCTATACCACTTAATATCCTTGAGATATTTGAGAGCTCCTTCATCACGTTCAGTGATCTAATTCCAAAAGCAAAACAAGTAAAAATGAGAATCACTGTTTCCAACAAGAAAAACGCATCAAAACAGCAATTATAACTGGATAACTGACCTCCTCAGACAACACTTCATTATTTTTCATTGCAGTAAGCCAAAAATCAGGCACTCCTTTCTCTGTAGAAAGCATAATTGCATAAATATCCATACAAAAAGAAAGAAAGGAAGGGATAGAGCAAAAAAGGACCAGAATAAATAAGATCATACCTTCGGCAGCTTTATCCTCTCCTTGGTCCATGGTTGCTTCATTTGGAGTTCCTTCAGCTTCACCAACACCATTCACAATATCATACCGCTACAAATGTATGATATCTAATCAGGCAACAAACAATAGTAACTGATTAAACAAAAAAAGAAACAAAATTCAAAAGGCAAACCTTGGCATATAGGGGTTGATATAGTTTCTGATATTTAGCTTCAAGTGCTGCTCTCTCCTCAAAAAACTTAACCTCCAACTCATCATGTTGGCTCTGTTAAAAAATTGGACAACTCTGAACATCAAAATGGCATTCCACTTCCAAACATATTGTAGCTCAATTCAATTGAAAATGGACTACAACAATCTAGTCCAGCTAGGTGAGAATATAAATTAAAATGCAACGTTACACTCAATCAAAGTAAATCCAATCCAATCCAATATCAAATCAAAACTTTGCACAGATATTCTTAGAAATTCAACAAAATTGAGTAAACTTATACATCAAAGGACACGGAAGTTTCTTCACAATGGAAGTAAATCCGCACTCAAATTCAATTAATATGACAAAATAAACCACAAGTGATACCATAGTAACATTTCACAGCACAGTAACAAAACCAACTTAGCAAGAAAGAACATGCCTGGATCTCCCTGAGAACCTCCACACGCTTCCTGACATTCGGTGACAGATTCTCCAGCATATCGGTGTGCTCCCCAGCAAGATTCTGAAGCTTATTCTGCAAACCAGAATATCAAAAATATCCAACCAATCAATAAAAACGCAAAAAAAAAAAATGAAGAAACAGAAATAAACCAAAAACATCAAAAAATAACTTTCCATTTGACAAAAAACATCTAAAAAAAATCATTTCTGAGAGTCACCGACCTTGAGAGCGTTAACAAGGCCCGCTCGAGCTTCCTCGTTAAGAGCTGCAACCCAAAAAGAAATTAAACAAAAAAAATAAGAGATAAAAACGAAGAGGAGTGAAGCGGCAGAGTTAAGGTTTTAGGGCAGACGGAGATTACCATCGCCGAGATCGGCCATGTTGAAGTTAATCCCTTCGTTGCTCATTGAGGATTCTTATAGGGGAAAAGAAGGCAAGAAGAGTGATTTGGAGAAAGGGGGAGCTAAAACCCTAGATTGGAGAGAGTGGAGCGAGAAGGGAAAGGAGGGATGGAGTTTCAAGGGTTTGAGAGGCGCATAAAAAGGACGTGGCCTCGCTTAAATTCCTCTCCCTCTCCTTATAAAAACCTAAACGCGCCTCGACTCCTTTTTATTGCGGAGGCGGTAGGCACCCCTTTTTTTCATTTATTTTCTTTATTTGTTTTTGAGAAATAGGGCTCGCACGCTTTTTAATTTGCCGAGCACAACCCGTATTTTTTGTTGAATATACTGCATCGCTTCAGTATCCTTTTTTGGTGCTCGTTTTAAGAAATCGAACCCTTTTTTGCTTTTAAAGTGGCAAAAAAAAAGGGGAACAATTGTTTTTTTTTTTAATTTTTGAAAGATTCTTTTCTTTTTGGGGTTTATAACAAAATAAATTTTCCAGATTCTTTTACAATATCCAGAAAATCTAGAAATGCGGTATGCAAAAAAGCTTATGTCTAAATATACCTGTTATGCCTTCAAACATATATATATATATATTTATATTTATCATAAATATTCTATTATGACATTAATTGTTAATGGAATATCTTAATATGTTTGTGTACATATCATATCAAGCATTTCAAAAGAAAGTAGGATTTTCTATGAAACTTTGAGCAAGAAATCTTAAAAAGTTTTATAAATAAGATTGCATACGGTATGAGATTAATCTTTTGAGAAAAAAATAATGGTATTTGGATAAGATAATATTAGAGTTGATTCGATCTAAATTCATCAGCGTTAAGCACCTTCGAAGAAAAGGCAAGCAAGATAGTTAATCATGAGAAAAGTGTAATCAGATTTGAAAGAGGGATTCATCCCCTCTCTCCCATTTTCAGGTCCCCTCCCTAACATCTCAAAGTATTGACTGCAACCAAATAATTGATACTCTGTGCAAAGACGAAAAAGGAATAGTGAATTTTGTTACATTTTTCCCTCCTCTCTCTCCTAGGAACATAACTCAAAAATGAAACAAAATCTACTTTTCCACAATTTTTATTTTAGACGTTCGATACAACTGATAACAAGCAATTACAATGTGAAAGCACCTTATTCTGCAAATATCTTCATTAAAAAATGCTGGTGCGAAGTAAATATCAGCTACTACCATTCAGAATCATGCAACTCAGCAATAGTTTCGACATAGACTCCTAATTATTTAAGGAAAGACCAACATTTAAATCATGTATGAAATTCATTCAACAACCTGAAGGGAATGCAGAATCCAATTAGTTGTCATGGAATCAAGTTTCATACACCTTCTATGCAGGGCACTGAAATCACTATCGTGAACATAAGATGCTTCTTCAATGGAAGGCAAATGTTACTTTCAAGATAACAGCACTTCCAGTGATCCACTACATCCACTTTTGTGAGCACCATCCCTAACCTTGATCTAAACCTCAGAAACTGCAGAAAAAGGAGCATTGTGGGATAGATTACAATTTCAGGCAGAAGTTGCTCCATTTGCAGCCTCATCTTTACCACCGTTTTGTTGGCTAGCAGTAGCTGGCTTCTCCACACTCAAAACGCGCCCCGTTATAGGGTCAACAGGACGCATGTCACGTGATCCACCCTTCCATCCCATTGCCACCATTGGTGGTGGGGGCAATAATCCAGCTCTAAAAAGAATGCGTTGGACTGGCTCTGAAGGCTGCGCACCAACTGATAACCAGTACCTGCAGAAAACAATGACAATAGAAGTTTATCAATATCAGGTGGTTTCACCGCCACATGGTAGAACAAGACTACAGTAGTTGCCAACCTTATGTGCTAAAAGTGATTCATTGCTCTTCTCCACAACTATATAAAAGTTGGTACAAATCTGATACTTTTTTTTTCTTTCTACAAAACTTAACTGTGTTGAGCACACAAAGGAGGTAAACAGGCAATTACATGGATGTGAGGAACTATAGGAAGCCACTACTGTCTACCCTGACATAAACACAAATGCTGACTTATAATTTGTTCTAGCTTTCTAAAAATGCCACATGATTCCATGAACTAATTCTACATTGATTTAGTCCAATTTACAGATCAAGTTATTAAAGTTGAGCTCTGAACTCAAGATAACTCTAGCCTTATAGCAAAAAAAAAAAAAAACTCTAGCTACACCACATAATGTTTGCTGCAACTACTATTTACTCCTCCCATGCAGCTTCTCACAATAGTTACAGTTTCAAGAACTCTCCTTTGGTACACTAATGCATTAAGAACTCTGCAAATCTAACAGCTTAGGCATTCTATTCACCCTAATTACCTAGCACACCCTCTTCAAATTGTTTTATATCAATTTTTTTAGAATATAAGTTATTTGAGGCCCATATTCTGCCAACCTTGATTGTGTAGCTAGACACAGAGTCTATTCATCCCAAGTTCCAACCAGAAAGCATTTCTCCCTCACCAATCCTTTCATTCCCACACCCAAAGCAATATATTCTGTATTGTTTCTATAAAACTAGAATTCGGAAATGCTACTCACTACAGCAAGGCCACTAATTGATTGCACGTTCTTTGCGTTACTCCATACCTCACAAATTCACAAGGAAACAGAGACAACACCGCAGCAGAAACAAACATCTCAACAACAAAAAAGAAAGAAACAGTATGAAAACCAACAGAATGATATAATGATTATTCCGGTCTAAATTCGAGACGTAACTGAAAGGCAACATTCAAATGCAAAAATGTAGAATCTGTGACCAAAAAGTAGAGAATAAGAATGGAAGATAGCAGCTTACTTCACCCTCTCAAAGTTAAGACCCATTCGTTTACCCCCATCTTGACCTGTAGAAAAGAGACAGATACGATGGAAAATCAATAAGCAATTCTTCCATTAGCTCCATTTTCATTTTCGGGGGAAAAAAATGGCCGTCATAGATTAGGGCAGGAAGGAGGAAGATGACCTGGCAAAGGATTGTAGTAACCAAGGACTTCAAGATGCTTGCCATCTCTTGGGGATCTGCTATTGGCGGCCATCACCCTGTAAAATGGCTTGTTTTTGCATCCGAACCTCGACAATCTGATCCTCACCACCATTTTCTCTCGCACTCTCTTCTCTTCTTACCAATCTGAATCGATAACCAGTTAAATTCACACCACTGTTTTCCTAGGGTTTTGGGTTTTGTTCTTCCCTCTAGGCTAATCCTATTCTTTTCTTTTTATTTTTTTTAATTTACTTTCCAAAGGAAAAAAATTAAAGGTGCGTTTAGACGCTCCGAACCGTTTGACTGTTTTCCTGAATGAAACGACCTCGTTCCACTAACCGACAAACGCTAGCGTTTCATGCCCGGGAAAGCCTTCGGAAAGGCGGTCCCGCTGTAAGAAAGCAAAAAAAAAGAACGTTTAAAATTTAAAAGAAAAAAAAATTGAAGTAGGGTTTTGTGTTTGTATCTTTATGATAAAATAGTGAGAGAGAATTCGAAGTTGGTATTTGGCGGAAAAAATTTGGAGGAACCGCAAGAGCGAAGCGTGGAAGCTCCCTTTATGTTCACTCCCCATCGCCGATCACACCTCAGGAGCGGAACTTACCATAATCTCGTTCGGTTTATCTCCCTCTGCTATGGCGATTCTCCACTCGCTACTGCCCCTCCCATTATTCCTGTTCACCGAACACCGGGTAATTTATTTATTTGAATTCTTCAAATTTACTGTTACTTCTTTTCTCCTTTTTTTTTTTTTAATTTTGAAGTGGCTGGATTGAATTAAAAACAATGGAGTTTTTCATTACTAGGTTAGTAAAGAAATTAGTCCCTTTTTATTTTCGGGTTTTGAGGAATTAATCGTTCATATGATTCTTTTTTAGACAAATGAAATTCTGTTTACCTAAACGAATAGCCTAAAATCTTTCTATTTTTTAGGTTCAGTGACTTTTTCTTCTCATTGTTTGATATTCTTTGTTTTTCTTGAAGATAATGGTAGTAACCAAGGTCAACTGGGTGGCAATAATATTGGAGAGCCTCGTGAGTCGATTGTCCAAGATAGTAGCGAGCCTGCAAATTTACCGGCTCAGGAAGGAACGGTGGTTGATGCAGGTTTCAAGGGTGCTGTTTTCAAGGACAGCGGATTTAGTGATACACAAATGGTAATAGATGAAATAGAGCAGATAATGCAAATAGAAGAAAGTCAGAATTTTGTGAATGGAAATGATCTGATGGTTTGTAGTAGCACTGAAGGCACTGGTGTTCAAGATGGAGAGATTGGTCCGGAACAAAGTCTAATGAATGAGTTACAAAATATCATGAAAGGAAATGAAGATTATGATAATGGCAACAACTGCTTGGCCACATCATTGGGCCAGAATCTATGTGATAATTGTTTGGGTGTATCAATGAATAATCAAGAAGAGCGTATTGAACTTCCACTTATTGTTGCGGAGGAATCTGGAACAGCTGTTCAGCCACAGGTATATATGGAAGGTGATAATCAAAAGATTATTGAAGCTTTTGATTTTTCTTTAGACAAAAGTTTGATAGTTGAAGTTTCAAAATCAAGTGAGAAAGTTGAAGACCAAAGTTCCCTGTTGAAGACTAATGCAATGCATGAGAAAATCGGAATTCAGCAAAAAGAGATGGAATTGGAGAAGTTTGTTAGCTCTAATGATAGAATGCCTTCTCCTGGTCAAATGGTTGAAAATGGAGAGCTTGAAGAGGGAGAAATTTTTGGTGACATTCAGCTTGTCAATGAGTCAGTTGATATACTCTTAGAGGATGCTGTAGTGTCGGAAAAGAAGGGACAGGAGAAGCAAGTAGATGCCTTTGACAATAAAGGTTTTCATTGTAATGAAGAAAGCACAGCTAATAATAAAGATTCTGAGATTACTTCCTTTAATATGAATATTGCTCAGATTGCCACTAGAGTTTCTGAAGTAGAGCTTGAAGGTAGTGAGAGAGATCAGATGGTGTCTGAACTTGGAAGGATGCGCAGAAAGAAAGGTACAAAGCAAAGTGGAGATGAAAATCAAGTAATTAAATCTAAAAAGGTATGATTCTAACCTGCAATTTTCTTTCCTTTAGAGGCCATCTGTAATTATGAGCTTGTTTACTTCGGTTTGGTAATATCTACCGGCATTGTCCTCTTCATGAGCTTGCTTTCATTTGAGTATTCTTTGTGATAATAAGTTGACTTGCCACTTTGATTTTCTTTAGAATGACTTTCAATGAGTCTTATACAGTTTTCCGTTTCTGAAATTAAATAAATAAAGTATCCTCCTAGCATCAACCTAAGATTTTGACATGTAGTTGTTAGGTCATAATTTTATGGCTATCTTTTGCTACAAGATGACCAGGAGCTTTTCATAGATTTCCGCCCTTGCATTGCATTCTCATTATTTTGGGCTTTGACCATACTACCTTTGTTTGTCTTGTGAGGCTTCATGACATCAGATGCCAAATTTTAAAGATATTGATCCTGCTTTGATATTCAATACAAAAATAAAAAAGAAAAAGAACACACAGATATATTTTCATATGACTATATACAATCCTAGATTAGTTTCTAGGACAGGTTCAACTGATATATAATTTGTCAAAAGTAGAAGTGTAAACAATGTACCCTCTCTCTCTCTCTCTCATACTCTGTATCAGACTCACACACATTCTCATGCTTTCACATATAATCAAGTGCATATACATGTACTGAGAGACTTGAAATGCATTAGAGTGATCTATCTGAAACTTTAGTTTGAATGGTCTGTGAGAGCCTATGCACTAGGTCATATCGAATTATTTTGTCATGATGGAATTGCTATGTGAGTTCTGACATGTGACAAGTATGGTTTCCTGTTATTATATGCAGAAGGATGATGGTGTCTGCAATAAGAAAAAACAGGGTTCAAATCTTGCAGAGAAGAAAGAAAAGAAGAAGGTATTGAGTATGTTTCCTTTGTCTTTTTGAATTTTTAGATGGATTCTTATTGGCTCCCTTTACATCCCATGGTGCAAGTTAATTTCACCACAAACCAAATTTGCACTTATGTAGACATCTACAAATCAGTTTACATGTTTTCCATACAAAAATTTTGACAACTGTATTGGTTATATTCTCTCAATGCTTTTCAAATGTATAAATGATATTTTTGTTATGGTTCTATCATGCAGCGAAATAAACGAAAGAAACGAGCAGAAAAAAATCAACAGCTTGGTGTTAAAAGGTTGAAACTGCAGACAGTTCTGAAACCAAAAGCTGTGACTTATTGTCGCCATTATCTGAAGGGAAGATGCTACGAGGTTGTACTATTTTTAATTTTTTTCTTGTTTGATAATTATATAGTTTTTAAAATAGATCTCGAGTTTCATTTTCAGGTAGTCCTGCTGGAAACCTTAATTATTTGATAATAGCCAACTTTTCACTAGAAATTTAAATAATTGGTTGCTTTGCTCTTAATTACAATGTTTAAATGTTATTGCTTTTCCTGTGCTGCAAGTGGTTATATTGGGCTCATCTAACTGAGTTTCTAGTTTGTGGATTATTATACCGTGCTATGTTTTTTTATGCTAGAGTGACCCTAAGCCATTATGGTTTCCAGACTATTCCATTTAAATGTTCATAAACAGTTGAAATTTGATTTTATTGACTCCAAGCATACTAGAGGAAGGGGATGGGGAAGAAAATAATTCAGAAAAGTGTAATTGCACAAAAATTCTTGTCAGGGATTGGTAGTATTCTAGGATGGAGTGGTGTGAAAAACCAAAGGATGAAGGGAAGGGGGAAAGAAGGAAAGGAAATATTGTTTTTGTTTCTTTAAATTTTTTAAAACTGAATAAAGTTGCTCAAATCTGTATACTGTGTTGATTTGGTCTAAATATCTTTTTTTCTCTACAGGGTGAGAAGTGCAAATACTCACATGATACGGTGCCTTTGACGAAATCCCAGGTATAGTCATTTGGCTTGGTACCTTGTTTTAATGATGCAAATAACTGCATTCTATTATAACTCATTGTTCAGTTTGTTGCACCTATACAGGCTGAGTAAGTTTTGTTTGTTACATTTTATTATGATGAATTGATCTACGGTTGTTGCTATTGCAATTTACAATTGGCCACACCATTGTAGATCTGTTCATTCAACATTTTTTTAGTAATGAATCTGTAACAACTACAAATCATTCCTAATAACTAATAGGAAGTAGGAGCATAAGTCACTTAGATTTTGTGTCCTTTTTTATTTTGTTAAAAAATAAAGTATGCTTTGTACAGGTGCATTTGTCTGACCATGTCTTGTATTTTGTTGTTGCAGCCATGTTCTCATTTTGCACGTCAATCATGCATGAAAGGTGATGAGTGTCCATTTGATCACCAGCTCTCCAAGTATCCCTGTATCAACTACATGACCAAAGGCTTCTGCGGCAGGGGTGATGATTGTTTGTTTTCACACAAGGTAAATTTGTTCTATTACAAAAAAGCTACATTTTCAATTAGTTGATTTAGGGTGTGTGATAACCTATTTTCATTTCAGATGTCACCTGAGGGAGGTGTTGCATCATTATCAAGTGCTCGTGAACTTCAACTGAAGTCATCATTGCATGGTGATTCTGAAATGAGACTGAGTATCAGCAAAAATGTTGATGCCTCGTCCTGTTCTATAAGAGCTTTTTCTCAGAAAAGCAAGGAACAAATTGTGGCAGGGACTCCAACTAAAACACCTTATCTTGCGTGCAAAGGGGTCAACTCTCTTTTTGTTTCAAAACCATCTATGGCTGAATCAAGTGAACTTAATCATGGCAGCTCATCTCAAAAGATGAAAGAAAGTGGCGAAGTTGGGATTCAAAGTAATCTAAGCACATCAGGCGTCAAGAGTCCTTGTGCTTCAAAGCCATCTCTGAAGATGAACAAAAGTGGCAGACTTGGGATTCAGGCCAATCAAGGTGAATCAGGAACAATTCAAAATGTGAATAATAGTCCAACGAGAAAAACAGAAGTGGTACCAAGAGGTATAAATTTTCTATCATTTGGAAAATCTTCTTTAGAAGATACCACTAGCAAAGTTAGTTTGGCATTAAATAGGGGAGTTGGATATAAGCAACATCCCAGTGAAAATGAAGGCGATAGAGCTAAACTCAGCAAACAGACAACCCAAAGTACATCTAATACAGATCAAAAGAAAACTCATCCAGCAGTGGTGCCACTGGGAATAAATTTTCTCTCTTTGGGAAAATCGGGTAACTCTAGAAGTAATGAAGCTAGCATGCCTTCCAGTTCAGATATTGTTAACAATGGATCTCTTCAGAAGAGTAATTATGCATCTGATAAACGACATAACTCTAGTGAAATATCGTATAAGTCACCAGTTTCTCCACGTACTTCTGGTCAATCCTCAGAGTGGTTATCACATAAAAACACACCAAATACAGCTCAGAAGGCTATCATTTCTACTCTAGCATTTGCAAAAAAGTTTGATGATGTCAACAGTCGATCTTTTCATGAAAGCCAACATTTGTCTGATAAACAATACAGCTCCAATTCAATCCCGTGGAAGATGGCAGCTTATCCGCTTGCTTTGGGTCAATCTTCAGAGAAGATGTCGCATAAAAACACACCAAACTCAGTTCAGAAGGCACTGATGTCTACTCTAGCATTTGCAGCAAAGTTTGAGTCTGGAATGAAGAAAAATCAGTCTGCTGTCAGTACTGGGGTTAAGAGTGAAACAAGGGATAGCAGAAACGATGAAGGTTCAAAAAGTGACTTGGCAGAAACTTCAATGCTTTTGGATATTTTGTCTGGTGTTGGCAGGAAAATAAAGCAGATGTGATCACATATATTGTAATGGTTAGTATGGATAAAGCATTTGAAAAATGGGTTTTGATTTCGGGGGTTGGGGTGGGATTATACATGGATATTTTCGTGTGAATAAGAATTGATTAAATCTATAAAATGGGAAGGCTGGTTAGTTCTGTCTGTATATCTGCCGTTTTGTAGCATTCATTTCAGTTATTTTCAGCGCCAGTCAAGCAGGTGAAGCATTTAATAAGTTTCGTTAGTTTCTGCTGTCAGTTAACAGGGTAGAGGCTAACTGTTGGGCGTAATAATTCATGGTATAGGTGGGTTATCATTGCTGCCGCTTTACCAATTGATGGAGGTGAAATACTTCTTTTCCCTGGAAATTTATAAGTCTTAATCTTGTTCCTCCAAATTCTAAAATCTGGGCTTCCAGTAAAATTCTCAGGTTGCCCCGTTTAGCCTCTGTTTTTCAATGAGGTTACTTCTTGCAGTGAACAGCCTAAGAATCTCATGTTTTGCCAATCTGCGTTGGCTAAATATCTATAACTCCAGGGTGCGCGTAGTGAATATGAAATCTCATCCTCATTAGATCCTAATGTTTTATTCTTTGATTTAGTTGAGCCTGGGTTCTCATAAGTTACTGACTAGCAAACTGAGCAAATTTATGGGAAAAACATGTCATGATTTGTTTTCCTTCAGCAAAGGCAAGTTAAATTAATTGCATATTGATTTTTCTATATGAAGTTAGCTTACAAATGCATTGCCTTTTACAACAAAATATATGACATTATATCTGAGAAAAAAGTCATAGAGTAAATCGCTTCATTCTGAAGTAAAACTACCCAAGTTACAGTAGGGATCTCTATTCTCTTATCATTCATTCTATCATTTTTGAGTCTGTAGCATATGCCTCTCGTGAGAAAGATTAATCTTTGTTCTCTTGTATTTTCGGTTTTATCTTTTTGGCTTGAAGCAAGTTTGCACGTTTCTCTAGATATTGCATTTCCTGACCAAATGGAACCAAAGAATCATTGAAGAGCATGAGACTACAGATCCCTTACATTTCAGATGTTGCAGCCTAATAATCCAAGTAGTCTTGGATCTGATGAAGGTGGTAAAAGGTTTCCATGTTATTACTGTCTCTGGTTTCGGGAACCAAAAATGAGATTTGATCTGTACAAATGCTAAACTACTTATTTGAATTATGTTCAGCTGAGTGCATGTGAATGATTCTACTCACTGTTGAGTCAGGAGTGCATGGATTAAGGAAGGTGGAGCCCTCTGCTTTTAATTTGAGGAAAATGCATTATCACCCTTGGCAAAGGCTAAGAAGCCTTCTTCTTGGTGTAAGGTTGGCCCATCTTGTTTGATATTTATGAAAAGTGACGCCACCTTCACCCAAAAGTGTGAAGATGCGAAATCATATAAAAGGATCAAATGTCCCTTCTATCAACTTAAATTTCTCTTTTGCTTTTCATTCACAGATTCAAATTTTTTTGAATCTCTTGGATTAAACTAAGTTCTTCTTTTCCATCGTGAAGATCATGAATTCAAACGTTTTCCCTCTTAGAGATTTGTCTCTTTTGCTAATTGACTACGATCCTCACTTATCGAAGAACCACTGTACCAAAAATCACGGTTCATTTGTCAATGTTAATGTGCTGAAAGTTGAAACTACGTGAAATGGATGGTGTCAGTTCGGGTGCGCTGCACGACCCTTTTCTGCAGGTTGTCCCCTTCTAAGACAATCTTATATAATTGAGAAACAGGTAGTACAAGAAAACAGGGGGATTTTACCACAGATGGTAACTTAACACCTAATGCTTTATATCATTAGTGCACACAAGCACCCTTATTTATCGCAGTAATTCACGTTACTCTATCCCTCAAAGATTGATACATGTGGCCTAGACTTAGGTGTCATTGGAGAAGAGCCAATTTGACGTTGAAATAAATAGGCATCATCCATCAAACATGATGACAGGGCCATGGCAATGGTATTGGTGGGTACCAAGGCATTACCAGATCAGAACAGGCCAGAGAAGTTGATGATGTCACACAAATTCAACTTTCTGACTTTGAAGCATCAAACCACTGCTTCTGCTTCCGTTTGTTTATGAAATTGGTCCACACTGTCTGCAGGAAAGCTCAATCAAGAGGCTCATGTGACTTCGCTGCTTGTAATCAAATCTGGCCCCCCGCCCACAACTCTTGTTATAATTACAGTTAATGAGGGGGAAAAAAAAAGAAAAGAAACAATATTGAAAATCTCAGTTTTTTTTTTTGGCCAATAAGAACACAATTTAATGTACAATGATTAGCCTGTATCTTGATGTAATATTAGGTCTGAATATTTTCTAAACTACTGCTTATGTTTTGATCGATCAAAGTTGGTTTGATAGATCACGGCTGCAAAGGCAGGAAAGCATTTCAGTGGTCGGTGGTCTTGCAAGACAAAAGAAAAGGCAGGCACGTTAGCATAGCCCAAGTGAAACTAACCGCCACAAAGGAAAACGACCGGTTCAGTAACTTCACTGAACCGGATTCCCCTTCAACAAGTCTCCGGCTCCCATCTATAAAAACCCAAAAGCCCAGTGCCATTTTCCTCTCTGCAAAATTCCCACATACAAAAGAAAAGAAGCATATTTTAATCCAATCACAACAACCAAATTCTGTCTGTGAACAATCAACATGACCACTTCCGTGAAGAACAACTTCCTACCTCCTTCTTTGATCTCCAATCTCCAGCAAGTTCTGATATCCCGAAACGACGCCGTGGAACACCAATCCACCAACTCCTTCGACTCAACCTCCTCATTATCTTCCCGTTCACGGAATGCCGAGCCAAACTCAGCGAACGTGGAGCCAGATTGCTCTAAGCCAGTGCTTCTGATCACCAATGGTGAAGGAATCGATTCACCTGGCCTCACTTTCCTCGTTCAAGCTCTGCTTTCCGACGGTCGCTTCAGTCTCCACGTCTGCGCTCCTCAATCGTCAGTTTGTTCAAAATTTCAGCTCATCTTTTCTTTTAAACTATAGATGCAATGTGGTTTAATGACGTAAACTTTTTCTTAGTTTTGAACCAGATCAGAGTGAATCTTAGCAGAGTCCTGTTTTTCTTTTCAGGGATAAATCGGTTGCCGGTCATTCCGTGACGGTGCGTGAGACAGTTGCTGTATGTTCCGTGGATATGAACGGTGCCACTGCTTTTGAAGTTTCAGGTAACTCTGCGGTTGAAATGAAAAACAAAATGTAGTAAAAAGTAAATTCTACAGTAACAAAGAGACTTTTGTGTAATTAACAATTAAATGTACTTCAGGTAAGTAAATATGATATTAATGTTACATGTGACTGATTCAAAATCACACCATGTGGCCGTCACATCTTGTGCATAACCTTTGTAAATCAGTCATTTATCTCTAACAAGTAATTTTGTTCGTTTTATCGTTGTGGTTTACCGTGTTTAGTTTACGCCTTCTGGATTTCATTTGGTAGAGATTATGAAAGACGAAATTTGTTTCCGGTGTTTATGATCAGGAACTCCTGTGGATTGTGTCTCGTTAGCTCTGTCTGGAGCATTGTTTTCATGGTCAAAGCCTGTTTTGGTATGCACTTTTTAATTGTTGCTTTGAGAATTGAGATTGTCCATGTTTTTAGAATCAATGCTTTTCTTATAGTTGTATGTTTTTTTTTTTTTAATTTTTCTATCTATAGTTGATTAGTGGAATTAACAGAGGATCAAGCTGTGGTCGTAATATGTAAGTGATATGTTGTCTTCATAGCCTTTGCCCTGTCTTCCCATTATTTTGTTAGATCTTTTTGTTAAATTTGATGGCCATTGTCTCAATTCTAAGGTTTTTACTTTGCAATGTACATGAATTATTACTATTAGGTATTACTCAGGAGCTGTTGCTGCTG
The DNA here is from genome assembly GCA_036013995.1 of Theobroma grandiflorum. Taxonomy (NCBI): domain Eukaryota; kingdom Viridiplantae; phylum Streptophyta; class Magnoliopsida; order Malvales; family Malvaceae; genus Theobroma; species Theobroma grandiflorum. The sequence continues at coordinate 42,415,099 of CP142129.1, forward strand.
CTAGAGAGGCACTAATTTGTGGTGTGCCATCCCTTTGCCTGTCATTCAACTGGTAAATATTAGTATCTTCTTTCTGAATTTTAGTATTTTCCAGTGTTTTGTGGATCAATGATGAATTTATGTTTATAATAATTTTAGGAAGAAAGAGGTGAGCTGTGAAAGTGATTTGAAGAATGCGGCCAATGTCTGTTTGCCTTTAATATTCGCAGCTGTAAAGGATATTGAGAGGAGAAATTTCCCGGAAAGTTGCTTACTGAATATACAAATCCCTTCTTGTCCCCTAGCAAACAAGGTAAACCTTTACGGTAAAATATAGCTACTCTGACTTCCATACTGAAAATTGAAGATAAACAGGTCGAAAGAGTTGCTGCTTGAGAATATGTAGATACAGTTTGGTCAATTTTACTTATTTATACTTTGGGAAAGCAATCTGGATGATGTATTTCTTGCTGGTGTAATAAGTTACATGAGTAAAGTTGGAATAATACTATAAATAAATTAGGCATCTATAGATGGTGCAAGCCAAGCAGAAGTATATTACATAAGCTGGAATTTGGTTTAATGACAGTTATATCAATTCTCAAATCTACCATTTGCTTTCTAATTGCAAACGGGTTCATATATTGTTTGCACAATATGTGTTTCACAGGGATTCAAATTGACCAGGCAGAGCCTATGGAGGTCCCCTTTAAGCTGGAAAGCTGTGTCAGCAAATAGGCATCCTGCTGCTGGCCAATATTTGTCTAATCAGCAAAGCCTTGGTATTAAACTTGCACAACTCAGCCGAGATGCATCTGCAGCCGTAAGTATCTGCTACATTAAAAAATGCTCCAGGTTCTAATTTGATCTTTGCTTTAGCATTAGTGCCTTAAATGGCCCACTTTTTGTATTTATCAGGGCGCAGCAAGGCGCTTGAACTCACATAGGCAGAATGTTGAAATTGAATCTGTTGGTATTGCTGGAAAACTGAATGGCCAACAAACAATCAAAAAATACTTTCGCTTAGAGGTAAGCAAAAGAAAAAAAAAATTAATGCTACAATTTAGCAATCTGTCAAATCCACTATTTTTAGAATTCATTACTTTTTAAAGATACGAAAGCAAATAATCTGCATTCTGCAAGCATTTGATGCTGAAGCTGATTTCTGCAGTGCTCTCACAGAATTCCTTAATGACTGCGTTATTTTAGCTTTAGCCATACGCATCTATAATCATTAGTTTATACATTTGCATTTAAGCAGGTCTTGGAAAAGGAGACAGAAGCTGCAGATGATCATCTAGATTTTAGAGCAGTAGAGGACGGATATGTGAGTTGGAATTGTCCTTCTGTCTAAAACTGATCTTCATCCATCTTTTCTTCTTAATGGCTTATTTGGTCTTATTTTCTTGGATGGCATTGGCAGGTTGCTGTAACTCCCTTATGTTTATCTTCAACCGATCAATCCAAGATTGAAACACAGGTTTCAAACTGGATTACAGTTGCACTTGGCAGGAGACAATGAAGCGAAGTTTCCCGTGCCAGTAGTACCTGGTAGTTAAACCTGTGCATTCCATTTCTTAAAATCCAAAAAAAGATCAAAAAAAAGAAAAAAGCATGTCCCATTGTGTATCAGATAGGCACGGCGACAGCTACAAAAAAAGAGTGATTTTGAGTTTGTGTAATATGTGGGCTCTACTTCTACGCCTTCCTCTTAATTTCTATGTTGCCATGCGCTAAAATTGGCTGGCAACTCATGTCTCCTGGGCTACAACAAAGGTGCTTAATTAAAAAAAAAAAAATTGCTTGTTTGGACTGGATAACATGTATCTTTTATTTAATCAACTGGTGTACCGCCTTGGATGAAAGTGGATTTTCAGTCCATTGATTCGAGGGGGCTGGTCTGAAAATGTTCCATTATCCTTCTTATAGGAGTATATGTATTTTTATCTCTTCTATTCTCTTTCCTCCTCCTGTTAACTTTTATTACAAGGGAACCGTCTGCTTTTTATGGATAGCAGCTTTTGCCAAACTGCTTAGAGCTTAGAACTCAAAGTCTAATATCTATTGGTTTATTTAGACATATATAAAGTACCAGTATAATTTTCATGAAAGATGCTTTAAGCACTTTTGAATTTTAAATCTCTTTTTTGGACTATAATGTATAAAAAGACATACTAGTTTAGTTTTAAAAAAAGCAAAAAAAAAACATACTAGTAGTAGTTATTTACAAACAGACAAAACGAGGTATTGGAACGATCACCATCAGATCAGTGGTAAGGTGAGAGACTCCGGGCCCAGTCGGTCTGCCTACCCATTTCCCTCTCGGTGGGTAAGGGGCACAACAAATCATCTCCAATACAAATTTAACAAATTCCTCATCTCCCAATTTTCAGAGTGAATCCTTTGCCCACCCCTTTTTTTTTATTTTCTGAGACTGAAAATTTAAAAGAAAATTCGGTGTACTTAGAGCAATTTTCTTTTCTAATAGTACAGTATTTAAAGTAGTAGACTAGGGGTATTAAATAGACGAAAGAAAGGAAATTGATGGAGCAAGGGCAAAATCTGGCCCACAACATACTTTAGTAGGTGATGGTAGATCCAGGCATTGTCGTACACCTAAATCCATTTCTTATTTAAAAAATATAAATAAAAGCTTGAAGCAAAAAGAGGCTGCTTTAGCTTAAGCATGCAAATAAGGGGACTGATCAACTTGTGGTACTTATATGTACCAACAAGGCTCTGCTCCTTTTTTTTATTAAAATAGTTCAAAATTCATTTTTAAAAAACACGCTCTAAGTTTTTAAGCTTGGGCCCAACATCCAGCCCAGCCCATCAAGCAACTGGCACTCGGTCATCGGTGCCACCTGCACGGCTCCTACCGATAATAGTGTGCTGATGTGCTTCAAAGCTTTTTTACCCAAAAATACCGCCACCGCTTCACTCGAAAACGTGGCCAGATTTTATTGGCTTCACTTTATACACCATTTTGTACGACAAAGACTACACAATCTTTTTTCTTCCTTGAAAGAAGGGAGACAACGCAAAATTAATATTTTGTGGTGGTCGAACCCAAAAACGAACAAATAGTAGGACACTTTGATGGATGGGATGCCGACACGTGGCGAGCATGCAGAGGGAAGACTAACGCTTGTCGTGTAGCGACCGCATGATCATGTCCACTCACAATCCCCCACGAGGAGATCCGACGGCTAGGAGGGGGGGATTGCACCGTGAAGATTTGGAGATAACAATCGAAGACTGTACTCCTCTTCCCTCCAACAAAAAACAAAAGAAAAAAGACTGATACGATGCTGCATGCAAAAAATTCCCCATCTTTCACAGAAAAAACGACAACAAGTTCAACATATTCTTCGCTATTGATCCAGGTGGCGTCATCATATTGGGTAATTTTGATTTAGAAGTGGGGTGGTGGAATGAAAATAGAAGAGAATATAGGGGGTTGGATTAGGTGGAGACAAGGAAGGATAGGTACAAATGGCGAAAAGGTGGAAAAGCGATGAAACGTGGCAATATCTCTTAAATAACCTTTGGACACAATATATATTCAGCTCAGAAGGCTGCGACCGTCTCCTCCAATTTTCCTTCCCTGTATATCTTCTTTGTTGCCGTACCCACTTGAAAAACCTCTAAGAAAAATAAATATTCTTCCAAAAGAAACAAAGAAAATGGTGGTGCCTGACAGTGGAGGTGGAGAAGAAGGCTTTGGTTTGAGCTGCACGGCATCGTTGCTGAAAGAATCGAAGAAAATGGAAGATGAACCAGTCAATGGGACTCAAAGCGAGTCAAATATTGTAGTCAAGAAAGAACCAGTGGCGGCGCCGGCTGCGATAACAGAAAGTAGCGCAGCTACTTGCGGCGGAGAAGATCAGGTGGCTTTGTTGAAATCAGTTAAAGAGGAACAGGGAGAGGAAGATGATGAGGAAATGGGAATCTTTGATGATATGGTGAACGGTGGGGATTGCAACAAGATCAGCAATAACGGTTCGTCTTCCTCTAGTTCATCGGATGTTTCGCCAAAGCCGATGGAAGGGTTGCACGAGTCGGGTCCTCCACCGTTTTTGAGGAAAACGTTTGAGATGGTGGAGGATCCGGAGACCGACCCGATTGTTTCCTGGAGCGTGAACCGCAACAGTTTCATTGTTTGGGATTCTCATAAGTTCTCTGAAAATCTCCTGCACAAGTATTTCAAGCACAACAATTTTTCCAGCTTCATCCGCCAGCTCAACACTTATGTAAGTAGTTTTACCCCTTTTTCTCAAAATTTTGCTGCCTTTTTTTGGAACTTTTAATCAACTACAAAATGTTTCTTTTCCTTTTAGGGGTTTAGGAAGATTGATTCAGATAGATGGGAGTTTGCGAATGAAGGGTTTCAAGGAGGAAAGAAGCATTTGCTGAAAAACATTAAGAGAAGAAGTAGATATAATAAGCAGCAACAGGGAGGAGTTATTTGTGCTAATAGTTCAACTAGTTTTGGATTGGAAACTGAGCTTGAGATTCTAAAGAAAGATCAGAGTGCATTGCAATTGGAAGTTTTGAAACTGAGACAACAACAGGAAGAGTCAAATCATCAGCTGAGTGTTGTTGAAGAGCGGATTCGGTTTGCTGAGTGTAGGCAGCAACAAATGTGCAATTTCTTTGTTAAAATAGTTAAATTTCCTAACTTCATTCAGCAACTGATTCAGAAGAGGAAGCAGCAAAAGAAAGAGCTTGATGAGGGGGAACTTAGCAAGAAAAGGAAATTGCTTGAGACACAAGTCACAAAGAGCTTGCCTAAGGCTATGGGGACTGACCAAAGTGTCAAGTGTAGCAACCAAGTTGATCAGGAGAGATTGGAATCAATGCAATCTGATGAGTTCTCAATGTATTTGCCTGGTGGTATGGAGAATGAGTTTTCGGCGTCCATGGAGGACGGGTTGTGCTGTTCCCTTCAGGATCAAAATAGCAGTGTGCCAGAAATGTCATCTGTTTATCATGTTATGTCTGAAAACCTATTAGGGGAAACCTCAGGTGTAGACAATGTAACCAATGAAGAGCTATCAGTGAATGATTCTAAGATTTATCTTGAGTTGGAGGATTTGATCAATTGGAAGCCGTGTAGCTGGGCTGGATTTGCAAGTGAACTGGTGGAGCAAACTGGCTGTGTCTGATCCACACCTTCACTAACCAAATGGTCTATATCTTAATTGCTCTTGTTATAAATTAATGGTAATAATTATTTATGGTTTCTATCTTACTGTAAACGCCAATGGTTGCAGGAAGTTGAATGGCTGCTGCTGCCTTTCGTTTTTTCTTCATCCATGATAGAAAAGTTTCTCAAGAGCTAAAAATGAAATGGCTCTTCCATGAATCTTGTTGAAGGCTTGAAGCTGATGGCAACAAATGTTCATACCACAGTGACATTTGCCCTGTTAGAAATGTTCATATTTTTCTATATTTCCCTTTTCCCTTTCCTTAATTGCCTCTTCTTTTTGCTACTGTTGTCCTTTAGGTTGTAAAAATTTTCTACCCTATACCACATATACAACAACCTGGTCCTTTTAGCATTGAATACCTCTTCTATTTCTGCTATTTCACTTTTTAGGTTGAAATCATGTTGTTGCATATTTGATGCTTAGCTTACATGAAAGCAAGCTGTGGATTTTATACCTCACTTGTTACCTTGTCCATATATGCTATCTTTGTTATTCAGTTGTTTGTGATTGTTAGCAGTAAGTGTATGGAACTTTTCCTAGAGTTAGTCACTCAATTTTCTATCCTTCCAAATAGAACTTTGTTTAGGTAACTAATTAACCACGATGCTGGCAGCTGCACTGGTGGGGCAACTTGTGGTGCTTTTCACTAATATTAGGCCACCCTGGACTTTAATATAGCGGAAAATCACTTCCCAAAAAGGTGTTTTTCCCGTTTATAGTAGATTATTATCCTTCAAAGTCTAATATGTGTCTTGTTCAATTTAACCATTCTTTATTCTATTTTAAAATTTCCTAAGATGAGATTATAACTTTATTTAATATAAAATATTACTTGGCTATAATGATTCGAACTTGTCAATAAATGCTACTCTGCCTTTCAAAAAAAAAAATGCTTTTGATGTGATTGTTGAAATTTTGTTGTGACGATGACGGTTCTTTCTATTCTCACACTAGTAAATCCTGGAAAAATCCCTCAAAAAGGGTACGATAAGTACTGCGTAAAATAATTGAAATTTGTTCATATCAATAAGCAAATAATTTAATTAATATTGTAAAGCTTTTTTCATGATTTGATCTTCGCTAGAAGGTTCAAACCAACCAATGTCTACTCAAAAGTTTTGCCTCGCATTAGACAATGGTGGGTAAGGTTTTGGATGTGACTAAAGGGTTGTAAGAGGGGAAGGGAAGACCGGCAAGTTTTTAGCATACTCTGGGGTTTCATCCAATTGGGTTTCAACTGGATCTAATCGGTTTAAACCAGGTTGGATTTGTGGGCCGGCCATTTAATTCTTGGACAAGTAATTACTAATCCCGTCAGAAATATTATAAAATTTTCTACATTCTATTGCTAGTCAATAAGTTCATGCAGTGACAAATTATAATTTATCACTCATTAATAAATTTTTAAATTTTTTGTAGGATTAATTAATTCAAGCTTAAAGTACATTCCCTAAGTAATAGTTTAATATTTTATCAAAGAAAAAAGTAATAATTTAATATTGAACCTATACACGCACATTTATTTAGTTAAGATCAACGGTTTGCAATTAAAACATCCAACAGTGAACTTAATCAAATTAAATTAACAGTATTGCCAATACCATTAAAAATACAAATTTAACGGAATAAAAAACACAATTTGATTTTTTTTTTTTTTTGCTTTGCTTTTTTACGGCTCTAAATTGATGTTTAAGACACAGCCCAGATTGTCTACTATTTATGAGAGAGAGTCATTTTTGACAACATTCAATTAGACTTGGCTCAACTTCATTGCATGATTTGTCTCTTAACATTAACAAAAAGAAAAAAGTTAAAAAAAGTTAAAAAAAGAAAAAGAAAGAAAAGAAAAGCAAATTAACCCCGTGTCTTTTGTCCACATCTTCCTGTGATCAATGATATTCTAATTTATAGTATACAAAGCAAAAACAGAAAAAATAACCAAAGGTAAACAAGAAACGGAATTACTATGATACAACTACAAAAGATTGCATTATGCCTATGGTCTAACCGCTCCTGCCACTGCCAGTTAGCTTACCATTAGGCCTGCTCACCCCTATTGACTTTGATGAAGAAGAAGATGAGATGGTTGATCTATCAAACTCTACTTTATCCTCATCGAATGCCTTACTTAGTACATCTTGGAGTTCCATGTACCTTTGCCTTTTAACAAGTCGCTCCTCTGGAGTGTCCTTTCCTCCGCATGCTAGCTGAGATAAGTCGTCAGCGTCCATGATCTTGTTCAGCACTTCTGAGCAACGAGGGAAAAACCGTTTGCCGAGCTCCACTGCCACAGAGAGAGGGGGTTAGAGTAAATGCATTTACTCATCAACATGATGTTTATTCAATTTTTCCAAATTAATGTTAATATGCTAGTCCGACGTTCAAAATCTACAACTCCTGAAATAGCTTACCAGGCCATTACACTGGTTCATCATGTGATTCTTTGGCAAGGAGAAACCCAAGAAAATGAATCGCGGCATTAACAGGAAAAGAGAAAATATTGATGTAAAGCATCAGTCAGTACCTGTTCTAGAAAGTGCTTTCAGCCTATTTAAATGCTCTTCCTGAATTCTAAAAGGTGCCTCATTCAAGTCCACAGTTGTTCTTTGTGCATCATTTAATCTGTTGGAATTGATGCTGGCTAATGTGAACTCAGATGTTCCATCCACCTGAGCAATGTCCATCACAACTTTTGCTTCCATGGGGAAAAGAAGTTTGGCCAATCCAACTGCAAAATGTAAGATAGGTAAGAAATCGATAACATAACCATCACTTTTCAACAACAATAACAAATATGATGGAGAGTTCAAATTTAGATATAGGTAGAGATGGTTCCAGGGTTGCAAACAACTTGGGCCTGCATCAGTAGAGAAGAAGGACAAACTTAAAACCCCCAATCCTCTGACTCTATGATATGGCCAGTGAACCTCTGGCTTAAATCATTAACAATTGATAACGAAGTAGAAGGTGCTAATGGTTCTGAGTCGAAAGATGAAATGCTGATTTAGCACAGTACATTTTTCAACAGAAAGATATCCTAGTATAAATTTGCCTAGGCTTTCTTTTAATTTTGTTGTTTCAACCAATTGATATGTTCACCAGAGACAGAGAGATATCTCTTTTGAACAACTAAACTACCAATCTATCTAATAAAGAAAGATCAGAAACTCTATGCTGATATTGTGGAAGAAAATATGGCAAAAACATACCAAGCTAATATTACAATTCAAAAGAAAACAAAATTAATGGTACGTTTGCTATGGGGAATAGCTAAGCCATTCCCCCTTATTCCTTTCTCATTTTTATTCTTTTGTTTGGTAGGTTTTTGAGGTCAAGAATAGCCATTCCAAATAATGGCTATTCCTCAAAATCTTGGCTTAGCCATTCCCCACCTCCCATGTTAATGACTATTCCGTGACTATGGAACAGAGTCAAAAATTTATTGGACAGAAATATCCCTATTTATTGAAAATAATTACAACTTACAAATATAAAATGAAAATAAAGGAAAATAAGAAATTAAAATAAAAAATTATATTAATAATTTAATAATAAACTATTAATGTTTAAATTTTTAATGAAAATAGAAATTAAAAGATTAAAAAATGAAAATACAAATAAAGAAAAAATTAAAAAATTGGAATAAATAATAATAATAATAATTAATAATAAATTATTAATATTTTAAAATTTTAATGAAAATAAAATTAAAAGATTAAAAATGAAAAAATATTATTAAATTATAATAATAAGTAATTTTGTCTAGTTTACTAAATTATAATAAAGGGTCATTTTATCATTTTATCATTTATTCCTTAACTATTCTCACCAATTAAACATTAGAATGAATTATAAAAACAATTCCTATACTATTCAATTCCATAAACCAAATTACAAAATAACCATTCTATTCTATTCGTTCCTTATTCTATTCTCACAAAATAATTATTTTATTCTATTCCATTTCGCGACCCAAACATGTGGTAAGAGTAATGAAACTATGCTATCATTAATTTTCTTTTAATTCTTCTCTAATGCTATATAAAAAAATCCCATTTTCACATTTACTGAAACCATTCAAGATAGGGTTATAAATAGGGCACAGTTACACAATGCGGTCTACATCGCCAACGCCATGTGTACGGTGAGAAAAAACTCAGTTTGTTCTTGTTCTAGTTATTGTTATTCTTCTCTGTTTCATGCGATCAGTGATTAAGGAAAAAGCACATCTATGCAACTGTGTGACATTCAGATTTCCAACTAATGACCTAAACCAAAGAATGAATAAATAAATCAAGCGTAGATAAACTTGCAGTAATAGAGGCATTCGAGCATTTGATTACTTGATTGGTATATGATTCTCTATCTAAAAAGCAAGATTCAAATCTTCCTTCCCCCAATTATATATATAAAAAAAAAAAACTTGCAGTAGTAGAGAGAGAGAAGATAGGAGTTTCATTATATAGTACTATTATAATAGTGAGGTAATTGCCTTAATTCCCTTTGCATTGGTCTAACATTTCCTATGGCTATAGATGTGGTCAGCATTTCTTTGCAAAGCAAAGCACATTGTTCACTCTGTCGAAGTTGTTATTTTCCATTCTGGTTCACAAATTGCAATATGTCGCTATTATCTACCGACTTTTGGTCTGTATAAAACTATTTTCTTGGACAAATAAACATGACTGATTGAAGCCCACAGCATCACCTGCATGACTAGTCACCGGTAAAAACACATATTGGAGATTCAAAGGAAAAACCAAAGGTCCCTTACTGCAAAATCATAGGTTGAAACTATAAAGAAATGGGAATTCTAATGGCTAAAAACCTGCCCATTTGAAGAAAATAACTGAGAAGGACCATCCAAGATAAAGCAACTAGCATGAAAAGGAAAGGGATTTGAATATGATCTGAAAATTACCTCTATTTTCAAGATACAGTAATTTCATCCGTAGATCATCACCAGCCATGGCAAGAGAAAGAGAAGCTTCTCCAAGCAATGGTTCTCTTCTTTCTGCCTGCTCCAGTATCTCAACGCACAAACGGTCCTTTGGAGAAGCCTTTCCTTCCTCAGTCGATATATAGTAATCTGCAGCCCTGGTGAGTCGCTTTGAGATCTGAAAAGCTTTCCTACCATCTAGGGTGAGATCAGATGGTCGGGCACCTTTGGTTAAAAGAGATACTATAATCTTAGGCTCTTTCCTCATTGCCGCAACATGCAACACAGTGTATCCCCTTGAGTTTCTACGGTTAACATCAGCAAGTCCAAGGTCAAGTAATTCTGTTGTGGTCTTTGCATCACAGTATGCCACCGCATAGTGAAGTGCATTTGCCTCATCTAAATTAGTATGACCCTCTTTCAGTAGCATTCTCACTAATTCAACATCATCCGAATCCAAAGCACGATGAATCCTCTTTACATGTTTATCAGGAAAACCTCTGTTCTCAGGCTTGTCAAAACCAAGTTCCAGACGGGAATCCATGATTTGTTTCACAATGTGATAAGGCAAGGCCTTGTCAAGTGTTACAATATCAACATCAGATTTCACAATAGTCTCTATACACTTTGCCAGCAATCTTTCACAAGTATTACCGCAAATATTTGCAACATAGAGAACCACCAATATATCATCTATTTCAACCTTGTCGATAATGTCTAAAAGATGCCTCTGGAATCAAAATCAGAGCACAAATTAAAAAAAAAAAAAAGCAAAATCTTAAAATAAGCAAAGTACTCAAACATAACATTCATTCAAACATTACTTAAAGCATACATTCTGTTGTTCACCACAGAACATACTCTTTTGCTTTTTAAAAGAAAAAGCAAATAGCAAAACTAAATATGAATCGAACCCTGAAAATCAAAACTTGCAAATTGTTATAGGGATTGGTTTTGACAAAAATTACTGGAATGCATAAAGATAATAACATCATAAATTTTTTTTTCCCCAAACTATATAATTCCTCATAAATTTACAAATTCGTAGTATTAATATATAATTAAGACATAAACATGATTAAGAAAGGCTAAAAACATGAGTAATTACTGACCTGATAAAGGGCAATCAATTCAGAGACCTGAAAAGTAAACGCTGCGTATAAAATTTCAGCCATGAAATCAACAGCCGGCCTGCACGCCAAGTGGGAGCAATCATCGTCAACGCAAACGCAAGCGCCTCTCGGCAACGATCTCACTCTTCCACTATACAAGTAAGCCAGAACCGAAACAAGAGAATCATAGCCAATCTCATAGTCCCTAGCCAACTCTTTCAGCTCGAACTTAGCTCCTCTATCTTTTAGCCCCGAAAACACGGTCTTGAAAACGGAACTCCTAGCCGATAAAATGCAGCGGTGAACGGGGACTTCACGGCCCGAGGAAAGCTCAATTTTGGCATCGGAGTATAAGGAATCGGAGTCCGTTGATTCGAAAACGGACTCGAGGTTTCTGGAAAGAAGTTGAAGAGCTGCTATGTCGGGAGTGTTCAACGGTTCTGATGAAGAGAGCGTTTCGGTGTTGGTTGCTGCCGCGATGCAGCACGTGCTGCTGTTGTTGCTGATTTCATTTGAATCCGAAAAGCCATTTCTGTTATCCATAAGGAAAAAAAAAAAGGGAAACTATTTGAGACTCAAAGGCATTTCCGTTGGTAGCTGAAGAAGAAAACGGTTCAGAGAGACAGAGGATTCTGCGATGGAAAAGGGGGCTTTGAGTTGTGGAATTAAAGGAAAAGGAAATTGAGAGAAACCGCCATGGATTACAGGGAGGAAGGAAAGTCAAAGGACAGAGAGAGAGGACGAGCTACATCAGCAGGGAAAAGGGACATGGGCGTGACGAACAAGTGATAAAGCAACACAAAGAGGAAGAGTTAGATACATTTATTAGATTTTCCCCTTTTTTTAAGATTGCCTTTTTCATTATCGTAGGAATCATTGATTCATTTTTTTCCCCCCGGCTTTCCGTCCGTACATAAGGATAACCGCATTTTTGCCCTTTTTCTCAGCTTCCTCTTGAATCTGGATTTAACGGCTAGGATTTATTCTCGGAACCAACCACTAGCATTAGGAAGTCGTCGGGGGTTTTGCGCTACACTGTACATATATGATAACAGCTCAAAGCTGAAGTTTCTGTTGAGGCCGTTGTCACGTTTTGTCTGTCTTTTCAATTTTTTAAGCCATAGTTTTTGCCTTTGTGTAATCGTCAGTGACCAGAACCACGTGGACATTGGCTTCGCTTGAATTTGAAAAGTTCTAGCCAATCCCAACGTATTCAATTCTTATACTTCAATCCAAAGAGTCATCAAATATTGTTTTTTTCCAATCATTCACCATTGGGTTTCCAATGAATCCAAAATTTAGACTAAAATTCAGTGATGGGGAATTATACTAGAAAGGAACATAACAGAAAACTGAGACCAATGCCGCAAAGATTCCATTTTGCTTCTCTTTTTGTGGGGAAGCAGTAATTGATGGAATTGATGGGCTCCAATCCTGCTTACGATGATTCATTGAACAGAGAGGTGCATGCGCATTTAAGGAAACAATCATCGGAGCCTGATGTAATTGAAATGGCTGCAAAGATTGACTTTTTGTCAGCAAGCAGAGCTGGAAATATCTCTTTTTTGAAAGGGCAAGCTGGAAATATCTCAATCCAGCAGCATGAATCAGTCAAAATTTAACTCAAACGTAATGTCCAGGCAAGCTTGACAAGCCATGTTAGCATTTTATTTTCAACTTTCTTAACAATGATTGAAGTGACCACATCTTATTAGGAAGACAGGTAAAGGGTTGCTTTAAACACACAGGATTACATAGTATAACCTTTAGTTTATGATTAGAAAGACTTGTATCAAACCCAGGAATCAAAATGGAATGAAAAATGATGCTAACAAAATTAGTATATAATCTGTGGATGGGATAAGTGAGACCAAATTTGCAGAGAACCAGCTAACTCTATGTAAAATACTTCCAATAACGAATGCACCGAAATTATATGCAGTGTCAACAAAGATACAGAAATGAAATGGAAAAAACAATGAATTCACCAAATTCTTGAAACAATCATTGACGAATGGCAATTTTCGCAAATAGGCAAGAACCATCAGAACTATACAAAAAGTTTGGTATTAATCCTTCTTGCTACCCCAAGGATGGCATAGTTTTTCCAACCCCATTCCCATGCAGTGCCTGAATCCCCCATCTTCCTTCGGTGAGGAAACAAAACCTTTTGATTCTGTCTTCGGATGGAATGCTCCGACAATAGCTTCAATTTCTTCTTTTGCTCGCTCAAAAACATTAGGCGCTTTAACTTCATTCAGTGGGGTGGTCTCATCAATGTCATCATTCCTTGCATGAGTTTCTTTGTGATGATGATGTGGTGACTTCTCACGGTGCAAGATTGCTTCAATCTCTTCCTTAGCTCTTTCAGCCAAATTGGGGGCCTCGATACCATTTCCTGCCAATATAAGGAATAAAAAAGCACGTAGAGCGCTGAAGAAGTATCTCATCATAACCTTAAAACTATCCAGAGCTTGAAAAAGATATCTAAGAAATAAGCAAAAGCCAATAGACTAGCAAAGAACCTGGTTTCTCATGTTTCAATTCTGCCTTGGGGGAATGGTCCCTGAAAATTCAGTGTGCTGTTAGATTAAGTATCCAGAAAAAGGCCCCCTTAAAAGTTCAATATTTGATTCTCATATTCAGTTCATCAGATTCCAACCTCTTATCATCATGAGTGTGAGACTCTTTCTTGTGATGGATTGTTTCAACAAGAGCCTCAATCTCCTCCTTTGCTCGTTCAAACACATTAGGTGCTTTCACATCATCCAATGGGGTGTTTTCATCAATATCATTACGCTTTCCATGAGTTTCCTTAAGGAGACGTACTTTTCCAGTATGAATCACTGCTTCAATCTCTTCCTTAGCTCTTTCAATCAAATTGGGGGCCTTGGCACCATTTTCTGCCAACATAAAACAGAGCACATATAGCACTAAAGCTCATCATCGTAGCCCTTAAAACTATCCAGAGCTTGAAAAAGATATTTAAGAAATAAGCATGAGCAAAAAAACTAGCAAAGAACCTGGTTTCTCATGTTTTGATTCTGCCTTGGTAGAATGATCCCTGAAAATTCATTGTGATGTGAAATTCAGTATCCAGAAAAGGCACCCTCATTTGACTCTCATATTCAATTCAAAGGAGAAATATTAGATTCCAACCTTTCATCATCATGAGTGTGAGACTCTTTCTTGTGATGGATTGTCTCAACAAGGGCCTCAATCTCCTCCTTTGCTCGTTCAAACACATTAGGCGCTTTCACATCCTCCAATGGGGTATTTTCATCAATATCATTACGCTTTCCATGAGTTTCCTTATGAAAATGAGGTATTTTTCCAGAATGAATCACTGCTTCAATCTCTTCCTTTGCTCTTTCAAATATATTAGGTGCTTTTACATCCTCATCTCCTATCATCACAAATATTGTTTATAAATCTCAATTAGACTTCAAACAAAGTTCAATATCTGTACAAACATTATATGGCACATAATGCATTCAATATGATCAATCAAAACAACCACTAATATATTCAGCCATGCAAAGATGCAGAACACCAGCAAAAAGATTATGACAAACTGAAGAACACCACAACTGCAGAGCACGAATAAGGAAACAAATGCACTCCTGGTTTCCGATGGTATGGCAGAGAAAACAAATTGGAAAATCAAAAGAAACCAATAAAATTCCACCCAAAGATCACAAGATTTCGATTTTACTCAGATGTTATCCTCTACAGTCGAAACCAAATACTCTTCAGATATTCAAGATATCATTGCCATTTGTTTGCTGAGAATTCTCAACAACCAGACAGAGAATAGTTTGATGAAGATCGAAAAAATCAGACTCAAAAGGTGGCTAGACACATAAGAAACAAATCAACACTTTTTCTTCTAACTTTTGTCATTTACATTCATGATCGATTCAGTAAAAGACAAAAAGGGGAGGAGGAAGGGCTTGACTGTAGTCAAGAATGGACGTGATTGGGGGACAAGAAAATCTTACCTGACAGCGAGTGCGGTGGGTTTGGCTTCGGTTCTGCCATTGCAATTGTGTCTGAGATTGGGATTTGTCGAAATGTGATGTAAGTTAGGATTGGATGGTTTGAGGAGCAGGCAGTTCGCGAAGACAATGGAATCAGATGTTTTTGCGCCTCCCAGACTGGACTAAGCAGAATCAGCGTTGTTGGCCCCACCCGAAGAAAAGTAGTAGTGACAATGGAACTTTACCGTAACCTACCATTCACAAGTTCACAACTGTACTTCGTTGGTAAACCATTGATATAAAACAGCCCTGTTTTGGGGGGAAGATTTTGATTTTGGGCTTTGGGGTTTGAAGGGTACAGCTTACGAGGGCCAACTATTAGGCTCTTTTGGACTCCATTGGACTTTTGTATTAAAAATACTATAATACCCAAGATTTGTTGGTCCACCAGGCCTTAAAAGGCCTTCTTTCTTTTGTCATAAATGCAGAGAAGAAGCGAATAGTATGGCAACTTGTATAACTTAGTATTCAAGTTGGTGGAAGCAAAGACACGAAATACTCTTTTCTCTTCTTTCGTATTGGAATAGATTTGCATCTCTAAGGGGAAAGAAAGAAGGTAATGATATTGACATTCAATGCTTTCCAATGCCAACAAGTAAAAAATAAATCACCAAAAGTCATTTAGAATATCATGCATGAAGAAACAAAAAAAAATTTGAAGTGTTCCAAGAAAGAAAAAACCATTAAATGATTTTGAAACGTCTCGAGATGAAAGGTAAGCATTTGATGAATCAAATTACCGAATTGGTAAAGAGTAATACGTATGTTTGTTCTTCTTTTTGTGTGTAAGGGTAAATTTCCAATATTGTTGATTCCAAAATACAATTGAATAAAATCATTAAAATCCTAATTTTTTTTATATATGGGAAACCTGAACAACATTGTTAACTTTGAATCACTAGATTCCCATTGCTTGGGTCAACTTGAATTTCAGTATTAAATTACTCAGAACAACAACAATAATAATAATAATAATAATAATAATTGGACATTGTTCCTTATCTTTTGTGTTTGATTTGTATTCCCTCATGATTTACGTGTTCAGAGGAAGGCAAGTCTGTTGGAAAGTTAAGAATTGGCATGATTCGATGTTTATCAAACTCCTTTTCTCCCTTTAAAAAGTTCTAAAAAGTAGCTGTTTATAGTTTATTAACTAAACCCCTTTGAGGCGGCTTGTTGGAACTTGTCAACTTAATTTTTCCCTGAATTGGTTTCTTCTCCATTTCTGTTTCGTTTTCCCTTTTAATATTCTTTGCACATCCCGTGTATTGAATTTTCCTGTTAAAATCCAGTTTGCTCTCCAGCTTGCTTCCCCACCATCAATAAATATCTAGAAACCTTATTTTTATACCATTCTCCTTTTGGGTCGAATTTCTTAAGAGATTTGTTGAGCAGTCAGATTAGGAAATTTTGTTATTCCATCTTTGTCTGCTATACAGAAACTTTAAAAAAAAAGAAAAGGAAAAAGAAAAGAAAGACACAGAATCTTAGGGTCTACTCTTAATGCTAAAATTTTCTTTAGCATAACTTCGTGGTCTTTTCTTATTAGTATAATTCCCAAAAAAAAAAAACAATTTATTTGAGATTCGAATATTCTTCAAATAATTGAGCATGTGGGAATTAGAAAAACATATAAAGGAGATGTTGCATAATATAATCCAATAAAGAAATGAGAAGATAGTGTTAAGGATTTGGATTTTGGAGTATATAATTTCTTAGGAGCATTTGTTTTTGGGCATAGTTGCTGTTCTGGACTACAGCCAAGCTCCTCCTATATATTATACTCAGTACTTGCCTTTTGTATTATTTTTAGTGTTATAGGATTAATACGTTATGTAATTTTCTAACATTGATGATGATGATGATGACTGAGGAGTTGGTTATTGACAAGAAAAGCAAAGAAATAGAACCAATAAGATGGAAAATGATGATCCAATTGGATTTTTCAATCAGATTCTACTTAGGTAAACTACGTATGCCGACTTGCAACAAAGAAATCAACTAAATATGCCGACATCCTGTTGAAAATACAGAATTAGATTGCCAGTAGCTTTACGGATTACCAACATTCGAGGCATTGATCAGAACTTGGAAGTCCTCAGAGGCAGAACAAAAGCCAGTCGATGAGGAGAGGCTTTGCAATTTTTATTAATTTCGTGCTGTTCAATCTTTATTCTAACTTGGCAGTTTCGTGTTTGGTTAAGCCCTATTGGCTATACCAATACCAGGGGCAGTGCCTCCTTCTGGAATGGATCAATTTTAAAATTTTTTTAATGACCTCTTCAAAATAAATTTTTATTTAATAATTAACACAAATAAAAATAATAAAATAATTTCATATGCGTAACTTAATTTTAATTTTTTATTTTTAAAATTTTATATTATTTTTATTTTAATTAATTAATTTTTTTATTTTATTCTATTTACTCATATATTTTAAATTTTTATAGATTTTTTTCATAAATTTATACCCACCATCAATCATATTCTTTTTTTTTTAATTTTTTATTATGTTATATGTAGATTCTATCTTCTACTTATTATATTCTTCTTTTTTTCATTATGTGAATTTTATTTTTCATAATTTTAATTTTTAAAAATAAATAAATTATTACATAATTCTCAAATATAAATTACAATATTGCACTATTGCTTAGAATTTTATCAATATATTATTTTTTATTCAGAATAACCAATGTCTCTTAGCATGTATGTTGCAAACTTTAAACAATAAAAATATACATATAAATTAATAGAATGAAATAATTGAATTTTTTAATTTAATTTTATTTATTATATTTATTTTTAATGTCTCTCAAAATAATTTTTCAAACCGTTTGATAAAATTAGAGTCATTATAATTAGCATATTACTAGTAAAGTTCAACAAATAAATTATAAACTAATATGTTAAGCCTGTTAAATTTACAAAAAAATAAAAAGGAGTATATTAATCAAAACTCATTAAGTTTTAATATAAATTTAAACTTATTATAACATATTATATCTTAACAGTCCAACCTAATAGTCTATTATAACATATTATATCTCAATAATTCAATTCAATAACCTAATATGTTAATTAGCAATTTAAGAAGTAAATAGAAAATAAGCAAAAAGTTAGAATATACAAAGTAAAAAGGTATTTTTATTTAAATTTAAAAAATTATTTTCTCGTCTATTATTACACGTAAAGAATAAGAGAGACTTTTTTTATAATTTTATTAAATCATATATATATATATAAATGACATCATCATTACTATTAATATATTTTTTATTTAATTTTTTAAATTAATAATAATTAAATTATATATAAAATTTTCTTATTTAACGTCTCTTTCTATTTAATCTTTTCTTTAAAAATGCTCTAACTCCATCTTTGACCAATTCCAACCTTTATTAATGACTTGCTTTTTATGGATGAAAGCTCCTTGCTCTGTTCCTTTTGCTCAATGCTCTGGCCATGCTTTAAAATATTCTCAGAAGAAGTCACTGTTAGAGTCCGTGTGAGAATGACGAGGATGCCCACTTTGCGGCAATATTTCCCCAACGTTGACAGCAACAAGACCATGCAATAAAACGATTTAAATAAATAAATAAATTCTTAAAAATGTGACACACAATTGCCAACGGGTCAACGACCCTGAATAGCTATAGCGGAAAATAAAATTTTTTCCTTTTTAAATTTCAACGCAGCATTATTTGTGAATTTACCTAAATACCTGCTCGAATTAATTTCCACGAAGTTTAGTAAATCTGCTCCGCTTCCACTCTCCGCGTGTTTAACTACGAAAGCGGCAGAAAGTGTTCTCTAGTCACGAAATACACTTTGGATAAACGAGAGTGGACAAATTAAATATTAATTAATCGATTAACGCGAAAAATATCTTCTTCAAAGCATCACGTTATTTGGTGAAAGTCGCTGGCTTGATTTTGTCACATGTATCGTTTCAACAAAGCAAGTGCTTGTGTCATATCAAATGTTTCAAGACATGTATAAAATATTTTAATTTTATATAGTATAAGTAGTTTTGAAAAACTTATAAACCCACTCTTATTATTATAAGTTTTTAGATAATAAATAATAATTTTATAATAAAGTGATATCATAATAGATTTAATTTTTACATAATTTATATCCATAAAATAGGTGAAGTAGCCTATAATAATAAAGATATGGTCAATTTTGATAAAGAAGAATGTCACACTATTCAATTTCATTTCAAGCAAGTAAGAGAATTTTATAAAATTTATAAACATGAGTGTTACACACCCTATTAAGTTTATTTTTTAAAAAAATGATATTGATATCATGATACTTTTTATTAAATTATTTCCTTGCATGAATTTTTATTATAAATTCACTTGTTGATATCATCACTTTGTTAACTAATATCTAATCTTTTTTTTTTAAAAAAAATACAAGTAGGATGTGAATGTGAAAAACACTTGTTCAAGTAACTTGGTTGATTGGTTACAAAAGTGTGAGTCAATGTAAAAACAAGCAAAGACTATTATGTAATTTCGGGGAAGCAACGATTAGAGATATTAGTCAAAGATTTGATAATTAATTTTTAAGATGTTAGGACCTGTTAATCTTGTTTTAAACATTGAATAGTTTTGTTTTAAATATTAAAAATAACGTATTTGGATATTTAATTAATTAATTAGTATATTATTTTTTTATTTAAAGAATAGAGTTTAAATTTTTTTCTAAGTTCAAAAAAATATTAAAAATAACTTTCATGATTTAAATCTGTCTAAAGTATCTTTGCTCATTAGTTGAAACTTGGTTTGGATTAATCAAATTTTAGGTGTGGCCCTGGGCAGGGGAAAAAGAAAAAAAATGAGGTTCCCGACTCGCCAACCCAATCAAATCGAAAGACTAATTGACGATCTTGATTTTTGACCAATAACTTAATTTTATTTTGACCCACGTACTCTGCATTCATTTTCAATAAAAACATTCCCTGCCTTCACAAGCCACTGCAGCCATGCTGTTTCCCTCCTGCTTTGCTTATTAATTAATACTACTACTACTACTTAGATGGCTACTGTCTACTAACCAAATTAATGGCTCCTTCATCAACAACTTGGAGGAAAAAAAAAAATTGTGATGCAGGCTCACTTCCATATTAAAACATGAAACATACTCACGTACATCACAAATAAGATTTACAAGTATAATACTAAAAGATACTTATAAAATTGAATAATATAGATATAAAATCAAGGCTTATCATCATATAAATTGTACAAATAAGAATAAGTTAACAAGAATATTATCCTAATGGTATCTTTTGGTAATTAATACTATTTTTTTTCCTGAAATTCAAACCAATTTATATATATATATTGTTTTTATTAATATTATTAAAAGGAGTTCATGTACATAAAGAGCATGTGTTACACATATATTAAAAACATCAAATATATAAGATAAAGTAAAAAAGATGTCAGGCACAGTGATTAATACTTGACCCAGCTGGAAAAGAAATGTAAACTCTTGCATACCTTTATGGTCTTAGCAATAAAATTCTATTCTCATATGTACATGTGTGGAGGAAAAATCAAAAAATCAGTTTTCTCTTTGACAAGAAAGTGGGGTTACAAAGCAATTTCGTGTCGGAAAGAAAGGGCAGTCAAGAAAAGTGGTGGGAAATTGGCAGTGCAGGGGTAACGGCAACCGTGGGCAACACGAACAGGGGAAGAGGAAAAATATTTTTGGAGCAAAAAAAGGCGTGTGCATGACCAAAGCCATGACCAAACACTCGTTGACTGTTATGATACAACACAACAAAATCCCAGAGTGTGTGTGTGTTTGTGGAGATTTAAAGCAAACTCGCGTTTTTACATGGAAGCCTTACAAGCTTGCTTTCTTTGACCAATCTCATCTCTCTCTCTCTCTCTTTCCTTCTCTGTGTATCTCCAACTTCGTTTTTGTAAGCTTTTGAACTTATGGTCCCCAAGCTCCAGCTGGCTTCCTGGAAGGAAAGGGGATGACCTTTAAGAAGCCCTACAAAATTTCCATAAAGAATTCCAACATTTCAAGCTTTGAATTCATCAAACCAATAGTGGTCTTTAACCACGAGGCCTATAACCGTTGAATTAGACCCCTTTTTTTTAATCCCATTATAATCCAAAACCCATCTCAGTTGATAGGTACGAGATTTCGGAGGACTACCGTGGCCGTTTGGGGTAGGATTGGTACGTATTTGAAGGTTTAAGTGGACTCATACTTTTTTCCATATTAGTTTTTTGTACTATATAATAAGAGAGAGGGCAGTCAGAGTTAGTAACATCTTTTTGATTTACTCGAAATCTTCTTTGAGAGAGAGAGAGAGAGAGAGAGAGAGAGAGGAAAAAGGAACATATCGGAAGGTCTGATTCAGGGTTTATACAGGTACAGAGATCATATGCCAGTCAGTCATGTCTTCTTTGCTACATAAGATGCTTGATTGAAATGGTTTTGTCGTCCTTTATGTGGAGTCTGTCTGTTGGTGTTAATTCAGATTTGTTCTGGTTATAATGATTCTGAAGTGATTTCCTTTTTTTTTTTTTTTGGGTTAGATCACTTGACATTCATGATGGCAGTTGCACAGGACTTGTTGTTTTTCTTTTTCTTTTCCTTCAATTATTGGAGTTAATGATCAGTTGCAACTTGCGAATGCTTTGCCCTTTATGTTTAGCTTTAAGCCTTTAACGTCGCCTTTTTCAATTTTGTTTGGGTCATGAACGTACAATGTTTGTCATAGCCAAGGTCATATCAATTCCGAAAAGTGAAGACGAGGGAGGAGGGGGGGTTCTGAATTCTTACCGACCAAAATGTTTTGTTGAATTCAAGGATTTAAATATCAATGACATTAACAAGATGAAATCGATTTCAAATTAAGTATTCGTCTATGGACTTTGTGATACAACAATATCTAATTGTTTAACACGGAACTGGCCATTTTCCTGTAAGAGTTTTGTCTTTTACAGCTTCATCCCATCTGTACTATCTTTTAATTTAGTTTCTCAATCATGTTGAGCAGGTACACGATTGTCTTGTCATAAAACCAAGTCTGTTTGATAATTCAAGGCTAATGGGATTGTCATTTTCCTTGCTTCTATCGGCCTGGCAACAAATTCTTAGCCACAGGTTTTTCGGTTTGGCCTACAACATCAGTCTCAGTTCAAAAGATGGAGAGGTGACCTTGAGGGTAAATAGCTTCAAGAGAACAGATTCAGAAACCATGACCAACTCAATTGGAATTGGGTCGGATAAATTTCAAGGAAAAAATTCGATAACATTGAGAGGTTGCAAACCTGATAAAGTACTGCTTGAAAAAACCTTTTCGTTCAAGAATCTAGTTCAAGATAGTCAGCAGTCACGTTCGAATGCTTCGAATGGGCTAACGCATAAGCCAATGCCCACACTTTCTCTACCAGAACCAACGATATTGTTCTCACCAAGACCCGTTAGTGAGCTTGATGCGGCTGCTGTTAAGCTTCAGAAAGTTTACAAGAGCTACCGGACTCGAAGAAACCTTGCAGATTGTGCAGTGGTGATTGAGGAGCTATGGTGGAAGGTTTTAGACCTTGCAGAGCTCAAGCAAAGTTCTGTGTCATTCTTCAATGTTGAAAAACCGGAATCTGCAGTTTCACGGTGGGCAAGGGCCAAGACAAGAGCAGCCAAGGTACTTTTTAACACATTCAGATCCTTTTCAAGTTTCAACGACAATTTTATGTTTCGAGTGACCTTTATGCCCCTTTCTTTGATATACTAATAATGTCATTTTCTTCCTTATTAATTGCAGGTCGGAAAGGGTTTGTCCAAGGATGAAAAGGCTCAGAAACTAGCCCTTCAACACTGGCTTGAAGCTGTAAGTCCTTTAAAATATTTTAGAAACAGTTTTTCCTGATCCACGTTTGAGCCATCAAGGAATATAGAATAGCTTTTTCAAGACTTTTTGCAGACAACTAATGAAGAAATGACGAGATCCTTGAAACTGTTAATGGATATTCAAATTTACTTTAAGATATTCAACAGTTGAAAAGATATGGGGCTAAACAAATAAGGACATATAAGACTTTATCCTGTTTGGTTCATTCAGTTTATCTGGACAAAATTTGTAATATCTATAATCTAACTGTATGGCTGCGCCTTTCTCTTTCTCTGTGTTCTTACAGATTGATCCGCGACATCGTTATGGGCATAACTTGCACCTGTACTATGACGTTTGGTTCTCGAGTGAGAGCACACAGCCATTCTTCTACTGGTAATTATTTTATTTTGTTGTTCGCAGCCTTTCAAAATTCTACTACCCAATACTTAGAGAAGTAGGTGTAGTAGATTACTGTTCATCACATCCCCAAAAGTCAAAAAGTGCAATGTATACAATCTAAAACTTTTTCTTTATTTTCTTTCTGAAAGGTTGGATGTTGGAGATGGGAAAGAAGTAAATCTTGACAAATGTCCGAGGAAAAAACTACAACAGCAATGCATCGCATATCTTGGACCAGTACGTTCTAACTAAGACCACTTGACAATTTGAGTTTCAATAATAGCTGCCCATATGTACAGTACAATAATTGTTTACATCTATCCACCTTTTCAATAACTATTTGCAGAAAGAAAGGGAAGAATATGAGGTAATAGTTGACAAAGGGAGGCTTATTTTTAGGCAGAGTGGCTTACCGGTGGATACAGCAGGGAAATCCAAATGGATATTTGTCCTTAGCACAGCTAGGTCCCTATATGTGGGTCAAAAGGAAAAGGGTAAATTCCAACATTCTAGTTTTCTGGCCGGAGGTGCAACCACCGCAGCTGGAAGATTAGTTGCTCGTGATGGAGTTCTTGAGGTACGAACACACTCATGCATGCATGAACGTAATTGTAATGTCTTGTTCGTATAATCCTTGATTGTATTTGTTACTCAATTTTTGCGTCATTGCTTTTCAGGCTATATGGCCATACAGTGGTCACTATCACCCAACGGAAGAGAACTTCATGGAATTCATTAGCTTCCTCGAGGAAAATCATGTAAATCTCACTAATGTTAAGGTAAACTCTTAATGCCCTTACTGTTTAATTATTATGGAGTCAAAAATTAGTTAAGTAATTCAACTCTCTTGACTATGGAAATTGGATTTAATCTATAATATCCTCTTTCTTCAATTGGCCTTTCAATTAGTATAGGAAACTTCTCCATTTTCCAACCAGTTATTGCTCGGATAAATTCGCTCATGGTGCTTGCAATATTGTTGTTTTTCTTTACAGAGGTGTGCCGTTGATGATGACTACATTTATGGGCAAGCCCCGGCTGAGGAACCCAAACCAGGATCAGTTGTCGGTTCTGATGAAACCAGGAAAGCTAATATAAGTGATGGAGGTGACAGCATCAGGGGGGCACCAGTCACAGATGATAATCACCAAGATGAAAAGATTAACACCAAGGGTGCCAACGCGGAAGCACCGGTGTTCCATCTGGCCAAGAGATTGTCATCCAAGTGGACCACGGGGGTTGGACCCCGTATCGGGTGCGTGCGGGACTACCCTAGCGAGCTACAGTCGAAAGCCCTTGAACAAGTTAACCTGTCACCTAGGGTTGCTCCTGGCCTCGTGAAGTATGGTC